>OX638207.1:0-2400000 GCA_951805265.1 Schizotus pectinicornis
TGACCTGACCTGACCTGACCTGACCTGACCTGACCTGACCTGACCTGACCTGACCTGACCTGACCTGACCTGACCTGACCTGACCTGACCTGACCTGACCTGACCTACCTGACCTGACCTGACCTGACCTGACCTGACCTGACCTGACCTGACCTGACCTGACCTGACCTGACCTGACCTGACCTGACCTGACCTGACCTGACCTGACCTGACCTGACCTGACCTGACCTGACCTGACCTGACCTGACCTGACCTGACCTGACCTGACCTGACCTGACCTGACCTGACCTGACCTGACCTGACCTGACCTGACCTGACCTGACCTGACCTGACCTGACCTGACCTGACCTGACCTGACCTGACCTGACCTGACCTGACCTGACCTGACCTGACCTGACCTGACCTGACCTGACCTGACCTGACCTGACCTGACCTGACCTGACCTGACCTGACCTGACCTGACCTGACCTGACCTGACCTGACCTGACCTGACCTGACCTGACCTGACCTGACCTGACCTGACCTGACCTGACCTGACCTGACCTGACCTGACCTGACCTGACCTGACCTGACCTGACCTGACCTGACCTGACCTGACCTGACCTGACCTGACCTGACCTGACCTGACCTGACCTGACCTGACCTGACCTGACCTGACCTGACCTGACCTGACCTGACCTGACCTGACCTGACCTGACCTGACCTGACCTGACCTGACCTGACCTGACCTGACCTGACCTGACCTGACCTGACCTGACCTGACCTGACCTGACCTGACCTGACCTGACCTGACCTGACCTGACCTGACCTGACCTGACCTGACCTGACCTGACCTGACCTGACCTGACCTGACCTGACCTGACCTGACCTGACCTGACCTGACCTGACCTGACCTGACCTGACCTGACCTGACCTGACCTGACCTGACCTGACCTGACCTGACCTGACCTGACCTGACCTGACCTGACCTGACCTGACCTGACCTGACCTGACCTGACCTGACCTGACCTGACCTGACCTGACCTGACCTGACCTGACCTGACCTGACCTGACCTGACCTGACCTGACCTGACCTGACCTGACCTGACCTGACCTGACCTGACCTGACCTGACCTGACCTGACCTGACCTGACCTGACCTGACCTGACCTGACCTGACCTGACCTGACCTGACCTGACCTGACCTGACCTGACCTGACCTGACCTGACCTGACCTGACCTGACCTGACCTGACCTGACCTGACCTGACCTGACCTGACCTGACCTGACCTGACCTGACCTGACCTGACCTGACCTGACCTGACCTGACCTGACCTGACCTGACCTGACCTGACCTGACCTGACCTGACCTGACCTGACCTGACCTGACCTGACCTGACCTGACCTGACCTGACCTGACCTGACCTGACCTGACCTGACCTGACCTGACCTGACCTGACCTGACCTGACCTGACCTGACCTGACCTGACCTGACCTGACCTGACCTGACCTGACCTGACCTGACCTGACCTGACCTGACCTGACCTGACCTGACCTGACCTGACCTGACCTGACCTGACCTGACCTGACCTGACCTGACCTGACCTGACCTGACCTGACCTGACCTGACCTGACCTGACCTGACCTGACCTGACCTGACCTGACCTGACCTGACCTGACCTGACCTGACCTGACCTGACCTGACCTGACCTGACCTGACCTGACCTGACCTGACCTGACCTGACCTGACCTGACCTGACCTGACCTGACCTGACCTGACCTGACCTGACCTGACCTGACCTGACCTGACCTGACCTGACCTGACCTGACCTGACCTGACCTGACCTGACCTGACCTGACCTGACCTGACCTGACCTGACCTGACCTGACCTGACCTGACCTGACCTGACCTGACCTGACCTGACCTGACCTGACCTGACCTGACCTGACCTGACCTGACCTGACCTGACCTGACCTGACCTGACCTGACCTGACCTGACCTGACCTGACCTGACCTGACCTGACCTGACCTGACCTGACCTGACCTGACCTGACCTGACCTGACCTGACCTGACCTGACCTGACCTGACCTGACCTGACCTGACCTGACCTGACCTGACCTGACCTGACCTGACCTGACCTGACCTGACCTGACCTGACCTGACCTGACCTGACCTGACCTGACCTGACCTGACCTGACCTGACCTGACCTGACCTGACCTGACCTGACCTGACCTGACCTGACCTGACCTGACCTGACCTGACCTGACCTGACCTGACCTGACCTGACCTGACCTGACCTGACCTGACCTGACCTGACCTGACCTGACCTGACCTGACCTGACCTGACCTGACCTGACCTGACCTGACCTGACCTGACCTGACCTGACCTGACCTGACCTGACCTGACCTGACCTGACCTGACCTGACCTGACCTGACCTGACCTGACCTGACCTGACCTGACCTGACCTGACCTGACCTGACCTGACCTGACCTGACCTGACCTGACCTGACCTGACCTGACCTGACCTGACCTGACCTGACCTGACCTGACCTGACCTGACCTGACCTGACCTGACCTGACCTGACCTGACCTGACCTGACCTGACCTGACCTGACCTGACCTGACCTGACCTGACCTGACCTGACCTGACCTGACCTGACCTGACCTGACCTGACCTGACCTGACCTGACCTGACCTGACCTGACCTGACCTGACCTGACCTGACCTGACCTGACCTGACCTGACCTGACCTGACCTGACCTGACCTGACCTGACCTGACCTGACCTGACCTGACCTGACCTGACCTGACCTGACCTGACCTGACCTGACCTGACCTGACCTGACCTGACCTGACCTGACCTGACCTGACCTGACCTGACCTGACCTGACCTGACCTGACCTGACCTGACCTGACCTGACCTGACCTGACCTGACCTGACCTGACCTGACCTGACCTGACCTGACCTGACCTGACCTGACCTGACCTGACCTGACCTGACCTGACCTGACCTGACCTGACCTGACCTGACCTGACCTGACCTGACCTGACCTGACCTGACCTGACCTGACCTGACCTGACCTGACCTGACCTGACCTGACCTGACCTGACCTGACCTGACCTGACCTGACCTGACCTGACCTGACCTGACCTGACCTGACCTGACCTGACCTGACCTGACCTGACCTGACCTGACCTGACCTGACCTGACCTGACCTGACCTGACCTGACCTGACCTGACCTGACCTGACCTGACCTGACCTGACCTGACCTGACCTGACCTGACCTGACCTGACCTGACCTGACCTGACCTGACCTGACCTGACCTGACCTGACCTGACCTGACCTGACCTGACCTGACCTGACCTGACCTGACCTGACCTGACCTGACCTGACCTGACCTGACCTGACCTGACCTGACCTGACCTGACCTGACCTGACCTGACCTGACCTGACCTGACCTGACCTGACCTGACCTGACCTGACCTGACCTGACCTGACCTGACCTGACCTGACCTGACCTGACCTGACCTGACCTGACCTGACCTGACCTGACCTGACCTGACCTGACCTGACCTGACCTGACCTGACCTGACCTGACCTGACCTGACCTGACCTGACCTGACCTGACCTGACCTGACCTGACCTGACCTGACCTGACCTGACCTGACCTGACCTGACCTGACCTGACCTGACCTGACCTGACCTGACCTGACCTGACCTGACCTGACCTGACCTGACCTGACCTGACCTGACCTGACCTGACCTGACCTGACCTGACCTGACCTGACCTGACCTGACCTGACCTGACCTGACCTGACCTGACCTGACCTGACCTGACCTGACCTGACCTGACCTGACCTGACCTGACCTGACCTGACCTGACCTGACCTGACCTGACCTGACCTGACCTGACCTGACCTGACCTGACCTGACCTGACCTGACCTGACCTGACCTGACCTGACCTGACCTGACCTGACCTGACCTGACCTGACCTGACCTGACCTGACCTGACCTGACCTGACCTGACCTGACCTGACCTGACCTGACCTGACCTGACCTGACCTGACCTGACCTGACCTGACCTGACCTGACCTGACCTGACCTGACCTGACCTGACCTGACCTGACCTGACCTGACCTGACCTGACCTGACCTGACCTGACCTGACCTGACCTGACCTGACCTGACCTGACCTGACCTGACCTGACCTGACCTGACCTGACCTGACCTGACCTGACCTGACCTGACCTGACCTGACCTGACCTGACCTGACCTGACCTGACCTGACCTGACCTGACCTGACCTGACCTGACCTGACCTGACCTGACCTGACCTGACCTGACCTGACCTGACCTGACCTGACCTGACCTGACCTGACCTGACCTGACCTGACCTGACCTGACCTGACCTGACCTGACCTGACCTGACCTGACCTGACCTGACCTGACCTGACCTGACCTGACCTGACCTGACCTGACCTGACCTGACCTGACCTGACCTGACCTGACCTGACCTGACCTGACCTGACCTGACCTGACCTGACCTGACCTGACCTGACCTGACCTGACCTGACCTGACCTGACCTGACCTGACCTGACCTGACCTGACCTGACCTGACCTGACCTGACCTGACCTGACCTGACCTGACCTGACCTGACCTGACCTGACCTGACCTGACCTGACCTGACCTGACCTGACCTGACCTGACCTGACCTGACCTGACCTGACCTGACCTGACCTGACCTGACCTGACCTGACCTGACCTGACCTGACCTGACCTGACCTGACCTGACCTGACCTGACCTGACCTGACCTGACCTGACCTGACCTGACCTGACCTGACCTGACCTGACCTGACCTGACCTGACCTGACCTGACCTGACCTGACCTGACCTGACCTGACCTGACCTGACCTGACCTGACCTGACCTGACCTGACCTGACCTGACCTGACCTGACCTGACCTGACCTGACCTGACCTGACCTGACCTGACCTGACCTGACCTGACCTGACCTGACCTGACCTGACCTGACCTGACCTGACCTGACCTGACCTGACCTGACCTGACCTGACCTGACCTGACCTGACCTGACCTGACCTGACCTGACCTGACCTGACCTGACCTGACCTGACCTGACCTGACCTGACCTGACCTGACCTGACCTGACCTGACCTGACCTGACCTGACCTGACCTGACCTGACCTGACCTGACCTGACCTGACCTGACCTGACCTGACCTGACCTGACCTGACCTGACCTGACCTGACCTGACCTGACCTGACCTGACCTGACCTGACCTGACCTGACCTGACCTGACCTGACCTGACCTGACCTGACCTGACCTGACCTGACCTGACCTGACCTGACCTGACCTGACCTGACCTGACCTGACCTGACCTGACCTGACCTGACCTGACCTGACCTGACCTGACCTGACCTGACCTGACCTGACCTGACCTGACCTGACCTGACCTGACCTGACCTGACCTGACCTGACCTGACCTGACCTGACCTGACCTGACCTGACCTTTTTTTTTTTTTTTTTTTTTTTACCGGAAGAAGCACACCGCACCTCTTCCGGTGGGAGGGGAAACTCCTAACGAGCACTCCGGGTAAAGTTCTGCCAACCCGGAGTAGTGTGGGGCTTGCACCCACTAAAACCCCTCCCGGCACCTGGTGTCAGCCCGCCCCCCCCGGGACCGCGCGAGCATTACTTCGGGGGGGTGGTTGGTGCCTCTTGTCTTATCCGGGTTTTTTAGTTGTCGTCTCTCTCTCTGTTTTCCTCTCTTTCCCTTTCGGTCTGTTCCTTTTCCTTCATGATCTTCTCCATTGTCTTTGTAATTGTATCCCACGTCTCTTCATTTCTCATTAATAGTTCTGCTATATTTTCTACTGTCACCGTCCGTCCTACCTTCCTGTGCATTTCCGCCCTCGGATCTTCCCATTCCCTGCAATGGAACATTGTGTGCCCCGCGTCGTCCTCCTCCTCGCTGCAAAACCAGCACCTGCTATCCTCCTGTTTACCTATTCTCTTCAGGTATGTCCCAAACACCCCGTGGCCCGTAAAGACCTGCGTCAGGTAGTAGTCTGCCTGTGCCCATCCTGTTCCGTACCACTCCTTCACATCTCTGACAAAGTTTTTCGTCCATCCCTCGTAGCCTGCCCATGTCTCCTGCCATCTTTCCAGTAGTCTTTCTCTCGCTGTTCTTCGGCTTTCCTTCCCTTCCCTGTATATATAGCTTCTCTCTTCAGCCTGCAGTTCAATCGGCGGCACTCTCGCCAGCGCCAGTACCGCCACGGTGGGTACGGTCCTGTATGCTGCCGCTACTCTTATTGCTATTTTTCTCATAGGCCCGTTTAGTATGTCTCTGTAGTGTTTATATTTCAGGGCCCTTTGCCATACCGGCGCCCCGTAGAGCGCCATCGACGTCACCACTCCGGCCAGCATTCTTCTCCTCAGCGCCCGTGGTCCCCCCACATTTGGTAAGATCCGGGACAGCTGCCCTATGATGGTGTTTGCTCTCCTTGCTGTTTCTCTAATATGTTCTGTCATTGTAGTGTTTTTGTTTAAATAAACGCCCAAGTATTTAATTATTTTTTTGTTTTTTATTTTCTCCCCTTCTATTCTCACCTCGACCTCCTCATCCTTCCGTGGTGCATTTATCAGGACCATTTCCGTTTTTTTTGCAGCCAATTTTATTCCTAGGTCTTTTAAAACATTATTTATCTTTTTTATTGCATTTCCTGATTTTTGTTCCAGGAGTTCCTTATTTCGTGCCTCCACCACCACCGCCAGATCGTCCGCGTATGCTATGAGTCGAGTTCCCTTTTCCATTTTTGTTTCCAGCACCTTATTGTAGAAGATATTCCACAGCACTGGGCCCAGGACCGATCCCTGCGGGACGCCGCATGTCATGCTCCTGTGTTCTCCCGTTGGTGTTGTTATGCTTCTATCCGTCAGGTAAGAATGTATCATTCTACACAGGTACTGGCTAATGCCGGCTTGCTCCACGGCTTGTATTACTTTATTCCACGGGGCTGAGTTGAAAGCGTTTTCGATATCTAATGCGATGAGCATGCACCACCCCCTATTTTTATGGGCTTTTTCCCTAATTTGGTCCGCTATTTTTAATACTGCATTTAGAGCGTCCACCGTTGAGCGCCCCGCTCTAAATCCAAATTGGTTGTCGTTTAATATATTTTTTTCTTCTAGTTCCAGGTTGATTCTGTTTTTAATTATTATCTCGAAGAGCTTTCCTAGGACATTTAGAAGGCATATAGGCCTGTATGCTCTTGTCGCCTCCGGGTTCTTGCTAGGCTTTTCTATTAGGACAAGCCGTGCTCGCTTCCATACTTTAGGGAATTCTCCTTTTATCAAATAGTTGTTGAAACTCCGGGCCATAGTGTCCAGATTTTCCCCAACTACCATTTTTATGATTTCCGGTCGGAGGCCATCTACCCCCGCAGCTTTTTTTCCCTTAACTTGGTCTATCGCTTTTGCCAATTCTTCTCGTCCTATTGTCGGGATCATATTGACTTCCACTACTATGTTGTGCCAGATTTCTTCCGGGTGTTGGGGGAATAGTTTTTGTATCTGCTCTAAAATTTCTACTTTTGTCAGTGTGATCTTTTGTTCTTTCTTGAGCTTCCCTCTTACTATTTGGTAGCCTCTGCCCCAGACATCTTCCTCCAGTTCCTCGCACACCTCTTTCCATCTTTTTTCCTTTTCCCTTTTTATTTCTATTTGTAATGTTTTTTTGTTACTTTTGTATTTTGCCCATAGTCTTTCTCTAGTTTGCTGATTGGAGTCTATCTGCTTGCACCTTATAGCCGCTCTTCTGCTCTTTATTGCCTCTCTTCTTGCTTTCGCAATTTTTTCGGTCCACCAATAGGCTGGTGGATGTCCTCGCCTTCCAGGTCTGCATCTTTCAAAGCATCTGTTGCATGCTGCTGTTATTTTCTTTGTCATCTCTTCGGCTGTCAATCCTTTTTCCTTCTCTTCTCTCGTGAACATATCCCTAGTTTCTTCTGCAAAGTTGCGCCCATCCTTAGCCTTAGTTTTCCATTTTTTTGCTATTTGGTTTTCTTCCCATGTTTCTTGTGCCGTTTCTTTTTTTATTTCAAAGGTGATGGTGTTATGGTCGCTTAGGTTTTCTTCGTTTTCTTCTACTTTCCAGTTGTGAATTTTGTTTGCAATCCTCTCCGTAGCCAGGGTGACGTCGATTATTGACTCTCCATTAGCTCTCCGTAGCGTCGGCCTATTTCCCCTATTTATAACCACTAGGCCCAGCTGAGCCACCCAGTCCTCCAAGATTTTTCCTTTTGGACAGGTGGTGTTGGATCCGAAAATTTGGGATTTGGCGTTTAGGTCCCCCGCCACTATTGTTTCGTTGTTCTTTTCCCTTATTTTTTTTCCTAAATTGTATAGGTATTTTTCGAATTCCTTTCTGGGCTTATTTGGTGAGAAATATCCCGAATATATATCCGCTTTCATATCTGGTAGATGGACTCCAACGAAACCTTCCCCCCTGTAGCAGCTCGTTATTTTTATACCTTTGCTTGCCTGAATAAAACTATCGCAATTTGTGTCGCAGAGTAAGTTTTCGGTTCTCTTTAAGTTTTGTTCTTGACCAATAATAATGTCTATTTTTTTTTCAAATATTGTTTGTCGTAGTATGTCGTGTGCAGGGGCTCTCCTGTTCATATTTAGTTGCAATATTTTTACTGTGGGCATAGCGTGTAGTTAATCGGGACGTCTATGTAAGCTGGTTAGTCGCAAAATTGTAGACCATTACTCTATCATCTAGATTGGTTAATAAGTTAACATGTAAATAGAATATATATGTACATATATAGACGGAGTATATAAATTCGGGAACACACACCTGTAGACAGACCAATTTCTTGACACATAAATAGATAAAACAATAATTTAGGTGTATAAATATATAAAACTCTAATAGATATGTATACAAACTGATCACAGGGTTTACTATCCCAGGGCTATCACATTTGCTTATTTCTATCACAGTTAGGGTTATCACAGATTGTGCCCGTTTCGGGCATGTATCTGGCTCGTCGGATATGTAAAACCTATATGTCGACACTCTCACAATTACAGGGACAATCTCCCAAGAAGATATACGCATACTTTTATAAGTTACATAAATAGACAAATGATACATAAAGAGTTGTAGTATAATATCACAGGGGCTATCACAGTTTATGCTTCTTTATCATACTCTCCGGTATCCAAGTTTATCTTGTCAGTTTCTATTGTATCATAATCTTGCTCTTTTTGGTTTTTCTTATTGTCATTTTTCATCTCAATCTTGCTGCTATCCTTATGTTCGGGAGTTCTAGCGGTTTTGTTGTCTTCTGTGTCTTCGGCTTTCTTCTTTGGGGTTGCTTCTATTTGGGCGTTTGCTTTGTTTTGCGGTGTCTGTTCTTTTTTACATAGGTAGTTTCCAGTCTGGTGGCCCTTTTGGCAGCAGAATACACAGAAAGCCTCATTTACACATTCAGCAGCCTTGTGTCCTTCTTGTGCACATTTCAAGCATAGGTGTTCCCTATTTGCTCCCGTGCACTGTGTCTTGGTATGTCCACTTTGCCAGCACCTAAAGCATTTAATTTCTTGTTCCCGTTCTGTAATGCTGCAAGTGTTCCATCCAATTTTTACTTTGGCCATTTTCATAAGTTTTTGGGCTTCTTCATCCGTGGTGATTATTGTTACTTTCTGTTTTCCCCCGTAGGCTGGCCTAAGTGCTTTGATTTCGAGGTTTCCCTTAATTTCTGGAAGAATGTTTTCTATTGTTGTTTTTATTTCTTCTTCTGTCGTTATTTCATCGAGCCCTCTTACGTGTAGCACTCTAGTGTTTGCTAATACCGTAGTCTTCGCCCCTTTTATTTTATTCTCAATGTCTCTGCTCAGTGCCTTTGCTTTTGTAGCGCCATTGTTTATTGTGATTAACAGGTCTCCTTTTTCGGTTTTTCTTACCTCTTTGATGTCCGTTCCAGTGTCGGTGGGATTAACTGTTTTTTTCAATTCTCTTAGAAGTTCGGTGTATGGTTTTCCGTTAGCTCTAATAATTATAGCTCCTTGGGATTTGTTTCGTCTTTCTTTCCTTTCCATATCATTCCTGTCGTCTACTGCACTCCTTGTTCTGGTTTTTTTGCTATTTGTTTCTGCCGCTTCTGCGTATGTTGGTCCCTCTTTCGTTTTGTATTCTATTACTTCCACGTCTGTTTTATTAAAAACAAAAGCGATTGCTCTTTTTATCATTGTGGCGGTAGGTCCTCTTCCTCCTGGGAATGCCAGTTTTTGTTTTTTCCTTTTTTCCATGTTCTCTCTTATTTTTTTTATTGCTTCTATCGCATCTTCTGCTTCCACTTCTTCCTCTTTCTCTTCGTCGGCAATTATGGGGTAATGTATTATCCTTTCTTCCTGGATAAGGTTTTCGTCGTTGTCCGGAAAAGCGAGTATATGAACCATTTTTGCCACCTCTCCTATTTCCTTCTTTTGTCTGGATAGGCCGTGTTTTCCTCCAAATTTAGCTATAGCCCTTTCCACTTCTTTCTGTCTCGTCTCGATTTTTTTATTGCACGGCAGTACCAACTCGTACTCCTTTGGCGCCTCCCATATATTTCCTTGTTCGTTCCTTATTCTTTTTTCAGTTTCTTTTTCCCACTCCTCTTCAGAAATAGAGTTAAAGGCTTCAATACTATCCCCCTCTCTTCTTTGTTGTTCTCTTAGGACTCGTTCTCCTTTTAATTGTTCTTCCAATCTTTTGCTTCTTTCTTCCAAAAATTCTATCTGTTTTCGTAGATTTTGTATTTCCTTGGCTCTACTTTCTTCTTCTTCTCTGTTTTTTTCTGGCTTATATATTGCTTCCTCTAACCAGTTCTTTGTTGCTTTACTTCTTAATTCTGTTGCTCTTCGTCCTAGTCTGTCTGTTACTTTTTTTAGTTCTTTTTTTGGATTGTAGGTTTCTTTTATTATTTTTTCTAATTCTGTCACTGCTCTGCAAGTGTCTTCGATAATGTTTTGCAGAGTAAATCCTCCTGTTTTGGGGTTTGATTTAGGGGAATTCTCTTTAGAGGTTTGTCCTTGTTTAATTCCTTCTTGATTTTTTCTCTTCTTTGTTCTGTCCGGTGTGGTTTCTAGTTGTCTTGGCGAGTGTACCATTTTTCTTTTCTTTTTGTACTGCCCGATTTCTGGAGCGCTGTCCTCCTCGCTACCATCTATCCATGAGGATGTTGATTCTCCTCTCAATCTCGGTGGAGATCTTCGTAGAGAGTCTCTTCTTTTGAAGATAGATTCCTCCGCTTCTCTCCCCGTTGCCTGTTCTAAAACAGTGGTTATCGATTCTGTGCCCCCCCCAGAATCCGAGGGGCAGCCCGGCTCAATGCCGGGGAGGGATTCCGGGACCTCGTCCCTACCCTCCTGGGGTAAATTGTTTTCCATGGTCGACATTTCATTTTTTTGGTTGTTGTCCATTTCCATTGCGTTTTGTCTTCAGCTTTCTGTAGTCCAGCCCATTCTTTCCATCTCTGTCCTTTCCATTGCGGTTGTCGTAATGTTTTTTATTAATGGAGGTTGTCTCCTCCTTGCTCTATTTGGTCCGCGGTGGCTATATTACTTCACCACTACCCGCCGGCAAGCCGGTGAGGGCATTCCCCTATCCGCCACGCGGGGGACGCGCCCAGTAGGAGTTTGGCTTCTCCCCTGGGACCTGACCTGACCTGACCTGACCTTTTTTTTTTTTTTTTTTTTTTTTTTTTTTTTTTTTTTTTTTTTTTTTTTTTTTTTTTTTTTTTTTTTTACCGGAAGAAGCACACCGCACCTCTTCCGGTGGGAGGGGAAACTCCTAACGAGCACTCCGGGTAAAGTTCTGCCAACCCGGAGTAGTGTGGGGCTTGCACCCACTAAAACCCCTCCCGGCACCTGGTGTCAGCCCGCCCCCCCCGGGACCGCGCGAGCATTACTTCGGGGGGGTGGTTGGTGCCTCTTGTCTTATCCGGGTTTTTTAGTTGTCGTCTCTCTCTCTGTTTTCCTCTCTTTCCCTTTCGGTCTGTTCCTTTTCCTTCATGATCTTCTCCATTGTCTTTGTAATTGTATCCCACGTCTCTTCATTTCTCATTAATAGTTCTGCTATATTTTCTACTGTCACCGTCCGTCCTACCTTCCTGTGCATTTCCGCCCTCGGATCTTCCCATTCCCTGCAATGGAACATTGTGTGCCCCGCGTCGTCCTCCTCCTCGCTGCAAAACCAGCACCTGCTATCCTCCTGTTTACCTATTCTCTTCAGGTATGTCCCAAACACCCCGTGGCCCGTAAAGACCTGCGTCAGGTAGTAGTCTGCCTGTGCCCATCCTGTTCCGTACCACTCCTTCACATCTCTGACAAAGTTTTTCGTCCATCCCTCGTAGCCTGCCCATGTCTCCTGCCATCTTTCCAGTAGTCTTTCTCTCGCTGTTCTTCGGCTTTCCTTCCCTTCCCTGTATATATAGCTTCTCTCTTCAGCCTGCAGTTCAATCGGCGGCACTCTCGCCAGCGCCAGTACCGCCACGGTGGGTACGGTCCTGTATGCTGCCGCTACTCTTATTGCTATTTTTCTCATAGGCCCGTTTAGTATGTCTCTGTAGTGTTTATATTTCAGGGCCCTTTGCCATACCGGCGCCCCGTAGAGCGCCATCGACGTCACCACTCCGGCCAGCATTCTTCTCCTCAGCGCCCGTGGTCCCCCCACATTTGGTAAGATCCGGGACAGCTGCCCTATGATGGTGTTTGCTCTCCTTGCTGTTTCTCTAATATGTTCTGTCATTGTAGTGTTTTTGTTTAAATAAACGCCCAAGTATTTAATTATTTTTTTGTTTTTTATTTTCTCCCCTTCTATTCTCACCTCGACCTCCTCATCCTTCCGTGGTGCATTTATCAGGACCATTTCCGTTTTTTTTGCAGCCAATTCTATTCCTAGGTCTTTTAAAACCTTATTTATCTTTTTTATTGCATTTCCTGATTTTTGTTCCAGGAGTTCCTTATTTCGTGCCTCCACCACCACCGCCAGATCGTCCGCGTATGCTATGAGTCGAGTTCCCTTTTCCATTTTTGTTTCCAGCACCTTATTGTAGAAGATATTCCACAGCACTGGGCCCAGGACCGATCCCTGCGGGACGCCGCATGTCATGCTCCTGTGTTCTCCCGTTGGTGTTGTTATGCTTCTATCCGTCAGGTAAGAATGTATCATTCTACACAGGTACTGGCTAATGCCGGCTTGCTCCACGGCTTGTATTACTTTATTCCACGGGGCTGAGTTGAAAGCGTTTTCGATATCTAATGCGATGAGCATGCACCACCCCCTATTTTTATGGGCTTTTTCCCTAATTTGGTCCGCTATTTTTAAGACTGCATTTAGAGCGTCCACCGTTGAGCGCCCCGCTCTAAATCCAAATTGGTTGTCGTTTAATATATTTTTTTTCTTCTAGTTCCAGGTTGATTCTGTTTTTAATTATTATCTCGAAGAGCTTTCCTAGGACATTTAGAAGGCATATAGGCCTGTATGCTCTTGTCGCCTCCGGGTTCTTGCTAGGCTTTTCTATTAGGACAAGCCGTGCTCGCTTCCATACTTTAGGGAATTCTCCTTTTATCAAATAGTTGTTGAAACTCCGGGCCATAGTGTCCAGATTTTCCCCAACTACCATTTTTATGATTTCCGGTCGGAGGCCATCTACCCCCGCAGCTTTTTTTCCCTTAACTTGGTCTGTCGCTTTTGCCAATTCTTCTCGTCCTATTGTCGGGATCATATTGACTTCCACTACTATGTTGTGCCAGATTTCTTCCGGGTGTTGGGGGAATAGTTTTTGTATCTGCTCTAAAATTTCTTCTTTTGTCAGTGTGATCTTTTGTTCTTTCTTGAGCTTCCCTCTTACTATTTGGTAGCCTCTGCCCCAGACATCTTCCTCCAGTTCCTCGCACACCTCTTTCCATCTTTTTTCCTTTTCCCTTTTTATTTCTATTTGTAATGTTTTTTTGTTACTTTTGTATTTTGCCCATAGTCTTTCTCTAGTTTGCTGATTGGAGTCTATCTGCTTGCACCTTATAGCCGCTCTTCTGCTCTTTATTGCCTCTCTTCTTGCTTTCGCAATTTTTTCGGTCCACCAATAGGCTGGTGGATGTCCTCGCCTTCCAGGTCTGCATCTTTCAAAGCATCTGTTGCATGCTGCTGTTATTTTCTTTGTCATCTCTTCGGCTGTCAATCCTTTTTCCTTCTCTTCTCTCGTGAACATATCCCTAGTTTCTTCTGCAAAGTTGCGCCCATCCTTAGCCTTAGTTTTCCATTTTTTTGCTATTTGGTTTTCTTCCCATGTTTCTTGTGCCGTTTCTTTTTTTATTTCAAAGGTGATGGTGTTATGGTCGCTTAGGTTTTCTTCGTTTTCTTCTACTTTCCAGTTGTGAATTTTGTTTGCAATCTTCTCCGTAGCCAGGGTGACGTCGATTATTGACTCTCCATTAGCTCTCCGTAGCGTCGGCCTATTTCCCCTATTTATAACCACTAGGCCCAGCTGAGCCACCCAGTCCTCCAAGATTTTTCCTTTTGGACAGGTGGTGTTGGATCCGAAAATTTGGGATTTGGCGTTTAGGTCCCCCGCCACTATTGTTTCGTTGTTCTTTTCCCTTATTTTTTTTCCTAAATTGTATAGGTATTTTTCGAATTCCTTTCTGGGCTTATTTGGTGAGAAATATCCCGAATATATATCCGCTTTCATATCTGGTAGATGGACTCCAACGAATCCTTCCCCCCTGTAGCAGCTCGTTATTTTTATACCTTTGCTTGCCTGAATAAAACTATCGCAATTTGTGTCGCAGAGTAAGTTTTCGGTTCTCTTTAAGTTTTGTTCTTGACCAATAATAATGTCTATTTTTTTTTCAAATATTGTTTGTCGTAGTATGTCGTGTGCAGGGGCTCTCCTGTTCATATTTAGTTGCAATATTTTTACTGTGGGCATAGCGTGTAGTTAATCGGGACATCTATGTAAGCTGGTTAGTCGCAAAATTGTAGACCATTACTCTATCATCTAGATTGGTTAATAAGTTAACATGTAAATAGAATATATATGTACATATATAGACGGAGTATATAAATTCGGGAACACACACCTGTAGACAGGCCAATTTCTTGACACATAAATAGATAAAACAATAATTTAGGTGTATAAATATATAAAACTCTAATAGATATGTATACAAACTGATCACAGGGTTTACTATCCCAGGGCTATCACATTTGCTTATTTCTATCACAGTTAGGGTTATCACAGATTGTGCCCGTTTCGGGCATGTATCTGGCTCGTCGGATATGTAAAACCTATATGTCGACACTCTCACAATTACAGGGACAATCTCCCAAGAAGATATACGCATACTTTTATAAGTTACATAAATAGACAAATGATACATAAAGAGTTGTAGTATAATATCACAGGGGCTATCACAGTTTATGCTTCTTTATCATACTCTCCGGTATCCAAGTTTATCTTGTCAGTTTCTATTGTATCATAATCTTGCTCTTTTTGGTTTTTCTTATTGTCATTTTTCATCTCAATCTTGCTGCTATCCTTATGTTCGGGAGTTCTAGCGGTTTTGTTGTCTTCTGTGTCTTCGGCTTTCTTCTTTGGGGTTGCTTCTATTTGGGCGTTTGCTTTGTTTTGCGGTGTCTGTTCTTTTTTACATAGGTAGTTTCCAGTCTGGTGGCCCTTTTGGCAGCAGAATACACAGAAAGCCTCATTTACACATTCAGCAGCCTTGTGTCCTTCTTGTGCACATTTCAAGCATAGGTGTTCCCTATTTGCTCCCGTGCACTGTGTCTTGGTATGTCCACTTTGCCAGCACCTAAAGCATTTAATTTCTTGTTCCCGTTCTGTAATGCTGCAAGTGTTCCATCCAATTTTTACTTTGGCCATTTTCATAAGTTTTTGGGCTTCTTCATCCGTGGTGATTATTGTTACTTTCTGTTTTCCCCCGTAGGCTGGCCTAAGTGCTTTGATTTCGAGGTTTCCCTTAATTTCTGGAAGAATGTTTTCTATTGTTGTTTTTATTTCTTCTTCTGTCGTTATTTCATCGAGCCCTCTTACGTGTAGCACTCTAGTGTTTGCTAATACCGTAGTCTTCGCCCCTTTTATTTTATTCTCAATGTCTCTGCTCAGTGCCTTTGCTTTTGTAGCGCCATTGTTTATTGTGATTAACAGGTCTCCTTTTTCGGTTTTTCTTACCTCTTTGATGTCCGTTCCAGTGTCGGTGGGATTAACTGTTTTTTTCAATTCTCTTAGAAGTTCGGTGTATGGTTTTCCGTTAGCTCTAATAATTATAGCTCCTTGGGATTTGTTTCGTCTTTCTTTCCTTTCCATATCATTCCTGTCGTCTACTGCACTCCTTGTTCTGGTTTTTTTGCTATTTGTTTCTGCCGCTTCTGCGTATGTTGGTCCCTCTTTCGTTTTGTATTCTATTACTTCCACGTCTGTTTTATTAAAAACAAAAGCGATTGCTCTTTTTATCATTGTGGCGGTAGGTCCTCTTCCTCCTGGGAATGCCAGTTTTTGTTTTTTCCTTTTTTCCATGTTCTCTCTTATTTTTTTTATTGCTTCTATCGCATCTTCTGCTTCCACTTCTTCCTCTTTCTCTTCGTCGGCAATTATGGGGTAATGTATTATCCTTTCTTCCTGGATAAGGTTTTCGTCGTTGTCCGGAAAAGCGAGTATATGAACCATTTTTGCCACCTCTCCTATTTCCTTCTTTTGTCTGGATAGGCCGTGTTTTCCTCCAAATTTAGCTATAGCCCTTTCCACTTCTTTCTGTCTCGTCTCGATTTTTTTATTGCACGGCAGTACCAACTCGTACTCCTTTGGCGCCTCCCATATATTTCCTTGTTCGTTTCTTATTCTTTTTTCAGTTTCTTTTTCCCACTCCTCTTCAGAAATAGAGTTAAAGGCTTCAATACTATCCCCCTCTCTTCTTTGTTGTTCTCTTAGGACTCGTTCTCCTTTTAATTGTTCTTCCAATCTTTTGCTTCTTTCTTCCAAAAATTCTATCTGTTTTCGTAGATTTTGTATTTCCTTGGCTCTACTTTCTTCTTCTTCTCTGTTTTTTTCTGGCTTATATATTGCTTCCTCTAACCAGTTCTTTGTTGCCTTACTTCTTAATTCTGTTGCTCTTCGTCCTAGTCTGTCTGTTACTTTTTTTAGTTCTTTTTTTGGATTGTAGGTTTCTTTTATTATTTTTTCTAATTCTGTCACTGCTCTGCAAGTGTCTTCGATAATGTTTTGCAGAGTAAATCCTCCTGTTTTGGGGTTTGATTTAGGGGAATTCTCTTTAGAGGTTTGTCCTTGTTTAATTCCTTCTTGATTTTTTCTCTTCTTTGTTCTGTCCGATGTGGTTTCTAGTTGTCTTGGCGAGTGTACCATTTTTCTTTTCTTTTTGTACTGCCCGGTTTCTGGAGCGCTATCCTCCTCGCTACCATCTATCCATGAGGATGTTGATTCTCCTCTCAATCTCGGTGGAGATCTTCGTAGAGAGTCTCTTCTTTTGAAGATAGATTCCTCCGCTTCTCTCCCCGTTGCCTGTTCTAAAACAGTGGTTATCGATTCTGTGCCCCCCCCAGAATCCGAGGGGCAGCCCGGCTCAATGCCGGGGAGGGATTCCGGGACCTCGTCCCTACCCTCCTGGGGTAAATTGTTTTCCATGGTCGACATTTCATTTTTTTTGGTTGTTGTCCATTTCCATTGCGTTTTGTCTTCAGCTTTCTGTAGTCCAGCCCATTCTTTCCATCTCTGTCCTTTCCATTGCGGTTGTCGTAATGTTTTTTATTAATGGAGGTTGTCTCCTCCTTGCTCTATTTGGTCCGCGGTGGCTATATTACTTCACCACTACCCGCCGGCAAGCCGGTGAGGGCATTCCCCTATCCGCCACGCGGGGGACGCGCCCAGTAGGAGTTTGGCTTCTCCCCTGGGGACCTGACCTGACCTGACCTGACCTGACCTGACCTGACCTGACCTGACCTGACCTGACCTGACCTGACCTGACCTGACCTGACCTGACCTGACCTGACCTGACCTGACCTGACCTGACCTGACCTGACCTGACCTGACCTGACCTGACCTGACCTGACCTGACCTGACCTGACCTGACCTGACCTGACCTGACCTGACCTGACCTGACCTGACCTGACCTGACCTGACCTGACCTGACCTGACCTGACCTGACCTGACCTGACCTGACCTGACCTGACCTGACCTGACCTGACCTGACCTGACCTGACCTGACCTGACCTGACCTGACCTGACCTGACCTGACCTGACCTGACCTGACCTGACCTGACCTGACCTGACCTGACCTGACCTGACCTGACCTGACCTGACCTGACCTGACCTGACCTGACCTGACCTGACCTGACCTGACCTGACCTGACCTGACCTGACCTGACCTGACCTGACCTGACCTGACCTGACCTGACCTTTTTTTTTTTTTTTTTTTTTTTTTTTTTTTTTTTTTTTTTTCTGGGGAGGGGAAATCCTCATGGACACCCTGAGCATGGTTCGAGCACTCAGGGTAGTGCCGGACTTTTACCGGCTAAAACCCCTCCAGCACCTTCTGTTAATCCATCCCCCCCGGAACCGCGAGAGCATTACTTCAGGGGGGTGGTTGGTGCAGCACGGCCCTGAGTGATCACTCAGAGCCGTTTTTCCTCCTTATGTCTCTTGTTTCTGTCTATCCGTTTCCTCTTCCTCCTTTTTCTTTATTATTTTTCTGATCATTTTTGCAATCACGTCCCAGTCCTTTTGGCTTCGCAGCATACATTCTATCATAGTCTGGCTGTTTATTGTTTCGTCGACGTCTTGTTGCGCCTCTCTTCGTTCTGCCGCCCACCTGGGACATTTGTACAGGGTGTGTTCTGCATTATCTACCTCCCTGCAGTATACGCACTCTTCTGTATTCTGTCTTTTAAATCTCGCCAGATACTCTGCAAAGCATCCGTGTCCACCCAGTGCCTGTGTTATGTAATAATCAACCTGTCCGTGTCGTCTGCTAAGCCAGGCATTTAAATCCGGTATAAGCTGTTTGGTCCATTTTGCTTTATCTCCTGCTTTCCCCCATCTCTCTTGCCATTTCCTTATAGTTTTCTGAGTAATTTCTGTCTTTACTGTTTGCGGATCCTTACTATGCATCCGACATCTTTCATCCACCATTAGGTCTATTGGCACCACCCCAGCTATTACCTGAAGCGCCTCTGTAGATGTCGTTCTATATGCACTACATATTCTCAGCAGAAGCCTTCTTTGAACAGATTCCATCATTTTCTTATATTTTTTAAACTTCATTGCTTCACCCCATATTGGCGCCCCATACAGCAACACAGAATGGACCGTTGAAGCAAGTATTCTGCGTTTGCTAGCTCTTGCTCCACCTACGTTTGGCATCAACCTGTCTAATTGTCTTGCAGTTTTTTCTCCTTTTTCCGTTATTTTCTCTATGTGTTTGGTCATCTTCATGTTGTGATCATATACTATCCCAAGGTATTTGAGGGCCCTTCCGCTCTTTTGTATTATACCTCCTACCTTTATTGTGACTTCCGTAATTACTCTTCTACCTGCTAGTATAACCACCTCCGTTTTATGTGGTGCAATCTTTAGTTTCTTTCTTTGCATTTCTTCTTCCACCGCAGCCACTGCTGCGTTTATTTTGGTCTCTATGATTTCCCTTGTCCGTCCACACGCTATTACCGCCAAGTCGTCGGCATACCCCACTAGTACCACTCCTCTGGGCATCTTTAATCTTAACACACTTTCATAGTACAAATTCCATAGTAGTGGCCCTAGGATTGAGCCCTGGGGGACACCGCAGGTTACTTCCATTTCATGTTCTATTCCTATCTTCATCGTTCTTTCTGATAAGTAGCTACTCACTATTTTAATAAGGTACGGAGAGAATTTTTTTTCCCTCATGTCACTAATAATTTCCATCCATGGAGCACTATTAAACGCATTTTGCACATCCAGCGTTACCATAACACATAGGTCTCTAGTCCGATAATTTCCAGTGTTGGCTTTTTTAGCTATCTGCTTTACTGTTTCCATGGCGTGTATTGTTGAACGTCCAGTCCTAAATCCAAATTGCATCTCAGAAAGTCCTCCCTTATTGTCTATTTCTTCATTTAGCCTCTGGCATATCATCTTTTCTAATAGTTTTCCCGCTGTGTTCAGCATACATAGTGGTCGGTATGCTTGGGGATCGTCTTCTTTCTTCTTTGGTTTTTCAAGCAAGACTAACCTCGATTCTTTCCAAAGTTTGGGAAACTCTTTCCGCATTAACAGCCCATTATAAACTTTAAGGCAGTAGTGCGGGTGTCGGTGTACTATATTTTTTATTAGCTCTGCTGGTATATTATCAGGTCCGGGCGCTTTCCGGGTCTTTAGCTTCTCCGCTGCTGTGGTAATTTCTTGTTCTGTAAAAGCTGGTATGTCGTTTTCTTCCTCTAGTCCCCCTAATACGTCCTCCCATTTTACAGTAGGATGCACTGGAAATAGCTTTTCTGCTTCTTTTACCATTTGTTCTTCTGTTATCTCTAGTTTAGGTAGGATTCTGAGCCGCTTACAGGCGATTCGGTATCCATCACCCCATACATTTTCGTCTATGTCTTCACATACCTTTTTCCATGCTTCGTTCTTTGCTATATTTATGGTCTTCCTGAGTATGGTTCTTTGTTTATGGTAGTCTTCAGCCGCTTTTCCTTTTTCTTCCTCCGTTTCTCGTTGTCTTGCTTTTACTCGCGTCATTTTCCTTCTTTTGGCAATACATTCTCTCCTTGCCGCCGCTACTTCTTCTGTCCACCAATATACTCCTTTATTGGCTGTCTTCTTCATCTTTTTTGGCAGTGTTTTGTCACTTATCCTTCTGATCATGTCTATGTAATCTGTTGGCCTTATTTTGTCTTTTGTTATTTCCTGTTCTACGACTCTATCCAGTTCCGTATTAAAGTTTGTCAGTGCTTCCGTTTTTACCTTCCATCCTGTCTGCTTAAATTGCCCCGATCCTTTTATATTTGTATTTCTTCGTTTGTTGTCCCTCCTGTTTTTGTAGTAGATGTACCGGTGGTCACTAAGGTTTTCCATTTCTAGTACTTTCCATTCTTCAATTTGTTGACTGCCGATCGCTGTGCAAAGTGTGACATCTATATACGATGTACTGTACCCTCTTACAAAAGTTGGGGCTTTTGCTGTATTTATGACCTGAAGGTCTTCTGCAGCTGCCCATTCCGCTAGCATTTTTCCTCGTCGATCTTCTACTTTAGATCCCCACAACTTGCATTTTGCATTTAAATCTCCCCCAATTACTATTTTTTTGTTTTTCCAGTCCGTTAGCATATTTCTTTTTATTTCGTTCAGAAGGTTTTCAAGTACGTCCTCGTTTACATTTGGTGAGCAATAACAGCTATAGTAGATGGTATCCTCTAACTCGACGCAGACATATCCATTTCCACTATTAGCTTTAGTGATTTTTAGGCTTTTATGCCCATGATTATATTTCCTTATGGCTGCACTCTTTTCGTTGCTATAGAACCATGGCCCTTTTCTAACTGTTTTGATATTTGGTTCTGCAATTATCACTAAGTCAATTTTCAGCTCCTGGGCCGTCTTATCTAGCAGGTCGTGTGCTGTGCTACTCCTATTCAGATTTGTCTGTATGACGTGTATATATTCTGTCGCAGTCATCGAGTTTGTTGTGTTTTTTTTTTCTTCTTCTTTTTTTTTTTTTTTTTTTATTTTACCTTCCCTAGTCTGTCGTGCTTGGACGTTGAAGAGTTTTGTCTCCTCCGTCCACTTCTCGCCTTTCTCTTCTTAGCATTTCACATTTTATTCCTCCCGCTCTGTGCCCTTTTTGTTCGCAGATTGGACAGCTGGGTGGTTGTCTACACTCCACGGCCTTATGCCCTCCTAGTCCACAATTTAGGCAACAGTTGGTTCTATCCGTTCCTGTGCATTCCCATTTTTTATGCCCCGGCTCCCAGCATTTAAAACACATTTCGGGTTTCCTTTGCATTTTTATTCTGCAGTTGCTCCACCCTATCCGAATTCTTCCCATCTCTAATAGCTCTCTGGCCTGAGATTTTGTAGCTAGGACTGTCACATTTTGTGTTCCTTCGGGCCCTGATCTCATTTTCCTTATTTCTATTTCTCCCTCCAATTTTAGTGCTTTTTCCACTGCCGCTTTTACTTCTTCTTCATTGGTCGCTCCATCCAGGTCCGATATTATCACCGAGACTTTGTCTTGAGTCACTCTAACGGTTTCTTCCGGCATTATTTCTTTGATGGCTTGCACCAATTTGTCCATGCCTTCATTTCCTTTCTCCATTTCTATTACAATATCCCCTTTTCTGGTCTTTCGTACCCGGTTTACCTTTGCACCTATTGCTTCTACGTCTACTTTTTCCCTTATTTTGCCCACCATTGTGGCGTACGTTTCTTCAGTTGCCTGGATAATTACAGCCTGGTTTCTTTCTTTTCTTGTCCCAAATTTCTCTTGCTTGCTTGTCCGTTCTCCGGTTATTTTTTCGCTTTTCTTCTTTTTTCTAACTACTTCAGTCCATTCCTCTCCATTTCGTTTTGCGGTTTCTTGTTTTCCTTTAGCTTCTTCCTGTCCTCTCCGATATATCCTCACCTCTATGCCCGTATCCTCGAATATAAGGTGCATCAGGTTTCTAGTCGTTTCCCATACTTCTTTATCTTGTCCCGTCCAGTTATTCGGAATTGCTACTCTTTCCTGCCGATGTTCTAGGAGCAGGTGTCTAAGCTTTAGCAAGCTTTTAACCGTTGCTTCTGGCGTCGAGCTTTCTTCATCCTCCTTTTTGTTTATTAAGTAATAAACATATTTTGTCGCAGTTTCTGCTTCTTCTCCGTCAATCGCGACCTTTTCTTCGCTTTTAATGTAAAGAACTTCTCCACAGTGAGCCCCTTTTTCTCTAAGTCGTTGAGCGCATCCGTATCGCTGCTCCACTTGTTTTGCTGCCCCATGTTCACTGGGGAGTCCGGGCGAGACACATAGCGCTACAGCGCTCTCTAATGAACCGAACATGTCTCCGTAGCATTCCGTAAGCGCCTTACATTCTCCCCCGTAGTTTTTAGCTTGGTTCCATTGCGTTGTTTCCTCGCTTTCAACTTTATCCCGGCTATTTTGCAAAGCAGTTATGACTTCGCACTTTTCCTCCAGTTTCCTTATCTTATCTTCCAGCATTTCTACTTTTTTCTTAGCTTCTTCCTCTATTCTGGTCTTCTTTTCTTGTTCCTTCTCTTGTTCCCTCTTAAGCCGCGTGAACGTTACCTGGATCTTTTTTAGGATGTCTTTCATTCCCACATGCATATTCCGGTTACCTTTGACAAAATTAGATGCTTCCACGAGATGTTTCTCTAACTCTCCGAATTCTTCCGTAGCGTTTGTTGTTCCCGAAAAGAAGTTATTTGAGTGCCATCCCTCACTTACTTGCTGACTCCCTCCCAGTCCTCCTCCCCTCCTTTTCCTTTTTGGGGCTTGCTCTGGAGATTTAGCATTTTCGTCGTCTTTTTGCTTGTTTCGATCTGGCGTTCTTAAGTCAGTAAGAACAAACTCTATTTCCGGTAATGAAAGCGCTCTTTTTCGGATTTCCGGTAATGAACACGTCTTTGTTCGGTCTTGGCTCGGTGTTTCCGCAGGTTCATTGTCCTTTTTTCCTGTCTCGGCCTCTTGCCTTTGCACTGGGGACCTTACAATACTGTCCCTTCTCTTAAACGGGTCCTCTTTTTCTTCTCGACTGCATAGCGAATCTTTTCTCCCCCCAGAATCCGTGGAGCAGCTCGCCTTGACGGCGAGGGAGGATTCTCCGGAACTTCCGGTACCTCCCTGGGGTAAATCTATTTTTGGATTTGCCATTTCATCGTTTGTTGGTAGCTTTCAGTCCCACCCGACTTCCGTGTCCCTGCCTAGTTGTTGTCATAATGTTTTTTATTAATGGAGGTTGTCTCCTCCTTGCTCTATTTGGTCCACGGTGGCTATATTACTTCACCACTACCCGCCGGCAAGCCGGTGAGGGCATTCCCCTATCCGCCACGCGGGGGACGCGCTCAGTAGGAGTTTGGCTTCTCCCCTGAGACCTGACCTGACCTGACCTGACCTGACCTGACCTGACCTGACCTGACCTGACCTGACCTGACCTGACCTGACCTGACCTTTTTTTTTTTTTTTTTTTCTGGGGAGGGGAAATCCTCATGGACACCCTGAGCATGGTTCGAGCGCTCAGGGTAGTGCCGGACTTTTACCGGCTAAAACCCCTCCAGCACCTTCTGTTAATCCATCCCCCCCGGAACCGCGAGAGCATTACTTCAGGGGGGTGGTTGGTGCAGCACGGCCCTGAGTGATCACTCAGAGCCGTTTTTCCTCCTTATGTCTCTTGTTTCTGTCTATCCGTTTCCTCTTCCTCCTTTTTCTTTATTATTTTTCTGATCATTTTTGCAATCACGTCCCAGTCCTTTTGGCTTCGCAGCATACATTCTATCATAGTCTGGCTGTTTATTGTTTCGTCGACGTCTTGTTGCGCCTCTCTTCGTTCTGCCGCCCACCTGGGACATTTGTACAGGGTGTGTTCTGCATTATCTACCTCCCTGCAGTATACGCACTCTTCTGTATCCTGTCTTTTAAATCTCGCCAGATACTCTGCAAAGCATCCGTGTCCACCCAGTGCCTGTGTTATGTAATAATCAACCTGTCCGTGTCGTCTGCTAAGCCAGGCATTTAAATCCGGTATAAGCTGTTTGGTCCATTTTGCTTTATCTCCTGCTTTCCCCCATCTCTCTTGCCATTTCCTTATAGTTTTCTGAGTAATTTCTGTCTTTATTGTTTGCGGATCCTTACTATGCATCCGGCATCTTTCATCCACCATTAGGTCTATTGGCACCACCCCAGCTATTACCTGAAGCGCCTCTGTAGATGTCGTTCTATATGCACTACATATTCTCAGCAGAAGCCTTCTTTGAACAGATTCCATCATTTTCTTATATTTTTTAAACTTCATTGCTTCACCCCATATTGGCGCCCCATACAGCAACACAGAATGGACCGTTGAAGCAAGTATTCTGCGTTTGCTAGCTCTTGCTCCACCTACGTTTGGCATCAACCTGTCTAATTGTCTTGCAGTTTTTTCTCCTTTTTCCGTTATTTTCTCTATGTGTTTGGTCATCTTCATGTTGTGGTCATATACTATCCCAAGGTATTTGAGGGCCCTTCCGCTCTTTTGTATTATACCTCCTACCTTTATTGTGACTTCCGTAATTACTCTTCTACCTGCTAGTATAACCACCTCCGTTTTATGTGGTGCAATCTTTAGTTTCTTTCTTTGCATTTCTTCTTCCACCGCAGCCACTGCTGCGTTTATTTTGGTCTCTATGATTTCCCTTGTCCGTCCACACGCTATTACCGCCAAGTCGTCGGCATACCCCACTAGTACCACTCCTCTGGGCATCTTTAATCTTAACACACTTTCATAGTACAAATTCCATAGTAGTGGCCCTAGGATTGAGCCCTGGGGGACACCGCAGGTTACTTCCATTTCATGTTCTATTCCTATCTTCATCGTTCTTTCTGATAAGTAGCTACTCACTATTTTAATAAGGTACGGAGAGAATTTTTTTTCCCTCATGTCACTAATAATTTCCATCCATGGAGCACTATTAAACGCATTTTGCACATCCAGCGTTACCATAACACATAGGTCTCTAGTCCGATAATTTCCAGTGTTGGCTTTTTTAGCTATCTGCTTTACTGTTTCCATGGCGTGTATTGTTGAACGTCCAGTCCTAAATCCAAATTGCATCTCAGAAAGTCCTCCCTTATTGTCTATTTCTTCATTTAGCCTCTGGCATATCATCTTTTCTAATAGTTTTCCCGCTGTGTTCAGCATACATAGTGGTCGGTATGCTTGGGGATCGTCTTCCTTCTTCTTTGGTTTTTCAAGCAAGACTAACCTCGATTCTTTCCAAAGTTTGGGAAACTCTTTCCGCATTAACAGCCCATTATAAACTTTAAGGCAGTAGTGCGGGTGTCGGTGTACTATATTTTTTATTAGCTCTGCTGGTATATTATCAGGTCCGGGCGCTTTCCGGGTCTTTAGCTTCTCCGCTGCTGTGGTAATTTCTTGTTCTGTAAAAGCTGGTATGTCGTTTTCTTCCTCTAGTCCCCCTAATACGTCCTCCCATTTTACAGTAGGATGCACTGGAAATAGCTTTTCTGCTTCTTTTACCATTTGTTCTTCTGTTATCTCTAGTTTAGGTAGGATTCTGAGCCGCTTACAGGCGATTCGGTATCCATCACCCCATACATTTTCGTCTATGTCTTCACATACCTTTTTCCATGCTTCGTTCTTTGCTATATTTATGGTCTTCCTGAGTATGGTTCTTTGTTTATGGTAGTCTTCAGCCGCTTTTCCTTTTTCTTCCTCCGTTTCTCGTTGTCTTGCTTTTACTCGCGTCATTTTCCTTCTTTTGGCAATACATTCTCTCCTTGCCGCCGCTACTTCTTCTGTCCACCAATATACTCCTTTATTGGCTGTCTTCTTCATCTTTTTTGGCAGTGTTTTGTCACTTATCCTTCTGATCATGTCTATGTAATCTGTTGGCCTTATTTTGTCTTTTGTTATTTCCTGTTCTACGACTCTATCCAGTTCCGTATTAAAGTTTGTCAGTGCTTCCGTTTTTACCTTCCATCCTGTCTGCTTAAATTGCCCCGATCCTTTTATATTTGTATTTCTTCGTTTGTTGTCCCTCCTGTTTTTGTAGTAGATGTACCGGTGGTCACTAAGGTTTTCCATTTCTAGTACTTTCCATTCTTCAATTTGTTGACTGCCGATCGCTGTGCAAAGTGTGACATCTATATACGATGTACTGTACCCTCTTACAAAAGTTGGGGCTTTTGCTGTATTTATGACCTGAAGGTCTTCTGCAGCTGCCCATTCCGCTAGCATTTTTCCTCGTCGATCTTCTACTTTAGATCCCCACAACTTGCATTTTGCATTTAAATCTCCCCCAATTACTATTTTTTTGTTTTTCCAGTCCGTTAGCATATTTCTTTTTATTTCGTTCAGAAGGTTTTCAAGTACGTCCTCGTTTACATTTGGTGAGCAATAACAGCTATAGTAGATGGTATCCTCTAACTCGACGCAGACATATCCATTTCCACTATTAGCTTTAGTGATTTTTAGGCTTTTATGCCCATGATTATATTTCCTTATGGCTGCACTCTTTTCGTTGCTATAGAACCATGGCCCTTTTCTAACTGTTTTGATATTTGGTTCTGCAATTATCACTAAGTCAATTTTCAGCTCCTGGGCCGTCTTATCTAGCAGGTCGTGTGCTGTGCTACTCCTATTCAGATTTGTCTGTATGACGTGTATATATTCTGTCGCAGTCATCGAGTTTGTTGTGTTTTTTTTTCTTCTTCTTTTTTTTTTTTTTTTTTTTTTATTTTACCTTCCCTAGTCTGTCGTGCTTGGACGTTGAAGAGTTTTGTCTCCTCCGTCCACTTCTCGCCTTTCTCTTCTTAGCATTTCACATTTTATTCCTCCCGCTCTGTGCCCTTTTTGTTCGCAGATTGGACAGCTGGGTGGTTGTCTACACTCCACGGCCTTATGCCCTCCTAGTCCACAATTTAGGCAACAGTTGGTTCTATCCGTTCCTGTGCATTCCCATTTTTTATGCCCCGGCTCCCAGCATTTAAAACACATTTCGGGTTTCCTTTGCATTTTTATTCTGCAGTTGCTCCACCCTATCCGAATTCTTCCCATCTCTAATAGCTCTCTGGCCTGAGATTTTGTAGCTAGGACTGTCACATTTTGTGTTCCTTCGGGCCCTGATCTCATTTTCCTTATTTCTATTTCTCCCTCCAATTTTAGTGCTTTTTCCACTGCCGCTTTTACTTCTTCTTCATTGGTCGCTCCATCCAGGTCCGATATTATCACCGAGACTTTGTCTTGAGTCACTCTAACGGTTTCTTCCGGCATTATTTCTTTGATGGCTTGCACCAATTTGTCCATGCCTTCATTTCCTTTCTCCATTTCTATTACAATATCCCCTTTTCTGGTCTTTCGTACCCGGTTTACCTTTGCACCTATTGCTTCTACGTCTACTTTTTCCCTTATTTTGCCCACCATTGTGGCGTACGTTTCTTCAGTTGCCTGGATAATTACAGCCTGGTTTCTTTCTTTTCTTGTCCCAAATTTCTCTTGCTTGCTTGTCCGTTCTCCGGTTATTTTTTCGCTTTTCTTCTTTTTTCTAACTACTTCAGTCCATTCCTCTCCATTTCGTTTTGCGGTTTCTTGTTTTCCTTTAGCTTCTTCCTGTCCTCTCCGATATATCCTCACCTCTATGCCCGTATCCTCGAATATAAGGTGCATCAGGTTTCTAGTCGTTTCCCATACTTCTTTATCTTGTCCCGTCCAGTTATTCGGAATTGCTACTCTTTCCTGCCGATGTTCTAGGAGCAGGTGTCTAAGCTTTAGCAAGCTTTTAACCGTTGCTTCTGGCGTCGAGCTTTCTTCATCCTCCTTTTTGTTTATTAAGTAATAAACATATTTTGTCGCAGTTTCTGCTTCTTCTCCGTCAATCGCGACCTTTTCTTCGCTTTTAATGTAAAGAACTTCTCCACAGTGAGCCCCTTTTTCTCTAAGTCGTTGAGCGCATCCGTATCGCTGCTCCACTTGTTTTGCTGCCCCATGTTCACTGGGGAGTCCGGGCGAGACACATAGCGCTACAGCGCTCTCTAATGAACCGAACATGTCTCCGTAGCATTCCGTAAGCGCCTTACATTCTCCCCCGTAGTTTTTAGCTTGGTTCCATTGCGTTGTTTCCTCGCTTTCAACTTTATCCCGGCTATTTTGCAAAGCAGTTATGACTTCGCACTTTTCCTCCAGTTTCCTTATCTTATCTTCCAGCATTTCTACTTTTTTCTTAGCTTCTTCCTCTATTCTGGTCTTCTTTTCTTGTTCCTTCTCTTGTTCCCTCTTAAGCCGCGTGAACGTTACCTGGATCTTTTTTAGGATGTCTTTCATTCCCACATGCATATTCCGGTTACCTTTGACAAAATTAGATGCTTCCACGAGATGTTTCTCTAACTCTCCGAATTCTTCCGTAGCGTTTGTTGTTCCCGAAAAGAAGTTATTTGAGTGCCATCCCTCACTTACTTGCTGACTCCCTCCCAGTCCTCCTCCCCTCCTTTTCCTTTTTGGGGCTTGCTCTGGAGATTTAGCATTTTCGTCGTCTTTTTGCTTGTTTCGATCTGGCGTTCTTAAGTCAGTAAGAACAAACTCTATTTCCGGTAATGAAAGCGCTCTTTTTCGGATTTCCGGTAATGAACACGTCTTTGTTCGGTCTTGGCTCGGTGTTTCCGCAGGTTCATTGTCCTTTTTTCCTGTCTCGGCCTCTTGCCTTTGCACTGGGGACCTTACAATACTGTCCCTTCTCTTAAACGGGTCCTCTTTTTCTTCTCGACTGCATAGCGAATCTTTTCTCCCCCCAGAATCCGTGGAGCAGCTCGCCTTGACGGCGAGGGAGGATTCTCCGGAACTTCCGGTACCTCCCTGGGGTAAATCTATTTTTGGATTTGCCATTTCATCGTTTGTTGGTAGCTTTCAGTCCCACCCGACTTCCGTGTCCCTGCCTAGTTGTTGTCATAATGTTTTTTATTAATGGAGGTTGTCTCCTCCTTGCTCTATTTGGTCCACGGTGGCTATATTACTTCACCACTACCCGCCGGCAAGCCGGTGAGGGCATTCCCCTATCCGCCACGCGGGGGACGCGCTCAGTAGGAGTTTGGCTTCTCCCCTGAGGACCTGACCTGACCTGACCTGACCTGACCTGACCTGACCTGACCTGACCTGACCTGACCTGACCTGACCTGACCTGACCTGACCTGACCTGACCTGACCTGACCTGACCTGACCTGACCTTTTTTTTTTTTTTTTTTTTTTTTTTTTTTTTACCGGAAGAAGCACACCGCACCTCTTCCGGTGGGAGGGGAAACTCCTAACGAGCACTCCGGGTAAAGTTCTGCCAACCCGGAGTAGTGTGGGGCTTGCACCCACTAAAACCCCTCCCGGCACCTGGTGTCAGCCCGCCCCCCCCGGGACCGCGCGAGCATTGACCTGACCTGACCTGACCTGACCTGACCTGACCTGACCTGACCTTTTTTTTTTTTTTTTTTTCTTCTGTAGAGGGGAAATCCTTTATGGACACCGCGCGTTTGGATCTGATACGCGCGGTAGTGTCGGACTACCTCGACGGCTACCGACTAAAACCCCTCTTTCTTCTTTCTTCCTCTACCCACGCCGGCATCCGCCTTCGCATTACTTCGACGTGGGAGGGAGTTTATCGATTTCGCTTCTTCCTTTTCTTTTTTTTTTTTTTTTACTCGTTCTCTTCATTTCCCTTCGTCTCCATTATGTTTCTTATTACTCTGTATGCTCTCCGCCACGTCTCCTCAGATCCCATTAGGTCGTCCATCATATGCTCCATCTCAAACGTTTTCTTACTTTCCTCGCTATATTCTGTCCTAATCTCCGCCCATCTAGGGCACAAATATAGTGTGTGCTCCGCATCATCCACCTCCCCACAATACCGACACTGGTCTGTCTCCGCAATTTTCCTCTTGTTCAGGTATGTCTTAAAACAACCGTGGCCCGAAAGCGCTTGCACCAAGTAGTAGTCTACCTGTCCGGTGCCTCTACCGATCCATCTCTGAACATCCGGGATTAACCTAAACGTCCATCTTCCATGCACCCCCTTTTCCCACCTTTCCTGCCATCTCTGTACCAGCGTGGCTCTGGCTTCTTTCTTTTCTTTTCCATTATACACTTCCGTTCTCTCCCTGATTAGTAATTCCACAGGTGGAATCTCCGCCAGTACTCCCGCCGCCTCTGCTGATATCGTTCGATAGGCACTACAGACTCTGATAGCCATTAGTCTTTGCACTCTGCTTAATTTTTGTAGCAGTTTCTTATTTCTAGTCACTGGGTGCCAGATCGGCGCCCCATACAACATCTGCGAGTGTACGACGCCCGACAACACTCGCCTCTTCATTGCTCCAGGACCTCCCATGTTTGGCATGAGCCCAGCCAGCGCCAGCGCCGTCCTTTCTGCCTTCTGGACGGTTTTATCGACATGTTCGGCAAAGGTAAGCTTGGCATCAAGCCAAACCCCCAGATATTTTAGGGCTCTCTTCGGCGTAATTACCACTCCTCCGACATCAAAGTTTATCGGGAGAATCTTTCTCTTGGTTGTCAATAGCACAGCTTCTGTTTTTTCAGGTACTAATTGCAACTCCATCGCCTCGATCCAACTTTCCACTCGTTCTAGAGCCATATTCGTCACATCCATCAGGCTGTCCTCATTTCTTGCCACCGCCACCATCGCCACATCATCCGCAAAGCCAACCAATGTAATTCCCTCACCCAGGTCAAGCCGCAGCAGCCCATCGTAAAGTATGTTCCACAGAGTCGGGCCCAGCACCGATCCCTGCGGAACACCTCCACCCACGCTCATAACCCTAGTCTTTCCTTCAGCCCTCAACAACACCTTTCTCCCGGATAAGTACGATGCGATTATACGTACCAGGCTTTTATCGACCCCTCTTTTTGTCAATTCTTTCAAAATTAGCTCCCACGACGCGCTATTGAAAGCATTTTTCACATCTACTGTTATTACCACGCAAAGTCTTCTATGTTTACTCGTAGTATAGTCTGCCGCCTTTCTTGCAATGTTTATTACCTCATTCAATGCGTCCGTCGTTTGCCTACCTTCTCTGAACCCGAACTGCCTTTCTGACAATCCTCCAGTTCGGTTTACCTCTTTATGTAGTCTTCTCACTATCAGTTGTTCAAACAATTTTCCCTCCACGTCCAACAAACAGATCGGTCTGTACGCCGACGGGTCTCGTATTGACTTATCTCCCTTTTTAAGAAGAACAAGATTTGCTCTCTTCCACTGTGCTGGAAAGTTTCCTTTTTCGGCCAAATTGTTGTAGGTTGCCAACGCATATTCCGGTCTCCTCCGCGCCACTTGTTTTACAATTTCTGCTGGTACATTTCCTGGTCCTGGGGCCTTTTTGCTTTTCAGCTTTCTGCACGCTGCAAGCAGCTCGTCTTCCGTGAAGTCCGTAAACTCGCCTGCCTGGCTGCACGTTCTTTCCACCTCCGGTTTTGTTATAAACAAACACTTTGCAACCTCTAGCATTGTATCCATTGTCATCTCGGGTCTTGGCGGGAATCCTTTCATGTTTTTCATCACAATCTGGTACCCATTCCCCCAAACATCTTCCTCCACTTGCTCGCACACCGCTTTCCAGGTTGCTTTCTTAGCTTCTTTGATTTTACCCCGTAGTGCCTTCTTAACTTCTACATACTCTTCCCATGCTTGTTGCGCATCTACTGCCTCTGCCCTTTTTTTTTTCATGTACCTTCTTCTTCTTCGCATACATTCCCCTCTCATTCTTCCAATTTCCTCCGACCACCAATACACGGCTTTTCTGCCGACTACCTTCCTTCTTTTTGGCATGCACTGATCACAGATACGCACCATCGTTTTGGAGAACTTTTCAGCACTCGGATCCACCTCAACTTGGATATTTTCTATGGCACTACATAGTTTCTGGCCGTCTAGCTTTCTGGTTTGCCATCCCTCAATTTCTATCTTTTTTGGATGCTCTGGTCCTTTGCTCTCCTCCACCATAAATTTTATATAATTGTGATCGCTTAACGACTCTTTTTCCATTACTTGCCACCTTGCGATGCTGGCGACACTCTCCCCCTTCACAATTGTGAGATCCAAGATTGACCCATATCCTCCTCTTTGGAAGGTTGGGCTTGTTCCTTTATTTACTATCACAAGCCCTAGCTCCACCAACCAGTCTATTACTTTTTGGCCTCTTCTGTCGGTGCAGTCCATCCCCCAACATGTAGATTTTGCATTAAAGTCACCCGTGATTACTACCTTTCCCCTCCTGACTCTTATCTGCTCCCCCATTTCGTCCAACATCTGCTCGAGATATTCGATGTCACTATTTCCCGAACTGTAGCAACTATATATTGCCCACCCTTTTACAACTATATACACAAATCCCAACCCTTTTCCACACTCTTCCATCGCTAGATCCCGATTCATTACTTTTATCGCCACATCCAGTTTATCGTCGCACACAAAGTCCTTTCTGTTTCTAACTACATTTTTGTTTGGTTCACTCATTACAAGTACTGCTACTCCCTCTTCTTTTGCTGTCGCCACAGCCATGTCCTGGGCCGCGCGACTTCTATTTAAATTAATCTGTAGTACTGTAATCTTCTTACGCATTTCTGTCTCTTTACTTCTATTGCAGCCTTTTTTACAGGTCTGTCCGCCCTCTGTTGTTTTTATTTAACTCCTTTCGGTATATAGGACATCTTCCCGTGTTGGCTCTGTGACCATCCTGCTCACATAACGGACAATGCTGTTTTTCTCTACATTCTATTGCTTGATGCCCATCTTGTCCACAGTTCCGACACATTGCCGATCTATCTTTGCCTTTACATCTTTGTGCCACATGGCCTGTGCCCCAGCATTTATAGCAGCTTTCTATTTCTATCCATTTACGTATTTGACAGTTTACCATTCCAATTCCTATTTTCCCTCTTGTCCTTATTAGTATCCTTTCTGCAGTTTGCTTTGTTATAGCAACTATCGCACTCTGGGTCTCTCCGTAGTCCGCTCTTAGTGATTTTACCCGTACTACAGTGTTCTCCTCTTCTTCTGTTAACTCGGCCTTAAATGCTTCCTCAATCTCCTTTTCTGTCGTGATTGCGTCTATGTTTTTTACATAGAGCATTGCTTGTTCTTTTCTTTCCGGCATGACTTTCACATTTTCTTTACCCAGCTTTCCTACAAGTGTATCTCTTAACCCTCTGGCTTTTTGTTCTTTTCCTTCTAATATTATTATCAGGTCATTATTCCTTGTTTTCCTTACAGTTGTTATGCTTCTTTTTTGTTCTGCATCTCCTACTTGTTCCTTCACTGTTTTCAGAAGTTCTGCATATGTTTTTCCTCCACCTTTTACTATTACCGCTTCCGTTGTGTTTCGTTTACTTGTTTTTCTTCTTCCGGTGTCTTCATTTTGCAATTTCTCTTTAGCTGTTTTTTTCTTCACATAAACCACTATTCTTCTTTCCATCTTTCTACCCGCTATTTCCGCAAGCTTCCTAATTTTTCCATCTTCCATGTTTGATATTTGGTGTATAGCCACTTCTTCTCTTTTAACTTCAAGCATTTCTTTGGCTAGAAGTTTAAGTTTCTTTGCCACTTCAATTTCTGTACTGTCTCTCAGATGGATTCTATATACATACTGTTCCATTTCTTTTATTTCTGTTCCTTGTTTTATTTTACTTTTTTGGTTTAAAACCGTGATCCTCTCATCTTCACCTTCCAGGTTTTTTATATTAGGATATCTGTCTCCATATTGTTTTGCTATGCCATACTCCATTTTATTTTCGTTTGGGAGGAGAAATATCGCTTGATCGCTGTTTGCCCCTAGACTAAGTGGGTTTCCTTCTTCTATTCTGGTGTTTCTATATACATTTTCCGGCCAGTATTCTTGTATAAGATCCTTTATGTCTTCAGGTTCTTCTACCTCGTCTATTCTTTTTTGTATATTTCTGGTTTTTTCCTGTTCTTGCTCTTCATCCATTGTTTGCGTGCCTTTATTATGCATACCTTTTTCCTCTTCATTACTATATTTTGCATTTTTTCCAGACTGTGTTTCATCTTGATTATTTTCCGTTGTCGTGCTATCTTTTCTTTTTTCTTCCGTTTGACATTCTCTCGTTTCGCATTTTGCTTCTTTACTTTCGGCTTTTCTTCTTTTTGTTTCTTCGTGCTTCCTTAATTTTTCAAGTTCTTGCTCCAACCTTTGGTGTTCCTTCTTGGTTGTCATTTCATCTCTCATTATTCTATTCATTAGTCCCTCAAGGGCAACCGCTACTGTCTTGATCTCTCCATGAACATTTCTGTTGTCCTTGCAGAATATTCCTAGAAAAGTTATTTTCTTTTCCAGCTTTTCCATCGCCGCGCTAGGCTTTAAGATTTTTTCAGGACTTTCTTCCAGTTTCCGTTTTCCGGTTGCGTTTCCTTTGTTCCCTGTGTTCTCTTCTCTACCACCTAGATTTCTCTCCTCTTTGCTTGTGTTCGGAGGCTGTTCCCTTATACCTAGCTCTTTTCGGCGCGGAGGTGGGGTTCTTGCTATGCTTGGATTTTTTGCAAAGGGATTTTTCATTTCTTCCTCCTCTTCATTCGTTGTCCATTTATTGCCTGTGTTGTCTTCTTTGTTTCCTATGTCTCTTTTTTGGTTTTGGTGTTTGTTTGTGTTTTCATCTTCCATCTTTTTCCCACGATTCTAGGACGAAGGGGTGGTCGCTCCGACGGTGACGCCTATCCCCCGGAGAAGGCATTTATACTGCAGGGTGCGCCAGGTGCCCTGCAGGTTTTCACGACTTCGCTGTCGGTTTTTTATAGAGGCGTTCTCCTCGCGAACCGGCCAATTAAGGCAGGCCCCCCGGCCTCAGGTCCCTGTGCAACGTACCCCCGGCACGCTTTCCGGAAGTGGCTGGAGCCCAGGCTTCAGTTACGGTTTATAATCGGGTTGGACCGCGTCCGTCCACCCGATAGCTAGGGCACCCCGGGTTCGCCAATACCCGTACCTCTCGACATGAGAGGCCCCTGGGGCCGACCTGACCTGACCTGACCTGACCTGACCTTTTTTTTTTTTTTTTTTTTTTTTTTTTTTTTTTTTCTGGGGAGGGGAAATCCTCATGGACACCCTGAGCATGGTTCGAGCGCTCAGGGTAGTGCCGGACTTTTACCGGCTAAAACCCCTCCAGCACCTTCTGTTAATCCATCCCCCCCGGAACCGCGAGAGCATTACTTCAGGGGGGTGGTTGGTGCAGCACGGCCCTGAGTGATCACTCAGAGCCGTTTTTCCTCCTTATGTCTCTTGTTTCTGTCTATCCGTTTCCTCTTCCTCCTTTTTCTTTATTATTTTTCTGATCATTTTTGCAATCACGTCCCAGTCCTTTTGGCTTCGCAGCATACATTCTATCATAGTCTGGCTGTTTATTGTTTCGTCGACGTCTTGTTGCGCCTCTCTTCGTTCTGCCGCCCACCTGGGACATTTGTACAGGGTGTGTTCTGCATTATCTACCTCCCTGCAGTATACGCACTCTTCTGTATCCTGTCTTTTAAATCTCGCCAGATACTCTGCAAAGCATCCGTGTCCACCCAGTGCCTGTGTTATGTAATAATCAACCTGTCCGTGTCGTCTGCTAAGCCAGGCATTTAAATCCGGTATAAGCTGTTTGGTCCATTTTGCTTTATCTCCTGCTTTCCCCCATCTCTCTTGCCATTTCCTTATAGTTTTCTGAGTAATTTCTGTCTTTATTGTTTGCGGATCCTTACTATGCATCCGGCATCTTTCATCCACCATTAGGTCTATTGGCACCACCCCAGCTATTACCTGAAGCGCCTCTGTAGATGTCGTTCTATATGCACTACATATTCTCAGCAGAAGCCTTCTTTGAACAGATTCCATCATTTTCTTATATTTTTTAAACTTCATTGCTTCACCCCATATTGGCGCCCCATACAGCAACACAGAATGGACCGTTGAAGCAAGTATTCTGCGTTTGCTAGCTCTTGCTCCACCTACGTTTGGCATCAACCTGTCTAATTGTCTTGCAGTTTTTTCTCCTTTTTCCGTTATTTTCTCTATGTGTTTGGTCATCTTCATGTTGTGGTCATATACTATCCCAAGGTATTTGAGGGCCCTTCCGCTCTTTTGTATTATACCTCCTACCTTTATTGTGACTTCCGTAATTACTCTTCTACCTGCTAGTATAACCACCTCCGTTTTATGTGGTGCAATCTTTAGTTTCTTTCTTTGCATTTCTTCTTCCACCGCAGCCACTGCTGCGTTTATTTTGGTCTCTATGATTTCCCTTGTCCGTCCACACGCTATTACCGCCAAGTCGTCGGCATACCCCACTAGTACCACTCCTCTGGGCATCTTTAATCTTAACACACTTTCATAGTACAAATTCCATAGTAGTGGCCCTAGGATTGAGCCCTGGGGGACACCGCAGGTTACTTCCATTTCATGTTCTATTCCTATCTTCATCGTTCTTTCTGATAAGTAGCTACTCACTATTTTAATAAGGTACGGAGAGAATTTTTTTTCCCTCATGTCACTAATAATTTCCATCCATGGAGCACTATTAAACGCATTTTGCACATCCAGCGTTACCATAACACATAGGTCTCTAGTCCGATAATTTCCAGTGTTGGCTTTTTTAGCTATCTGCTTTACTGTTTCCATGGCGTGTATTGTTGAACGTCCAGTCCTAAATCCAAATTGCATCTCAGAAAGTCCTCCCTTATTGTCTATTTCTTCATTTAGCCTCTGGCATATCATCTTTTCTAATAGTTTTCCCGCTGTGTTCAGCATACATAGTGGTCGGTATGCTTGGGGATCGTCTTCCTTCTTCTTTGGTTTTTCAAGCAAGACTAACCTCGATTCTTTCCAAAGTTTGGGAAACTCTTTCCGCATTAACAGCCCATTATAAACTTTAAGGCAGTAGTGCGGGTGTCGGTGTACTATATTTTTTATTAGCTCTGCTGGTATATTATCAGGTCCGGGCGCTTTCCGGGTCTTTAGCTTCTCCGCTGCTGTGGTAATTTCTTGTTCTGTAAAAGCTGGTATGTCGTTTTCTTCCTCTAGTCCCCCTAATACGTCCTCCCATTTTACAGTAGGATGCACTGGAAATAGCTTTTCTGCTTCTTTTACCATTTGTTCTTCTGTTATCTCTAGTTTAGGTAGGATTCTGAGCCGCTTACAGGCGATTCGGTATCCATCACCCCATACATTTTCGTCTATGTCTTCACATACCTTTTTCCATGCTTCGTTCTTTGCTATATTTATGGTCTTCCTGAGTATGGTTCTTTGTTTATGGTAGTCTTCAGCCGCTTTTCCTTTTTCTTCCTCCGTTTCTCGTTGTCTTGCTTTTACTCGCGTCATTTTCCTTCTTTTGGCAATACATTCTCTCCTTGCCGCCGCTACTTCTTCTGTCCACCAATATACTCCTTTATTGGCTGTCTTCTTCATCTTTTTTGGCAGTGTTTTGTCACTTATCCTTCTGATCATGTCTATGTAATCTGTTGGCCTTATTTTGTCTTTTGTTATTTCCTGTTCTACGACTCTATCCAGTTCCGTATTAAAGTTTGTCAGTGCTTCCGTTTTTACCTTCCATCCTGTCTGCTTAAATTGCCCCGATCCTTTTATATTTGTATTTCTTCGTTTGTTGTCCCTCCTGTTTTTGTAGTAGATGTACCGGTGGTCACTAAGGTTTTCCATTTCTAGTACTTTCCATTCTTCAATTTGTTGACTGCCGATCGCTGTGCAAAGTGTGACATCTATATACGATGTACTGTACCCTCTTACAAAAGTTGGGGCTTTTGCTGTATTTATGACCTGAAGGTCTTCTGCAGCTGCCCATTCCGCTAGCATTTTTCCTCGTCGATCTTCTACTTTAGATCCCCACAACTTGCATTTTGCATTTAAATCTCCCCCAATTACTATTTTTTTGTTTTTCCAGTCCGTTAGCATATTTCTTTTTATTTCGTTCAGAAGGTTTTCAAGTACGTCCTCGTTTACATTTGGTGAGCAATAACAGCTATAGTAGATGGTATCCTCTAACTCGACGCAGACATATCCATTTCCACTATTAGCTTTAGTGATTTTTAGGCTTTTATGCCCATGATTATATTTCCTTATGGCTGCACTCTTTTCGTTGCTATAGAACCATGGCCCTTTTCTAACTGTTTTGATATTTGGTTCTGCAATTATCACTAAGTCAATTTTCAGCTCCTGGGCCGTCTTATCTAGCAGGTCGTGTGCTGTGCTACTCCTATTCAGATTTGTCTGTATGACGTGTATATATTCTGTCGCAGTCATCGAGTTTGTTGTGTTTTTTTTTCTTCTTCTTTTTTTTTTTTTTTTTTTTTTATTTTACCTTCCCTAGTCTGTCGTGCTTGGACGTTGAAGAGTTTTGTCTCCTCCGTCCACTTCTCGCCTTTCTCTTCTTAGCATTTCACATTTTATTCCTCCCGCTCTGTGCCCTTTTTGTTCGCAGATTGGACAGCTGGGTGGTTGTCTACACTCCACGGCCTTATGCCCTCCTAGTCCACAATTTAGGCAACAGTTGGTTCTATCCGTTCCTGTGCATTCCCATTTTTTATGCCCCGGCTCCCAGCATTTAAAACACATTTCGGGTTTCCTTTGCATTTTTATTCTGCAGTTGCTCCACCCTATCCGAATTCTTCCCATCTCTAATAGCTCTCTGGCCTGAGATTTTGTAGCTAGGACTGTCACATTTTGTGTTCCTTCGGGCCCTGATCTCATTTTCCTTATTTCTATTTCTCCCTCCAATTTTAGTGCTTTTTCCACTGCCGCTTTTACTTCTTCTTCATTGGTCGCTCCATCCAGGTCCGATATTATCACCGAGACTTTGTCTTGAGTCACTCTAACGGTTTCTTCCGGCATTATTTCTTTGATGGCTTGCACCAATTTGTCCATGCCTTCATTTCCTTTCTCCATTTCTATTACAATATCCCCTTTTCTGGTCTTTCGTACCCGGTTTACCTTTGCACCTATTGCTTCTACGTCTACTTTTTCCCTTATTTTGCCCACCATTGTGGCGTACGTTTCTTCAGTTGCCTGGATAATTACAGCCTGGTTTCTTTCTTTTCTTGTCCCAAATTTCTCTTGCTTGCTTGTCCGTTCTCCGGTTATTTTTTCGCTTTTCTTCTTTTTTCTAACTACTTCAGTCCATTCCTCTCCATTTCGTTTTGCGGTTTCTTGTTTTCCTTTAGCTTCTTCCTGTCCTCTCCGATATATCCTCACCTCTATGCCCGTATCCTCGAATATAAGGTGCATCAGGTTTCTAGTCGTTTCCCATACTTCTTTATCTTGTCCCGTCCAGTTATTCGGAATTGCTACTCTTTCCTGCCGATGTTCTAGGAGCAGGTGTCTAAGCTTTAGCAAGCTTTTAACCGTTGCTTCTGGCGTCGAGCTTTCTTCATCCTCCTTTTTGTTTATTAAGTAATAAACATATTTTGTCGCAGTTTCTGCTTCTTCTCCGTCAATCGCGACCTTTTCTTCGCTTTTAATGTAAAGAACTTCTCCACAGTGAGCCCCTTTTTCTCTAAGTCGTTGAGCGCATCCGTATCGCTGCTCCACTTGTTTTGCTGCCCCATGTTCACTGGGGAGTCCGGGCGAGACACATAGCGCTACAGCGCTCTCTAATGAACCGAACATGTCTCCGTAGCATTCCGTAAGCGCCTTACATTCTCCCCCGTAGTTTTTAGCTTGGTTCCATTGCGTTGTTTCCTCGCTTTCAACTTTATCCCGGCTATTTTGCAAAGCAGTTATGACTTCGCACTTTTCCTCCAGTTTCCTTATCTTATCTTCCAGCATTTCTACTTTTTTCTTAGCTTCTTCCTCTATTCTGGTCTTCTTTTCTTGTTCCTTCTCTTGTTCCCTCTTAAGCCGCGTGAACGTTACCTGGATCTTTTTTAGGATGTCTTTCATTCCCACATGCATATTCCGGTTACCTTTGACAAAATTAGATGCTTCCACGAGATGTTTCTCTAACTCTCCGAATTCTTCCGTAGCGTTTGTTGTTCCCGAAAAGAAGTTATTTGAGTGCCATCCCTCACTTACTTGCTGACTCCCTCCCAGTCCTCCTCCCCTCCTTTTCCTTTTTGGGGCTTGCTCTGGAGATTTAGCATTTTCGTCGTCTTTTTGCTTGTTTCGATCTGGCGTTCTTAAGTCAGTAAGAACAAACTCTATTTCCGGTAATGAAAGCGCTCTTTTTCGGATTTCCGGTAATGAACACGTCTTTGTTCGGTCTTGGCTCGGTGTTTCCGCAGGTTCATTGTCCTTTTTTCCTGTCTCGGCCTCTTGCCTTTGCACTGGGGACCTTACAATACTGTCCCTTCTCTTAAACGGGTCCTCTTTTTCTTCTCGACTGCATAGCGAATCTTTTCTCCCCCCAGAATCCGTGGAGCAGCTCGCCTTGACGGCGAGGGAGGATTCTCCGGAACTTCCGGTACCTCCCTGGGGTAAATCTATTTTTGGATTTGCCATTTCATCGTTTGTTGGTAGCTTTCAGTCCCACCCGACTTCCGTGTCCCTGCCTAGTTGTTGTCATAATGTTTTTTATTAATGGAGGTTGTCTCCTCCTTGCTCTATTTGGTCCACGGTGGCTATATTACTTCACCACTACCCGCCGGCAAGCCGGTGAGGGCATTCCCCTATCCGCCACGCGGGGGACGCGCTCAGTAGGAGTTTGGCTTCTCCCCTGAGGACCTGACCTGACCTGACCTGACCTGACCTGACCTGACCTGACCTGACCTGACCAGACCTGGCCTGGCCTGGCCTGGCCTGGCCGAGCCGCGCCGAGCCGAGCCGAGCCGAGCCGAGCCGAGCCGAGCCGAGCCGAGAACTTGAGCTCGGGAAGGTCGATTACATAAGAAAACATTAATTTCCAGTCTTTTAATAAACGTGTCAATTTTAGAAATTTTTCGAATGTGTATTGATTGGGCTAGAAAATGAAGGTCAAAAATATTGAAATTTTTTACGTCAATTTTATGACTTGATCTAGTAGATTTTGAACCGCTTAACACGAATCTGGCTGTAGTTTTCCTGTACATGTCGTACTTTTTAAGATATGACGATTCAAATGTTTTAATTCAAAATTTTCGTCAAAATCGACCTAAATTGCAAATTTCAACTTCTTTATTATTAAACTTACAATCTTCGTTCACATAGTATTCGATGGCATTTGTGAAACGGAGAAATTTGATGTATTTGGATTTGATGTAAGTCTGTCCGGTCAAAAGTTACAAGAATTTGAAAATTGGAAGAAATCGAAAGTTAGTGGTTTTTCTAATTTTATAAGAAATCTATTTATTCTAGCGTCGAATTGATTACGGATTTGAGTTCAGGAAGGCCGATTACATAAGAAAACGCCCATTTCTAGCCTTTGGGTGCAACGATGTCGATTTTAAAAAAATTTCAAATTTCTATCGATTGGGGTAGAAAAAAAAAGTCGAAAATATTGAAATTTTTTACATCGATTTTATGACTTAATCTTTTAGATCTTGAACCGTTTAACACGAATCTGTCCGTAGTTTTCCTGTACAAGTCGTACTTTTTTAGATATGACCATTCGAATGTTTCAATTAAAGGTTTTCGTTAAAATCGACCTAATTTGCAAATTTTAACTTTTTTATTATTAGACTTACAATTTTCGTTCACATAGCATTCGATGGCATTTGTGAAACGAAAAAATTTGATGTATCTGGATTTAATATAAGTCGCTCCGTTCAAAAGTTACAAAAGTTTGATTGTTGGAAAAAGCTTAATTTGTGCTTTTTCTAATTTTATTAAAAATCTATCTATTCTAGCGTCGAATTGATAACGAACTTAAACTCAGGAAGGCCGATTATATAAGAAAACATCAATTTCCAGTCTTTTAATAAACGTGTCAATTTTAGAAATTTTTCGAATGTGTATTGATTGGGCTAGAAAATGAAGGTCAAAAATATTAAAATTTTTTACGTCAATTTTATGACTTGATCTGTAAGATTTTGAACCGCTTAACACGAATCTGGCTGTAGTTTCCCTGTACATGTCGTACTTTTTAAGATATGGCGTTTCCAATGTTTCAATTTAAAATTTTCGTAAAAATCGACCTAAATTGCAAATTTCAACTTCTTTATTATTAAACTTACAATTTTCGTTCACATAGCATTCGATGGCATTTATGAAACGGAGAAATTTGATGTATTTGGATTTGATGTAAGTCTGTCCGTTCAGAAGTTACAAGAACTTGAAAATTGGAAGAAATCGAAAATTTGTGGTTTTTCTAATTTTATAAGAAATCTATTTATTCTAGCGTCGAATTGATTACGGATTTGAGTTCAGGAAGGCCGATTACATAAGAAAACGTCCATTTCTAGCCTTTGGGTGCAACGATGTCGATTTTAAAAAATTTTCAAATTTCTATCGATTGGGGTAGAAAAAAAAAGTCGAAAATATTGAAATTTTTTACATCGATTTTATGACTTAATCTTTTAGATCTTAAACCACTTAACACGAATCTGGCTGTAGTTTCCCTGTACATGTCGTACTTTTTAAGATATGGCGATTCCAATGTTTCAATTTAAAATTTTCGTAAAAATCGACCTAAATTGCAAATTTCAACTTCCTTATTATTAAACTTACAATTTTCGTTCACATAGCATTCGATGGCATTTGTGAACTGAAGAAATTTAATGTATTTGGATTTGATGTAAGTCTGTCCGGTCAAAAGTTACAAGAATTTGAAAATTGGAAGAAATCGAAAGTTAGTGGTTTGTCTAATTTTATAAGAAATTTATTTATTCTAGCGTCGAATTGATTACGGACTTGAGTTCAGGAAGGCCGATTACATAAGAAAACGCCCATTTCTAGCCTTTGGGTGCAACAATATCGATTTTAAAAAAATTTCAAATTTCTATCGATTGGGGTAGAAAAAAAAAGTCGAAAATATTGAAATTTTTTACATCGATTTTATGACTTAATCTGGTAGGTCTTGAACTGCTTAACACGAATCTGGCCGTAGTTTTCCTGTACAAGTCGTACTTTTTTAGATATGACCATTCGAAAGTTTCAATTTAAGGTTTTCGTTAAAATCGACCTAATTTGCCAATATCAACTTTTTTATTATTAGACTTACAATTTTCGTTCACATGGCACTCGATAGCATTGGTGAAACGGAAAAATATGATGTATCTGGATTTAATATAAGTCGCTCCGTTCAAAAGTTACAAAAGTTTGATTGTTGAAAAAAGCTTAATTTGTGCTTTGTCTAATTTTATAAAAAAATCTATCTATTCTAGCGTCGAATTGATAACGAATTTGAGCTCAGAAAGGCCGATTATATAAGAAAACATCAATTTCCAGTCTTTTAATAAACGTGTCAATTTTAGAAATTTTTCGAATGTGTATTGATTGGGCTAGAAAATGAAGGTCAAAAATATTGAAATTTTTTACGTCAATTTTATGACTTGATCTGGTGGATTTTGAACCGCTTAACACGAATCTGGCTGTAGTTTCCCTGTACATGTCGTACTTTTTAAGAAATGACGATTCGAATGTTTCAATTCAAAATTTTCGTCAAAATCCACCTAAATTGCAAATTTCAACTTCTTTATTATTAAACTTACAATTTTTGTTTACATAGCATTCGATGGCATTTGTGAACTGGAGAAATTTGATGTATTTAGATTTGATGTAAGTCTGTCCGGTCAAAAGTTACAAGAATTTGAAAATTGGAAGAAATCGAAACTTAGTGGTTTTTCTAATTTGATAAGAAATTTATTTCTTCTAGCGTCGAATTGATTACGGACTTGAGTTCAGGAAGGCCGATTACATAAGAAAACGCTCATTTCTAGCCTTTGGGTGGAACGATGTCGATTTTAAAAAATTTTCAAATTTCTATCGATTGGGGTAGAAAAAAAAAGTTGAAAATATTGAAATTTTTTACATTGATTTTATGACTTAATCTGGTAGGTCTTGAACTGCTTAACACGAATCTGGCCGTGGTTTTCCTGTACAAGTCGTACTTTTTTAGATATGACCATTCGAAAGTTTCAATTTAAGGTTTTCGTTAAAATCGACCTAATTTGCAAATATCAACTTTTTTATTATTAGACTTACAATTTTTGTTCACATAGCATTCGATGGCATTTGTGAAACGGAAAAATTTGATATATCTGGATTTAATATAAGTCGCTCCGTTCAAAAGTTACAAAAGTTTGATTGTTGAAAAAAGTTTAATTTGTGCTTTGTCTAATTTTATTAAAAATCTATCTATTCTAGCGTCGAATTGATAACGAACTTGAACTCAGGAAGGCCGATCATGTAAGAAAACATCAATTTCCAGTCTTTTAACAAACGTGTCAATTTTAGAAATTTTTCGAATGTGTATTGATTGGGCTAGAAAATGAAGGTCAAAAATATTGAAATTTTTTACGTCAATTTTATGACTTGATCTGGTGGATTTTGAACCGCTTAACACGAATCTGGCTGTAGTTTCCCTGTACATGTCGTACTTTTTAAAAAATGACGATTCGAATGTTTCAATTCAAAATTTTCGTCAAAATCGACCTAAATTGCAAATTTCAACTTCTTTATTATTAAACTTACAATTTTCGTTCACATAGCATTCGATGGCATTTATGAAACAAGGAAATTTGATGTATTTGGATTTGATGTAAGTCTGTCCGGTCAGAAGTTACAAGAACTTAAAAATTGGAAGAAATCGAAAGTTAGTGGTTTTTCTAATTTTATAAGAAATCTATTTATTCTAGCGTCGAATTGATTACGGAATTGAGTTCAGGAAGGCCGATTACATAAGAAAACGCCCATTTCAAGCCTTTGGGTGCAACGATGTCGATTTTAAAAAATTTTCAAATTTCTATCGATTGGGGAAAAAAAAGTCGAAAATATTGAAATTTTTTTCATGGATTTTATGACTTAATCTGGTAGGTCTTGAACTGCTTAACACGAATCTGGCCGTAGTTTTCCTGTACAAGTCGTACTTTTTTAGATATGACCATTCGAAAGTTTCAATTTAAGGTTTTCGTTAAAATCGACCTAATTTGCCAATATCAACTTTTTTATTATTAGACTTACAATTTTCGTTCACATAGCATTCGATAGCATTGGTGAAACGGAAAAATTTGATGTATCTGGATTTAATATAAGTCGCTCCGTTCAAAAGTTACAAAAGTTTGATTGTTGAAAAAAGCTTAATTTGTGCTTTGTCTAATTTTATAAAAAATTTATCTATTCTAGCGTCGAATTGATAACGAACTTGAGCTCAGAAAGGCCGATTATATAAGAAAACATCAATTTCCAGTCTTTTAATAAACGTGTCAATTTTAGAAATTTTTCGAATGTGTATTGATTGGTCTAGAAAATGAAGGTCAAAAATATTGAAATTTTTTACGTCAATTTTATGACTTGATCTGGTAGATTTTGAACCGCTTAACACGAATCTGGCTGTAGTTTCCCTGTACATGACGTACTTTTAAAGATATGGCGATTCCAATGTTTCAATTTAAAATTTTCGTAAAAGCCGACCTAAATTGCAAATTTCAACTTCTTTATTATTAAACTTACAATTTTCGTTCACATAGCATTCGATGGCATTTATAAAACGAAGCAATTTGATGTATTTGGATTTGATGTAAGTCTGTCCGGTCAGAAGTTACAAGAACTTGAAAATTGGAAGAAATCGAAAGTTAGTGGTTTTTCTAATTTTATAAGAAATCTATTTATTCTAGCGTCGAATTGATTACGGATTTGAGTTCAGGAAGGCCGATTACATAAGAAAACGCCCATTTCTAGCCTTTGGGTGCAACGATGTCGATTTTAAAAAATTTTCAAATTTCTATCGATTGGGGTAGAAAAAAAAAGTCGAAAAAATTGAAATTTTTTACATCGATTTTATGACTTAATCTTTTAGATCTTGAACCGCTTAACACGAATCTGGCCGTAGTTTTCCTGTACAAGTCGTACTTTTTTAGATATGACCATTCGAATGTTTCAATTTAAAGTTTTCGTTAAAATCGACCTAATTTAAAAATTTCAACTTTTTTATTATTAGACTTACAATTTTCGTTCACCTAGCATTCGGTGGCACTTGTAAAACAAAAAAATTTGATGTATCTGGATTTAATATAAGTCGCTCCGTTCAAAAGTTACAAAAGTTTGATTGTTAAAAAAAGCTTAATTTGTGCTTTTTCTAATTTTATTAAAAATCTATCTATTCTAGCGTCGAATTGATAACGAACTTGAACTCAGGAAGGCCGATCATGTAAGAAAACATCAATTTCCAGTCTTTTAATAAACGTGTCAATTTTAGAAATTTTTCGAATGTGTATTGATTGGGCTAGAAAATGAAGGTCAAAAATATTGAAATTTTTTACGTCAATTTTATAACTTGATCTGGTAGATTTTGAACCGCTTAACACGAATCTGGCCGTAGTTTCCCTGTACATGTCGTACTTTTTAAGATATGACGATTCGAATGTTTCAATTCAAAATTTTCGTTAAAATCGACCTTAATTGCAAATTTCAACTTCTTTATTATTAAATTCATAATTTTCGTTCATATAGCATTCGATACCATTTGTAAAACGGAAAAATTTAATGTATTTGGATTTGATGTAAGTCTATCCGGCCAAAAGTTACAAGAGTTTGAATATTTGAAGAAACCGAAACTCAGTGGTTTTTCTAATTTTATAAGAAATCTATTTATTCTAGCGTCGAATTGATTACGGATTTGAGTTCAGAAAGGTCAATTACATAAGAAAACGCACATTTTTAGCCTTTGGGTGCAACGATGTCGATTTTAAAAAAAATTCAAATTTCTATCTATTGAGGTAGAAAAAAAAAGTCGAAAATATTGAAATTTTTTTCCATCGATTTTATGGCTTAATCTGGCAGATCTTGAACCGCTTAACACGAATCTGGACGTAGTTTTCCTGTACAAGTCGTACTTTTTTAGATATGACCATTTGAATGTTTCAATTTAAAGTTTTCGTTAAAATCGATCTTATTTGCAAATTTCAACTTCTTTATTATTAGACTTACAATTTTTGTTCACATAGCATTCGATGGCATTTGTGAAACGAAAAAATTTGATGTATCTGGATTTAATATAAGTCGCTCCGTTCAAAAGTTACAAACGTTTGATTGTTGGAAAAAGCTTAATTTGTGCTTTTTCTAATTTTATGAAAAATCTATCTATTCTAGAGTCGAATTGATAACAAACTTAAGCTCGGGAAGGTCGATTATATAAGAAAACATCAATTTCCAGTCTTTTAATAAACGTGTCAATTTTAGAAATTTTTCGAATGTGTATTGATTGAGCTAGAAAATAAAGGACAAAAATATTGAAATTTTCTACGTCAATTTTATGACTTGATCTGGTAGATTTTGAACAGCTTAACACGAATCTGGCTGTAGTTTCCCTGTACATGTCGTACTTTTTAAGATATGACGATTCGAATGTTTTAATTCAAAATTTTCGTCAAAATCGACCTTAATTGCAAATTTCAACTTTTTTAATATTAAACTTATAATTTTCGTTCATATAGCATTCGATACCATTTGTGAAATGGATAAATTTAATGTATTTGGATTTGATGTAAGTCTGTCCGGTCAAAAGTTACAAGAGTTTGAATATTGGAAGAAATCGAAACTCAGTGGTTTTTCTAATTTTATAAGCAATCTATTTATTCTAGCGTCGAATTGATTACGGATTTAACTTCAGGAAGGCCGATTACATAAGAAAACGCACATTTTTAGCCTTTGGGTGCAACGATGTCGATTTTAAAAAATTTTCAAGTTTCTATCGATTGGGGTGGGAAAAAAAAGTCGAAAATATTGAAATTTTTTTCCATCGATTTTATGGCTTAATCTGGCAGATCTTGAACCGCTTAACACGAATCTGGCCGTAGTCTTCCTGTACAAGTCCTACTTTTTTAGATATGACCATTCGAATGTTTCAATTTAAGGTTTTTGTTAAAATCGTCCTAATTTGCAAATTTCAACTTCTTTATTATTTGACTCACAATTTTCGTTCACATAGCATTCGATGGCATTTGTGAAACGGAGCAATTTGATAGATCTGGATTTAATATAAGTCGCTCCGTTCAAAAGTTACAAAAGTTTGATTGTTAAAAGAGGCTTAATTTATGCTTTCTCTGATTTTATAAAAAATCTATTTATTCTAGCGTCGAATTGATTACGAACTTGAGCTCAGGAAGGTCGATTATATAAGAAAACATCAATTTCCAGTCTTTTAATAAACGTGTCAATTTTAGAAATTTTTCGAATGTGTATTGATTGGGCTAGAAAATGAAGGTCAAAAATATTAAAATTTTTTAAGTCAATTTTATGTTTTGATCTGGTAGATTTTGAACAGCTTAACACGAATCTGGCCGTAGTTTCCCTGTACATGTCGTACTTTTTAAGATATGACGATTCGAATGTTTCACTTCAAAATTTTTGTCAAAATCGACCTTAATTGCAAATTTCAACTTCTTTATTATTAAACTTATAATTTTCGTTCATATAGCATTCGATACCATTTGTGAAACGGAGAAATTAAATGTATTTGGATTTGATGTAAGTCGGTCCGTTCAAAAGTTACAGGAGTTTGAATTTTGGAAGAAATCGAAACTTAGTGATTTTTCTAATTTTATAAGAAATCTATTTATTCTAGCGCCGAATTGATTACGGATTTGAGTTCAGGAAGGCCGATTACATGAGAGAACGCCCATTTCTAGCCTTTGGGTGCAACGATATCGATTTTAAAAAAAATTCAATTTTTTATCGATTGGGGTAGAAAAAAAAAGTCGAAAATATTGAAATTTTTTACATCGATTTTATGACTTAATCTGGTAGAACTTGAACCGCTTAACACAAATCTGGCCGCAGTTTTCCTGTACAAGTCGTACTTTTTTAGATATGACCATTCGAAAGTTTCAATTTAAGGTTTTCGTTAAAATCGACCTAATTTGCAAATATCAACTTTTTTATTATTAGACTTACAATTTTCGTTCACATAGCATTCGATGGCATTTGTGAAACGGAAAAATTTGATGTATCTGGATTTAATATAAGTCGCTCCGTTCAAAAGTTACAAAAGTTTGATTGTTGAAAAAAGCTTAATTTGTGCTTTGTCTAATTTTATAAAAAATTTATCTATTCTAGCGTCGAATTGATAACGAACTTGAGCTCAGAAAGGCCGATTATATAAGAAAACATCAATTTCCAGTCTTTTAATAAACGTGTCAATTTTAGAAATTTTTCGAATGTGTATTGATTGGTCTAGAAAATGAAGGTCAAAAATATTGAAATATTTTACGTCAATTTTATGACTTGATCTGGTAGATTTTGAACCGCTTAACACGAATCTGGCTGTAGTTTCCCTGTACATGACGTACTTTTAAAGATATGGCGATTCCAATGTTTCAATTTAAAATTTTCGTAAAAGCCGAACTAAATTGCAAATTTCAACTTCTTTATTATTAAACTTACAATTTTCGTTCACATAGCATTCGATGGCATTTATAAAACGAAGCAATTTGATGTATTTGGATTTGATGTAAGTCTGTCCGGTCAGAAGTTACAAGAACTTGAAAATTGGAAGAAATCGAAAGTTAGTGGTTTTTCTAATTTTATAAGAAATCTATTTATTCTAGCGTCGAATTGATTACGGATTTGAGTTCAGGAAGGCCGATTACATAAGAAAACGCCCATTTCTAGCCTTTGGGTGCAACGATGTCGATTTTAAAAAATTTTCAAATTTCTATCGATTGGGGTAGAAAAAAAAAGTCGAAAAAATTGAAATTTTTTACATCGATTTTATGACTTAATCTTTTAGATCTTGAACCGCTTAACACGAATCTGGCCGTAGTTTTCCTGTACAAGTCGTACTTTTTTAGATATGACCATTCGAATGTTTCAATTTAAAGTTTTCGTTAAAATCGACCTAATTTAAAAATTTCAACTTTTTTATTATTAGACTTACAATTTTCGTTCACCTAGCATTCGATGGCACTTGTAAAACAAAAAAATTTGATGTATCTGGATTTAATATAAGTCGCTCCGTTCAAAAGTTACAAAAGTTTGATTGTTAAAAAAAGCTTAATTTGTGCTTTTTCTAATTTTATTAAAAATCTATCTATTCTAGCGTCGAATTGATAACGAACTTGAACTCAGGAAGGCCGATCATGTAAGAAAACATCAATTTCCAGTCTTTTAATAAACGTGTCAATTTTAGAAATTTTTCGAATGTGTATTGATTGGGCTAGAAAATGAAGGTCAAAAATATTGAAATTTTTTACGTCAATTTTATAACTTGATCTGGTAGATTTTGAACCGCTTAACACGAATCTGGCCGTAGTTTCCCTGTACATGTCGTACTTTTTAAGATGTGACGATTCGAATGTTTCAATTCAAAATTTTCGTTAAAATCGACCTTAATTGCAAATTTCAACTTCTTTATTATTAAATTCATAATTTTCGTTCATATAGCATTCGATACCATTTGTAAAACGGAAAAATTTAATGTATTTGGATTTGATGTAAGTCTATCCGGCCAAAAGTTACAAGAGTTTGAATATTTGAAGAAACCGAAACTCAGTGGTTTTTCTAATTTTATAAGAAATCTATTTATTCTAGCGTCGAATTGATTACGGATTTGAGTTCAGAAAGGTCAATTACATAAGAAAACGCACATTTTTAGCCTTTGGGTGCAACGATGTCGATTTTAAAAAAAATTCAAATTTCTATCTATTGAGGTAGAAAAAAAAAGTCGAAAATATTGAAATTTTTTTCCATCGATTTTATGGCTTAATCTGGCAGATCTTGAACCGCTTAACACGAATCTGGACGTAGTTTTCCTGTACAAGTCGTACTTTTTTAGATATGACCATTTGAATGTTTCAATTTAAAGTTTTCGTTAAAATCGATCTTATTTGCAAATTTCAACTTCTTTATTATTAGACTTACAATTTTTGTTCACATAGCATTCGATGGCATTTGTGAAACGAAAAAATTTGATGTATCTGGATTTAATATAAGTCGCTCCGTTCAAAAGTTACAAACGTTTGATTGTTGGAAAAAGCTTAATTTGTGCTTTTTCTAATTTTATGAAAAATCTATCTATTCTAGAGTCGAATTGATAACAAACTTAAGCTCGGGAAGGTCGATTATATAAGAAAACATCAATTTCCAGTCTTTTAATAAACGTGTCAATTTTAGAAATTTTTCGAATGTGTATTGATTGAGCTAGAAAATAAAGGACAAAAATATTGAAATTTTCTACGTCAATTTTATGACTTGATCTGGTAGATTTTGAACAGCTTAACACGAATCTGGCTGTAGTTTCCCTGTACATGTCGTACTTTTTAAGATATGACGATTCGAATGTTTTAATTCAAAATTTTCGTCAAAATCGACCTTAATTGCAAATTTCAACTTTTTTAATATTAAACTTATAATTTTCGTTCATATAGCATTCGATACCATTTGTGAAATGGATAAATTTAATGTATTTGGATTTGATGTAAGTCTGTCCGGTCAAAAGTTACAGGAGTTTGAATATTGGAAGAAATCGAAACTCAGTGGTTTTTCTAATTTTATAAGCAATCTATTTATTCTAGCGTCGAATTGATTACGGATTTAACTTCAGGAAGGCCGATTACATAAGAAAACGCACATTTTTAGCCTTTGGGTGCAACGATGTCGATTTTAAAAAATTTTCAAGTTTCTATCGATTGGGGTGGGAAAAAAAAGTCGAAAATATTGAAATTTTTTTCCATCGATTTTATGGCTTAATCTGGCAGATCTTGAACCGCTTAACACGAATCTGGCCGTAGTCTTCCTGTACAAGTCCTACTTTTTTAGATATGACCATTCGAATGTTTCAATTTAAGGTTTTTGTTAAAATCGTCCTAATTTGCAAATTTCAACTTCTTTATTATTTGACTCACAATTTTCGTTCACATAGCATTCGATGGCATTTGTGAAACGGAGCAATTTGATAGATCTGGATTTAATATAAGTCGCTCCGTTCAAAAGTTACAAAAGTTTGATTGTTAAAAGAGGCTTAATTTATGCTTTCTCTGATTTTATAAAAAATCTATTTATTCTAGCGTCGAATTGATTACGAACTTGAGCTCAGGAAGGTCGATTATATAAGAAAACATCAATTTCCAGTCTTTTAATAAACGTGTCAATTTTAGAAATTTTTCGAATGTGTATTGATTGGGCTAGAAAATGAAGGTCAAAAATATTAAAATTTTTTAAGTCAATTTTATGTTTTGATCTGGTAGATTTTGAACAGCTTAACACGAATCTGGCCGTAGTTTCCCTGTACATGTCGTACTTTTTAAGATATGACGATTCGAATGTTTCACTTCAAAATTTTTGTCAAAATCGACCTTAATTGCAAATTTCAACTTCTTTATTATTAAACTTATAATTTTCGTTCATATAGCATTCGATACCATTTGTGAAACGGAGAAATTAAATGTATTTGGATTTGATGTAAGTCGGTCCGTTCAAAAGTTACAGGAGTTTGAATTTTGGAAGAAATCGAAACTTAGTGATTTTTCTAATTTTATAAGAAATCTATTTATTCTAGCGCCGAATTGATTACGGATTTGAGTTCAGGAAGGCCGATTACATGAGAGAACGCCCATTTCTAGCCTTTGGGTGCAACGATATCGATTTTAAAAAAAATTCAATTTTTTATCGATTGGGGTAGAAAAAAAAAGTCGAAAATATTGAAATTTTTTACATCGATTTTATGACTTAATCTGGTAGAACTTGAACCGCTTAACACAAATCTGGCCGCAGTTTTCCTGTACAAGTCGTACTTTTTTAGATATGACCATTCGAAAGTTTCAATTTAAGGTTTTCGTTAAAATCGACCTAATTTGCAAATATCAACTTTTTTATTATTAGACTTACAATTTTCGTTCACATAGCATTCGATGGCATTTGTGAAACGGAAAAATTTGATGTATCTGGATTTAATATAAGTCGCTCCGTTCAAAAGTTACAAAAGTTTGATTGTTGAAAAAAGCTTAATTTGTGCTTTGTCTAATTTTATAAAAAATTTATCTATTCTAGCGTCGAATTGATAACGAACTTAAGCTCAGAAAGGCCGATTATATAAGAAAACATCAATTTCCAGTCTTTTAATAAACGTGTCAATTTTAGAAATTTTTCGAATGTGTATTGATTGGTCTAGAAAATGAAGGTCAAAAATATTGAAATATTTTACGTCAATTTTATGACTTGATCTGGTAGATTTTGAACCGCTTAACACGAATCTGGCTGTAGTTTCCCTGTACATGACGTACTTTTAAAGATATGGCGATTCCAATGTTTCAATTTAAAATTTTCGTAAAAGCCGACCTAAATTGCAAATTTCAACTTCTTTATTATTAAACTTACAATTTTCGTTCACATAGCATTCGATGGCATTTATAAAACGAAGCAATTTGATGTATTTGGATTTGATGTAAGTCTGTCCGGTCAGAAGTTACAAGAACTTGAAAATTGGAAGAAATCGAAAGTTAGTGGTTTTTCTAATTTTATAAGAAATCTATTTATTCTAGCGTCGAATTGATTACGGATTTGAGTTCAGGAAGGCCGATTACATAAGAAAACGCCCATTTCTAGCCTTTGGGTGCAACGATGTCGATTTTAAAAAATTTTCAAATTTCTATCGATTGGGGTAGAAAAAAAAAGTCGAAAAAATTGAAATTTTTTACATCGATTTTATGACTTAATCTTTTAGATCTTGAACCGCTTAACACGAATCTGGCCGTAGTTTTCCTGTACAAGTCGTACTTTTTTAGATATGACCATTCGAATGTTTCAATTTAAAGTTTTCGTTAAAATCGACCTAATTTAAAAATTTCAACTTTTTTATTATTAGACTTACAATTTTCGTTCACCTAGCATTCGATGGCACTTGTAAAACAAAAAAATTTGATGTATCTGGATTTAATATAAGTCGCTCCGTTCAAAAGTTACAAAAGTTTGATTGTTAAAAAAAGCTTAATTTGTGCTTTTTCTAATTTTATTAAAAATCTATCTATTCTAGCGTCGAATTGATAACGAACTTGAACTCAGGAAGGCCGATCATGTAAGAAAACATCAATTTCCAGTCTTTTAATAAACGTGTCAATTTTAGAAATTTTTCGAATGTGTATTGATTGGGCTAGAAAATGAAGGTCAAAAATATTGAAATTTTTTACGTCAATTTTATAACTTGATCTGGTAGATTTTGAACCGCTTAACACGAATCTGGCCGTAGTTTCCCTGTACATGTCGTACTTTTTAAGATATGACGATTCGAATGTTTCAATTCAAAATTTTCGTTAAAATCGACCTTAATTGCAAATTTCAACTTCTTTATTATTAAATTCATAATTTTCGTTCATATAGCATTCGATACCATTTGTAAAACGGAAAAATTTAATGTATTTGGATTTGATGTAAGTCTATCCGGCCAAAAGTTACAAGAGTTTGAATATTTGAAGAAACCGAAACTCAGTGGTTTTTCTAATTTTATAAGAAATCTATTTATTCTAGCGTCGAATTGATTACGGATTTGAGTTCAGAAAGGTCAATTACATAAGAAAACGCACATTTTTAGCCTTTGGGTGCAACGATGTCGATTTTAAAAAAAATTCAAATTTCTATCTATTGAGGTAGAAAAAAAAAGTCGAAAATATTGAAATTTTTTTCCATCGATTTTATGGCTTAATCTGGCAGATCTTGAACCGCTTAACACGAATCTGGACGTAGTTTTCCTGTACAAGTCGTACTTTTTTAGATATGACCATTTGAATGTTTCAATTTAAAGTTTTCGTTAAAATCGATCTTATTTGCAAATTTCAACTTCTTTATTATTAGACTTACAATTTTTGTTCACATAGCATTCGATGGCATTTGTGAAACGAAAAAATTTGATGTATCTGGATTTAATATAAGTCGCTCCGTTCAAAAGTTACAAACGTTTGATTGTTGGAAAAAGCTTAATTTGTGCTTTTTCTAATTTTATGAAAAATCTATCTATTCTAGAGTCGAATTGATAACAAACTTAAGCTCGGGAAGGTCGATTATATAAGAAAACATCAATTTCCAGTCTTTTAATAAACGTGTCAATTTTAGAAATTTTTCGAATGTGTATTGATTGAGCTAGAAAATAAAGGACAAAAATATTGAAATTTTCTACGTCAATTTTATGACTTGATCTGGTAGATTTTGAACAGCTTAACACGAATCTGGCTGTAGTTTCCCTGTACATGTCGTACTTTTTAAGATATGACGATTCGAATGTTTTAATTCAAAATTTTCGTCAAAATCGACCTTAATTGCAAATTTCAACTTTTTTAATATTAAACTTATAATTTTCGTTCATATAGCATTCGATACCATTTGTGAAATGGATAAATTTAATGTATTTGGATTTGATGTAAGTCTGTCCGGTCAAAAGTTACAAGAGTTTGAATATTGGAAGAAATCGAAACTCAGTGGTTTTTCTAATTTTATAAGCAATCTATTTATTCTAGCGTCGAATTGATTACGGATTTAACTTCAGGAAGGCCGATTACATAAGAAAACGCACATTTTTAGCCTTTGGGTGCAACGATGTCGATTTTAAAAAATTTTCAAGTTTCTATCGATTGGGGTGGGAAAAAAAAGTCGAAAATATTGAAATTTTTTTCCATCGATTTTATGGCTTAATCTGGCAGATCTTGAACCGCTTAACACGAATCTGGCCGTAGTCTTCCTGTACAAGTCCTACTTTTTTAGATATGACCATTCGAATGTTTCAATTTAAGGTTTTTGTTAAAATCGTCCTAATTTGCAAATTTCAACTTCTTTATTATTTGACTCACAATTTTCGTTCACATAGCATTCGATGGCATTTGTGAAACGGAGCAATTTGATAGATCTGGATTTAATATAAGTCGCTCCGTTCAAAAGTTACAAAAGTTTGATTGTTAAAAGAGGCTTAATTTATGCTTTCTCTGATTTTATAAAAAATCTATTTATTCTAGCGTCGAATTGATTACGAACTTGAGCTCAGGAAGGTCGATTATATAAGAAAACATCAATTTCCAGTCTTTTAATAAACGTGTCAATTTTAGAAATTTTTCGAATGTGTATTGATTGGGCTAGAAAATGAAGGTCAAAAATATTAAAATTTTTTAAGTCAATTTTATGTTTTGATCTGGTAGATTTTGAACAGCTTAACACGAATCTGGCCGTAGTTTCCCTGTACATGTCGTACTTTTTAAGATATGACGATTCGAATGTTTCACTTCAAAATTTTTGTCAAAATCGACCTTAATTGCAAATTTCAACTTCTTTATTATTAAACTTATAATTTTCGTTCATATAGCATTCGATACCATTTGTGAAACGGAGAAATTAAATGTATTTGGATTTGATGTAAGTCGGTCCGTTCAAAAGTTACAGGAGTTTGAATTTTGGAAGAAATCGAAACTTAGTGATTTTTCTAATTTTATAAGAAATCTATTTATTCTAGCGCCGAATTGATTACGGATTTGAGTTCAGGAAGGCCGATTACATGAGAGAACGCCCATTTCTAGCCTTTGGGTGCAACGATATCGATTTTAAAAAAAATTCAATTTTTTATCGATTGGGGTAGAAAAAAAAAGTCGAAAATATTGAAATTTTTTACATCGATTTTATGACTTAATCTGGTAGAACTTGAACCGCTTAACACAAATCTGGCCGCAGTTTTCCTGTACAAGTCGTACTTTTTTAGATATGACCATTCGAAAGTTTCAATTTAAGGTTTTCGTTAAAATCGACCTAATTTGCAAATATCAACTTTTTTATTATTAGACTTACAATTTTCGTTCACATAGCATTCGATGGCATTTGTGAAACGGAAAAATTTGATGTATCTGGATTTAATATAAGTCGCTCCGTTCAAAAGTTACAAAAGTTTGATTGTTGAAGAAAGTTTAATTTGTGCTTTGTCTAATTTTATAAAAAAATCTATCTATTCTAGCGTCGAATTGATAACGAACTTGAGCTCAGAAAGGCCGATTATATAAGAAAACATCAATTTTCAGTCTTTTAATAAACGTGTCAATTTTAGAAATTTTTCAAATGTGTATTGATTGGGCTAGAAAATTAAGGTCAAAAATATTGAAATTTTTTACGTCAATTTTATGATTTGATCTAGTAGATTTTGAACCGCTTAACACGAATCTGGCCGTAGTTTCCCTGCACATGTCGTACTTTTTAAGATATGACGATTCAAATGTTTCAATTAAAATTTTCGTCAAAATCGACCTAAATTGCAAATTTCAACTTCTTTATTATTAGACTTACAATTTTCGTTCACATAGCCTTCGATGGCATTTGTGAAACGGAGAAATTTGATGGATCTGGATTTAATTATTAACAGCTTCCTGCTCATCGATTTTATGACTTAAATAACTTAACTTTTTGTCGATCAATCCCAAAATATTATAGCTATTTTTGTTTATTTAAAAAAAAAACTGTTTAATCATAATTTACACTGGTTTTACTGAATTACGTCACTTTATACTTAATTACAATAAAGCAACAAACGTTGAAAATGAAATCAAATTCAGAATCGTGGTGCCGATTGGATCTTCGTTTACGACCCTGACCTTTGATAAGAATGTAATTTTTTAGGATTAGCTCTAGTCATTTCCAGTCAACATCAATAGAAGCATTGTGCAGAGCGTTAAGTAAATGAAGTCGACAAGTATGGGGCGATATTAAAGATACAAAAGAGGTGAGTGAGCCAAAATGTTTCAAATAATTTAACACAATTTTTTACAGAAATTAAAGAATTTTTGTAAGTTCTTAATTCCAGCAGAGTAGGTAAAATAAGTTGTAAAGTGTTGTTACATGTGATTAACACCTCTACAATAATTACCACTTGAAACTGACCTTTGTATGTACGACAATGGCACAGGCAAATTCGTCTAGTCAAAGTAATGCTATGAACAGAAGGTATACCTTATCTCTATGTAAATGTCATGAGATATCTTTAAAGTCAAAAAATAATTTCCAGAAAAATGAGAAAAGTACTTCCCGCAAAAGAGTTTATTTTAAGAAATTCTCTCTTGATCGACTTATTTGAAAACAAACACATCCGGACCGTTTATCATATGTTCTTGGCCACCTTCGTAGCCCTTTTCGTCAACACGACTATGCACGATTATCTGAAAAACGGAAAGTATATTAGACCAAACAGAAACTTGAGACAACCACAAATTTAGGGTCATTTTAGGATTAAAGTTCATCAAATTGGCCTTTGGAAATTTTCACTTTGTGATATTGGGGTGGCTGCTGTTCTTCTCAATGGCGATAACCGCTTTCTTCTGTTTCAAGATTTGGGTCAAATTTCGTCCAACTGAACTTAAAAGTCAGTATCGCAACCAATATTTCAATTCTAGGTAACTGTAACAACATTAAATTTGGTTCTAGACACTATTCAGATGTGGGATAAATTTTGGTTATTAGTTCTGATTACCTACTACGTGGTTTCCTTCCGTTTCTGCGCCTTCTGGATTTCCAAATTTGAGCTACCTCCAGTTTCTGCTCTATCGATTGCAGTAGAACAAGTAAGTGCTTAATTAAATCTTTCTATGTAAACTTAAATTATCACCCACAGACACGGTTTTTGATGAAGATTCACGCTTTCATCCGCGAAAACTCGCCCAAAATCATCAACTTCAAACAACACACTGAATCATCACTAACCCTGCCCAAATTCCGGCAGTTCCTCTATTTCCTTTTCGCCCCTACGTTACTCTACAGAGACCAATATCCAAGAAATAAAAAAATCCGCTGGATGTTTGCCCTCTGGCGCTTCTCCGAAGTTATAGCAGCAATCTTCTATCTCAGCTTCATCATCGACCGCTTTTTGATCCCTACAATCAGCCAATTCTGCACTGAAACATTCACTGTAAGCCGTATTGTCTTGGTGATTTTCGAAAACACTATCGTCGGAATCCTAATGTTATTGCCAAATTTTTTTTTGATTTTGCATTCATGGCAAAATGTTTTTGCCGAACTTCTGCGTTTCGGCGACAGAATGTTCTATCAAGACTGGTGGACGTGCACATCTCTCTCTGACTTTTTTCGAAAGTGGAACGTTGTGGTGCATGATTGGCTTTATACTTACCTTTACAAAGATATGATCGAAATAGTTGCCCCTAATAACAAGTTCGTTTCTAAGTTTATCGTGTTTTTAGTCTCGGCCATCGTGCACGAATGGTTATTAATGGTAATGTTCGGATTTTTCTTTCCATTGTTGTTTTTCGAATTTTTCTTAGGTGTGTTATTGAATTGCTTTCGTCCACCCAAAATCGCGATAATGAACATTCTGTTTTTGTATGCATTAGGAATAGGAATGGGAATACTTGTCAGTATGTACTCTTTAGAGTATTACGCTAAATTAAATGCTCCACTAATTGAAAACTACTTAGTACCTACATTTTTGTCGTGTATAAATGTGAGCTTTTAACTTAAATAAACGTTTGATGTCAAAATTTATCCGTTTTAGGGCCGGTTTTACGAAAGTCGGATAAGCATTGGAATAACTATTCCGGAATAAGGGCCGGTTTACATAGCAACGGTCCACAGTTTATACTTTGATTTCTCCGATTCGATTTTCGTAAAAGCCCATTTATCCCGAGTTATTCCGGAATAGCGTTATACGTGGCTTATTCTCCCTTTCGTAAAACCGGCCCTTAGTAAAATTACCTGTACGTATGTAAGGAACATTTAATTATTTACACGGCGTAGTTATCGATATTAATATTTATTCGAATTTACCAAATCCAAACAAATTCTAATCTCAATAAGGATGGCAGCGACAAACAACTGTGTCTATACAATAATGAAGATTGGTGGGATTGTGTTTATCGCAGATCGTTGCCACTTTCAAATTTCAAGATAATAATTATTCAAATGAATGAAATAAAAGCTGACGAGTGATATGTCATAGGTCAAGTCGTCATAAACAAGAGTTATTGCAATAAGCTTCTTACTTGTGCGTAAACTCATTTGATTACTAATCTGAGATGACGCTAGGGTTTAGAAATAAAAAACGCTTGTTACAAACAGTTTTATTTTCCAACTTTGATACATAAAAAGTAATGCTGATCAACCTACTGATCATAAGGAACACATAATCAACACTTCAACAAAAATTACAATAAATTAATTACTCAAGCAACCGCTTTTTAAATTACCACGTAACGAACATATCAATAACCGCAAAATCAATAAATAAATTACGCGTATACTAACATACAGGTTGGCCCGCAACACTGACTCTAACCATACAACCTAAACGGAATGTCGTGTCGCGATAATGTTCAACCCTCTAAACAAATCGAGGCCTGAAAAAGCGTTGTTAAAAAAACTACGACGTAACTGGGATAAATGAAAGAAGAACAATTGCGTCTGCTTTAATGCAAGTGAAAGTTAACTGGAACATAACACCCTGTAACATGTTTACTCGATTTTTCGCCACTCAAACGATTTTCGAGTCATTACGTTTCCCAATAGGAAACTTGTTTTCTTTGTAGGCAAGCTTGAGAGAGTCCAATCGTTTAATGTTGGACGATATAGTTCTGTCGCCGTCGCCTCCGCCCTCCTCTTTCACCGAACCTAGAGGAGGACTTTTGCTAACGTAACTCCCGAATTTATCAATTTTCTTAGTTTCAAAAGAGTGACCTTCGGTTGCTTTTTTCACTTCAACAATTTCTATCGGAACATGCGATTTTAGAGCCTTCTCAAGAGTCAGTCCCGTTTCCACGTACAAATCGTGGTAGTTAACTTCGAAGAAAAGTTCGTGTAAAATACGCCGCGACGTTAATCGATAGGTACTTTCCGAAATCATTTTGCTGACTTCCGAATAGAGGCATAAATCATGGAAGACCTGAGGGGTGCGTTGTTTCCATTGAAGGAGATTTTGGCGCATCTGTTTACTCCAAATCGGATTGGAATAGCGATCGACCAATCGTAAAATCTCCAGTCTGAACAAACCTGAACAGGAAAAAACAACTTACTTGGAAATTATTGAAAAGTTTTTGACTCACTACCGGGACAAGTTTGTTCAGAAGTTAAGATGTCGTCGTTCGGCAGATCGACGGATTTGACGAAAATCTCGGTTTCTTCATTTTTCTTTAATGAGCAATTTATGCACGAGTTATGGTCGTGCTGCCAGAAACTGTTGTCAACAACTGTTTTGAAATCCTTTATATCCAAAGACGAGTCGTTAGTATTAAGAAGGGAGCTGCTGTCCACAGTTGCCACTTTGACTTCTTCCGGGAACAAATTGAGAACGTCTTGGGGTAAAGTGACACCCATATAGCAACGTTCGTCGTTGATGGTGTCCTCGTTTGTCGAAAATCGCTTCACGCTAGAGAATGAAGGAAAGCTGGCGTCCAGAAAGTCTTCATCCAAGAACACGTTCGGAAGAACATCCCTGCAATAATTTTCGAATAACACACAATTTCTTTAAAAACTAAATTTAAAATAAAAATCATGCTATATATATTCTTTAATCAACTAAAGATACGGCTAAACGACAATAATATCGTTGGTTACTCCCTTAATGCAAAAATTTAGAAATCACCTAGAATAAATTATTGCCTTCCACGCAAATTTTCATAATATTGAAGTCATAGTTACCAATTAATTTCGGAGTGAACTTCATCAAAAATATAGGTCGGTTCTTGTAAATACCGAGGAGACTTTCTCAACGACCTCAGGGTTGCATACCCCACGAGGTCCTGATGACTCAATTTATGAGAAAACGTCCCACTCAACGACTGTGACGATCTATCAGAATTGGATCCACCTAAAATTATCTTCTTAACCACTTACCATACACTTGGTTTAAAGTCGGTCTTTTCATCAAAAGTGTTTTTTAATCGTCTGAAGGGCCGATTTTAAGACGTGAATTACGCCCAAAGTTACTACAAAACGCTCTAAATTACGACACACATTACTCCATTTCAATGCTGCAGATAGTTGCGTCTATAATTGCGTCCGAACGTAGAATCTGCGGAAAAATTTGTGATATGATCAAACTTAAAATTTATTATCCGCACAATAGCGATAACATTATTATTATCGAGTGAATAACCGTGGAGCAGCGTTTACATCCAGCAATAGTTAATCAATCGGTTGTGCTATGGATATTGTAATAGTGACCCAACTATTTGATCCCGGGAAATTTATAGTCCAGACCGACCAGCCGATTGGTCGTGCTGACTAACAAACGCGATTCCTTTAAAAAGACTTGCATCGGTCTAGTCTAGATAGATTTCAAATCGTGTCCTGAAATGTCACGTTTTACAATAATTGCGATTCTATGTCATAAACACTGCCCAATGAGATACCATCTCAGAAAAATGGAAAAGATGGACAGTGAGATATGCAGATTATGTAAATCGAAAGAAGAAACTTCAGAACATAATATACTATGTCACTGTGACGCCCTAGCACTAACTCACTTCAGCAGAGTGTAGTTATCGCCTGACGAAGTGAAGAAAAGGTCTCCCAAGGTCATTGTACACTTTACACAAGGTTTATGCTTTTGGGACAATAATTAGAGGCAGGGTTTGAACAAAAGACCTTATTGGTCGCAGTTTGGAAAGACCAAGAATCCAAATGACTCCTCTAAAATCTAATCTAATGTTATAAACAAATAGCTATTGTGATAGCCACACGCAGATAAAAAGACCGACTATTAGACAAGTTACTTTGGACGGAAATCCGACGGGACGACTCTGAATGTCTTCGAAGCTTCTGTTCAGACTGCTTCAAGGTACTCAAGCTGCAAGAGCTCGGAATTGGGCTCAAAATTGGTTGACGTTCACTACAACGTAACTCATGTTTGTTAACACTTTAGTAAGGAAAAATACTTACTAAATAACAGATTTTCCCCCACATGCCGAATCGCAAGAACTAACTCCCGAAGTTGTAGATTCAGTTGTAGAATTATTACGAGCCCGCCTCGAAATTTCCGTTCCCAACTTGAAACTTCTCTCTCGAAGCCTGGAATCGTGACCCCTGATAATCTCAAAAGTCTTCGACTCAGACAACGATCTCTTGTGGTAATTGGAAGACAATTTTTGGTTGGCCGGTAACGTTAAAGATTTTTGGTGATTCCGAACCATTTTTTCTGCTAAATTTCCAATTAATGAAAAACCGTTCAAAAGTGAAGTAAATCAATTAAACGGCATAAATACCTGGAATGCCAGCCAACGATTCGGAAATGTCGTCATCAGTGCTACCTTCTACATCTTTAATGCCAGAATCGAAAAAGTACAGATCGGAGATATGATGGGGCACTTCAAAATTGATTCGAAGACTGTCGTCGGTGGTGTCCCCCAACCAAGCTTCTTCTTCAATAATGGGCCAGGCAATGTGACGATGATGACGAGTACAAAACCACCCTGTAACGAGATTTCGGAGGGTTTCGATATCTTCCTCTGAATGGACTTACCAAGCTTGAAAAGTTCGTCGGCACCCTGACGAGTGGTAGCGATCAAACCTAAAGAGTAGTAAGCGGTGGCTCTTATGGACAAAACCAGACAGTCTTGCGCTAAAGAAATGATGGCCGCGACTCCGTTGTGGATTAAAAGATGCAACAAACCTTCGCCAGTACTGCCGAAATGACCGATAGCCCATAACGCTGCCTTCAGTTTCAAAATTTCACCGTCGCTGTCGCATAATCCATTCTCGATGCACTAAAATTTACATCATTGAGAAAAATTATAGAAAGTACGATAATCGAAATAATAACTTGTAGCATTGTTTCCAACGAGCCGTGACTTAAGAGAATGAGACAACCTTCGGAATGTTTCGCGAGTTGTCCGTAGAGGTGAGGCGGAAGAAAAAAGTCCTTCCGACTGTTGCTCCTAACTAAACTGGTACGTTTATCGTATTTTCCATCTTCGTCTCGCTGATGTAAAGTTAGCACGTCCGAAGTTTCGCCTTCAACCAATTTAATGTAGCGATAATTGAAATACTCGTCCCACCGCTTTATCAAGTTAAAAACGTAATTATTTTGGTTCAGCGACTGAAAACCTGTGGGTACCGAGAGGAGTCGTATTGATAGCAAAGAGCCCTTTTCACCGTGACGCGTTAAATCCGGGTGTATTTTGACGAGAGTTTCAAGACAATCACCAGCCTCGCAAGCTTCGTGTAAAGTTGACAACGCCACCAAAAATACGGATCTAGACTTATCCTCTAATTGGCTGACTAGAAGTTTAATTCCCCAATGAGAAAAATTGTTAATACCAGCTCTCAGGAGTACCAACAAAAACTGAGTGGCGTAAAGTCTGGAACTTTCAACAGAACATTTCAAGACTGCTCTCAACAAATTTCGGGTCGGTCCTGGATTCGAATAGTCCAAAGACGAAATTATTAATTTTAAATAACAATCATTTACGGTTGTTGTAGCTAAGTGTTCCAGTCTTTTAAACATTTCCATGTCGTTTAGTAGATTAGTTCCGAATTCGGTAGTGGCCAGGCGACCGATGAATAGAAAATAACTTTGGCATTGAGTGCTGATCATGTGCTGGGGACTGAAGAGGCAATCGTGAGCGCTTTTAGCATCGGTAATCGCAATCACGTGACGTAAGATGTCCGAAAATAAGTCTTTGAGAAGGCGACCGCTTTCTTCGACCCCTAAAGCGACCAAGCAATTGATTAAGTCTATTCCCGTTAAAGTGTAGGCTAGACTTGTACGTGACGCCGACAAGTCCATATGGGAGTAACGGTTGCGGGATGGCGTATAGAAGTCTGATAGGCGTTTTAGGAAGTTCCGATGCGACGCTTCGTCGAGATCCAAATTAATGGCTTCTCCCTGAGTAGAAATAATGATAAATGTCTCTACTTACAAGCAAACTTTCTGGCAAATTACCTTCAAGACTATTCTAATCCAGTTCCAGTTCCAAGTGTACGCATCCTTGTTAAGTAAAACCCCAGTTTCCTTGATTGCGTCATCACCATCCTTATTAACCAACTGCCACAGAGAAAGTAGGTTAACTTTAACTCGAGATACGTTAAGCAATGTTCACATAGAATTAGTACATCATTTAATATCATTTAATCATAATCATTTAATAATATTTTCTGTTTTTCTTTTTCTCGTAATTGTCTTTATCGGTGTAACTGCCGCTGCCATCATAAGGAATGAACGCATTGTTTGTCTTTTAAATTGGTCACTTCTGTAAAAAAAATCTGACGTTCGATCGCTCAACGATGAAAGAGAAGACAGCGATTCCCGATTGGCGCTTGTAAAAACTTTTGTAACGGTAATCCCGAAAGCTACAATTCTTGTAGTTTCTACCATACAACTGTATCAGTCCCTCTACCAACTATTTCTTAACGTTAAGTCTATATAAACGCTCAATAAGAATAGGTTTTAGCTTTTCTACCATACCAATTGAACTGCAGTAATCCTATGTGAATGAAACTTTATAATTATCATTATTATTATTATTATTTGCACTGAAATTCAAGTATTTATAAATGTGAATTATGTAACTTCCAAAGCGTGTGCAAAAATTTTCTTAAATTTGCCGTGTGATTTAAACAGCGCGACCACCTACTTGTTGCCATTTGCCTTTGATCCTCTTCAGTTTGTATTTGCTCTTCTTGCTGTTTTTACTAGCAAATTTCATGTTGGTCCCGTTCCTCAATATAAAATCGAGATGAAGACTGTAGGACGCCGGCCTCCTCCTCAATAATCTGCAAACATTGCGATAAAATAAAGTACAAAAAAGAAAAAAACACTATTAAAATACTTATGCAACTGTTGCAGACCGTTTACAGCTTTTACCGCTTGAGGTTTCCCGCTTGTGGCGTATTCCAACAACGAAGGCAGGGGTGGCGAAATGTTGCAGCATTCAGGAGGCAATAAAACCTGACTCAGATGCAGCAGCTCGCCTGCAAGTTACAATATCAATAGGCGATCATAGCTCTGATTCTGGTGACTAAACATTTCATCTATTTTAACTGTAAAATTTCGGATATTTTTAATACGTTCGCAGATATTTTTAGTGTGAAAAGAATCCGCATAAACTTCAAGATTGTTAAGTAGCCGGTAACGTCTATTCTTTGACGTGTTTTTACTTAACAGTTACAATTAAAAGTAAGTAGGACTTATTAAGGGTGGAGAATTATTATTCGATTTCAAAATCAACATAATTAGATCCAACTCGTTCGTTAAACTGACCTGTCTTCCATTTCAAACCAAAAAAATAAATTTGCGTCGTATACAATGTAATGTAATGACACTTGTTATAGCACAAAATGTGCGAAACAACATTCTCAACTTGATGGAATAAAACTTTTGCAAAGATATAATAATGGAGAGCAAGAAATAGCAATTTTCCAAAATCCGTAGGTAAATTTCTATGGTCCGGTGCGTGATCCTGTTTAGCAATAATTTCTCAGTATTATGCGGTGTTTAGCAACAAGTAATAGTCGTTTTCAAAAGAGACTACTAACCCAACAGAACTGTTGCTCTGACGCTAATGAACGTATCGCTGGTGGCAATAACTTCCACGATTGCCCCTAAAAGTCCGCATTCAAGAAAACAATACAACAGAAGCGCCATATGCATGTCGTTTATGCTCGGCGTGGTTTTGGCCAGATGAGGCAAAATGGAACGGCCCTCGGCGGCAACGAAACCCTCGTTCAATCTCCATGACGCCTGGGGTTCACAGGGATCCACAGCGCTGAGGGCTACTGAGAACTCGTCGGTCCATTCCGGTTGAGGCAAATTGAGGAGCTCGTAGAGCAAATCCAAAACAGCTTTCTGCATGCGGAAAAAAAATATTACAAAAAGTTGAGGATAAGAGCAAAATCTTACCCTGACTTCCAATTGTTTTAGATAAAGAACGTCAACGATAGCTTTGAAACCGGATTTGTTCGATGGACTGCAGAAGTGGAGAATTCCCGGCCAACTTTTCAATATCGACAAGAGAGCGAGCCGGCTGCAGTTGAAACGCAACTCGCGCTCGTCACTGTTTGCCATGAAATATTATATTGTAATACAAGAGTGAATAGAGATTGGTTACAAAACCAAAACAACCTTCCAATTATACAAGTTTTGTAATGACTCGTTCCGCAAGTGTGTGGAAAACTATAGTTTCTAATAACGAGTCAAAATGTAGAAAAAGAATATTTACAAAGAATTTAACCATTAAAAAAAACTGAGAATTTTACCCTAAATATTGAAGTTAATGAATTTCAAGAAAAAAAGTGGCGACAGCTTGTGGTCTCCTTACACTTGTTTGTCTTTCCATCCGTGCCGATAATGAAAGTCGCAATAAGGCGCCGCCACCGAATGTAAATCGATAGCGGCTTGACTTCTGGTCGTCGGTTTATCCAGCAACAAAAGAAGAACGCCACACAGAGACTCGGCGATTTTGGGAGTCTGACATTCGAGCAGATTTCGGGTTATCGAACCTACCCCTCCTGCCTCGATAAACAGTGGAGTATTCATAACCCCTACAACCAAATACTAACCACTGAAAACATTTCAATACAACAAACCTAATTCGCATAACGTGGCAAGGCAAATTCGTAACATTCGGTCCTTTTCTTCGACTCCACCGTTCGCTAGTGCTATCAAACTTCGACCTAAAGATATATCAAAGTTTGTCGGTGACAACAGGAGAATTTTTCGAATTAGCTTCATGGCTTCGATTCTCTCAACATCATTCCTTAGAACTAAATCCAATGACCTAAAATTAATAACAGATACTACAAGGGAAATCTAACACACGCAAGTACAATTACCGCGCAATAAGGAACGGAATTAAAAGTTTATTTAAATGGACGATATCTGTTTCGTTCCTCAAAACATGCCGGATCGCTCTCAACCCTCCAGATCTGACTTGAGTCGACTCGTGAACTAACGCTATACGTAAACTGCAAAGAAAAACTGAAAAGGGCAAAAAAGCAAGGAAAACGACCCAAACCAGCATAATATATCCTCCATTTTGAATCCAATTCTTTCAAAACTTCCTTCAATCACTAGAGTGACTTTGACGAAAGCGTTCAAATAATTGAGACGTTTGCCATCAGACAGATCGGTACGTTGGCAGAGCGCCGACAGGATGACAGTAACGTTTTGTCGAGGATCTAAAACAATGTCTATAAAAATTCTGCATGTTACCCGCAAGAACGTATTTAACGTCAGTGCAAAACACCAATGGTTATCTTTCTTTTTCCCCCACAAAAATAATGTACCAAAATTAAATTTAAATTAAATAAAATTAATATCAATGGATAAATTATTGTATAATAGGCGCTAATTTTTAAGTAGGTAAGTAAGAAACGCAAAAAGTTCAACATCTTATAGCTAAGTTCATGAATAGAGAGTTGTTTGATTGATTGATCAACAGAGCCAGAAGGACGTCAACCACTGGCCAGGTAACATCGAGCTTTATTTGCTAATGTTTATCTTAAATTGAGCTTCATAAAACAATGGAACCCTTTTAATATTATTGACAAAATTAAATACAATTCGCACAGTATAAAGATTGTAATTTATGCAATGTTGAATTTTGTATTTTCTATGGTAGGGTCTCCATATTTTCGCTATGCTAGGCACTGTTCAATGTAATGGAAATAGCATCAATAAATGACCTTTATATGCTTAAATTTATGCAACTAATCTGAGTAATCCTCCTAAGCCTGTATTTAGCGTATGCCCACCATTTACCACATCATGTATACTGTATACTACTACTGACTACTGCATTGTGCAGGAATCCCTGTGGGTGATTGCACTGAATGTCTGTCTAAAAGTCTAACAGCGCGTCCGGTTAGCAGGCAGATTCACTTACCGCTATTGATATCGAGATTGATTTCGTCGTCCCTATTGGAATGCCGGCCTGCAAACGAGCACATAAAATTGACGGGATGAGGAGGTTATTACAAAAATGCGACTCTTACTTCTGTGAAACCGGCCAGAACGCACGTTAGGGTGACGCAACATCCAGCTAGTTGCGGCCATAATTCCGAAGCGTTTGCCCTCGAACCGTCGTGTTTGACGAGCAATGCCCAATTAGGATAGGAACTTCTCAAAAAGGGGGCATTTTGAAAGATTACGAATCCTAGGCAAAACTGTCAAATCAACTGTCAGATGTCAAATACATTAATACATTACATTGCACCAACCAAGGTTCTTGCACATCTATGAATACCAGTTCACAGGTAGAGGTGGGTTTCGACCCCGCTTTTTTAATTCAAAATAAATATAATTAACACAGATAAGACCATTAATTACGCATTACCACGCAGTTTTATAGAGTTTTTTTTTTTTTTAAAATTAAGAAACTTTTGAGTAAAACATTAGATTTAAGATTTGGCAGTTGGCACTTCTGCACTTTGGCATTTGCATTTGACAGACGTCATTTGCTACTTTGACACTTACGTCACAACCACTCAACCAGGTCACAACAATTGATTTTAGCCCAAATTGATTATTTCTGGTCGTCTGGATCATTCCTGGAATTGTCATGGCATCTGAGGGAATAGAATCCGTAAAAACGAAGAAGCCATCAGGTAAATAGTTTTCTTCTGATATGTAACTTTGTTTGATAAGTTGCTACTACAGGCCTTATTCCACACCCCCTTATTGAATGCCAGTTATTTATCCGTGAGAAGTTCCCATGTGTTTATAGAGGTCACTTATTTAGCGATTCATAGTAATTTGCAATAATTACGCTCCCGCACTAATTTATTATTTATACAAGGCTGATTATCTAATGATTCAATACACTTCCATGCAGCATGCTCATGCATAAAACATTACACTTTTGCTCCCTCTTCAGTTATGTACCTGTAACCGCTTTATCAGCACCATGGGGGCTTTGTGTATAATCGAACAATAGTAGTTGCTTTGAATCTTTAATTCTAAATTTGCAGACAGCGCGTTCAAGCAACAAAGACTTCCAGCCTGGCAACCCATCCTTACAGCGGGCACAGTTCTGCCGACGTTTTTTGTGATTGGAATTGCCTTCATTCCTGTCGGCATCGGGTTGTTGTATTTCTCTGATGAAGTAAAGGAGCATGTCATTGATTACACCTACTGCAATGAAACCAAAGTTGACGCCAATGAGATATGGACAGAAACTGGTCGTACATGCGCCAGTGTTATCAGCGACAATTCCAGCGCCGATTGTTACTGCCACATTCCCTTTCGACTGGAAACAAATTTTGAGGTTTGTCAAACAATATTTATATTATAACAATAGGGAACAGGCCAACATTTTTTAAAAGTTATTTAAAAATTTATGACTAAATACAGGTATACCGGATGTTCATTTTGAGAGTAAACGGTCATTTTCTGCTAACCTATACACTTGATGTAAAAAAAAAGTTTTTAATTGAAGCTATTGCACAAAATACAGTCTTCTCAAATATACTTTTCAACATTTTTATTCACTTGTCATTTAATCAGAAATGATATCAACTTTATTATTTCAAATAGCAACACATAATTTTTTTACCAATTTCTGGTAGATAATTTAATTCTGAATCTAACAATGTATTACAAAGGGGTTGTTGTATAAGAAAAATTCTGAGAAAAATGACTGAATATGAAATCACATTTCGTGGCACAACCTTACTTGATAATGTGAAAAATTCTCATGCCGAGACACAGGTAAGAAATAAGATACAGTGATTATGGAATTCTGTATCTTTCTACTTTCTCGTTGAGACTTGCAGGTTTCTCCTCAATACCTTCAGCTCATTATTTTATACTGTGCGCATTGTCTTACCCTTGCAGCCGTCAATATTTTCATATATTTTTTTCTTTTATTATATGTATATTGTTGATGTTGCTAAGTTTATTTTTGATTTGCAGTCGTCCTAGTTTTTTTCCTACCTAGTAACATGCAATGTTAGTATAAGTATAAGCTATCTCTTTTTCCTTGCATATATTTTACCATGCAATTTATCCAATGATTGCCGTTGATCTTAACCCTTTTCCACGATACAATTATTCTATTAATCGATATTGCGTATAAAGTTTGTTTATTGTTTCGTTTCGCAGGGCAAAGTTTACATGTATTATGGCTTAAGCAACTATTACCAGAACCATCGTCGCTACGTTAAGTCACGGGATGATAACCAGTTATTGGGGCGGCTAGATACGGAACCATCAACGGACTGTATGCCGTTTTCTAAAGCATACAGCAATAAAACGGGGAAAGAAGAACCAGTGGCGCCTTGTGGAGCTATAGCTAACTCTCTTTTCAGCGATAAATTAACTTTGTATAAAGTTGATAAAAATAAAGTGGTAAATAAAGTTCCGCTGTTACGGACGGGAATCGCATGGGATTCAGACAAAAACATCAAGTTCCGAAACCCTCCCGGTGACTTGAAGAAGGCCTTTGAGGGTTTTGCTAGACCCAAATCCTGGAGACAGGAAGTGTACGAATTGGACAAGGAAATTCCCGAAAATAATGGATTTCAAAACGAAGATTTGATCGTGTGGATGCGAACAGCAGCATTGCCAACGTTTCGAAAGCTTTACCGAAGGGTGGACCATAGCGTTAGCGGATACAAGAACGGACTACTTGAAGGAGACTATGAACTGAAGGTGTACTATAGTAAGTTCTTATTTATTTAGTAGTGTAAATCATTTCAATGTGAATAAAAATGTGTTGTAGGCACTTTTAAAATTTATTTTCATACTTGATTTTTATTTGCAGTTTATGATGTCAGCGCTTTCGATGGATCCAAGCGGATGATTCTGAGTACGACGTCCCTGTTGGGCGGTAAAAATCCGTTTTTGGGTATCGCCTACATTGTGGTAGGATGTGCTTGTTTGCTGCTCGGAATTGCCTTGCTTTTCATCCATATCAAATGCGGAAAAAGGTCGGTACATTAAATTTTAAACCACCTACTTTTCTAATTTCTATTTCTACTTTACAGCACCAGCGAAATGATCAACGTGAACCCCAGAACTAACTACCAATAAATTTTATGTTATCTAAATCAAACATGAGCTGTAACTTCACTTTGTGAACTTGACATTTAGATTTTAACGCCAAAAAATTCCTTGGTTCACTGCCTTAGTATACAATGGTATAATGTAGGACATTGTTTCTTGTCTGATTTTGTAAAGGGACATCACCTGATTTTCATAGTATAACTGTATAAGGCATTTCCATACTTACCCGAGTTGCCTTCATTGCTGCCATTTACATTTTGAAATGGTTCATTTAGTATTCTGGACCTCTAGTGCTTTGTTCTATTTTTAATTTGTAACACTCGCTAGATGAGGCAAAGATTTTTGTTTCTCCACTCATGAAATTATTTCATCAAATTGTATATTATACAAGTAGGTAATCAATGTGATACATGTTTAAATATTTAAAATATAATGTGTAGTTCTCTAAATATTTAATTATTCGTTATTTGTTTAATAAAATCATATCGTCGATTAATTCAATAATGTTGATGCTACTAGTAAGGCTCCTTCAGCACATAACACTTTTTAAAAAAGCAAATATTTCAAGGATTTAAAAAAGTAACATTTTTAATGATTTTGCCGTTTCTAGGTACCTTATTTTACAAAAGTCTAAATGTTAAAGCATTCTGTCCTGTTTTAAAAAATATAAAGTTCGATTTTGGCAACCCTCATGTTGCGCATTACAAGTCTTCTGCAGATTTGAACATCAGATGAACAATGGATTGTCGGACCATATTCATGACATAGTTGTAAGGGATAAGTTTGTGAACGTTGCGTTTTGGAATATCACTGGATTCTCACTGCTTTTCAGTTATATGTACAGCTTGCCGATAAATTAATGTATCGAAAGCCGTTGCAAGCTGCACGATTAGATTGGTCGACTGTCGTGTTGCTTGTATTGAACCCTTGGAGAGAGGCTAGCCGGGAATCTCCTTGTGCAGACTCAAGCAAATAATTTCGGTCTAGCCTCCCTCCAAGGGTTCAAAATAAGCCAACAGGACATTCCGGACAGTCGCCCAAACTAATCGTACAGTCCGCAACGGCTCTCCAGACAACATTAATTTCTCGGCAAGCGCTGTACATACATACATCTCGATTTAGAAAGAAGGTTAGCTGATACCCGTCAAAATTTGCGGCAATGCCTGAAGATAACGAGAAAGGTTCCTCCTCTAAAAAAGATAAAACTGCCTACCTAACCAAATATTTTATTTCCATCAAGTAACATACAACTTACAAGGTCTACATGCTAGTGCAAGTTTACATCTACAAAGTTATATACATAAAAACTAGTAAAATCGTTACAAAGAGGTTAAAATACATTGTAGTTTGCTACAATAGTTTATAATTATTTAATGTGTATTAAAAGTATCTTTGAAACGTCTGATTTTTCACAGAAAATAATACAAAAATAGACAGATATCAAGAGAAAAAAAATAAAAGTGCGGTTAAACCATATGTAATAATCTTAGCAAGTAAAATTTAGTTACCGCAATTGATCTGAAAAATTATCCAACTAAATAAAGCAACACTCTGAAGAGAAAAGATTTTGGAAAATATTTACAATCAAATGTGTATGGGAACGTGATCCAACAGTTTAGCCCGATCAGAGAACACTGCACTGCACATCTCGCACTTAAATATGTTTTGTGCGTGCTGCATCGACAACTCCGCAAGTTCATGCAATGGACTCGGATCAACGATTTCCTGCTTAATCCTTCCTTCTTCTTTCACGTCGGTAGCTTCAATATCCGGCAAAATATTCTCAGGTTCTCCCCGCCGCTCTTTGTTCTTTGTGATAATCATCCCGCCTCCTTTAACTATCCTAACAACTTTACTTCCGGGTCCAATGATGGTGCGTCCTGGCCTCAAATTATGTAAGTGCTTCGGGGTTGATGTAACTTTGATAATATTAGTAGGAAAAGCGTCTGTTTCTACGATTTGTTCTGAAGCTACTTCCGGAAGTTGTTCCGCTTGTTCCATGTAAACAACTCCATTGGTGTGGTCATGTAAAGAATCTTCTTTTAATAGGTTATTAACAGCTTGTTCGTCTTCTGGGAACGTAGCGACAGGAAGTTTGTCCGAATTTAAAATATGATAGCTAACATTTTTAGTGCGCGGTCGTATTCTCTCACCTGTCGCCGATTTCAGTTCGGTCGGTTGCGTGCGTGTTACCAACGTCCGCGTTTTGTGTCTGACTTTGCCGTCTTCGCCGGTCTCGACCGGAACTCGAGTTTTCTGAGTGTGGATCATTTTAGGACGCGATGGTACCGGAGGTTCGGGTTTTAATTTGCGTTTCGACTTGGCGGCGGATTTTGAATTAACAATGGAATTGATATTTTCGATTGCTGAAGAGCAACTGTTGTATAAATCGGTATAGGTTTCGTTCAAAGTAGGCTTGGGTGAGCTCTTTTTATTCTTTTTGTTATTTTTCTTGCGCAAGTCTCTGTCATCTTCGGAATCGCTGTATATAACTTCTTCCTCTTCGTCCTCTTCAGCATCGTCGTCAACTTTGCTCGAAATCATTTCGAGCTCGTGCGGTTTCAGTTTTCTCCTTCGTTTATATTTACGTGGCCCAACTTGCGGTTGTCGTTTCATGGCGGTGTTTAAATCGCAGTGATGGATCAAGTGTACGATTAGGTCTTGAGAGGTGGCGAACATGTCAGAGCAAACAGAACAACAGTAAGGAGTGACGCTATGAGTGTACTTGGGATCCGGTCCAGAATGGTGGGAGCGTATGTGTTCACGTAGAACAACTCTTTGGTTGAAGGCGCGTGGACAAATAGCGCACGCGTACGGTTTCTCTCCGGTATGGATGCGTTCGTGTTTGCGTAAAGTGCCGCCATCTGCAAAGGCTTTCCAACAGAACCGACAGCCGTAAGGGCGCTCGCCTGTGTGAATCCTGATGTGGATCTGTTGGGAGCTTCGAGAACCAAAAGTCTTGCCGCATTCGCGGCAAGGAAATTGTCGACCAGAAAGACTGCTATGACTATGTCTGTGATTCATTAACGAGCGTCCATCGGGAAACTCTTCTCCGCAAACGTCGCAAGCTACGATTTTGTTCCGATGCGACAACATGTGGCGCTTGAGCCGTGCCTTGTTGTGGAAGGTTTTGGCGCATTTAGAACAAACTAAACTTTTCTCTTTCGAGTGTTCCCAAGAATGTTTGAGAAGTGTCCTGCGGTCCTTGCAACCCCTCCCGCATAACATACACGTGTTCGGAGGTAAGTTTTTGCCGTGTTTGGATTGCACGTGTGCAGCCACAGCTTGGTCATCCGGACAAACCTCGCCGCAAATCATGCAGCGGTGTTCAGAGCCGCGAGCATGAACCTCAGCATGAGCTAAAAGATCTAGAGCTTCCGGGAAGGATTCCCCACAAACGTTACAAATATGACCGAATTCGTGGTCGTTAATAAACTCTTCTTTAATATGGACGCGTTGATGCCGCTTTAAGTTGTCTTGACGATGGAAAGACAACCCGCAAGTCGAACAGTAGAAAGTTCCGTACTTTGTCTCCTCCTCTGAGTAATCATCGTCTTCATCATCATCCAGATCCTCAATATCGCCGTGTTTGATCCGGACGTGTTCTCGCATCAGAGCCACGTCCCAAAACATCTCACCGCACTTCTGACACTCGAAAGGACTGTCCCCACCGTGAATCCTTGCATGCGAAGCCAACGCTTTTTCTCTGGCAAAACCAACACCGCAATGTTGACAAACGAAAGGTTTGCGTGAATCAGTTATCGGATATCGCGCCTCGACTGTTTGCCCTCCGGGCATGTAATCGCTGTATTCGTTATAATCAGCTTTAACATTGTTCTCCATCGCCTCCATCAACCTCATGTCTTCATCAACGTAATTGTAAGATCTTGAACTCGAAGCAGCAGTGTCGTCGGCCTCGTAAGAATCATATTCTTCCTTAACTTTACTTTTTCTGGTTTTCCGCCCGTAACTCTTTCCCCTCTTACTTCGTCCCTTCTCAACATCAGACTCGTCCAACTGTTGCACATCCTCCTCTTCCAACCCGTCAGTTTCAGGAATATACGCGTGTATCTTCAAATGATTCATCAAGTCACACTTGCGTATATACCGAACCCCGCACAAATTACAACCGTGCGGTCGATCAGTCTGATGTGCCACCATATGATTCATCAAATTCGCCTTCTTCCTAAACCTGCGACTGCAAAAATCGCACGGATACGGCCTCGAAGCCGTGTACTCATCCTGATCCGTCGGCAACGGTATCTCGAAATCTTCACTGGCATGCTCCTCGGATCCTCCTACGGCTTCTTCAGAACCCACTACAATTTCTTCGGGACAACTCTCGTCCCACGGTTCTGTAACTATTTGTTCAGTTACAATCTCTTCGGCCACCTGGCACTCCATGAACTGTTCTTGGAAATCGGCCGTTGGTTGCGAGCCCGGTTGCATTACTATGACATTGTCGTCGGTCAGATAAACAATGTTGTCTTGAGATGGATCGGCCTCGACTTCGGAAGTCAAGACGGATTCGACTTCTTGTTCGCATACTCCGGTGAATTCCTCCGTTTCACCTGGGAGTATTTCATTTTCTATGCTGCAAATCACCTCTTCGCCTTGCACGACAGCAGCGGGGTCCTCCCAAGACAAGGTAAAATTATCTTCCATCGCGGCAGGTGGCCAAGTACATATTTACGTCTATAACAAGGAACAAAAAAAGATGTAAACTTCACTTTATTAAAATAAAACTCTACGATACTTTCCTTGTCCCACAAACCACCCCCTACAAAAGTGTTTATTGCAGTCAATAGGTTTGTTCCAACCCACGATTTTTGTATCGCCCTGAAACGATTCAAGTACTGTTTGGATCGCTTCTGTGCGCAGACGTCGACTTGGCACCGTTCTGTGCATAGCACAGTGCTAGATTCGGTTGGAACGCCATTGTGCATCACATCAACCTAGCAGTAGCAGCCGCCACCGCTGCCCCATATACCATAAATAGATAAGAAGTTGATCTAAAACTGGTATAATTTCATACTGCAGGTTGATTGTGAAAATGGCGGGTTGTTTGAAATCTTTCGCTTAAACTATTCACAACTTCCTTTGATAGCCAAAAAGGTGCAAAAAATACTTCATCCGAGTATTGTGGTACTATCTTCTCTAAAACTATACAGTTACTGCCTGCCTCCTCTACTTTTTAATAAACTAACCTCTAACCTAAATAATTTTTCTTTTTCTTTTGCGGTTCGTGAGGCAGAAAATCAAATTCACCATCACTACTTTCGCTAAATGAATAGTCACTATCTCTTTCGTCACTGACAATTTATGCACCAGAGTGACAGTCGCAAAACTGTTCTACTAACCATTCCAGGTTTGGTTGGAACGCTCAAACAACCGTCCCATGAACCGTCACTGTATGGTTGGAATGGATATATGTAACTTACAAGGCCGTGCAATGTACGGTTCTGAACGGGGTTGGAACAAACCTGATAAGAATTCATAATAGGGACCTGATTTTCCTTAGATTCAAAATAACAAAGTATGTACGTAATACAGACTGTTTCACCATAAACGGACGGATTTCTAGCCGAGTTATTTGAAGACGTAGAAAAAAAAATCCAAATGCTTCTTGAATTGATGAAAACTCTCTATGATCGGCGTGTAAGAACCTCTTCTATCAGATAAAAAATAAAAAAGACATGTTTGTATTTAAAAATCAAAAGTTCCGGTCCAAACCGGAAGTGCCAAAAATAATTTCTTACCCGTCGATCATAGAGATTCTTTCTCAATTCAACAAGAATTTAGAATTTCTTCTCTACGTCTTCAAATAACTCGGGTAGAAATCTGTCCGTTTTGGTAAAACAGTTACTGTAAAAATGAAGACCTGAACTAATTTTGACCAGATAATCGATAAGGTTAATACATTTTTGTAATCAAGTGAACTCCTTCTATCAGATAGGGCAATAAAAATGGTATGTTTGCATTTAAAAATCAAAAGTTAGTCCACTTCCGGTCCAAACCGAAAGTGCCAGAATTAGTTTCTTACACATAGATCATAGGGATTCTTCTTCAATTCGAGAAGAATTAAAAAAAATTTCTCTACGTCTTCAAATAACTCGGCTAGAAATCCGTCCGTTTTTGGTGAAACAGTCTAGATATATTATTATAAACCCAGGTGTCAAATAATTTACTAAAATGACAATGAAAACTTTGATCGCATTTTTGAGAACTTGTAGAAGGCCTAACCGTGCTAACCGCACGTTGAAAAAATTTCAAAGTCGAGCCGATAGTTGCAAATTCTCACATAAACGTTAGCTGCATTAAAAAGGTGTATTGTAAAAATGAAAATTGTAGAAGAAAAATATCTACGAACAAAATTTCAAACCGCACATCTCTACAATCAATCGTTCTTGAGATATAACGTATTACGTAAATAATGTGTCACGTCAGGACATCACAGTGCTTGCATGTGCATTTTTAGTTTGTAAACCTCCAATTTTTATGACAACACAACTGTGCTACAAAGTACGGAACCGCCAACTTGTGCCGATTCCTGAGCCGGCAAGCCCGCCAAACTCGTGTCAATGTCACGCATTTCAATAATCTGTATCTTGGAAAATACTACAACTAGCAATAGGTGATTTTCTCGGTAGTTCTCAGATATGAGTTTACAATGTTTTTGAGGAAAGTAGTTTTTTTGCAATACACGTCCCTTTAAGACTTGGAAAAAATGCAACAATAAGTTATTATTAGTCTTGATAAGTGCAGTAAAATTTTGCAAGTTCTGTTTAACATGTTAAATAGAAATGGAATGAAATGTTACTACATTTGCTAAATTAAAGGAGTGGTCCACTGAAGTGGAGTTCACTTCAGTGAATGAATTCTCTCAATAACAAAGGCCATCAGAGATCGAAAATATTGGAAAGTTAAATAACAGCATCAATTTTGGTTGTTTGTGAAGACACAAGCAACATAACAAAAACTACTGTCAGGAGCGCCTGGCATACCTGGAAGGGGGCGCGGCGAGGGCGTTTTCTAATGCGACGACTTTCTTCTATGGTTGTTAATCCTTCGGTTGCTGTTTCGACTGTTTTTGTCTCTTTTCCGTACCTACAGGACAACACTTGATTATTAGAGGTTAAATTATTTTGACAAGTGAGGTTATGCTTAATTGAGGTTAGTACCGTTTATGATTGGAAAAAACGTAAACAAGAGGTAATTTTGGAACGAAAACGGCATTTTTCAAGTGACATAGCGGTGTTTGAAGGAACGGCAAGCGAATTGGCAACAACTGCGTGCCATAAACGTCCATTGCATACCAATCTAACCAATCTTGGTCGGAAGAAAGGAAAACGGCAATTACATCACGCTGCGCTGCAGCTTAAAAACGGCTTTTGCGAAGCTTATTAGGGAGATTCGGGAGCGAATATGGGGGTTTCAAAAAACTATTCGGTACTTACAGCAGTTTTTGAAACGGACAATGACAACCTAACCAAGCTTTAGATGCACAGCGGCGTCGACCTTCGTTTCACCACGGCGAGCAATGGCTGCTGAGTTGTGTTGTTGAAACAGCGACGGTCTACTGGTCTACTGAAAATCCCGGTCAGGTCCTCCACAAACATACGAAACTGGTCAGAATTTCGATTAATTAACAAACAAACACCCTGTAACTAGCCGGTGGGGGGGGACGAGCAATAAAGCGGCCAGAAAAGGCACAGAGAATTAGGTTAACGACAATAACCTACACACACAACAACCGCCAAAACAACGACCCGCTTCCGGTGGCGCAGCGGCGCGACCTTCAAAATGAGCACTTTCGGCGGGAAATTCAAAGAAATCCCGGGAATCTCCATAGACAAGTTCAACGGCTGCAACCTGGATTCGGAAGTGTTCTTATTATCCCATTGTCACGTCGATCATATGGACGGACTCGAAAGCGAAACTTTTCACCAGCAGTTGGTTCGAAACAATCGATTTCTCTATCTGTCTCACATTTCAGCGGAGATTTTAAGACGTCTCTATCCAGAAATCGCCAACAACCTCAAGGAACTCGATCGTTACACCCCGACAATTTTACAAGTGGGCGAAATTAACGTTTCAATAACGACGATACCAGCAGGGCATTGTCCGGGTTCTGTAATGTTTCTGCTGGAAGCGAGTAACAACTCCACAGTTCTTTACACAGGAGATTTTAGAATCAATCCTAGAGATTTAAAAAAACTTAAAGCCTTCCACAACTACCTAAACCAAGTCAAGACAATCAACAAGGTGTATTTAGACACGACTTTCTTTCTTAAGGCATACTTACGTTTTCCCTCTCGAGCTGAAAGTCTGGATGAAATTTGTTTGATAGCGCAAGATTGGATCAGCAAAAGCCCCAAACACATCATCAAAATAGAAACTGGGGCCAGATATGGCTACGAATATCTCTTTATGGAAATTTATAAACAATTGAAATTTCCAGTTCACGTCAACGAAGAAGCTTATGATTTCTACAAGTTAATCCCTGAAATGGACCAAGCTGTGACGAAGTGTGCGGGCGCTACACAAATTCACAGCGCTTGCGGCAGTGTTTACTTGGATATTTGTAAAAATTCCGTTTGGTTTGAAGTGAAAACAATTAAAGTTTCGGCTTGGAGATGGAAAAACCATAATTTTGACGAAGGCATTTCAAACTTAAAGTATCGCACTCATTTTGTTTGTTACTCTACTCATGCTTCGTACGAGGAGGGAGCCGCATTGATTCAGTTTTTGAAACCAGAAGCGGTGGAACCAAGTGTTCTGCATCGAGACGACCCGTCCAATTTAGAGATTTATAAAAATATCGCCGAAAACCTAGGAAAATCCATCGAGATTGCGGCGGAAAGGCCGAAACTTTTCGTGGTAAAAACTCCCGTTATTTCCGAGTCTTCAGATGAGTCGTCCCCGGAAGAGAATAACACAACACAATTTAACACCATCCTGGATTCTCCACCTAGAAAGAGGAGCAAGTAACAACTGTTGTTTTTTTTTTCTCGTGTTATTTCCTAATTTTTACGCCTAGTTGTATAATATAGTCCTCGCTTATATTTTATTGAGATTTTGACTATCTGTGTGCAGTTAGAAATAGTCAGTTATTACATGACCCATGACACTACAAACTTTTCAAAATGTATGTACACGTGCTAGAAATATAAAAATTAATGTTTTTAGCAAAGGGGCCAAATTTATTAGTTGTAAAAATTTTGTTATGTATATGTCGCATCCACTTAGTGAAATCGTCCATTTCATGAACAGGATATCCACTTCATGAACTGGATTGTCCACTTCATTAAAAGGATTTTCATTACCCTAATCCAGTTCATGACATGGACAATTACACAAAGTGGGTGCGACATATACATATTAACAATGGGTTAATGTAAATATTTTTTATTTCCAATTTTATCGATGAGAGTTATTTTTTTCTCATACATCAAGATTGGCTGTATGTATTTATACACTACAATATGGATCTGTTTCGGACAGACCTTAATTGTAGTAGCAAACAGCCGTGGTAATGATAAATTAATACAGTATGTAATTTCAAAATTCAATGAATTTTAGAACCGTAGTAAAATAACTAATAATTAAATGGTTTTTAGATACAAAATCAAGTTTTTATAATTATTAAAATTAGTCGCCTTACCGCAAGACGCACAGACAGTGAAGGGTTTCCCGGCAAAAACGTCGGAAATAATACAAATAATTTATTTTTATGACAGAAGATAGGTACAATGTGCTTTATGAAAGATAGAATGAAAACAAATCATGACCTCTTTGAGACTCCCATTTGAGATCAACTACACTTACATTTAGAAGAATCATCAAATTATTATTTATACAATCGTTAACAGTAATTTACATCTTTATAATTATTATGGAATGAACTTGTGTTAAAAAAATGCGAGTTGCAGCCAAACCAAGCTGTAACCAGCAAGTTCGTTCTTTTAGATATATGGCTTAACACCTGCTATATACACAAGCTATATATCACAACGCTACTTTTACCATGCTCTGTTAATGTTTGTGACATTTTTATTTACAGACTTCAAATAAATACAAAAATAAAACTTATAACTAATTAATTACAAATTAGGTAATGAGAATTTTGCGAATTGTAATTCTGTCTGGCAGTACATACAGTTGAAATCAAAACAATCTTGGTCCAGTATCATTAAATTACCCTAACTAACTATAATACAAAACTCGAATGGAAAGTTATGATTTAACGATATGGTTCTTTGTTCAATGTACCCTGCGGTTAACAAAAGTAGTCGGTGAAATAAATAGGGTACAGCGGGGCAATTCAGCTGCCTTTGATAAAGTTTTGGTCGGTTTTGACACAGCTGCACAAACTTTTACGATTTTCATACAAAAATATCGAGTTATATCAAAACAAATAATAAGTTAATCCCCATTGAGAGTAGCTGCACAAAACACAGGAGTAGCTTAGCACTGTTCGAGCGTCCATTTATATTGACATCACTACCGACTGTTGAACATGTACACGGCTGGAGGAGGCAACTAAAATTTTCGTAATTGTACATGGTAACAGTTGGATTAATTTTCAAGTCTTTTTATACATACATCTAGCCTGCCCGGGTTGTCTCTCAGTCGCGCAAATCACACATCCTGCCCGAGGCTTCGTAATTCTGCGATCCGAACATTTTGAAAATTCCAACTAAAACAACGGCCGGCTCGCAGGATTAGAAACAACTCACGCCATATAAAACGGTAACAACTACAAAACAGCTGACTGGCGATTGACCAGGCAAGCAAAACAAATAAATAAATCATAGAATCCAATCAGTTTGATATCAATTTTGATCTTTTTTTAAGAATTTGGAAAACAATCAACATTTATGCAACTTCCAAAAATACGTGTAAATGGGCGACGGATTAACCTGAAATTTTGTGGCAGTTACTGAATTGGTCCGAAATTTAGTAAATTAATTTCGAATCAAACTGATCAGGTGCACATCCAGTTTATCAGGCAAGCGACACTCACACGAACCTTTCGTTCATCACACACTCTCTGAGAGAAGCGACATTACACCTCTTATGATCAGAGAACAACATCGGGCAGACTATGTGGCCACTAGGCTCTCGAATCGTTATCGTGCACTATTTTCCTCTCTTTGTAATAGATTTCCTCGCTCTCCTTGTCGCACATAAGCAACACAACGCCACCGAATAGGAAGATGGCAGCGCCCCAGCCTACACCGTACGCCCAGCCAAACTCCCATATCGTCCGGTTACCTGGGGAAAAAGAAAAAGTGTTGGAGAAAAAAACTTACAACTGTTACGACGGACATACCTAGATTTAGTTCCGCGGCAAAACAGACTGGATATATTATCAACGCGATGAGTATCGAGATCACTGCAAACGTTGAAAATATTTAGTGGGTATGGAATCTCGATTCAGATACTCACAGGCGAAACCCATTACTATCACAGCAAAACGGTAGTATTTGTATTTGGAATGGTGGTCCTTGGTTCTGAGGCCCATACCTGTCAGAATCGTGGCCACCAAGTCGGTGAGCAGGGTTATAACGCACAGCGCGGCAGCAGCTCGGATGTAAGCTGCAAAATCATGTGATTATTAAAATTGTAAATAACACATTGGTAAATTGTGAAAACACTTGGAAAATTAGAATGTCAGAATAAGCGGTGGATAAAAAGAATAATAAGTTTTTTTACACCAAATCCAGCACGTGCTTCTTGGGTCCATATCTACTTTGAGAAACTGCTTGATAAACATTTGAGATGTAAATACAGTGAACCATCCCAACAGGATAGATACTGTTTGCTAATACGCATCTAAACATTACAAGGGTGATGAAGATGGTGGGATTCTTCCCATTCAGTCATCCCGGCCGCCAAAGCCAATTATTGATTGCAAAATTAAATCATCCACGCCACCTACATAAAAACTTGATTGGGACGAACAACTGGAGCGGCTACTCGAATTTCCCATCGACGTCAACGAAATTACACACCTGCATCTCTCGATTGATAACATCCGGGCGGTTCTTGCATGTTAAATGGTAAAGGCATTGGAGCGTCTTCCTCGATACAGTGCATGAAGAGACCCTGCCTCCAACCAGCAGCCATCAACCAGTCTGTCGACGCCAACCCCATGATCATCAGAATTATTACTATAAGCCCGCATATAAATGCTATAACCTGCAATCAAGAAAAAAAATTAGGAGAAATAAACCACAAGAACAAAATACCTCAATACTTTTTTCAATAGACTATTTTCGGAAGCTAACCGAACCCGAACTTTATCACCCATCGCGGTGTTTCTTTAAACTAAGGCTTGACTCATGACAGCTTTGCTCGACGTCCGACGTCTAGTCGTATAAGTCGGGTGCGTCAATCATAATTAGAATGTTTGAACAGTCCGCGAAGATAAGGCAGGGAGGGGCAACGCGTGATTAACACGAAGATCAATTTGCTTTTAGTAACAAAAACAAACACACCCAATAATATGTTGTGCTCATTATCAAGTTACAGTTACGTCACTTACGTCAACAATATCTAGAAGAAGACTTCGCGACAACATTCTATGAACCTTATACCTACCTAACATTAAAAACCAATTAATGCAAAGAACGGAATAATCATGTTAGGGTAGGTTAGGTAGTCGGCATTTTGATTATTACTAATCGACGCCACAATTTCCTGTTTACCGGTGACCAATCACAATATGTAGTTAAGGACTGATTTAAATTATTATTTATTATTGATAATGCTCATCTGGAATCCCGTTCGTAACAAAATTTTGTTGCCTTTGTTGTTATGTTTTCTGTTCTTACTAAAACTGGAGATCAATTAGTCGGCGTGTTCAAAATTCGAACTTTCCTAAATTGGCGTCGGAATTCCGAATTGAATCATAGACGGTTCTGATCGACGGCCAACGGGCTTTATTGTGTAGGCGGCGGTAGCAGCGACGTGTTCCCTTTTGAAACTCGTGCGATATGGACCGCCCCTTATCGACTTTTTCGTCTGGAAGGGCCCAGTAAACAGGCTAAGACGGGAGACGGGAGTTACTATGGTTACTCTCGCACGGTAATTATTGTGATTTGTTTCTGTTCCGTCGCCCCATGCACTTTAGTTGCATTCCGGTGCCCCGATTTTCGGATGACCTGACAGTCTCCGGACTCCGAACTTGGCGTGTCCGGCAACTGAAACAAGATCTATAGGCGTCAAAATGGGCGTCAAGTTTGGATCTGAACACGGAAATCTCGAAGGACTGAATGCATGCGAATGTTGCCTGATATTAGGTATAGAGCTAACGAGAGCTGTAAACCGATCGTGGATTTCTTTCAATAATTGCCGCTTTGGACTTTTGAACACATCCGTCAAGATGATAGATAACAGTTTTCTACAATTTAGTAATAACCGCAAAACATTATAAATATGTATTTGAATTTTGAACATGATCAGTTCTGTGACTTTTAAGTAGGTTGATCCGTTTGTTGGCGACTCGTGGTTTAGCGTCGACCTCCAGAACAATCAATTGAAACGTTCAACACGTGATCGGGAATAATTCCATTATTCGCAATAATTGTACATACTTCGGAAGTACGCATGAATTTCTAACCGTTTATGACGTACTTACAGGAAAGGGAAGAATAAACCAAAAAATTACAGTCACCATCACATTTCATGCCGCAATACACTGGGTGATAAAGATATGAAACAAAATTGAAAGACATAAAGGAGAAATAAAACTGAAAAACAACTCGCCGTCACGAAACGAGAAACAAAACAGAATAATATGCTAACGAGAGCGGTGACTACCTACCCAGTTATTTTTATTTGTTTCTTATTCCCATTCCTAGGGAAAAGGTAAACAGTCAAAACAGAGTGGAAAACAAACAACGGAAAATTTTTAAAGAACAATCCGAAATCAATAACCGAAAGTGGACAATTTCTTAATAAACTGAATCAGGAGAATGGACCCTTTTCTGCTAAATTTCTAAAGCTGTTTGGTGCTGAGCTAGTGCTAGTGTCGATATTTCTTTACTTATGTATTTTGTTACATTTTACTTCCACGTAACATTTTATGTTTTCCTTTTGATGATACAGTTGCTATAATTGAATACTTAATTCTCAACAAAATGACACTTCTAATGAACGCACCTTTTGCTAATTTCATGATAATTACTTTCAGTACCAATTATTTGTAATTTATCATCACCACTGTGCTCAATGTAATATGGCTATGATGATAAAGGGGTTGTCAAGTACCCTAATTAGAGCTTTTACCTGTGCAATCTGGTTTTCCGCCATTAAAGCTGCACTATCAACTGTCTGATGGACAAGACTGCGGGCGGTCAAAGCGATCTGCAAACTGCATGTATGTGATAATTGAACTGCACTTTAGTCACTCATCATAGTACACCGTTGTTATGATGATCATCATCATATTTGCCAGGGACCGAGCGTTGTAACGTTGAAAAATAGCGACAACGGTATACCGAAAAGACACGTGTTGGCAGTATTACAAGGTGCAATGAGAAGAGGGTTTTGTTATTGCAATGCGACGCTAACTATGAATGCTGCTGGGGGCCGGCAAACGTCAACCTACCCTCATCCCAATCCCCACCATCGTCGCGGGAATCGATTATCGGGGCGGCGAGATGCGCCGCCGCCATTGACGACGCCGATTCACTCCTTCAGGACTTCTGCAGGTCCAAAATTAAGATAAACGTATACTGAAAAAAATATTAAACTTTTCGAAGTAACAATTAAATAATCGATTAATTGACATAATGAGTTTAATTACTTAGTTTCCGAACTGGTGCCAATCTGACTGCGGATCATCTATGTTTTACATGGACGGAAATGACATTTTCCCGTCCTCTACTCCCTTACATAGATAGTATACAAAGTAAACTCAGTTTCTTTCTCGACATCACGCACTAGCACCTCTGGTGATCACCGTAGACGACCGCCATAACAACGCGAAATAACCAAATTCTGTTGTCCCCCGATACATCGCATCTCCAATTCCGTATTCCGTCACCATTGACATACCCATCGTCAATTCGTTACTCTGGTCGATATTCAAACACGCAATGAAATTTCGATCATCGGACGAAAAGAGTTCAAAGAGAAAAAATCGTCCCACTCCCCAATGTGATCGTAATTTTTGTAACATCTAGGACAACAATAACGACTTTGACATTTTCACAATTTTCCGTCAAGATATTGACGTAAAAAAAGTGAAAAATTTTAAAATTTCGATTTTATGACTTATTCTGGTAGACTTTAAACCGCTAAAGATAAATCTAGCAAGCCATAATATTAAAGATATGACGATTTGAAGATTTTGGTTCAATATTTTCATCAAAATCGGCCAAAATCAAAAACTTCAATTTTATTATTTTAAGTCGGCTTGAAGCCATATTAGTGTCTCCGCTCAAAAATTACAAAAGCTTAAAAATTAGGAAAAAGTCGAATTTTGTGGTTCATAGAATTTTACAAGAAATCTATCGATTATAGAATTAAATTAAGTTCAAATGTGAATTCAGGACGGGTTAATTGAAAATTATTATTTATCAACTCGTGCCTTCCATCCAACCAAAGAAGAACGAAGTTGCGAGAGAGTGGCGGTCTGGTTACCTCACAGCCGATTCTTTCAATACTCATCGGAAAAAATGAATACATACATGATTTCTGCTATGTGTAATGTGCTATGTCGTTACTTGCATAAGGAGAGAAATTCAAAACTCGGCCCGAATAGTACAAATTTAATGTAACAATTTTATTCGCAGAAATATCAATATTTGTATGTACCTACATACTACTACAAACGGTAAACACTGTCAAAATCGCGTCATAATGTAACACATGAGCCACAATGGCCAGTCATATAAAATCCGTCTATTATGGCTGCACAGATAAACTACATTTATAATATGAACATAGATACTAAATTTTTTTGATAGATGCAGTTTTTAAGAGGCGTAACTACATAAATCTGGACTATAGGGCTATAGCTATGAAATGTAGTTAAGTACTGCCATGAAAACTTAAACTTACGATTTTATTGTTGTGGTCTATGTTGAAGGCGCATGATGTGAGGTACCAGGAACAAAATTGTAAAAATCATCGCAAAAAAGAATGGATTCAGTAAAGAACCATAACTGCACGCAAGCAGAAACAGCACCATAGATTGGAGACCAACAGATAATGAAAACATGTTGCGTTCAGGTTCTTGATTCATGTCACACTATTTTTTTCACACTTATTACTTTAAAGGAACACATAAAAAAAATCACAATAATTTGGAGCTAGCCGAATATTTGGAAACCGAACATAATTGCATTAGGCAAAATAGTCAAAGCCGCAATAAAGACGTACGCGTAATTACTTAAATCAAACACCAAAGCACAAAAGCTCATAACGACAAACAAAGAAACCATCGTAATGGTAAAACATAAACAAATCACGCGGGCAATAAGCGTACGATCCATAGTTGTTACACTTTAAGAAACTTTCAAGCTTGTAACTAACGAAATTTTGAAATTTACGAACTCTAATAACTGACACGACGTGCACGGTCAATAGATGGAGATTTCTTTTGCAACAGGTAAAAAGTATACAGATAGTGTGGCTGGCAAAAAATTATCGACAACAATTTTGAAACTGTTAAAAGTGTACGATGGTTAGTTCGCTTTGATAAAATTAATAGCACTTGAGTTTCTCGTCTCTCTGATGATGAAACTTGAAACGCACAGTCGATAGCTATGTAAGTACTAGATCGCATCATGCTGCCCCATCAAGGGCTGAGTTGCGAAATTGGACCCACAACCAGCTTTGGACAAAGATCAATGTAGTCAGAAACGACATGCTGTAAGTCGTCTCTATCCATAATGAGTGATCTGTCGCGAGTCGTGATAAAGGTCTGATGAATGACCAAAAAAATTAACTACAACCCGAAAAACCAGCAGCTCCACACGAGAAAGGAAGCTAGGACCAAGCCGATATCGCATACCATAACTCTCAATAAAAGAGCGAAATTTTAAAGTTTGGAATAAATCGGCTCACCTAAACAGATCATCACCGTATCCACCTCACCGACAGCTGCGGATTGATAACAACCAAAAACGAGCGGGGTTGTGTTTTTTGCATTTAAAAGGGTCAAAGCGCCAACGGAGACGCCTACTGTCTTATTAAAGTTCGTTTCTCTGTTGAACCGATCAGTTCCCTCTCAACAGTCAAATAACATCTCACTGCCTTCACCGCACTTTTGGAGACCCCATCCGGGATGATCTTCTCCTCAAGTTTCTTGGACGCGTCCTAATCGAGCAAATAAATAGCGATCGCCTACACCTACTTAAAATTATACATTTGTCCCGTAATAACCGGCAACCAGTGCATGTTCGCAGATAAATTCCGCTCCCCCAAAGCGGCTGCCTCCGGCCCGGCTACGATAGCAAAAGCACGCCACCCCCAACACGATCTTAATTATTACTCTCCCCGTCTCTACTTTCTTGAATAGATTTTCCGACGATCTCTGTGTTCGGTGGCGGCATGACGGTGGCAGTGCGGTACAGTCGGCCTGGATTTGACATGGTTCATTCACAATTTCCTACGAGTAAATACCTATGTCAATTTCCCAAACAACATGATATCGCCATCGCTCAAGACGAATACCGGACGGGAAGCAAAAACGAAAGGAAAAATGGAAAATAAACAAAAGCCGATGCAAACTGTGGTGGAAGATGATTTACAAGTGCCTAAAACTACGTTCTTTATGACGTTGAGAAACGTAAGTAAGCGCAGGAGATTTCCGCCATGGGTTTCGCATTTTACACATTATTAAAGCTAACCATTACGTTGGTTAAAAGTAAAAAAAAGTCTCAGAATAAAACAAATAAGTACGGCTACATTAATTATGTCTCTCTTGTGTACGCTGAAAACTTGAAAATGCATCAAATTTTATTCCATTTCGCCTCGTTGCTTTTTTCGTGATACGATGCCTCATTTAGGATTCCGAAAGACTATGCGTCCCTCTCCGCATTTCGATAACATTAATTATTATTGTGCCTGTCATGCAACCTCTGAGGCGCTGTAAAAGTTGATACCTACCTAAGAAAGTTTATAGTACAAATTGAATTGAAAATTACAGATCGATAGCACGAAGGTTAGAGATCGATGGCACGAAAGTACATGACCAGGATGATAGCACAACCAGCTTCAATTTTTAGTGATGATTTTTGATTTATGCCGTGCATGCCATCAACTGTCCCGTTTTGCAGTATTCCATTGTTTGAGTGGTTCGTCCTGAAAAATTTGAAGCCGCAGTCATCGAGGTAGCTGGAGCCGCGTCTCGAACCGTAAAATTACGCTCATTTCTCAGGACTTCTTTTCTTTAACGCGGCAGCGCAATGTAGGAAGCGGTTAGCCCTCCGAAATGCCTCCTGAAAGTCTCAATTCGTTCTTGGCGGCTCGATTTGTGTTATGTATCTTGTTCGGACGACGGAATGAATTACGTTTACGGGAAAATATAGGTAGGTACTTTTCTTTTCCCTTTAGTTTTTCCCAGCAAAAATCCTAATAAACATTTTTTTATTTTAAGACTACATATCAAGAGTCTCAAACTAAAAGCAGATTATCTGTTAAAAATTCCACGATTACGTAATTGAACTCGAGTAGTTTATGATATTATCATTGTTTATATTGTTTATATTATGTAGTAACGTATGTAGGTACAGCTCGCAGAAATGGGGAAGAAGCTTGGCCTGGTCCAAAGTGTGAGAGAAAGAACGAATGAATTCTGGGGTGTTGCATTCTGTGTTGGTGGAACGAACCATTTGAAGCTTCTGAGCTGTTAGCTGTGTGTTACATACTTTGGTATATCACGGTGGTAGCGCGGTATGAAAAGTTCTTCGGTATCGTTCGAATTTCGAGCGGAAATCTTACCTTGAGGGGCCGAGTTATCGTGACGGTCTCGATCGTGGTCGTGGGGGCCATTCTCCTGTAAACAGAATAGGTCAGCAGTTTCCAAACAATTACAATTGTGATCATTTCCATATTAGCCCCCCGGCCCCAAAGCCTGGATCTGGGTCTGGGGTCTGTTATTCATACAAGTACAGATGATTTCATTAATCCTCCGTCATTGTTTTTTATCCCATATGTATACGTATATGTATCTATCACGATAAATTAGCGTGATAAATTTTCTGCATTACCGCCGCTAATGCAACTAAACTGAATGCACCGATGTTCGGTAAACCCTTATAAATCGATTCCTTTAATAAAATATACAAGTGACAAGTTTCAATGTGCAAAAAGTGGGAGCCAAGAGTGGAAAAAGACAATGCAGCTGCTCTGGAGGCCGCTCGAAAGGTCGCCCTTGCTAATTAGTAGATTCCACAAACATCTCCAATATTTTAGTTTAATTAAATAGCGTAATTGGACATTAGCTCGGGGTAGAACTCGGCTGAATTATATCCTCGAGCAAAACGACTAATTAATTTATTACTGAAGGATAACATTTGGGATTATTGACACACTTCCCTGGCGAGGAGAGACCGCGCCCTCCAGCAAACAACCCTTGACACGATCACATTTACGTGACACCAGCGAGAAGGAGAAAATTTACAAGTTGTCTGATTCCCGCCATCTTAATAAATAAATATTAACCGTATAGTATTAACCTATATCAACATCAGAGCAAAACTTGACAGCGTGCAGATTTTCTCCTTCATTCTGATGAAACGCACTTGAATCTCTTTATTTTTACTCAACATGGGCAGGGCAGGTTAACTGATCTGGATATGATTTCTCTAATTACTGAAATTATTTATTATTCATTAAATGTTGTGCCGATAAGGGCGCAAATTTAATTGTATAAAGACCTCAGCAATGTGTACCTACTTTCACATTCCATGCGAAACAAAAGCATTACAAAGTGGAACAAAATTCGTAATAAGAAAGTTTCCCCTGCTCGTCTTTGGTTCTGTTCTTATAACTATATAAGCTTTTGGCTTGTGTCTCTCTAATTCCATCAATATCTTAGTTAGAATTTTGGTGATTAGACTTTTTGGTGAGTAGTGAAACATAACTGAGTCGAATTTCCAAGGCAGGTTTCCGAATAATCCGAAATCTTCAAGGATTAGAATGAGAAAACATTATGGAGCCCCGATCTTCCCCACGACCCTACGACTGCTAGTGGTCAGGCCAACTGCAAATAACCCTTTTATGCCGATTTACTACTCCTCAACTCATTGGCATTTGGCCTTTTACCGTGTCAAATCAAAAGTCACCAGCGGGCTCTAGGTCGAGGCATGGTGTCGAGGTGAGGAATCCACCAGACTGTTTTTATTATCCCTCCCGAAATTACTCCTGAATACAAAATTATTTACTGACGTCTAGAGAAACGGAAAGATGAGGAACGAGAAATAACAACAACGACAAGAACAACAACAACGCGTCCCGATTCCCGCACGGCACACACAGTTTTCTTCACTAGTTCTGAAAGCGTTTGTCAAAATTGTAGTCAGGTTTTTCACAAATTTGAAATTTTTCATGCATTCTAGAAGGTTCCCTCCCCTTTCAAACGTTTGGTTCAGCAAATATAATATTATGTAGTGTAGGTAAGTACTTCATGCAAAAATTTACTCCTTGTAAAAACGATTAACATAATCCCCTAAACTAGTCACCTGTAAAAGGCCGCATAGCATGTAATCACCCAATAAGGGTAATAAGTGGTAAACGGGGCCACAGGTAGGGAAGGAACCGGTTTTCCCCAGTACCCCGATTTACGCCAATCAACAAAAACAAAATACCGACATAACCTAACTAACAAAGAGGGTGAATTACGATTGAATAATAAAGTAAATAAAGGTGCAACAGCTGTGAATTACATTAATGTTAAAAAGAACGTCCGTAGGCCATGTAGATGATCTAAGAATCAAAGATGCGTCATGCACTCTGAAAACACGGCCCGCTCTGCTATTGATTCGTTTCGTAAAATTGGGGCATTGACAAATTTCAAAAATGGACCTTTTACGTGAGTTGGAGTTGTTGAGTGTTTGTCGAAAAATCAGTATAATATGTTGTATTTTCTTTTCTGGTTGCCCTTTAAATTTGTTATCACATAAAGGTGTTTAAGCGGCTGCGAGGATTTAATTACGTCATTGCCTAAACGTCAAGTGGTTCACTCACCTTATCAAGAATCAATACAAACACTAGCGGATTCGTGATAAGATAATCAAAACAACGTGACACACTAAGAGTTTACTTATGCACTACAGTTTCACACACGGCCATTTTTTAAAAACATGGCGGCGGATGTTGAATTGGACCGAAATGTCAGAAAAGAATGTAAAAGTGGAGGGGCGGCGTTGTCACAACGAGAGCAACCGCACGACGGTGCGCAAGCAACCAACTATACATGAAACTTCAGGCGTTAATTAAAACAGAGGGTATAAATTTTAATTTTCAACGTGGATTAGAGTTTGGCGAACGAAATTACAAAGGCCGCTGTACTTTAATTTTTAATAAATGCTCTGGTTTAACACGTTGAACAGTAATAAATTTGATATAACATGAATCTATCTGCAAATACAACAGGGAACGTCCAACAAAAGACCCAAATTAATCCACTCAAACAGAAACAGTTCGCACATAGATGTCAAACAAATCGTCAAAACAAATAAGTTAAAAGTTGAAACAATGACATTAACAATGTACAAAGTGTTACACATAAAAACGACAATGTGGCGGAATCACAATTTTAGCTCCCAAATAACAATATGAGCGTCGTTCCGATTGGATTCTCTAATAGAAAACGAGCCTTTATTCTTGTCAGCGGCGCAGCAGGGCTGTCTAAAATTCACGTATCCTCTGCCCCCCATCAATGTAATGACCGTCCTTCTCGCCCCCTCCACGGCACTGCTCTTACCTAATGTCTTAGTGTTCACGTGTCTTGTTGTACTATGTTGCGTTTCGCTCTCCGCGACACTATTTTCACAAACGCCGTTTAATTGTCTGCTAACGTTCGAGTTGTTTCTTGAAACGCTTCGACCGGCGCCGTGCCTCGCGGCCATACTTTCCTCACTACCCGAAGAATTACAAAGACTCGACGAATCAACGGACCAATTAGACAAGTCGAGTGAGCGCGGCCGGTTAACTCGCATCTTCAGTCTCCTGTCTAAAGTGCTGACTTTATTTGGAATCGCAGCTAGTTCGGGGTCGCTTCTCCGATGAGTTTCGTATATCGGATCTTTGAAGCCGTTGCCGTCGACTTCGTAATCTTTAAGGTACATTAAGTCGCCGTACAATCCGTAGACGTCGCAAGTGTCGCCAGAACTCTGCGAAGATGTACTGCTGGTGGAGAAGATCGAACCAGCGTTGCCAAAACCTCGAGGAAGCGTTTTGGACAGGCGCTGCAAGTCGTAGTCTTTTGAACGTCGCCGCCGCCCCACTATAGGGCTGCTGGTAAAGTACTTTAGTTTCGATGAAACAGAAGTATCAGATAGTTTCTCCATTTTCGGATGGTCTTCTGATTTATCTAACGAGCTATCTGAATTTTCCCTGTCGAATTTTGATTGGTCATCTTTGTTACTACAGTTCTTTGGTTGTAGCGCTAGTAAAAAAGAAATCGGTCCGAAATGAGCGTGGTATGAAATGTTGACGCGCCCGCTGATTATGGGGACGCCCTCAAGACGCGGCAGGGGAATTGTTAAGGTAATTCCGACATTAGTACCGACCCACAGTAGACCCTTACACGCTAATAAGGCAGTAACATTAACTTGAGAACGGTTGTTGTTGACGCAGTCACGCCCCACATTAGAAGGACTCGTCACTCTCATCACATTTGAGGCTATGTTAATATCTTGCAAATGTTTAAAGGTTTCCGTGTGATACAAACAAATTGTGCTGGAGTGTTTTAAAGAAATCCACAGCCCTATTCCGCTATGCGCCATTAAATTAACGTTGCCGACTAATTCGTGTTGTATGCAAAAACTCTTTTGCACCTCGCCACTGAAACCATTTAAAACAAAGACTTTTTTGCCACAAGCTGCATATAAACAAGTATTAATCGGTAACAAACTAGCAACTGGATCCGAGCCCAAAGCCAAAATTTGTGGTTCTTGCAGCATCCAGCTGCCATCAACTATACTTCGTCTATACACATTCATAGCACCGTTGGCTAGAGCGACGAAAACGTTATCACAGTGATTCTTTATTTGGATGATGACATCGGAAACGGTGGCGCTCCCGACTTCTTCTTGTTTTTCGGGCTCGTCCGCCGCATAGAGGAGGACGCGGTGGCTATCGGTGCCCATCCATATCGTGTCAGAGGCGAGGCTAGGACAAGGAGGTATGACTCCTTTAACAAACTCCATTGCAGTTACTTGAGTTTCCACTAGCGAAAAGGAGGTGACGTCTTTGAGAACGCCGGTTTGCTGATGGTGCTGGGACAAAATGGCAATGTGACTACTGGCCCCGTCAGTGGTGCACACCCATAGATAGTTTTGGGTACGCTGACGTCGACGCGCCGTCTTTGCGCAGGTCACAGTGTAGTAACATCCACAGCGTACCTGAAAAAGTCACAGTATTAACATCTCACCGTGAAGGCTTTAACATATTCCAATTCGTAGGTTAATTACAGTATGTCTAATTAAATTTCTCTCATCTAGTGGGTTCTGGAAAACAGAAGTCATGTCTGAGCGTTCACCGGACGGTCTCCTTAAGCTCCTTAACTTGAAATTTGTATTAACCATTAAAAACAAACTTTGTCTTTTCGAGATTAATGCGTGTCTCACCTCAGTTTGATGCTGTGACGCGTACACACACTGCGATTTGACGTACAACGGCATCTTTGTCGACGGCCGCTGCTCCTGTTCAGGTACCTCCCACGCTGGCGAATTATTAGGGTCCAGCGCTAACTGCGCCAACCTCAATTCCGTTATCCACTCCTTTTTAATAGAGGGATTGTCGGTCTTGAAGGTAACCACCTCTTCTTTCCCCTTGGTTTTTACGACCAGTTGCAAGCAACACGAGTCGACCCAAGCCATTTCCTCGTCTTTCTGCTGGATTGATGTCTGAATTTGATGCAAAATACTCCTAGTATTCTCCAAAGTCAAATCCTTATAACTTCCCTTCAACGAGCAAACTAAATCGGAGATTCGACTCATAATTTCATAATCGTGCATCAAATTGCTCATTTCGTTGCACAAATTGTTGGCGTCTTGCGGTTGCGTTCCTTCGAACGAACCATTAGACTTGACGCTTCCCCCTTTACCGATAGCCGCTGTTAAAACTCGACTCAACGTCGGCGATGCACTGGTATCCTGTATTTCGACATCGGAAACTGGATAGGTCCATTTCAAACTCAGTCTTTCGCTAGCATTGAAATCGTCGGACGATTTAGGTGCGACGGAAACACAAACAATTAAATCGTTCAGAAGCAAAAGACGGCGATTTTTCGCTTTGGTTATCATGCCGCTTTGATTGTACTCCTGAAATTAAAAAAAAAAAACAGCAAAAACCTACTGGCACTGTTACACATTATATGCAAAACCAACCAGTTGGACAACGTTATCTTCTCGGAGTAAATAGCGGTTGCAATCGGACAGAGGTCGGGCTGAAAATTTGCCGCTGATGTGGCGCAACATTTCTTTGAAAGCCTGATACTGTTCGGCTTCGCGTTTTCGTTCGTTCAACATTTCCGCCAAGGATTCCAGTTGGGTGAGCGCCAGTTGCAAGGACATACGATCGTGGTGACCCTTAGGGGTGTGCTTCAACAAGTCCTGCAAGACGATGGTACGTAACACTTGGTGAGCGGGGTGCGGACACTTACCTGAAGGAAGAGAATGAACTGAGGAAACCTCTGCACGGGCTTTACCATTAGACCAAAGAATGATAACCGATCATGGGAACTGATCTGTTTCACCTGCAACAGAACCTTATTAATCAAGTATGAGTAGGGTAAACAATTTTTATGTCAAACTTGGTCCTATTCTATTTTTAACGGATAATCACTCCTATTATGTTTCCAGAGAGCATGCATATGCGTCTGATTACAAACGAAGTATCACTCTGATTAAGGAAACGCAGGAGTTATGCTGCGATAAAATTGCTTCAATTTTATATTAAAAAAAGTCAGTGCTCCAGATTACACGTTTCTGTAGACTGAAGAGAATGCATCAAGCTAAATAATAATTACTGACGTACCCTAAACGGAATTGTATTAGTGGTTCTTGGATACATCTGCAAATATGTATCCTAGAAAAGTAAATGAACGCGTGATGACCACATTAGAACAAACAGTTGATAAGATTTCTGAAGCTACGACGATTAATAAATTCTCGAGTGATGCATAGACGTGCGCACCTTAAAAAAGTCCGCCAAAGCTGATTTCCGCTTGGCCTCCATTTTGGCCAGGTCCATCGCAACTGAGAAATTGTTGATAAACCCGCTATAGATGTCGAGCACAATGGCTTTAGAGAAGGAAGCAACAAAAACATCGCCAATCCTCTCGTCGCGGTCCCAATTTCTAACACTTTCAGCTAGAGCAATCCGGAACAACGTATGGCACTGCAAGATTTCAGGAAGTCTATGGAACAAGGTTGATATCTTTGAACTACTCAGGATTGCTGGGCTACTCTCTTCTAGGGGCTTCTTGTAATCCTGAAACAATATATTCAAGTCATTGCTACTACGGAAAAGGTCAGAGTAATAGGAACTGTCGTGCATTACTAACAATTATTTGAATTTTGCTATAAACTCAACATGCGTCCATCTTTTATGTTAATAAGTTCGGATAATACCTCTCCATCTAAATTGATGTTATGATTGCCTTTCTTTCTTAAAAAACCAATAGCTAAAACAACTCACATTGACTAGCCTCTGAAGGGTGGCAACATACGAATTCTCACTATGAACAATGGCGGACACTATCATCCGTCTTTTGAGTTGCTGCGGGGTCAGGTTGGAGGGTGCGACGGGAAGGGTTGGAGGCACCTGCCGGCGCTGTTGGGGAGTGCAACTCGGAAACACGGTTTCCTCTTCTACTTCTGGTAATTGTGGCATTTTATTGGTAGGTTGCGGTGACCTGGTCCCGTCGACGTTCTCGATGTCATATTGGTGACTGCTCCCCCTCCTTATCGAAAACCACCTAGACAATCTACCTTGGTTTGCCTGATTTTGGGAGGAAACATCTCCCGGTAAACTGCCGTCCAACGACAACCTGTTACCGCTTCCCATTCCTCCGCTCCCCCTCAATTTATCACATAACGTTCTAGCCTTGTTAAGGGTGTTGCGTAACTGACCGGTACTCCTATGCAAATCGTGTTTTGTTATGTTGTTAACATTTAATGTGATGAAGTACTAACCTGGTGCTAGAAGTGGCGCTTCTGTCGCTTTCTTCATCCGAAGAAAGTTCTTGGTCAGAGCCGGAATAGTAACTGTCTTCGGAACTTCTTTGGGAAGCGGTGTGGTGTAAAGTGCGAGAATGAGCGAGTGAAGGGGTGATTCTGTGGTCGCAAGTCGCCTCTTCCCAAGCTCCTGAGCGAATTCGAGGCTCATCTGCAATACAAATTTTGTTTAATTTTTCGATCGACTAAATACTCCTTCAGATATGAGTTTCAGGAAGATAGCGCTCCACAGCTGTAGTAATTATAAAATAGAAAAAACTTTTCAAGGTGGTTGGACCGCAGGACCAATGTTCTGAAAATGATTGCAAAACGAAAATGACTTTGGTGACCATGAAATTTAATCGCCTCCCCACCACTGTCTGCACCTATAATTTATTGTGATAGAGCAAAGAGTTCCGGAAATGCTGTTCGGTCGGAAAGAACCAATACGCTAAATTGCGCATAAAATGTAGGTATAAACTAGTGGCTCGTTAGCCATATAAGTCGCATTAATTTATAGAATTAATTAAATTTGTTCAAATGTCAAATTCGTTTGCATTTAAGGTCAAAGGTCCTTTTGCTAATTACCTCATAAATTATGTGTATTTTCTAACGTCTTAAATAAAATTATCAGCATGACAAGTTATCATTCAACATTGAACATCAACCGCATTCATGGTAATTATATATGATTGTTTGGTTTGTAATCCGACTGAAACCACAAATGCTCATCTTGATGGTTGAAGTCTTCATTTCACCACATCGATCGTTCTGTTTCATTTCCACATTCGGCATGTTCTCTCTGATGATTGACATCACTCATTCGATTTCAGTCTTCAGTTTGCTTAAATATTTTTCAGTTTCAAGTGTATTTTTATGTATGTTACATACATACCACCCGACCGATCAAGCGATACAATCTTGAGAACTACGCGCCACGGGACGCTAAACCCAGATATAACGATACTATTACCACCCTGAATGTGCATTTGGCAATTGAAATGAAAATTGTTGTTGCAGCAGGAAGTTTTCAGTTGGGCGACCCCGTGCATCCTGGTGTCGTGGTTCAATTGAACACTTAATTAACTCGAAAAGTCCATAATTCCATCCCAACGACTCCAAATTGCTTAATTACAGCGGTCTGTTTAAACCAGTAAACCACTCAGCCCTGCGTATTAATCCCAAAATTTGCAACCCGGAGAGTTTTTAGTTTTTCACGGCACACTTGCAAATTTTAAGAGAAATTTAACATTCTCGAGAAACATTATTTCATTGAATGAATTTTGTACAAAAGTCAACTTTTTAGACATCATTGTATTCAAAAAAATATTGTCTTTTAAATAAAACTAGGTACATATAAAAAAAATAAGTTTCCATTTGAAAAAGAAAGTTGAGCATTGTTTGACGTGTTGCAATCGTAATGGATGAAAGAGACGAAGGTTTAACACAGAAAAAGAAGGTGGGATGGTGGCTCAGGGCAAGAGCCTCAGGTCCTGGTAACCCATATCATGGCTTGGGAGTCGATGGTTCGGGGCGGTTCACATTTTTTTCCAGTTAAAACGCTTCTAACAGACATTATAGTTAATAATTTAAAAAATCACTATTAGGTCCACTTTGTAGTGGTTAATGAATAGTTTGCTGAAGTTTTTTGTTTATTCAAATCGGATAATAAATAACGGAAATACAGCTTAAGGCGTTTTTCTTGGAAACACCCTGTATTTATCTAACGCGATAAGAGAACAGTGGGCCGATTTATTCATGTTTTTTTTAACGCTCAACTTCGACTAACACCAACATTAATCGAGGATGTTTGTTTACTGGGTGTGTTAACAAAATTTGAGAAAATCTCGTCAGTTAATGAAACAGATTTTGTTTCAAAAAGTTCCGAAAGGCTTGATGAAACTTGGCGTTTTCACTTAGGATTGGATTGATTAATATTCCAGTCGGCACTACGAAGATCCCAATTGGAACGAGGTCGTTTACAAGTAGACACGTTAAGGCGACAGAATAACTTCTTCACATTCGTGACGAGCACCTTCGGGGTAATCATCGCTAATGTCATGTCTAAACATAGTCAACTGGTTTAAAAATAATTTATTAACATGTTAATCGAAGTGGCGCAATTGACAATTTAATTATGTCACATCATACTGGGTACCCATATTTTTTTTGGCTTTGGGCCAATGTCAAATACAAATCCCCGTGCAATATCATTAACACGGACGTGCCCATTGTAAGTCAAAACTTTTATACATTTTCAACCGGCAAATATCGTTTTGCCACTCATTGGTTGATTCCAAATTGATAATACCAAAAATTTTTGTAAATAAACTTCGACATGATCCAAAACAAATGTGCATTACCACTCGACAATTTTGTAAAATCTAAACAAGATACTACTCACGTTCTTGAGGCTGCAATTTCCGGGAGAGGAAAGTCTGCATGTGAATAATACGGTTAACTCTAGTTCAAGCTCAGCTTTTGGTGGATGAAAAAAAAAAAATTGGACTTTGGGCCGGTGGATGTGACAACTCCTAACGGTTACCACGACGCAACTAACGCTGCGCTGCTCGATCCTCTAGACTCGGCAACCATCTTACCCAGCATACCCACATAATATTTTTCAACGTAGATAGTTGCGAAAAAGACGGCAATTTGGACCACGCAATATTCGATACTAAAAATTGGGCAAGTACAAAATTGTGGACATTATTAAATTTAATTTACTCCTATGTGGGCGTAAAAGCAAAGAGTACCTAACAGCAAACCAATAATTATCTTCCGATTCCAAAAATCTAAATTTAGCATTTAGTCCTGTTTAACTCTGTCCAGTATAATAACAACTCGATAAACTATGGTTATGGTTACTTTATTAAAACAAACTGGAACATAATTTATGGTCCGCCAGGTAATCCCTATTACGCCATCACGCTGCGAACGTGGGAAATCACAACAGACCAAGCGAACAAGAAAGTTCCGGGGCACGACCGGAAACAGTTCCGGTTCGCTCATTTCGAACCAAAACAACTCTTCTTGGCAACCGAATTTGGAATTTGTCAACAATAATCCCCGATGGACTAGTAGCCACCATTTTCGAGTCTGGTGAGTCTTAAAAAATTTCAATCGACCGTCCGCAACATTAGATGGGCGGACCGGAATCCCGGGGCTTAAACGGTGGTTGTGAGTAATTAGAAGTGACGAATCGCCCTTATCTAAAGGTCACGTTACGCAATGTAAATATTGTGTTCAGTTGAACATGCGGGAAGATATTTCACATACATGTTGGGAATAATAATAATTACTTATATTGGCACTGAGATACAATATTAACAAAAACACGGTGAAATAATCTGTAAAATAATTGAGTAAATAATATTACGTTACACGACTCCTAAAATAAACAGAAGTATGAATGGTTAGTAGCAGTTATACGATTCTAGCGCCATATTGTCTCTTCTATACAAAAATGTATAACAGGAAAAGTGTTTTTAGTAACGCCAACATCCGACGCATTTGCCCCCCTTGGGCCCCTTCAGTTTCGCGGCCGAAAACATCGTCCACCTGAACGGCAGGGCATGAATCACCGGTAACCAAAACGTAAAAAGGTAGGTAAGCAAGCAGGTGTACGACGGAAAATCAACATTATAGTTGGTTCATTATTAGAAGGTAGCGGTAGAAAGGATAGAGACCTTCATCCTGATTGTAGCATTAAACTGCGGAGAAATGCGTGGTCACAAGTGTTGTTAAGTTGGTATCAGTTTGATAACTTATGTGCTCAGGCTTCGATGAACCTGGCTCAGTTGCTAAGTTTCGAACGATTTGATTGGCTATACCTACCTTAGAAACTGAGCCCAGGTTGAGGCAATCAAATCCCTTTATACAACACGCCCCCGTTTGCCAGACTTCTTCAGAAGATCAAATGTAAATAGGAGAAGCCATCGTTTTGTTTTCACGGGATTTTTCATTTTCAACTTTTTTCATATTATAAAACCGCAAGGTTCTATAAACCAAATTAAAAACAAAATCATGAGAACAATTTTGCATTATCAGCCATTATTTAATTGTTATAAACTACATAAATATATCAGTTTTCCGTCTTTTAGATCGGTCTGTATGCACTTTTCATGTCGTCCGGCTTGCGCCCGCTGAGCTTTGCCGAAAGACCACAACCAAAAATTCAAGCGCATGAAGTTCTTCAAGAGATCTGAGGTTCAGGTATAGTCCTGGCCTTCCGGCAAACCGAATGGTGTATGGATGACACTTTTGATTTTTATTTAAATTAATTTTTTTTTCGACTGGATTGCATGACCCATACAGTAATCACGTTCACCTCAGAAGGCTATAAAGTCGGAATCGAACAAAATTCGAATCTCTCCGACTTAAAATAATGTTGATGTAGATTTGTTTATGGTTTTTTCGCATAGCATCAGTATGGCCCAGTTTGACCAAACTATGTACTAATAACAAAAGTAGAAAAGAAGCGGGTTTTTATTTTAGGAGTTGCAATTTAAAAAACTGCGGCATATCGGAATTAATCATCTTTTGCAGCGTATTCTAGTCGATTCCAATTCCACACATTCGTCAATAGCGCGGCAATAATTACCTACAAATTTTACTTATTACCTCGCTGACCCATTCATTTCTAGTGGGTAAACAAACTTAATAAATAAAACGGCGTTGTTGACCTAAATAATATGTTGTTGTTGTTAATGTCAAATGCCTGGCTTCCACACGAACCATTATCGCTTGTGGCCTTAGTTTCAAGCAAAAGGTTCAATTTTCATCAATCAGGGTGCAAAACCAGACCTGACACCGTCTCAGGTAGAGAAAACTAAAAAAGGTCATCTCTTCTTCCCGCCACGGTTGTCTGAATTTAATTCCTCATCCTTGAACCATTCAGTACTGTAAATACGTTCGTTATGAAACGTGCTATCACCCCACTACTTCTGTACCACTAGATGTTCATTGGTCTAATTACTGATTACTGGTCTGGATAATGGCCGGAGCCGGTCCATCTCAGCTGCTCCCAGACCAGAACAAACAGCGCGGTAATCTTAGATCTTGAAACCAGTCAGCATAGTTGCATAGTAGTACAGTGCTTTTAGAAGTTTCTGTCTCATTCTTCGTTGCTGATGGTGCGGATTTAAAGAACTCCGAGTTCGGTGAATCACGGGCCGTACCATCATCCTCCAGCAACAAGTGGTCTCGACCAAATTTTTTCTGATACCGACTATGTTGACTGCATGAACGATTTCTTTGTTTTGGTTCTTTATTACAATTTTGTAATAACTGAAGGATATAGGTACCAAAATTAGATCCACGCAGCGTCTAAGGCGAAATTCCAAAATTAACTTGGTCTATAAATAGATAGAGACAGCAGATGTCAAATCGCAAAAATGATAAAAACGAAACAAACAATCTCTGCAGGGAGCCGATGTATATGTGGTCGGTGGCCAAAACTCACATTTGATGAGCACAACTCCGTTGGTGACGTTCTCCATTATTTTGGGGGCGGGGTACACCTCACTCACTTATCATCGCGGGTTGAATGTTGAAAACAACAAAGGGTTCGAAAGGGGGGTTCGACGCGCAAGAAACATGGCCGCACGCTAACAGGAATAGTGTCGACTGGTTTGTGGTTTGGTGGAATCATGATGCACGAGCACGATACAGCGCCACTAGGTGATCAAACCAGACCAACGTACACAAACCAGAGCCGGCGGACGGCGGTGATTGCAACAATGCGAGCGCCGGCATCGAATTCAACGGATTTGGGGGGTTTCGTTTCAGTAACCGCGGTCCGAGAAGCAACCACCGAATTGTTCACGTAAGCACTATCAAACATTTTGCTCGCAACGTTTTACCACATGATACATGATTTAACTTGTCTGGTAAGTACTTGAGGGCTAGTGCAATTAGTGCATGCCACAATGGCCGATTGAACGGTTAGGTGTAGGTGGCAGCGCAAACAAGTGTTGCAGTGACCATTACCCACGTTGAACTGTTCGCATTGCAGTAATATTGGGGTAAAATATGACAACTGGCGCAAATTAGTAATTTTTGAATTATGTACGTTCAAACTGACTTTTAAATAAAATTCTTCCAAGTTGCTTTTCTTATAAAGTCGTCCATCATTATAAATGTTATGCATCAGCTTGCTGTAATATCCAGACAAAGGCAAGTAAGCTAGTCCATTCTATGGAATTGATCAACTGACGACACAAGTAGTTTGACGCAGATGAACAACTCGATTTCACAAAAACCAAACTTTATTTAAAACCTTTAGAATACGTGTCAGTAATTAACAACAACGTGCGCGGCATCACATGACTTTTTCCTTAATAACATATTTCTAAATGACTGTTTTGCAAAATAAATCCCGATTGTCTTATAAAAATAAAGACAGGAGAACAAAGTTTCATCATTGTTTACTTTACCCACTCTTCAATTTTCAAAAAACTAATTACACCATTCCTCACCATGTATACATTACGAAAATCAATTTTTCTTTTGTGCAAACCACTTCTATTTTTACTCTTATTTTCCTTGCCCTAGCACATCTACATCTATAAATTTTGTATACAATTATTTATCGTTTGCAAAACATTTTATTGCTTAAAATGGCATTATAATGATGTTTCACGATGGTTTTCAAAAAAAAACACCGCAAAAAGCGAAAAGTGGGCATTGTAAACAATTACCCAAAGTTTTAATGAGGATATTAACTGTCCCATTTGGCCTCATAAACTCAGCAAAAATATTTTGATGAGGCTGTGACTTATATGATGAAAACCCGCCTGTTTATTTGGGAAAAATTATGTTATAAATATTTGTGCAAAATCTAAAAATAATTGCATACTTACAAAATTTTCCGGATGCAAGTACAAAATAAATGGATAAAGAGAATTGTTATTTGCAGTTCAGTAGAAGCTTACAACTACCAAGTCGTTTACAAAAACGAAATAAAACGCGTTAACAAACAGAATCATCTTGGCAAACAAAAACTCTACAAAAAATATTACAATAAGGGCTAACTTGCAACACAACCGCGTGACAGTGCCGCTGTTGATGTAATACACTGAATACACTAAATACACATACGCTTATGGGGGGTGGTGGTGGTACCCTGCACAAACAGCGACGCGGTCGTGCCGCAAGTGTATTGCCAGGATAAATCAAAATGCAGAAGTTGCTAAAGAAAAAAGCCAATTCCGTTTGTTCGCCAACATATGTTATCGTTTCGTGCCTGCCACGTGGCGAACCTTTTAAGGCAGACGCGCCTCCCGCTCAACCGAAACTAATCCACCAACAGCAGCATAGGTGTGCTCTTGAAATCCCTAACCAGGGGCACATTTCAGGATGTAGGTCGTAATTTTGACTACCTGACCGTCGTATCTTCGTTCTAGAAGCGCGAGCGAAAGAGACGGATGTTCCTGACCCTGATACTAAACATATGCCTTGCTCCCTATCCACCCTATGCATAATATAGGTATTTAAATAAAGCGAATTTCTTTTCTTACCGTTACCGCTACACGGTTCAGATTCCATCAACTGCACTTAGCCCGACATTTCGCGACTGACTGAAAGTTGTCCTATCCTAACGAAATTCAAGTTTAGCCCACACGTCGACCCACAAGGGGCCGACCCTTCCTCGTCAAATCAGCGAAATTTGTTGATGCTATAAAAAGTTAACAAATGTGATTAAAGGATCTGTTGAACTGTATTGTAAACATGTTGTTTCCAATGGGATAGTTTTAATTAGCGAGAACACCGAGTCTTCTAGAAACATTACAGTCATTAAAACCGAAAATAATGATACGTTTCATGAGCGTCAGTAATGAATAACTGGAGTGCTCTGGCGTAAGGCCAATTCTATCAATAGTAACGTGAAAAACCCGACTAATTAGGGACGCAACTGAAATGTGGAGAGGCTAATGAAGAAAAAGTCATCATCATGGGGGTGATTAGAGCATCAAACTTCTTGTGCACCGCTTTGTCAACACGGCAGACCCTTTTAAGATAAAAGAAACCACAAGACCAAATAAAAAGCGCGTTTGTGAATCATTGAAAGGATGTTAGTATAAATAAATAATTACAATCGATTTTCGAAGCACGCTAAATCAATAAATGAATCCGATGTAAAACAGTGTAAAAACTTTTTTTTAACCTGAATAACTCAGCAACGAAAAATGCAAGCTCAACTGCGATGATGTAGGCACCCAAGAATACACACCCGCAACGTTGGCCACGGACCGGTAAAGGAAGCAACAGTCTCTCAGATTTATTAGAATCGGGCCTTGAATAATAATTAGCGCTTTTTCTGCGATGAATTGCGGAAAATGACGACCTTGAGAGAAATTTGATTGCTGACAACGATTTCGCGTCTGTCGCTAAGCAGCCATGTTGATCCCCCTGGCCCTCCACTTAACTGAAATCCCTTCCAATAACAAAGGGTACCTTCCTCAACTCATTAGAGTTCCTCGCCACATTACCTGAAACAAACCGGAAGTTAGGTCTCAAGACCAAAAAGTTATAAAATGCCGCGTTCTCTGTCGTACTCGCGCGTGCTAAAGCCACAAAAATACATTATCTCATTGTACAAATCTCAAGAACCACAGTAATTTTTTTTTTCTGGAAAAACTTCAGAATAGAAAATCATTGTGTAATAAATGTTGGTGTGCTAAAAATTCAAAAAACTACAGAAAATTCTGCTTTGGAGATTTGTAAAACGTAAGTATGAATTGACGGGCCTACAGCGTGTCCAGAGTAAGTGACAGAACACAATATCAAATAAATAGCAACCTAAATGTGATTTAAATGATACATAATTGTATATCTCCGCTCAGACTTCACCTTTGTTGAATGTTGGTAACGTGGATCGGAGTTTTACGACGTGATTCCCTTGCTCGTAAGATATTTTGTAGTAATATTTTAATGTAAAGATAAGTCAATAAAACCACTTTAAAAGTTAGAGGAGTCGATTTTATCATCATCGTCGCTTTCGGTATGTTTGTGATTATTAAAACATTTAAAGTGGAATGCGCTCTAGAAAACTAAATCAAACAAGACTGCAACAACTTTCTGGCTTAGTCAAAAATTTTTGAAAAATTGAGAAAAGTTAAGATAATTGCGGTCAATCTGCCATATCTATTTTTTTTTCTAACTGAACGCATAGGATCTGAAAATATCCTGGAAATTCCTGGTTGGTATATACTCGCAAATAAATCAATCGTCGCCCAACCACCAACGTGGCCAATAAATTTCCATAATACGCCATTAATTTCACAGTACTAAATCAATTAACTGTCCCATAAATATTCATAAATATAAATACTAGCATATAATCTACTAGTAATCAGTTGATACGTGCGGACAATCGCACATCGGTCATCGCCAACGGACTTCATAACATCCGCGGCCTCGTCAGTGACAAAGAAAATGACGCGATGTGAGTATAATACACGATAAAGAAAAGTTCCACATACACAAGAAAGAAATGCATCAAAGAAATAAATTTTATAGGTAAGTGGAACGTGACTAGCACTTGCTAAACCCGTCAGAAATTTCTGCACGGCGCACAAGAGTTCTTTTCTGAACAATCAGCACCAGCCAGCCCCCAAGTGACACGACCCGAACAGAAAGAAGACATCCGTGCTGCTGCATTGGTGAATGGTGGTTTCTGAATCTGGGGTTCTTGTTGCTGCGGCGTGCAGAGCGTGAGCGTGCCCCGTCGGTAAATCCGACCGGCAACACGAACAAGCAAAAAAATTTCGAAAAGGAGCAGCTGCGTGTGAAACACCTAGTCCATTTGGGAAGTCATGCGCAACTATTACTTCAAACACATCAGGTTTCTCCATAATCACAGGGCAAAGCCTCTAATTTTCATTTGTAAACTTCCTTCCCTGGTTCAAGTTGTTTTTTATTGTTTTCCACCTATAACATCAACGGCGCTCCCCATGGATCTCGTGGTAAATTACGATAAACCAGGTGCTACAAAAAAAACAAGGAACTTCCCAAGCCGTCAGCCCTACCTCTACCTACCATTCAGTGACTTACCTATAATAGTCAATTTAGGTATGTTCGATTATACAATATTATTATGCAATTAAGACCAATAATTATGTAAATTCGACGTTTTCAATGAGACCCCTCAATAATTGATAACTGAATAGGCTTTTTAGATAAGAATTATAAAACAGGCGAAGAACAGCTCGCCACCCAGAATTATTAATTGTTAGGCGACAGACCCGGCGTTGACTTTCATACTAATTTGTCTTAACAGATCGCAGTACAGCCTAGTTCAAAAGTAATGTCGACCCGTTAAACTTCAAACTCGTTTATTTTCCACATAAAACCAACACAGACATTAAAATTTATATTTATGCTAAACATATGAAATAATGGAACAAATGCATTGGGTTTCCTTTAGCTAGTACTTACAACATCATTTGTAGAAGAAATTTAAATTTTAAGAGTGTGAGATGAACATTACTTTTGAAACTGACTGTACATTACTCTAATGGTCGATAAAATATTTCCCGGTGGGCGCCGCGGTTCTTTATGGTTCCTTTTAAGATGATGTGATTACCGCGTTAATAAATAACATATTTTCCGGGTCATCGGAAGAAGCAACGCATTTTTCCGAGATATTCATATACATAAATAGGCGGAGTACCTAATAAGCGCTCAAATGAGTTAGAAACGGAGCCAATGCACTAATTGAGACAAGTAATAAAACACAAATGCAATTCAAACTCATCAGCTAATTACGAACATGTAGTAAGTATAGATAGATGTAGGGTATTTATCTAAGTATACAGGGTGCTTCATTAATAATTTTACATAAGCCAAATGGAGAATCCTTGGAACAAGATAAGAAGATTTAACCTAAAACAACTACATAGATAAAATGTACCTCCTTACTGAGATATAGGGTGTTTCATTTCAACGTTTTAAAATAATTTTTGTCGATTATTTTAATACTGTTCAATATTTCTTTATCATATTATCACATTTTATGAGTAAAGATTTCAAAACGATGAATATCTACAAATATGACCAATAAATTAAACATTAAAATCGGAATATTGTGCGGCTCTATCTTTAACTTTGATTATCTCGAAAAATAATCACTTTTTTGAAGTAAAAGTACATTATTTTCGTAAAAAATGTCTAAAAATTGAATAATCATACTAAAAAAGCGATTCCACCAGTGGCCTAGAATTTTGAGAAGGGAAACTATTCCTATACCCCTGCCGTACGCCTCGGTTTAATAGCGGCCGTCGTCTCCCTTCGCACTAAGTGTGAAGTCTACTGACTTTTCCTTTCCTTCTTTGTCTATTCTAGTTGGACTGGTGGTACTGCGGTGGTGGCCCGTTAAATCCTTGCTGCGACTCTTTAGCAGTCTCCAAGGCGTGTTCTTCGGCCGGCGGCGGCCCTTCGTCGGTGTTACTCCGGTATCCTGTGGCTCCGGCATGGCGTTTTTTCGATACCATCTCGAAAGTGACTGCAAACAAAGGTCGGTCGCGATCTAATCGCTCTACCCCCTCCCCCCTAACAAAACGGTTTTCCATGTTCAGTAATGCAATAGCAGTGGTTTGAGTTCACCGGTTTTTCAGAAAAATCCACAACTCTAACCGATGTGGCTCGGTTATGGCTTATATGTATGTACTCAATTCAATCAACCACGAGAATAATCACGGGCTCTTATAAAGATAGGTGGTGGCTGCACCTTTCAAGAGTCCTGTCGCGTTTACCCAGAGGGCATGGGTTTGATCAAATTTCCATTCTTGTAGGGCTAAACTAATCGGAGCGTTGGGTGACAGCCTGTATGATGTTGGTCGACGAAAAAATAACGGGGCGGGTTATGTTTCTAGTATGCTGTGTTTCTAGCTGAGTTCCGATAATGGCGTTTGATTGCCCGGTCAGCGATAAATTTGAAAGCAAACGCCTGTGCAGAATTGTTCTGTGCTCATCTCTTCGTTAATTAGTACCTGTCCGCTTCCACAAGCCATTACTTTCAACTCTGAACACCACATCATTGTCCAGGTTTCTTTCAGGTGAAATCAGTATCAAATTCTTTATATAAACTGATTAAAGAACAGTGGCTCTCTTCAAACGACATTGCAAACAAAAGCATTTTGCAACAATTTGCCAGCTAAGTAGTAATCCATTTAGTACTGAAGACAGCCTTGCAATTGAGTGGTGCAGGTTTACTCCTACATTTGCGTCATCCCCGCAATTTTTTCCGCTCTTTTCTAGTTCTATTTGACTTTAATCTAAGATTAATTTGGAATAATACTGCGACGGATCGTTTTAGGGGCGGCGCAGTGGCCAACTAAATCTGGACCCCTTCCCTTGACACCTGCAAAGTAGTGACCTTACTGCAGAGACCTTACTGCAGAGGTGACGTTACTGCAGAGTGAAGAATGGCGCCCCCTATCTTAGCATTTCCAACTAGTTTCCAGTGGTGGGGCCGGCATATATCGGGTGTCCCAGCGCTACCGGGTCATAGGGAAATAGCACGGCAAATTATATTTTCTTAAAATTCTATCTTCCCAGATAAAATTTGGTAAAAACAAACGTCCACGCGGACTCTTAAAAGGAGGGGCACGCTTTTATGTAAATTTAATGGTTAGAAAGGTCTTAATACTAAAAAAAATAAAAAAATAGAAAAATGTTGCTTTGATCGGGACGTTTCTTCCGAAGATGAGTTCGGAGGATCAAATCTCACTATAACACTGACTAATCCCATTGTTATTATTGTATTATTATTAAAATATCCGTTTTAAGTTGTGTACTGAATAAACTGTTGTTTTTTGGGAACACTAATCATCTCCAACTTCGCTACCCCGACACCTTGGAAGTAAATCCAATTACAAAACCTTGTGCCCGAACCGTCTAATCCCGGAAACAGAGTCACAATACATATGGATCCGGTCCGTATTTTCCCCCGTCCTACGTCGAAAACCAAAACATTCACCAATGTCTTTCAGATACAACATATAATTCGTACAGAAACATAACGTGCGTCTGTGATGCGGAATAAACTTTTTGACTTATAGGATCCCAAAAACAAAATCGCCGTAAAGTGAAAACACCTAAAAAAAAGTTTGTCACTAGGTACTTTTTTCCCCTATTGATAATCAATACAAAGTTGCATATGATTTGTCTTACCTTTCTGCTTATTGAGGCTGATGTTACTAGGAAACCCCGTCAGCTTCCTCCACGCTTTTTTCCCCCAGAAGCTTCTGCCCTGCCTCGCTTCCTGTAACGTTGAATTCCTGTGCCCTGTCGTCGAAATAGTCGATTTGGGCCTCTCCGGGCCTCTCCTCAAACTCCCAGCCGCACTCCTATAACTAGCACCACTCGAACTACCACTGAACCCACTATCAAGATCAACATGAGGCACCGGTGACAACAAATCATCCGTCGGTCCAATTGTCAACAAATCCGCGAGATCCCCAGTTTCCCCTTCGCGATCCGTCCCTTCGCTGTCTTCCCTAGAAGACGAGGGCATCAACATCGCCTCCACTGACAAGTTTAGCTCCCCAATTACCCTTCGATGTCCGCTTTGTACCCTCCTAACTTCCTCTTCGACTAAACTTTGGTTAATCGACATCATCGACACTTGGTGTGGTTGCAACGGTCTCATTCTAGCTCTGGCCACTTCGCTGATTTCCTCATAGATGTTTTCTTCGGTGCCGTATCGTGTTAAGTATGTGTGGCGAGTTCGGTAGGTACCTTCCCGGTATGTTCCCGGATACCTGCTGGGAATGTTGGTGTGACGTGTCGGAGGACCGGGCACGTAATAAGCATAAGAGTAGTCGTCAGGCACTTGCCAAACGCCATCGGATTGGCGTTCGATGGTCGATGGTCCTGGAATATTCAAGTGCTCATCCGACGACATCTTGGACGTCGAAGGGAACGGCGGCGGGTAGTTAGGTGGGGGAGGAAATTGCAAGAGTGCTTGACGGCCTTGAGCGGCAAAGCCGTACCTGCACGGACCTCCAGCAGCGTCGAGACGCGATCCTAAGGACGACTGTATCTGTTCCATTGAGCATTGTTGCCGCGGCTTCCGTGGGCCGTGCCACATTTACCTGCAAAAAGTAAGTCCTTAGATTAAGCGGTTGCTAGAGACAGGGCCAAAATCCATCGACTTCATACATAATGACCAATAAATTAAAAATTATTTATTATACAGGATGTCCCCGAAAGGTCCGGACACAGACTAACCACAGGTTCTTTAGATCAAAATAAGTCGATAGGACATAATTGAAGCTTCTCACGTGTTTGGTAGGTGCAGAAAGCATGGGCAAGCGAGTGTTCCTCCGGGATCATCAAGGGCTACTTCATAGAAGCGTTTAAGGCGCGGCGCTTCGGGCGCATCAAGTTGCAAAAGTTCGAATTAATTTTTTTTCCGTCAAAACCATTGAGGATATTAAAATTTTACAAAAGATAAAGATTGTGAAAAATTAACGTATCCTGGTTATTTAAAAAAATGAAAACGCTAAAGCTAAGCGTTGAAAAAATATGACGTAGGGACTCTCGCTAAACCCCTATTCAATTTTAAAAACTAAAAGTACACGTGATCCTGTACAAAAAGCGATAAACTTGCGACAGAACTGCGATTACAGCAGCTGATTGAATAATAATACTGGACCAATATCGACAAGTTCTAAATATTGCACCGCTATTCAAAGTCGCAACATTATTGTGAATATACCCTTAATTGTTAGTAGCAAGCAGTACTTGTCAGTAGAGTATGTATACGGGTTCTAAACCAAAATCCTGTGTTATTTCTTATGGGCCTAAAAGTTAAATCTCAATGTGATTTGTATTGTTGTTGTTTTACTTGTTTTGTTGTTGTTATTAACAACATTAGCAACAACAACACAACTAAAACAACAAAAAACAACAACAACACAAATGACCTTGAGATGTAACTTTTAGGCCTATAAGAAATAACACAGAATTTTGGTCTAGAACCCGCATAGTTATGAAGGGGTCGTGTGCAGGTATGGCATGTGGCGTAGCGAAGATAAAAGTGTTATTATTCCCCAACCAGGATTCGAACCTGGGTCTCCCAATTGCCGGTTGGTTGCTCTGACCGCTAAGCTATCGAGGGAACACAATCAGCCTCGCCATTCGCCCATACTAGTGCACCGCCACAGTTACTCTACTCTTGTCGAACTTTGACCGAAGTCCCGCACTTTTAGAAATTGAAACTGGGCAAGTGAAGTGCTTGGAACACACGTCATGTTATCTTATAACTTATAAGTACATATAATATTATGCAATATGTACAATTAATTGTGCGTTGTAAGAAAAAAAACGTACAAATTGCACTTTCAAGTTGAAGAACAAAAGAAAAACCAGGCAAACGCCGATTCTGACCGTCAAATCATGATCCGTGACGACCAACCGCATCAGTGAAAGTGGCTAAAGGTTTTTCAACAAACAATTTACAAGAAGTTGGTGCTTGGTTCCTGGAATGCCGTCGGGTGGTAGAGCGTGGCATAAAAAATGAGACGTCCAATTAACGCCGCACGGACATATCGCTGCCATCATCATCGTCAGCAAGAGCAAGCTGCAAGAAGAGCGAACGCCAAGTTCAGTGAACGAGACGAATAACGAGACCGTTGATTCCGTATCACCGATTTAAATACGTACAAGTTTTAAATGGGTATTTCGATCGCTATCGCGTCACGTTATTAACTGTATGACGTTCTTTCGGCGAACTCGCTGAAACCGTGATTCAAAGGGTAGAGAAGCAAATAAGGGCAGCGCGAACGTGATAGGTAGACGACGCCTATGTCACACTTTTCACGCGACATATCTAAATAAACAGGAACACGGTTGACAGCAGCGGGTCTGAGCAAATGATGCAGAATTTTTGACACGTGCCACATAAGGTGCTGAAAACGCATACGTTCCGTCTTCCATCATTCTGACTGACGTAACGACAACTACTAAAGTCCCTTAGGAAATTTTCGGTGGAAATAAAGAATCAACGACGCATGACGCAGCTGAACGTCTTATTATAAATAATTTAGCCTGTTAACGGTTAATAATTGGGCATGCGAGACAATGTTTGAAAGTTATTACGCATTTCCAAGATTTGTTTAGGTTAGTTTCGGTGGTCGAGCCCAAATTTATTTCTGAGACAAAAAGATGGGCAGTAACAAAGTCACCACCCAGCAAATTCCTCGGCAAATTACAAGCGGAGGCCCTCCCAAAATAGTTCTAGTTTTCATGACGTACAACGTCAGCAAATTCACCGTCTATAAAGTACTCAACTTTTACACGGCTTAATTGAAAATTGCAAACTAAAGTCCTCTGAAGTGATTCAACGATACCACATCGACCAAGGTCTTGACAGTCAGTGGTAAACCCTGAAACTTTTTCTAGTTATTAATATTATTTGATCCACCAATTTGTGTACCTTTTTATTTCTTTGAAGTCAAGACAAGTCTAGAAAAAAAGCATTAATTGAACTACTACTAACTGGTATTAGAACCAAAAGTAATCGGTCGTGAATCGTGTCTTCCGTTAGCCTCCAATAGGAAAAAAAGTTGAAACCGTCCAAATCTGTTGATAGCGTTTGGACTCTTAAAACATTTATCGTCGCAATTAAACAAAAAACACATGACAATCATTTACGTAAACGTAAACAACAGCTAAACCACCAACGCTTCATTAACCGGCGATTTTATTGAAAATAGTCAGACGGCTCTCTCATTTCTGCCACCATGACGGCCCGCTTTCAGTAATTCAACATTATATGTGATGGTTATTAATAAAATTCGAAACGTTCCCCTAAAGTACAATCCGGTGACAATAATAAGGCAGCTGATGCATATTATACGGGGCGGCTATTGTCCGCCTAAATGCACGCGCTGCAGATGGGGTGTTTGCACGCAGTGAAAGACTTGCTTTCGACTTCGCTACAGTCATTTACGCAAACAATGAATGTCCTCAATGACGAGGAGGCGCCCCCAAGGGTTTTGTTGCTTTGGTGCAGTTGACGGGGTTCCATGTGCTTTTCCTCGTTGGAGGACGATAATAAGAATAGCTTGGGATAGGGCGTCGTGGGCGTCCTAGTGATTTACATCGCCCTTGGCGCCCCGGGCGAATTCTATAATACGTTGGGTGACAACCATCTTCTACCAAACGCCACGTTTTGGGCGCCATTTACTAGACTTGGCCACTCATACAATCAAAATTGGCTTGTAACTGGCTGTACATCGAAGTCACTTCATCCCTCACTCATTACCCTAAAGGTAGAAACACACTACTATCACGTCACGTGAGCTCACGTGCTATCACGTTAGCCGTGTCATGCATGATATTACGCTCTGGAAACATACTGGTGTCACGGCGACTACTCACATACCTATATTGTTTAGTCTTCTATCAGTTCCCGAGTCAGTTCCAATTCGTGAGATTCTATTATAAAAGTATGGATTCTTTGTCCTCAAGTTCTTCAGACAGGAAAGAGGATATGGAAAATATAGCAGCTGCTTTTACAGTACTTAAGGAGAAACCTTCTTGACGAATGCGCTGGTCCCTGTATTCAGATGAGACATGATTGTACAGCACTTCATGCTGTCTAACGTGTTCTATTAATATTTCCTCCATTTTTGTTAAAACAACCACTTTGTTTACTTTAAATCACCCAAGGAGCACTAGGCGTGACCTCACACCGGACTGAAAAATGTAAATTGGCGGGATAGCCAGAGCGTGCCCTCACGAGTGAATATATGAACCTGCCGAAACTTGCATGAGGTGACAATAGTGTGATTCTAAAAGTAATTTAAGTATGTGATGTTTATACGAAATTGGCGTTGCACATATTTTGGAGGTGCTGTGACTTCACGTGATAGCACGTGAGCTCACGTGACGTGATAGTAGTGTGTTTCTACCTTAATTCACAGACCCCTAACCGAATAACCGAACTACGAATTAAAAGCTATTCTTGATTCGGATTAGCTCCAGGAAGTTCCGACTCAAGCCCAAATGGTGCCCGCAACCGGTGCTCACCTGACATGCAGAAAACGAGATTGTTTTTTTCGATCCGGGTCACAACACAACAACGCAAATTTCGTGTCGGTCGCACCAGCGCACTTCCGATTTCCGACCCGACACTGTCAATCGACAAACGAAACGAGTCAAACACCACGCCGCCATGGCCATGTCTGTGAAGATGTGTTTGGGTTATCTGGGCGCTTGCGTGTCTCTCCTTCATCCACACATGTTGTTGCAGCTGTTTCTCCGCCGAGTTGAAGCAACGGCAACCAACGACAGAACGAAGACCGAAGAGACGGTGACGGCGACCGCTCAACTTTTCAGGAGCAGGATATCCCGGTCCCAAAAGAAAAATTAAATGGGAATAGCACGTTATTACAGCAAGCTACAAGTTAAATTGTAATCACAACCCACAAAGTTATACCTGACGCTTATACCTATAATGTCGTTTTATGACTAGAAAGCAAGAAACGATATTCCAGTCGGAAGAAGATACAGCCGAAGAATTAAGAAATGCACAGGGCATAGGGGGTGCTTTTGCCTCATTATTATCAAGTACATATAACGTGAAAAAAGTTGACGATTTGTGATCCCCTTGTGCTTTTCTAATGTCTTCTACAAGTTTTTCCACGTTACACTTGATGATAACGTGGGAAAAGTAAACTATTTCCGCACCCCCTGTGCATTACTTAATTCCTCGGATGTACATTTTTTTAGGCAGCCCTGGAGATTTTACTTTATTCATAATTCATAGAGGTAACCGATCTACATGTGTTGCATCAGATAAAACAAAACTACCATTTTGCCAAATTTCTGTTATTCGACAGATCGCCGCCACGTTTTCTGGGATAGTTCTTTTTGCAATCCACACATTAAAAAAACGCATTTCTACTACTGAGCAGACCAGCGAGGAAGAAGATTTGACCTCGCTTAACCTCGCTTGCACAGCGTTCAGGTCATCAAAGGCCATAATTTCTCCCGCCGAGATCACCCAGTCGTGCGTGATGTGATCGAATATCGAATAGGGTCGTTCGGGTCTGCAATTTTCGAGACCATAGTTTCCGAATCTAAGAATTTAAACAATTGCCTGACCTTGGCGGTTACGTTTTTTCCAACGTATGTATGTACAGTCATCTTTAAATGAATCCGGAATATTTCGTTGTTTGCGCAGATGTTTTAATCGAACAGATGCATTAGATTACCTTTAGCTAGTACATAATCGGTGGAAGAAATTTAAATTTTGAAATGGGGAGATGGACATTACTTTTGAATCTGACTGTACCTGCCGTGAAAACTAGGCTTAAAACAGATGGTCGAGTTTAAAAAGAAAATGTAGGGCGCAAGCCACAAAACGTAAATTAGAGGCGGAAACCGGGATGTTTGACAGGAAACATGAAATGGAGGGGTGGTGCGTTATTACCACCAACTTTTCAAAATCTGCAGATCGAAATTGGATCAGAAGGCTTGGTATGTACTAGCAATAACAATTTCCGGATAAATTACAATTGATTGCGTCACCGCAGTGTATCGCGAACACAATGGCCACTTCCAGACGGTTGTTGAACAAGTCGTGGTCCATAACGGCAAAATTATCATCCATCATCTGTTTTCATCTACAAGCACTATTAGGTTGTGGGCACGGCAACGTACCGTCACTGAAGCCTCCAAGTAACACAAGTAAAGTATCTTAATGATGACAACCTTTGAACCAGAGAAAAATGTGAATCACCGATGCGGGCTGCGAACCTAACCGGGTCCGACCCACCCTCCACGAATTCGGGATGCTCTCACCACTGAGCTACGGGACTCACGTATCTTCTCTCTGTTCAATCTCGCTCACTCGAGTTCCCAATCGTCTAACCCACTATTATAACAGGTCGGCCTTTCCTGACAACAACCTCAACCGTCCTCTGCTGTGTTCTCCCTGACACACCTTGACGCTGGGTTATCGGCCCTCAACTACTACCACCAATCGATACTTGCCACTATATGTATGACCCAAGCGGAATTCACGGCTTCCTTCTCTCACCTGTTCCGGAACCGAAAAAGCGAGCTAAATATTTGGGTAAAACAATCCGTCACTTAACTGCAAACGTTATTTGCAATTGACACAAATTTATCTCTCAACTTCCGGTTAACGCGTCTGTGCCGAATACACTTTTTAATCGAGAACGCCATCATGATTTGATACACCACACTCCTCTTGATCGTTACGATCAGAAAGAAGTACCGGTGATTAAGTGCTAATAACTCTACTATTACCGAGTCGGTGTCTACGATCTTGCAACTGGAAACCCAAAGCCGTACTTACAAACCCCCACAAATAAAGAGTGATTTCAGTATTTGTCACTAAAAGATAACGAAAACTTTTGTTTGTCGGCAACTCCTTGTGTCAATTGTGGTGGAACTGTTCTCGTGTTGTGCACGCGATTTGCCATGTTCCCAGAAATGGCACCCAGCGACATGCAATGTTTGCTGGAATTGATAGGGGTGTCACTTTGGTGTCACTATTAACTCGACGTTCCCATGAAGACAAAAAGCAAATACATAATAATTGGCAATTCGACGGTTGCATTGATCAGTGAAAGTTAGAGTTTTGGGTGAACCATTGCATATCGGGCAATGGTAATCGCAATCGGTTTATCAAAATTTCGTGCTATTTACAATTTTATAAAAACATTTCCGGCTTGTCACAAAAGCCTATCAAGGGATCATTACAATTTCGCAAGATACATTGGAAAGTATCTATCTATACTTTACAAGAAAATCATTATAAAAGAATTTTTATTTTATTTCATTCTTTTGTTAAATCTGAGAAAAACAGATCTGAGACGAAAATAAATACATACATATAATAATGTTGCAATAATAGTTTGTCTATTATCTAATATGTAATTATAAAATTAGACCGTGATTGAAGCAATGTACGATTACGTAACCACGCATGATATTTTTTGCAAAAGAAAATGTTGCCAATAAACCTTCGTCCTGCTAAATAAATATCACCATAAGGGTTTCTCCCACAATTGGTGCCTTACTGCAAGAACTGCCCTCATGTTAAAAGTATAATAAATACTAAGCACGGTGTTTGCGCAAACATCTTGCAAATTTGTGACAACAAAAACAGCTTGTGCAATAAATGTCAAACTCCAAAGCATCGAACGGTTGTCCAAAGTCTATGAGGCAATGTAGGCGTCCCATAAGCAGAACAGTATACTTCACCCTCGAACACGCTTGCGCAAACGCTTATTGGAAAAAAATCTTTTTTTAAATACTTGCGCAAGCACCACGTTTGTCACGCAAATCCAATTGCTGTTGATGTTTTAGTTATAGCTCCGCGTCAGCGTTTGATAACATTTCTACATATAACTAAAAACCTCGACTTTCATCTTACCAGTTCGGTCCGCGTACAATTTGAGCGATCACAATGGAAAACTCTTTAGACTACTCGAATCCTCATCCCCAAAGGTCTGCAAAACCTTTTCACGTTAAAGAATATCTTCTTCTTTGCGGAGGTCCCTCTAACTGTACCGAAAGAGTTCTGAAGGCTATGAGCTATCAATGTTTGAACACTTTCTGTCCTGAAATATTCCAGGTATGGTTTTTTAGTATTTTGTAAACTTTACTTTTTATTGAACAAAAGACCTTATTGGTCGCAGTTCGGAGAGGCTAAGAGGCCAAACGACCCCTTTAGAATCTAATTTTAAAAAAAACCTTGACTTTGAAAGTTTCTTTACGTGCAGATAATGGACGATATCAAAGAAATGGCGCAGTACATTTTACAAACAAAAAACTCCTTAACTTTAGCGATCCAAACATCAGGCAATGGAGGAAACGAGGCTGTTCTTTGTAACTTGGTAGATCCCGATGACAGGGTTATTATAGCGATTGGAGGAACCTGGGGGGACATCCTTATGAATATGGCTCGCAGAATTCGTAAGTTTTTACAACATACCTATAAAGCTAAAACTAATATCTTTACAGTTCCAGAAGCCAACGTGTTAGGACTTAGAAAGAATGCAGGCGAAATCTTCAACAACGCAGAATTGGAAGCGGCCATCATTAAATTTAAACCAGTCTTATTATTCGTTACCCACGGAGAGTCGACAGGGGGAATCACACAGAAGTTGGAAGGATTGGGAGAGATTTGTCACAGGTAAATCTTTAAACTGGTAGGTAAGTGCGCATATTGAGTAAATTGGTTTCACTTTTCGAAGGCACAACTGCTTGCTAGCCGTGGACGCTGTGGTGTCCATTGGCGTGGAACCCCTGTTGGTCGACAGATGGGGCATCGATGCCGTAACGGCCGGAAGTCAAAAAGCTATTGGAGCCCCGCCTGGACTATGCCTTGTTTCCTTCAGCGAACGAGCCAAGTAAGGGTGGCACCCACAGTCAGTACATACTTGAATTTTTCCTTTCTAAAGCAGTAATTTCCATTTTTTCAAGAAAAATTTGGACCACAAATGTAATGAAAATATCCCTTTGTTTATCTGAAAAGCATCAAATAGACTCCTGTGCATAGCGTGAATAACATACATACATAAGTATATTACTATTATCCGGTTTTCTTTTAGAAAGCGCATGTTTGAGAAAAAGCAACAACCCCCTTACTACATGGACTTCAAGGGTTTGGGCGACTTTTGGAACTGTCTTGGTAACCCCAGGAGGTAAGTTGGGCCGCTTGGTGTCATTTTCTACTTGCAGTTTTACAGGTACTACCATACTTTTTCGTCTAATTTGCTAGCGGCTTTGAGGGAAGCTCTGGCACAAATGTGCGAAGAAGGCCTGGAAAGCTTATGGGCGCGTCACAAGGCCAATTCGCAATTATTCTGGCAGAAACTGGACGAGCTAGATTTGATTCATTTTGTGTCTAAACCAGAGAACCGTTTCCACGGTGTGGCTTGCGTCGTAATTCCGACTGACATCAACGCAATGCAACTATTGCGTTATATTAGGGAAAAGTAAGAACGGAGGTAATTTGTAGTAACTTTTTTTTATATCGATTTTTTTAAGGCACTTAATTGAAATAACACCGGGTCATGGTCCTTCGGCAAACAACGCCATACGAATTGGGATTATGGGCGACAACAGCCGTCCAGAAATGGTTCAGTATTTGGCGCACGCGTTGAAGGATGCCCTGAAACATTGCCGGACGGCTGAACCCGTTCCGCAAACTAAATAATTTGTCCGATTGTAACCACCAATAAAGTTAAAGCGCTAATGGCATTCTGGTTAATTAAAACAAAATTACCATAAAATAAAGCGGCGTTTAAGCTTGTCCCGTTACCGAACTCTCCCAAACTCGTTTCATCAAATTTAGTAGCGATATGATTTCTCGAAATCCCTGGGACTCACAAAATACAGTGGAATTTAAATTTCAGGTTGCCGCTCGGTCGTTTATTCTACGTTAGTAATCAAAATTACAACGTAGGTACACTTTTATTTTGTGGGCATTTCTGTCTGGGTGGTCTCGAATTCAACGAAAACTTTACCAACAGCTGGGTGAGTTATCAACTTTTTTTCATTTTGCGACCGTGGCGAATTATTGTTACTCTAACTTCTAACATAGGTATCATAGAATAGCAACGTGTCCATCGAAGCCCTTCAACTAACGGTGTTTAATCAAGGTCTGGGCTTTATATTATGTCAGAGACTTCAATCTTCAGTTATCATGACGTTAAAATTCATGCATTTATTTTACAGAAACGACATTATTTTTAGACAAGTTACCACATCCTAAATCTAGTCTCGAGATTAAAAATGCTTTCTTGGTTAATTTCGCTTTCTCAAAAATGATAATTCTCTACCTAGAGTCAAAGTGCAAATTTGACAACACACCATTCTTATGGACAACTTATCGAAAAATAAGTCCCTGCACAGTTAATTAGACAGTTTGTTTTGCTGTCATCTGGAAGCCGAAACTGCTCACATCGCTGTTCTGACGTCCTGACGGCCTGACCTGATGGCAGGGCACAAAGCAAATAGCTGATAATAAATAATCACGATAACAATATGTAGTATACAATGGTAGTATAATGGTAGTATGTAGTTCGAGAAAGCGCTATAATTAGCTCAACGCAAATGCAAATACTTATGCGATGGTGGAATCTCGGCTGTTAGCCCTACCACAATCATCACCTGTTTCTTGTACCCCCACACTCCCTTCTCCCTGCCAGACAAATAACAAGGATCGGAAGCCAACCTGCGGCAAGAATTCAACCTTTTTACCTTTTTTAGGCTCAACAATCGTTTCAATTCAATTAGAACTAGAGTGTCAAGAGTCATGAGAATCCGCTGGTTTCAATAATTTGTGGGTCATTGGTTTTACAACTACATAGGCTATGTATACCTGTCAGTTGAACTATTTGACTCGATTTTATATTAATGAAAAAATAGTATCCACCATACAACAAATACAATTGGCTAAATCAAAGAAGGCCATGGAATTCCGAAAACAACGATTTCGGTCTTTCAATGCTGCCACCTATATCTATGTATTATACGCATATACAATTTTCACTTTCGATGAATCGTCGTCAAAAAGACAACTTGGCAAAAATTTCAATCTTTATACTCTAGCTGATCGTAAAATAACAATTAAAAACTCGGCAAAAATCTTAATGATGGCTGATTGCTGATTGTTTAGCGTACGATCCTTGGTCAAAATAGAAGATAGATATACCTTCTATTTCGAGAGTGAACAGACACATAATGATTGAAAATTTTCGAAACTGTCCAATGAACCATTTCAAAATCGTGACTACAAAGAAACGATTCATCATACAAAAATTCGTCGTGAAAAAGTTGAAATTGGCGCGTTTTTTATTAAAATTAGAAACAAAAATAAAACTCACCGGCTACTTGATTTTGGTTAATCCGGAGAAACGACGGAAAACCGACGATAAGGGCACACACTTGTCGGATTTTCACTCGGCAATCACGATTTACATTGCTGACCACTTTTTAAGTTACAAGAAAGCGATTCCTTGTTGATTTTGCATTAAAATCCCCATGCAAAACTCGCACAACTATAAACGCACCACAAAGCGACAAGAAACAAACAAACGAAACGCCAACTATAACCAAACAGTCAGCAGACGCAGCGCAGATCAACGAGGCGAATACCAACGAAAGAACAACGAACTGACAGACTGACACTGACTCAACAAGTGGCCATATTGCTGTGTTTGGAGGGAGAATTAATTGTATTTAAAAACTTAACCAACAACCGGATTCACAAAAGGGGTTTCGTAAAGTCGATTTAACTTCAAAAAATGAGTTTCAACACCACTTTAGGCAACATTGTCGAATTGGTTTTTTGACTTATACACGGAAATAAAAGGAATCAGAAAGATAATTTTAAAGTTTTCGGTAGATCGCGGTTTGAAAATGACTAGTGAAGCAACAATTCGTTACCTGTTTCTTGCTTCACTAATTCTATTAAAAAGTGATGCCTGCAGGATAATCTGATCATGAACTTTTTTTAAATGTCATTTATCTTGAAGTCTATTGAAACCTATCTGAGGAATGGAGTCACTGAACTCAGTCGCAGATATAATATACTTGACTTTGTTAGTCAATAGCAATAGTTTTTTTATTTTAACCATGCATCAATCAATTTACATTTTTTCTTTTATATTATTACGTCCATTTCATCCAATTTTAACATGTCAGACCAGAAGCAAAAAATGGCTACAATATAGGTAACCCTAATGATAATAATAAAGTATTGAGCAAAGAGATGTATAACTGGTTGTCTACAATCAATTTGTCTGCGAAAATCTTTGAAAATGTGTAACCTGCTCCACAATGTTGACAATTCTGTATACGGTTATCGGTAATAATGTTACTTAAAATAGATTAGTGACAACATCATCATCTTTGCATTTAAAGTTTGGAGCTATATCGCTGTTCAGACAGTCAGGTCAAACTCAGATAAAACTTTATAATTATTACTACCCGCACAGACGTATCATGTTCAACGTTACATGAAAGTTGATTAGCAATGAACAACAATTATTATATAACACAATTATCTCCTCAGTTGTGTGGCAACTTTTGAATTTTAACCATATCATGGACGTACTACCCTCAAAAATATCAAAAAAGCCCCTTCAAATCCCAAACAAAATCCTAATGGGGCCGGGTCCTTCTAATTGTTCCCCGCGCGTTCTGCATGCCCTAAGCCAACCAGCACTAGGCCACATGCATCCAGAAACGTTTCAAGTAAGTTCTGAAGAGTAAAACTTCAAATTTTCACACAATTTTACACACACTTTCAAGATTATGGACGAGATTAAGGAGGGAATTCGTTACATTTTCCAAACCAGAAACGATTTGACCTTAGCTCTAAGTACATCAGGTCATGGAGGCATGGAGGCCATCCTCTCCAATCTCCTCGAAACCGGTGACAAAGTCTTGATTGCTAACAACGGAATTTGGGGGCAAAGAGCGGTTTCAATGGCACAACGTTACGGTGAAGAACGAATTTTTGGCCGAGAAAAAAAAAACGTAGGTAATTAATTTTTAGAAGCTGAAGTGGTCACAATGGAAGCGCAAGCCGGCGACAACTTTTCATTGCAACAAATTGAAATCGCCGTCGCTTCCCAACAGCCTGTTCTTTTCTTCATCACGCAAGGTGAAAGTTCGACAGGAGTCCTTCAGGAAATCGATGGAATTGGGGAGATTTGTCACCGCTACAACTGTTTGTTAGCAGTGGACGCAGTGGCGTCCCTCGGAGGTGTTCCCCTTTTCACGGACAAATGGGGCATCGACGCTATCTATTCGGGTTCGCAAAAGGTCTTAGGAAGTCCTCCCGGTCTTGCTCCAATTTCTTTCAGTCTGAGGGCGCAGTAAGAAAAAGAATGATCAAACTCGAGTCACTTGATAAAATTCTTGCAATTTTACAGACAACGAATCTTCAACCGCCAAAGTCCCGTAAAAGTGTTTTATTGGGACATGACTTTGTTGGGGGACTATTGGGGGTGTTTCGGTAACCCTCGCGTCTACCATCATACAATATCCTCTCAACTTCTGTACGGGCTAAGAGAAGCCCTGGTAATTATCGCTGAAGAAGGCTTAGACAACGTAATTAGAAGACATCAACAGTGCGTGCAACGCTTGTACGAGGGGCTCAGGCGCTTAAAGCTGCAACCCTTCGTGGGAGACATGCATAAGAGGTTGTCTACGGTGACTGCTATTACTGTTCCGAATTCCGTTGATTGGAGAGATGTCGTGGCGTACGCTATGAAAGAGTAATAATTATCTCGTTGCAAAGTACCTTGCTGTTTTTCAATTCAAGTTTGTAGGTACTCAGTCGAAATCAGCGGGGGTTTGGGCCCCACGGCCGGAAAGGTGTTCAGAGTTGGCATAATGGGATACAACGCTACCCCGGAGAAGGTAGACTTTGTATTAGAAGCTATACAAAAAGCACTACAACACACTCTGTTTCTCAAGAAAAGCAAGATGTAAAGACCCAATAATTTTTACTGCATTCATGACAAGTTATTTCGATTAAAACATAATTACCTACCATACTGGTCCTGCAATTATAACTGGACTTATGCGAGGGGTTTATTTTGGTGAAGCGTTTATTTCTAGCTAGCAGGTACACTTACATTTATTACAGCTGGTTTGTAGTGCATTTGCTAATTGTACCATTTCCACTCGTATTCCTATTTTAAATGTCAACAGAATGAAATAAAATTACCAAATGCATCTTGAGGCCCTTTTATCACTATATTACATCTTAAATACAAAAGTTAGTGGGGTAATCGATAAAAAGCACATGTTTGTGGTCATACAGAAAAACGAAATTTATATGTACAATAAAAACTATGAAACATACAAAAATCACATTCATACAAGAACTGAAACTATCTAAAAATAATTTAGCAAAATACTGTAATATTGCAAGGGAGATTCCGATTTTTACAATTAAATAAATGCTCTTGACGAGTATGTCGGATTAAGTACTTGGGAGAATTTCCAGAGGATGGCACCAAATGATATGTCAGACTACTTACTAAGATTATTTCACTGCTTTACACAATTTACAAGAAAACATGAGCAGAAACTTGCAAAATCCTGTACAAAAAAATGTACAATCTGCAAACACTAGCTCGAGTATAAATATTATACATTATCAACAAAAACCATTTCTGCACACACTCCTCATCCCTATCAGCCTTCGTCTCTAGTGAGTATTGAGCTTCTAGTCAGTAGAAACCCTTACAATTATGGAATAACTTACAATGTTGTCAAAATAAATAAATCAGTTAATAAAACAGCGAATTGTCGAGCCAAAACCACGACAATCCGGAGTTGTCGACTAAAAATAAATAAATAATCTGCTCTGGCCACGCGGCCTCCAAGTATGTATACAATAATAATAAAAGTATATGATGGGTAATTAACAACGTACAAATAAATACGACAGCTTTCCACCTTTCCTGCAACTGTCTCAGTCTTCTTTGGTAAACAGGTAACTCGGACTTGCGAGTCCGTTATGTTCCGGCTTGTCATTAGTCTAGTTTCACTAGCACATGACAGTTTGGCGGGCAGCTCCTTCAAGTCGCTTGGTGTGCTTGTAAGCGATGGTTCCGCCTATGTCTGAACTTTCGGCATTCCTTCACGCTACAACAGAACTCCGCCGTGTTGATCGGCAACTTCTTCTTCTTCATCCGGAACATCTTTTCGCACACCATCTTATCGCAATGCTCCCTCTTGCACACTTGGTTACCGTCCTGGAAAAACTCGATTAGAACTCTTGTTCGAACAAAGCGAAAGCGCACAAAATATGCAAATCTATTAAAAAGCTTCAGAACCTACTCAAAGTTGCGGTTTATAATCGAACTTTACTGATTTCTAATTACCTGACATTTACACGTAACGCATTTGTACTCTCCAAGTGAATCTATCGAGGGATGGTATTCGCTTCCGTTGGGATGCGGTTTCTTAGCGTTGTACAAGTTCTTGCAACCGCCGGCCGCCATGATCTGTTGAGGTGTCTGGTTCGGAATTTCCTTTTTGGGAATGTCAACCAAAATCGCGGTCACTTCGTCATCAGCATGGTAAGTCCCGTTCATGCTATAATCGACTTTCTGACATGACTTACAGCAAACTTTTTCGTTAGTGTTACGCGTACATTTTATCTCTAAATATAAGGGATCACAAATGCAATCCGTACACAAATCGAAACCGTTTGGGATCAAGAACGGATGAAACTTGCTACCAGGCGAGTAAGTTTTCCCGTTAAAGATACACTTTTGAGGTGCATTATTTCGGTTTTCTTCCGTACTGATGTTGGAGCAAATCGGACAACATTCCCCAGAGACTCGCACTTTGTAATTGCTGGGGCAATTGATTTCCGGACAAGTCATAGTGTCGCATTGTGCGACACCATTCTGACAAAAGCACATGGTACAAGGGTCAGAAGCTGACGTCCACTGTGCTTCTCCTTGATAAAATTTGCCTTCGTTGAAGCAATCGCCGTTTTGTTCGACGTCGCCGCGGTCAAAAATTACCGTAGGCACATTGTTGTCGGTGTAGGGGGGGCGGCAAGTTTGCGGAATCAAAACGTGACGAACCGTCGCCGCCAACATCGTAATTCCGGTTTCTTTTTCGTTAATTTTTAAGAACCCCACACCACTGTCTAGCCGATTTATTTCTTCCTTTGTCAAAGAATTGACCGGGCTTCCTTCAATTTGGTTTCCTTGAAAATCGTCCAGATGAATCGTGATCTCCGGAGCCCCGGGTGCCAACATCGGCAGGAGTTTCAGAGAGATCTCCAGTTTCCTGTCGCTATTGCCCAAACCAGAAATGGTGACGTCGTACTGAATATGACAGTCGTTATCGACTGAAATCCAAGCCATGCCAACGGCCGAAGTTGGAAGGGTGTAGTTTTCGCGTTTTAATAGAAAAGGTGCGGGGGCATCTCTAGCATCTGCCACCGGTTTGGCGGTTAAACGTCCCCGTATCAAACTGGATTCGGTTTGAGTCGCGACGTTAACTGCCAAATTGCCTGAATATAGAGGTTCCAAAACTTTCGGGCTCAATTTGTCGACTGTGCCGTTAGCCCAACCGTCCACAAAATACGGAGTCAGATCTTCGAGTTCCGTTTTTTTCTTTGTGGTTAAATCGACTAGTGTTATGAAAGAAGGGGTTTGTTCCGCTTTCAAATTGTCGATTTGAACGTTGTAGACTAGCGAACCTTCGTTGTTCAAGTAGAGCCACGCTAGGCCGGCAGTCCCGTAAGGGTTGGCGTTGTGGTCCGAAAAGGACGACGAAAGGGTCGCCTGGAATAGTTCGCAAGTCGCTTTCGTGATGACGTTGCCGGTTAGACGCATCGCTTCAATTTTGGAAACCGAAGCTATACTGAGAAGAAGGCGGCCACGAGTTAGCAGACGCAACTCGGCGGGAGTTACGGGCGAGCTGATTTCGACCAGGTTCAAGTCGTGGAAGGGTTTCTTTACGCGAATTGTCTGAAATTAACATGTCAGTTGGCTTCAAGAAATATTTAAGCAAATTTCAACAAAAACTCACAATGAAAAGAAGTGCTTTTTATAATTACATATATGTATTATCCTTATTATGAATCAGATCAATTTTTAAAATCAAACAATACATATAAATATTTATAGAAAACGGCGTAAGAAAAGATTACAAACCTCTTGCAAAATGTATTTCTTTTCGTCCATCGACAGCGTTATATTTACTGGAACGTCGGCAGACTCGTCAACTGCGAAGATTCCGTTGAAAATGATCGCAATGTGAATTGAGGACGAAACGGATGTTGAAATGGAGACTATGGCGGTGCCCCCAGCTCCGACCATGGAAGGACTGCCGGCGCCCGGAGCTGGTTCCAAAAGACTACTGAAGAGTTCTGTGCCTAACGCGATATATTTCATAACTTGTCCGCTTAGGGTGAACTCGGCTTGATCCTTAACCCCCCACACCAGTACGGCAAACATGCGTTCTTGTTTGAGGAGGCGTCTGTAATCACGTGGAAGACGCTTCCAGACTCCGCAAACTTTCCTCGTAGCATTCTGGTAAAGACTATTAACCAAACCTCCGGCCCTCGAAAGGAGGAACTCTTCCAAAATATTACCGTCGTTATCAACAAATTGCAACGACCTGGGTCTGGCCGCTTTATCTGATATATAAAAGGAATAGTGAAGGTTTTTCTTATGGAAGGTGAATCTTCCGGTAGCGACAACGTTGTTCTTGTTCAAATCATCCGGCACTAGTTTCATGTAAGCGTTCTTCATCACCAAAGATGAACGACCTGTTAGCAAGGCGGCGTAATCTAAAAACGTTGTATTTTTGAGTTACAGCTTTAGTATGTTACCTATAGTTATCGAGCTAAGAAACAACTCACGTTTAGTGCTTTTGTCTTCTTCTTCCAGGACGCTCTGGGGGACGATGTCCTGAATGACATCAGGATCTGCAACAAGAAATACTTTTAAAAGGCGAACCGTGGGTATTGATGATGGCGATGGTAGGTGTTGGTGATAATTAACACTCGGATTTAAAAGGCAACGTCGCGATTTTTGTGGGGGAAACGTGAATGAACGAGGGCGTACGTGCAACAAGTTAGAAAGTTTGATGAAGAAAACGCTAAATGACAAGAGCTCACCACATCATGATTGCCACGTCATCAGCATTTTAAATAATATCAGTGCATCAGAATCGTTACGTGAGTCGGTCGGGAGGCGACGGAAAGGAAATATGTTTGCAAAATTAATATGAAGCACCGACGTGACCACAACACCTCTGGATGGTTACGAGTGCATAATGTATTGTTTTTTCGGTCACCATTGCCTCATTATTGTTTTGTGGAAAACCGCTAGTCTCGAAAAATTACGCGGCCATAACTTCTCAGGGATGCAAATTTTGACAAGACGAAATAACTTTTCCGTCGGTGACCTGCAGACGCCCTGGCGAGGCTCCGCCTGAAATTAAACAACAACAAAAAAAAATAATGTCTTTTGTGCCGCGACCGACCAGAGTTAAAGGTGATCCGCTGGTGCGATACGTGAAATCTGAAATCCGGCAACCCCAGGCAGTTGTTGGCGCATTCCTGGCCGCGGTGTCCGTGTAAAATCGTTTTATGCGACAGTCCGCGTTTTGGGACGTTTTCGGCCGCATGCCGATCGCTGATATAAGTTTACGGCTAATATATTTCGGGCCGTGTCACTTGTTGTCGGCGGCTTCTATTTTTTTTCACGCCGTCTGTCTCTTGGTTGAGTCGCATTCAAGGGCGTCGTCGGCATAACTTGACGCTCTCCTCGCATCCTCTAAAAATAGCCCATCATCCGTTTACCTGACGCCCGTCATAATTCCGCGAGAGCAACAGAAAAGTTTTCGCGCTATCGGCGATCCTCCGGTTCGCACGGTTTCAAGACGTCCGCACGTAATTTCATGGCGCCATGGCGAATGTTTGTTACGCGGCGCTGATTGCGAGTCGAGGAAACCGCCAGCTAGCTTGCGCTCAACAATAACATGGACGACAACGACAGGAAACTTGTTGATAACGACCATTGAACCAGAGAAAAATGTGAATCGCCGACGGTGGGCTTCGAACCTACGACGGTCCGAGCCACCCTCCGAATTCGGACCGCTCGCCCTCTGCGGCTACGGGACTCACGTATCTTTCCCTGCGTTCAATCTCGGTCTCAACTCTCTCGAGTTCCCAATCGTCTACCCAACGATTATAACATTGTAAACGCTAAAATCATCCAGATGACGCCTCTACAGGAAATTATGCAGTGTTGGATGGGTTTATGTAAAAAAAAACTACAAGTAAAACGAAGATTAGAGTCGAGCGCGGGTAGTCTTGAGATCGATGGACTTTTCTCATATATTGAACTCGCCAGTCTTGAGGACGTTTCCCAAGATCCCAAGTCTAGGAATTGCGAGCTGTGAGGACGTTTCCCACCCATTGTTTGGACCTGCGGGTTTCGTGGACCTATCCCGACACTAGATCATCGTCAGCCTCTTGGACATTTCCAAAAATTTTTCAACTCGTCAGTCTTGGGGATTTCCTGCTAAGAACGCTTTCCAGTAGAGAAGACTAGGTTAAATTGTAAGACGTCTTTTTGTGTTAAAATTAATATCATTTTCTTTATCCCTTGTATCATAACTGACTTGTTATGGTTTTGTTTTTGGAAATTAAAGTTTTGTTTTGTACAGTCAATGCCTTAAGCTTCTCTATCACTTTCAGTCAAGGTAGATGGTAAAAATCCTTGAAGCAAAATCTTCACTGTTAAAACTTACCTATAGACCTATTTTCCTGATTTTTGTGTGCGAATGATAAAAATCATGTGGTGTTTCGAGTGTTACCCATATACATATAAAAGAGATTCCAAATAAGTGTCGCACTGATAGTCCGCGAAGATGACCTGCAATATCTATGCCTGCAGTGCCTTGTGATAATATAACGCCCAAAATTTTGCCTGTACGGATCACAACTCCTGCTTGGAGCTACGTTTTTTCCTCCAGACGCCTGTCGCCGCCTCCTCTCCTATAACAGTTATGCACGAGAGCTGACGCTGGTGGAGCATCAATTAGCAAAATTGTGGTAACTATTATCTATTATTTAATCACAGACGTCCAGTCAGACAAAAGAAGCGCAACGGTGGCGGTGGCGCCATCTGCGTTTAGTGGGTGTTTTGCGGCATCACTCTCGACCCACGCTGACCACGTTGTTATCAAGAAGAGGATGGAAGAAACCGGCACAACATTCTCGTACTCGAGTTTAAAAAGTTGGAGTGTGTTTTGCAACACGATGCAAATTGAACATCTGAAGCCCTCGCTCGCATTGGCATTATGAGTTTCCGAATACAAAAAGCTCGAGATTCCATCGCACGTTACTTCTTGTAAGTACTTGTGCGGTTGCCGGCGGTAGTAAACACTGTCAGTGGCGGCGTTTAGTGGTCCCGCTGGTCGGGTGGATGAGGCAATATGGATCCGGGCGCGACGCCACTGACGAACAGTAAGTAGGTCGGCGGGCGCCACACGACAGGCGATCGTGATCGTGCAATCTAGATGGCCTTGCGATTCGCTCTACCAACTCTCAAAGTCTATATACCGCGAAAATGCCACTTTATGCAGAAAATAGTGATAAAATGCACAGAAAACGCAGCCGTTCATGAATAATCGCATGTCAGATTGTCAGATCGACCAGGTGTTCACGAGAGCCCCGGGGCAGCGTGGAAACGTATCGAGACACCGCTATTACCATTAAAACAGCAACTGTCACATTGTCCCTCTCGTAAAGTTAAGTTCGGTTCTTATTTAGCTTATTGTAAGGGTGGGATGGGTTGATATAGAAAACTTCTCAATAGACTTACTGTGGAGATCTCCTGGGCACGTCTTGCAGCAGCGCCCAGGTTCGCGAATGGGTTCGTCGCAGGTTGGTTCCGGGCACTCATTCTTGATGCTCCGGCACTGAACGCGGGCCACGATCCGTCGTTTTTTCTGCAACTGAGAAACAAAAAATGAATTTGTACAGTTAACCGGACGATTTCGGGAGGTTTAATAGATCGATGGGGGCGGCCGGTGGGTGAGACAGATGCGAAAGGAGACCTCTGTAGATCACAGAGACTAGTGGAACGGTTGCCGGTCACTGACCCGGCTGACCTCTACCTTTAGACGCCCCCATCTGTGTATTCATCAAGTCGAAATCTTTCCTGTTACATATACAGGGTGTTCCCTAAAAAACGCCTCAAGCCGATAAGCCGTATCTCCGTTATGTATTATAATCCACAAATTGATTAAAATGTTTGTCAAAATTACCTACGTTGGATTTTTTGAAAAATTTTCAAGTGTCTTGGAACACAAATATTTCACTGAAATAACAAAAAATATTTGAAGAAAACTATAAAATTATTTACAAAATAATATGGTTTAAATTGTATTTTCTGATTGTTGACTGTTTTCCACCGCATTTGAAAATTTTACAAAAAATGTAACGTAATTTTTGCAAACATTTTAATTATTTTGTTGAGTAAATATTTCACCAAATTCAACATTTTAGACATCATTGCATTCACAAAAAAAAATTCAAATCAAAGGATCAAAAAATACATTTATCTTGAAACGTCACAAAAGTGACAGATTTTGTGACTCAAATGACAAGGTAAAAATAGCATTTTTATACAATCGTATCGACATAGCACCATTTTGAATGTAATTTTTATGTTGAAATGACGTGTATTTTTTCACTATACTGTCACTTTTTCGCACTAGATACAAAATGTAAAATTAACTGACAAACACCTCAATTATCAATGAAATGTTGATTCTGTTATGTCGCATTTCCTAGGAAACGAAAAATTGTGCAACTAGATTATGCAGTAAGTATGTGCAATTTTATTCTTTCTTTTTACATTTTTAACAATTGGCGACGATTGTATAAAAAATCTTGTATGTAGTACATTGCAAAATTCGTGTTTTTCGCACGCGACGTGTTACCAAACTCGCTTCGCTCGTTTGGTAATATTCACGTGTTGGTGCGAAAAACACCTTCATTTTGCAACTTACTACATAAATAGCTATTTGTGTGCTTAGGCGCTTCTTTCTTTTTTTATGAGCTTAGACTTAGGCAGACAAAATGAACACTGGCGTTTAATTTTTATCGTTGTTTGAATTTTGTTTTTTGCATCGCCATGGAAGCAGTACGGCCAAGATATTGTGATCAGTTAAAATTGTAATTTTTAAAAACTTTTGTATATTAAAGAATGTTCTAAATTAAGACGTTTGAAGATAAACTAGTGCATATATGTTATTCGGCGCAAAACTGTCTTTGTGTGCTTCGGCAGACAACAGTCAGCTTCAGCACACAAAATTCCAGTTTTACGCCTAATAACATAATCTACTATTCTATTTGAAAAAAAAATAAGCACCGTTTGACATTGACGTTAGTATATATATATCACTTATCACGATTAGGGCCACTTTGTATAGTCATTAAAGAATAATTTCGTTCTTTGTTCATTCAAATCAAATAATAAATTACGGAGCCACGGCTTAAGGCGGTTTTTAGGGTGCACCCTGTAGTTGGCAATGAACACGCACGCAGAAACTTCCGACCGAGCTCTTGCTTGTTTTGCGTGTAAATAAGTAAATGTCATTATTGAACACTCAATTACCTATTCATTAATGAATTTCAATTCGAAACTCGAATATAATAGTAGTTACCATTCTGTATTCTTGCAGCGAATTTTCTGGAATTTTCTGACTTACCGGAACGCATTCGCATATCATGCAGTACAAGACTCCGATGGGCACACCCAGATCCGGTATCCATTGCGACCCCAACTCTCTGACTTGTTTCCCAAAAACGCATTCTGCAATGGAAGACCAGAGATTAGCATTTGGAAACGAGAAAAAAAAACACTGTGTTTTTGGATACCTTTTACACCATCATCGTTGACTTTCACACCATCATTTTAATAAAAGGCACCATTACGAAACTTACAGACTATTCCTAGCGTATTTTGTGTTGTCTATGTCGAAGGAGCAAAAACGGCTAATGCAGTTTTGGTATTTTGCGTCAAAAGGGTTTATTTTTTAATTTCGGGTGAGTGGGCGTCACCGTCTGCTACAAACCCTCTCCTGCATTGTTATAAATAAAATCGGTCATATGCTTTTTGACCGTGCGCTGTTTGTCTAATAATTGCACTACAATGCAGCATGTGTTCGTACCTACGTAGACGTTTAATTTAGATTTGACCTTTCTCAACTATTACTTGACTGCTATAGTAGTGTAGTAGACGACTCGTCTCTATGCGGCGAGATGTGGGCCCCTAAGCGAACCCTGAACGCGTCTACTTACGCAACGGGTTTCACCTCCTCTAAATTTATCTAGACTTTTTCTAAAATATTAGGTGATCTAAGCGACATTGGCCCCAAAAAAACGTTTGCTGCTACTACTACTGCAACACCCGGTCTAACGTCGTATTTTCCGAAACTGTATGGTGGCAACTGACGACGCTTTGAAATCGTTCAAATGCTCGAGCTGCCGCCATTCCATGCAAATGTCAGGTCAATTATTGCGCTCGAAGGTGTGATCTTTGCTCGAACATGCATTTCTACTTAACCTGACGATGATTTCGTCGTCAATTTGCTCTACTTCGCTGATGAAACCGGAGCGCGAAAAAATTGGAAATTTAAACATCTGGTTGTAGGTACCTCAACATAATGGTAATGTCTTTCCTCTTCTTCGTCAAACGACTACGTACGTATCTTATTTAACCTTAACTAGAACAATTTCGCCTTTTTGCTCTTGCGAGCTTTTTCACTTCACGGTGGGCTGAAACGGACTGGCGATACACAATTTCCTCGGTACGAGGTACGAGAGAGAACTGGTTTGATTTTTTCCCGAATGTAAGTAAGTATAATAACTATAGCGCATATTTTACGTAAAGTATGGAGGTTTTTGAATAATTATTGTCTTCGTGATTGTAAGACTCCGTACCGAAACAATGTATAATGTATCTTTTTCTTCGACCACTTGCCACTATGACAGAAAGTGAGAGTAAATAAATAACGCACGACATGTGGAAGACATGGACAGAATATCGCGTCTACACCACGCTAGACGATGCTAAAATGCCAGGAGTTCAATCCAGATGGGCCTCAGGATATATTAGTCATGTTATATTGAGCTTGGCGCGAATTCAATGCCGCAGACGGACGACACACCTCTAGACTGAGGCGCATCGACATCACCTTCCTCACTTGCCCACACCTCCTCGTGCCGCCAAAACAGATAGACGTCCGGAACATCACAACGGAACGTCGGATGGAAGATCAGGAAGCCCAGATTTAGCTCTAGTCAGTCATTCTCTTTTTGGTAGATACTCTTGGTACTTGAGGTTTGTATAGAACATATTTTGGGTTTTCACCAGCTTGATCTTCATTTTGGTGTTGGTGCTAATATGTAGGTCTGCTAATTTCTCAAAATTTTGTTGGCCCCCGCAATAAATACTTTCTTAGTTCTTACATGCACGTATGTACTTTTTTTTTGTTGGTCTGCGAATATATTGCTACAGTCCGATTCTTAAAAGAAGCTAATTGCGTCACAAAACTATTGTCGAGTTACGCGCAACGTTATTACACGATTGTCCGCCCTGTTTCTTTTCAACATAATGACGCACGGTAATAACGTTGCGCGTAACTCGACAATAATTTTGTGACGCAATTAGCTTCTTTTAAGAATCGGACTGTATACAACATGGATTATGATGCAAATTTATTATTTTTGAAGTAGAAGTATTGTGGTAACCAATTTCCATCAAACACGCCATTGCATAATTATGTATACATATCTGCTTACTTAAAATCGTCATAAAAAATTGGAGCAATAAAATCATTTTGGTATTACCTATACATAGCATTATGTACTACTAAAACAAATAATTAGAAATACGTTCCGTTGAATGTGATTGTTTTTTCTCTATAATTACCCTACCATCAATACCCACTGAGACTTTTTGACTTTCATTTCATTCAAATATCTGATGACCTAGGCCAGTGGAGGCGGCGCGATCAGGTCCGAGGGAATGCTGCGATCCGAGATAAACAACAAATCGTGCTCGGAACAAGGGAGGCAAACATCAATAAATAATACCATTATCGTAATATTAACTCGATAATTAATGTCTGTTTAATCTTAATTTAATTCGATTTTGCGGCCGGCGCCAGATATAAAAATGCGCTCGACAACCACACACCGCATCCAGAGATCGGTCTCTCAATATGTCAGTATTACAGCTGTATTTAAAGTCAACGATCTGGTAATGCGGTTGCAAATACACCAACCAGAATACCGCGCCCCGTCTTATTTTATCTCCTCCTATATTTAGCATTTAATTCCCGAAACAAGTTAAATAACTTCCGCGGGTTTTTTGCCTCCAACGGTTAATTAATTACAAGCCCGCAACACAAAAATCACACATCCGCCACAAAGTCGGCGACATAATACGTAGATATCTATTAAATGCTAATACGCAGAGGCGGAGGAGAAGGTGTAGGTGCCCACGTACGCCATTGTATTGCGGGTCGGACGAAAAACGCGAATATTTGCGTACGACGCATGCCGCAGACAAGTCGCGTCTCGTGTGTCATACTTATTTAAAACACCTGCAATCCTGTAGCTAAGGTGTGTTTATTGTTTATCTGGCTCTGGCAAGCTATAAATTAAGTGGGTGGGAGTCGGCAAGACCGCCATCATTAAGACGAATCAAATAAAACGCGCCTACCCATTAATCGGCGATCAAAACCGACCCCGCGACCTAATGGAGATGGAGGCATTGCATAACTTCAATAACGTATGTACAGCTTGGAGAATATGTTTTGTCGTATCGGGCGTCATTGCGGGCCGCACGACTAGATTGGGCGACTGTCCGGATTGTCCTGTTCGCTTATTTTGAACCCTCGGAGGGAGGCTAGCCCGAAATTATTTGCTTGAGTCTGCACAAGGAGATTCCCGGCTAGCCTCTCTCCAAGGGTTCAATATAAACAAGACGACAGTCGCCCAGTCTAGTCGTGCGGCCCGCAATGACGCCCGATACGACAAAACATATTCTCCAAGCTGTACGTGCAGTTAACTGCAGCCCTGTAAAAACGTTCAGCTCAGTTCGTTTGTACGTTAGTCTTCGTTCGTCCATTTCTTGCAACTTCTCTATAGTTTCTGCTGCAATCTACGATGGAATCTTCGACCTTTTCGTCACTCGACCGAAACCCATACCTACTCTTTTGCCTTAATAGTTAATTCCAACTCAAAAAAGTTTGTGCGCAATCGTCAGGTGCACTCACGCGATGCAGTAAAAGTTACATTCATTTTAAAATGACGATGGTGAAATCAAAATTCAGCAAACTGATTAAGTAATCAATGGGATGACGTCACGCAAAAATTAGCAGGATTGTTGAATGTTCGCAAACACAACGTTTACCTATTACTCTCTATTTATAGGTGTACAAAAAAAAATGGTAAATTCGCCATTGGTGACGTGTCAAACTTGTAGTTAAATCCCCGACAATAAGTTAGTATTGTAGATGAATAGGTAAACCCACGAGATTGTAATAAAATGAAGAAACACTATTAGAGTTGCGTCATGAATTTTATGAAAACGAGCGACAAATTGTTAGTTATTGTATTCGAAAAGAGAGACTGGTCGTCAGCAAGTGGGTTCTTTGACTTGTGGAATTCGTTGTCTTCGCAATTATCGATTATTGATACCTATCCAAAAAACGAGATTGTTCAATGATGATTGAACATATTGTGATGTCCCAGGATTCATTTAGACTTCATGATCGAAATCGCGGTTTAGAAACTTGCAATGATAAACTTGAATATTTTTCGTTCTTGAAGGAGGAAGGTGATTAGGTGCTCTGTGACTAAAAAAACATTTAGATTAGTTAAGGTAGTATCTATTTAGCGGACAATCTGCATGGTTGTCCAATTTGCAACATGATAATTTCCTCAAGAATGCAACTTTATTTTCGCTCAATATCCTCCAGTATGTGCATTAAAACTGAAAACGTTTGCCCTAGGAAGCGAATATTCTAATGACGAAGCTAATGAAAACCAGCAAATGCCGGAAGTCGATTCGTTATTCGCTGTACCATTGTATCTGTACTAATTCGAAATGAAACTCGCCATTTTTGCAACACCTCGCGACTGGACCTACTGATTCTCTGCGGATACTCCAATGATTAAAATAGGAGAAGAACAACAAGAAACCGGGGAGAAAACAAAAAGTATACCTACGTAGTTCGGTGGTTATTGGTGGGCCTTTTGAGACAGTCAAATATGTAGATATGTAAAACGAATTGTTCGCCTGAACAGCTCGAAATGGTTGGAGAACTGATAACTGAAAAAGATGTGTGAATGATGTTGCCACCAACGATTCGGGCCCTTGGGCCAAAATGTCGTTAAGTTCGTGCTTGTCAACCCCCCCCCCCCCTAGTTCCGACTGTTGTCAATTTCGCAACAATATCCCCATAAATACGGCCAGCGCGATGATGCCAAATAGAACATTAATTTTCAAGGTAAATGCGTCAATAATTTACGGGACGCGAGGAGACGTAATTAAGTAGTAAATTAATTTTTTCGACACCGTGCTCTGTTGACATTTGAACACCCAAGAAAAAAAAACTATTTTTAACCCACAAGCAAAACTACTTATTATGCAAATATTGTTTTACGTGCCGTCTAAATTTAGCAAACGCGATCTTTTATTATCGCACTAAAGCTTTCCCTTTGAATTTGATAAAACCCCCGAAAATGGCCTCTGATAATGGGTAAGTGTAAGTATGGCGGAACCGTCGAACCGTTCGTTATGAAACAAACTGTCTGCGTTTTTCTATAACGACGCTCGGTGTATTTCTGTGTCGTGTTATTCATCAAACAACATTGACGATTTGCATTCACGATTCGAATTTAATACGACATGAATTTGAAACAAGGTTATACACAGCTGGGCCGACTTTTTTCGTAACGACGAGAACGCGCGTAATCTTTTTTAAGGCTCTAAACGAGTCCAATTTGATTTTTTGATCACTTATGAATGAGCAGTTTATAATGGAAGCTGTGGACGTGACCTTGCGGTCGCGGTCACATTTTCGCCAGACAAAAAGAAAATTAAAAGCGGACACAACCATCTATCTGTTTACATATATCCACTACGAGATGGTTGCGGCCATTATTTCCGCCTTATAACCCAGGGCCGGACCCGTCAAAGTTCAAACGCCATGCATGTTGATGGAAATGGCAGTTCCTCATTCTCATTCGATCGGCAACTGAAGGTGTTTTGCAGAGATTTCCAATTCGATATCTGTGCATTGGTTGGTAATTGTCTACAATGCAAAACATCATTATAATGCCATTTTAAGCAATGAAATGTTAATAAAAATTATTAACAACGACTATTATGAAAAGAAGTGTGAAATAATAAATAAAGATGAATCAATCTAATGTTAATGAAATAAATTTGTAGATGTAGATGTGCTAGAACAAGGAAAATAAGAGTGGTTTGCACAAAAAAAAAGATGGGTATTGATTTTAGTAATACATACTTAAATATTAAGAAACGCATTGCTGTAATTGGTTTTTTGAAAATATAGAGATGGGTAAAGTAAACAATGACCCACTGGTTTAACGTCCCTCCATTTCAAATGTTCATTTTTTGTGATGATTTAATGCCGTAATGCTCCAAATCAAATTAGCTTTGGCATTGGGACGAAAGTCTCGTATACTCGTATGTATGTATACCACCGAGAGGTGTCTATACTGATGATGATAAATTTCACATCGATTCATTGAAATGGTAATGGGTAATGATATAATTCAAGGGTCCCGCAGAAGATGGTTCTTATCTTGCAGTTTTGCCGGTTGTTTGGGCCGGTGGTGGCGCGGCTGACGACCTGAATCGAGTGCAGGCCCCAAATAGAACGTCGCGACGCCTCGCGTCGCAACCACCGATTATAATTGTCTCGCTTAAACGCTTCTAGCAGTGCAACTTCGGACGTGATCCTATTTGAGAGGAATGCGTCAGAAATGTGGGCGCAATATCGCATAAATCAAACATTTCCAAAGTGGTGCGCAGACCGTGTTTTATTGCCGCCGTTTTGGCGCCGCTCCTCGAAAATAATCAAGTGAAAATCTCCCATTATCGCTCTCGGCATCGTTAGCTAATATCTCGCGGTAATAGGACGTTATCTTAGCAGTTGAGCAATCGAGGCGTGATAGCGATAACGACGATCGAGACAAACAATCGACGGCGATTATTATTTATTTCGACGCGGATTGGGAAAACACGCGTCGGCTATTATTGTTTCGAGTCTGTGTTTAAAATTTTAACAATCGTTGGCGCCGGTTATTTTTAGCAACAAATAATAAATTCGGTGGCTGAATAAGCAGCAAAGTGTTCAATCGGCTGTTGAAATGCGTTGCCGGGTTTATGACTGTTTTTGTTTTCGCGGCGTGAGGCAGGCCAGGACCGGCCGACGACGCACCTGTTCGTCTTGATGGATTCTGTTTATGTTCGCCCACTACCTGTTTGCGAAATTCCCTGATAAAAATTCCGATTTTTCAAACCACCACTTCAAGCACGTAGGTAGTAGCGTCACGTAAAATAAACGAGATATTCAACCGTAGAGGCTCGACTTGCAAATTTTCCAAAAACTCTTTCAATCGAAACAAGTTATTCCATCCATTATAACAACTCTCCCCCAATCAACAAAATCATAACACCCCATTGCCATCAACAAATCGTTCGCATTCGCGGCGTCAAAATCTGAAAATATTATTGGCGAAGTTTACGTGTGATCCACACATGATTACCTCGGCGGATTTCGTGCAGGAGTTGGCTGCAGGATTATAAATCTTGACATATTATCTGATTGTGTTACGTTACTTCGGGCATTTTGTAATTCAAAGATTTGCTAACTTTCAAAAGTTTTCAGTTCATACCTGGTAAATAAATGAGACATTTTAATAATGATGCAATCAATGGACAGATTCAAAAAATTATAAAATTTGCAACTTGCCAAAAAAAAAAAACACTGAATTGAGGTAGAACTGGAAATTTAAAAAAGTTGCAAAAGCACCGAGCCCGGAAGCAGTCTCCGGTCCAAGGTTGAACGAATCTTGCTTCCCTGCTCGGTTGCGTTCAACTCCCGCAAAGTGCAGGAATTAAATCGGCGTTAGCGGTCATTTGATTTCAGGCCGCAAGAGTGTCTTATTAGGCAATGAACGTACGTTGCAGCAAAGTTCGCATACGTGACCTGAAGTATAAACAATAGCCACATAACAATGAGCCGTTTTAAGACAATAGAGGGCGTTGAATGTCCTTTCCCTACAACCTTGCCGAAACACGTCCGTATTCTACCCCCCAAAAAAAAACAGGCACGCCGTCACTGGAGCCACCAATAACACGAGTGAGGGTGGTGGCGCATAGTGACTTTTGTGAGTTTACAACAATCAAATTTTGTTGTAATTGCGTAATTTGATGCCGGAAGCTCGGAGCCGGTCAGTATACCTGCGTTTTTAATTCATTTTTAGTTAATAAATCTGGGGTGGGGAAAATTTTTTGCCGGATTACACCGAAAACCGGGATTTAGATAAGGATTTGCGCAGTTACTTGCAAGGTGGTTGATGAGGAATCGAACACACCTGCTGCTTTGTTCCTGGTCCTGGTGCCGTCGTCGTCGAGGAGGGGCGCCTTGTTCCGGGCCTGGACAGTGGCGACGAAAAGGACCCCCAACAGACCCCACAAAACTCGGGGCATTTTGGACAATAAAAAAAAATTCCAATAATAACACAAATTTTCACACCACTACACTCGAAAATCCTAGGAACTAATACGTCGGCCGCAACAAGTTTTATCTCAAATACATCTTCAAAAAAGATACGACTATTTATGTAATAATAAGGTGACACTGTGACGTACACATACGAACGCGTTGGCAGCCTAGTGTAAACTGATTGCTGCTTGCTAAGAAAGCACGACGATGTACTATTCCCCTACTCTGACCGGACTCCTATTTATCCCGTAGGAAGGCTCGGCCGAGCTTTAGGATAATGCCTTCGTCTCTCGACCAATCACAGGGACGGATCGCAACTTTTGGCGGCCTTATTGGCTTTCGATTAGACACTCAAAATTTCAAATTTATGACGCCCGGTGTCGCAGCACTGATGTTACTTTCGAAACAAAAAACTATTTCCGCAATGCAACGGCAAGACCGGAAAACAATTTTACTATGAACTAAATTTAGTTATAGAAACAGTAAATAGAAGATATGAGTATTAGTATCTAATTTTATATGACGAGATGTTACTGATTTGTATTCTCTCCCCGAAAGACGATAGAACAATTACTGGAAACAAAGTTTGGCCAGCCAGGGCTTTGCTCAACTCTTCAAAACTCGAACGCTAACCTTGATCTAATTCTAATTTTTGTTTTGTAAACTTATGAGTTATCGGGAAAAAAACGTAAATAAAAGCGTTTTGGCAAAAACAGTGGCGCTATCTACATATAATTGAGTTGGTTTGAATTTTTGCTTCGTGATAACTGACTGACGATAATATGTAGGTAATTATATATTTTCACTGGATGCATAGGTAAGTGGCGCAATAATTAAATAAATAAATGAATAACTATCAGGGAGCCAGGAGTGTAAAAAATTTCAACAAATATGTATATTCGTCCTCAAACAAACGGTTTCATTATGTCACATCATACTACCCATTTTCCTTTGTTTCGGACCAATGTCCGAAGTGAAATAGCATTAATACGGACGTGCCTACTACCGCTGTTAAACTTTTATAGACTCCGAATCGGCAAATATTATTTTACCACTTATTTGCTAGTTCTAAATTGATATTTTTGGAAAAACTGTCAACAAACATTGACATGGTCCGAAACAAATGTCCATCATCCCTTGACAGTTTATTAAAATAAACAGATCTATTGTAGGAATTTATTGCAGCTACTAATTAGGTACATTTGAATTTGCATAAAAAATTAGTTTTATTTCAGAATAACGTCAGATTCTCTGACACAAGTATGTTTCTGAATACAGTCATAAGTGCAATTTGGCATTTTTCATGTTGTAAGTTAATTGTATTCACATTGCGGCTGGCAACCAAAGGAGTAAACTTTTTTAATTTTTGGCCTCAATAATAATATTATTATTACTCTTCCGATATTTAAAGATCGTTGCATCTTCAATCGAAAGATATCGAATTTTAAAGTTTTGTTGCCGTCTATACCAAATTTTAGCAAAGAAACCTCATCCCATTGAAGATGAGGTGCAACCTACCTATAATAACTACTGGGGTTTCCCGTCTCTAAAATTGACAGGTGATAACAAAACGTGGTTGCCAAATGTCAGCACCAACTTCCAAAAATTCCCTCTAATCATACAACTGGGTTTTTCCTTGTCCCTAGAAAGAGTTTGTGGAATTTACGACTTACAAAGATGCATGAATTTTAGTTTAGGTACGCATTCCGTTCGACAATAATATAATATAAATATAATGACGGTTATTCTGTTATTAATTGAACATTTTGCTTTTCACTTACTTTTTAGAGCAAAGATTAATTTATTGCGTGTTTGGCAAAACTAAAAGTGAAAAAATAATCATTGCTAGGTCAAGAAGTGTCATTTGACAGGTGGCAGGTATGAGAAATTTATCATTAAAAATTGAACAACATAAGAAACTCAATATACTTGCATCATCACATACCTATATACCTACATAGGTAGGTAGTGAGTACATCATATGAGAAGAAATAATTTGTAAAGAAAATACAGGGGATAAAAGATTTTATTTAACCTAAAAGATTAGTACATATTTCGAAAAGAAAATAGCTGATTTAAGCAAATTTTGGTAAATTACTATCTATCGAGAATCGAAATGGCGGCAGGCGGCGTTTCAGTTTATTTGTCAAAACATGACCCACTCCATCTCTCGAGACGAAACGAACACGTTTTGCCATTATCAAATGTAAATGGCGGTCTGCTAACGGACGCACTCTCGCCTCTGCATTTATTTCCAATAATCTTGTCGTCGATTTTATTATCGACCGGCTACCGTCTCGTCGAACGCTCTTCGACGCTGCCGCACTGTAGGAAATGGACCAAGGTTCTCGACGACGCCGGTTGTATAAGGCTTTCTTTGCAGAACTCGCCTTTTATAGCAACGTCGAGATGTTTCCATGTAAGTCGAAACGCAACCGAATCTCGACCAAAACACATTGCAAAATCACAAGCAAAATTCCCAAATCTCAACCCTTTGGGACACTTAAAAGTTAAAACCGGCAAGTGCACAGAAAGGGACGAACAAGTCAATTGCCGGGCCTGGTTTTCCCCGAGATAAGGATGGGGTGTTATAACTTTTGTATTATAACACGACACTGCATGCGCATCGTTAATTTGTCGTCTTTTCGTAAAGGGATGATGAATGATTTGCAACATCGAATTCTTGAGCCGGAAACTCCAAAGAGTATTGTAGGTAGGTATGTATCTATAAAGAACGTTTGTTTTTAGTGATGCAACAAAATGTGGAAATATGGAGCAATTAAATATTGACACATGCCGGAGGCGCCATGGCGCTATTTACGTTCTCTTCAGCGCCAATTTGCTAAAGAAACGGCATTTTGTGATAACTACCATAGTAAATTATTGGCCAGAGCAAATATTTACCACGGTCGAAAATAATTTTATTATTTATCGCCGCTTTTTAAGAGCGTCTGGGAGCCCCTCGCAGATCACAGTGGCTTATTTTCGTCATTTGAGTCACTTTAATGTTTCGTCTTGGTTTTTTTGCAAGTCGCTGACGTAACGGTGCCTCCTGCTCCTGAACAGCAAAAATACTCTGTTTCTAACGATCTTAAATCCCTCCGTCTCTCCTTCTCCGAGTAAAAAAACCCGGGATCTATACGTTGTCGTCTCGTCTCGATTTATGATTGTTTTATTTTCAAAATGTTTAGTTCATTCAATAATCGGAATGCAATTTTATAGCCCAAAAATAAAAACATAATTGAAGAAGATGAACAGAAAAACAAACTTTTTGAATCACACTTACCGACTGCATGCAAAGCTTTCAAAGATTCTAATGTTAAGAAAATTATGATGGCATAACAAATTTTAATATTTTTTCTCTCATTTTAGATTAGAATCAATTAGAAAACACACTTAATTAAGTTCAATGGAGTTGATGATGCCCAATTACTGCACTTTCTAACGAGAATCTATGGTTTCTCTGTGAACATGCACGACCTTTCGAGGTTGTTAATGTGAACAAATTCATTTTGGCACCAGAATCGTTTAATAAATTTCAAAAATCTACGCCTGTTATACATATGTATATAGGACAAGACAACACTCCACAAAAAGGATACCTCAATTTCTTATTCTTATTAAATTCTTATTCTTATTTTTTATTTAATTCTTATTAAAGTAAAGAATAATTAATAATTGTTGTAGCGCTATGGTATTTTGGCACTTGTCCCGCACGGCTAACACATTGCATCCATTTCCCCCAATGTGACCCGCCGCTAATACTAAGCCATCAATACGCATCCCATTAGGGACGCATTATGTAGAAAACTTTCAATCTATCAGTCTATCAGTTGATATCAAATTTAAATACCCAATTTTACGCACTTGTAGTTACTATACCCAGTTGCAGTTTGAAAGTTGAAAATGAACGAACCGAAAAATGGATCGAATTATACTTATAATTATGATTCAACAACTTTTTCACTTCCTGACACCCAGTTTTAAAATAACCTAACAGAATAAAATTTTCTCTACACCAACAAATCGATAGAAAGAGAATCGAATCAAATAATACTGGGCGTCATCGTTTGAGGCGCAAGAAACGGTAATTAATTTTGCAAGTGTTGATTTCTGCTCTATTAAGACACATTATGGCATCAATCAATGCCGCATTCTTAACAGCTGACCAAAGAAATATTTTTAACTGCACAGAAACAAATCGAGTTATGATAATCACGGGGGAAGTAATAGATTTATTAAGCAAATTTGCATGACATCATCTTTTGTTATGATTGCCAGAATCAATTTGGCCGGCTGTTATCAACGAGCGGAGCACTGGAAAATTTTGGTATATAAGTATGCACATGTACAGTGAAACCTCCCTTTACGGACACCTCCATTGAGTGGACACCTTTCTTAAGCGGACACTTCTTGTGTGACAGATAAAATTCCTTATAATTCACATGTAACTTAACCTCCCTTGGCCCGACCCTTTCTTGGACGGACGCAAACACTCAATTTTGTCCTCAAACGAAAGACAAACCTCTTTTGAACGGACGCGAGCATTACGTGTCCAGACGAGTGAATACGAAGAATGTCGAAACAAACATCTTGCCATTACATAGCATCTTAAAACTTGCTGAAGAAAACAATATCAAGACCTACGCTGAAGCGCAAAAATGCATTGAAGATCTGAAAAGTGTTTTCAACAAATAAAAACGATGGAAAAAGTTTCGAAATTTTAATCTCGTTGCAGAAACACTTTTCAGAAAACGCTTATAGCTTAGTTACGACGAAACAGATGGAAATTCATCCGGATTTTTTTAAATAGCGTAGGTACTTGTAAGTTACATAAATGCACATTGTACATTGTATGTGTACCTTAATATTTAATGTATTTTATGTTATGTTGTTGCACTTTTTTATTAAACCTTTAATTTCATTCGGTATCAAATATATGTTTTCACCCTATAAGCATATAAGTATGGAGTAATTTTTTTTTTGATCCTCTCATAAACGGACACCTCTCTTGACCGGACAAATTTTCGATGACCGTCGCTGTCCGCCTAAGGGAGGTTTTACTGTATATACATATGTCTCCCTAATGATATGAGGAAAAAATCAGGTGCGTTATACCTATGTAGGTATAGTAATGGTTATATTATTTGCCTATACACCTCATTATTAGCGCAACTGTAGCTACATCTGCAGCATGCACGCACATCGAAAAGTTGATGCGACCAAAAAGCTAAATTTTTTGAACTATCTGCTATGCTACTACCATTGTGGCACTATCTATAACAGAAGACATTAATAGTTGGTGCCTCGATTCTTCAGCGCCTCTGACAAGAACTTTTTATCTTTTTTTGTCTCAAATTTCATTCTAACCTTCTCGCACTTATGTATGTCTATGTATACGGTTTTCAAGAAATATATTGGCCAATAGACTGTCTGCCGATTCCAGCCAAACAATTATTAAATTAGCGCGTTATTGGCGACATATTTATTTGCCCTGATAGAATTGACATCATAGTTAAAGTGGTTATATATTAAATTGTTACATTTACATACAGTAGTAAATTATCATAATAAGTATTACGTACTTACTGTGCATGACGAATTTAATAACAGCAAATAGACGTTACATTAATCACACAAACCGTTTCTTCCTTTGTATCGTGAGCTTTTTGTAAAATAGTCCCTTGAAATATAAGATATTTATCATCCGAATGCTTTATACCAGGTAATTGCCGGTTCAACCGCGTGTAAATTCTTCATAAGGCAGGATTAATTGATAATGATTTAAATTTACGGCAAGCTATGCAAGTGCAGAATAAAAAGAGCTAAATTTCTTTAACAACCGGATCGCCGTTCCCAAACAATAATAACACAATTCGGTCGTGTACAGTACAGACACTACTTCTGAATAATCACTGCAATTCCCATTATGTCATCATAACTGACGACAAAACAACAAGGACCAATTTACAACCGAACGTAAATAAGAAGTAATAAGAACGTAATCGAATAAAGTCTAACGAAACAACGATAAATAAAATGCAACGCAGACAAGGCGCCAATAAAAATACTAATATTAATAAATAATGTATCGATGTTACAACATTACTTGCTCTATTTTATTAGTGTTTACACTGCGCGACCAATTATTTATCGCCGGTCGAGTCTTTAACGTTCACGTATCACTTAATTGCCATATAGCCAGGCATTAAGCGGCGGGTAGAAGCTACACCTCGATAATGACTATCGTAATTGAGATTTTTACACCTACCTTGCTACGCTTTACCACAACATGGAACATTAGAAGCGCTCATTAGCACACAACCGGAATTTACGATCACCTTCGTTTTCATCATCAATTGTTTCATCAACGGAGGCCAAAGTGAGTGCAGATAAGGCCGACGCGCGATCGCGTCCATCAACAGTAACGTCAGATCGTCAGAGCGGAAGTGTATAATAGCCCTCTGCCCGAATAGACCAGCTTCCCTTCAATTAGACGACTAACCTTTGTAAATAAATAACGACAAAAATAAATTAATTAACGTCTTTACGAAATGTGCCAATAAATACGTTTGAAGGATGTCTTATAAGTACATCTACTGTAAGAATAACACTCCAAAAGTATCTACTTGCATCAATTTATACAACTTTAAGCGTCGACGCTCTTAAAGAAGTTATTTAAGTAAACGTAGATTATTTGTGCACCCCCTGTGCATTAATTAAATGACCGGGTGTACATACATATATACCACGGTATATACATATTATAACCACATTTCTTCGGTCATTGTTTACTTTACCCACTTCTGGATTTTCAAAAAGCCAATTACAGCAAAGCATTTCTTAACATTTATATATTACGATATCAATATCTTTTTTGTGTAAACGACTTCTATTTTTACTCTTATTTTCCTTGTCCCAGCACATCTAAATCTATAAATTTTGCATAAAATTATTTATCACTTGCACAACATTTCATTGCTTAAATTGACATTATAATGATGTTTTACGATAGTTTCCAAAAAAAACACCGCAAAAAGCGAGAAGTGGGCATTGTAAACAATTACCCAAATTTCTTCTTTATCTCATTCTTGTAGTAAAAAATTTGAAAATTTAACTTTGTCTGCTTTTGAACTGATGCCAGTTTGTTCCATGCAAATATGAGTGTAAAAGGCAATTTTTACTTTAACGTTTTGGTCAAACAAAAATACTTTTTAGATGTCCGGCTGTTATCCTAGATGTCTTTGTGTCGCTGTATGGTTGGCCTGAAATCCATAAATTAACGTTGAAACAAGTTACAAAGTTTGGATTAGCGATTGAGCTCCCACGTGCTGCTCCTACACCTGGCTTCATTGATGGATTTGGGAGAAACCAACGAATATCCAATGTCGACACTCCTACTGTTGACTTATCGACAGAGGTCAACACCCGCAGATTTCACAGATTTGTGACCACTTGGTCTAGTGCGACCCGGTTCCAAAGTGCCAAGTGCCAGGACGAGTTGGAACAGTGCGTATCCAAATAACAGATGTTTGCACCTCGAACGAACCACACAGCTGGAGTTCGGAAACATCCAGCATCCAGCCCAGACCAGCAGCATCCTAGTCATGGGACATAGGCGACCAATTGTCTAGCAAGTGCTCGACTACGGGATTTGGTACTTTGTACCTACACCGGTGTTTAATCACTACACGAGTTGGTCTTACAAAGGTGGAATGCTGGAATGATAAGTGTTGCGAATGTAGAAAAATCAAGGGTGTTAGGAAAATTTTAATTAATGTATCACATGTTATTCCATCATATATTTACATATTATACATATAAATGGTGATGATATTTCATTCAATTTTGACAATAGGTTTGTTGTATATTATGGTGGCAGCTCGGGTGGCAGCAATAAAAAGCGGAAAAAAGTTTTTTTTTTAATTGAAAATATTAAATATCGTGCAGTAAAAAAATGTCGGCGAAGGGTATTCAAAGATTTGATAAAAGTATTGGGTGAGTATAGATACCCTTTCATATACTGACACTTATCATTTGGTAAATGCATTCAAAAGAAGAAAAACGAGCTTCAAAAAAATCAACATGCTGGAAATCATCGACAAAGTCCATGATGTTGTTTTAAATAATCAATAATTGAAGGTGCCAGAGATAGCAGAGATTGTACCTACAGATATCAAAAAAGGGGGTATGTTTTATTTTAACTAATAAACTCGGTATGCTCAAGCTATTGGCAATATGGATGCCACGTTTGCTTTCCAAAGAGAGTGAACGCATTCGAGTCTAATGTATTTACATACGCGGGCTGGTTTGATCAAGTTTAATCAAAATTTGTCGGATTTTTTGCGCATAGATGTGACATCAATTTAGTGTTATACTTAAAAAGCCAAGAAACACTCTATACAATGAGCTCATAGAGAATCTTCGCCCTCATAAAATGCAAAAGGTATACAAGTTCATAATTTTGATATTCTGGGACTATCATCTAAAGGCCAAAACTATCACAGAAGAATGCTATGTTGAGCTTTTGGACAGTTTGCTGATGATTGTTCTAGAAGAACGCTCCATTTTCGAGAAAACAGCATTCTGTATCATCACGAGTACCTATATGTCTCCGTTTACACCAGCCATATTGCTGTTCAAAAATTTAAAGAATAAGGATTCGAAATAGTTAGCCATCTGACGGATTTAGTTCCTCCTGACTTACATCTTTTCTCCAATCTAAAAAAATTGTGGCTACAGAAAGATTTAGATATATATTTAATATTTGGATTAGATAAACAAATAATGTAATTAGTGAATAAGCATTTTCAAGTTATGGAAACAAAGCCACCTCAGGAAGAGGAATTGAACCAAGTGCATTCATTGGTTAGCATAGTTATTAGGTAAAGAAATATTATTTATTGAAAAAAACGATTTTATAGGTAATAGGTATTCATATAATATGGATACTGTCAAGTACAATAAGAGGATGCCCTTCATAGAAGCAAATTGACTACACGTGCTGATCGCTTGCTGTAATGGCATACCTAAAACACGAATTGTAGACCAGCACGAGTTTTGTTGGTGCGTTGGTGGAACAGATTTATTAGGCTTAAACAAGGCGGTCCGACTTTGCAAACCGTAATTGTCGGTTTATTGTGGGCAGTAAAACGTTCCTGAAAGCTGAATAGTCTTTATTTAACAAAGGGGATGAACGGACCAGGGATACCGACCGACACTAATAGCTTGACACCTCGGGGGCCGTAGTAAACTGGCCAAGAACCTGACTAAAATAGGAATGTTTGAGTCAAACGAGTTGACCGGATATCAGATGAAAGGAAAGCAAAAGTTGAAATAAATTGAATAAAAAATTCTATGAGACATGCACAAACACTCAAACAGGATATACCTACATGTAAATTTATTGAAAAACAAAGGTGAAAAAGAAAGCATTTAAATAGACAGTGGTGAAGAAGTGATCTGTAACATTTCCGAAAAATCAGAGCAATGCAAGTATTGAACTGACGTCAGATACTGGCATTTTCATCAGAGCTTCTTATTTCGTAAAACTGCTACTAAGTGAATTGGCCCGCGCCCAGAATTCCATTGAGTTTCGCTACTATAGGGTCGATTACTCCGAATAGAGTAACTTCACATACCTGACCGTGAATTTACTATATTTCCAAAGAAACGGACAAAGCACAGGATGTATTGAAAGGAAAAAATGAATGAACCGCTGGCGCCGTTTTGTCCCGCGCTTTGTAACACCAACACCTCGGTCAGAAGTGGGATCTTTTATTTCATTATACCCTCCGACATTTGTCACCTCGTGCAGACGTTCTTTAATCATCACATTCCACCTCAAGTTCGGTCCTTTGTGGTGATCGCTTCGTCCGTCTGATTGACGATAATCTGATACACCATCATGCACTACCCAGCTGCAATGCTGGTGGCCCCGAGATTTGTTGGGCGCAAATCGAGTCCGATATCTTGACGTCTCCATGCTAATATAATTAATTCCCTGGTTAATTAAAACAATGCGACCTTTTCTCGAAAAAGAGTCTCCATTTATGTAGTTATTATTGCTGTCAAATTGCAGATCGCGCAACAAAATCAACTTTATAGCTTTATAGCTGATAAGCCCACGATATGAGTGAGGACGCCTTTCTCTCGATCACCCACACCATCCGGCGATCATTTATTAACGTTTTACCATATTTTTTTTGGTTTCCTAAAATCCAAATTTGGTCGGGAATGTTTCGCAACAACACACAAGACACGCCACCATCAACTTGAAGATTCGAAACAAGATGCAGGCGTGGGGTCCACAACGACCCTCTGAAAGTCGAAAGAAACGACGATAATTTACGGATTTAATGCATACCTACGTAAGGTGTTGCGGTCGTAAATTCGGCCCAAACGCGTTGTTTCGTCACCTGATGCGCATATGGTCCACCTTCAACTTTCTAGGACGTAACGGCACTCGCCGGAATATCATCCTCTCATGTCATATTATGATTAATATAGGTAGATACCTAGGTAGGGAAGTAACGTAATATACGGTTTGACTAAAATTGCAAACTTTCCTCTTCTTAATCCTTTGGTCTTCATTCTGATGTAAAAAAATGTTATGAGAATTTCTCATATCGTAAGTATATATAAGTATACATACTACTGATCTGCCATCTTCTAAACTATCAGATGTTCGCCCTTCGTTAAGAATTGACTACTTAGGTATTTAGTGATTTAGTGGATTAATGTGCATAATACAAAATTGATCTCACACTTGTCCCTGCATCCTTCAATTGTTTCGGTTCATTTTCTGTGCTGTTGATGGAAAGGTGCCGTATTTGACAGAACCCTGAAGAAGTCGTTGTTTCGGGTGGTTGACGAAACAGGTTCTGGCCGTAGGCGTAAAACGGCAGCTACCACCACGTATACCTCTACCTATGTAAGTCCAAGAATTATTTACCGACGACAACGACATAAAAAGCAAGAATGTATGTCATGCAGCTTGAAACTCCCATAATATAGACGTAACGTAAAAGGCAATCGCAAGTTTCCTTCATAAAATATTTACGGAGTCACCGGCATCAGCGGGGCGGTTTTTAAAGTTTTCCTCCGTTTCATGATAACCCCGAAAGTCGAGACAACAAATAGCGCAAAGAAGTGTGGTATGGAAATAATTCGAGCAGTGTGGCAACTTGTTTGGCTTATAAATTGAGTCGGTGGTGCTCCGAGAAAGTTCTTGTTTTTTCGGAAATTGGTCGCGTCGATTGCCGTTAGTTTTTCGCGTAATAATTATTGTGAAAGTCGTCGCGCTTGTGTGAAAAGTGCAAGACTGGTCGCGTTCGGATGTAAACAGACAGAGGCATGTGCACCAAGAAAGCGGCGCCAACGTGTGAGTGATGAAAGCCATCCTCGAGGCGCCCACAACCACAACGGCTCGGACTGTTGACCCCGGGTAACAACCGATCACCCGGTTCTGTGTGACTCTTGCATTTTTGTCATCGTCGCGAATTGGAGGCATGCAAAAAAGCCGTTAACAACCATTTAACGTTTTGCGGGTAATGCAAACGCGCTCGCGGATGCATCTGGTCCGGAGCGACCAGACTACCCGTTATGGCGCTAATTCACATCGCAAGGCTCGTTACGCACCTTATCCTGCATAAACTAAAGTTATAATGATGCAGCTATCCGACATGGGTGGCGGCCGTAATGATATCGGACCGCCACCGAGCGAGCATGCACGTTCAAGTACCTACCTATACCTAGATCGACAGAGGATGCAGACAGGATGCTGCTCGGTCTAGCAAATGAGTTGCCAAAATTTTTAATAATATTTAGCCTGACCTGTGGAGGCGTCAATAAAGAACAGGTGTCAAGATTAATCCTAGAATGCCATCATGCATGCTCCCTGTTCTAGAACTTCTCTATAATACCTATACCTATTGCCGACCTAAAATTATTATGTGCTGTGGTCAATGTTTTTTACATCAGAATTCAGCGACGCTCTTCTTGCATTTATGTGATTTATGTTGCAAATCGACTGGCGTCACAGTTTGCAATATTCCAGGTCGTCGTGGGCGACACAAAATCGCAATAGTTGCCCAACAGGGTTCGATTTTTACGACTCGCTATATTAACCGCCGTCCCCCGACGACATTATCCTAATTAGAACAATTCGAAATGATGTCACTAATTCAATAGCTCCGATTAAAGACACATTATTTACAAGACGCATTGTTTGTTCGAACGCATCCAGCACATAAATCAGCTTCGCGACGGGCCGACGGGCATCACAGTTTCGTTTTTTCCGTAGTCGTCTTACTTTTCTAAAACGGGCAATAATGGCGGGACGAGTTGAAAATCCTGCGGCGCATAAAGGATTATATTATTATAATGCAGGCGCGTTCTAAAATGGCGTTTCAAAATGCACAACAAAAGAATTCTTTGACTCGCATTTATCGGTTCATCTCATCATCACGGCGCAATAATCATCAATACGATCTCCGCCGTGTTCATCTTTTAGACCGCTTATTCAACTATCACTCACATGTTGCCCGAAACGATTCGGTCTTTTGAATTTAACGCGCTGTTGCATCTAACTGGAAATATTACCGGACCCAACGACGAGAAACGCAACATTATTCCTCTTTAAAGTAGATGGGGGTAGTTTGCAGCGCCTCATTATAATTTTGTGACATCTTTTTGATCACAGTGTTTTTCACGTGGTATTTAGTCGCCTATAGTTTTAATCTCGGTCTCTAATTAATCTGACTCTAGCGCAAAACCATACACAGATTAACCCCCTTCAATATTGACATTCAATTATAAAACACCCTGTATATACATACATACTTAACTATGTACTTAAATGGGATTTGTTCGCTTATCGATCGTATTGTTGATATACACTGCGACCACGGCAGGCCCCCTCACGATCTTTTGTTTCGACTTTCTTTTTTCGTGTTCCAGTACGTTTTGTTTTTTTAGCGAACATCTGTTTGCTTGTAGGTACATAATATGAAGTGTGGCGCCTTCGTGCAACAAGACTTCGCGCGTGACGTCTAATCCTCATGGTCTCGCTAAGAAGTGACTCGTGGGTGGGTGTACCAAAACCAGATTTTCATTCAGGTTTCTCGGGACTCGGGGTTATTCATGTCGTGGTTTCAACCGTCTTCATCTCACTCGTCATTTTACCTACATCTTAGTCATTTCGCTATTTACCTAAGGATTGGGAGATCCAGGAAATATACCCCGCGTGTGATGAAGCCGCCGATGTAGATAAAGCACTGCTCGAAAGGCACCCCAGCCACGACCTTTGCTTCAACCATCTTTCGGAACATTGAACAAATCCAATCATTTCAATTTTGATACCCCTGATACAAACTTTTCAATGAGAAAAAAATGTGGAAATCACCGAGCTATCCTTAGCGGGATTCGAATCCGTTTTGAGCAGTTTCAAATCCGACGACGTTGTCAACTGCGCCACGAAGTCCCCTTACCAACCATAACTTTTTCTTTGCGTACCAACTTTAGTCATTTCCTACGAAAATACATATTTCGAAAAGGGTCAGACGTCTTGACGTCTATCATCTTGGTATTATGCAGAATATTTCCTAAAAAACGTCTCAAGCCTTAACTCTTTTATTTATTATTTTTAAATGTTAACTTCAATGTCAAACAATGTTGAACTTTTCTTTTTTAAATAGAAACGTATTTTGGTAACACTTCGGTTTGAAGAAGTATTTTTTTCCTAAATGGAATTATTGTCTAAAAAGACGAATTTGGTATAATATTCATTCAACAAAAGTCGAATCTCTTTTGATATTGCTCTTCGATGGTGGTGGTGGTAACTGCGTCCGATCATCATCCGCATTACCATTATAACAATCCCGGTCTACCTTCTTTCCTGATGCAATTTGAATGCGGCGGCGTCGCCGCCCAATTAAGTTCTCGCGGTGTTCGGAGATTGTTTGCGAAAGCGCTGATCGCAGGATGGCGCCGGTGTTCTACCAGCTGGCGCCGCCGGAGTCGTATTTGCTGCTGACTCTTGGGCTTGGGTGAAGCGAAAAACATTGTCGAAACTGCTGACGACGATGCTCACGGACGGACGTTCACATCGGGATTTTTGCGATCGCTTATTATCGTCGGTGTTTTATACCTCCTAGGTACGTGAAGCGAGCCTACCGATTTATCATCTGCTGTTGTCAATGGGTTTTACGGCCGACGTAAATTAAACGTGCCATGAAAAATTACGACGGTGATACGCACTATCTGGCTGCCGTCATTCACACGGTTTCCGCTTCACTTAATAATTAACCGGAGGATGGTGAATGGACGGTCGGCAGACGGCCGAGGCTCAAGATGTAGCTGAATTGAGTATTGGATCCCTGTAATTAGAGCAGTAGGTACTTACACCCGGCCAATTACGTAATGCACAGGGGGTGCGCAAATAATTTACTTTTCTCACGTTATCATCAAGTGTTACGTAGAAAAACTTGTAGGAGACATTAGAAAAGCACAGGGGTTCACAAATTATCAACTTTTTCTACGTTATACTGGATGATAATGTGGTGAACGTAGATTATTTGTGCAACCCCTGTGCATTACTTAATTGGCCGGGTGTACAGTGTACATACATACACACAGCAAGTTCTAGCAACTACTGTGGTCCGGTCGCTAGATTAGCTCGGTCAAGTTGCCCCCCCCCCCCCCAATTTCGAATTTTTATTTTTTTCTTCTTCTCATCAATTGTGCTCGTTTTGTGCTCAATTGTGCTGCTTTTCTTTTCAATTGTGCTCATTTGTGCACAATTGAATAAACCATAAATATTGTCTTAAAAAATGGGGGGCTGGCAGTCAACTTGGCCCCCGGACTTGATTTGAGTTTTTTAGTCATTTACAAATGAGCACAATTGAAAAAAACATCGACACAATTGAGCACAAAACGAGCACAATTGAATAAGCTAAAAATATTGTCTTAAAAAATGGGGGGCTGGCAGTCAACTTGGCCCCCGGACTTGATTTGAGTTTTTTAGTCATTTACAAATGAGCACAATTGAAAAAAACAACGGCACAATTGAGCACAAAACGAGCACAATTGAATAAGCTAAAAATATTGTCTTAAAAAATGGGGGGCTGGCAGTCAACTTGGCCCCCGGACTTGATTTGAGTTTTTTAGTCATTTACAAATGAGCACAATTGAAAAAAACATCGGCACAATTGAGCACAAAACGAGCACAATTGAATAAGCTAAAAATATTGTCTTAAAAAATGGGGGGCTGGCAGTCAACTTGGCCCCCGGACTTGATTTGAGTTTTTTAGTCATTTACAAATGAGCACAATTGAAAAAAAACATCGGCACAATTGAGCACAAAACGAGCACAATTGAATAAGCTAAAAATATTGTCTTAAAAAATGGGGGGCTGGCAGTCAACTTGGCCCCCGGACTTGATTTGAGTTTTTTAGTCATTTACAAATGAGCACAATTGAAAAAAAACATCGGCACAATTGAGCACAAAACGAGCACAATTGAATAAGCTAAAAATATTGTCTTAAAAAATGGGGGGCTGGCAGTCAACTTGGCCCCCGGACTTGATTTGAGTTTTTTAGTCATTTACAAATGAGCACAATTGAAAAAAACATCGGCACAATTGAGCACAAAACGAGCACAATTGAATAAGCTAAAAATATTGTCTTAAAAAATGGGGGGCTGGCAGTCAACTTGGCCCCCGGACTTGATTTGAGTTTTTTAGTCATTTACAAATGAGCACAATTGAAAAAAAACATCGGCACAATTGAGCACAAAACGAGCACAATTGAATAAGCTAAAAATATTGTCTTAAAAAATGAGGGGCTGGCAGTCAACTTGGCCCCCGGACTTGATTTGAGTTTTTTAGTCATTTACAAATGAGCACAATTGAAAAAAATATTGGCACAATTGAGCACAAAACGAGCACAATTGAATAAACCATAAATATTGTCTTAAAAAATGGGGGGCTGAAGGTCAACTTGACCCCCGGACTTGATTTGAGTTTTTTAGTCATTTACAAATGAGCACAATTGAAAAAAACATCGGCACAATTGAGCACAAAACGAGCACAATTGAATAAGTTAAAAATATTGTCTTAAAAAATGGGGGGCTGGCAGTCAACTTGGCCCCCGGACTTGATTTGAGTTTTTTAGTCATTTACAAATGAGCACAATTGAAAAAAAACATCGGCACAATTGAGCACAAAACGAGCACAATTGAATAAGCTAAAAATATTGTCTTAAAAAATGAGGGGCTGGCAGTCAACTTGGCCCCCGGACTTAATTTGAGTTTTTTAGTCATTTACAAATGAGCACAATTGAAAAAAAATATTGGCACAATTGAGCACAAAACGAGCACAATTGAATAAACCATAAATATTGTCTTAAAAAATGGGGGGCTGGAGGTCAACTTGACCCCCGGACTTGATTTGAGTTTTTTAGTCATTTACAAATGAGCACAATTGAAAAAAACATCGGCACAATTGGGCACAAAACAAGCACAATTAAATAAGTTAAAAATATTGTCTTAGAAAATGGGGGGCTGGCGGTCAACTTGCCCCCCCAGACTTGATTTGAGTTCTTTAGTCATTTACAAATGAGCACAATTGAAAAAAACATCGGCACAATTGAGCACAAAACAAGCACAATTGAATAAGCCAAAAATATTGTCTTAAAATATGGGGGGCTGGCGGTAAACTTGGCCAGGGACTTGATTTAAGTTTTTTAGTCATTTAGAAATGAGCACAATTGAAAAGAAAAGCAGCACAATTGAGCACAAAACCAGCATAATTGATGAGAAGTAGAAAAAGATAAAAAATCGAAAATGGGGGGCCAACTTGACCGAGCTGCTAAGATTGATGAAGTTAGAAGGTGTATCTCTGAACTTGACTAAATCCTTCATTCAGAAATCAGAGAACACCCCTAACTCACCGATTCTTCTGCAAAGAAAAATTCAACCTGCATCTGCATGAATATCTATTCTATTTCGTATTTCGTGATATTGGGGCCGCAAGCGGAGCGACCTGGACTCGGTGTAATGATGCACGCTGCACTTTACCAACACGCAGAATTTATCATTGTGCAATTTTTACGTCCACAATCGTGTTCTCTACGTGTCTGGTGGGTTATTTATTTAACGTTTGGAGTTATTTTTGCGTTTTATTTTATTTTTACCACAACAAAAAAAAAAAAAACACGAGACTACACATCAAGGTACTGACCTAGATGAGAAATTTCTCAACTGGAAACACCATAGAATGTGCTATATCCATATTGGAAGAGATAGTAGGTTTAATTGCCGAAAAATATCATGTTATCAGTGATGGTTACCAATTACCATCAAACGATGATCGGAGGTATGAAATGAAAGGGAAGAAAGCACAAAAATTATTTATCATTGGCGGCAAGTTCGAAGGGAATTGACGGCGCCAATTCCAATTTTTAAAATTAACTTTTTTCCGATAATCGCCAGATTTCATAGATCGAGTGATATGGCGAAATAACAATAAGTATACTTTGTAGTGCTAGCTACGTGCATTGCGCACGTAGTGTTTTAACTGTCGGTTGTTATATACAAATTTTTCTTTTATTATTATAGAAACGATTACAAGTAAGAGCTTTATTAAATAAAACAAAAATTAATAAAAGTTGTGTTCTTTGAATAAATACCGAGGAAGTCTATACCTACATATTTTCTAAAGTAATATCACATTGTAAGAATTATATTTTGTTCACAACGGCGCCTCATGCTAATTTTAATTGCTATTTAATTCTCGCATCACTCTGATCGCCGAAATATTTTTTTTGAAAAAGTAATAAGCAAAAATCGGTTTTAGGTCGCCGTAATTGTAGGAAATAAACCGTATATCTATAATACATATACCTAGTGGTGAGATAAGATTAAAAACCGGCTTCAACAAAACTATATACATATAAAATTTTTGTACCATAAACTGGAATTAAAAAATAAACAAAATTACACGTCATATAAAAATACATAATCATTTATGTAAATGCTCGAAGCTCCAAATTTCAATGGTCGCTAATACAATTTATTAACACACAATCATCAATCCTTCACCGCGGATTGTTTTCCCAAATTCGACGTCGGCGTTGTTATTTTTATCCATTGTTGATTCTCGATGCAGCCGCTAATTTAACTGAGTCTGAAATAGATTGCGTGAATATGTTTAATCTTTGCAATTAATTAATTAAATTCTGGCGCCACCGTCGGCGGGCACCTGTTTTTTTCACTATCGACTTATTACCGTACGCTCATTTAATTACGGCGGTAGGTATGCAATGGTATCCACAAATTATCGGACCGCCGAGGGTGAAAACTACACTAATTGGCAAGTATGTAAATGTTTTTTTAATCAAACTGTATATTTTCTGTTTTAGGCATTATCCAAAGAGCCCACCTAAAATATCCTCATCATCACAAACATCATTTGTCTAAAAAATTAAAGTATGCAACACGGGCCTTGCTTATTGTGTATCAATTTTTCTTAATATAAGTTTAACACTTTGAAAGCGCTTCGGTATGTTGATCAGAATCTTAAATGGTTTGCGATTTTGTTGTTAAACCTTGAATAATTTGGCTAATGATTGGAGTCAAAAGGAAGTCCCGGACATGTAAGGACTGTTACAATCTAAGCTGACCTATCAAAGAAACCGTTACATCTTCCTTCCTACACCATAAATTATTTTGCTATTAAGAGATAGAAATTTTCATTCGTAATTTCCTTACAGATCTGTTTTGTTGGCATTTTTATATTTTTCTTTAAATTTCAACATCGAACCAAAAAAACTTTTTTTATAACGCGCTTCTCACCAAGAACTTCGCTTTGGTTTTTCTCCGTCTTGGTGCCAATTGTCACGCTTGAATCCGGTATAAGCAAAAGCAAGAGCGTTATTTGCGTTCTCTCACAGTTCCTGAAATCTATAAAGATAGCCGTCGATCTGGCAACCGACAAAACCGCATTTTATGGCTCCGACATAATTAACAGGATCAGAGCAGCATTGTGTCGCGACGTCAGTCTCTGATACTGATATAGTGTCTGCCTGGTTCGTAATTTGTGCAAAAAGCGAGTCTAGACTTAAAATTTGCAAGAACTTTGAATCGAATCAAATATTGTCACACAATCGTGTACAATAGATCAATTTTTAACTACATTTGTCACGAGGGGAGAGTTTACTCGAAAGAACACCGTTCCTTCAATTCCTTCAATTTCCAACTATATACAGGGTCTTCAGAGAGAACCGCCGGCCCTTAAAAAAATATTTGTAATAGTACAAATTCAAAATTTTCCAGAAATAAATTTATTTAAGGCACTACATTGTCTGGCTTGTAATTAATTTTACACGCCGTAAGGACGCCATAAAGTGTTTTGGTCAGAGATTTTTTTTTTTAATATGTCCTATTATGGTATAGTGAAGATCAAACAGGGTTGGGAACTCGAAACTGCCGACTCTAAGTCAAAATCGTGTTAAATTCCAATAAAATCCGTGCGCAATTAACAAATTTATAGTCAAAAGTTGCTATGGGCAAAACGCACTTTACAATAAATATAAATAATACGATGGCATGGCGGATGCGGTTGAATAAAATTAGGTAGGTACTTATAACAAAGCAGGTAAATCCAAACGCCACATATCTTGTAAGATTGGTCGAAAGCAACTCGACAGTAGGTAGGTAGCCAAATTTCGGCGATTTGGTATAGTTGTGACCTATACATATAATTTCGAGTTGAAGGGCCAAAGTGTGCACATATGTTGTGGGTGATCGCAACTCGCGAACAGACAACGCCGACCTTGCGTTTCGGGATTCTTGGCCAATTAGCGACAGTCATTGTTTGCCATTGCAAATTGCAATTAATCCTCATATCTGCCTATTTATATTTAGAAATGTTGCAAAGTTTGAATTGGTATTAATGATTTAATTCGAGCGTGTCAAATTGAATCATAATGAGGCGGCAAGTTCCTCGAAGCGCCCTGGCCGATTTCTCGAAATAAATCACATTTACATCTGCTCCTCTAAACATATAAAAAGAAATGATTATTTATATTGACATCAGATCGGCGTTTTAATGGGCTCCAGGCGCCGGTCGCCGCGATCCCGAAATCGCGGAATTCCATCGGTCGGCGCCGCCGGAAAACTTCGAAAAACCCCTCCCCGCCGAAAAATAAACCGTCGGATGCGTGGGGCCCCCATAAATATTAATCCGACCCTTTTGCATGTTCACAATGGCCGCGACTGTAAAAAACGCGCATGTGAGGGGGCGCGTAGGTGTTGTGCACTATTAGCTGCAAGTAAAATGAATGACCCGGGATGATTTATGGCGGGCTCACGGTGGGCGCCCTAGCGGGGTGCCCCGACTCGCTTTGAACCGTTCCGAGAATGTCCAATCTAACACCCTCCGGTCTGCGATTATACACGCTCATTTTTATTAATAATAAACTAAAGGATCAACACCCGCGGTAAGACTCCATCCATACCTCAAAGGTATGCCGGGTATTTCGATCCGATCAAGGACGGATCGTTCTTTTGTGGGCATTTTACGTCGGAGCTTTAACGCCCCATTATTTATCAGATGCTTAAATACCTTATTTATCGGACACTCGTTTCGTATTTAAGATACAGGGCCGGCCGTATCTATCAGTAGATTTCGAAATTTTGATTTACAATCACATCAGCAATGAAGACGCAAAGTAGGTACCTACTTTAATACTTTCATAAGTCGGTGGCTGAGTAAGACGTAGAGTTTTAAAAACGACCCAGAAAAGGTCATGAAAAACTGTCATGTCAACAAGATCCTTTCCAACCAAATACACCGTCAGAGGGCGTAAAATAAAAAATATTATTTCTTCCAAACCGAGAATAAAGTGGTACTTTATTCCCTCATAATGAGGGAATAAAGTGTCACTTTATTACCGGGGAATAAAGGAAAAAAAATGCCGATCCTAACATAAAGAAACTCGTTTCCATAATAACGTCAGCCAACTTTATTTAAATTTCTGTCAATTATAACAATTATTTCTTCTCTAATTTATTATTATTATTAACTTAAACGGTTGGGAAGAAAGTTTTGTATGCATCTCTGGAATAAACATCGTTAATCCCTCGAATGAAAATGCCCTCGGCTTCGCCTCGTGCATTACTTACATTCTCGGGATTAAAATCGGTGTTTATTCCCTTGATGCATAAATAACTATTCTTCGCAACCGGGAATAAAGTGGTACTTCATTCCCTCATAATGAGGGAATAAAGTGCCACTTTATTACCGAAAAATAAAGTAAAAAAAATGCCGATCCTAACATAAAGAAACTCGTTTCCATAATAAAGTCAGCCAACTTTATTTAAATTTCTGTCAATTATAACAATTATTTCTTCTCTAATTTATTATTATTATTAACTTAAACGGTTGGGAAGAAAGTTTTGTATGCATCTCTGGAATAAACATCGTTAATCCCTCGAATGAAAATGCCCTCGGCTTCGCCTCGTGCATTACTTACATTCTCGGGATTAAAATCGGTGTTTATTCCCTTGATGCATAAATAACTATTCTTCGCAACCGGGAATAAAGTGGTACTTCATTCCCTCATAATGAGGGAATAAAATGCCACTTTATTACCGAAAAATAAAGTAAAAAAAATGCCGATCCTAACATAAAGAAACTCGTTTCCATAATGAAGTCAGCCAACTTCATTTAGGTATCTGTCAATTATAACAATTATTTCTTCTCTAATTTATTATTATTATTAACTTAAACGGTTGGGAAGAAAGTTTTGTATGCATCTCTCGAATAAACATCGTTAATCCTTCGAATGAAAATGCCCTCGGCTTCGCCTCGTGCATTACTTACATTCTCGGGATTAAAATCGGTGTTTATTCCCTTGATACATAAGTAACTATTATCCGCCACTTTTAAAACTTTTATAAAGAACAGAATGTATCCTACCTACCAAACATTGTAGCACTGTGACTAATCGCACAAATAGCTCCCAGATAGGTATCTAGCTAACCTTATACAGATGTATACAATAATACACGCTCTACTTACAAGAATTATCTTTTTGTTGAAACCTGGTTGAAACAAAACACAATAATTAATTAATAAATAATAATACAAAAATAATAAAAACTATACGAGGTGGAGTAAAAATTAAAATTTTTAATTAGAGTAGACTGAAAATCGCTAAGGTTTTATTGAAAATAATAGAGTTGTTGTACTTTCCAGTGAAACCGAAATAAAAAGTTATTTTGTCGAATTTTCTCTTCTGATAGGTATATACATATTATGTACCTATCTTACAAATATTATCAAAGATACCGTCGATCGTCGGTCGATGCGAGCAGTTAGGTAATAGGAACACATAAATTAACCATGCACTTGCCTTGCCTACCGACAGATCGATCAAAGTTTTAAGGAAATAAAACTCACAGCGTTAGTACCTGTAGTAAAAGTAATTAATTACTAGCGCAAAGTTGTGTCTCCCTACATAAATAACCGTTTTCTTCTAATCCTCTACATCAACTACCGAGCATGTTTCGCATGAATGAATGACATTACTTAGAAAATCATTCATGGAGGTCTGTAATTCGGTCGAAAGAGGTCCCAGGCACGTAAACTTTTGCTTCCTACCGTTATTAGTCAGGCATTGATCAAAATTTAAAAATCGTTTGGAGTCAATTAAGTGGCGCCATCTGCCTGCAACTATTGCTGTTACTTCATCAACTGTCAACTGTCATTATCACACAATCCTACTGTCAGTCAGTAGGATAATTGGTAAAGAACACCAATACCAATAACACCATACCCCTAGTCCGTCACCACTCACCAAATATACCTACTTACACCAATTACACCATTCATTGTTCATTGAACCACTCAACCACTGTGACCTGTGACCACAGACTGCAGACTGTGATTGAACTGGATTGATTACTGGAACTGATATTTCGTATATCTTGATTGAGAAGAACGTTTCCGGGCGTTTTCATTAGTGCGTAGACGAGACATAGACGTAGAGAATTAGAGACGGCTGATGGTGATGGACACCCTTGGGCCTTATTCCTCCCACCACGGTTGTATTCAATTCATTTTAAACGATAACCAATGAGGAAGACAACCATGCCATGATGACAGTTTGGTAGTTTAGTTTACGTTTACGAATGTTTACGGTTTGTGATTGCCAAAATAACGCAAATCTTGCAAATTAATAATTAGGGGTCCGTTAAAGTATCAATTATTAAAAATGGTGTGATTGGATTGGAGGCTCAATTCAAACGTGATTGCGTCAAATTCGGCACAAAATCCGTCAGCAGCCAGCGTCAGGTCAATTTCGACTTCATCCGTCACAACATAACCTTAATGTTTTGACAATGGCCATGTTTCGAGCCCTGGGTCGAAACCTCCCTTATTTGCGCCAGCAGTTTAGTGCCTTGTTGGGCAACACCAGCACGTCGGTCAAATTCATTTGTGGAGTGGTGTTGTTCAGTTACGGCCTGTCCTATTCTGAAGAAGCGGTTCGGGTGATTTCAGTAACGCCGGGCTATTTGATGCCCCCAGTGTTCTGGCTGTGGACTGCATTCACGTTTTGTTTTCTTGAAATTCACTTTTGGGAAGTGCTTGTGGATATCATTACTGTTGGACTGTGCGGAAAGTTGATTGAACCACTATGGGGGCAAATGGAAATGTTGACCTTTTTTGCTATTGTTAACTTTGGGGTGGCTGTTATTACGACTGTTTTTTATTTTATCTTATACGTGTGTACTTTTAACACCGATTTGTTGTTTAGTGTACACATTCATGGTTTAGCTGGGTATATTGCGGGCGTTTCTGTCGCTGTTAAACAGATAATGCCGGATTTGGTGATCGTTAGAACTCCGTTGGGAAAGTTGAGCAACAGGAACGTTCCGTTAAGCGTATTTTTCCTGTCATTGGTCATGTGGGCGATCCGTCTGGTTGATGGCACGTATCCCACTATGTTTTTAAGTGGGCTTCTTATCAGCTGGGTGTATCTTAGATTCTACCAGAAACACAGCAACGGATCGAGGGGCGACATGGCAGACTACTTTACTTTCGCTAGGTAACCCTGATCACTAGAGTTGTATTGTAAGTGGTTGTTTATGTAACATTTTCAGTTTTTTTCCCAATGTTATACAGCCCCCGATTTCAGTCGCTAGTAACAGCATTTACAGTATTCTTGTCAAAATTGGCCTCTGCAAGAAAGTGGTGCGACGCTTTGACATGTCAAATCCAACTGGAGTCACTGTGTCAGTTCCAGGGGCTGATCAACATGACATGGAAAGGCGAAGGTAACTTTTTGTTTCCCTTAACAGTGTAATTTTTGAACAATATTTCAGACAAATTGCCCTTAAAGCTCTGAGTGAGCGCCTATCAAAGTCTTCAGATAAGCAGCCCCTGATTCCTCCAAAAGCAAACCCCAAAGTATTGATGCCTCCCAACTTTATGCATGGCCCCTCAACCTCCACTCAACATGGCAACGAAACTATTGTTAACATAACGTCAACTCCTGCTACCCTTTCAAAAACACAGACATAAGTGATTTAATTATTTGTGAAATAACGTATACATTGAGTAGGTATATTGATTGTTACTTTATTTTGTAAGATATGTGAACGTTTTATTATTAATGAAATAATTTAAATAAATATTTAGTTTCTACTGTGTTTTTTTTTTTAATTCTTGGCCTTGTCTTTGAACAAGTTGCCCATTTTAATAACTATTTATTTGCCAAATGTTGACAGCTGTCTTCATCAGGAGTTGCAGAGTTGTGGATGGTGCTCTGGTTCTTGAAGAATGAGATGTTAATAGGTTTATTAAATAAGTTGCGAAATAATTTAGGAATGTACAATGAGATCTACAACAAGTACTTTTTATATCATTTGGAAACAGCCATGTTTTGGGGCGCAATCTCGTTAGTAACGTGCTCCCACGCGTTTACAGTCGATTGGTAATACTCAATCTGTTTGTTAGCAAAGTCGAGAAGAATCTTCTTCAAGCAATGTTGTTTCTCTAACTGCCAATGTTGCAAGTCGCTGCGAAGCGACTCATTAGCACACTCTAAGCTGTCCTGGTTAGCTTCCACTTTTTTCAGCAATTGTGGAATGTAAACACCTGAAACAGCAGAGTGTGTAGAAAGGTGTCGAAGCAGAGCAGAAAAAATTAAACACAAAACTTTAGATGAGAGCAAATAAAACATGAAAAGCGCCCAGCTCCACATCGCAAAATTTCAGGAAGCAAAGGACGAAAACGGGTTTCCGCTTGCTCCTGTGTCAGTGTACAAAAAGCCTCAAAGTAACGCGAATTCACGACGACAGCACCTTCAGCAGACAACTAGCAAAGTATAAGAAAATTAAAATGTTCTCACCTAATTTCTCGAGCTTTTCATCACAACTTGGCTGTTTCCATAAAGAAAAACCGGCTTGAGGGGATGGATTATGAGAGGACGCAATTAATTTATCTTTCTCGTGATGTTTCTTGTTTAGCTCGTCCAAAGAACTTTCGTAAGAATATTGAAACGCCTCACGCTTCTTAATGGTTTCCTGAACCACGTCTATGTATGCCAAAAACTCCCTGAGCGGGTTTCCGATAACACTGGCGTAACTTTGGACTAGCATGTTCTGAGCTACAGTTCCCCGTTCAACTGCGTTGCCGATTAAAGATAGGGTTCCAGCTAATTGGGATTCGCAACCAGCCCAGGCTGTAAAGATTGGATGGTATCCGTTCAATTCTGCAATAAACTCTCCTCGTTCCTTATTAATACGACTAGAAATTTTTTCGATGGCCAATAATTTTTCTGATAGAAGAGTGAGGTAGGTTCTAGTTTTATCAAACTCCATATGGCGGTTCTTCAAAGCTGTGTGTGTCGAATTTGAGTGGCTTAGGGTTCGAACTTTGTTTTCCGAGTTAGTTCGTTGTCTGCGGTGTAAGCTGAAGTCCTAAAATTCTCGTTTTTTTAATAAAAAGATGGTCACACAAAAAAAATACCTACACAATTTCACACATACGTACTAAAAGGAAAATAAAAATTTCCGAGTACCTACATAGTATCAAAAAATATTAAACTAAAAAATTGTACTGAATATCAAAAATTGAGGTATGTAGCACAAATCCTTTACCCTAGGGTCTACAATATAAATCTTGGACAAAAAAAATAATAATAAGGATATCTGCAAAAATTAGAAACTCGTATAGACTAATTTCGCAATCTTTGAAGCGCGAATGTTAAAAGAGATATTTCAACATAGAAAAATTTTTTGCAATAAAAATCCACAGTGTAAATTGGCTCGAAAGCCATACCTAGTACTCAGGACTGTCCTAGAAAAGACAAAGTTCTACCCAAAATTGAAAAATAAATATATCAACAAAAATGTCCAACCAGGGTCAGGGATAACATGATGCTCAGAGAACTAGATAGTTGAAGATTACAAAGAATATAAAATAAAACTCAAAAAAGGTTACACTTACAGACTGCTTGGTGGTTAGAAAAACCTTAAAGTGCTCGTTGCAACTCAATATTGGATGGTTGACAATTCTTGCAATGAAAACATTAAGAGCTTTCATTCGCAAAAGGATAAAGTCCTTTGAGTACCTATCCAGCTGCCCTATCAAAGTGTGTTTGCCAGGTAAAGGCTGTGAAATTCCTGGTTAAGTCTTGTTTATAATATGAGAACGTTTTACCGGTATAATGCAGAACGAGTGGCATTCAGTTAGCTTTTGCCTTAACCAAATAAAATCGTTATAGCGTCGCCTCACCACGTATTCGTTCTCTGAGTACTCGATTCTAGCTACTTTAGTGGTGAGTCTGAATGTTATGAAAGTTTCCAAGGTTTCCAGGTGTTTCTGGGGGCTGTCGATTTTAACGCACAAATCAGAGTTCTCGTCCATATTTAACTCGGACAAGTTCTCGATGTCCTGTATGGTAGAGAAACTTTCCAAACTGGGTGATTGCACCTGAAACACGGAAAATATCGCAAAATTCCCAGGAATCAAGAAACCCAAGAGTACCAACGAGTTATCAATGATTGAACCGCTATCGATGCTGGATCTGTCAAAGTCCTTGAAAAGTAAAGAAATTTCCTTACTTTCCGCCACCACGTCCAAAACTGCAGAAGTGTTACTAGCTTTTGCCATTTTTTGTTCAAAATGTGAGGTTAAGTTAATTAGGTCGAGGGGCGTAACTTGTCAAATGTAAGTTCTTTTTTTTTACAATGACATCCCAATGGGGTACTTGCCTCATGTTTGGAAAACATAATATTTAGAAAATGTAGGCGATTTCATTAGACCCGTATTTTTTTATTTGGTTGTAGGGTCAATATTACGCCCAGAATTAATTTTTTTAATTTTTGGAGTGGGAGATTTGTGACGTAGTCGATCCCAGCACGGCGTAGTTCTCAAAGAAATCGTATGATGGATGGCGCTTTACTTAGATTCCATAACACTAATTCCATATAAATCAAATAGCAATCCGCTGTACACATGTGGCGCCCTCTGCTAGCAGCGCAGCATAGTAGCCAAAAACAAGGGTCTATTCAATATAGGTGTGAGTCTTGGATACGGGGATCCAATACGTCATCAAAAACAAAAATTGCAAATATTTACAAAAATATGGAATAAAAAAAATGGGAAAAAAATATTTAAGCCTCTTTTAGTTAGTTGCATGCATCTAGAGAATAAAAAGTGCAATATTTTTTTTAGGCAAGTACCCCTCAAATACATATACGTATAGGGTATAGCAAACCATCTATATCAAAAACGTGTCTTAATTTTAAATAATCTTTAAATTCCATTGACCTGCATTCATTAAAATCAATCAAAAAATGGTAGGGTCACTTGTTTTCATACTTTTCCATACTTTTTGTATATGAAAACGAAAACTTCACCCGTCTTTGAAGGGGCAGTTTTATGTATTAAATTTCAACGTGATTATGCTGGGACATTAATATTTTATTATTATAATTTACAATATCTGAACTTGGAACAAATGACAACAAATATTTCTGTTCAAACATAACGCAATAACAGCGAGATAATATAAAAATACTTTTTTCAAATAATAAAATAATTACTATAAAACTTAAGTAATATCATCGTATGTTAACAGCCCCTAAAGTAACTATTTAAAATATTGTCAAATCGACAATACAATAATTGCTTTAATTAACGACAGCATCACTTTAGAGCTACCTTAAAAGTGGAGATGTCAAGATGTCCGTGAAGGAGCAGCTGCCATTATCAAAACAGCAGATGCCCCGCCATGTTGCGTCCAGTCACGTGACGCTAAAAAGTTTTCACTGTGCATGACATGGATCTTGTTCGATTAAGTTGAAAAGAATTTAGCTAAAAATAAATAACTATAATACGCTATAGGGAGAATGGAATGATCACAAGTATATTATTAGAAAGAAATTAGCTGGCAAAAATGTTCTGCTGAGATGCGTCGTTTTCAAAGTCGCTCCATGCATTGTTCAATTCCATAAAAATAAGTTTGGCGATGTTCTCGTTATCTGTCCCGGTTTGCTAGAAAAAAGCCAATTAGCAATTGTTGAAAATGAGAAAGTACAAATACTTTATCAGGATGAACCGCTAAGCAAGCTTTCCGGTAAGCTTTCTTCACGTCAGCCGCAGAGACCAACTGGTGCATTTCGCATTTGTTCCATTTGGCTCCGTCCCACAGTACCATGTGTAAAGAGCACAACAAGGCCCTCACGTTACTCTTCTTTCCTTCAATCTAAAACATGAATTTTCATTCAATTACAAATGCCTCTTAAAGTCGAGCGATACAACGCACCCATTCCATAACTTTCAGCTTCTCGGGATCCATGTAAGTTGCCATTTCCTCTTTTCGCATGTCGTTAATAGTTCTTGGCATATTATCCTTTTTCGCTGTAAATTGATAACCCTGCGACCCTAGCAAATCTCCAAACACGTCAAAGGTCTTTGGCTTGTTATTACCACCACCTCCTTTCCCGTCCCCTTTCTCCCCCAAAGTTTCAAAATGCGACCGACTGTAGTCCGCCGGACTCTTAGCTTGATGCTGGGGTGTTACCGGTTTGTGCTGGGGAGTAGTCGGAGGTACTCTGATTGGAGAAGAAGTGTTACTTGTGGGGCCGTTCCAATTCATGCCCAGATCCGAAAAAAAATCGGTCGGTTTCTGAATAGGAACGTCAGAGACGTTGGAAGCGGGGGCGGAACTGAAGTTGCTCCAACCATCCAAAAGGTTGTTTTGAGCATCTGACGTACCGAAGGGGTCAAAGATGTTGGATTGGGGTTTAGGATTCGGCACTGACGAGCTGAAAGCGCCAAAGTTCTCGTTGGACGCGTCCGCTAAACCGCTGAGAAGATCGAAATTTGAGCTAGGGGACTGTTTTACCGGATCATACGCCCGTTTTGGCGAAGAGTTTAAGTTAAGCAAGTCTACGGCTTCTTGAAGTGGCCGTTCCACAGGCTGTAAATAAGTGGAAGTATTTAAAAGATGTGAAAACGGCAAGTAAATTAATTGACCAGAAAGTTGTTTAATGACGTTAGTGTAGTTCTGCTAAATGATTTTTTTAAATTAAAAGATTGGTGCCTTACAACGAATTGTTCGTTTTCTGAATCACTGGAATCGTTTTGTTCGGGTTCCGGCCTAGTTTGTGGCTTTGGCGAGGGTGGCGCTGGCCTTGAAGGCCTTTCTGGTCTTTGTGGGGATGTTACTGTCTTCTTTGCTGGTCTACTGACTAAAAATATAATTGTTATTAAAAATAACGCCAGCAAATGTCTTAAAATAACCGAAATTATCAATTGTCTCATCTTTTTCTATTTGAGACCCGAATACGGTATCTGTGACACGTTTAGTTTGGTCCGTCAGCCAGGGTGGCGGCTGTGAGGGATTCCTTTCAACGTCAGACACAAACACATTTAAGGTTACCATAAACCGGTCCTGGTAATGGTCTGGGCTTTCGGAAATCTCGTCCAACTCCGCTCTACAACAAGATTAAACGTAAGCTCCCGAGTAAACCGTTACAATTCTCACACACTTATCACATAACTGAGAACGAGTTTGTACTGATTACAACATGATAACAGTAATCATAGCAACAAAAACCGTATGTGCAAGACAACAATAAAAATTGTCCACAAGTGCAGTAACACAGTTATGTGTAAATGGAAGCAAAAGATTGGAAAGTTACTTGTTGAATTTAAGACAAGTCTCTTCTTCTGGAATCAAACCCGTGTGGAACTGTAGCTGACACATTTTGATTCCGGTGGCTTTGCCTTGACTCATTACGCCTCCTAAGATGTTGCGCGCATGATATATGACTATGCAAACGTCACCACAGACACTAGTGTTGATCGGCAACAGGCACTAAAAAGTCGAAAATTATCTTTTATTCTTTTAACATCGAGCCAACGCCTTACTTTGCCTTCAGTCACGTTGTACAGTCTCATTCTTTCATAGTCTTGTACCGTTGAGAGTACACATCGATTCTCGCTGTATACTTCTAAGTAGGGACGACAACCATCTCTGCAAATTTTAATTTAAAAAGAGAATGGGGATTGGACAAAAGCTCACCGAATTTTAGTAAAAAGTGGAACAGGTTGCATCTGAATTGAAACTAGAGTTACTGGTTTGTAGTGGGGATAAACTGGAGGTTCCTTCACAATATCGGCTAAGTAATACAAGTATCTTAATTCTGAAGGCCTCATGTTAGGAGGAAAACGTTTCACCGCAAACATCTGGAGGGCATCTTCCGGAACTTCGTACAGTGAGGCATAAATCAGCAAAGCACATACCAAAGTAGCGGAAGTCGCTTTGCCATCCTATCGATTGCTTTTTAGTTCATTTTACCAAGAAAGAAATTCAAAACCTACCAAACAATGAATCACAACAACGTTTCGACTATCACCGGCTAAATATTGATAGATATCCTCGCACAGTTGGTATAAAGAATTCAAAAGAGGCGCTTTAAACTGATCAGGGTAAGCAAAACCACAATCGACAACTCGCACCTGACCAAACTTCGAATGGTACGATTTTCCCGACAGGTTGTAGATGGAATACTTGAGATTCGGATGCCTGGAGTCAAGAAACAATCTCACGTCTTCGATGTGATTGGTTCTATAAGCGGATTCTATGCCCTCGGAGGGAAACGGCATTACGAGGATCCTCGAAGTAATATAGCTTATATCTAGACCGTTGCGACCCATAGATCTGAACAAACATAAAAAATAATGTTTATTTTCTTCTCCTAGTTTAACTTTTTACAAAGCTTGATTCAACTTACTGCTGCACGGTCGCCATCACTTTCGAGCTGGTGTCCTTCAAGTTTTTGAGGAAACTCCCTGCGCCCCCTTTCAGTGACGAAAACAACCCCGACTGCTTGACCTCAGGGAGTTTGTGAACGGGCATCGCGGGCTTGGGAGGTGCCGGTCTTTCGGGCTGTGGCGATTTGGGTGGCGCCGGTCTCGGCGGCGCTTCTCTCAACCCTTCGTTGTCGTCATCCTGAATTTTCTGCGGAAATTTCAACGGCACCCGCAAATTGTAATTGTTCGATTCGGCGATGGCCGCAATGCGATCCAAGACTGCGACGACCGTCAACCTCTGATCGGGATTGACTTGCAGACAACCACCTTAAACGGCGTTATTGAACAACAAAGAGTTAAATTGGTTGAATCGTTACGAATAATGTCGTGGAAGCAGGAATATTTCGGATCCGGAGGAAGAGTGTATTTAGCGTTGATAATGCGTAATTTGGCGCCGTCTTCAAATGGATGTTTCATGTAGCAAAGGGTGTATAGGATGCAACCCAGGGCCCAAATGTCAACGGGGGGTCCCACAAAATAGTTATTCCAAGTGTCGACCATCTCGGGGGCCCGGTACATCGGTGTCGTAAATCGCGCCATCTGTGAAGATTTATTGTTAAAAAAAAGTATGTTTCCAAGTAAATACGCGTAATGCAAATCCTACATTTTCTTCCAAACTGGTGTGTTGATTTGCTGACCAAGTCAGGTCAGGCCTGAAAATTTCGACAGTCGACGACCCAAAATCACATAATTTAATAGTGCCATCTCTGCTTATTAACAGGTTTTCTATTTTCAGATCTCTGTGTATGACTGGAGGGCTTTGTGAGTGCATATGTGATAAAGCTTTGCATGTTTGGTAAAAAATACTTGTGATTTTGTCTATTTCCAAAGCAGATGTGCGGGCTTGTAGAATTTCCACCAAAGACCCTCCTGAAAAGCCATCGATAAACTTATTTACTTCTCATTAGAAGAATTACCAGTGCAAAGTTCAGTAACCAACAAAAATTCTGATTGGCCATGATTTGTTTGGGCCTTTTCTATGAAAGAAGCTGATAAGTACTGGATTATGTTAGGGTGTCCAGAGAGCTTCTTCAACACGTTAATTTCCTGCATAATATTCTTTTTCGCCTCTTCATCGGCAGCCAGTAACCTCTAACAAAGAAATCAATGGTTAACTCATCAGAAAATCGCAACACCTACTTTCAACGCATAGTCTTTGCCGGTAGCCACATCCTGCGCGACAAACACAACAGCAAAACCTCCTAGAAACAACCAAAACTGCAAAATACACAAAGAAAATCAATATTGAAAATTAACCTTCAGCGATGACTTTTTTTATCCGCAACTTAACATTCGATATTTCAACGATTTGCCCAACAAAACTGCTGTCGCTCTGTCCATTTGCAGGGCTGCTAAAGTACTCGCAAGCCGACTTAAATAAATCGCTCATTTTAAGTTGAAAATTACCAAAAATTCATATCAAACACTTCAACTCAGATTTCCGGATTTCGTCGCCCACCCCAACATTCAGATCAGAGTCGCCAATCGTGCGACAAAAAATTTAAAAAAATTAACACATTTTCGGCCAACAACATGGTCACCTTTTACCTTAAACCCACAGAATTTTCATTAAAACCTACGAATTTTCTATTATGGTCTCGATATTTGGATAATCAATGCACAATTGATTAACCGTTCTAGGATTCGATTTGGCAACACTGATTATTGACGTCTGCTAAGTGTCAAAACATACCAAGAAGATAACAAGAACTGTCAAAGTGACAGCAGCAGAACTAGCGAAGTGTCAGATTGGGAATGTTGATGGTGTCACGTCGCAGGAAGTCGTAATTTTATAATTGTGACGATCGAAATTCTCAGTGGTGGTTGTTTTACCGTGCTGTTGTGGTCTGTCTGGGTGCCGATGACAATGTCATTGTGTTAGAAGTGGAATTGAAGCGATGCCGAGTTTCGAAGACCTGCAACCGGTTTTGCCCAAAATCGGCCAGATTATCATCCAAGACGTCCAAGATTTGGTTTTGTGCAAGCCCCGTCTGATTCCGTTGAAGAGTTTCACTTTGGAGAAATTGGAGAAGATGCAGAAAGAAGCCCAAAAATCCCAGTGTACTGACAAGAATTGAACCAAACATGAATTACGGGCCTTTGGTTTCTAAAATTTTACTATCTTTTATTTTGGCCTCCACAGTTCTCTATCGTTATGGCAACTGGTTTCGGCATCACATCATTGTAACTTTAGTCGTGTTACTAGCCTGGTATTTTAGTTTTTTGATCATATTTGCTCTGCCATTGGACGTAATTTCAGTACGTAACTCCCATATTTCCTGAAGGTTTTCATCGAATTGTCAGTTCAATTTCAGACGGTATATCGACAATGCGTTGAGGAGAACCCTGAAAATGTGAGCAGTCTACTTCAAAACACTACCAATGCCGATTTAAGCAAATGCGAGGAGCCGTGGAGTCGCGTTCCCGACAAAGTTTTTCCGAACTTATGGCGTACGGTTTACTGGAGCACCCAATTCTTGACTTGGTATTTGAGGCTCATAACCCAACCATAGAATAATACCTCCTTTTAGGCTAGTGATGCCGATGATGCAGTCATACATCAAAGCTGGGGACTTTACCATTAAAGGCAAACTAAAATCAGCTGTGGTCGATAATGCTATTTACTACGGCTCATATTTACTGATTTGCGGAGTTTTGCTTATTTATTTAGCGGTGAAGCCGGGAATTGATTTAGATTGGCCGAAACTGAAAGCGATTGCTTCTTCAGCTAGTAACACTTGGGGACTGTTTTTGTTAGTTTTGCTGTTAGGCTACGCTCTGGTCGAGGTTCCCAGAAAATTGTGGAATAACTCGAACCGCAGCTTTGTGTTGACCCATTCGTATTTTAAAGCGGCTAAACTCAGTTCGGATAAATGCGAAGCCGAGGAAACAGTTGACGATGTTTTAGAAGTAACTATTTATTTTTTCTCATCGTTTCTTTGAAAAAAAATTTTTTAGTCGTTGCAAGCTGTTTCGTTAGCCGTACACCCTGGTCACTTTTTGCACTTGAACTTGGAGACTATTTTGCAAAAAGTACCAACTGAATTGAGGGAACGAATGCGCCGTAGGCAACTTCCCGAGGACACCCCCACGGATCTGCCAAGTGAAAAAGCCTTGGTTCGGTTGCACAAACAGGTTGTTAATCAATCACTGTTTCTGTCGATCTTTACTTGATTTTATGCTACTAGACGATAAAATCGTTGCAAGTTTTGCAAAGAACCGAAACGCAATGGAACATTCTCGTTGAACAAATTTTCGACTTGGAAGACACGTTGAAGAACCAAATTTCAAGGGATAAAAGATTCAAGAGGACGTTTCAAAGGTCCAGAACCTTCTTCACCAGGTTTCTGTATACACCAATAGTAGGTAGGTTTAGGTTTCAACTTGAATAGAGAATGAAAAAAGAAAAAAAAACGATAGTCAGTAGGAGGAACCAGTAGGAACAGTGTTACTAAAAGCAAATTAAACTGCTAGCAAGCTAACTATTTTGAATTTATCTTTTTTTCAAATTCTAGAGTGGTACTGGAAGTGTGTTCTGTACGGCTACACACAAAAGATCCTGGCGGTATTGGCCGGAATCTTCTCCGTGGCCGTAGTGTGGTCCGAGGTAACTTTCTTCAACAAGCAACCAGTTCTATCAATTTTCGCCATAATTGTTAATTTAGCTAAATTTGAATACGACTACTTTACAATAGAGGTACTAAATGGGCCACAAGAACTGAACATTTTACTTATTGCTCTTTTCGTGATTACAGTTACTGTCAACGATGATAATTTTGTACTTATGCTATTGCGCTTATTCCACGGTTCTCAAAATACGGCTACTCAATTTATACTACTTAGCTCCCCACCATCAAACGAACGAGTACAGCTTAATTTTCTCCGGAATGATGCTAAGTCGGTTAACACCTCCACTGTGTCTAAATTTCCTAGGTTTGATCCACATGGATAGCCACATAATCAAGAAGCAAGTGATGGAGACTCACTACACACAAGTCAGTGACAACTAATCAGATCAACAAGGACTAAATCGAATGTTTGTTTAGATAATGGGGCATATGGACGTTATTGCCATCATTTCTGACGGCTTCAATGTATATTTCCCGATGGCAATCTTGGTATTTTGCTTGGCGACCTATTTTAATTTGGGGTCTCGATTGCTGACCATGGTCGGCTTTCATCAGTTTATTGGCGACGATGAAATGACCACAGATCTGATCGAGGAAGGCAGAGAGCTGATCAAGAGAGGTACCATTTTTACTAGCTCACCAGTAATTAGTAATATATGAATTTTCAGAAAAGCGAAAGCGACAACGATCAGAAGAGTCGTCATCAAGGAGAAGAGAGTTTCACGAACGTTTCCCGACCTCCAGTAGGTTTCAAACTCGCAACAGTTCAGACACAAGTATGTTTTTTTTTTTTAATATATAAAAGTGTAAAGGCAAATAATTGCCGTGTATAACTGTCGCAGTTCGACCAATGACTCAGCTGGAGCCAATGGAAAACACTCGTTCAAACTTGCTGACAGAGTCTCACCCATTGGATTCTTATGATGGTACTCGTTTTACTAACGAAATTGACACCCGGTTTCCCCCTGATTCTGACGATATAGATGCCAGGTTTGGGGCCAGCACAAGAATTAGCGAGAGATACGACCCTGGCCAAGAACTAGAGCCGAGGTTTTCGTATCAAGCAGAAGGCAACCACAGGAGCAGGGTGGGAATGCCTCCTAGAGGTATTTTTGATGACGTTTAAGCCTAAGTCATGTTTTTGTTTGTTAAGTTGTTTTCATTTTATCTCACTACTAAGTTCTTGTTACAAATTAAACTTTTTATCTGTACATATTAAGGAAGATACCACTCATTTAACCTCTATTTTGCGACTAAATTATTACTGTATCCAATTAGTGGGAAAAAAGTTATCTCAGTTTTAGAGTCGCCATTTGAAGAGCATTTGGTTTATTGAAGAAGAAAATGAAAATGGAACTTTTTCGGGTTGCAGGAAAAACAAAATGAGTGGTAAAGATTGTTACATAAAAGAGATCACCTTGTGTTTTTCTTAATGTGTGAAATTAATTTGGAATCACGAGTCGCCCACATCATTTTGATTTTATTGTATTTCTGTTGCTTTAGAATCGAAATATTTATACGGCCGTTATTGATTTGTCATTAAGCATAACCATACAATATTTATAATCGAGTGTTTGTTGAGTTTTGATCTTTGCTTATGATCTAAGTACTTTACATTCCAGTTGTGCAAATAGTTACGGCAGTGCCGCCCAACATATTATTAAGTATTATAACTGTACAAAGACTCATGGTATTTTATGTCACATTTCTAGCATCAGATGTTTTGTATTGAATCAAGAAAAGGCAGCTTAATTTCTAGACTAGTTAGTTAATGTCTCATTACGCCAATGGCAAGCACCATCTGTATTTTAGCCAGCAGAGGACGACAAGCAAAGAGGGCGCAAAAAGTAACCTAAATAAACTATTAAATGCAGATGTATTTTTAAATAACGTTATCGGAGCTTTACAAATTACTTGTCATTGATTGTGTGACGTTATGTTTGTTTACGTTAATAAACCAAATAAGTGGAAAAAACTTGTTGCATTGCGGATAACTTGACGCAGTTGTATGGAACGCCATTTGGACTTTAATATTATGTTCTTGAATTATCTATCTGGTATGATAATGCACAAAAGTGAAAATGATAATTTGTATTACTGTTGGCAAATTATGACATGGGTTATTTCTCACCTTATAAAAATAGAACAAAATTCTTGAAATATCTGCTTATAGGTCTTTAAAATGAAGGCAAAATCTTTGAAAAAAATGTCAAGTCTAAAATATACCTACCTTTAAAATAGAGCAAAATGATTAAAAAAACAAAGTGTCCTCTTAGTAGTTACTTTAATTAATTACACAACAAATATGTTACAAAATCTCACAAAAACAAAACTACAGTCTAATATTAATCAAGCCAAATAGATGATAAAGAATGTCATTATAGCTAGAGCGAAAAACGCGAGAATGTACATGATGGTAATTCTGATAAGCTTTCTATGTTCAATATCGTTAATGCGATTAATAACATGCTCCTTCTGTAAATCCTCCAATGATAGCGGCTCTAAGATAATCGGAGCTCTTTCAATAACCGTATCTTGCTCATTTTTGTTTGACAGTTGCCTAGTCTGCTCGGCTAAATTGTCAAAAATGTTGTTGTCGTCTTCAACCGGTGAAATTTCATCTAAATCTACGAAATTTCGCCGATGTTTCTTCCTATACGGCTGGGCTAGTGGAACTCTTGAACATAAATTCTTGAAGCTTTTAAAACGACATCGAAATTCCTCGAAATTGTAAATGGGCTCATAATCGTTGAAAGACAACCTATTCGTTTCGGCTACATTAATAATATCACTGCGATCACTACATTTTAAAATCCACAACAATCTTGTACAATCCCCAAAAAACGTCACAGAACTTTTCGAGGCTGAGAAATGTCTCGAAACGAGCGTATTATTTCCGGCCAATAGGTAATCGCTTAAACTTAACGGAAATTTTTCCAAAGTTCTGTTGTGTTTGAAATACAAATCGCTGTAAACCGCAAAATTACCGCGTCGAATTTCACAGTTTTCTTGACGAGAATAGAACATTTTTGGCGTCTCTTTCTTAATTAATAAAGTTTTCAAATTAAGTGCAGTAACTTGCGTGTAAAATTCCGAACTGCATTCGTTGAACACTTCTAGTTTTCTGATAAGTCAATTGATTGCCGGTTGACCCATCTCAATTTTCTGCAGTTCATGCAAAACCTATCGGAAAGAATGATTAAACAACCTTAATTACGCGACGACTTGAAAATCACCTCGAGAATGCACGACATACTCCACGCTTGCGTTCTAGAGCTGTCCCTGCAGAAAGTTCCGTTTTTGTTGGTCAATTCCGGAAGGCCTCTCCAGTTGGAAGTTTGCAATTCGACAAAGTGCTTTGACAAAACTACTTTGGTTTCGGCTAAGGTTTCGTGTAATTTGCCGTTGACGGAGGCGAAATGGAGTTTGGCTCGCAAGTAAAATCCGACCGGCCACAGCCACTCCTAAAAAATCGTCGTTAATAACAAGAAAATGTCGCGGAACCGGCTCTTACAGGACCCTGATGATAGTTGAAACCGTGAGACACGTTTGAATCGTCTGAATCGTTGGAGTTGTCGTAATCACCGTTATACGCCCAGTCTTCGGGATCCAACGTCTTCATCCCTAGCGGGCCTAGCAGGTACTTCTCAGCTTGCTCCAAAGCGGTCCAAGCGTGCTGCGGCTCGAAGAGTTCGGGTGCCTAGAGCAAATGATGTTGTTACTTACATCAAATTGAGTTAAATGTTTCTAACCAATAAAAGTACTGCCCTACTTTTTTTGGCAACCGATCTGAATTACAACGTGTGTGTACTTACAACCACCATGGCGATGGGAAAGTTGCATCTCAGTTGGAAATCGGACCATTCTTGACTGGCTCCGTAGCAGTCCTTGTAAATTCCCCGCTTATTGATTAAATCCGGCCTGAGCTCTCCCTCACATGGCCGTTCATTGACCCAGAAAAACTTTTCGAAGTTGCGACGTATTTTGTCGCCCCATTCTTCAAAACTCCATCTTGTCACGTCTCCATTTTTGTGTTTTCTCTCTACGCCATCAAACGGATACAGTCCCTTTTGGTATAACTGTCCCAACCAGGTTACGCAAGCTTTTGATAAACCGATCAGTTCAACAGCGGATCCGTCTCTAGGAGTCGCGGGTTTACCACGATTTCCCGCTTTATCTGATGATCCCATCTTGTCCATCCAAGTCCCGCAATTCCATCCGTTTCCCCCGAAAACGAAACCGGTATCCGGATGAATCCCGATTTGATTGTTGAAACCCTGATCGGTCATATGCTCGTCAATCTGTCTTCCGGCGTTTCTTTCTCGGAACACCAACCCTTGAAAATGAACATTCAGTGCTTCCTGGATGACGGCATGTAAGGGTTGGTCGGCGACGCCAGGAGGTTGCGGACTCGAATCGTCCTTGGGAAAAATCCTCGAGACTTTATCGGATAAAATCGTGTGACCTTCAGGGGCGTCTTCGACATAACACTTGATGCAATGCAACCACCACCAGATAGCATCTCGGCAGTTAAAACGAGAGTTGCGACCGCCGTCCAAAAGATTGGGGATAAGACCGTGACGTAAACAAGCAGCGTAGCCTAGAATATGGTAGCGGGCTTCTTGGTAACGACCAGTTAGGATGAAGAGGCCTCGTAGAGCGATGAAAGTGTCGCGGCCCCAATTGCGCATGTAGCCCACGGCGAAATGAGGGAGGCCTGCTGACAGACTGACACAGGCTTGGATGCGATCGCCCTGATTGTTGCGTCTTTGAGGCGGAACAGGGGGCAACAGATTGGGGGAGAGAACGGGAAGGTCGGCGGATTTGATGTAAGCAGCGAACTGAACTGAACCTAAGGCCAGCGCTCTCACGAAAGTCGAACCGTTCTGGATGAAGCTAACAAAAAAATCGTTTTTTAAGTACATACATTCAATTTAAAAAAAACCACCAACACAGCAAGGCTTTAAATAAATAGTTTCAGACTTACTCGGCCATAAGTTTGTAACATCTTTCTGTCAGAAGCATATAGATTCCTGTCGCAATAACGTCAAAATAACAAGGAACCAAGTATCGCGGAATCGACTTAAGCGACTTGATACTCTCCTCGAACCATTGACCCAAGGGTCGAGTGCCTTCGTCAAGCTTCAACCGTTGCCAAATATAATCTATAACGCAACAACAAATGATAGTTTCATAATAACAGTAAGACAATGATTATTAGTACCGATCATCCAATCACCATCACGTAAATTGGCGCACATTGGGTGACCCAAATCGTTATTTGGTCTAATATTGCATAAAAGCGACATAAAACCTAAAACAACAACGGTAATTGGCACATTGCTAATTAATGAGATTAACCTTGGAAGCCCGCGTAGACCATGCGACCAAAATTGGGGATGTCGTAAGTATCGAAGCCGTTGCCTTCATCACGTTCCTCTTGATCGCATCGGTAGAGAGCGCGGTTCAAATCAGACAACTCCATGGCGTCGATTATTCTCGACAATTCGGTTTCTTTTGCCGTTGAAAACTGACCGATTAGCTTTCTGATATTTGCAACAGCGTCATGCATATCATCAGGTAACGAAACTCTACAAAACATTAGCAAATATAAAGAAAAAGCGTGTACGAAAAAAAATCTATAGAATTAGTTATTAATTTCGATTCAACCATAATGATAAGAGTAGTTTCAATGGTGATGAAATATTTGCAAACATACACCTTGAAACCCCGCGGACTAGAAATTTAAAATTACTTAATAACGGCAATGCTGCCAGGTTTGAAGTTCTTGAAGTTCAACTGGATGACGGTCGGGGAGCCCGCATCGACTCTGTCGAAAACCTCTGAACCGCTCGGTTGAATATGTTGCCGCAACTGAACTTGATACTCCGATAAGCCGTTGATCCATTTGGAGTCTTGCGCAAATTTTTTAAATTTCGCATACTTAGAACTAAAATTGCAAGTAAGAGATTCAGATTTTTGATAAGTTTTGTTTTTTTTCAAAAGACAACTCACTTAGAAGTAACGTGACTGAGGGTTGCTTCTAGCACAATTTCGTCTAAAATTCCTTCAACGCGAAGCGCTTTGATGCCCCTTTGATGATTGGCCGCATCTTCGGATGGATGTTCAAAAGCTGTGAAAGCGATTAAAACGTAACTCTGATGAGTTTCGGGACAATGACGCGTCACTGCTACTATATCGGAGTCGATCTGATCGACATAAACCTGAAAATTGAAAGTGAAGACAAAAGTTGAGCTCAATTGAAAAATGTACTTGGTTAAATCCGTAGAGTCCCAATCGATAATGCAAATCGTTTAGTGCCTTTTTCGCTGCGATTATCCCGGATTTGGCAGTAACATATCGGGGATTTCCCGTCGCTATATTATCATCCTCGGTCCATTCCGAATATTGTCTGTTTTCGTCGACAACATGAATGTGGTGGGGGACGAGTTCATCGTAGCCCCGGTTGGAACCGCTGGCGCAACAAGCCATGTTGACTAGAGCTGTGCTGGGTAGCATATCGAAAACCGATCGTTTTTCAACCGGACTCGGATTGTCGTGAGTTAAATCGAGGAATAGAGCGTGGGCCACCGAAGGTACTAGCGGGCGAGTGTGCGGTTGGTAGAAAGAGCCGACAGGAGAGCCACCGTAACGGTAGACGAGACGCCCTTGCTCGTGGGAATCCCAAGCGGACATTGCCTCTAAATCAAAAAAAGTTGAAGCATCATCGTGGTAAAATGGCACCTATTTACCTCGTATCAGTGACGTGATTCCTAATCGGTTAACGAAAATGTTGTCAGTCATGTCGGAGTTTGTGAATAATTCAGCGACTACATAGAGATCAGGTCTAACTTTTCTAGCACAATCTAAGAGGTATTCCGCGACCTACAACGTGTCTTTATTAAGATGGCATTGGAAAAAATGGCGCGTTATCATTTACTGGAATCGGGGTCGAGTGGCAGTTGTCCAATCTGACGCCATCAAACATTTTGGCAGTTTGCTCCACATACTTCCTCATATACTCCCACAAATAAGGACAGTCTTCAGGTTTATCGCCGTAACTGCCAATTAGAAAAGCAAATTAGTCAAATACTACGGCAATGATGAAATTTACTACCGCAATTTTACACTGTCGCCCCACGCGATCAATTCTCTTCGAAGATAAACGTTGGAACCGTTAGAAGCAAAGTTCTTCAAAGGATCCGCGTTCATCACCCACCCATTGTGAGCCATCAGAAACCTTCCATTTTCCCCATACATGATTTCTTCGTGTTCACTAACGCTACCAGGGGTCTCATAATCGGTGAAGTATCGGAAAAGTAGAGGATTTTTTTTCGAAATATCTCTAATTTTCGGCCCGTCGTGCTGTACTCTAAAATAACGAATCCCGGCAATGGAATTGTCGACCGCTGCTCCTAAATGAATGTTAATTTCGTCAATGACTTTTCCGTTCAAAGTATCTAGTTGTTTCTTGAAATCTTCAACGCAGCGCTTAATTCTGGTTTCTTCGTCGAAACAATCTGAACGGTAAACGTTGTAAAGTTTCAGCGCTAAAGTCATGTCGATGGTCGAAGATAATCTTCGAAACAACGGATCTTGAGTCAACTTTAACTGTTCGTTGCGATCTGAACTCTCGGGTGTGGGAGCTACTTTGTTCCTGGCTAAATTCAGGAATTCAGTCACGTATCGGTTGGTGTCGCAAATGAACATTTCTTGGAGTTTGATGCGGGCCAGAACGTCGTTGTGCAGGTGATAACGGATTGAGTTTAAGTGATCTTCGGTACTGACGTCAGTCGATATACCTTTGTCTTCGTACAAACCTTTGGCGACATCTTTCGAAAACTGGTTCAATGCGGCGTCTAGAAGATATGCCGGACGCATGTGGGGGCAGTTGGAGCAGTTGTAGGTGACTTCAGGGTGATCGTACAACCATTCGCTTTCGTTAGCAGTATGGTTCAGGACGATATCGCAAATTGAAGTGACCTAAATCAAAATAACTTTGGTACTAACACATGTGTTAACGGCAAATAGTAGAGTCGAGACATAGAACGCTAGTAGGTATATCACGACTTCCGAAAAGAATTTGTAGTGATCGCTGTTAAGGTTGTCAATTTTCTATAACAAATCACACTATACCTTCCACTCGTTTCTGATGTCGGCCATCAAATTTTGAATATCATCAAAAGTGACTTCTTCGCCACTGGTATTATTGAAGGCATGGTTGACTTTCAGTTGATTGCTCAAACTATATGAAGAATTTGATTCACCTAGTTCCTTAAATTTGCATATTTTAACAATTATTTCTCGCTGGGTTTTAAGACATTACTTGAATTGGAGTGAAATGGATCATGTTGTAACCGGAGTTCTTGGCCACTTTGAGTTTGTGTTGCCAAGTGTCGAAGGGTCCTAAACTTTTGGCAAGAACTGTTTGACATTGGACGCAATCTAATGGGAGGTTTTCGTTGTTCCCGTACTTTAGGATCGGATCCACCAAGAAGAAACCGGAACCCTGATGTTTGTTCGGTTCGCTGTGAATAAAAATAATATCAAAAGATGGAAACTGCACTTTATAATCTGTTTTGCTGAAAAATCTTACAACAGTCTTACATTGAACCATAGAAAACGGATTAATAAGGTGTGATAAGGTTTCACTTTTACCGCAATCATATTTTTTAATTTCCAGCTAAATTAGCCATACTCACGCATTTTCATAGCTAAAGTAGTAATGGAAGCTTCCGGCAATGTTCGATTTTATCTCGGTCAAGAGGGCGGTGTCGTCCGCATGGTTGCATCCTTCGTCCTGATGCCAATTCAATAAATTGTAAGTAGCCCGTTCAAACTCTTCTCCATCTTTCGGATAATTACAGTAAACAGAAACGTTTCGACCCAACAAGGAGGGACCGAGTCGAAACTGCAGCACCCACCCCTTCTCGATTCGATACAAAGTTGAGTCTTGGTGCTCCTGATCGTTGAGGGTCAACACCCGCGTTTGGAAACGAGAAGACATATTTAAAGTGAACGTTTTCTCTTCCACAACTGGAGCGAAAAAAGTTGTTTTCTTTACAATCTGATTTTCTTCTTCTTCGATTCGATGGAGAGGCGGTTTTTGGATATCTAAATTTGACCCCTTTTCAATTAGAAGAATGCTTTCTTGTTGTTGCGCTTTTTCTTTATTATCAATTGGAGCTAGAATTTCCTCCTGGCAATCTTCAACGTCAGCAGGAGAAAATTTGTCTAAAATTTCAACGTCCTGGCTCTCAGAAGAACTAAATGTTTCGATTTTTTCCTCGACTGAATTTTCCGGTTGTACTTCTTCAAAGTTGTCAATAATTTCGCTCGGCGTGACGTTTGGCGATTTTATGTCTTCAACTATTGTTTTCAATGGTTGAACTTCTTGTTTTAGAACTCCATCCAATGGTATTTCATTACTCTCAACTTCCCCCCAATTCTCCTCGAACTTATTAGAAGCAACTGACGCATAAGAAATTTTCGAATGAACTTTTTTACTCTCCTTAACTTCTAAATACACAACTTTTCCTGACCCCTTATTGACGATTTCAATTAAATTCTCGCGATTTTTCGCATCAACTTGATCGACCTCTTTCTTGTCTAGTTTATCGACGATGACGTAATCATTTCTATTGTCAGATGTGGCAACACTTTTTTGCTCTTCAATCGTTTGCTTTTTGGTTTGATAAAGGTCAATCAGCGACGATTTAGGTAACTCTTCGATCTTAGGTTTGCGCCTGGAACTTTTCCGATCTTTTACGGGAAGAAACGAAAAACCAACTGGATCATTTGAAGGGTTTTCTGGATGATTCAACGGTAATTTAGTGGTCGCTTTCGGTTCGTGTTTCTCTATTTTCGTCAAACCTTTGCCTTTGAAAAAAGAAAAACCGACGTCGTCATCGACCGGAGGCTGTGGATCTTTTTGTTTTTTCAGTTGCTTGTTTTTCTTGCTTCTGTTTGAAGACTTTGAGCCGGAATCGGTGAAATCTGGTAAAGTTTCTTCAATTGATTCCTTGATTGAAGTTGTTACTGTCGTGCTAAAGGACAGTTCTTCCCTGGACGTTTTTGGAATTTTCTGTTTAGACTTAGGGCTTTTCTCTTCTTTATTTTCAGAAATTTCACAACTGTCGTCACGAGTACCTCCAGTAATCTAGAGAAAAAAAAAACAACTGTTGAAACCGATTCTAGATTTGCTCGAGAAAAGTGGGAAATTACTCACTTGCTCACATACTCTCGATACGATTAATAGTTTTAAAACGCACCACAAAACCCCGGATCTGGTTAGGTGTAAAACAATATATGGGCTATTTTTCAAGAAATGTAGAACGAATCTGAAAACTGTCTCACTAAGCTTCCATAAGCGGCTACAGGTTCCGCTAATGGCACTATCTTGATGACTGCACACAATTCGTGCGGTTTTGTTATACATATCGCAGATAATAGCGAAATAAATAATAAAAAGTGTAGTTAAACGTTTGAGTAAACAAGTCGAAAAACGTTATTCGGTTCATAATGGCCTATCAAAGACCATAGGTTACGTAAATCCAAGCTTATTAGTTTCAGATAAGTAGTCAACGTTAAAAAATAATTAAAATCTTGTATTATTGCACCTCTAAACTCTGTAATCATGCCTTAATTAAAAATAACCTCTCCGCGGAACTTATTATGATAAATATAAATAAAACCGTCTCGTGGGCACTTGTTAGTCTTACCAATAAACCGCACTGCCCGCGTCAGTTTAGATCAGATGCAGTTTCTAAATCCGGATCATTGTGGGCAAATTGACCTTTCGCAGATTAATTCAAAAACATTGCGGCTCCCTGCAGCTCAAGGTGACATTGACCTGACAGCTGAAAGACCGTATAGGTCATTACGGGCGATTGGTAGCGCTACCGGCAATACCGGTAAGAAGAAAAAGACTTGAGGAACGATTCAAACAAAGCTGCTTTAATTAATTTAACAATACGTTAAGTGACATAAATTAATATTCGATAACAATGCATGAAAAAAAACCTTTTCTAGTGTTTCAAAATGTTTTGGATAAATGGATGTGTGACGACGACGAAATTGACAGTTGCTTGGTGACATTTACCATACATTAAATTAACGTTGGTAAGGCAGTCTAAAACAATTTTTTGTTATTTTTAACTTACATTTTGAAACTGCAGCAACTACTGCATAGTTTCTGCAAATTTGTGAAGGAATTTGCCTTTTCCCATGGGTTTGAACAACTATTAGCGATTATATAACCGCTTAGCCGATTTGGTTCCAAAATAAAAATTCCCCAAGACAAGAACAGCTGTTGGTCGGTCAACAAAAATATTGAAAATGTCATGAAGTTCCTGAGGATAGTTAACACGTTTAAATACCGCTTAAATAAACATTTCTGGGACGCAACAAGTTTAAATATTAATTATGGACAATAACATGTGCAACATAAGCAAAAGTTTTGACAGCGAGGAGCAAGAAGTGGAGGTGGCGAATCGTATTTTCAACGTGGACAGTCGCGAAGACCTGCAGGCCTTGTATCAGAACTCGGGGCAGTGGTCCAATGATATTGACGATGATTTGGAAACTGTTAATATAAACAATTTTTTCCATCGAGTACCGAGCGACCAAATCATCTACCAAACCCGACAGCGCAGATTGAAGATGATTGGCAAATATGTCATGGGGGACTTGTTAGGGGAAGGTTCTTATGGAAAAGTCAAGGAAATGCTGGATTCCGACACGCTGTGCCGACGCGCGGTAAAGATTTTGAAACAACGTAAATTGCGAAGGATACCAAATGGTACTCAAAATGTTGAAAGGTAAATTAAAGAAAAAAAGAGAAAAACTTACTTTGCTGACAATCCAGGCGACTAGTGCTGCCATTTTGGACTTGAACCTGTAACAATTTTTGTGGTTTTTAGGGAAATCAAGTTGTTGAAGTTGCTCAAACACAAGAACGTTATCGATCTAGTTGATGTTCTATACAATGAGGAGAAACAAAAAATGTATTTGATCATGGAGTTCTGTGTGGGAAGTCTTCAAGGGATGCTCGATTCGACGCCCAATAAAAAATTCCCTATATTCCAAGCCCATGGTTACTTCACTCAACTGATTGACGGTTTAGAGTATTTGCACAGCAAGAGAGTGGTGCACAAAGACATTAAACCGAGTAATTTATTGTTGACCCTCGAGGGTCAGTTGAAAATTTCCGATCTGGGGGTGGCTGAGGTGAGTTGGTACCTTGTGCTAATTATATTCAAATTTTTCCACATCCAAATCAAAATTCTGTCCATTTAATACGGGGGCACACGCTTGCAGGGCGAAAATATCGCGGAACTAATCATCGATTAAAAACAAAAAACTGCGCAAAAAACTTGGTGATATGATAACAATACCTTAATAGAAGTAGAATGGCTACTAGCGACGCACCAGCTATTAGTAGCATGATTGAAAAACGGATTAGGTCAAAGGTGGCGTATTCAGCTAATCTTGATCGTGAGCAGGAGTGATGATACTTTTTGTTAGCCTCTGGACAGGATTTGATGGCGTTCCTGGCTTGAGAATTGGCTCAGGGACCTGTAGAGGTCACTCTTATCTGTTGAGTTTTTGAGGCGTCACCTTCTTTTCTTGTTGCCACTTTATTGTAACTGTAAATAATGCGCGATTTAACTTAATTTCGTCGGACTGGCGATAAATTCCATCATTTTCGTGCATGGGGCCTGCATGATCAAAAACGCAGTAAATTTTAGGAACATACATTTCATGCCTCAATGATCTCGGTATCAATATTTGCTTTTAATTTAGGCGATAACATACTATAAATACATCTTCAAGATTTTACTTTTAGAACTTTGTTATTGCCCATCAATTGTTTAATTCTAATAACACTTTTGCTTGACGGCATTTCCGTGATGATGGTTTTATTGTTAATACATTTTTTCTTCAGACAATCGATTTCTTCGCAGTGAACGACACATGTGTTCAGGGTCAAGGTTCGCCAGCATTTCAGCCGCCCGAAATAGCCAACGGTTTAGATTCCTTCCCCGGCTTCAAAGTCGACGTGTGGAGCAGTGGCGTGACTCTGTAATTATCCTATGCTCAAAGAATAATAAAGCAATAACAAAAATCTCACATTTCAGATATAACTTGGTCACGGGAGTATACCCTTTTGAAGGGAACAGCATCTATAAATTGTTCGAGAACATCGGGAAAGGCGACTTTACAATACCAGAATCAATAGAAGAGCCATTGCGGGGTTTGTTAGTAGGAATGTTGATCAAAGATCCTGCCACTAGATTCAGTTTGCAACAAATTAGACAACATCCGTGAGTTTCTCTTCTTAATGTTTTTTTTTTTTTTGTAATATCTAAATCTGGTGGTTCCAGATGGTTCAGTAAAAGACCGCCTCGAGTTTCAGTAGCTGTGCCCGTACCTCCGTTAAGAGGGGATGAGTGGCATAATATGACTGTGTTGCCCTATTTATTCGATCATTATTACGGCAGTAGCGAGACGACCAGCAATGAGTATATCACGGAACACGAACTTAACGGTAATTTACCAACTTTTTGAGTGATGGGTGGTGAAAAGTTTATAATTTGCATGCAAATTTTACTGCGTAGTTTTGTTTTAAAGAAAAAAAATATTTATAAGTAAACTTGATGCGTTTTCAAGGAAGGCGGCAACAATAATCAATAGTACGTTTTGATTTGCAGAAGAAATCCGGCGGCTTGATCCCGAACAAAGCAACGGCAACGCTCAGACAAACCAAAGTTCAAAACGGAGATGGAAGAAGCCAATATCCTGTATTACGGTTAGGAGATTACCAGGGTGCAAACAATCTTGACAGGGCTTTCATATCGTTTTACATTGTTGTTAAGGATTTTCCTGGGCGATTGCGGATCGCGCTGAACTGTTGTTGCATTGTTTATAAATTTATATTGTTATCGTAGATGTTTAAATATCAAATATTTTTAATTTTTGTTGATGTACGCGTTCAGAGCCAACTGCAATCGCCGGTAACTGCGCGAAAAGCATGGAAGTGCCATATGTAAATTACTATGAAGAGTATTGAGAATAAAATTATGTTGATTGGTCGCGACAGCTTCACTTGGTTTAATAAAAAACCTAAAATTTTCAACAGTTAAAAAAAATTAAAAATTTTAGAAGAAAAGATTTATTTCAAAATTGCACTAGACATGTTATTTCACACGTCCTTACACTGGTTACAGCTAGTATATTGGAGCAGACTCGCTTAAATGGCAGAAATTAATTAATATTACGAGACATTTGCAGCCAAAAAGCTTAAGTTACGTAAAATTGGCAGTAAGTAAAACCGATAAATATTTTTTTAAAGAAAAATAAATGTATTAAATTCAGTTGTTTTTCGTTGGCGTAGAGGCGTACATATGGTTGGCGCTCCAGGTCGAACTCCCGCCAGTGAGATATCCTGTATCAGCGGTGCCGTCATTTGACCACAGTTTTTCCTTCAGCCTTCTCAACGCTGTCTCATCTTCCATTTCCACGTCGTACTTGAAGCTGTCTGAAAGTCTTTTTCTCTGACTAGTAAATATTTTCGAGTGAGGAGTGACGGAATTGCAGTCCTCCATCATTTCAGGACTGCTGGTTGGAGTTCGGGACAAAATCGAGACTTGCTTGTGTTCAATGTCCCAATTCATAGAAGTGTTGGAGAGCTCTGGCAAAGAACAATGCTGGTCAAGATCTGCTGAAATAAATAAGAAATCATTACATGTGAAGAACGCTTTGGTTGTGTCAAGCTTTCAATTGAACAAAAACGCGACGTCACCTACCGTAAGCGGCGCTTTGATCTGGCAAGTGATTGACATCAGGAACTGCTATACTGTTCTCGAGACTCATGTGCCCCGAGAAACTCAGTCGACAGGCAGATCTGGAACTGCGTGGCGATCTACCTATGGGGGATAAGTTACACTCCCGCAACTCTGGACGGTCAACGGAAGCATCAAAGTTGGCGCTTCTATTAAATTCAGGGGACAACTGAATTGGAGAAAGTCCAGTAGACAGAGCCGGGGACGATTCCAAAGAGGCTATGTGTTCATCTTTTTCACAATCAAACAGTTTGCGATAGAGAGACGATTCCAAGTTGTCCTGTTGGTCTTGGACATAATTGAAGTAAGGTGCTAGGACTTTCTCGACGTCGGGCGGTAGCTTTGGTGGTAAACTTAAAATGGTTTGGGCGCTTCCTGATAAGAAACAATTCATTTACAAATAATACATTCAGGTCAGGTGTATATGTATGTATATAACAAAACACCAATGCTACTAGTGGCATCTTAAGCAATCAATTAGATTATTAAATAAATACCATGACAAAGCTGAGGTTGCGCTTTTAACATTGGACTTTCCTTGATCAATGCTGTGCGTTTTAAGTCTTCAGTGAAGGGGCTGGGAACAATAATCTTGTGATTGAAGAATTTATTGATTTTTTCTTGCATTATCGACTCAATAGTGGGGTCTTGCTCAAACACCTGTTGTGATACAGTAGCTTCGTCGATATCAGCCGGTTTCAGACTTGAAATGTCTTCAATGCTCCATTTAAATTTCTCGTCAGTCTTTGGGGTAGAAACTTGAGCAAAAACGCTAGGACTACGCCGAGTTTTAATAAACCATAAACAAACTGAAGAAACTCACCTGAAAGTGGGGAGATGCAATCTGTCGATCAGATGCGGCTCAAACGGGTTGATGATCCTGGTGAATCTGGACGGCGGCGTTGAAACGTTTGGAAGGAACCGAAAGGGGCTATCACAGTTGTTTCGAGAGCCAGTTAAAACTCTATTTACAATAGGATTCTTCGATTTTGAAGGGGTTTCGTTTTTTATGTCCATTGTGTAAAAACTTGTTACTTTAATGATAATTTTAAAAAATAAACAGTTATTATTACTACCACATTAGAACCACATCATTGATTGTTTTATCACGCATTGAAGAGGTTGCAACTAAAACTAAATAAAATGAACACAAAACGATTTAAACACAGCCGACCGTTATCCACAAATTTCAAAAACAAACCGAACCGACCGTTTGACTTTTTGTCCGCCGCCTTAATCGAGCATTGTTACCAACCTATCAACTATAATAATTGTGCTTAAAACCTTTTGCTGCTGCTGCTATTGAACTATTTATTGAAGTATGTGACAGCTGTCATTGCTTCTTTCTAACCTAAGATTTAGGCCGAAATTACTAGCATTTTCTCATAAAATCGAGTGCTTTTGCCACAAAAGTGAGTCGAGAACCCTTTAGATACCGCGGACATTCCTGCTATAGTTTGAGATGGAGGACGGGGCCCCGAAAAGGGGTCGCGGTAGAGGACGCGGGGGCCGCGGCCGGGGAAGGGGTAGAGGACGTGGTCGGGGGCGCGGCAAAAAAGCGATTAAAGTGATCGAAAGCGACGAAGAAGCTGACATTTCCCAGCTACAGGAATCTCCTGAGGATACCCCCTCAACAGAAGTGGAAAGCAATGAAAACGTTGCCCCTAAACGTAATTCTTTTTTTTTATTGTTTTAATAGCAACCTATTTGATTATGTGGGTTGCAGTTGACTTGGAGGCTGACATTTCGCAACTAGAACCTCCAACTTTTACCACAATTAACCGGGGTCCACCTGAACCAATGCTGCGCTTGGACTGGAACCACAAAGTCAGCTTAATCGGCGAGAAAGTGCTTAATCCCATGATTCACTGCTGCGACAAATGTTTGAAACCGATTTTAATATACGGAAGAATGGTAACTGTCAAAAATTTATTAGCTGTTAAATCAATCTTTTTTACTGTAGATTCCTTGCAAGCACGTTTTTTGTCTATCATGCGGCAAGCAAGAACAGAAACAGTGTCCCCGTTGCCTCGAAAAAGTTTCAAGAGTCGAGCAAACCGGCTTAGGAACAGTTTTTATGTGCACCCACGGGGGTACTCGTTACGGTTCGTCTGGTTGTCGAAGAACTTATTTATCTCAACGTGATCTCCAAGCGCACATCAATCACCGCCACGTTTCTTCGACTGCTGTCCAACCAATGGAGGTGTCGGCCGAGCCGGAAAGAGTTGCAGTTAGGTCCAAAACTAACGATCCAAGGTCCAATATTGCGATTTCGTCAAGTGTACGTCAGCGCCCTACACAGATCCAGAGTGCAGGGGTGCGCACTAATTTAATTACTGTACCTATTCAGGATACCGCACCTATTGTGCATGAAACTGCTAATTCAAGTCATTCCTACTACAATCAGTACTCGCAATCGACTGGCTATAATCAAACTTTGCCTCCAATGCACATCCCGCCACCTCAACAGCCCCAGTATTACGCGGCACCACCGGCCTATAGTCCGGCGCAGAATTATTCCGCTTATAGCGGAAACGCCGGGGCGGCCCCCCAATATGGGACGCAAAATGCCCCCGCCAGAACTACACAGTACGATTACAGTTCAGCGCCGCCTCCACAGTGGACTAGCAATCAACCCTACTATAGGTGAGAGCGCGAGTGCTGTTGCCCGTCTTTGCTTTGTTTTTAAAATAGTGTTTCTGATAGTGTTTAATAATTAAGTGCATATACTTAATGATTTTAATTTAAATAAGATGCCAGTTGGTCTAAAACTGAATTGTTTTAACTTGTTTGTTTCAAACTGTGTGTAAATGGGACAGCAGATTTGCATTGAAATCTTTGAATAAAGGGAATGATTAATTGTGCTAGTATAGGTCCCTATCTGTGATCATGCAGGAGCTCCGACAGAAAGAGCAAAAGCGGACGATTTAAAGTAGTAGACTTTAAACGCCATCTAGTTGTGGTTGCAATAACTTGACAACTGAAAACTTCAAAAAGTTGGTTTAGCCAGCTATTTATAATCTTTATCCAATAAACACATTTTACTGTGTCATAAATATTACTAATAGAATAATAAGTTGGCCGGGAGAATATGCCCACGCGCTCCTACCGAAATGCACAATACAAAAGTTTGCCGATCAACAATAGCTTTGGTACAGATTTTCATAGAAAGATGGAGGTCAAGTCTTAATAAAATATATTTTTAAATATAACATGAATAAAAAACAATTGAAAAGCTATAAAATACTAAAAATATGATAAATGTTAAATTAATGTTTTCAAGCATCATTAGACGCTAATTACGAAAGTAATGATGCTACATTAAAAGTGTATGTACGATACTTGCGGATCTCGCTTAAGCTCTTAAGCAAGCTTTGGTACATTTAATATCGAAGCCGTACATGCTAAAACACATAAAAATGACGTTCATTGCGATTTGACAACACTTATAAATATTAAAACGATGTCAAAAAATAGACTTGTGGCGCATCGAAAGGCTGCATAGAATCACATTGTGTATTACAGTATAAAGCACAACAACTACTTTTGTACTAAGTAATTTAGTTGCCAGATACAGACAAAGGGAACTTGTTTATAACAATCAAAAATTGTCATGGCCGCTGTTATACGCAAGTCCCCAACATTTAAAGGATACAATAAATAAAATAGTCACTTGAATATCATAAAAACAAAAACGCGTGTAAAGGTACCTACTACTAGAGCTAGAGCGGCGAATTACTTCTTAATAAGAGATCTCACTTTATTCACACATCTGTCCATAAAATTACGTTTACGTTTGGAGTCGCTGGAACTGCTGTGCACCGACGATTTATCGTCCAGATCCGGACTCTTGTTTTCGCTAGCTTCAGTCTGATTATCGAATTCCTTGTCTAAATCGTCACAACTTTTGGTTGTTTGGGACGGAGTCTGTTCGTTAGTTGCTTGATTAGAAGCTGCTGCAACGGTTGGCTCCGAATCGAGGAGGCCATCCAAGCTGCGAGATCGATTGGGGGCGGGAGGTGAACTGGCCATGGCCAGGGACGATACAGGAGTATTCGAACCTCTTCGAGTGTAAGGATATTGCGGGGGCAAGCCGCGCGGATATCGGCTCGAATTCATTATCCAATTGCGGGACGGACTGTTGGCCTTATAAAACCTGCAAATAACAACTGCGGTTCACGTTAGTCAAAAAGTTGGTTAATGGAAATACATGGGCAGGTTAAAGTATGGCAACGGACCACTTGTCTCGATTCTTTCACATCCGACGTTTTACTCCAAAACTATTAGATAATCAAAGGATTTGCAGTAGTTAGAGTCGTCTGCAAAATCAAAGCGACATGCTTGTGATGCGAGATTAAAACCTACAGCAGCGTACCATGTGCCCTTTTAAGCATGCGGGAAAGAGGAAAATGGCAAAAAAAACTTACCTAGGAAGAGGAGTAGGTGTACCCGAGGCTAGGGGACCATCTAGTCAATCCCTAGACAGTCCCGAATTTCCGTTCACGTCTTTGTCAGAACCTTTTCCGCTTCCAGAATCGTTGCTGTGCATCCTCTGGTAGTTGGGGGGTTGCCGTACTAAACCGGGATTCGAAGGCGTCCCCGGCGTAATATCACCTTTACCCATGGCCACGCGATTGATCAGGCCATCAACACATCTTGAATTCAACTCTCCACGCATGAACCTGAAATTATTTGAAAAATTAATTTTTACACTGGAGATGACATGCACATTAACATCACCACCCAGTAAAATAATTTATGTTTTAGCAATTGATTATAATATTTTATAACAATAAAAGTAGTTGAATGATTTCAACATGTGGAAAGTTTAAAAAGTTCATACATTTCGGTCTTGTGCTCATTTCATACCTTTCTAGTTTATCCACGCAAGCGTCTTGGTAGTCATGAATCCATCGTACGCCGTTAAAGTGGCAAACCTGTCTCATGTCTTCGGGAAGCGCGTCAGGTTCAGGCCATTTAAAATTGTCGATTATGGGGATTATGTTACAATTTGCTTCGAGAGCTGCCACAATTTCCTGTTAAAAAAAAAATAATAATTCAATACTAATAATGGTTAATTGACGAAATTTTTACTCACTCGATGCACCCAGTCTTTTCCTTCGGCATCTCCTAGACACCTCTCCAACGCTTGAGGTGTTAATACCAACAAGAAATGTTTGGCTTTCTGGATGCTTTGAAGGAGGTTGTTGTCAAATTTGCCCGCTTCCAATCTTTCAACGTCGATAAAAACACTAAAACCTCTCAACTGTAGATGCACCTTCAACAAACTAGCCAATTGAGAGCCGTTCGATCGTCGGTAACTGACAAACACATCCAACGATTTGTCCAAACTGTCCTCGTTTAGGTTGGCTAGACCGTTTTCCAGCTGTCTGATGCCTTCCATTATACGGAACCGATGGATTGAATTCATAATTCCGCACTCATTCAACAACTGATCCTCGGAGATGTTGCGCAGAGCTTCTTTGGTTTCGACGCCGGCGTTTAGTAAACTATAAGTGTAAATACTGAATTCAGGTCCCATTGCTTGAAGGAAAGTGTTGATATTTGCGGTGTCCCTAGAGGTGTAGTCGGCCATCTTCTTCAACTTCTGCAACTCCCTCGTGAATCTGCAATGGCACAGAACATGAGGTTTGCGCAGTTCGCCGGAACATCAACAAGTCAAACTGTCTGTCGACAAGCCCAACAGTGAAAAAAAAACTTGTCATTTTATTTATTTGGCCTCTGAATAATATTTGAAATTGTAACAAAGTCAAAATTTTCTTTCTTTTCTTACCTTTTTCTTTTAATTCCGTTGGTTAATCCAATATCGTCCCTGAGATTGTCTTCGGTCAGCTGCAAGAGCAGATCGCCATCGACTCGACTTTCTACGAAACTGCGCGAATACTCCCCAAACCCGATCTGCTTAACCCATTCTTCTACGTCCTCCGCAGACCATAACGGCACCTGTTGGCTGAGCTTATGCGGCACTTCCTCCCCGATGAGCCTCAAAGCTTGTGCCGCATATTTCGAAGCGACGGCGTTCGGACAACTGGCAACCTTCTTCAGCGACTCGATGGCACCGATTTCGGCAAAGATATTCGTGTTACCCTGTTGTTTTTTAATGCCGGCTTCCATACAAAAATGGAACGCGGCCAGATTTCGCGCCTCTTCCCGTTTTGAACTCAGTACAGGTACCAAGTGTTTGAGCCAAGTTTTGCTTTGGCCGTGAGCATGCGCTAGATTCGATTTGGCAAATTCGGAGGGATTATGCGAAGTGACGAAGGGTTCGACGAGTCCTAAAGTGCCCGATTGCAAAACGCCAGCTTCGATTTCGGCGTTCGCCACCAAAACAGTGATGGCGAGACATGCGTAATACTTGATGTTGTCGTCATTGTGGAAAGCCAGAGGAAACAGCCACATTGGAACTTTTCGATTGATCATAGCTTCTTGGTTTTCGGCACCGCCGTACAAACTGAGATTGGCTAAAGCGCCAGCGCAATGTCGTAAAGTTTCCACGTCGCTTTTACGGCACTCGAACAGCAAAGCGTCTAAACCACCTAATCGCACTACGTCACTGCACGTTTCTTCGCTGTGTTTGAATAGGTGCTCGAGGATGCCGGTGCCGACGCGGGAATGCGCTACCGAATTGGCGTTTTTGGTGCAAACACACGCGACATTCACGACCTTGTCCAAACCGTGTTCGACGACGTGAGCTCGATTTTCCGTGGTCAGACATTGTTCGAGTAATTTGGCGCTGGAAAATTGCAGGTCCTTGTCGGATTTCGTGCAATTGCCCATCAGCAAATCGAGACCGCCACAATTTCGCAAAGCGTTACAAAGGGAATAGCCGAGCTCGTGACCGTGGGTCGGCACAGCCCAGGCTTTCTGCATCACGTCGTTGATTTTGTTGAGAATCAGAGGTGCCGTCTTTGTTTGGTCCATCTTCTGGAGACACTTGACCGACGTGTCCAGATACGTCGAGTATTTGTGAATGGCGCGCTCGACCTCTTGCTGGTTCGAAACGGTGGTCAACTGCTCCAGGTCCTCGTAGGTCATGTTCAAAATCTCTTCTTCTTTAGTGCCGTTCATCAACTGAAACTGACACAATTCGTCAAATGCAAGATTCACATACAGAAAAGCCGATAATGGCCTAATAAAAGCTACAAAGAACTTAGGATTAAGTTTCTACCTGTGCACTGGCGGCCTGTAGCATGGAACTGGAGGAGGTAGTGATCCCTTTCGTGGAGGTGGTGTAGACAGAGTGCGAGGAGGAACTGTGTTTCTCCTGGTTGTAAACGCCGCTGGCAGTCACCGTTTGTCGTTGTTGTTGACTCTCCATGGCCGTTTGTTCGCTACTGAATTTGTCTGTTGTGACTTTCATGTTGGTGTGTGCCATATTTTTCGATTCTTGTTGGCTTAAATCTCCGGCTTTAAGTAGCCTCGCTTCCTGCAACAAAATTAAGCGTGACTATATTCGAACTGCGCTATTTACAGCAAACTTTCCGTGATAAACCCGTGATTGTTTACCAGACTATTACTTTGCGCAACGTTGTCCTCTGTAACCGATACTGTAACGTTTTCAGCCATCTATTTACGCTTATTTTACTAATAGCAGCACTATTACACCTTCCCATCTATTAAAGTCCGCTCACGATAAGTGTAACGTAAATTTACCCAAGACCCTCTTCGCTGTAGTTGGGATTTGAGCCTGATACAACTGTGATGGTTAACACATTTCTACTCTAAGGTAACACCACTTGTTCCTCTTCTTTCTCATCCTCTCGGCTTATATCTAAGACACCTAATACGCCACTATAACCTGATTAGTTCATATTAATGGTTTTACAATACATAACTACGACATTGATAATGCTGCGTATTGTTTTCACATCCCCGCATTCGATTCAGGAGCCATAGGACGAGTCTCCTGTGTTGAATATGAATAGGTCCAATGTTTGTCTCGATTTGTCTAGTTAATTTAGTTGCAAGGTCATCGCGATTCTTCGTGCACCGAAAAATGCGGAAGTAACAAAATTCAACAGATAAAAACGTCACGAAAAGCTTCCGTACGATGGTGTAACAAATTTTTCCCCATATCGCTATTGCAAAACTGAAATTACCATTGGCATTGATCACCCGAGGAAGTCGTTCCGAGGCCAAATTTTCAGTTTTGCGAAGACTACTCGCGCTCGCGCAATTCCCGAATTAACTCAATAATAAAAACAAACGTGACGACACCGTATAAAGAACGCTGTTTCAATCGTTATTATTTCGTATTAATAATCAATTAAAAGACAGACAACGTGTACTTTGCCGACTGACGTAGGCGACTTATATTTGGCTCGAAAGCCTGTATCCTCTATTTTTACATAATTTATTGTGTAACATTTCCACACAATTACCGACTACTTTAACAACAAAATTATGACCCCATCATAGTTTGGATAATGAAATTTTATAAATAACGACTCACAACTACGAAACTGTACCTGAACGTCACAATAAACACATCAATAACCCCTCGATCCCAAATACAACATGACTAATGTCATCCGAAAATAATTCCAGCGATGTTATCTACGTTAAAACGAAAATTCCTGAATTTACAACTTCCTTGTTATCAAACATGTAATTATTTACATTTTCTTTTGGTAGGAGAGGCGTATCGCTTTGTCCCGTACTTTTGAAGGCACCTCTGCGCACCGGCCACGGCGCAGACATATCTTTTCGCACTCTCGTTAACTAACGGCAGCGTTAATAATCGCGGAAGACGCGTGCGAACACATAGAGAAGCTGGACTGTTTCCCCAACACTAGAAACCAGAGACCTGACAGAGCTGCGTAAAAATACGAACGAAAACATTTTGGATCATTGCCATATGTCGTGGTGGCTGCTAACACACCGATTGTTGACGACACAGGAAAAAATTAAAAAAACAACGGAAACAGTTGGTGTGACATTCAATGAGTAATTTGCGGTAAGAAACTTTACCATTTGGCCGGTGATTACATGTCCAAATTGGTGGTCGCACACTATACTCTCGGTCGGTACAAACAAAATTCCAACAAAGTCGATAAAACAACACAAATATAATCTTTTGGAAACAAACACGCAGATGAATCACGACGAATATTTTCAAGCTCTAGACAGTTAAGACGACGCACCTGGATTAGGATTTTGTCGATTCGTTTCGGGTTTGGACGCAACAAAAGTCTGGGAAAAGTTGAGAAAAACCTGGTGGCGGCGTAGCTCATGGTCCGGCCACCCTAACAGCACTGACGGGGTCATGGCGACGGGCGTCTAGACGTCAGGGGGCGCACTCGCGGAAAGTTATATCGATTGCGTGTAAGCGACAAAACTACGAAACTCTGGGGACTAGTTGAGGGAGAGCGATAAAAACTTGTAGATCGATGGTATCGGTCTTCATTGCGAGACTTTTGTGGTTATTTTAACTGCAAAAGGTCCGCCCCCCTCCCCCCAAATTCAAGTGGTGGCCCACATGAATAAAATAATAAACTGTTCACTCCACATTCCCGTGAAGAGGGCAGTTTTAATTATTATAACGTCAATTACAACGCTTTTTTTTATATCATAGGTAGGTATTCGTGTTTATTTACATTTATAATGCGGCGCGCCCGAGAAGGAGTGTACCTCTAAATGACCTGAATAACATATCGCGAGGGGCTTAACGACTCCAGGTCAAGGAAACTTGGCGTGATTTATCCTGAAATGAATGGCCAAACGGGTTCAATCGCAGAGTGATTCCACAAGGAACTCTCACCATCAAGATTTCTGAGTAGTGCAGGAAGTAAAACATTTTTTTCTTTTACCTTCGCTGCCATATGGCTTTTCTCCGCGGAAACACCGTCGATTTCCAAACGTGCCCTGGATGCTGCCGCCGCACTGTTTTCCTCGTAAGACACGTCGCCGGCTTGAATTTTCTTCATTTCAGCCGATTTTGCGCTTTCCTTTTCGGCACTGAACCCATCCTTAATCACCTGCAAATGTAATTGATCTTTATCCAGAACTGTCCGAGGATCATCTCGGATAGCAAAACGATAGTTTCGCCACAATTGTAATGTCTCTATTAAACGAAGAAATGCAAAAAGAAAGGTACAGAAAAGTAGAAGAATTCGGTTAACTCGAAGAAAAAGATGTAGTTGCATATAAATTACAGAATAGAAAACACATTAAAATATAGTATTATGGTATTATGCAATTAGATTAGCGAGGACACAAACCAGTCCGTTGCAACAAACTTACCAACGATTTCAAAATGTAACACGGCACGATTGAAGCGATTGAACTGATAATAATTAATTTGTATGTAGTCCAAGCAATTAGTAGTGTTACGGAGTCTTAATTGGTTCAATAAACATTTCGCAACAAGAGTCAATTGAAGATTTTCAGGCGCGAACACGAAAACATTACGCCAGCGGGTTAACATTATCAACAGCGGTGTGGGTTTTGTGCAAAACTTCAATTCTTTTAGCCTCGAAAATTGTTTAGCGCAAGAGGTTCAAGGCGAATATAGAAAAAAATAAATAAACAAGAGCGAACACAATGAGTTAGTTTAGTAAGTTTGTTTGGTTTTAACATGCAATATTTTGTCAAAAATTTTCAATTTTTTTTGTTCAACATCAACAGTGAGGAAAAGTGCCCATTTGTGCGAATGTCCGAAATTCGAAAAGTTGTTACCATCACAAAAAATTTCGAGTATAGATAGTAGAAAATATAACAATATTAAATGTTAAGTTTGCCTCCAAAGACATGTTAAATTTGGTGGGGGTAAAGCGATGTCATCACGCATTCTTGGCACTTGTTTAAGGTAAAATATTTCTGGCAGCGATGAATCAACAGTTAGAAACCAGTGAATGGGCCTTCTCGAACTCACTTTCGTCTTTTTGAAGTTATTCATCGTTTTCTGTTCAAATTTGAGGGTGTCCAGGTTGTTGGTGGGTGATCCCATTTCAGACGGTGTCGGCGTGTCATCTGGGAACGTCACCAGAGGCTGTGCGATTTCGTGCATCTCGTCGTCGTCGGCGTCCACCAGATTCTCCAGCGAACTCCTGAACTGTTTCAGTCCTATGTTGGAAATGCTGCTCTTCATATCGTTGAGGTTGTTCTTGAGCTCGACGAGGTCGGATTTCATGTTCGATGCTTTGAGATCGGATGAGGATGTCACGTGGACTCGTTGCGTGCTCGTGGAACTCGTCGAAGACGACTTCACGCGCGTCGTTGTCGTACTGGACTGCAAGTTTGTCTGCAACTGATTTTAAAACGTTTTCAGAGAATGACGAGACGTTAGGGTATTTTGAGTGGAGTGATTCTTAATTTTATATTTAGATCCACACACGGACTGAATCGTGGAAGGTTTGGAAACAATCCAATTGTTTGGGAAAATAGAGGCCGATTTGACACTTGGATGTACATAGGTATATGTACGTACATAGGTATATGTACATACGAGCATTGGGGTGCAGATGGACATTAACTTCAGAATTTGAAATATAAGTAGTCATCAAAAGACTGTTTCTAGTGTTCAGAGCTGATTGGTTAGTGATTAGCACGGTGGTTAGTGAACAACAGTCTGTTGCAGCTTATTTGATCGGTGGAGAACTTGACAGCAACGCACAGTATGTATGTATACGCGCCCATCTGGTCATTTCAATGGGAACAGCACTCTACTAAACATATAGCACGGTGTATACATAGGTATGGTAACGTCAGAAGCTCTCTGGTCGGATCAGAACGCATAATAAAGCAGTGTCTACCAAAATTTATTAGGTTTTGAGAAGCGTTTGATATTAAACTGTTTTGTCTTGAGTTGGCTACAGCCGGATTCTTTTCTGATAATGTGACAAAAGCAAATAACAAAACGGTTGCTTTCAGTGCGCGGTCGTCAATTGTTTGGACTTGCGTTATCGCCAATAGCGCTATCGGTGTAATTACCGCATTTGTGTTATTAAATCACAACCAAACATTTTCTGTAATTCTGACTAATCTCGAGACCAATCGAACTGTAAATAATGAGAGAATAAATTCGATTACAATTTAAAAAAAAAATCAACAAAAACAAATCAAGATAACGCCACTTGAGGCATCCGTTGTGTGATTTTGTAAGTATTGGTTTTTGATTTACCTGCGAAGTCGTGGTGACAATTGACCTTGGTATAGTTTTTAAAGTCGTCATGGTCGTGGGATGTTCATTTCCATTCGTGCTGTCAACAGGCAACTCTGTCGCCATCTGCAATTAACAACAACCATCAGACAAAAGAAATTGCACACAAAACAATCAATTTTTATGAATCTGTCGTTTGGTCACGCGTTGATTAACAATAATTTTCATTATTATTGAATTCCTAATCGATAAAAAGTGACTCACAAATCGTGAATACTCAGAACGTGATGATGGGGTATGGTTCTCGTGGGTATCTCGCACGTTAGTCAACGGTATTTGTGGTGTTTGATAAGAAGTGATGTTGTCAAACAGAAGTTCGATTGAGCAACATCACTTTATAAGGAAAACGCGCATTCCAATAGTGTAATAGGTACTTATCCGTAATAATTCAACCAGCCCTCCCGCAAAAGAAAATGTGGTCCACACCTGATACTATTGTACTGACACTGCATACTTTCTGAAATTGACGTTTACGTTCGATGTGGTCTTTGACACTTTAACAATCAACCACCTATGTACACCTCTTGCCAAGATATGATTTACCCACTAAAATAAACACTTCGGAGAGTTCGACCGGACGGGGATTCCCGATTGGGAATGCCGGATGGCGCTCTCACTTTCACTGGTCCTCCGAGCCGGATTTCCTCCGTTAGGACGCACTCGTTATCACAACCCGGTAAAAATAGCGGCGCGTCTATTTTTAATCGGCAAAAAAAACTGGCGCACGAGAATGTTTACGACGGTGTTACGTCAATTTTATCAGTTCTTCTCGGAATACGCACATGTTTCTTGGATTATTTTAAGCCGCGTGTTTCTCTCACACGCATTAACATCACCCATGGGCGTGCGGTTATCGACTGAATTTACTGAATTACTTTGTTAATCGAGTCTCATTACCGACGGCGCGACTGGCAAATAGTGCATGGCAGAACCCGATGTATCAACAAGATTATTATTAGCGAAATGATGTCACCGAAACAATTCAGTTACGTATGAATGAAAATACGTAATGATTGTAGTTAGTGATGTCACTATATTATGTTGCAGACATGTCGTATCGCACGATGTTTACTATTTATCAAACCGCAAACGTGGGTGGCTTCTTCTCGAACGGCCTTCACAAATTATGGTAATGTTCAAGGAAGCGGGTTCGTTGGGAATGTCAAAAATTTTTGTAAAAGATCGTGTCATCTCAATACTTGACGCGATGCTCAGTTTTTTGAAACTTGTGCCGTTTCAAAGCTCTCATCAAAGTGACGTTTTGGACGATGATTGATAAAAATTATAACAATTCGATAAACTGGCACTCGATACACGATCGAAACCTTGAATCGACGCGACTGGGTACCTACTATTATCTCAATAAATTGCGAGTAGCGAGCGGGTCCGCAAACCAAGAATTGCAATTACTTCCGCGACTTTACGGAATTTAATGACTCATACCGAACTGAAGAAGCGCTTCCTCTCCTCGAAGATGGTAGGCGTCATCGGACTCCCCCTGTAGTATCTGTCCGAATACATTTTTGGGGCACTTAAACCGGTAACAGGGCCTTAACGGACGTCTTGCTAGGTAGACGATAGAAAGGCAACTAATCTTTATCTACCTGTTGTCGAAATTTAAACGAAATTGCGCTCCTAACTTCTTATCTTTACTATGTGTACCCGCTTTAATTTTACGCAGTTTAAGGAACGCGAGTCAGTTTGTTCAAGCGACGTCATCTACGTTATCTTTCTGTCCATAAATGGGTTAATCGTGTTAATCATCGAAAGAAATTTACCTCTTAAAAGTTCCTCCTCACTATTAGACTTCCGGATCGACCTTTTCATCTAAACCGAGCAAGCTATGACTGACTGAAAATCAGACAGTCATGTGTTTATACAAGGCCGACCTGATCGCGAGCACCCACGGCAAGCAACGATGAATGGCCAAAACCTACTACAACAGAAAATTCACGATTGGTGCCGGAAAGTGTAAATGGCGAAAGAAACAATTGATTTCAAACGAGAACGCGCGAATTTCGAGCGTTCATCTTTCATTGGTCGTCAGTTACGTCATTACGTCAATGTATCACGTGGTCGCCGTAAATACGTTACTATTTTGAGATGGTGTTATCAATGAATGCGGGTGACTCACGCAAGTAACGAGTGATTCATTCAAATTCTGCGAATGGTTCCGAAGAATCGGCAACGACCATCAGCTGATTGCCTACCCGGCGTCTTCAACAAAAGCAATGATGACTCAGTAACCGCCAAATTATTTGTTTTTTTTTTTCGATAACCTGTTCGCTAATCGAACACTTGAGTTAACCGCCAAATTCTTCAACATTGTTGAGAATTAACGTGAATGATTCACTAGGTGGAGGAGAAATCGCCCGTTCAACAGAGAGAAAAAAAAGGCAAAAGTGAAATTTGTTCCGGCGGCGCGTCGCCGCCATTGTTCGGAGGAAAAAAAGAAATCCGGCTAATTGAAGAACGAAATTCGAAAACAAAATCGTTGGTTCGAAATTCGTATCGAACATCAATGGTCAATCCATAAAGGCTACTGCGTTCTAGAAAAACGGCGGTCAGCGTGGGTGCAAATTAGCATTGCGGTTTCTGTTTAATCGGTCTGTTAACACGCGGCTAATCTCACAATTTTATTAAGTCGATCATAAAGTCCGGAGAAAAATAAATCGAGACTAAAAATTGCGGTGGTTTAATGTGCCGTAAGTCGACGGGCCACGGCCGGTCCGAAAATCTAAACAACCCATTCGCTCGTCTTCTATTCAAGACGAAAATAAAATTACGTTGGATAGTCGGTGACAATCGAATCGAAGATGGTGGCAGGAAAAACCGCCTCCTAATTTGACGTGCATCACAATAAACTGCAGGAGCCATCGTCACTTATCGCAAGAGGGTGCTTTTTCGGTCTTTTGCGTTACACTTACGTTACGAAAACGATTAAACGTCGCAAGAAAATGGCGCACTGGCGCCCCCGGTGGCAGCTCCATTATAAAACTCCAATTGACCCCAATGAAACCGTTCAATTGGCGCTCCTGATTTACGACTAAGTATAGTAAACTCTGGATGAACGCGACCGAAATTCGAAATCGCCAATAATCAGGAAGCGATCTTATCGACGGCCGGTCGTTAAACTTGCGTAACTTTCAAACCTGTTTAGATTTAGAACAGATCCAGGATCTAGGACCGTGAACAAAGGGAACAAAATTTGCGACCGCCCTTGACCTTATACTTGAAACAAATTACAAGCACCTGTACCGTGATGTTTGAATACTTAAAAAGAAACAATCGGGTGTGTGAGCGACAGAAAAAAAACTCTCGAGGGTCGTGGGTGTCGTCGATTCGAATACATTTGTTCGTTACTTCGGTCGGCCTTGTTGAGCTCATTTACATGTACATACTTAATTATGGCGCACGGTTCAACGAATTTCAACAACGAAAGTTGAAACTGCTTTAATGCGTCTTAAATGAAGAAATTTTCATTGCTTCAATTGAGTTCGGTCTGCATAGAAGTATGTCGTACCTAGGTACGGTATTTCAATTTTAAAGTTGGTGTTTGGTATGGGTATTAAAAAAATGGGGAGAATCTTTGACCCCAGCCACCTGTGCGGCCATCTCGCATTACGTATACCATTTGCAATTTTGCCTCGCTCCACTTGTAGCCTACTAAGCGGTTTTTACAGCGGATTAAGTTAATTTGCCTTATCGCCAAGCACAAGCCACAACAAAGCCATCTTCTTTTCAAGTGGTGTCGGATAGGCGGCGAGCGGCGGACGACGCACCGCAATCAGAGGAATCACCAGGAAGCAGCCAATTAGCACCGTCAAGGACTCAATAATAACTTTTCGTTACCAAAACAATAAAGTCAAACAAATCCTTACGTTTCCAAGTTCACTATCAACAAACTATTGTTGTATTCTCAGAGTATATGTATAGATTCACAAGAGCTGCTCTTGGATTCAATGGCAGAACAATTAATTGGTAATAAAAAATATGATTATTATTTTTTCCTTCAAAACAATAGACATCCTCTATTGCTTATACTATGTATGTTACTAGGTATGTTACTGGTAATTGTTTACAATTTCCACTTTTCGCTTTTTGTGCTGTTTTTTTCTTGGAAACCATCGTAAAACATCATTAGAATGCCATTTTGAGCAATGAAATGTTGTGCAAATGATAAATAATTTTATGCAAAATTTATAGAAAAAAAAAGATGAGCTAGGGCAAGAAAAATGAGTAAAAATAAAAGTAGTTTGCACAAGAAAAGATATTGATTTTCGTAATGTATACAATTAGTTTTTTGAACAATGCGTTCAACTGAATATACCTCTTACATTTTTGTTTCCATCTATTTTAAAAAACAAAATAATTAAAAAAAAAAAAAACTGTTGTATCAGAGATAAACAGTGACACTGAAATTTGTAATTAATAAGCAAGTTTAGTTATGAAATGATCATATTCACCATAGTGATGATCGATTTAAATTTAAAGGCTCCTTTCATTTGATTATACATAAAACCGGCGCTAATTAAATCATATCTCGAAAACTGTCGATTATTAGACCTGGGTTTACTTTTTTTTCTTATTTTCATCCATACTATCACCTGTCAACGTCTGTGTATAGATACCTGTAAAATGGACAAATGTTGCGCTCTTGCAAGCACTACAAAATCCCAAAACCCCGAAGTTAGCCAGAAGATTGGCTGATATTTTTCTAAAAGTAGATAGAGTCCTTAAAGCAGGGGCCAATCAGTTTTTGTTTGCTTGATCCTAGAGAAGATGGGATTTCACGGAACAACAGCTCGATTAAGTTTGAATGATTAATTTTGTTGCCGAGACTTTGTTGAAACTTCTGCTTGTTGCCTACACTTTAACCCATAAAGATACCGCGACTTGACCCCTTATTAGCGACCTATTCCCCAAAACACAAACATGTGTCGTTAATGGAGTAGCCTCTTCTAACCAGCGACGAAAACAAAGCGGATTTATGTTGCTACGTGTTCATTCATTTGGCGAAAGGTAAAATTGCACCACGGACGCGACCTTTGGTTCGCGATCGCGTACGCGTTGAAAATTGACGATGGCAAAAGTTGGCAGAGAGAACACCCCAAATATAAATAGCTCGAAGGCCGCAAATTACCTTTCTGTTGAGGAAAACTCGTCGCATGTTCATATTCGGTTGGGCGGGCATCGTAGTTATTTTGTTCACAACCATGCTTGACACGACTACACAGCAAAGCAAACACCAAGTCCTACTTGACACTCGCCGATCACATAACCGACGAAACACCGCAAAAAAAAAAACTCTCTTGTTACGTAACTTTTCGGAAGCGACGATAAGGGCGGCGTTATCGAGACTTGCGCAATTAAACTAAAGCACCTGTTGTCACAAAACGACTTAAGTAACGGATCAACGTCCGAAGCCTGCACGAAACTGTTACTCAAGTCGAATCCGCTCAGTATTTAAGTCCCCCTCTACAGTCTACAGCTTTACATAAAACAGCCGGGTGTTCTCGGAAAGACGAGTAATAAAGTTTATGTAGACACCGAACTCGGATTTGCCGCTTTTCCACAAAAACTTTTCAACAACAAACAAATTTCGAAAAATCCCCCGCGACTTTTGGAAAAAACCGGACAGCCGAAGAGGTCGTAAAATATCTTCGCGCAACGGTCCCTTCTTACCACGAGTTGTAACTATCCTAGTGGGTGACCGTAGTTACGTTCGCTGGATAATAATTATTATTTGCGTCAAATTGCATGAAAAATTAATGCAACGTTTTGCGGGATATTCGATAAAGTATGTCGTAATGGTTTTGCTAATTTCGAATTTTTACTGCTGGAGGACCTTCAAAATTTAAGAAATTAACGCTCATTGGTCGTTATTGATGTTGTTTTACGTGTGAAACGGAAAATTAATGGTCCTCAACCTGCTGAAAATATAAATAATTAAGCGAGACAGTTAGTTACCTTGTAATGGAAAAGTATCTACTTATGCTAATTAAATACGGCTGCAACTGACCATTCTATTTATCTCAACAAACATACCTGGATGATGACCAAATCACAACAAACTTGTAGCAGTGATTAAACGTGTTCCAGTCGTACCGATCAAAATTAACTAAAAAGTAACAGCTTTTCGAAATTGTCCAAGTAAGTACCAAACTTTTTTGGTCAACACAAAACTCACTCCATCATTACTCTTCGCTTTTTGAAACTTGAACTGATGCCTCAAAATGAGACCCGACTACCTTCTACGAGGGCACGTTGAAAAGTAGAGGACTGCTCTAGACATACAATTATTTTTGATAAAGTTACGTGAACTGCCACTGTTAGTTGCTTCAAACCGTGAGAGAGTGTCTTATCATTTCATGCAACCTGTCTCTTCAACTTTTTCCAATAGGCAAATATTAGGGCTTCACGCATAGACGAACATCGATAACGCTTATCTTGTTTACTGTCGGGTGATTAAAAAAATATAATGACGTTTGTCGTAAATTTCGGCAAAAGAACTGCCGATTGACGTCTGTTTGTCCACCAATAAAATTTGAGTTGAAACCAACGCCATGATGGTTTTATCCGCACTGCATAAAACAAAGAGCATCGATCGCATCGATGCCAGGTGCGTCGATCTATAAATCCTAAAAAAATCCGGTGTTATTATCTCAGTATTAAAAAAAAAACATCAACTACCTACCTAACGACAATTTTTATAGTTCAAAATGGAGTTACGACGACAAAATGTTCAATCTAACACCAGATATAGGAAGTGGTTAATTCAATTAATGTACTGCATTGAGCTGACAACCCTTGAATAATTACTCTTTATTGTGATCATGTAGATTGTTGTGATTGTCAGGAAATAGTGTCAAATAGCTATTTCTAAGAACATATAGCTGGAGGTGACGACACGGGTGCCAAGAGTTAAAAAAATTCAAATGGCATGATTAAGAAACGTTGGCGTGATTCAATAATAATATTAATCGCATTAAACTCAATCCGATTCGCTTGGAACTTCTGTGAAATACCAAATGACAGTTAAAACGTGACACATAAATAGATACATATTGATTTAGTAAAATCTTATATGCAGAACCCAAATGACATAATTTCGAGCAACTGAATCACCACGTCGAATCTCGAAAACAATAAAAATTAAGAAAGGAGGAAATAATTTCATTCATGCCGGTTCCCATTCAACAACATTGAGCGGACGGGATCGTTAACATTTTCGCAAACACTCTTATCTATTTAATTGATGAAAATACTGATAAAGAAATTATTTCCACCCGAAACCTTAAAAGGAGCTCGTTTCGACTTTTACTTTTGTGGTGATGTGAAACGTCTATTTTTCTGCATTTCAAAGAAGACTCCCTCATCGTGTTCCGGCGCCGATCTAAATGCGGACCTTTTCCCGGCACCATCGTCGCGGCGCCGACGACAACGATGACACCTAGAGTAATCGGAAATCATGAATCCTTGCCAAATGACTCTCGATTCGTAAAAGTGCAGTGCCACGACGAAAATAAGGTTTTATTTTGTAAACAAGGGCAACGTTCCAACCATATAGCCAGAAGCGAAGATCTTCCTGGAGGAAGTTGTCGGTTGGCAAGGTGACGCTTGAAATTTCGATAATTACACCCGTTATATTTAAAACTTTGGCGGCTGCCCACGTTGTATAAGTACACTGAATAAATTGACACATACAAATCTGAAAATTGACATTTCTTTATACGCCAACCTTCGTTGCTCTGTCGATTAAATTAACATGTAATCACCATAATTTACCGTATCAAACAATTAGCTAACAACAACAACCCTGGGTGTTGTTTAAAAACATTTCGGGCTGTTTCCATGCCAAACCTGTACTTTTGTGCTAAAACGGCGAGAGGTCAGGTGAGCCCACACAACTTGCTGCAATCGAGGTGCATGCAATAGCGTTTCCGCTGCCCACACCAACAGTTACGGTTCGCCGTCTAACGAACGCCGCTGGTATTTTTTTTTTTATAATCACCCATAACGAGAATAAAAACACGCACCCAATCTGGTTCACCTACAACCTTTCGCGGTATTGGCGCCAACCGAATCCAAGAAACAAAGCATTGAATCAACCGGTGATTGCAGGAACGTGTAGGAGGAAATTCTGCAAACTTTTTTCCTCGATTCTTCTGAATTCGGCGAGCGGATCTTGCAAGTCTTGTACAAATATAGAAGACTGCATAAGGTAGCTGAGGAAAAACGTGGGACGTTGACGGGTGTTGCTCATTCTTGCAGCCTTCGCAGCAACTGATAATATGGTATTTTTAGTAGAGGAGCAGCGACAAGGAAAAACGAAAGCTTCTTAAGAAGTTGGAATAACGACGTGACTTTCAATATTAATAATATCGAAGTTCGGTTAATATGAAAATGGTCCATTATTCACTAACGGGCCTCAATTACGGCTCAATGGTTAAAATTCGAACCCGTTTTAATGATTTAACCCAACAGTATTGTCCGTATTGCTTCAGTTTTTTTTTTTAAAATTGTGAACTGCCAGTAGTCAGTCGTATCGTAGTTTGAACATTTTGGTGAGATTTCGCCTCCCGGATGGATAGTACAAAATCGTCGATTGGCCAGAATGACGAAAATCAAGACGCATGCTATACCCTAAAGCAACATCCGGAAGACGTGACGACGCAAATTGCGACCTGCAATAGCAACTTTATGAATGTACATCCTCCTGCCAGTATAAGTAAATATACATGAAGCTTTCTACGTAAAAGTACTGGCAAAAACGCACATGCTGCGTCGAGTATCCCGCCTTGAACTTAGGTGGAAGTTTTATTGGTTTCTCCGGCACGACGCCGCCGCTGCAAACGGCGTCAAAAGTGTCAAAACTCCCTATATCCCATATCTCGTTGAAATCCATTGATTGAGGCACAAAGTAACAAAGGCCCAAAATAGAAAATGATGATGCTTGGTTGCATTATTCGAGTGGCCTAGTTGCAGGTTTTCCTAATAGACAAACGGAAATCGAGGACGGCTTGCAAAATTCATTCATAGTGGAAACGCTGAAAGCAGCAAATTTTCGTTAAGCAATTACCCAATTAAATTACGGCAATCAATTAGAGCAAGAATGACAACAAACGATTTCGATCGACGGAAACAAGTCTATCGTAGTAGAATTGGGGGTTGACTTGCTATCGGGCTACACTACAAATAATTAACGCAGGTACCTGTCCAGATGATATCGATACCTCATTGAACCTGGACGAGGTAATATCACGTCAATTAATGACCAATGATTCATTTTCTTGACCCGGAGGAGAGTGAGTAGCTTGGCACGAAGAGACTGAAATTTCGTGGTTTTATTGTAACCGCAACAAGTGGGCACTCCTTCCTGCGGGAGCGCCGACCTAGAAGTCGGTCGACGCGTGACTCATTGCGAAATCTCAAAAGTCAAATTCTCTAAATTGCTCGTCTCTTTCCCTCCATTTTCGCACGGATGTCCGGTCTTCGGTCGTGCATTTTCTTTCATCCGACGTATCACACTTCTGATGATTTTTGCAAGATCTTGACCGGCTTGATTTGGATTCTTGGGACGTGCCGTACGTTTTAAGAATTGAATAATTGAAATCAATTGATGATTCACAACCTTAAAAGTAAGTACAATGAACGTTGTGTTTCTTCAAGTTCTTTAACGTGAAATATGTATCTAGGTTATTTTATCGATGCACCAGTATGATTCACGCGTTTCGTGCTCTAGGATGTAAGATTGGGTTCTCCTGTACTCTGGAAGTTCCGAAAGTAGGTATTCCGGATGGATCAGCTGGCGACTTAATCCGGAGACTAAATGTCAACGCACATTATGGTGTGCGTAAGAAAGTAAACATTGAATGTGGGAAGGCCAGTGACTGATGCCCCACGTGTGATTTATTTCTAACTAGGACTGCGATTGCATAAGTTTAGTGCAATTATGTCGCAGCGACTAAGCAGATCTTTCAAAACCGCATCCTCTACCGATCAACTAGTAAAGTCGATAAAGTTCTATGGAACAGAATTACACACATAGATTGTTTATATGGCGGCGAGATTGCAATATCCTCCGACATCGTAATAAAAGCCTTCAACAGGTAGGTATAGATAGAGCCAAAACTACTCTTATACAGGGTTGCGCAAATGTTTCGGAACACCTGATTTCTGGCTAAAGCTGGATTAAAAAAATACCCTTAACAAAACTTTGTGTAGTATTTTAATTCCATTCAGTGAGATACTTTGATTTCTGTGGTGAAAAAAAGTTTGGTTCCGCCCGGGATCGAACCGGGGACCTTCTGCGTGTAAAGCAGACGTGATAACCGCTACACTACGGAACCATTTCTTACGTAAAGTCAACTTGGCGCATTTTCAATAAATTATTATTTAACTAAAAATGTATTTAAATTTTTTTGTATTGTTATAATTTAGTTATTAAAATGGTAAAGTAATGAATTTTAAAAAAAAATACAAAAACACATGCCCCGGGTGAGGATCGAACTCACGACCTTAAGATTATGAGACTTACGCATTTGCATTTGCATTTAAAAATTTCTTTATTATATCATTTTGATCATACATTACATTAAAAATGTTTTGTTCTTATCTAGCTTACATACTACCAGAAGTATCCCTGTGTCTAGCATAGACACTTATTACCCCGTTTTTTATTTCTTGTTTTGATTACTTAAGATAATTAATTAGCTTACATTATTTTACATTATGTTAAAGGAGGATTTTTATTTTATTACTATACAGGAAAAATATTAGAATCTGAAAACCTGCTTTAGATAATTAAGTATTTGTTTATTTATGTTATTTATTCTAACACATTTTACTTTTTAGATAAATTTTTATACATTTAAAAACTTATCTTTATTCTTACAATTGTGGTTCTGCAAAATTGATGGCACAGTAAATGTTATGGATCTATAAAAATGGACGTACTTTGATGTAGAAATTTATGTTTTATGTTAAAGGGACTATTGTGTTGTTTAACTTGCGTTATATTGTTAATAAGTGGGTTCTCTATAAGGTTTAGTTTTTTATAAAAATTTTCAGCTAAAATCGTTATACATTGCCTAATAGTGGGTAATCCTGTTATTTCATGCAGTGTGTCTACTCTCGTGTATCTATCTTTACCTGTTATTAACCTCAAGCATTTATTTTGGAAAATCTGAAGTGGCTTGATTCTTGTTTTAGAGCTTTTAACCCATATTGAGGCCCCGTAGGTTAATATTGGTCTGATGACAGCAGTATATAGTAATTTTTTGTTTTTTTGGTTTAGGGTACTACTTATTAATAAAGGAAACAATCGGTGTTGTGTATAGTATGCCTTTTTAATTGTTTGTTTCAGGTGTTCATGGAAATTAAGCCTTTGATCCAGTACAACTCCCAGATATCTAACTGTCTTTGTTGGTTTTATTGTTTCATTGCAAATTTTTAATGGGGTTATAATTTTACTATTTGTAAATTTTCGGCTAAATATGATGTTTTCACTTTTATCGGGATTTATTTTAATTTTCCATTTTTCATAGTATTTTTCAAGTATATCTGAGTGAATTTGAATTTGTTTGTTTGCCACAATAGCGCTGAATGAGTGAGCATATATAGCTGTATCATCAGCGTATAATGCTGTGTTAGTTTGTTTAAATTTTGTCATATCATTAATGTATAGCGTAAATAATTTTGGTCCAAGTATTGAGCCTTGTGGCACTCCTGTCTCTACTGATTTTAATTTAGATAATGAGTTATTTATTTTTACTTTAAAATTTCTGTTTTCGAGATAGCTATCTATGAGCTGCACTAGATGTAAAGGCAGTTTTAGTTCGCTTAATTTATAGACAAGCCCGGCTATCCAAACTCTATCAAATGCTTTTTGAAAATCTAGTAAGGCCATTGCAGTAACTTTATTTACATTAAAGTTATATATTATGTCATTACAAATTCTTGCAACCTGGTGTGCAGTATTGTGTCCATTCCTAAATCCAAATTGGACATTTGCTGTTAATTTAAGTTTCTTATCTAATTTGTCAAGTCGTGTTAGGATTAATTTTTCTGCTACTTTTGACATGGTGTTTAATAAACTAATTGGTCTGTAGTTACTTGGGTTTGAGTGATCCTTGTTTGGTTTAGGAATAGGCACAATTATTGCTCTTTTCCAATTTTTTGGAAAGTAGGATAATTTAAACATTGAGTTAATTATGTACATAAATTGCACTATAGCTTTTTTACTTAAATTTTTTAAAATTTTGTTTTCTATTCCATCTTCGCCTGGTGCCTTTTTATTTGGCAAATTTTTAATTACATTTTTGATTTCTTCGGGATACGTTAAGAGTTTCTTTAATTTTCTTTTACTAATTACAACAGGTTGGTTTTTAATTGATTTGAATAGATCGAAAATTGTAGTTTGTTCTTCAGTCATTACGTTTGTGTCAGTTTTATGTATTTCTTCAAAAGCATTTGCTAGGTGTTCAGCTTTTTGTTGATCCGTAATTGATATCATATTATTTTCTATAAGGGTGGGAACAGGCGTTCTCTCAATTTTTAAGGCTTTTGTTAATTTCCAGAGATCATTTCTGTTTGTGTTTAGTGACTCTAGTTTTTGTGTCCATTGATCGTTTTTAAATATGCGTATCATTGAGTCTACTTTGTTTGATTGTTCCTTTAGTAAATTTTTATAAATTACGTCTGCCGTTTGTTGGAGCTTAGCTCTTAATTTGTTTTTTATTTTAATTTCCTTGGTTATGTCTTCTGGGAGATTATTTATATCTGATCGAATTTTAATTGATTTGGAGGTTTTTGATTTTGCAAATTTAATATTTTCAACTAATTTAGCTACTTCCAAATCTACTTCTATCGGTGATCCAATATTAGGGTTAATATTAATTTTATTGTCCAAGATCTGTCTGAATATTTTCCAGTTGGTATTTGTGTACGTTGTTATTATTTTCGTTAGATTTTCCCTATGATTTGTTGTTATTATGGTTGTTATTGGATTATGGTCGGATGATAACTCAGGGTGAGAGATAGGAGTTGTGATATTTTGGTAATTTTTATTAATAATTAGATCTATTGTTGAAGGAGATGTACCGTTAGGCGGGTAATTGGTGTGCGTATTTGAAAATATTATGTTTAATCTATTATCATCTGCGTATTTTTGTAGTGTATTGCCCCTAGTATCATTTCTATTACAGTTCCATAATTGATTGTGAGCGTTAAAGTCTCCCAAAAGAATAACTTTGGTTCCCAGATCAAAAATTAAGTCTAAATCCGCCGTGGATATATTTATTGAGGGTTTTTGGTATGCTCCAGCTATTACTGTACCGTCATATAATTTAATTGCGATTGACTCTAAGTTGTTGCATAAAATGTTAGTGTGTTTAAATGGTATGTCATTTTTCACCAGAATTAGTACTCCTCCTGCATTTATTGTGCCATCAGCCCTATCCTTTCTAACAATGTTGTAGTTTCTAACCTTAAATTTGTCTCTACGTGTTAATTTTGTCTCTGTGATTATGAGTATATCAATCTTGTGTGTGATTAAAAATTGTGTTAATTCCGCGTGTTTGGGTTTCACGCTATTTGCGTTCCATTCTCCTATATTTAGCTTAAATACCATAAGAATGAATAGTTTTAGTAAAATTTAAATATGTTGTAAATTTATCTTGACTAGTTTCGCAGTTTTTTAGTAGCATATTTAGATCGCGCACTGCTGCAAGCATTCTATCTATATTAATTAGTTCGTGCAATTTTGCGAACTCTCTGTTTAACTCACAGAACTTGCCGGCTTGGTCTTCATGGTTGTACTTGCCTGGAGGTTGGTCATTGGAATTTTCCCTACCTTCGTTTTCTTCACCGTTTCTTTCCATTGTGTGTTTTGCTACCTGTCCTAGCTGGGGTTCTTGGAATTGGCTGGTTGCTTTGACCGATTCCGAGGAGGTCGGAAAAACCGATAGACTATTCCTTTGTTGTTCTCTGATTTGCCAGATGTTATTTTTGGGAATAGGCGCTTCTATAAATTGTGGGGGATGTCTTTCTCTGCCAGCGTCGTCTCGTCGATAGGGTTTTCTGGTGCTATTTGTGTTCTTTTTCTCTTCAATGTTGTTTATTTTACCTAAGTACACAGCACAGCTTGTGTTATTTGACATGTGACCTACTTCCTTGCAGTTGACGCATTTTAGTTCATCATTTTCGTTCCTGTTGCACTCTTTGGTTAAGTGTGATCCAGCACATTTTAAGCAAGCAGGTTTGGCTCTGCAGTTAGTTGTAGCATGCCCCCAGGCTTGGCATTTATGGCACTGAACTATGGCTTTCTTGTTTATTAATCTCTCCCAGTAGATGCGCGTGTGTTGGATGACGTGCGTCTTTTGTTGTAGAGTTTTAAGTGTGACATCACTACTTGTTACAACCATGTACATCGGATTGATTGTTTTCATAAGGAACACTTTTTGTGCTTTTATGTTATTTTCCTGTAATTCCTGCAGGATGTCCATTTCTTCTATTTTTGAGTGTAGTCCTTTTATAACAAAAGCATGAGTTTTCTCAGATTTCGTTGCGTATGTATGGAATTCATTTTCAGGTGATTTTTCAAGTTCTTCGAGAAGAAGTTTGTATTCGTTCAATTCGTTTACGTATATTGAAGTGTTATTTTTTGTATATTTTATGTTAAATCCTTGTTTCACTCTCTCCTTTAGATAGTTTATTAGTTGTACGTGTTGCTTAGTCTTACCATGCATTATTATTACTGGTGGTTTTTCTGCTTTTTTTTCTGAATTTCTTGATGTTGATTTATTTGCTGTTTGGGATGTGGTACCGCTTTCCTCGTGTTCCATTAGTTCTTCGTCGCTGTTGTCCGTGTCCTCGTGATCTCTCAGAACTTCGTAGGGATTACTTAGTTGTATTTCTTGTGAGTTTTCAGGGAATTTATTCCACTTCTTCTTTGTTTTCTTGTTTGCTGTTTGTTCATCAAATTCCGTAATGTCTCCGTTATTTTTCCTTTTATTGGCTGTTTTTAGCTTTTCCGCTTTTTGGGATTTGATGAACGTCGGTAACTCCGACATTGTCGGATTATCGTTTTTAATTACTTCTTTAAATATCTTTGTTGCACTGTCACCACGTGTCACTATATTATGTTCAACAGCGCGGTTTCCCGCCACAGTTTCGTTGCTTTGCTTTAACAATATTCTTAGTATTGCAGTTCGCACTGATTTCTAAACTTTGTTGACTATTTCCAATTTAACAGATTGTCACTACACTAGGATTAATTTAGAACGCCACTGGTGGCTTTGACTCACTGTCTTCGCTCTCGAGGCAGGTGTTCACTCTACCGCTACCTAGTTGAGACTCGAGACTTACGCGCTGCCTACTGCGCTACCGAGGCAAGTGAAAATCTATTCACCCAATTCGCAAATCAGCAAAAGAACCAAAGTTTTTCAAAACAATAACGAATATTACAATTAAATTTGTTAAAACAAAAAAAACAAACAAAAAACTCACTTTAATCCTCAAATCTGGATTCTTTTGTTTGCGCCTGTGTCTTTGGGGCACCGCGACTTCTTCACTCTCCATTTCTCCGCGATGATACAACTTCGTCGATCAATCACGACATTACCGTCGGATTTATTGTGCGATTTATGTGCGTATTAATTGCTTTTTTGCACGCGACGAAGGTTATAAATAAGTGAAGTAGAAAAAATTGAGCAAACTTGTCCAAGACACACTAATTGACGGTGGCGGTGTAAATTCGATTTGTTGCTTCTTTGAGAGTGCCGACACATGATGGTGGTTCAGTTGCGGGCCTTTTGTAGAGATGTTGAGGAGTGAGGACGGCACGGCACAACGCGATTTTGAGGTCACTTTGTTTACAAATTTAGACGAGCGCACTTTGCACAACACCGACTGGTTTTCGACGCAGGACGCGACATCTGACGGAGGCGCCACCAATTTGACGTTTAAATTTTCAACATGGCGTCACGTTCAAAGCTCGCGCCAAGCAATTTTTCTAGGTCTCCAAGTCTCCATCATGAAAGTTTTAAAGTAATTTCGCATAACAACTGTTAGGAAAGTAGGAACTAATATCAGGAAGGAATTCCGCAACTTTTTTTCTTTGTAGAGGAGTTCAATCGTTTATAGATGAAAATGAAGGCAGTGGTAAAGCTGGAGGTGGATCGTGCAATGAAATAAATGCAATTTGCGATAACATATCGCCATCCGCATTGGTTAATGAAGACAAACCGTTGTTATGTTTGTTTGGATGAGTGATTATCATAACGTCATATTTATTAGGAAGGGGAACTTCGGGCAGATCTTAATTGGGCCACTCCTGCTTTAAACAATTGGCATTGTTGTAGGTATTTTGGTAACAGGACAAGACAGTTTTCTACCTTTTCTTCGTACGTTACTTCAAAGATCTACTTCTTTTTGATTTGAATATTTTGGCTAGTTTCAAATAATTTTTTTTTTGAAAGAAAATTAACTTTTTGATTATAGCAAGGTAAACAAATTCAAGTTAATTACAACTTGATAAGTTGTAATTAATTTGGATTTGGCTCAAGTTAACCTCCCTCAAGAAATAAATTTACTTATGATTATTTTAAAAATACGCAAGTTTTACGTGGGTGGTCGACTAGACGTCAATGCCACCTTCGAACACCACGTGCTCTGTTGGCTGAACTATTTAGTTATCTGAAAATTCGTGAAATCCCACTCCAATAACTATCATCACAAGCTGCTAATTTTCGACCCAAACGAATTCATAAAAAAAGATTTCTCAAAACAATCCAGCGAGAATTTACGCAACTAAAAGTAATTACGTAATAGCTACGATTAATGAAATCTGTCTATTGGAAAAGTTCGATTAACTAAAAACGTTACGGATGGAAAACGGGCCAAGGATCCGACAGCATCACGATTATCAACTCTAGGTAGATGAGATGCTACAAATAGCGGACAATAACTATTTAATCACTGTAATTGCAGTTGTTTATGGCGCAAAGTGTTCATTTGCAACTGTTAATTTTCCTTAGTCGACTACTATTAACTTAAGCAACGTGGTGTAGGTGTTAATTTTTTAATTGTAAACTCTTCCAACGCGAAGGAAAATTAGCATTCATTACGGTTTTTAGACTAGTAGCTAGTATTTTATATCGGCAGAGGAAAAAGTGTAATATTAATTGTTTGGTTTAGCCGCCCATCTTAACAATTTTGATCAGACTGCAGACCCAGTTATTTAACATTCCGACCCAGTGGAAGTCTGCTAACTAAAAGAGTAATTTGACTATAGGTATAGGTAAACCAATAACCAATGGAAAATAGAATTTAGCTACAAATGAAAAAAGGGTAGTTTCTGAGAGTTCTTCTAACTGATAAGCGAAGAGCGAAGTGATTGCTTTTACAATTATTGATGCAACACACGACATCTAACCTTACATAAGAATGAAATTGTAGGTACGTTTTCATGTGACTGTTGTGTTTCTATTTTAAGAATTGTTATTAGCACGTTTGTCCGTATTGAGAAACCAAGCAACATTACAATAAAACAAGAAATAAGTGTAAACGATAACGGGTGTCGTCGAAACGATGATAGCCACCTTAATCAAGTTGTGTAATTTTCAAAACGATAAAGCCCGAAGAATGCCCGAAATTCTGCACCAAACATGTTCGAAAGTTTGCCCCGTCAATTACAAGTTACAAAACAACGCTAATGCTTGCGTCTTCTCCCACAATGAAACATCACCCAAAATAACTAGAAAATCCTGGTTTGATAAACGTTTATGTAATGCCACCGAATTATTATTAGTTTATTGTCCCATCGATAGACGTCGAGTTTCATAAACAGAAACGCTAAACACCAGTGTCCTCAACACTCACCGATTTTTTTTTACTTTTCCTGTATTTCGGAGCGAAACATTGCTGCACGTTCCCCATCACAACAATCGTACACCGTCGAAAACATCACCAACAGTAAGTAACCCGCCTGAGACAGGCAAGAAAACGTCGTCTACTAACATTTCGCGAACAAAATTCGGCAACGAGAACAGCGACCATAGTTTGATAGTTTGAATCTTCTTCTTAGTTTGAATTACGGTGGAGCGCGCGTGCAAGTGTTTTTGCGCCACGACGATGACTTCAGTGGCGGTGCGCACACACATGTTCCAATAAATCTCCAACCGGTTGGAGGTTTCTAACAACAACCGTCCCAGGTTGCGTTGCGGCAGTTTACGCGATTCCGGAGGCGCGTGACTTGCATACCATCCCGAGGCCAAACCACGACGCATTTGGCATTTGACTAGACAATTTGCCACTGGATTCGGCGGAATAGTAGTAGCTGCAGATAGTGATGCAATTGCGCCCAGTTAACCCTTCTTAGTTGGGGCGAGAACAGTTATTAAGGTAACCGGTTAACCCACGACCGCTCACATCCGTCAGTTAACCGAGCATTTATGTAAAAACTGGTTAAATTAGAAAAAAAACTTACATAATACATTTTTTACACCATTATATTATATTATTATTATTATAGTTTTGGAAAGAATTGTTTGTTGCACGTAGGGAACAATTAAAACTAAGTTAGTCTTAAGTGTTGTTTATTTTTTCATATCAGAGTATACTAAGTTAAAGTAAACATAGACTGACCATTACTCGAAAAAAGTCTGAATAAAGGCAGCCCTACACGCCCAATATTCTCATGCAATGAACGAATTTTGCATAATTTTATTGAACGTTAAGGGGCGGGAAAAAATTGATAACTACGAGTAGTGTTATATTGCGTCACACTATTGCGCAATAATATTGAGCAAGAGAGGTGCCTTTATAAAATATATGTACATACACGTTATGAGATCTCTGGAAAAACAATTGGAATAATTACAAAAATTATTGATTACAAAATTGGAACTCGAGAGAGATGAACGTTTACACGTGTTATCACTTGTCGACATGTAAACGCCGTCTGATTTTGATGTATGGTGTAAATTTAGCTATTAAAAAATATCGTTAACTAAGTCTAAAAAAAAAAGAGTAGACATATTGAACTATTTACAGCAATACGAAATACAATAATACGAAATTAATTAAGAAATCACCAACTTTGCAAATAATTTGTTATTTGGTCGTTGAATTATTTGCAAAACCGCAGTCAAAAAAAGTCTAAAAGTTTGGTTACAATCAACTAACAGCGAAAAGCCACATCATACATAAAATGCACAAATAATGGTGTTATTTACAAAATTTAATATACAAATCTGGGTAAAAACCCTCGAGAGTTTCTCGCAGAAAAGTTACAACGTAAAATTTGCTAAAATTGACTAAAGTTAAAAAAAATAAAGCTATTTAGAATAAAATATTCATGTTGTATTCCGCATTCCGCGCGTTATTCATTAAAATGAATCTTGACGTTTCGCTCGCTTTGTCGCAGCTTTCATCAGGATAAAAGTTATCTCAAACTGCATACAAAAAATATTCTGCAACAGAACCGCTGGGCGGAAGCCTAGACTAAAAAATAAATTTGCGAAAAACGCAATTATATCACATAAAAACCGACATCACAAAGAAAAAAAAGTAACTTTTCTGCAAAATACAACTTCTTCCCTATGTACATAATTTATAAGTAAAAAAATTCACAAAAGAATTAAGTTGAATTAAAAAAGTGTGTCATTTCTAATTTTTATAAATTTACAGTTGTGTAAAGGGTTCTAAAGGTAAAAAACCCATTAAAAAAAAAACCAGTATGACAATCTTTGATAGAAGTGAAACTTCTGAGCACCATGTGCAGATGGATTTTAAATTTATACAACGTAACTATACTATATATCTTTTTGCATTCGCCCTGTACATACTCTTGATACGACGTTCCTTACTCATTAGAAAAAGGGTGAGAACGCCAACCCTCCGTAGTTTCCTCCATCTCCAGGTTTGCAATGCAGCCAGAGTGGAAACCCTTTCAGTTTTCATTACGAATGGATCTGACAATTTTAAGTGCTAGAAGTTTCAAAATCAAGTCAACCAATCAAAAATGTGTTAATATACTCGAATACAATCTGGTCGAGCGTTGACAGTCTCTATATCTCATTGCACACTTAATAATTCACACTGAATACACTACAATACATAATAATTTATGTAAAGTTGGCAATCGTTTTAACATGAACTTTGCTATAAAGGAATTTATAGAGCTGCACATTTTGAATTAATGTAGCTATTATATTCACAGTCTTTACCTTAGAGTCTTAAATTAACGTTAAACGTACCAATCTGTTTGGTGCTTATTATCCAAAGGGCGCCGATCTGGTTGGCGGTCGCTAAAAAAAAAGCGGATGCGTCTGTATTTTAATTCTAATTTCGATTCTTGAAAGATCAAAACACGATCGGTGAATAGATCGACGGCCTCTCTAACAAAACTGCCAGTCTTATCCGACTAAACTAAAACTAACTAACTAATCAAGGCAGTGATATCTGTACACTGTTGTATCTAGACTTGGCAGATCTACAAGGTATAGTTAATTAATTAGATAAATCACACTCTGAGCGACTAAATATACACAAAACACACACTACGTCAATTGTTGCAGCGCGATTGTCTTTTTGCATTGCATAGATTCCCTGAATTAATATATTTGGTGTACTGTTTACTTATATGAAGACAACCGGACTCGTCGATAACTCAACAGAGGTACGGCTGAGAAGGGTGCGATGTACAAGTGAGGAGGTTACCTACGAGCCATGTCCCATTGGTGCGGGGAGGGCGGCAGCTCTGACGGATGAGCTACGGTCGAACTAGAACAATAACAAATCATCAGTAATGAGGGGAATTGTGAAATTTGTACACTGAAGCAAATCAATATTTACAATTAGTTAAGCAAACAAATTGTACAAGGAAAACAATTGCAAGCGATCGAATAATCGAATATAGGTATTTCCATATCGCGATCTATACAATAAGCGATCGTATAGTTCTACTCTGCGTATTAGGGCCCAAAGGCGTAAGCTGAATTCTCGCCTGAGCAACTCGAACTAAGTACGTTGAAGAGAATTATACTGATTTCAAAAAAGTTGTAACGATATAATTAACTGTGTGCAACATGGAGTATACACAGGAATGTTTGCCAAAATTGTAAAAATCCAGGGTGTTGAAAGTACATTGTACATTGTGGTAGATAACTATTATTTTTAACGTCATAATTGCATGTATTCTGATAACACCCTGTATGCATGTAGATCGTAGTAGAGGAGTTATGCTATGAGGTTGATGTGGCTATCTTGATTCCGAGGTGGGGCTGGTGTGATTGCGGACGGTTCGGTTTGGAAACTTAACAACTAAATGCAAACTAAAGTCACTAACCTAAAAACAAATGCAGTCACGCGGCACAGAGAAAGATGACAGGTGATAACAGAATTTCTAGGGTCTTCTTGAAAGGTTCACACACTTTTTCTTTCCTGTACAACAACCATCATCTTACTTGGGCACGTTAGGATTAACAAAAAAGCAACTTTGCAATTTAAAACAAAAACATAATTAGTCAGATGGGACGTTAGAATGGTTAACAAGTTTGACTTCCATGCATTTTATTCAAAATTAATCAACAAAACGAGATCTCGTAACATTTCTGCCAACCCTGTTTCGCAACAGAAAGAGAAAATTTTACGAGATCGTTTCAGTACTACGAAAAAGCCAAAGTGTTTAGTGGATCAACTACTAGTGTGAAGAAGAAGAAGAGTCTAACTACTATTAAAAATTTCACTAAAAAACGCACGCGCCAGCATGGAAATCATGTAATGAGTAAAATGTTAATTATATTGTTATTTATGATTAAGAAGTATAATAAAAAAAACAGCACTAAATCCCTTTGGTGCACGTTATTTTTCGGAAATGGCGCAAACAATAAAATTAATGCAGCAAAGGCGGCACGTATAAAGATCAAATGTGTCAAATGATAACTTAAAAGTATGTACCATAAATTTGGACTATATTAAATGGTTATCTCCCTTTTCACCCTACTGATGAAGGTCCAAATTAAATTTTCGATGGTTGAGGTTCAAATTTATTCCCTTAGAGCATCTAATGGTGACACAAGATTAAGGTCGTCTTGTTCCAGTTTGAAATGCAGTGCCGAACAATTGACCTGTATACTACAGCTCTCTAGACCGGGCCTGGCTGCAATTTGTTGTGGTTTTTCTTCGTCCCGATGACGACAACAAGCGAGGAAATAGCTATCGTTTCAGTGAGGAGGGAACCATAATTATTGAACATTCCTGCTGCTGTGCTGAATCAATTTCGTTACTAAACTGGCCGCCTATTGTATTTACAAAATGAGTGCAATAACTTCAAGTGCCATACAACGTACACCAAAAGGTAAGTGAGCGGTCACCTATGCAATGGCGCTGCGCTGGTCTGCGGCGTCGGCGGCCGTCTTACCTGGCGAAACTCTTGAACGCCGCAGATTGGGGGTTTATACAAAGAGGAACTCTACTTGTATTTAGCTGCTCCGCAATAAATTTATGCATCTCCTCTGTAAAGAAAAAAAAAGTATGTTAAAAACCTGTAATTAACTTAAACTAGTGCCAGCGAATAGGTACCTTTAACTTGCTGTACTGACGTCAACTTCTTTTCCCAATGATCGTCGAAGGCTTGAGGCGCTGTCGTTTCGAATTCAGCAGTGTATTGTCTCATGCCGCTAGCCGTTGTATAGCAACATTTACACATACACGAATGGTACCTGAGCCTCCCTTCGTCGAGATAGGGATGCGCTAATGCGTCCACCACCGTTATACGCTTATCCTGTAACGTTTTCATTAGTTTCTATTGAAATTTTTGTACAACTTAAAACTTACCGGATCAAATACGAGCATTTGGCATAACAAATGTACAACTTCGTGAGTGGCTTGCGACGATAAAGTGTAAAATGCAGACAACGACGGTGGTTTGGGTGCTCGTCTCAACATATGCGTTTTTGCTCCTTCGCACGCATACTTCATGTCGTCCATTGAAGGTGTTCCTAATAACTCGGTGATAAGTTCCAATTGTTGTACGGGGTTTTGCGCTTGAAACAGTATCCTTCGGCCTAATAATTCGCCGAATATACAACCGACTGACCATACGTCCACTGCTGCTGTGTAGTGTTTCGCGCCCATTAGGATCTCGGGGGCGCGGTAATACTGTGTCACGACTTCTTGCGTCATGTGCTTGGTCGAGTCGGGTTCTTCGACGCGCGCTAATCCAAAATCACAGATCTAGAAAAACGCAATTATTAATGCGCCCATGTCACTGGTCCAAGACTTACCTTAAGAACACAATTACTGTTTACTAGAAGATTTCCCGGTTTTATGTCTCTATGCAATATCCTAGCCGAATGTAGATATTTTAAACCTGCCAAGATAGATGGTTTTTAGACTGATTTGCGGTAGGAATACCAAAATAGTGAAAGGATGATGGCAAACTTTACTTTTAAAGAGAAGAAGTAAGGAAATGAAAAAAATCAGGACTCAGAAGATGGTAAGGAGGGTAGATGTAAACTCACCTCTAAGTATCTGGTATAGAAAAACTTTAATGTGATCTGACGAGAGCGGTTGGTGTGACACTATGATTTTGTGCAAATCACTCTGCAGCAGCTCCGTGATTACATATCTAAAATTTGCGTTAAGAAAAACTTTCCAAGTTCAAATTAAAAATCTCTTTCACATACACACACACATATCGCGCAACAGGTGGAATTCGCATTATTAATTGCTTTTACGCTTCGTCCGTTCAGCACTTTTTTGGGCGATCGATAAGGAAAAACTAAATTTTTGTCAACGCCACCTGAAACAGCACCGTCGCGGCTTCATCTCGAATTTTTGTGGATTCCTCGAAACGAGGTTGCGGTGACAAGTGTGGTGGCTTTGCATGCCGTGTATCAGCAGAGCACGTTGTTAATCGTGGGAACGTGGCGTAAATCGGAGAAGAGAAGGCAGCAGGAAAGGGCAGGATAGTCGTTGGTCATCGGCATCTCCGCTTGTTGGCTGCCAAGGTCGTCGGGCCTTTGTACCAAACCCAAACACCTGACCTGCTACTCTCCAGGTAAAAGAACAAATCACGCTATCAGAGAGCAATGCACGATAACCATCATGTTTGCCACTACAAAAATCCAGCGATTACTTGGAGGGAAGAAACGCGTGTGTTCCAGTGTTAACAAAGTATATGAGACCTAATTACGCGGGTGTTAATTTAATTACTGCAAGCCAACGGAAAACGGGCTGTTAAGATTGAAGGAAAACCAAACTGTAGCAATAACAAATGAAACGCTATCACTAAAGTAGGACGCGACAAAAAGTGAAATGTTACGAGTAAAGCGATAGTTGATTTACCTAAGTGTGTTTTGTACATATTTGTCCATCACTTTTGGAGCTTACACGTTCGTTAATTATTGAAACTTAAGAGGCTGCAGGGCGGGATCCCTTTTTAGTCAACGCTTGAAAAGTGACGTCATTGCCCTCAACTATGATTTGTGGAATCTTAAAAACTGTTTGACGGTCCGATTTCAAAACGTCCAGTTACATATAATTTAGGAACAACGTAAAAACGAGCGTTATCGCATTAGGTTATTTTGCGAACAAATACCACAGCTATTGATGTCGCTCTCTTTATCTCCTCGAACAGATCAAAGTTTCATCTAAATATTTGTCGTAATAGGCGTCCCGACGCTACGGCTAGACGTCGGTTAAACTCCTCCAGGGAGGATGGTGCAAACAAAAAGGGGTCTTTACTCATAGATGCCGGCGGTCGCCGTTCCTCTTCCCTTTTACAACGTTCGGAACCGGGCACCGTACCCTCCTCCGTTCTTCTCGCCAAACACACACACACACACGTAAAAAAGCTTCGGTTCCAGTCGGACCGGTGGTGGCGTCCAGGCAAACTAATCCGGTAAGTAGTGTGACGTGAGTAATGGTAAGAGGGAGATGAACGAAGGACGGTTTTTCGCGAACTCACACGTGTTTCGTGACATCACACCCTCCTAGCCACCCCAACCTCGACGCACAGCTGGCTGATCAAAACCAAGCAGCTTTTCAACTGGACCGTTTAATAATCACTGGGAGGACAAGGAGTCCCGAAGGATCAATTTTGGTGGTTGGTTCCTGTACCGTAGTCAATATGTTGTTTTCACAGCACCCATCCGACAAGAAATGCTCCAAGTCCTGCTTAGTCCCAGACAGTAATAGGGTGATTTAAAAAGTTAGCGCAGAGCGCACGACTTGCTCAACCACCAAGAGCTTCTGTTCGGAAAATTTATTTAGTGGAAGTGGAAGACTAATCGATTGTGTTGCACTCTCGAAGTGTTGCACCGGCAAAAGAAGTAAAAGTAGAAGCAATCGGGCGGCCCTATAAACCCCGATTTCACATATCGATTAAATCCGTGCATATACGCACGTTGCACACAGGTGTGCAGCAAATAACGAGCGCAATGCTATAATTTCCGTACAATTTCATCTGCAAGCCTCCTGTAATTGGATCCATCATGGGAGCGACTCATATTATAGACGTGCAATGGAGTCGATGTCGTTTCTAATAGGCTTGAGTTTTCTGTTCCAGTCCGGCCATTCTAAGGTATCCGGAGTCCAGTGGCGATGATGCACTATAGCTTGCACGTAATAGCCAATTAGTCGCGAGCAACGGAAGTGATGAATTAAAAAGTCCAGGCGTTCAATTGGCTCCCCGACCCCTAAAGATTAACAATTAGGGTTAAAAAGGATACATTTCTTGGAAGAAGTCTAGATGTGGCGGTTGGAGGATGTCTAAGGCTGAAAGAACCTGGAAAAGACAAGCAATTATTGGTGATACATATTATGTATTTTTATTTTTAGGCCGACACGTTTCCACCTGTTAAATCGTCACGTGTTGTTCCCAAATGCCAAAAAAGCCAAACCTACATCAGTTGTGGCTAACAGAAATACATAATTTCGGGATCGTTTACTTACGTTTTCGTGTTTGAAAAAACAGAGCATCTTCAGTTCCCGAAATACCCGCTTCGAGGACACTAGCGACTGGAACACATTCGGTAATTTTTTCAGGGCAACCCTTCTGCCATCTCTAGGATCTGTGACGGCCCTGAAACAACAGAAGAAAAACTTAGACATCAAGAACATTTTACGGGCATCAAAAAGTGGTCGCTGCACTAGCGGAATCATCGTCAAGGAAAACGTTACCGGAAATCGACTTTTTTTCGGTTAATTTTATAGCACAATAAAAAATAACAATTAAAAATTATTTTGCCGAAGAAAAATTCCGAAAATGTTTTTCCAGCAACATAAATGCCGGTACAGAACAAAGGAAACACGGACGGCCTTGAACTGGCCATCGTGGCCGTCTTGGATGTGTCCCAAGTTCAACATCCTGGGATCGAAAAATAGAAAAGTGCTGGCAATGCGTTTTCCTGTCGTGTGTATCCGTTGTTGTTTGGGAAATTTGCGTATAATTCGAAATTCGGTAATTTTGGCCGCGCAGTGGCGAAGTCGTTGCACTTGGGATTTAAATGGCCTCGGAAAGTTCGTGGCACCATCAAAAGGCGCGGAATCTATTTTCACAGCGCCTCGTCGACGAATTTAGATCGGAAAAAAGCATATTTAGGTGTCATTATTTATAATTGTGCCAGGCACGACCTTTTACAATAAATTCGCAGTTGACACGAGAAATGTTGACCCGGGATACAGCAGTCGCCGCAAAGAGGCGCTCAAAACAGTCAGAAGAAGGGCGCTAAATTTTACAATCAGTCCACCTTCAACTTGAAGATAATAAAGTTACGCGTGGGTTAAATCGGCACGTGTTGACTAGAAGAAAAACTGAATTGTAATGAAAACGCAGTTACGTACAATTAGCCAGGCACGATAGCAATCTGAAGTTGCAAAAAAATAAAACTCAATTATACAATGAAAACGAACGGTGTATAACTCGTAACGCAAATTGCATCCAGCTAGCGCCAAATTTTTTATAACAATTTTGGTAGAAAGTGGAGTTTTATCGATTGGGGGTAACGTACGCCACTGGCGTGCAAGTCGTGGTCTTTGTCTGCCCAAGGCGACCTGCTACCTGCTGCCGTCTAGAGTCTAGACCGACGCGTCGCCCTCGCTCATCATCATCTTTTGGGGGCTGGATTTACCCACGCCAAACCGGGGACCATCGAAAAAGGTTAACGTCATTTCTCTCAGTATCTGTCGTTATTTATGAGTTATTGCGCCATCTCCTTTATCGTTGTCTTTTTTTACGGCACCTATAATTTTGATCGTTTGGTGAAACAAGACGACTCGTAACGTCCACAGGTGCTCCAATTTTTGTAAAACAGAGCTGAGCTTCTAGCTCAACAATACACACACACACGTGTTCTTCGATCAGAAACACTCCACGAGGTCACAAAGCTCTCCGTTTTCTAACCATTACCAGGTAAGAAAAGTAATAATAAGCAAACGAAAAGAATTCACTTCTTTGTGTCAGAAGATGAATGCGGAGTTATTTAAAGAGACCCCGCTTTGTGTAACATTCCTTATAAAAGCTTTCAAATCTAAAATTAACCTCGTATTTTGAACTCGTACCAAATTCGGATGCAGTCCCAAACTGCGTCTTTAGAAACCATCGCGATTTGCGTGTTTGGTGTTCTTTTTTTTGTGGGAGCCTCAGGTATGAATTTGTCTAGCAGGTAAAAATAGTTAGGCCGGTGCAACTGTGGGAAAGCACCCGACCTTTATATATTTTTTTTCTTTATTGCCATTTTCAAGTGGATCGAATCGTATGAATACGGTGGTCGTTGCTCGTTATCGGTACGAGGAAATGGTCGACGAACGGGAGACGGAAGCGCGAAGGCCGCGATCTGACTAAACGCGAGGGCAAAGGTCGTCTGGCGATAGAAATTAGTATACCTACCATAACTTTAACTTGTTCCATTGTTTTCGGTGCTCTATGATTTTTTGGATGAAAGCGGGCGGATGGGCAGGTGTTCTACTTAACCACCAAGCGAGGTTCACCCATACCTGTTTCGAGCGACCACGTTCCATCACTGATGGCTACCTGCTCTTTTGTTCGGCTACCAAATTTCTATGGCATTCAACCAAAGTGCTCCGAAATCGACCAATAACTTCAATGTTTTCTGTGCATGGTCAGTATTCTGATTTTGCATGATTCAAATGCATAAAGGCAGCAGTACACGCCCTTTCATTACCGAATAGCACATGCATTACTTTAAAGAAGCAAAATTTGCCGATATAAATTTAGTCGGCACACCACAAGGTACAGAGATATACGAAACGTTTCGCATCCATCTTCATCTACAAAGTTCTGAAAATTTAAAAGACTTGCACGTAGTAAGTCTTGTTTTGAAGTTGCTAACAAAATTTTCCTTGTCTGTATTGTTCTACCACCGGCAACTTCCGGGATTCTTAATTGTCCTCTGCGAATCCGCACAAGTGCCGGTCTAATCGATATAATTTTCCAAAGTCCGTTGTTCACCTATTGGATTATGAGAGAAAAAACCGACCGGTAACTGGAGATTGCAGCAACTAGGCCAACATCCCGGCTAATGTGTACTTTTTGTTAACGCGTGACAAGGCGAAAATGCGCAATAGATGTAGGTAGGTACTAGGTAATGTTTGTAATCGCACTATTCACTTTCTGTACACTTGAACTTATATGCGTTATCTGTTCGGTGTGACCTAGATACTAAGTAGGTGTTCAGAACGAAATTTATACCGTTTTAATACAATTACCATCGTGAAGTAGTGTAGTAGTATCGAGATCGAGACATCAAACAAGCACTCGCTGCACCAGGTAAAACCTCCCTTCGAAAATTTCATCTTTTGACTTACTCGCATGTCTTGAAGAATTGAGACTAAGATGTCTAATTTCCATTAGCTACCTACCGACCACTCAACCGGTCAGTTTTCGCTATAGAAAAACTTTGATAACCGTGAATTATTTTATTTACAGGAACCCATCGATTGGAACTCCCAGGTTTTTTCACGTGACGACAACGGAACCAATAAATCATTATTTATGTACCTACAAAACCAAATATTTCTCCAAATTAAGACAAATAATTATGACGTATCCACGAAATAAATTAATTAACCCCGATATTGATATGTCTGATGTTTCAAGCCATGCTTCGGTATCACAACTTTGTCTCATGTCGAGAATCGTTACTGCGCACGCGCACGGTGTTTCACGTGCCGCAAAATAATTGCGTTCCGTTGGCGGCGACACACAAGGATTTACGTGATTGTGGACAATAACAATTTTCTCGACGCAGACATCTGCAAGGTCCATCACGCCATGGATACGTTCACCTTCGTTCGTGCTATCCTGGTGGCTGGCGGTTAATTCGGCAACTGACGAGAGGGCGCACTGACCCGTTCGATATAGCATCCCCGGGTATCGAACCCGGGCCCGTTGCGCGCCCCCAGCCCCAGTAGGAGATCTCGACTGCAACTAAAACAGGCGGAGCCTGGCACCAACCGTCTTTTTGGAAACAACCAGAGACAACTAGCCATTCTGGCATAAACTGAATTTCAGGGACAGATCACAGACGTATCTCATCAGCATATCCAAAGTTTCGGGGTATATTTGTAAATAATCGCGATGCGTGTGAGGCCGCCTTAACTCGAATCGGACAACAACAAAAAATGTGATGTTTCGCCTTAATTACCGTCGACCAATTAATTGCACAATTAACTAAAATCGCAAAACTGTCGGGGTTTTCTCTCGTACCTGTTCAACTTTTAAAATGTTTCCAGAAATTTAATTTTCCTAAATCACGTTCGATCCGAGAATGATTCAAGGATGTCCACGTGTTCCGATCGTTCATCCCATCGTCGCAATTTAGAATTTCAGATTCGTTTTGCATAGTACCGCGTCTGCGGTTCATGCCTCGACAACCTAAAACAACTCCTTTCCTGCATGCCTCGGATGTGGATAAAGGTAGATAATAATAATAATTATTATATTGTAGACCGAGGAGAGAAGTTTGCGTTCAGCGACCCAAACTGTGGCGTGCTTCGTCCGGTCACAATGTTGGTCGTTACAGAGCTACCGACAATGCGGGATGATATTATAAAACAGCCCTGCTATACCTAGTCGGAATAAGGCGGGCTTTATTCGGGAGGGTCGTTGCCGCAGGAACCGAGATGAAAAGGGCCTCTTCTATCGTAAGGGTAGCACCCTCGAATTGCAACGTGCGACCCGGCATCGAATAAAATTAACTACTTACAGCATCGGAGCGAACTCGGGGCAAATTTATACTTTGCAAGCTTTAAACGGAAAGTGGCGACGCAAAACTCGAGCCGTTATGGCTGCGAGGACCTTCAACCACTGCAGGTTATGGAGGTAATTCACTTATGCATATTGTTTCGTCCTTGCCGGTTCGCTTATGATGTGAATATACAAACGTGGAGTTGCCTGGTCGACGAAAAACACAAGGTCTTTACCTGGAGACTGGAGACATAGCAAACATTTTTCTACTTTAAACCCCATGGTAGGTCGAAAGTCCTGTGTTAATTTCGAGCTATTTATCCACTTTACGGATGCCTAAATCCGGAAGACTCAAAACCTCATTACCTGGCCGGAGATCGACAAACCTTTGCACGGCTCGCCGGAGAGCCAATTTATATTTATAGATGTACATTAAAACAATTCATAGCTCTATCAGGAAGGCAAAATTGATAGCGCTAACTGGAAAAGTGTAAAAGTACCATCAGAGGGCTGTCGCTGTAATGCGGTCTGACGTGACCCATCAAAAGGTCCATCATCAACATCATCGATAAAAAGTAAAAACCGTCACTAACAAAGATGTCAATGATGAAATAAGTGTAGAGTGTAGACAGTGTGAACGTGACGCCACACATGTGCCACGGTGCGAACTCCCCCAATTTCCAAAGCGATAGAAGAATGGGTATTCACGTTGAATCTATAGCTCACCATTATTTTAAAATTAAAACTTCTTAACAAAGCACGACACAAAACTTATACACATGAAATATAAATCGCTTATGTTCGGTCCAATGACTTTCCACCCGCCCGTATACAGAATGTTCCCGGTTAACTTTACCAAAATTCAGTTTATTCACTTCGTTAATCATCGCACCAGCAATCATTTGATCTTGGTACAGTGACAGTGGCTATTGATAGCTATGGTAATAGAACTCGGTTTTCTGCATGGTATGGGAACCCGGGTAGGCCAACTAGACACCAATACCCCCGCCCCAGTGCCTGCTGCCTCTGATCAAGCATCCCTCTCACTTTCATTCGCGTTTTGGCTTTTATTACGATACTTGTCTTTATTACTTTCAAAACACATGTTTTATAAACAGGGATCCTGTAGCCGGATCCTGGAAAAAGCGATTGCGACCGAGTCGCTTCTAAGCAACCGAAAACGGTTGCTTTGGATAGATATCAGTCGAGTCGCAATCGGTTAAACAGAGAGTTCCGAGAGGCTATCGCATTTTTTGGTGTGCCGAAGGTGCATCCCTATGAATGGCATTGGTAGATGACGGCTTAGGGGCTGGATTTTCAAATATTTTTAGGTACAAGTGGAAGGGTTATAGCCTCCGGCACCCAAGTTTACCTGTTCTTGGTAGAAACCGTTTCTACAACTCCAAAGGTGCTGCTTTAAAAGCGATTCTTCGGATATTGCATATTTATCGTTATTTGGAGATTAACAAGGGGTTTTTAAATAATCTTTATCTTGTTGTTCATAATATGTACCAATATTATTACTATTGTAGGTAAAAAATAACAATTTTCATTTCCGAAACCACTTTTAAATGATCTCTAGATTATTTGAATTTCTTCTTCAAAACGTGCTTGCAAATTTTACAAAATCTTAATGTCGACAAACATTTTAATTATTTCCTTGAATAAACGTTATATCCCAGTCAACTTGGACATTTGTAATTACATTCAGAAAAAATATCTGTAAACAAAAGTCCTAGATACAATCGTACCATAAAGTATGTTTCTATACCAAAATAATATCCTCCAGAAATTTTGTTACACTTATAATAATTTGTTGGATTCATAATATACAGTAGCTTATATTCTAACTCTGTCAGATTGAAACGCAACTTTGAATCCATACGCATATCTCAATTTTTGTATACATAGTGTCCCGGAATAACTGTTACAAACTTGAGAGGCGGATATAAAATCAAAAAATTAAACGGCTTTTCTTAATAAACATGTTCTCGAAAACGGTTGATAACGGAGGAAGAGTTCTTGAAAATTGTCGTAACTCTTGACTCTTATGATCAATTTTTCCGAAAGTTTGCACATGTACTACTGAATTAAGTTATCATGTATCGTTGGTATCCATTTTGATGAAAATCGCACGACACCGAAAAGTAGCCAATAGAAAAATAGAATTCGATGTCGTTTCTATGACAATGTAAAAATTTCCTGGAAATTTTTGCACCTTGCATGAAATTAATAAGTGGAAATTATTTCAGCCAATCAAAATTATTTATTTATTAATAATGACATCATAATGATATAATGGACCAATGTCTCTGTCGTTGCGATTTTCACTTATAATATCCCTAGTGCATTGATTATTTCCGGAAATTTTATTCTCATGTATGTTCCACTCGAGCTAATTAATACATTTTAAAAATGCATTCGAAAAAATAAGACTTGTGGTCCACGAGGTTTACGTTCACGATACTTAGGTTAGGTAATTTGAAAATTCAGTCTTTTCACCTTAACAAATTGCTGAAAAGTGATTGGTTTCGCATTTTTGAAAAGATCCTCCCCTAAACCCCTTCCCTCTAAAGCGACCGAAATCGTAAAGATAGCGACTCGATCGCAATCGCTTTTTCCAGGATCCCTACACAGATCGTTATGTAAAAACCTTGGAGTTTTTCTTTTTTCAGGGGCCGACGTAAATTATGGTCGTTTTAGCGCTGTTCCAGCAAACGGCATCTGCAGTTTTACCGACGCGACTCGATCAATTACGGTTGGAATCAACAAGTTGGTAATTGTTGGCGCTTTTAAAAGTGAATTCGCGTCCGTCATTGTCCGTTCGTTAAACTTTCGTTTCTCGTAGGCAGATAATAAAGAAAAAATTGCAGAATTTAAAACATGCACCTTAGCAACTCCCGTTGAAAATTCTCAATAGAAAGTTAATATGTATATGTGCACTTTGTTTAATCAAATCAACATTAACTTGTTATCTAAACCAAGAATGCATTCGCGGCCAAGAGAAAAATTCCTGTAGTAGAATGGATGGGGGCGAATTTATACTGTTCTACACTGTAGATCTTTCAATGCCTATACACGTGTTCGTTGAAATTTGGGTCGATTCGCGTAAAAGCGTAATGTTTTTCCGCTTTCGTTTCAACTAAACACTAGAGTTCGCGAATCGCTTAATTACCACGGTGTAACAGTTTCTGGTTCAGCTGGAAAAATTGTTATGGTGGCCCAATTTCAACACGATTCCATCCTCAATAGACACCTTGCAACGGTTCGTGACCCATTTTTGCAATCGCCTTCTTTATAAAATATGTATTTATTTATTCCTATCTTGCTTGGCGACTTTACGATATCACACACTAACGACTACTCGGATCGTGAGAAACCTAACTGGACTTCGTCTACTTGTATTAACAACAATTAACGATTGAGACGCGGAAATACGTAATTTACATTGGCGACTGCATTTACAGGTAAGGGCCACGACCCCTCTCTCCTCCCACGACAACAAATTAGCCTCGCCCCTAATTGGCTGATTGGCCGCGGAAAAAAACTAACAAAGCGTCGGCGTCATAATTAATGTTAAAACACTCGCTTCCAATCGCTCAATCGTGAGAAAAATCCCTGATAGTTGTGCTAATTCCGCATAGGGTTAGCGATACTCCCCCTTTATACTTACACCCCGTCTTTAATTATCCTTAAAATGGGAAACGTCACATCACACTGACGGAAAAAGCGGTGTGATAATTTCCCTGCGACCAAGGAAGATGTGGTGACAGTTGACCTACTGGCACACTTTGACTTATGACACAACGCCTCTTTTAATGGTTACCGTTTTAAACTCGTGGGTTCTACTTTTAGTTTTATTCGATGAGTGGATAGTTTTCCCCGTCGCAGGCAAAAATCAAATCGGTCAGCAGACGAGACGACTGTTCTGTTCTGTTAGTTGGTCGGGACAGGTGGAGGCTTCACCTGTCTTCGTTGATACTTTCATATATTTTTTTTGTCTTTTTGCGAAACTAATTGCGGCTCCTGGTTTTGGTCGAGACAAAATTACGGTTGATCGGCAGAAAGTATCTACTGATCAACGGCAGTTTAGAATACTGTTAACTTGTTCTGTTTGGTAATTGCTTGGAACACAGATCACTAATTACGTTCATACGTTTCTAAACGCCCGCTAATCATGACGTGGATCGTCCGAACGTTTCAGTGTATAAGTAGAATTAGCGTCTTGCCTTTTATTTGACAACTTTATTAAATATAAATCTGTTAAATTGTTGTCTATTCTATAGTTTTGTCTTCGTCCCAGTTCGTTAAAAATGACCGCGCTCATTCAAGAAAACAAAAATTAGATTATATTACTACATTTCACTTCGATTTGTTTATACGTTCGCAAAAAAAACAAATGTCAAATGAAACAGTATGATCAATAAAATTAATACTCAGAGGTGGCTTTGGAATTCAAACAGTTTGTCGACGCTGTCTTCGTTCAAGATACATAATCAGTGAATGAAACTAACAATTTAAAACTCTTGTGTATCATTTAGGGTAAAAAAGTCAGATTCTCGTTAAAAACCTTATTTAAATCCCAAATCTAAAAGAACAGCTGACAGTTTAAGTGACATTTCTCAACAAATAAGCCTATAAGCCAATTTACGGCAATTTTGTTTCTAAAGCCGCGTGGCCTTGATTTTATTTTTTATACTCCATAGGTACACGTAACAATTGAATCAGGGTTTCTTAAAACCCAAAGATTTTAAAAAAAGAAGCAAAATCTACACAAGTTAGTCTTTAACTTTTGCTCTACATGCTCCTTCTCACATTTTGACTCGATCAACATTTACGGGGTCGTGTCTAATTTTAACTCGCAATTAATGTAGTGAGAAAAAGTTAGGTGGCGATTGCAATTTGCGTAATGAGCTTGTAATATGAATATGTTTATTATTTTAAAACGACCCTGTGCTGCGCCAAAAATAGGTTGCGGGGTTACACAACAACGCAGGGCTTGATCGAGGTTGTACATCTAATCACAGCCTAGATGTTTTAATTACCGACAAATTTTGAAATATTTCGATTTTTCCTTAAATAAAATACATCTCGGTCAAGTGCACGACCGATTTAATTTTAGCCCTAATAGAACGACCTTTCTTGTCAAACTTCCGTAGATTGCGTGCTGATGCAAAAGCCAGTAAGTACTACAACAGACTCGCAACGAAAAAATCACGCCTACATTAATTACCACTGAATTAGGTATACTATTAAAACGCATTATGATCATTCATCCCCTCCTCGTCAACCGGCATCGATCCAGGGGAGCCCAACGTCGTTCGTGACGTCACGAAGCCGGCGTCGCAAAGCCGCAGATACTGTTTCAAATTTCGCCATTCACGCCAACCAGTTGAAAATTTTGCCAAAAACCACCAGCAGAACAATAACAACAACATCGTAACGTAAACATTTCCGAGACCGTGCGTTATCGCGTCGTCTCTCATCACAAAACACATGACGATAAAGAGACCTGGAATCAGGAGATACCGGTAAAACAACCATCAAAATAACAAACATGGGTGCAACGATTTTTTTTTGGCAAAATTAAAGAAATTTACATGAAGTAGGTAGGTAACTAAATTTGGTGGGCAAAATGTTCAACTATAATTTTGGTAATGCAGAAATGGTTTTAAATTTCGCCGCCATGTTTTATTCTAACCAATTTAAACGATAAAAAGATTGCTGATGGTAGTAATGGACGATTTGCAATTATGGACGGTGAGGGTACGAGTGGGAAATTATTAGACCTTGTCGAAATTGGTGCACGTGTGAGGGGACGTAATACTTGAAAAACAACGGCAATTAGTCTTATCTTGACAATATTAACGCGGGCATAAACGTAATTCGTGCTTCCTATGTGACTTTACATCATCATAAGTCAAAATAAAGGGCACCTTGTTTTTCGATTTGGTGCGTGCACAAGATATTCACAGTCCACGGCATCGGGATTTAGAGAGGGAGAGAATTCAGAATGCAGTAGTTATTATTTCATCAGACATCAATTTCAATTTTTTTATTACAACAACTTCTATACCGTGTATTTATACAAACTCTCAGCTTTCTTGTTCAAAACTGTAATCAGACAGAAAGAAGTTCGAGTTGTCAACACAAATGTTACATGAGATAAGTAAAGATTGTTTTTTTTTTTTGAATATTTCTCGCATGCAAACATTTGAAAAACGAAAACTGTAGCAATTTTGAAGGACTTCCAAATAAAAGATACTGTCCAAAACCGCGATGCGTCACGTGCTCTTAAATTTGTTCAACAAAAGACTGTCGCTTGCCAACAGATCAACGGACCTGTGCGTAGTTGGGGTCTTTTGTTCCGAAAAACAAAGCGGCGCAATAAAATTTTAAAACGTTCGTCACCAAGTTGGTATACATGTTTATTTACCCGGATGTGTTTTTACGACGCGAATCTTTTTCTCAAAAAACCACTTACAACAACGAACGACGCACGCTTATCAAAGATTTTTTTTCTATTATCATCCTACTTACGACTTTTTAACCAAAGAAAAAAATGTGAATCATCGAGCTTCCGCGGCCGGGAATCGAGCATCGAGTGGAAAGGGAAAGCAAATTTAAAGTAATTTCGATAAATGTTGCAATTTTCCATCGACATGTGTTCGAGAGACCAGTTCAGTTGCATTAAAAAGAGATCTGATGGGCTGGGAAGAATAAAAAAAAGTGATTGCTGAGGGCGCGTACGGGCGCAGCCAGCTGTTGGTTTCGGACAGGTGGTTCCACATCTGCTGCATGTTGGCTGGTTGCAGACAGCCAAATGCAATGCAATGGGTTCTTCGACAGGATGACTGAAAGAGGTTCGGCGTTATCTTTGGTCGGAGCTTCCGAAATACATTCACAAGATGTTTGTTAACTTGTGCTTGGTTTTGTACAGTTTTGCTTATTGTTCTTAATTCTCGTTAAAAAAGAAATGTCAGCCTTCACTGCAGTTAGCCGCTACCGATCTCATGGCCCATTTTGTCTATGTAGTTTGATTTCTTGAGCGTTAATATCGACGCGGCCAACACTTTGATTTTTTTAAATTACATATTGATAACGACCATTGAACCAGAGAAAAATGTGAATCGCCGACGGTGGGCTTCGAACCTACGACGGTCCGAGCCACCCTTCGAATTCGGACCGCTCAACCACTGAGCTACCGGACCCACGTATCTTTCCCTGCGTTCAATCTCGGTCTCAACACACTCGAGTTCCCAATCGTCTACCCAACAATTATAACAATTAGGATCTAGTGTCAAGCCACGCACCAAAAAAGACCATCGACCCTATAGTTGATTTAGCGTCTATCATTCAATCCTGCTTTATATCACGAATCGCAATACATATTTTTATAGATGCTTGTTGGTTGATAAATTCGGGAGAGTAGTTTAAAATCGTAAAATAGCTTTACAATAATTAATAAAAATTCCTGAAACCCGTCGCGCTTTGTCATCGTCAACATTGACGACACCTTTACTATCGCTGTAAAAATTTTTCAAGGGTCGTTTAACGCATTCACAACAAGTAGTGTGGTCGCATCAAGAAGGCCATCGACCTGCGGAGGACAACGCCGATTTATTTTTGGTGCTCCTTTGTACGCAAATCCAAATGTTTATAGTTGCACAGATAACGGATATGTGCGAGTTGCAATATTGCATGTTGCTGTGAACATCGAGGAGTTCATTAATTAATCGAACATCGATATACCTAGATAACCTTTTACACGACGCTATCAATCACAACAAACAATATATTCAATGGCAAACGTTCACACGATTTTACTGTCTAATCAAGACAGGACACGACCGATTCACGTCAAACAACGCATATTATCGAGATCATTTGAAATTTCACAACTTTGGACCACCGTTAAGCCTGTTACACACACGTATGTTAAGTCGGCCGATTTGGCTTGTCAAGCAAAGTAGAACCAAAATAATGGGTCCACGATGTCCCTCTGAGGAGCATTTCAACCATCTTCAGATATGAAAATGAACCTTGGTCACTAAAAAATCTAAAAGTTTAAATTGAACCAAATTGGTCAAAAAGACTTCCAGAAAATTTTAAAAGTCAACTATGACATCATCGTCACGCTGTAAAGGCCCTCAATGTTGTCGAATTTCGAATCACAATCACCTCGTCTGCTGACATCGCTGTTCAAAATGCAAACAAGAAGTTAATGATCCCGCCGTCATGAAAATTTACATTTGAAAACACATTCGAATCCCAAAACCTCCATTAGTTACCCAAATCGAATTAGATAGAAGCCACGAGCCAAAGTTAGTGAAAATAATTCGCGACACTGTTTTATTTGATAAAAGTGTCCATCTTTCAGCATTGCGGTAATTTGTATGGTAATATAGGCAAAATTTATGCATTAACAGAAACTTCAACCGGAATCTAGCAAGCGTTAATGACTCTTTCTCGAAATCTTAAAGAGTAGGACTTCGCTAATTGTGCCAGTTACTTAAAAAAATAGAACTATACTTAAGAAATATCCTGAGCAATTTTTGTTATGTAAATTATGAAACAAAGAATTGTAGTTCCATTGTCAAGACGCTTAACTGACGTTAATTAATTGTAGGTAGTTTCTTTAAGTACAAACACAATCACAATGAAGAAAAGGCACCTTGAAATTGACCCGTTGAAGTGCGAGTGAAATTAACCGGCTTTAATTAACTCAGAAAATTTAGCCCGACAACTGATGTAAATCCACACTCACCTAGTTTTACAAATACATATATGTATTTAGTTGACTTACCAGTCATTTGTCTTAGACCAATTTTGTTGCAGTTCTAATCCGAAACAAAGCTGATTTATAATTTGTTGACAACGGTCAAGAGCTAGTAATAAACTATCAAAAAGATTCTAAACGGGTTGGAATTTTTCGCACTTCAAAATAGACCAAAATAACGTTAAAAATATATTATTGCACTTTGGAAAATTCTTCTAATTTTGTGCCAATAAACTATAAAATGGCAAAATCACACTCTGCATTAGGTAAAGTGTAACTTGAAGCTTACCCACTATAAAATGATACAAGGAAAAAGATTAGAAAAGTTCTTTTTAAGTAGTAATTTTTAATCGTGCTTTAAAAAAAAAAATTACAGAGTCCTGAACTGACCTTAAGTAGAACTTCTGCATATGGTAATTGTTTACAATGTCCACTTTTCGCTTTCTGTGCTGTTTTTTTTTGGAAACCATCGTAAAACATCATTATAATGCCATTTTGAGCAATGAAATGTTGTGCAAATGATAAATAATTCTATGCAAAATTTATAGGAAAAAAAAAAAAAGATGTGCTAGAGCAAGGAAAATGAGTAAAAATAAAAGTAGTTTGCACAAAAAAAATATTGATTTTCGTAATGTATACATGGTAACGAATGCGTTGGTGTAATTAGTTTTTTGAAAATCGAAGAGTGGGTGAAGTAAACAATGACCGAACTTCTTTTTCCCAAAAAAGTATCCAACCAACAATATATCGCTGGCGTTAAAGTACCGTCAAACGGCGCCTGTTAAAGTGCCGTTAATCCATATGACGGCACTTCAGTGTGTTAGGGCAAGGAAAAAGATTAGAAAAGTTCTTTTCAAGTAAGTATGTAGTAATTTTTAATCGTGCTTTTAAAAAAAAAATTACAGGGCCCTGAACTGACCTTACGTAGAACTTCTTTTTCCCAAGAAAAAGTATCGTTTAAACGAGTATTTGAACCCGAAGACTGTCCATTGGTGCGCAACCTGTTTTCCACGGCTGTATCGACCTCGCTAGTCGAAGCGTGTTCGATCTTTGTACAGTCTAGTCTCCTGTGATGACACCACTTGCGCGTTGCGCGCGCATTAACGGCACTTTAACCACAGTGACGCTATATTCCATCAGCGGAAATGGCCGTGGACCGGCGGGATCTAGCCGCTAGTAGTGCAAAAAAGCCATTCTCTCATATAGGGGGTAGAGTTAAAGCTTAAGTGTACTCAATTTCAAAGTGCGTTTGTATCATTTTATAGTAGGTAAGCTCTATTTTATAGTTTATTGGCACAAAGTTAGAATAATTTTTCAAAGTGCAATAATATATTCTCCCTTTTGTACTTTACTAATAAAATGTTCCCAATCAAAGTGCAATCCTGTTATTTTATAGTGGTTAGGCTTAAAGTTTAATTGTGCTCAGTGCAAAGTGCCATTCTCTCATTTTATAGGAGGTAGAGTTAAAGCTTAAGTGTACCCAATTCAAAGTGCGATTTTGCTATTTTAAAGTTTATTGGCACAAAGTTAGAAAATTTTTTGGAAAGTGCAATTATATATTTCCCATTCTAAACTATCTACAACGTGCGAGAGTGTATTAGATGTATACAGCCAAGAAGCTAAGTGATCCACAGGGGGTGCGCAAATAATCTATATAATTTTGCACATTATCATAAAGTCTAATGTGAAAAAAGTAGCCGATTTGTGATCCCTCTGTGCTTTTCTAATATCTTCTACAAGTTATTCCACGTTGCACTTGATGATAACATCAAGCCAACTATTTACGCTCCCCCCGTGTATTATCTAATTCCCCGACTGTACATATGTATTACGGACATACCAGGGTAACAAAAACGAGTAAACTCAAGTCAGCTCTCAGTACTTCGGCATTGCCTCAAACCTAGGTGAGCTAGATAGCTTGACCCTAGAATCTAGAATTCATCCCGTTGTCAATGCCTGCATTACAACCCCCATACTATTTTTCACAGGCTGTATTGCAGCAATCGACGCCATTGTCCTCGACAAGACAACAATAGTGGTCATATAAAGCGAGGCTCCCATCTTTTATCAAATCAGATACAAACTCCACGTGTCATTAGTCACTTGGCTAATGCAAGACGTAACAACGAGTGCTGTACCTAAATATAGTTTGTCGATTTTCCAAGCTTCAAAGTTAGACAACAACTGAAAAAGTGTACCTACAATTTGTCTAAGGTGGTATGTTGTATAACCATTATCAAACATTGATAAAGTCAACCCCTATAGACTAAACTTTCCCAAAAACTCAAATCCGGTGTTGCTGCAAATGTGAAAACATTTTTTTGTTTTTGCTTTTGCGAATTACCATCGTTTTTTAAAACGGTTTTTCTGTAAACCGAAACGTCAAACTACAAGACTCTACTGTAACTATTCTTTTTGCCTCTGTCGAAGCTTTCAGCATGCGAATTCTTCAAAATGCGAACGACTCATAGGTGACTCAGTAACTGTCATTCGTTAATTAACAATCAAGAGTGTCTTTGTGCCTTTTGTTTAGTAATAATTGCTCCTGTCGACTCAGAATGACGTTGCAATGGCAAAATTGACGTCGGGATGGCTTTTTAAGGTTTTCGGGTCAACTGATTTGGGGGTCCTAGAAGGTTTCGCCTGGCGCTGTGGCACGCCAGGTAAGTAACTCACCAGACAACTCCGAAGGCTCCGTAGCCGATGGGCCGGTCCGGTTGGACCTGTTCCTGGGTGTGTGCCGGAGCTGCGGCGTGCTGAGGGTGGTAGTAAGGCTGTGCGGCGTGCAGGCCCCCTTGCTGGCCTCCGGTGGCAGGGCCGGCAGTACCCTGCAACATACTCATCGACACGGACATGGACACCCTCGAGTGGCGGCTGGGGCCCGCCACAGCCATGAAATATTGCACCAGTTCGCCGACTTAATTCACCACATCCACAACACTCATTCCCCGGAACAGCGCGCTGTAGGGGGCTGCTACGCCTAACGGTAGTCGCGCTGCACTCCGATCCCTTCGACAACACCGACGTCACTTTTAGGCACTTCCGTTCGACCAGTTAACCCCCTTGCGAGTCCGAATTTGAATTGATTTAATCGATGGTCGAAATTGCGAGAAGGGTTACGAAAAATTCGCGAGGAAAACGCAAACTTTCAAGTTCTTGTGGGTGCTCGAACATGTAAGCGAATCGAGTTTCACTGTCATAGTAATCACAGTTGGCGGTGGTTTCTCGTTGGGTCGTTTTTGTTGCAAAAAAGTTGGCGGTGGAACACTGGACTTGATCGAAACGAAATAAACGCGTCAGAGGGGACAGTGCAAATAAAAAAAGGGTAGAGGTTGTGAATTTGCACGCACTAAACAACCCGCACCGCCGCTCGATTCGAACTGAAACGAAACTTCATTTCATTCTTCAACATGGCTGAAACGGGAACTAAACAATTGGTACGGATACAGCGCGTGCGCGAAAGCAAACAGCTGACTGCTACGCGACTACTGTCAGATACACTATACAGCGCTATCACTGCAACGCAAGGAAATCGCACAAGAGCCAAGCATCCATGCTTATAATTATTATTATGTTATGTATATCTAATTTTGGATTTTTTTTTTCACATTTTCAATTAGTGATTGGTATTCTAGATTGGCAATGTTAAATATAGTGACTGCGATCTGGAATTTTCTTTAAATGAACAAGTACATATTCTGAAAATATATATATGTATATTTCGTACCAGTTCTCACAATTAACAATTATTACATGGGTAAACAAGCACGAGAAACAATAACCTTTATGAAATCGAACTAAACGTCCGATGACACACAAAATAAATTAAACAAGATTGCACTAGCAGGTCCTGGAGTTGTGATACAATTTTAAAATTTACATAGTTAAAATATAAAAATTGATATGATCTCCACAAACATTTGTATATGGTCAATTCCACAGTATAGACAATTAAGATAATTCAAAACCGGTGTTACAAGTGACGGCATATCGCAGTTTTTCGCGTAAGGTACTTTTCTTTTGGTAATTGGGCAATTTGAGTAAATTGAAACACGTCGAGGATGTTGGAAGACGGTTTTGGGGATCTTTTTTTCTAATGGTGAAGAAGCCTCGAAAAACACTCCCTAAAATCGTAACTAGAAAACTGTCATTATCATCAATTGATTAAATAAATACCTATGGTATCTCCGGTGTCTTCGTCGTCCCCTACCTCCACACATCTAATTGAAAATGGAGGTTCTAAATGGGCGAACCCGAGTAGGGGCGGTTTAGAGCAACTGGTGATGAACTAGAACAACAAACATAGAATGGGGATAAGACCAAAAAATTATCGCAACCTTTAAGAACATTGCTTTTTCTTCTTCCGTGAAATCTTTCTCTAGAATATCCCACAACCAGCCAATAACCCGATGCGAATCGTGGAAACCGCCGTAATATTGCGTGTACTTTCGCAAATCCTTCATATCTAGAGGAACGTTGTCGCCTGAGATCAAGCGTTGTAGCTATCAAAAATTTCGAATAACATTAATTAAAACGAATTTTTTAAGTTTTAATTGTAAGCTTTGCCAGTTTCTGCACCTACCTCTGGAGTGGAAAACAACGACAACCAATCTGGATTTATAATCGATCTGAAACCTCTAATAAAAGCCAAAGTTTGGTCCTTAATCTGCAAATGCATTCGAAAATGCGCCATTAAGTGTATGTAGTTGATCCTAAAACGTCAATTTGTTAACTCTGCACTAAAAAAAAGTAGCCAACTCACTTATTTTCATTCGTGACCGGTATCGCTTTTCCTCCCGGAATCAGTTCGTGTGTCACAAGTTTCCCTAAACTATCCTCGTCCAAGCTGAAAGTGAGATCTAAATCGGCAACGTCGCTGCTATAGTGTTTAACATAACTCAAGCTGCGGTACAATTCCGGATCCAAAGAAGGCAATTCGTCGACGCAACTGTACAAAGCTTGAGCTGTCTGGCCCGAAACTTGGCTGAGGAAAAACGACGCAAAAGGCACATCAACCACGATACCTTCATACACTGCCTTCCCCAGCATCCTTCCGACAAATTCAAACAACTGCAAATGGTTGTCTTGCATATGAGACGTTGGAGAAGGATATAGTCGTTCCTCGCTTGTAACTTTGAACAAGTTCAAGCCGGGATCGAAAACTTTCTTGATGCTTTCTTCGAGAAATTCCTTAAAAACACCATCTTGATCGATGCCGGCCTCGTCTAAACCCTGTTCGTTAATGAACCGTACTCGGATGACACCTTTTAGGGCTTGCGGCGGTAAAAGCGCCAACTGGCGGTAACCGTCCTCAACTATGCGACATCTATGGACTGTAATTAAGGTCGATTGTGGAGATGCGCAAGCGGATTCAGTTAATCCTAAAACTGTTTTTTCGTTGCTTATATATTTGCGGAACAGTCGAACTCGGTCTTCATGCGGGATGATGTGCGGCATCGTTTGGAGAAGAAGTTGAGAAGCCTTGCGGCCTTTTTCGAGATCTGCCATGAAGGCCGAAACTTTGATATCTTTGATAACCCAATGACCCGGTAGAGTGTAAGTTCTGCGACAATCGCGACGATACAGCAGCATCAATAAAGTATGCAGGGACTGAAACAACGAGTTGCCCTGAAGTGTCTTGACTTCTGTAAAATTTCCCGAATGACACGTACGTACACCACAAAGATTATAACGTTATACTGACCAAACAAGTTTCCGAAGACGGCTTTGGACAAAAAAGTATTGAGAAAATTTGATAAAACAATGAAATCAGTCAATTTGAACGGATTCTGTTGCTCGTACATCTCCATGTCGTCTAAGATGCTAAAACCGAACTTTTGAGCTTTTAATATTTCCCTGACGATCCCAACTTACGTAACGTAATGAGTCATGCAATCGCAGAAAAGCTGCAACATCTGAAACTCTGGCGCGGTACACTTAGTGTTGAAAGCCAAATAGTCTAGGAACGTCTTCAGCCCGCAACAAGGACCCAACGAACACAAAAACAGCCACAAATCGTACAAAATCGAATTTTGATAGCATAACCCCGTCAGAATGTCCAATTGTAACTGAGTGAGGGTGTTCAAGGCGGTATGGTAGAGGGTGCAGATCAACATAACTCGATGCACCTCTGGACTGCCCAACGTCCTGTAGTTCTTGAGAGTGTTGGTTTTGTTGCCTCGCACTTCTAGGACGCGCTTGAGAAAATTGGCGCCGCTAAAATGACTGTTGGGAGGAGAACTGGGGCTGGGTTGGGGGGAGTCGACGTTATGGACGAGTTGCGCGAGGAAATTGCCCATCAAAATTTGGACTATTTGGAAGTTCCAGAGAAAGTTCAACTGTAGCTTCACATGTGGCATGGCTGCGTTCAGAGCCGGATCCATGGGTTGCGCAAACCATCCCAATACCGGGTGCCAATGGGTCAAGTTCGACTGTTTACTTACCACGTAGTTTTGACAACTTTCCAGTAGTCCCGTTACAACAACCTGGACGTAAAATTATTAAATACAATATTATTAATTCGTGTCAGGCGCTCATTAACGTTTGATTACACCACTTTTTACTAGCTCAGATTGCCAATTGTAATAAACTATTACTATAAAAAAAAATTGTTTTGCTTTTCACCTGTGACCAAATGTTAATAAACACCTCGCTTATTGAACAACTACCGTGAAAGTTGGAAAACTGAGATCTTTAAGAGCGCCTTCCCTCTCCATATACGCTAACTGAAGCAAGTTAGCCACAAGACATAACGCGTAGGAGCCTTCAAGTGTGTTGAAAACGATCCTCATAGACTGTTGGCTGGACAAAAGTTCCAAACTTCTCGAAAATAGCTTGTGATTATGCAGAGTAATGATGCACTATAAATTTCCATGAGTAAACAAATAAGAGACGGCTATCATAACAAACCTCAGGTGTTAGAGTTTCCAAATGTTGTATTAGGGCAGGAACAGAGAGAATGTGAATTAGAAACATTGTCATCAGTTTATCAGAAAAATTGGCAGCTATCAGCGGCCTTAAGGCCAGCGTCAGAACCGCTGATAAGGAGACATGCTTAAAGGCTATCTTAATTCGTCCTAAACCTCGCATCAATAAGCCCTAAAACAAGTTGAACATTGTAATTGTGGAGACTGTGTGAGTGATTAATAGAATAGTAATAACCACATTGGCCTGTCCTTCTAGCTCACCGGCATTGTAGTGATTCAGATTTTTTTTTTCTACAGATTCATTTGTTTATGTAACATTTACCTTTATAACTAAGTAAAAACCTTTGTGGAACAATTGTCCCATCAAATTAGAGCACAGCTGATTCATTCCAGACTTCAACATCTCCATGTTCTTATGTTTCAGCACTATCCAGTTGCTCGTGCTTGTGAATGAGACCAGTACATGCAAGTAAAGCACAATTGATTTCATATCACTGGTGAACTCTGGCTTCAGATCTCCCAAATATTCACAGCACTTCCATAGAACATCGTTCATATGCGAGATCCATCTTATCACATGTTCTTTGCTAAGTGCCATTCCTACATAGCTCAGTTTTGGCGACTCAGACTCAAGACTATTAACTAAATATTGACACAACTTGGCAAACCTCTCTTTATCCCGCTCCTTGCGCCAAATCAACAGCAAACGACACGAAGTTGTGTAAATTTCTAGTGCAGGTTTCAGTGCCGGTTTAACGCCACTTTCAGGCGTTTCTGGAACAATATCATCAAATTCTTCCCTAAAAACAATAATAAGATAAGTTTCGGCCTGACAAAAAGTAGAAAGCTTACAGGATATCGCGAGTGAATTTAACACGGGCCAGCCATCCCCTAATAGTGGCTTGAATGAGGACGGCAGCGTTTTCTTTCCGTTTTTCCAAAGCTCTTTCCTCTCGAGCAGCTTTCGTTTGCTCAAGGAAACTGCACTTGGAGTTGTCAGGTTTGGGAAACATGTTGGCCGAATTGGTCGCAATTTCGAACAGGATTTCAGGTAAGGTCCATCACATTGTTTATAAACGAGCTACTCACACTTTACACCCATCATTAACCTCGTTTCGCCTTGTTTACTTGCAACAGCAGGACTTGACACAAGTGACATGTGTTTGCGACTAACTTCGTGTTATCGTGTTCGTGCAATGCAAAATTGCCAACCTCGCGGCAATTCTTGAACATGGCAACATGGAGTTTTTTTTCTTGAACATAAAAATAAATGACATAAACTCATAAACATAACCTAAGATCTTAAGGGCGAAGTTGAAAGAAATTTCGCGAATATCTGACAACAATGACCGAATCAACTTCTTCCGTTCCACTTCCTTTGCCCCAGAAGCGCTACTACAGGCAGCGGGCGCATTCGAACCCCATCGCCGACCACTGTTTTAATTAGTAAGTTTTAATCTTGGGAGGTCGGTTTTAAAGTGTATCTTTTAGCCCCCGGACCCCAAACGATATGGATTGGTCCAAATACTATCCCGAAAAGCCAGATTCTGTGGTGGAGTTTGCTGATATTGGCTGCGGCTATGGTGGGTTGTTGGTGACATTGTCCTCAATGTTCCCTGAAACATTGATGTTGGGCATGGAAATTCGGGTGAAGGTTTCTGATTACGTCATGGACAGAATCGCGGCGTTAAGGTCCCAGGAACCGGGACAATATCAAAACATTGCTTGTTTGAGAACAAATGCCATGAAATATTTACCAAATTTTTTTAAGAAAGGCCAAGTGAGATCTCAGGTACAACAGTGCAACAAAATGTTTTTCTATTTTTTGTAGTTGAAGAAAATGTTTTTCTTATATCCCGACCCTCACTTCAAAAAATCAAAACACAAATGGAGAATTATAAACCAAAGTTTGCTGGCAGAGTATGCCTATGTATTAGCCATAGGTGCTATAGTGTACACGATTACTGATGTAAAAGATTTACATGAATGGATGGTGAAACACATATCCGACCACCCTCTTTTTGAGCGAATTCCTGAAGAAGACTTGGTAACTATTTTCATAGTATAGTCAAAGTAATAATTAAAAATTATTTTAGAAGTCTGATATTATCGTCGAAAAGCTCTACAGTAGTTCCGAAGAAGGCCAAAAAGTCACAAGAAATGACGGTGAGAAGTTCTTGGCGGTCTTTAAACGAATTGCGGATCCTTACTGTGAGAAGTAATTTATTAAACTATTTTGAAATATTTAATTACAAGTTTTTCGTTGCTGGTCCTAACTGGAATGTTTCGTGAACACTGTCCATTGCGACTTTTTTACAAATTTTCGCCATTTCCGTCGGTTGCGGCTTCTTCAATTTTTTCACAATCTCCTCCTTCCTCAATTTGAACAGTGATTTATCCAAATGACCTAAACCCGCGTCTATACCCTCTTGAGTACTGAACTTGATTTGGGAATACAAAGGCGTGGGCTCTGCTTTTATCTCTTGCAATACCTCAAAGAAAAATCCACTAAAAACTGCATCTCTACAAAAACCAATAATTGTTATTAGATTATCTGTAGTGCAGATGCGGAAAATTACGCTGCCAGACATTGCAACACGTTCTGACACATGGTCATTTCAATTATTGGAGAATCGACCTTAAGTTCTTTATCTATTTTATTGATTGAATCTTCGGCGTGTTGTTTTATAAAATTGGCCATGTCGATTTCAATGTTTTTGCAAGGCGTTTGTCTCAATTGAACTTGGAGAGGCATGCAAGTGTCTTTGTCTCTGACTCCAATTACGTTAACGTCTACAGAAAGCGTTAGTGTATACGGTTCAGGAGCTGATATAACTTTACACTGAATTTCCTAAAAGATTTATTAATGAGAGTAAAAAAAAAGAAACTGTAACTTTAGACTTACTGGAGGGTAAAATGTTCCTTTTTCGGTGATTGTGAATTCTTCGTTTGTTAACTCAAATTTTTGTTGTGACTCAATTACGGACATTTGATGTAACTTCAATTGAGTTTGATTAAGTAAAACGCAGGATAGATTCAACGAGAGCCGACAGGACTCGCTTAGGGATATGCAATTGATAAGTACTACGTGCGACTCCATTGGTTGTAACATTCCGATTTTGTTGACTATATCGAATTTCACTACTCCTTCGATGGAACAGCTGAAACAGTTGTTGAGCCAAAAGAAGAACTAAAGGGGTCGAGCAGTTACGGCTCCCAGAAGTAGCTAATTTCGGATTTCGTTACATTTTTGATCAAAATCAAATTTTCAGTACGACTCCATGTAACAATCGGACCTATGACTACGTGATCAGTTGATAGAATCGCGGGAAACCTAAGGCTCGGATGTTTGGAAATTGCAGGCATGTTGCATGTTTGTGATGGGTGACTAGGGTCGTCAGATCCAGCACCTTCAAGTTTAAGCTCGGTAGAGTTTCCAGCCAAAGTTAAAGGTACTATTATCTAAAATCGTTAAGTATTGTATAATTGCAGAACGTCACCCTGCAAGGATTTGAAAACCAAAAGATAACTACTCAAGCCCCAGCTAAGCTGTGGCGCGTCTTTATATTTGGGCTCTCTGGACAGTGCGACAGAGTTGTTCGATTCTGACTCGTACCTATTAACGTTTATCGTTTTTATTTTACCTGATAAGTTTTTGTTGTTATCGGCCAGAATTTAAAAAGAATCGGCAGGGAACTGTACGGTTGCACAAAACCTGAACCATTAACGCATTGCAGAACTTGAAACTTTTCAGAATTACACAATTTGACCATTTCCAAATCGTCGAGATGATACGGTAACGTCTTTGAAGTGTTGTTGTATAACCAAAATGCTTCCAAAGGTGGATCTTTTAACCCAATAAAGACATGACCTAAGTTTATGAAACTTTCTAAAGAGTATAACGACAGAGAGTTTGAGGTTGCGGTGATTATAACATCAATTTCCAAGCAACGATCATAATCTAAAGTTAGAGTATAAGAAACTGTCGTTTCATCGGGTAACAAGTACTTAATTTGGAACGAAAATAATACCGAAGTATTTGCCTGCAATTTTCAATTAACGAACTTGAAGATTTTTACAGATACCACCTTAATCATTTCGTCAGCAATTTCAATGGTTAGCAGCTCCTTATGGGGACATTCCATGATTTTTTTCCTACGCGTAAAACCTTCATCGATTTGTTTGTACTGGCAATCACAAAGTTTTCTGCGCTTCAAAACTGCAGACATTTCAGTTTCTGTTGTGTTTTTTAATAGAAAAACCACATAGTACTCTTGATCGGCCATTTCACAATCGGGCATTTTTAGAGTTATTGTTTTCGTTTCGCCATGCTCCATTTCTTTCAAAATTGCATTAATCCTACAAATACCGTTAAACGCGATGTGGACTGGATACGTTCAAAGTGTCCAAGCGTAGATGTTACAAGGAATTTCCGACTAATCATCGAAAATGTATTTTGTAAAAATTACGCTCCAGGCGAATTCAAGATATTTATTTTTCTACTCGTGTAATACCTGTCGACGTTGAAGCGCTTCCACAACTGAGTTTTGCTGAACAGGCGACCGAAATTGTGCTCGACCACTTCTTGAATCTGTAAAAATTTAAAATCTTACTAGTTACCAGATTTTTCCGTTTCAACGTTACCTGCAGGGTTGGAAAAAGGCACTTGTACTCGACACTGAAAACTTTAACTGACGATGCTTCTGTTAGTTGGCGCGAAAACTCATTTAAGCGAGTCTTGTAAGAAATGTCGAAACAGCTTCGTCCCGTTTCCTTAACTTTAAATTTTATAGTGACGATCACTTTCTCTTTTGGCCCGCATTTTTCTCGTTTGGGCACCATTTCGATATCATCATCATCATCATCCTTTTCTGAACCAGTAAACAGGTGGAAGAAGACGACAGACTTCCCAAAGTTAAACAAGTGGAACTGGACTTTTTCAGTTGAACCCCAGCGAACGTTGTCTCTCTCATACTTGTTAGGGAAAGCCTGTACGATTTTCACCAAATTGTAAGCCCAACATATGGAGCAACAGTCTACAGGTAACTTACGCACAGCTCTGAGTAGCAGCAGTCATTCGCTGTGATAATTGTAGATTCTCTAGCGGGCCCAGTTACAGTTTCACCGATAAGGATCGCTTGTGCTTCGCACTTTACTTCGATGGTTCTGGGGCCATCTAGGTCCCCAGTGTAGCACCAGGTGGTGAACATTTCTTCGTATGGTGCAAGTTTTGAAATAACTGGCGCTATCTCAATTCCAGTATCGCTAGAGATCAAGAATCGAAACCTGAAACCCTCACGTTAACTCGTTGCTATAAAAGTGGAAACGTCTACTGACTGCACCGAACAACCTGAAGTGTTTTTCACGGGGACAAACATCAAGGTTTGACAACCTGGTTGGGTGTTTTCGAAAATTACCAGGTTTTTTTCACCCACGACCACCGAAGGCAAATCAGTTTGGCCTTTAATATAAATAGGCAACAACCTCTCTAACTGCCCGTTAAATTCTACATTCCAAGTTTCAATATAAGAGGAAGATTGAAAACTTCTCGGTTCCAGTTGAACTACGATTATTTGGTAATCCCTAATCAATCCCACCATCGGCTTCATTCCGTAATTTCTGTAAATTATTACTTAACAAAAAAATTGTCTCGTCATAAATAGCAAACAAACGTTTTTCTGGGTAACAACACTTTGAACATAACCGGTAGATAACTGTGTGACTTAATCATGAAAGTCGTTTTTGCTGCTAAATTCGGCAATGTCAAAGGAACAACAACTATTTTCGGCAAAATAGTAACATCCGGAATCCAACTTTGATCTTTACCGAACGAATGACCGATCATTCGGAGACTTATCGGAATAGGGACACCGACCTTCTTGTTCTTGTTTTGCCAATGAACCTGTGCCGTTGCAGTGGTCGCATAGAGGGCGCACTCATCTTGAGGAAGAAATTTACATTCGAAGAGGGCAGAACTTTGGGGCGCTATCTTGACAGTTTGCGGTTGTATTGAAAAAGTTTGACCCATCGTTTCCCCCCAGTTAACCTCCACTTGTGTAGTTAGGTGATTGGTGAGGCTTGCGGGAAGAGTTTGGCATTTGTTTCGAGCCAAAACTCGGCCGAAGTCCAAGTAGTTTTCACTAAACGAAACTGGAGGAATTATTTTTTTAAAGAAGACGCTGTCGCTTAAGTAGCCCGAATAGCCGGTGGTTTCTTTAATTGAGAAATTGTAACGCTCGAAATCTGAATCTTTGTTGTGAAGGGTAGACGAGGACACTCCGAAAAGGTGGATCAATATTGGTTCCTGCAACAAGTTTCTGTGTATTTGTTGTTTCTAGTATTGGGTAACGGAGAACGATTCTCGGTTTTTATACATGCATATATCTGCCTCGTACTACTGTAGGTACCATTTTGTTGGTCAGCTAATCTTTCGATCTTTTTACTTACGTGGTGCATAATTAAACAGCACAATTGTTTAGAATATAATCCCGGTTTTGCAATCGTGAACTTAACAGTGACGAAGATATGCTTGTTCGGTTCTAAGGTACCGGCCAGCTTGTTAACCACAAACATCCCATCTTCATCGAGTTCAAATTGGTAAGTCGCCGGCACTGTAGAATGGTTTTTCAGTTCGAAAACTTTTTTGAGGTCCTGAACCTCGGGGGACTTGAAGAAATCGAGATATTTGACGGAGCAACTAATTTTAGGACCTATGGAAACAAACAGAAAAAGATGACAGCAAATTGAAAAACGATTAGCTTTGTAGAATCCGCACCGATGCATTCGCCTTTAACGCACAACTTGCACAAATTGTAATCTTCATCAATTATCTTGAAATAATCGATATTCTTAACTCCTGGCAAATTAGGTTTGTACGTTATCGTTAGGTTTACTTCCTCCCCCGCTGCTATTGAGAACTCATACTTGTCGATATCGAAAGTATAGTAGATAGGGTTGGTATCACAGCTTCTCGTTGCTACATAGTTCAAGAGTCGCTGAAAACTGCCATCAAAAGAAAAGAAATATAATTGGGAGAATCACCTGGGAAAAGTTACGCAATTTAAACGTTCGCGTAACGGCTGTTCCAACAGGAGTTGCTCCAAACTTTACTTCTCGATAAATATAATTCTTTGGAGTTACAGCTATATTTTCCATGATGACACCTGACAGACAACTGAGATGACGATAAAACAATTTATTTATTGAACATAAAGCAACAAAAACAATTACAATTTTATGTAGACAAACACTAATTGCAAGTCTAATTACTAACAACGTGAGATCTACTTTTTTGCGTTATCTATTAATTAACAACTGAAAACTAAGTATAGACTCGTGATGATCAAAAACAAGTTCCGTTGCAACCAAGTAGAATTTTCGGCGACGAAATCTGAATCAAAATTGTCCTCTTCCAAACTGTCCTGTTGCGCACAAATCTCGTCTATGTACCCTAGAGTTGCATTAACATTGCAATCCATGCTTAAGCATAGATTAACACTTTTGTTTTGCACGAAATTGTACATGTTAACTAAAAACTCGCATTTCCACGCATTGCCACCAATAAAAATGTCTTTGATGCTCGGCATTTTGTTATATAGCAACTTGTAGTTTATAGCTGTTAAATTGTTGGAGTTTAAGCCTAAACTCCTGAGAGAATTTAGTGGTTCTGATTTGAAGTTGATGGTGAAATTCGTCAGGTTGTTGCCTTCCAGCCACAACATGTTGAGGTTGGTCATACCTTTAAGGTACTCTAGGTCGAATTGCTCGAAATTATTACCGATCAATTCTAGGTTTTCCAAGTTATCGAGACCTACGAAGCCGTAACGTTTTACAGCAATCAAACGGTTTTCGCCCAAATACAGCGATTTTAAACTCTTCAAGCCATTGAAGGAACTCGTCTGGATTTCGGTGAGACTGTTGCGACGTAATTGTAAATCGACTAAACTTCCAAGAGGTTTGAAGTTGTACTGAACCAAGTAGCTCAAATTGTTGTTTGTTAAATACAGCGAATTTAAGCGGTTCAAGTTGGGGAAGGCCAATGGGTCAATTTGGGCTATATTATTATTTTCCAGATACAACAACAAGAGGTTCGATAGAGGCTGAAAGGCATCTCTGTCGAGTTTTGTGATTTCATTGTGGCTCAAATAAAGATATTTCAAATTGATCAAACCGCCAAAAGCGTTTGGTTGTAACAAAAAAATGTTGTTGTAATTTAAGTTGAGGAGATCCAAATTGTCAGCTTCTGCGAACGAGTTGCTTACCACGATCGTCAAACGATTGCTGCTCAGGTCCAATTGAGTCAATTTTTTCAGGTCTGCAAAGGCAGCAGGAGAAACGTTTTCAATTGCGTTATCGCGCAAATTTAGAACTTTCAATAACGGAAATTTTGAAAAAGCCAAAGCTCTAAGGAACTGGATTTCAGATTTTACCAAATATAAAAAACTGATTGTGTTTCTCGGCACGTTAAAAGTATTTTCGTCGATTTCAGATAAGGTGCAGTTTTCACAAGTCAACCAATGAGTTTTGCTGAGGATCAGGTCGAAGTTGTTGAAGAAGAGCGCAGGGGCCTCGTGACAAATTAGTTCTTCGCCCCCTAAAGCGCTGGTGCGTTTTCTGCACAATTTTGAGGCTGCAAGCTCCGCACTTGAGTAGATAACGGTAGTAATACTGATGATCGCGAAGATCCATCCGCCCATTGTACTGCGAAAGAATTGATACCATAAGCTGATAAAGTGGAGGAATTGAAAAATTTTATGAAGCGGAATAACTGACCCACGGTATGTTTAGTTGCCTACAGAGTTGTTGGCTAAGCTAAGCTAAGACCAAAACGGGTTTTAAAACGACGCTCAAGGCGCATTATCGAAAAAATAATTAAATCGACGGTTATTGCGTAACGACTTACTTGTTTAGGAATTGGAAATTTGTACTTTGTGACGGCACTAGCGAGAAATGCACTCGACTACATTTCAATTAGATACCTACTATGATGCCCTACACTTTTAACACTTTTTCGGTCGTGCGCGTCGTACTGCTAAAGAATTGGGCTTTCGGTTGAATGGATGGCCCGCTCCTCCTCCAAAGACGCAGACAATTGCAGTTAGTTGGCTTTTTAAAACTACGTCTCGCTCGTCGTATTACAAATCTACATCAAGGTCAGACGACTTGCATAAGAAATTGTGGTGGTGGGCTCATGAAACCGTAAACTCGATTCCATTGTTGCGGGAGGATGTAATTTTTGGAGCAATCTCGGATGGTTCGTCCCCGATTTCGTTATCAATCGGTTCCGGATCTGAATGTTTTGCCTTGAAATGCGATAACAAGGGGAGGGCGGAGAACAGTTATCAAAGTTGGCATTTTTAAGTCATAAACAAAACTCAATTTTGATTTGATCGTAAATTCCATTTATGTCGTTCAACAATGCAACAAATGGAATCCGAAAGCGCCAAGTCACAGTGATTGAATAAACGAATCGAGTTCAACTTTAGACTTGGTTCGGTTCGATATGCATAGAATGGGTTTTGTAACATTGTTGTGTTGTAGGAGTCTCAGGTAAAACTTACAAATTGCCTACAACCATAACCCTTACAGGGTGTAACAGAAATAAGTACATTTATTTTAAATGGTAATAGAACTCTTCAGGACGAAAAACTATTCTTAATAATTTTTTTTAAAAAACGTTTTAGTGTTTGTGTTAAAATTATTTTAAAATCTTACACAATTTTCTTACACGCCACTGGAAGCAACGTTATCTAGTCAACAAGATTACCTTATAAATTAATTGTATTATTTTTGTTCTTTGTTGGAACATTTCATAAGAGGCTCGTCAATTTGTAGGGGGGAAAAATGATTTTAAAAAATTCGATTTCGAAAAAATGGTACATAGAAAAAAATGTTGTTTTGATGAGTTTTACCACTGGTTAAAATTAATGTACTTATTTCGGTTACACCCTGATTTCCGGAAATTTTTTCGAATGCATTTCCAAAACGTATCAATTAGCCCGAGTGGAACACGAGAGCTAATGACGGTCATTGTTTACTTTACCCACTCTTCGATTTTCAAAAAACTAATTACACCAACGCATTCGTCACCATGTATGATACATTACGAAAATCAATATCTTTTTTTTGTGCAAACTACTTTTATTTTTACTTATTTTCCTTGCCCTAGCACATCTTTTTTTTCCCTATAAATTTTGCATAAAATTATTTATCATTTGCACAACATTTTTCCTCAAAATGGCATTATAATGATGTTTTACGATGGTTTCCAAAAAAAAACAGCACAAAAAGCGAAAAGTAGACATTGTAAACAATTACCCTAATTACGTTTTGGAAATGCATGAGAATAAAATTTCCGGATATTAATCAATGCACGAGGGCATATTCGGTAAGAAAATCGCAACGACACGGACATTGGTTCATTATGTCATTATTAATAAATAAATAATTTTGATTGGCTGAAATAATTTCAACTTATTAATTTCATGCTAGGTGCAAAAATTTCCAGGAAATTATTACGTTGTCATAGAAACGACACCGAATTCTATTTTTCTATTGGCTACTTTTCAGTGTCGTGCGATTTTCGTCAAAATCGACCAAAATTGCAAATTTCAACTTCTTTATTATTAGACTTACAATTTTCGTTCACATAGCATTCGATGGCATTTGTGAAACGGAGAAATTTGATGTATCTGGATTTAATATAAGTCGCTCCGTTCAAAAGTTACAAAAGTTTGATTGTTCAAAAAAGCTTAATTTGTGCTTTTTCGAATTTTATAAAAAATCTATCTATTCTAGCGTCGAATTGATTACGAACTTGAGCTCAGGAAGGTCGATTATATAAGAAAACATCAATTTCCAGTTTTTTAATAAACGTGTCAATTTTAGAAATTTTTCGAATGTGTATTGATTGGGCTACAAAATAAAAGTCAAACATTTTGAAATTTTTTGCGTCAATTTTATGACTTGATTTGGTAGATTTTGAACCGCTTAACACGAATCTGGCCGTAGTTTTCCTGTACAGTGGAATTCAATAGAAATGAGACACTTGAATAACTGGTTGTCTATCTTTATTTTGTAACCCAAGAAATTTGACAACACTGTAAAGTAGATAGTAAGGTCGTAGGCACGGAGTGACAGAGCTGACGGAGGCCGTTATTCAAAATTCTGAAACTGAAACGCACGTGGACGGGATTGTTTGGTTTGAAGGCTCTCTCGAACCAACGAAAATTACACAAGTCGTCGACACGTTTTTTGGATTTAAGTTCTAAATATCAAATTTCAATTTCTGTTACGTAACTAATAAAGGAAAAATTAGTGTGTTTAACGAAAGTTTGCTTTTAATTTATTATAAATTATTATTTAATTTGTATGACAATAATTGAACTAACATAATCATAACTATGTCAAAACTAATAAAATTTAGCAGTTTCGACCAATCAGAGAACAATTTAATGGAAATCTCAATGCACTTGGACAACTACGGTCCCTTCGGGCTATTCCGGAAAAATCTTTTTTATATTACTTATTTATTACTTGCAATTTTCGTAGTTTCACCAGCACGTGGCTAAAGTCATCCTATTATTCATAACTGCCTTGGTTCCCGACAATTTTGAGCGTTTGGTGAAGCGGCTTTCATAGTGCCAGAAGAGCGGGCGGCGGGCGGTACGGTAAACCAGAAAAATTGTGAGCAAAGCGATAACTCTTCTGTTATTTGCAAAATCCAAATTCATGGGGTAAACTACACATTTCACCAGTTGGCAGCATCAGACAGAATCCTTTGCTGTCTATGCGACCCTCAATAAACTTTATGGTCCAGCTCATTAACAAATAGTTACTTGTGCTTTCAGAAAGGTTTACCTGCGTATTCGGGTGAATGCACTTTGGGTAACTACTGTGCTGCATCTAAGAAATAAATTCTCAAGACTCGGGTTGTAAATAATTATTGTCTGTTAATTACCCTTTTCTTACAAATTTAAAATAGTAAATGGTAAATGTTCTGAACAAAAATGGTTCCTTTACTATGTCGAGTTCTCTATTCTGTATTATTTTATCAGTCATTCGCTTTTCATTATCGGCTTTAGCCATTGGAAGAATTTATATAGAATGAGAAATCATAAGCATTTCAAAAACCATATAGAAAACATGAAGAATTTAATAATAAGATGAAGTTTAACATCAAAAATAGATGCAACACTCCGAAGAAACAGAAAAACGGTTCCTCGTTTTAACAGGCTAAAATGACTCAGGATGTATAAAAAAAATCATTAAATTGTTTTCTGATGGGTCGAAACTGCTAAATTTTATTAGTTTTGACATAGTTATGATTATGTTAGTTGAATTATTGTCACTTATAATATCCCTAGTGCATTGATTATTTCCGGAAATTTTTTCGAATGCATTTCCAAAACGTATTAATTAGCCCGAGTGCAACACGAGGGCTAATTACGTTTTGGAAATGCATGAGAATAAAATTTCCTGATATTAATCAATGCACGAGGGCATATTCGGTAAGAAAATCGCAACGACACAGACATTGGTCCATTATGCCATTATGATGTCATTATTAATAAATAAATAATTTTGATTGGCTGAAATAATTTCCACTTATTAATTTTATGCATGGTGCAAAAATTTCCAGGAAATTTTTACATTGTCATACAAATGACAGCAAATTCTATTTTTCTATGGTAACTACACTTTTCAGTGTCGTGCAATTTTCATACAAATTTAATAATAATTTATAATAAATTAAAAGCAAACTTTTGTTAAACACGCTAATTTTCCCTTTATTAGTTACGTAACAGAAATTGAAATTTGATATTTAGAACTTAAATCCAAAAAACGTGTCGACGACTTGTGTAATTTTCGTTGGTTCGAGGGAGCCTTCAAACCAAACAATCCCGTCCACGTGCGTTTCAGTTTCAGAATTTTGAATAACGGCCTCCGTCAGTTCTGTCACTCCGTGCCTACGACCTTACAGTGTTGTACAGTGTTGTTTACAGTGTTGACAAATTTCTTGGGTTACAAAATAAAGGTAGACAACCAGTTATTCAAGTGTCTCATTTATATTGAATCCCACTGTACATGTCGTACTTTTTAAGATATGACCATTCGAATGTTTCAATTCAAAATTTTCGTCAAAATCGACCTAAATTGTAAATTTCAACTTCTTTATTATTAGATTTACAATTTTCGTTCATATGGCATTGGATAGCATTTGTGAAACGGAGAAATTTAATGTATTTGGATTTGATGTAAGTCTGTCCGGTCAAAAGTTACAAGAGTTTGAATATTGAAAGAAATCGAAAATTAGTGGTTTTTCTAATTTTATAAGAAATCTATTTATTCTAGCGTCGAATTGATTACGGATTTGAATTCAGGAAAGCCGATTACATAAGAAAACGCTTATTTCCAGCTTTTAGGGGCAACGATGTCGATTTTAGGAATTTTTCGAATTTCTATCGATTGGGGTAGAAAAAAAAAGTCGAAAATATTGAAATTTTTTACATCGATTTTATGACTTAATCTTATAGATTTCGAACCGCTTAACACGAATCTGACCGTAGCTTCTTTGTACAAGTCGTACTTTTTAAGATATGACCGTTCGAATGTTTCAATTCAAAATTTTCGTCAAAATCGACATAAATTGCATATTTCAACTTCTTTATTATTAGACTTACGATTTTTGTTCATATAGCATTTGATAGCTTTTGTGAAATGGAGAAATCTTATGTAAATTTGGATTTGATGTAAGTCTGCCTGTTCAAAAGTTACAAGAGTTTGAATATCATATATATCTATAGGTAGGTACATGGTAAAAATTTAGTTTTTTCAAACTCATTTGCAAAGAACACGTTGGAAATACTTAGTCGAAGTCATCCTGCTGGTCCAACCTCGTTAAAGAGTAGTTCCATCTATAGTCTCTTTCCGATCTAGCTGATTATACATTATTCACACCAAACTATCAAATCGAAGAAAGCGTCACGAGGAAGAGAACAGAACCTCTTTGACATCAGAGGGTATCATCATTATTGACAGAAATAAATAAATATCGGCATTTGATGTTTTCATCTCATTCTCTGTTTTTTTTTTTGCTTCTTGCAATTTTGAGAAATGCGCCTGTTTTCTAGTTTTGGGATCGCGGGGTGGCCGACCTCTGACCAATGGCCTGGCGCCCATAAAGAGGCGCCTTCTAACAATGTAATCGCTTCGTTAATTTGCCGATAACTGGAAACTTCTTTGACGCAGTTTGTAACAAAGATAAACTTAAATGCCGCCTTAAAAAAAACACACCGTTTGCGGTTTTACTAATTCTTCGCAACTGTTTACGCGACCGCTTTACGACTTATTAATTAATCGAATCAAAACGCTGTAATTTGCGATTGATACTAGTCGATGTTTCAATGTTAATAACAATGGTGCGTTAATGAACGTACATACGTGACGAAGTAGCAACTAGTTAAAATGTGAGGAAAATGTGCGGAACTTGATTTAAATCGAAAAATGGTGATGTTTCCCAAACATTGGTTGGTGGTGGCGCTGCTTTGTGCCGGGGTAGTCAAAGTGATACTAGGAACGGGCATCGGCAAATGCCCCAGGATGCCCTACATGGAAAATTTCAACTTGACGAGGGTGAGTAGAGCTTCAACCCCCGAACTCTTCACATGCAGCATGATTTTCAAGGAGATAATACCAAGTATTTTGAAACCAAGTCTTAGCAAACAAGAAAAATGATTACTTCAATAAACATAAAAAAAAACTGCTTCTTTACCATCCAGGTACAGTTACAACAAAGAGTAAAACGAACTGGAAAACTTAGTAAGATCTAACAACGAAATCTTGGTCCCAGAAAATTATTAAAAAAATTCGTTCCTATCAATAAACAATTGCAAGTTTCAGCTGAGTCACTGTGAAGCGTAGCTTATTGAATTACTTTGTCCTATAAAGCGCGAATAATATCCAAGACTGAATTCCTGTAGGTACTAAGGGAGGAGAACAAACATTACTCTCGACTTGTTTCCTAAACGAGATAATTTGAGACTATGCATAGAAACGTGATCAGTGTTAAATTTTTTCTTCTGATTGCATCCTAATGACGTTTCCCTCAGTTTTCAGGTCAATGGTTCGAAATCGAGAGGTCCTTTTACCTGATGCAAGTCATCTCCAGTTGCGTTAGCGTGGACCTGACAAGAACTCAACGAGGTCAGCTGGAAGTTGCTGTAATAGCGAAAAGCAGATGGTAAATGTTTACATGCTAGGAAAAATGCACCAAATTTAAAAATAAGACGGCAGTAGCGGATCTACTATGAAACAACATGTTTGCTCGCCGCTATCCAAGGCCTTTGATGATAACGTTTATTTTCGTTTGGTAGGTCGGAAGGCTTAACTGTTAGCGAGGGCCTGGCCACCCAAACAAAACGGGATCCAAGTCTGTTGCTCTACAAGGTCGTCAGCAAATTGCCCAAAGTAATCAACAGGTACCTACCCGGAGCCGGGTTCTACCAAGTCCTACACACAGATTACGATAATTACGCTATTTTGTGGTCTTGTACAAACTACGGTTTAGTGCACACAGGTAACTGGGAAATCATACAGTCAGTAAGCCCTTTTACTATGACTTTGGCATTGAAATGCTGATGATTTTGTTGACCAAAAATAAATATATCACCGCAGTTAAGTCTAATATTAAAGTGGCTTGCTAGAAATGACAACAGTTATTGGTAATAAAAAAAAATTGCAGATCTCATTTGGATTTGGGGCAGGCAAAGAGAAATTAACGCTGGCCTCCGCTCCTACATCTACAATGTGCTAGCCAGGAGGCAATTGGACTCTGAAAGACTTATTTTACCAAAAAACAGCAACTGCACCGACTGACTGGCGTATTTAAATGATAACTTATTCTCTAGGATAGCAACAAGAGTGTTGTTACTGGTTGCACATGATTATATTAAAAATATTACACGTTAACAACATTGAACAGAGTTATAAATTCACATTTATCGTTGTCCTTATCACAAATTGACAACAAAAGCACGTATACCAACCACTAGTTTGCTCCAACACAAACCAAACCAGCACTAACCCCTTCCTTATAACCAATGATTGTTTTCCATTTTATTGCACAAAGGATTGATTGTAACGTTAACATCCTCGCAAGTAATGTCTTTAATTTGCAGGATTTCAGCATCTCTTTCTGGAATATTGTTGCTGTACCCTGCATGGTCCCTCAACCAACTTTGATGTGTTGCCGTGTCATTAGTTACAACTAAAAACAGTTCTTTGTCCCTACAATCCAGTTCTTCTTTGAGATAATTCAATAGTTCTTGCTCCTGAAACTGGTTGGTTAAATTTTGTTATTATTGGACTTGATTCAGTTACTTGTCCAATAATTTGGGGCGAATCTAATTTGGAGTCGAGATTGTAGAAAAGGCCGTTAAATTGCCGGATCGTTATCCAGTGCCTTCTCCGTAATGGCAACGTTATAAAACTAATTTTGTACTCGCTGGGAACGTTCAAAATATACCCGCAAATGTTCCTGAAGTTCAAACAAGCCGGGTCTCTAAAATTTTTGTAATTTTACTGACACGAGATGGATTAAAACTCCAAAATTACTTTCGCTTATCGAACCAGATCGTGTCATATCCACGGGACTGCAGCGCTTTCATTATGACGTTGATATCATAGTTGCCCAGTCCCAGTACAGATTTGTGGGGATTGATCCAGTTGTCGGGTGATAGCGAATGGCAGATGAAGTCCAGTTCCAGCTTGGAAAATGCATCTCTGGATTGGAACAAATTGTTTAAAGCATGTAAAGCGCAGAGTTCCCGAACTTGTTTCTCATGGTAGATCTCCGAATTCATAGCAGATGAGAAAAGGTCACTTCCGCCACGACATTCCCTCAAGACGGGACAGCAAGTGCGAGCAGTTGTTGGGCCCCAATTTGGGGCGCTCTCGACCTAAGTTTAGGAGTGGCGGACCACAACTATCGATTTAACTCTCTGATGGACGTCACTTTGACAGCTGTCAGATTGCAAGGTGCAACCATTTGTGTACCGCACGTAACTTCTCGTCGGTCAAACGACGACCCAACGCTAACTTCTCTGCAGGCAATGAGCTGTCAAGTTGACAAGTTTTTGAAACTAACCTCAAAATTATGTAAACATTTTCTGGAAAGAGGTTATTAATCAATACTACACAATTGCTTAAACTACACATTTATTCATCGTTTATTAATGTCATACGTTAATACTTGTTTGAAATACTTAAGACTAGATAAGTTCACTTGAATAACCCTTGGGAGTCTTGGGATAGATGTAAAATAGGCTGAGCTGGAAGGCAGAAAGAACGCATCCAAGAAAGTTGGGGGCCTGAAAAAACGCATGTAAAGTACACAAGCATCCAGTAGGTTTTGTTACCTGAATGAAGGTGTCGCCCAAGACACTGCCATAAATCAGCCATTGGATGCAGACAATAAAATTGGATAAAATTAGAGGAAATGGCAAGCTTTCCGTGCTTTTCACCTTGATGACGTGGAGAAGTGACGCGAGAGGAGCGGCAAAAAACAGAATCGTAACTACACAAGCAATAATTCCCAGGTTCTTCTTTGCCTTGTCAAAATCTGGTTCATGTTCCACACAAAGAAGAATAATAATTAAGCAAATGGCACACCCCAGAAATTGGCGAATCACAGTCGACTGGAATTTGTGCGTTCAGTTAGAATATCGCAAAAGAAAATCAAATTACCTTCTTTATGCTGTAAATTAAAAATGTGACAACATACGCGAAGAAGAGACTAGCTCCAACCGTGTTGACTAAAATAATTGATCGTTCTTGGATGAAGAAGCCGTATCGCAGCCAAAGACAGGTGGAAAGACAGCCACTGACAAAAGGAAAAGATGAAATGTCACCAGTACTTTTATTTTGGACAACTTTCAAACAAATCAGCCTGGAAAAAAAAATTGTTGGCCACAAATCAGTAACAGTGAAGAAGTTTTACTTACGTTCCTGTTAAAAACTGCAAAATAGTGGATATTGACGTGGTTGTTGCAATAACGTTTTTGAAATTTTCTTGATCCATGTTGATACATTCTCACACCTTTGCGTTATGGTCATTTGTTTCGGTAGTCATAAAATAAAGCATTTTCGATACTGAATTGTTTATTTACTCACGTTTTTATTGTTGATTTAATTGCTGTAATTTGGGTTAATGGATTTTTCCTGATGCCACCAACTTGATACGGCTATTGCGGGTGGTGGCAGACAGATGGCGAAGCGATCGTCTGAAATTCAAAATTATACAGCGGACAGTACCGCGCTCCGAATAAATTTCAGTTAATATGGCGCCAGTACGACAACCGAACTACATATAATAAACCCTGGCAGGGAAACCACAAATTTTCAATTTTGTGTTGGCAGTGCTCACCCCCTTGAGTTTTGAGTAGATTTGACATTTGTTTACTGTTTTGACAGTTTTTTGACGTTTTACCTGTAAAATGTGAACCCAAAATGGTGATATTATTATGATTTTTGCATTACTTATTTATTTTACTTTGTGAAAATTGACCGAAGCAAATACGAGACGAATTAAAGTAAGTTACGTATACATTACAACCGTTTAACCATTTTGTTAATTGGTATGTTATGTCGATGTAATTTGTTGCTCTTGATTTAGAAGAGCGATTGGGGCACTGATCAGAAATCAATCGGTTTTTGTGGAATAGTAAATATTTTAAGAGGTTACGGTAATTTTGCGCAAGCGTTTCGCCACCCTTACACTAGGGTGCGCGTGTTTAACCGGTGAATGATAACATTCGCAGTTTCTCATTCAAGGCGCGCGTTTTGCTAAAGTTGGAATTAAATTTGGTTCAAGTAGATGTCTCGTGTCTTGTAGGTGGAATGGAGATGATCTTGCTGGTACTCTCTTTGGTTGTCACCTCTTCTTGGGCGCTGGGTGAGTAACTTTGAATTAGCTCATTTAACTTCTAATTAACTTTATGTTTGATTAAGAACCTTATCCGTGTTTAAATAAATATAAATTCAAAAGAGGCACTGCAGCCGTTGTTACTGATGATTTTTTTCTCCATATCTCTGTTTTTTTTTTAAATCTGAGCACGTCGTCTTTCCACTTTACACATACATACGTGATTTATGTATCCAAGACGAGAATTATATTTGGAAGAACTAGCTCTTTGAATGAAATTATATCTTGAAACAACCAGAAGCAGTAGCTTATCGTAAAATTTAATTAGAGGTACTTACTCTTTTTTATTATGATTTTTCTCCACACAAGCCGCTATAATTTTTTGGAGCAATAATAATTTGAATAAGAAGACAGAATATACAATCTCTTTGAGAATTTCGAATTGGGGTAAATGTGACTTTGAGTCGACATTTCAAGGAAGTAGTTACGTATAACGAATCAAGATTCTAACTATTTTCACTCAGCTCTTGAATATTTGCACTACATCAATTGATATAGGTATATTCAAGATGGTGACGATTTATTTTATTATTCTATCAGGTTCCTACTAATAATCCATTTTTATACCACAATATACGATTAACAAATTGGGATTTTCTTACAGTTGATACATTTTCAGATAGGTACAACCTTTTGTCTTAGCAGGGCAGCATTGAGGTTCGTTCCCTTAAAAAATTGCCCAAATTTTTGTTTGTTTCCTGCTTTGAGCTGAAATCCGTCGCCACAACATTAAACTTTTGTTGTTCCCGAAGTTTCTTTAGTAATTAGGTACGTACAACGTCGGCAGAGGAAAGTAGTCAATTTACGTTGCGGATGCGGCAAATGATATGTTAGGAAACAGGATACCAAAACCAACCACTCCATTCGAAATACATCAGGCGGCTAACTTATGTTGCGAAGGAATGAACAGTTCGGAAAAGGGCGAGAGCGAGAGAATAATAATTTCGTTGGCTCGGGGATATCGCGATCCCTTTAACTCGTGCAACTTCTCCGCGCCCGGTTTCTTTATCTATTTCCAATAGCTGCTCAGCATGCACCTAGCTCCCAGCGTTCTTCCAGACGTTCCCCGATAATCCGGACGATATAAATGTATAATGCGGCCCACATAATATCTTCGCAGTCGACCACCGACTTTACAGTTCCGCCCTTGCACCGGATAAATAACGACCAGCGATAAATCATGTGATTGTTAATCGAAACGTTTCTGTTGGACTGAACTGATGGTGACGATCCCAATTTCTTTCGTCCACAAACAACAAATCATCGAAATCCTTTCTGGCAGTTAGCAAGGCATGGTGCAGCTCCCGGCTGCCGGAACAGTTTGACGACCAAAGACTGTGCAAAAGGGCACGTGACCTGTCGCCGTTTAAAGACGTTTTCTTGCCGGTTTTTACGACATCGAAATGTCAAAGCCGCTAAACTGTGCCCCATTCCGTTCTGATTCGATCCGATTTTATTCGTCCAACATTTATTGGACGGCGGTAAATACGAGCGGGAGGGAGGTGATTTGTCGAAATTACGGAGGCTTCTCCAACAATGTTTTAGGAAGCGAAGAATTCCCTAATTAGGCATTCCGACGTAGTAAACGCCCGAGTACCGACTTGCTGACTAAGTTTTAAGGATGAATGATAAGGACGACAAGAGGTGAGCGATTGATGGGAGGAGTGGAAAAGATCTTTTTTATGTAGCAATTAAGCTTAAAAAATCCCATCGCTACATCGTCACAACGTGTCCATCTGGATTCTGCCCTCCACCGTGGTCTTGTCAGTTTTCCCCGTTGAAGACGTTGGCGCCGTAAATTCCGGCCAACGAATTCAATAGGTACCGGCAATTTACCAAATCGCATCACGTCCCTTATAATCCGGTCCTGGACCGTCGATGATCCGGTAACTGGCCTGGAGCGAAACGAACATTTTACTTTATCCTTTCGGAGTGCGGGTGGTTCGGATGAAGAACTCGCGGAAGAAGTTTGTTTGCGGTGTGATTTATCTTACTGACTCGTTTCCGGTCCACCGAACGCCACCGTTAACGAGCCAGCGACACTCCGGAGCTTTTTCAACTTATTCAATTACAACATCGACTTGTCGACAACGAAAAACTCCGTCATCGATAGTTTTTTTTTTTCTTCAGGTGGTGCATTGGCGATGCATTAAAAAAGACTTCCTGAAGTTTGCCTTCTTAAAACTTCTGCAGTCAAACTTTTTCGCCGTTTATTCTGTGTGTTCTGGCAAAATTTAAATATTATGTAAAATAAAAAATATGTAATGTAGTAAAAGTGACGGCGTGAAGAGAGAGGACGTTATTATGGTAATTTCGCGCAAAACTCAAGTTTTAAACGGCGGCTTTATCGAATCGCTATTTGCTTCTAATTTATGCAAATGCCGGAGTCATCTTGAATTACAAGTTGGAACTCCCCCGTTCTTCCCCAACTTATCAATTTACTGTAGTATTATAGTACGTTCGGTTTCGTCGTCATCGGTATCGAGGGCCGATCCATCGATCACGAGGTGTTATCAGAAGCTCGACCCAAAATCTAAACTTGGCACTCTGCATTGTCTCGCCACATAAAACTGTTGCCGCGCTTTCGTCATTTACACCAGCAATTCATCATTACGGCGCAGAGCCCCCTTTTAGCGTTCGCCAGCATAATGGATGGGAGCTAATTAATAAAGAAACTGGCGCGATTTTTGTTCACCACTCGACGCTTTTGATGTATTGAACCGGAGCAATCGTCGGCAGCTAATTAGTTTTCTCTTCTACTAACAATCGGAAGAAAACTCGATTAAGAATGTCTGTAAGTAAGTAGTAAGTACCTCTTGGAGTCATGGCGCCCAACATTGCAAGATCTGGCCGTTTTCAATTCGAAGCTCAAAAGAAGATTTCTGGCATGCTCTCCACTTTTCTGTCGGATTCTTTAGTTTTGGAAAATCGCGGGGGGTAAATCTGGAGAGAAGGGCATTGTTGTCATTGTTGCAAACGCGTTGGACCATCAGTCAATCACGTTGGATGAACGCTGCAACGCAAATTAGATCTATTTTGTGTTTGATACAGTTGTCGCCCGCCTTTGTGGTATTATTTGCATGCATTTGATGTGGGTCGACGAGAGACCTATCGAGGCTCGACGTCGACTGTAATTGTTAATTTCCGTCAATCACGTGCAATCCGATCAGTGGCAGCGGGTTTAAATTGCCATTTCCCGTTTCGTTAACGTGGCCAATGAAAAATCGAAGACAACTGCGTGAAACTGAAATAAATTATTTATAAGTCCCACCGTTTCCCGTTCGCTAGTTTATTTTGAATCGGCAAATTCAACCTAGAGAGTTCGAAGAGGTGACTGGCTCGATTCCGACGTATTTATCTGGAGTCTCTTAAATTCTCACCACCGCAAACGAACGGAGAAATTTTTATCGATGCCAGAAAACTGAGAAATAAAACTAGATTGCTCTCAATTTAGATTTTTTCGAAAATAAGATAAATTCAACGTTTCAGGCACCAAAGACGTCGTCGTAATTATATTAAGTCAAGAGAACGAGTACCATCTGAAGCTCGCCGAAGGCCTCAAGAACGATTTGCATCGACAGGCGGAAATTTTGCACCAAGTAAGTTTTCAGTCTCCAGCAAATTGATTGTTTTATTGCCACTACTCGATACATAAATTATCCTGAAACGTTTCGTGCTAAATTGAACTCGATTCCGGATCTGATAAAATTGACTGGTTAAATTTTCTTTACAATTTTTTTTCCCCACACAGGAACACCCGGTAGTGCATCTTTCTCACAGAGATTTTCGGCATGTCGGCGGTTGGACGATCCTACCGCTAATTCCTCGTCTGTGCAACTTGCACAAAGAAAATAGTTCTTGGTTGTTTTTCGTCGAGGATCGCACCGAAGTTAGACTAGCAACGTTGCTGGACGTGTTAAGTAAACACGACATTAACGAGGTGATTCTCTTGATTAATTTACGGCCAGAATTTTGGTTACAAATCGATCATTTTCAGCAAGTCTGGCTAGGGCACGCTTTGCACGATCAAACACCCACAATTATACATCATTTCGCTTTTTACGAGGATCCGGAGGGATTCAAGTATCCGAACGTCGCGTCGGGGGTTGCAATCAGTTCAGCGCTACTCGAAAGGTAGGCAAACAGACCAATAATAAGCGAAATTGCGGGACATTTCTGCCTTTCTTTACTGTTGCATGTGGGGACTATAAACGTGAAAAAAATTTAATTATCTTAGTGAAAAGAATACGCCAACACCCCAGCATACCATGTGCCTTGCACAAGATTTTTATGAGTCGACGGTCATTTCGATTCGTTCGCGAATCGTTCCGGTAGCAAAGGTTGATGCCAAACTAACACAAATCTGACGAATGAACCGGCCACAAGACGCCCGGGTAAATCACTAACTTGCCTTAAATAGTTGCTTTTGTTTTTGCAGACTGGCCGACAGACTAAACAGTCAAATATCGCCCCCATCGGATTTTGGGATAGACAACGGCCACGAATTGGCTCTCTTCATATTTAACAAGGGAACCGGCGAGAGGTTACAGCACGAGCCTGCATTATGCATCGCGGACCGACCACAATGTGCTTCGTTCCCGAAACCCTTCCGCCAATGCGTAAGTTTCTGGTTTTGTCCCTTCAAGGGGTCCGATCGTCGACTCTTTTAAGGGCGAAGCACCGGCCAAAGGGTCGATCTATTTCGCCGTCAAAACCTGCGAAAAGTACCACGAGAACAGGGTGGAAGTGGTCAAAGACACGTGGGCCCGACACGCGACCAGAATTAATTTCTTCAGCGACGTACGAGGTATACGGCAGAGAGGTCGCAGTAACTCGCTGCGAATATCTTTTAGATTGTTCCGTTTTCTTTCAGACGATTCGATTCCTACGATCGCATTGGGAATACCAAATACCGAACAGGGACATTGCGGCAAGACCAAGGCGATCCTGGAGTACGTCAGTCGGGAACTGGACGAGATGCCTGACGTCGAATGGGTGATCATAGCGGACGACGACACCCTCTTGAGGTATACACGAATCATAAAAGTTATCTTTTAATCAATTTGAAGAAGTAATGCAATCATGCCTGAGACGTCATCATCTAAAGATGAGACGTCAATCGTATACTTTTTAACGCATATGTGTGCCAACTATATCCCCATATTTTTATTTACATCAAATTTTAGCGTTTTCAGAGTTCAGCAACTTTTGACCTGTTACAACTCCTCGGCTCGTGTTGCCTTGGGAGAGAGGTACGGCTACAACGTCCATAATCCTCGCGGTTACAATTACATCACTGGAGGAGGAGGCATGGTTTTCAGTAGAACTTTGGTTAAAAAACTGGGTCAGTCTGGAGTTTGCGAGTGTCCCTCAATCAACACGCCTGACGACATGTTTTTGGGACTTTGTATGGCGGAACTGGGGGTCACAGTGACGCACTCTCCTCTTTTCCACCAGGTGCTTACTTTTACTTAAAATGTAATACAAATAATTCAAATGATGGTTTTTAGGGTAGACCTAAAGATTATTCCCGTGGATACTTGCACACTCTCGATGCCGTTTCCTTTCACAAACATTGGATGATCGATCCTGTCGCTGTTTACAACAAGTGGTTTGGTGAAGATGACTTAAAAATTTCCAACTTACACAACGAATTGTAACGATATTTTTTTATAATAGTTTTGCTTATTTAACGTTGTTTTATTGTATAAATGTCCGCATTTAATCGGACCATTACTCCTGCCCTTTTCAACCGTTAACGAGGTTTTAATATTTATAGTTCATTTACATGAAGAATGGCCGGGCTGAATAGGGGCACTACAACTGTGAGGTTAGAACTATGCTTTTGAAAGGTTTCGTGACTGCACTGTTGCAATTTTGGTGCGTTTGGTAAGATTTGTTGGATTTGCAGTCGCCATTGATTTTTTCTACCAGCATTAAATTACACAAAATTGTAGCTGTAAGATCGTTCTGGATACTAACGAAGACGACGACGGATATTTTCAGTTATTGTTAGAGGATGTGATGGTCAAGAATTTAGTGCCTTATAAGTGCGTTGCGGTTATCAGCGATGGTGTGTACGTCAATTTATTTCAGAGAAGTTGGTTTCGAAGATTTGGACCTTTTATTTCGTTTATAATGGTGCGAATCGTTTTACAAGTCGGAATTAAAATAATCGTCTCTTATTACTGTTGTATCGTTTAAATTTTATGTCGAATTTTTGTTCTTTTTTAAGATTAACGTAGACGATTCTGAAGATCTGCTCGCTCCTAGCAATGATACTCAGCAGTGTCTTGTTAGGTCGAAATACGATGGCTGTCAGTTGTACATGATTTTGTTATCAAACGGCTTGCAAGCTTCAAGATTGTTGCGTTTCGGCGACCGTTACCGCATGATTAACACCAGGTCCAAGTTTATCATTTTGTTCGACAATAGGTTATTTGACAAGAAGCTGCTTTATTTGTGGAAACGCATCATCAACGTCATCTTCATCCGGCAATACGGGGGTAAAAGGGGCATAGCCGGAGCAAAGAAAGCCATGCCTTGGTTCGAGATAACGACAGTGCCCTTTCCGTCTCCTATTGCCTCTGTCTTTATCCCAAAACGACTGGATATTTGGACTAATTCCAAATTCAGAAAAGGCACGTTTTTTTTACGTAACATTTATAGTAGTTGCATAAAAACTTTAGGTCCTCCAATAACTGGAAATTCTTAAGATCGAAATATCATTTTTAATTGAGTGTTGTGACAATTGCAGGGGTGGACTTGTTCAGAGACAAAACGTCGGATTTGCGTAACCAATCCCTAAAAATCACCTCTTACGCTCACATTCCGGGTACCACAAAAACCACGCATTACGGCTCCGGGGCCAGATCCGTAATGGGTAATTTTTCGGGCGCCGAAATCGAGGTGATTGGATTTTCATTGAGGCAAGTGACTCAAAAAATATTTCAGATCTTGGAAACCGTGTCAAGAACTATGAATTTTCGGTGTGACATTTACGAGCCTCCGGATGCCGATGCTGAGTTTTGGGGAAGGAAACAAAACGGCGGAAAATACACGGGACTAATCGGGGAAATGTTTTATGCCCGTGCCGATGTCGCTCTAGGAGATTTGTATTACACCCCGTATGTTTTGGATTTGATGGACCTGAGCTTGCCCTACAATACCGAATGTCTTACTTTTTTAACGCCAGAGTCTCTAACTGATAATTCGTGGAAAACCTTGATAATGCCTTTTGCGTAAGCAAAACCTACTGAAATTTGACAAGTTTAACAACGACAAATTCTAGGCCGATGATGTGGCTAGCTGTTGTGGTGTGCTTGATAATTTGTGCTATAGTTTTTTACGTACTGGCTCGTTTTCACGAGACTATCGAAGAAGTCGAAAAGAAAACTCCAGTTGTTAACATGAAGAAGAAAAAAATAACAATAACGTTATCAATGTTACCCGAGGCTGGTGCAATTGATGCTGATGCTAAGTATTCCAAGATGAAACAGCAATATAAGTTGTCGAAAGGGGAAAACGAAGCGATAGGTCTCTATCAATTCAGTCAACCCGCAAATAGCATTTTGTACACTTACAGTATGCTATTGCTTGTTTCTCTACCAAAGTTACCTACGGGATGGTCCTTGCGCATGCTGACAGGATGGTACTGGCTTTATTGCCTGCTGGTAGTGGTAGCTTACAGAGCCAGCATGACTGCAATTTTGTCAAGGCCGACTCCCCGGTAATAAATTTTTTTTTTTCAATTATGTAATTAAAAAATTTACAATTAAACTTAACCAAAAGACACGAAAAAAAGCAATGAATTTGGTATAATATGTACATACATAATTGTATTTTTCCCGTCATTGCGGGAAAAAGGGCGTTGTAGATGTAAAAACTTATAATTAATCACCTATTGCAGGGTCACAATTGACACGCTGCAGGAACTTTTGGATAGCCATCTTCAATGCGGCGGTTGGGGAGAGGTAAACCGGGAGTTTTTTGAATCATCCCTGGACCCATCCCTTCGCGTCATCGGTGAATCTTTTGAAATCACGAACGATTCTGATGCAGCTGTCGATCGCGTCGCTCAAGCGTCTTTCGCGTTCTACGAAAACACGTATTTTCTGAAGGAAGCGTTGGTTAAGCGACAATTACGTTTTCAGGCTCTACGTTCCAACTTGACTTCAAATCAGTCTCAAGAAGCAAGAGATATTGCAAAAGAAGATCGCAATCTGCACATAATGACGGATTGCGTCATCAAAATGCCCATTTCAATAGGTATATTGAATGAGGGTGGTGGCGAGGGGTTGACGAGGGAACGGTTTTAGGTTTACAGAAGAATTCGCCAATTAAGCCGAGGGTCGATCGCATCATTAGAAGGGTGCTTGAAGCGGGATTGATCAAGAAATGGTTGGATGATGTTATGTTGACGATCCTGAATGCGGAGGTGCAGGATTCGCACAAGGCCACCAAAGCCATAATGAACATGAAGAAGTTTTTTGGGGCCATTGTGGCATTACTTGTTGGGTATTTTTTCAGTGTCGTCATGCTGGTTGCCGAAATCGTATATTTTCGTCGGGTTGTGAGCACACATCCTCACTACAATAGATATTCCAGGACGATTGTGCACAACTGATTTTTGCCATTGACACTGAGTGTAAAAGCGGTTCATGATTACAGGGAACTGTTTTATCTGTAATAATATGGATAGAGACCGAAAAAATGAAACCGCCTATTTATTGATCAGTGTAAATGTGTTACTTTATTCACCTCATAATGTATACATACAGTATATTATCAAAAATCACAGAACAAACTCGCGAATGAAAGAACCGCAACGTTGCTTATTCATGACTTGTGACCAAAGCTTTAACGTTAATCAGAATATGTACTTATGAATAAAATGTTAAAATTAGCTAGGCTTGATTATTAGATTTATTGGACCGCAAGCGGTCCAGCCCTGAGCGTTCCTCTTCCTCGTCGCTTGTATACGAAGACATTCCAGATACCGCCGCTCTTGTTGAAGTGACTTGCATCAACTCCTGATCAGGAGCGTTTCGGCTCTCGTACAACAAAATATTGAGCGTTTCCTCATAAATCCTCGCCTCAGGACATTCAACCTTGGTGTGTTTCTTATCAGTGGCGTACACAATAGATGTGCAGCAAACCTCAGAAACCTTCTTTCCATGGCCGTAAAACACCCAGCAGCAAATTTCGCTAGTACTGATGACGTCCTTGAGAAACAGCACCCTGTTGCTGTACCACAATGAAAGCTTATCGAATAATTCGATGTTTTTAAGTAGGTTATCATCAGACGTTGTCGTGTATGAATACTTATTGTTATGTCGATTAATCAAGAGTTTAATGGCCGGTTTCGTCGTCGAACTTATAAGCAACTCTTCCTCTTTTTGGGACGTAATAAGTGGCACTTTACAAATTGGATCATGCTCACCTCGCTCTTTTTTAGCTAAAGCCTGCGTGCAAGACTCTGCCAACTCGGCTATGCAGTAATACTTGGCCTCAGCCTGTAATTCCGCCATTTCTTTGCTGCTTTCCGGCAAAGAAACGCTGCCGTCTCGCAGGAAATTCAGGATGGCGCCAAAGTGCTTGCCGCATCTGTCAATCAAGATCCAGCCTAAAACCGATTAGAGGGTAAATTGTGGCCAAAGTGGGCGCAGTATAAGTCACCGTCCGAGTCGGAGAGGACTTCCATCCGGCCGCTGAACATGGCCCTTAACATGGTGTCATGTTTGGTTAATGTTCCGATTGTTGTGTAGTGCAAACAGCCCCCCACGTTGAGCTTCACGTACTGGGAGGGATTGCCTTTTATCACAGTTTTGCCGGACATGTCGGGCTCTGATCTCAACATAACACGAGCTTTGAGATTAAAAACAAATTTTAATAATTGTACTTGGTGCCATCTTTTCTGTAGGTTGTTGAGTTGACACTGTTGACAGCAATAATCACAGCTGACAAAACGTCATATGTCAGACGCAGACGGTCAAAGTCGTAGTGGTAGGCACAGTTCCGCGACAGATATCTGAACACTAAAACAGGTTGCCACTTGCCACAAAAAGGCGCGAACTTTAATGCCCGGTTACTTAAACAAACATTAACGTAATGTTGGTTTAATCGTTCGTTAAAAAAAAACACAAGAAAACGTCCACTTCCAGGCCCTTGTAGCAACGATGTCAATTTTAAGACTTTCTATCGATTAGAGTAGAAAAAAAAAGTCGAAAATATTGAAATTTTTTACATCGATTTTATAACTTAATCTGGTAGATCTTGAACCGCTTAACACAAATCTGGCCGTAGTTTTCCTGTACAAGTCGTACTTTTTTAGATATGACCGTTCGAATGTTTCAATTCAAAATTTTCACTTATAATATCTCTAGTGCATTGATTATTTCCGGAAATTTTTTCGAATGCATTTCCAAAACGTATTAATTAGCCCGAGTGGAACACAAGAGCTAATTACGTTAATCAATGCACGAGGGCATATTCGGTAAGAAAATCTCAACGACACAGATATTGGTCCATTATGTCATTATGATCTCATTATTAATAAATAAATGATTTTGATTGGCTGAAATAATTTCCACTTATTAATTTTATGCTAGGTGCAAAAATTTCCAAGAAATTTTTACACTGTTATAGAAATGACACCGAATTCTATTTTTCTATTGAATACATTTCAGTGTCATGCGATTTTCGTCAAAATCGACTTAAATTGCAAATTTCAACTTCTATATTATTAGTCTTACAATATTCGTTCACATAGCATTCGATGGCATTTGTGAAACGGAGAAATTTAATGTATTTGGATTTGATGTGAGTCTGTCCGGTCAAAAGTTACAAGAGTTTGAATATTGAAAAAAATCGAAACTTGTTGGTTTTTCTAATTTTATAAAAAATCTATTTATTCTAGCGTCGAATTGATTACGGATTTGAGTTTAGGAAGGCCGCTTACATAAAAAAACGCCCATTTCTAGCCTTTGGGTGCAACGATTTCGATTTTAGAAATTTTTCAAATTTCTATCGATTGGGGTAGAAAAAAAAAGTCGAAAATATTGAAATTTTTTACATCGATTTTATGATTTAATCTGGTCGATATTGAACCGCTTAACACGAATCTGGCCGTAGTTTTCCTGTACAAGTCGTACTTTTTAAGATATGACCATTAAAATGTTTCAATTTAAAGTTTTCGTCAAAATCGACCTAAATTGCAAATTTCAACTTCTTTATTATAAGACTTACAATTTTCGTTCATATAGCATTCGATAGCATTTGTGAAACGGAGAAATTTGATGTATCTGGATTTAATATAAATCGCTCCGTTCAAATGTTACAAAAATTTGATTGTTGGAAATAGCTTAATTTCTGCTTTTTCTAATTTTATAAAAAATCTATCTATTCTAGCGTCGAATTGATAACGAACTTGAGCTCAGGAAGGTCGATTATATAAGAAAACATCAATTTCCAGTCTTTTAATAAACGTGTCAATTTTAGAAATTTTTCGAATGTGTATTGATTGAGCTAGAAAATGAAGGTCAAAAATATTGAAATTTTTTACGTCAATTTTATGACTTGATCTGGTAGAGTTTGAACCGCTTAACACGAATCTGGCCTTAGTTTCCTTGTACATATCGTACTTTTTAAGATATGACGATTCGAATGTTTCAATTCAAAATTTTCGTCAAAATCGACCTAAATTGCAAATTTCAACTTCTTTATTATTAGACTTACAATTGTCGTTCACATAGCATTCGATGGCATTTGTGAAACGGAGAAATTTGGTGTATCTGGATTTCATGTAAGTCTGTCCGGTCAAAAGTTACAAGAGTTTGAATATTGGAAGAAATCGAAAGTTGGTGGTTTTTCTAATTTTATAAGAAATCTACTTATTCTAGCGTCGAATTGATTACGGATTTGAGTTCAGGAAGGCCGATTACATCAGAGAACGCCTATTTCTAGCCTTTGGGTGCAACGATGTCGATTTTAGAAAAATTTCAAATTTCTATCGATTGGGGTAGAAAAAAAAAGTCGAAAATATTGAAATTTTTTACATCGATTTTATGACTTAATCTGGTAGATCTTAAACCGCTTAACACGAATCTGGCCGTAGTTTTCCTCTACAAGTCGTACTTTTTAAGATATGACCATTCAAATGTTTCAATTTAAAGTTTTCGTCAAAATCGACCTAAATTGCAAATTTCAACTTTTTTATTATTAGACTTACAATTTTCGTTCATATAGCATTCGATAGCATTTGTGAAACGGAGAAATTTGATGTATCTGGATTTAATATAAATCGCTCCGTTCAAATGTTACAAAAGTTTGATTGTTGGAAATAGCTTAATTTCTGCTTTTTCTAATTCTATAAAAAATTTATCTATTCTAGCGTCGAATTGATAACGAACTTGAGCTCAGGAAGGTCGATTATATAAGAAAACATCAATTTTCAGTCTTTTAATAAACGTGTCAATTTTAGAAATTTTTCGAATGTGTATTGATTGAGCTAGAAAATGAAGGTCAAAAATATTGAAATTTTTTACGTCAATTTTATGACTTGATCTGGTAGAGTTTGAACCGCTTAACACGAATCTGGCCTTAGTTTCCTTGTACATGTCGTACTTTTTAAGATATGACGATTCGAATGTTTCAATTCAAAATTTTCGTCAAAATCGACCTAAATTGCAAATTTCAACATCTTTATTATTAGACTTACAATTTTCGTTCACATAGCATTCGATGGCATTTGTAAAACGGAGAAATTTGATGTATCTGGATTTCATGTAAGTCCGTCCGGTAAAAAGTTACAAGAGTTTGAATATTGGAAGAAATCGAAAGTTGGTGTTTTTTCTAATTTTATAAGAAATCTACTTATTCTAGCGTCGAATTGATTACGGATTTGAGTTCAGGAAGGCCGATTACATCAGAGAACGCCTATTTTTAACCTTTGGGTGCAACGATGTCGATTTTAGAAAAATTTCAAATTTCTATCGATTGGGGTAGAAAAAAAAAGTCGAAAATATTGAAATTTTTTACATCGATTTTATGACTTAATCTGGTAGATCTTGAACCGCTTAACACGAATCTGGCCGTAGTTTTCCTCTACAAGTCGTACTTTTTTAGATATGACCATTCGAATGTTTCAATTTAAAGCTTTTGTTAAAATCGACCTAATTTGCAAATTTCAACTTCTTTATTATTCGACTCACAATTTTCGTTCACATAGCGTTCGATGGCATTTGTGAAACGGAGAAATTTGATGTATCTGGATTTAATATAAGTCGCTCCGTTCAAAAGTTACAACAGTTTGATTGTTGATAAAAGCTTAATTTGCGCTTTTTCCAATTTTATAAAAAATTTATCTATTCTAGCGTCGAATTGATAAGGAACTTGAGCTCAGGAAGGTCGATTATATAAGAAAACATCAATTTCCAATCTTTTAATAAACGTGTCAATTTTAGAAATTTTTCGAATGTGTATTGATTGAGCTAGAAAATAAAGATCAAAAATATTGAAATTTTTTACGTCAATTTTATTACTTGATCTGGTAGAGTTTGAACCGCTTAACACGAATCTGGCCTTAGTTTCCTTGTACATGTCGTACTTTTTAAGATATGACGATTCGAACGTTTCAATTCAAAATTTTCGTCAAAATCGACCTAAATTGCAAATTTCAACTTCTTTATTATTAGACTTACAATTTTCGTTCACATAGCATTCGATGGCATTTATGAAACGGAGAAAATTGATGTATCTGGATTTCATGTAAGTCTGTCCGGTCAAAAGTTACAAGAGTTTGAATATTGGAAGAAATCGAAAGTTGGTGGTTTTTCTAATTTTATAAGAAATCTACTTATTCTAGCGTCGAATTGATTACGGATTTGAGTTCAGGAAGGCCGATTACATCAGAGAACGCCTATTTCTAGCCCTTGGGTGCAACGATGTCGATTTTAGAAAAATTTCAAATTTCTATCGTTTGGGGTAGAAAAAAAAAGTCGAAAATATTGAAATTTTTTACATCGATTTTATGACTTAATCTGGTAGATCTTGAACCGCTTAACACGAATCTGGCCGTAGTTTTCCTCTACAAGTCGTACTTTTTTAGATATGACCATTCGAATGTTTCAATTTAAAGCTTTTGTTAAAATCGACCTAATTTGCAAATTTCAACTTCTTTATTATTCGACTCACAATTTTCGTTCACATAGCATTCGATGGCATTTGTGAAACGGAGAAATTTGATGTATCTGGATTTAATAAAAGTCGCTCCGTTCAAAAGTTACAACAGTTTGATTGTTGATAAAAGCTTAATTTGCGCTTTTTCCAATTTTATAAAAAATCTATCTATTCTAGCGGCGAATTGATAACAAACTTGAGCTCAGGAAGGTCGATTATAAAAGAAAACATCAATTTCCAGTCTTTTAATAAACGTGTCAATATTAGAAATTTTTCGAATGTGTATTGATTGAGCTAGAAAATAAAGGTCAAAAATATTGATATTTTTTACGTCAATTTTATGACTTGATCTGGTAGAGTTTGAACCGCTTAACACGAATCTGGCCTTAGTTTCCTTGTACATGTCGTACTTTTTAAGATATGACGATTCGAATGTTTTAATTCAAAATTTTCGTCAAAATCGACCTAAATTGCAAATTTCAACTTCTTTATTATTAGACTTACAATTTTCGTTCACATAGCATTCGATGGCATTTGTGAAACGGAGAAATTTGATGTATCTGGATTTAATAAAAGTCGCTCCGTTCAAAAGTTACAACAGTTTGATTGTTGATAAAAGCTTAATTTGCGCTTTTTCCAATTTTATAAAAAATCTATCTATTCTAGCGGCGAATTGATAACAAACTTGAGCTCAGGAAGGTCGATTATAAAAGAAAACATCAATTTCCAGTCTTTTAATAAACGTGTCAATATTAGAAATTTTTCGAATGTGTATTGATTGAGCTAGAAAATAAAGGTCAAAAATATTGATATTTTTTACGTCAATTTTATGACTTGATCTGGTAGAGTTTGAACCGCTTAACACGAATCTGGCCTTAGTTTCCTTGTACATGTCGTACTTTTTAAGATATGACGATTCGAATGTTTTAATTCAAAATTTTCGTCAAAATCGACCTAAATTGCAAATTTCAACTTCTTTATTATTAGACTTACAATTTTCGTTCACATAGCATTCGATGGCATTTGTGAAACGGAGAAATTTGATGTATCTGGATTTAATATAAGTCGCTCCGTTCAAAAGTTACAACAGTTTGATTCTTGATAAAAGCTTAATTTGCGCTTTTTCCAATTTTATAAAAATTTTATCTATTCTAGCGTCGAATTGATAACGAACTTGAGCTCAGGAAGGTCGATTATATAAGAAAACATCAATTTCCAATCTTTTAATAAACGTGTCAATTTTAGAAATTTTTCGAATATGTATTGATTGAGCTAGAAAATAAAGGTCAAAAATATTGAAATTTTTTACGTCAATTTTATGACTTGATCTGGTAGAGTTTGAATCGCTTAACACGAATCTGGCCTTAGTTTCCTTGTACATGTCGTACTTTTTAAGATATGACGATTCGAATGTTTCAATTCAAAATTTTCGTCAAAATCGACCTAAATTGCAAATTTCAACTTCTTTATTATTAGACTTACAATTTTCGTTCACATAGCATTCGATGGCATTTGTGAAACGGAGAAAATTGATGTATCTGGATTTCATATAAATCTGTCCGGTCAAAAGTTACAAGAGTTTGAATATTGGAAGAAATCGAAAGTTGGTGGTTTTTCTAATTTTATAAGAAATCTACTTATTCTAGCGTCGAATTGATTACGGATTTGAGTTCAGGAAGGCCGATTACATCAGAGAACGCCTATTTCTAGCCTTTGGGTGCAACGATGTCGATTTTAGAAAAATTTCAAATTTCTATCGATTGGGGTAGAAAAAAAAAAATCGAAAATATTGAAATTTGTTACATCGATTTTATGACTTAATCTGGTAGATCTTGAACCGCTTAACACGAATCTGGCCGTAGTTTTCCTCTACAAGTCGTACTTTTTTAGATATGACCATTCGAATGTTTCAATTTAAAGCTTTTGTTAAAATCGACCTAATTTGCAAATTTCAACTTCTTTATTATTCGACTCACAATTTTCGTTCACATAGCATTCGATGGCATTTGTGAAACGGAGAAATTTGATGTATCTGGATTTAATATAAGTCGCTCCGTTCAAAAGTTACAAAAGTTTGATTGTTGATAAAAGCTTAATTTGCGCTTTTTCCAATTTTATAAAAAATCTATCTATTCTAGCGTCGAATTGATAACGAACTTGAGCTCAGGAAGGTCGATTATATAAGAAAACATCAATTTCCAGTCTTTTAATAAACGTGTCAATTTTAGAAATTTTTCGAATGTGTATTGATTGAGCTAGAAAATGAAGGTCAAAAATATTGAAATTTTTTACGTCAATTTTATGACTTAATCCGGTAGATCTTGAACCGCTTAACACGAATCTGGTCGTAGTTTTCCTGTACAAGTCGTACTTTTTCAGATATGACAATTCGAATGTTTCAATTTAAAGTTTTTGTTAAAATCGACCTAATTTGCAAATTTCAACTTCCTTATTATTAGACTTACAATTTTCGTTCACTTAGCATTCGATGGCATTTGTGAAACGGAAAAATTTGATGTATCTGGATTTAATATAAGTCGCTCCGTTCAAAAGTTACAAAAGTTTGATTGCTGAAAAAAGCTTTATTTGTGCTTTTTCTAATTTTATAAAAAATCTATCTATTCTAGCATCGAATTGATAACGAATTTGAGGTCAGAAAGACCGATTATATAAGAAAACATCAATTTCCAGTCTTTTAATAAACGTGTCAATTTTAGAAATTTTTCGAATGTGTATTGATTGGGCTAGAAAATGAAGGTCAAAAATATTGAAATTTTTTACGTCAATTTTATGACTTGATCTGGTAGAGTTTGAACCGCTTAACACGAATCTGGCCTTAGTTTCCTTGTACATGTCGTACTTTTTAAGATATGACGATTCGAATGTTTCAATTCAAAATTTTCGTCAAAATCGACCTAAATTGCAAATTTCAACTTCTTTATTATTAGACTTACAATTTTCGTTCACATAGCATTCGATGGCATTTGTGAGACGGAGAAATTTGATGTATCTGGATTTAATATAAGTCGCTCCGTTCAAAAGTTACAAAAGTTTGATTGCTAAAAAAAGCTTAATTTGTGCTTTTTCTAATTTTATAAAAAATCTATCTATTCTAGCGTCGAATTGATTACGAACTTGAGGTCAGGAAGGTCGATTATAAAAGAAAACATCAATTTCCAGTCTTATAATGATCGTGTCAATTTTAGAAATTTTTCGAATGTGTATTGATTGGGCTAGAAAATAAAGGTCAAAAATATTGAAATTTTTTACGTCAATTTTATGACTTGATCTGGTAGATTTTGAACCGCTTAACACGAATCTGGCCGTAGTTTTCCTGTACATGTCGTACTTTTAAAGATATGACCATTCGAATGTTTCAATTCAAAATTTTCGTCAAAATCGACCTAAACTGCAAATTTCAACTTCTTTATTATTAGACTTTTTGTTCATATAGCATTCGATAGCTTTTGTGAAATGGAGAAATTTGATGTATTTGGATTTGATGTAAGTCTGGCCGTTCAAAAGTTACAAGAGGTTGAATATTATAAGAAATTTAAACTTATAATGGTTTCTCTAATAAAAAAAAAAGTCGAAAATATTGGATTTTTTTACATCGATTTCATGGCTTATTTTGGTAGAATTTGGACCGTTTAACACGAATCTGGCAGTAGTTTTCATGTGCGAGTCGTAGTTTTTAAGATACACATTATGGACATTTGTTTAAAATTTTTGACAAAATCACGGAAAATTTTAACTTCTTTATTATTAAACGTATCCTTTTCATTCTTACATATTCGATGGCTTCTGAAGTGCGAAGAAATTTGATGTATCTGGATTCAATATAAGTGTCACTGTTCAGAACTTAACAAGAGTTTAAAAATTTAAAAAATCGTAATTTTGTGACTTTTGGAACCTATGTATTATTGTAAGATTATATTTGTGAATTAAACGTAATTAAGTAAACCGTGGGAGTTTGGTAATAAAAATATATTAAACATTTTATATCTTAATAATATTCTCTAATTAAGAAAAACAGATAATAACATTAACTCTATTTGGCATTGTTTTCCATGTACAACTCCACACTCTTCCTAATATTGTTTCTATGTTTCTCAATAGTTGACAACGGTTTTGGATACAAATCGAAAACACCGACATTAACCACAAAGTTTCCATACTTTGTGCACATCACATTTTTTAGTCCTAAGTTATCACTGAAATGATAACATCAGCAAGGAAATTACAACAGAACGTGATACACCAAACCTTGAAGAATCCACGATTTTCCTAAAAGTTAATATAAGCGAACAGTCTTTGGCGATCGCTGAAATCAAGTAAGGGGCAAATACTAAATCGCTTTTGGAATCACTCAACATCATAATGGCACATTTGAGACATGTTTCGCCAATTTCGGCCATTTCCTCTAACAATCCATTAACATAATTAAAATCTGGTAAAGCTCTATCGCCTAAGAGTTTAGCATAATACTGATGACCTTCCACATCAAGCATTTGAACTGCCAGGATCTTTTCCAAAACGCATCCTTCTGGAAGTTGGTTACGAATGGAGTTTTTTTGTATAATATTATTCCATTCGCAAAACAATTTTTGATCGCAAAGTCTTGATTTTGTTCCACTATCAAAATTTGTCAATAAACATTGCTGGACAAGGAAGCAAAACTGCACCATTAAACTGAAAACCACCATGTTAATCTCCTTAATTTTGCAGCGTTTTGGATTTTGGTCAATGGTTGGGTGGTGTCTTTTAGCGATTTCAGATACTTACTTATCAAAACTTGTTTGATTGTTCATGAAAAAATCGGTAACCAGCTGCATAAAATCTCCATAACTGTGGTTCTCTCCATAACACAATTTGCCGTTTTTAAACATTCTGAAATTGTTCTGAGGGTTTGCCACCAGTGCCATCACAGCTCTAACCATTTTTGCTGGATCCCTAAACACACAATGTTGGTAAATTCACTTGCCAGCAAGTTCACTGTCACACTTACCCTGAAAACAAATCAAGTGGGCAATAAGAGCTCAGTTGTCTTATTTGTCCCTTGGCCCGCTAGAAACATTTAGAATTAGAGCTTCATGAGGAAGAGAAAACGAAATTACTTTTAAGTACTGGTTCATGCAGAAAATGCATTGATTTTCACTGAATGGCATCCAACCTTGCTTGGGTTTAATCTCAATGGCAAAAGTATCATTGGCAAGCGAAAACGGGTAGTAATTGTCTGGCAAAAAGGCATAATCATCAAAAAGCGCTGCCCTTCCGTACTGAAGTCCCTTGTTTTTTCTAAAATCTAAACAGAATTTAATAAAAGCAAAACAAAGAAGATTATTATAAACCTGGTCTGTCACTTTCAAGTTTCTCTTCCAGTTCTTTGGTGGCTTGCTTGGATAAAAACACTTGCTCTACATCACAAACACAACTTGTACCAAGCAAAGGCCTCATAATCTTCCGGTAAAACTTAACATCTCTCGATTCTTCGCTGACAGCTTTTCCACAGTACCAATAAAAAATGCTGGTAATCCAAGTAATCAACCAACTAAACAGCGACTTTCTCTTGTTAGTTTTTCTAACCCTCAAAATTTTTCTTAATTTGGGTAAGGAAATGACCACGTTGCAATTGCCTTCACCCCTGTATAACCAGTCGGGGGGCAATTTGAAGTCTCTCATGACGAGGGGAATGCGACTACCGGATACCATACAGGAAATCCTTAACAGATAGCAAAAATTTATTTACTTGGAGATGTTTGTTGATAAGATGAAAATTCCGAAAACGAAACAACTTGGCAAACTTACGTAACTCACCTTAGATACCATAATAGCAGTTGATGTTTTTGAATCCTTTTAAAAGGAATAAAAGGATTTAAAAACTTTCATTCCTAACCTACTTTATTGACTTAATCGCAGGACGGGTGCAAGTGATTTTCATTCGACAAACGCAAATTAACACCTAAATTTCGAAAGGCTATAGTTAAGCAATAAAACAATTAACTAGTTTTAAATCATTTAAACATTGTTTCAATATTTTGACAATAAAAACTTATTGCGATTGTGTCCTCTCATCAGTTATAACCAACATTGAGCGCGAGAGATTCAAACTCAGCGCCAGAATAACAAGAGGTATTACTTCTTTGGTTGCTGTGCTCCTGATGATTGGAGGTTTAAATCTCTGGTTTAAACTTTGGTTAACGCGTTTTACGATCGCGACTTTTAACTCTCGGTTAAGTCATGTTTGGATTTTGCCTACTTTCACCAATATTTCGTATTTAGTTGTTCGCTTTATTTGTTATTAATTCTTACGTTTATTTGTAGAAAATAGTTTATTTGTTTACATAATCAGAAACTTTTTTGCCACTAATGTTTCGATATTGCCATTCGGCAGCGCCCCAACCTTTCACCCCGTTAATTTCGAAAGTACAGAGTCTTTCAATAACTTTGCTCTCCCAGTCTTTGCTGATGTAAAAGTGAGGAGAATGTTTAACGTTGACTTGGATGGTGTACTTCTTATTTCCTGAAATTGTTCTAATTTAGCAACATTAACAATAAAGTTTTAAGTAGCAAACCTGCTTCAAAACTAAATGCATAATCAAGAGGTGGAATCCCATTTTCTCCATGTTGATATAGTTGTAAATCACACGATTTCACGGGATAAATGTTGCCGTCCTTATTCGAATACACGTATCCCACTGTTAAGCTACAGTTGGATGAAAGGAATAACTGGGAATAACATTATTTAAAAGAGGCACTTAAATTATTTACCAAGAGAACGAAATGGGCAAACAAATCATCCCCACGTTGAACCTGTCCCCGTTTTCGGCTGTCAAGAAGTGCAAGCCGTATCTGTGAAAGTTCCTCCACTCCCTTTGCAGCCCGAAACTATGGTCTCTCACCGCGTTAACGTTAATAACATAAGTTTTTCCGTTAATAACAACGGTTCCTTTGACGTCGCCGTGTTGCTCGTAATGAGTTTGATGATTTCTGTTGAAACTCCTTTAAACTAGACCAAAATTAAAGCAAGGACAACATACGCCTTCAAATTCTCAAAATACTCTCTACTCCAACTCTCATACGCCATACTTTTAGCCATTGCCCAAGCATCCATGTCGTTGTCGAAGTTAAAATAAGGCAAATCTGACGTCCATTCCGCCTCAACTTTAACATCAATCAACATACTTCTGTTGGAGTGTTGTGCCATTTTGCCATCAAACGACAATTTCCATTTTTTCATGGGTATCATTGGAGATAAAAAGATACCTTCCACACTGTACTCCTCGATTTCACTTTCTTGATACAAAGCAGTTCCAGGTAATTTTGGCGTTTCCAAAAGACCCAATCCTGAATTCTCTATCAACAAGTAGAAGAACCCGTCGACAAGGCGGTTTTTTCTTCTAGCGGTTCCTACCACCAAATAGTCACCTTTCTTATTGGCACCATTGAAATAAACAGCGTCAATCGCCTAAAACACGTGCGTCTAACTCAGTTATCTAACTGTGATTTATTTAAGTAAGTGCATACGTTTTCGTGATGGGAAAGCTTCTGAGGTCGGTCGAGTTTAGCTAATATCTCTGCATCTGCATTTTTATTCAGTTTCTTCTTTAATTTATTAAGTAACTAAAATTTGGTTGTTTAATTATAAAAATTGTAGATAGTTAGGAAAGATACTTTTCTAATTGACAGTACAGTGTACATGAAGACTACCTTCATCCAGAATAGTCCACTACGTCTTTGGTAAATATTCAAGATCGGTGGTGGATTTTTGTCTATCAACCTCACAGCGATTATTATGAAAATTGATGCAAGAACTACACAGAATTCAGCGAGTAACGTCATGGTTTCGGGTTGATTGAGGACTGTTGGCTGCCATCTTACTGATAACGTTGATAAGATTGATCAACAAGCAGATAGTCCTCCTCTGATTTAATTAATTGAATTGTTTTACCAACAAATAAGGAGAGTTTCAAAAGATTTAATTTGGTCTCATCCAAAAAAAAGATAATGGGTTTCTTTGCAAGAGGACAAAAATGAAGAATAGTTCAATAAATTTATTGTACAATATCATTAACTCGATCGTAAAAGAACATTTGCAACTTTATACAATAAATATGAAAAGTGGAAATCTATTATTATGTTGGTCCTAACAATTGAAAATACACATACATCACTAGAATTCCTCACCTAAATAAATACATAAACACTCGAAAGAGTAACAATAAAACAGAAAACAATAAATGTTACCATGTACATAATATTCACATCGTAGTTAAGTAAAAGCAGTATTGTACCCACAAGGCTATCGACTCAACGTTAATACTGACGACTAAGGGTAATTTTCTAGCACCAAGAAAAAAAAAACTGGAGCTCGTCCACGTCCAGTTTACATTCCCCAATGTTCGAAAATCCGGCTTAAGTGCTTAAATTCGGCTAAATCCAAAATACGGTATCATGTACAAAAAATCACAACCCATGCCTTACCGAAAAGTAAATGAACCAAGTGGCGCGAGACAGTTTTAATAAATTCAGTGCTACCATTTAGAAATTTGTTTTGTTTGCGGCACAGATTGTGAGTTTTTGTACATGAATTTTACAGCTTAGATTCAAAGGTAGCATTGTATTTATTATGAACTAACTCAGATCATCTATTTTTCTTTATTTAGTATAGCAGTATTTTGAAAGACAATACAAAAACAATATAAAAAAGTTATAGATTAATAAAAACACATTTACACGTACGCATAATTATCGCGCGACCAACTAGAAAAAAAGTTCCTCTCACAATTGCACGCTCGAAGAACTAGTACTCTCATCCTCGGAGTTGCTTTCAGAAATCATGGCTTCCCCCGCCAAGTGTTTTGGACTTGGCAGCGCTTGTGCTCCGTTCTTCCTTCCGATTTCGCTAGGCAACGCCGGAAGTTTCAAATCAACATCGTGATCTTCATCGAGATCCAAACTATCGTCAATTTCACCTCCCAACTTGAGCGGCGTGCTCGTGGCCAACGTGAAAACTTCAAAATCACCATTACGCACAGACAACGACGGCGACCTAGCATATTCCGCTTTATTCGAAGGCAAGATCGCGCTGGCCGAAGCGCTCATACTCAACGGATTCTTCATGCGTGGCCTTTTGTTCGAGGGCGATTTCGTCGGAGTTGTTTTAGGAGGAGTTGAATTTCGAAAACTGCGTCGAACTATCCGAGACGCTACTATTTCTGGATTTTCGTCCATTTCCAAAACGTAACTGACCCAATCGGACTTCTCGACGACACCCTTCACTTTAGGGGACGTCGGCGGGGACAGGTCGTCGTTTTGAAAATCGTTCTTGGACTTCCGGGGCCGGTCAACGCATCTTTGTTCGCGAAACGAAAACGCTCGTTCTAAATTATTCTGTTTGTTGGGATTGTGTCGTTCGTTGAAGCTGCTGCTGAGTAGGGTGCGATTGAAGACTGATTCTTCTGCTTGTTCGAGAACTTTGGTCACGACTTCCTTGTTCTGTTTGAGTTTCCATTGGAGCTCCTCGTTGTATTGCGAGAGCCGCCTTTTTTGATTGATTTCTTCTTTGAAACGGTCTTGGAGTTTCTTGTTTTCGGCTATGATGTTCCTGAAAGTTATGACGGGTTAGGGGTTTAGTAAAAATCAAGTAAATCGAAGGAATTACTGTTCGTATTCGGATTTTCGTTGAAGCTGGAGGTTAAGGTCTTCGCATCTGGCGTTGAGGGCGGCAGCTTTCTCTTCGGCTCCTGCGAGAAGGTCGTTTCTTTGCTTCGATTCGGTCAAAGCTCGGCGAAGTTCGGCGACCTCTTTCTGCTTCAGCTCCAGAACCACCCTGAGCGACTGCACTTCCTGAAACAGTTTCAAGATGGAAAATTTTAAGCAAAAATAGAGTTAATTATCAACAGCTATTGGCAAAATTTCAATTTGATATCAGTTGAAAGGTTAATGTTATCTTAATACTTTTTACCTGTACACTAATTCCATTGGTTCCGCTGTATCCTAGTAATCGGTCGTTTTCTTCCCTTAGCCTGGCGTTCTCCTCATAAATGGCTTGAATCTTGTCCTTGATTTTCTCCTCCATCTTGCCGAGTTCTTGTCTCATTTTCTGGTTCTCTCTGTTCACATGTTGCAACTGTTCCTGCAGCTTCATCTCTTTGGCTTCGTAGTCTTCCTTCAACTTGCGACTCTCGTACTTGGCCTCTTCGACTTCCAGCACTTTCTCATCGATTTGCTCTCGAATGGCGTCGTTTTCCTCCCTCAAAATATCCAGAGATTCACCGTGAGTCTTCTGCAGCTTCTGAAATTCCAACTTCAACTTCATTAACGTTTCGTCGTTTTGTTGCGCTAACAACGCCCTGTTAGCTTCATTCTCCTTTGCTAATCTGCTCTCCAACTCGTACTGTTGAATGTTAACTGAAATAATAAGAATGACGGTAAAAAAAATTCACACTTCTTCAAACAAAAGACTTACGTTCCGTGATGCGGTTTCGATGCTTTTCCTCCAATTCGCCGATTTCGTTGGAAAATTTCACGCGTTCTTCGTCGATTAATTTCGCTTGTTTCGTCCGTTCTTCGGCGAGATTCTCTTCGAGATGCTGACATGCCAGCCGGATTTCTTCTGCTTCCTGTCGAAATTTTTGCACTTCTCGTTTGAGAGCTGGAACTTTGTAAGCTTCGACCTAAAATTGGTTTAGTAAAATCGTGAAAAAATTAGATGGAAACGGTGTTTACGTTAAAGACGAGATGTTGGACGAGAACGGCGAGAGCTTCGGCGACTCTGGGAACCGGGTTAGGAGGGGCCCGCGTGTGGACGGGGGGCCGAACGACGGGCGACGTGCGACCCCCCTTGGCAGTAGCTCTTCCACATTCTGCAACAGACCAACATCGTCAATTCTCGCATAGTTCATTTTGCGCCAATCGCGCCGGTCGTTGCTTCAGATTTAGATTGCTTGTAAAGGAAATTATTAAAGCGGCGTTACACCATCAAGATTAACAGTTAAGATTCAGAGCAAAGAGCGGCGCCCTGCGAATGAACTAATTAGAAATTACGTCTGAAATAATTTTCTAACGGCAAGACGATTTCCGTTTGACGCGTTCACAGTTTCGGTGCTGCCGTTAAATTGATGGCAAAAATGGCGGAGGCGCCGGGTGAACTTCGCTTCAAGTAGTCGTTGCTTTTCTTTTTGGTTTTGTTAGCGAGAAAGAAGAAAAGAAAGGGTGCTGTTGCACGTTCACAGCTGGAGCATGTTGTTTGGGGTCTCGGCCGGTCGAAAATAACGTAATTAGAAGCGGATATCCCGCGACGCGCAGGAAGACACTGCTTGGTTACCGGCAGCAACGCGAAAATCAAAGCAAATAACTGCCGCTTTTGGGGCGCCGTTGACAAACTAACTGACTGTCGGATAAAATCTCCCAACTGTCAGCAACAAAATAGGGCTATAAAAAAGTACAAGTTTTAAAGGTCAAAAATCAGTTTTTGAACTTTTTTCACGTGGACTTCAACGACACAATTTTGCGTTTTGCAAGATATCTGCAATTTTTCTCAAAAAAAGTTACGCAATAGCAACTGTCGCTCTCTTCTTAGTCATTTTTAGTCACGATTACCTCATGTTGTAGACGTGCCAGCAAATCTGCGTCTTCCTGAAGATCGGTTATCTGTATGCAAATTTGCAACTGACTCCATAACTCATCTGCAGAATTCTTGACTAACGACACCAATCAAACCCTGAGTTAAAAAAAATTGTTTAACACTGTCGGAAAAATACGTCGGCAATTGTGGCTAGAATTGCGGTCGTAATGCCGGAAATGAAGAAATCGTCCGTTTCGCTCAAACTACGCAATTTCACCACCCGACTAATTTGAATAACAGACGCCGGATTTGCTTGGCTTGAGCCTGTTGGCTGTTATAACATGTAAACATTGCCGTCGACTCGGATAGGAATCGAAATTATTCATGTCGTCCTCGCCTCGATACCGGGAAGGTTGCCGAAAACGACGTGAACTTGGCTCCAGTGAGCCAGTTTATTAATAACGCCCTTTAAGCCCATTACGCAAGCCGTTTCGGCAAAGACGATGCTAAATCAAAATCGCTCTTCCAACTTGCTGTGAGGATTTCTCTCAGTCAAATTGCGACGTAAACAGGTTGAGGGTTGGAAAATTGAAAAAAAATTGTCATCCTTCGCTTCGGCTCGTCGCTTTTCAAATGGCGAAGAGGTCGTTTTGTCGACGCCGCCAGCTCCACTGGTTCGTGAACAACAACAAATTCAGCGTGTCGAAAATATCGAAAGTAAACGAACGACACATTTTTCGAACGAAAATAGCGATTCACACATTCAAGTCGCGCGGGCGGGATAATTGTGAATTTAAAACGTTTCCGGCCGAGTTTAGAAAGGAAGGATACGAGACACCAAAACCGTTTCGGAATTAGTGAAGGTATACAGCATTGTTTCCAAATTGTGGTCGACTGCCGGCACCAGAAACGAAAGTCCACAGAGATAAATTCTGCTGAAATCCGAGAAAAATTAAACGCGACACGCCTATTTGTCTTGGCTGGTAAACGCTCTGCAATATCGAATGAGACGTCGCACAAACAAAACATCTAGATCTGAGATTAAGTGAAAGGGGTTAGCAGATTTCAAATCCTAACTTGACACCCTAACGCAGTCCACTTTCACTACAGTTTTGGGCAATTAGTGATCAGGAATCCTTTTGACTGATTGTTTGTTCAGCTAGAGTAATAAACTTAACTCTTAATAATTCAGAGTCTCTGATAGTCCGACTTTCAATTTGTAAATTATATTACAAAAATCAATAAATTATTCGTGATCACCTCATGATACTTGAGATACCTCAACTTGGGGAAAATCGGTGTATGGGAAAACTTCCATCACTTCGCTCATAACTGGCGGATCTTGGATGGGCGCCAGGCGGGTTACTGGGCCAATAATAATATAATTACGTGCCAAATTTAATCAAGTACTGCTTCTGTTAATTCTCAAACGGCTTGCCTCTGACCATTTCTTATAGGTCGCGTCCTCAGTGTTAAAAAAAATTACGTAATGGTAGATCTTTGGTAACAATGGACGCAAAAATTCAATAGTGTTGACGTTATGGCACGATCTCAAAGTTGTAAAGGTGAAGTTAAATACTGTCACGATCTCGACTACAATGAATCGTGGAATTTGCGATATTGCCATCGTCCCTATAAATCTGATGAACTGCATGAGAGAACGCAAGGTTGCAATCGTCAGATCGTCGCTAACCTAATTTTCGTCGATTGACATAACAGCGGTGAGTTTCTCACCTGTGTCATCCACGTAGTACATTACATCCGCATAAGTCAGAAAAACCACTCAAGCCGCCACAAAAACTAAACCACAACACTTTTTAGGCATCCGTGTACCGGTAATTCGCACCATCGAAACCAAAGTCTTCACCGTGCGAAGTATTAAACTACAACTCCGGTTTCCCTCGAACAGCAGGAAAACTCTTCAACAATCACACGAAATCCCGCGACTCTCACGATTGTATTCAAATCTGGAAACGTTGCGTTAATTTCCCATTAACCTTCCTCTTTGCCAACAGTACAATTTTTTTTATTTGTTTACATTAAAATTATTGTCGGAAGGAACTGCCGCAGGAGCACCGAAGCGTCGTGACGGACTCCCCGGATTCAACTACCGGTACTTTGCAATAAGTTCGCCGGCCAAGACGCTACGTAACTGAATTTGAAACGCTTATTGGCATTCGCGGGGGGCTCACGAGGCAGAGCCGGCTCCACTTTTGAAAATGCTAACAATTGTTGCACCGACTCCTTTTGAGTACTTTCGAACGTCCTACGGGCTGATTCGATATTCGTTCCGAAATTTTGTGAACAAACGCCCCTGGCCTGGTCGGCAAAAAATCAAGTTGTAGTAAACAATCAAACGGATATTTATTGTACGCACACACGTCATGATAATGAACAGGGAAAGGAGGAACCCGGTTCTTGAATTGTCGCGACTACTAGAAACCGCTTTCATTCATGATCGGCGGTATTCCGCGACGCTACAATTAACGGCGTGTCACATACTGATCAGTAATTATTGTCGACAGATTAACGGGCAAAGCCGCCCCAAAGTACATTATTTATCGGGAAAACCACAAGACGAGTTGTACAGTTTAATAAACATAGTAACCCTTCAACTTTTGTTGAAAAAAAGTTATTAAAATTGGTATTCCACGAGCCGGCGAAAAAATCAAGAGCGCACTCGCCCATACGTGATGTTGATCCTTACGGTTTTGTGAAGAATTTCACTTGAAGTAGGCATTGATCAAAGGCGAATTTGTGAGAATCACCAAATTTGGCGATTTACTAAAGGGTTTCTTCGCATCTCCGATTTCGTTGCACAACCCGATGGCAGCGCTGCAGGAGAAAGACCAAATTCACGAAATTAATAGAAAAGCGTCACGTGCGGCAACAGGTGGAAAGACGACTACCTGTGCTTTCTTTCTACGCGCACAAAATCACAATAGAACTTGATCTAAAGTTAACTGTTTTCGAGCTTGCGGTCGGTCTCACTTCTAAAACGAAGAGAAATTTTAATTGTTAAAATTCCAGGCACGTTTCAGATAAGTCGAAACGTTTAAAATTAATACAGTTGGCGCCTAGTGCTAGTACCAATTAAATTCAGCAAACGTCATCGTGAATCGTTTTTGAATTTCCGTTTCTTGTCTCCTAGATTTGCACAGTTAACGTAAAAACGAAATAAATATGTCTCAAAGTAGCTCTACCTACTATCTCAGGATTCTCAAGCAAGTTGAAATAAAACAAGCAACTGTTTGAATGGTGGTTCTTCAACTTGCCGTAGACTAAAGTCAAAGATACGACCTGTAAAAATAATTAAAAAGTCTCAATTAGTTTTGCTTAACTGCTCTGATGCCTGTGTTTACATAATTCCTCTTGTATTTTTCTTCGCTAATTGCGCACAGTCATCCACCGATACTCGACTATACCATCGAAAGGAAGACCAACAGTCAACAATAATTGTTTGTTCAAACAAAGTCACAGGACCGAAACTAATTTCAGTACGTAAAAAAAGAACAGATGGTGATTGTTGTGTCAATCACATGAATTCAAGTTTGTTCCCAACAAGTCAGGTGTAAAAGCATTCCAGTTGTCCCGCTAATAAACGTAACAATTTGATTTTACAAAGGTAAGTACACCGGAAGAGCATAACGAAATACCCCACGTGACCCTTCTTCATGCTATTGGCCACCAACAGGCGAATGTTTTTCTAACTGGCAAAGTAAATCCAAGCGGCACCACTTAAGTACATCAAAAATATTTTTTGTTGAAAGAAGTCGAGTAATGAAAAAACCCATGATTCGAGCCCGCTTCCTAGACGATTTAGGCGCTTTCTGATCGCCATTCCATTAGTCTTCCTTTCCCTAACTAGGCTAGTGGTCATTAATCTGCCAATTTGTGAATTTTAAGGACCCAATTCGCGGTAATTGGTCCGCAACGTTGTTCGTCTATAATTCCTCGATTTTTTCAAATCAAAATGACTGTGAGAAAACGATTGATTTAATGAAATTGATTCACGTATAACGACGATCATTGGCGACTCCTCGTGTCAAACGCAACTTGGAACCGTTTCAGCGTGAAAAAAAGGACGCGCCAGCAAGTAGAACGCGACAACTTCTCTCTCGGCATAGTTCAAACTTGCGCAATTCGTGTTAAAATCCAACAAAACACCAAGAAATTTACTTGATGACCGTCGTCGGTACTTTTTTATTTTTTAACGAAGAAATTTTCAACTTACGGCCAATTATTGGAGAGGTCAGACGTAAAAATGTCGGCAAGTACCATCGAGAAGACTCGAGAACGAGTAAAGTCATCGTGGGGACTTTTCTGACATTTTCCAAGTGCTACTTGGACCGATCTATTTGACTCCAGTACTACCATTAGACCAAACATTAAGTGACAACTGACATTTCTAAAAATTGGCGTAAAAATTAAAAATGGGTTCAATAAGGTGGTAGAAAACAACAAATTTCGATAATTAGATAACCGAGGAAAAAATTATTTTTGCTTTTTTATATCGTATCGGGAAAGGTACCTTTGTTCTTCTTGGGTACTTTGATCGAGGCCCACATGAAGGTTTTGGCCTTGATCCTCTCGGCCTCTTTGGCGAAAATATCCAGGTCACTGCTGAACTTGTTCTTTTTGCCTTTGAACCCCATTTTAGGGTTGTTGTTCACGTCAACCACACTAGTACTGAACAGGGAGGATAATCGATAGAGAGGGCCCATAGATGAGGCCCCGAATCGCGACCGTACACCACGAAATGCCTGCCGTCAACTGAAAGGTGAGCTGAGCCGGCAAGTGCTATCGTCAACGTGGGCACCGACATGACTTTCTTCGGGGTACTTTCTATTGCGGAGCGCCTGCCCCCTCGGTACAATTTTTTTTATCTACCAACAGCAATTAGGAGCCTATTTGAATTTGGTTCATTACGTTCGATTAGGGTGATATGAATGCTGTAGACACTTATAAATGGATATCGGTCACTTTCAGATAACAAGAAACCATATCGCTATAACAGATTTATTCTACATCTTTAAGAATATTTATCTTAGTTAAGTATAAGTAAATTTCCGTCTCTTTGCTAAGAATTTCTTTCTTAACTTTATTGTCGGGGCTGCAATTTGGTCCTCGTGATGAATTTTCAGAACAATCATTATTAACCTATAGATTCCGAAATCTCGAACTTGAATTTGTTCAGCACGATTTCCTTCGACCAAGCTATTGTCAAGTCACGTTTTCCACGGCGCCAATTAAAATCGTATACTTATGCTTGTCATAACTACATCATAGGGTTGCTGGCCGTTTGGCCCCTAGTTATTCGTACCGTGACCACCTACAAACAAATTTATTCTCGCACACATAACAAAACAAATTATGTAATTTTTAGTTTTTTATATCGAATCGACGTAACAACGGCAGTAATTAATTATGCAATTCCAAAAATTGCCGGTGCATACAACTCACTTTCATCATCGGTCGTTTTTCGGGCTAATGTTAACATTGTCAATTGGGTCTTGTAGTAGTGTCGTCTGCTGAAATTGTAGACATGCCATAAGCGTAATTCGTGTACGATCATTAACAAACATCCGTACTAAAGATTGACTCTTTAACGTTAGACCACCCAGAATAAGTAGCAGTGACACAAAAGCTCAATAGGGGAAAGTAGGTGTTTGATCCGATGAATTGCTCCTACAGACACAAATTTCTCTAATTATTATGGAAACGTTTAATCAAAAACGTGCTAAAAGTATAACAAAAAGCCAAATTACACGCATGCATCCAAACTGAACATTACTTTCACACAACTCACTATCGCACCAGCCAGCTAGGTCACCAATTTATAGTTAATTGTTTCGAACGTCAACCAAATAAGGAACAATTTTATCCGGCAAAAAACAGATGAATTCAGGTGAATTGGATAACCATTTATTTGGATGGTAACTTGCAAAAGTTGATTATACAAACGTAACTTTTGTTCCCTGTATTTGGTTCTAAGAGAAATCTAGAACGGCTTATTAATGGTTTTAAATGCCGGCTAATAAGATAAGTGGACGAATTTGATTATTAACATTACCGGCCACCAGTCGAGAGCTTCATTAATAAACCAACATATGGAGTGCGCCGCTAATGTGTACAACTCGCCTAATTAAGCGGCTTGTGCTTCAAAAGCGAAAAGTTAAGCACAATTAGCTCCCCGAGTTACTTTCCGGCCTCCACGTTTATTTGGAGAGACAACAAGTTCCATCTAAACTTGGTGTTTGCATCGCCGAGCGCAACTTTTATCTCTTTATACCTTTTTCAATTTCAAATTGTACAAAATTATTACCTACAAACTGAAAGTTATCGGAGGAGACGTTTCGTTATCGAGCTGAAATCCGCCGAAAATTTTTACAAATCTTCGTTATTGAGCACCTCACTTTCCAATTAAACGGTTATCAAAACCGACTGTTTGTTTATCCATAAAAAAAGTAGGTGAATTGGTGAAGAATTAATTTCTTAAAGTCTCTTCGCTTTGAATAGATTTTTTATTAGATGCAACACAGAAGAGTGATTTTATTGGATAATCCAACTGCGGACAGCGTGGCGGACGAGGTGAAAAATTGGAAAGTTCTTGCTATACCTAACCATCGATGCTCAAAATTAAAAAAGAGAACGTTAATACGTCGATAATTAGCATAGATTAATATTATCTAATAGGCCAATGGAACAGCCAAACGCGGGGGTAAAAGAAATTTAAGAATATCAAACATTCGTTAATTATTTGTTACCATATTAACACAGTTCTTACAATTGTGTAACATATACAACAACAATGCGCGTTTCGTCACTTAGCAGTGGGATTACAAATTATTAATAGAAACATTTTGTGCATTTAATTTTGCCTTTGAAGATAATTATAAAGGAGAGGAGAAAAGAAAAGAATCTACAAGAAGATAGATAAGATAAACGGGCTTGTGGGTTGTCGGGGTGAAGCTGCCATTCAGATGTGACGATGTCTTCTGCGATAGCAACTGGCAACTTCTCATGAGTGGCACATCGTTTTGTGCTTGTCCCGGCCGCCCACGGTACAAGATCAGAAAGTACCCGGTGAAAGGTGTTCGATCTCGGATAGTTGTGCACTTTGTTAAGTTAATTGTCCGATTTGACGTACGGTTAAGTCGGAATAAATATGCAAATGCGAAGGTGTTTTCTCCGGTAGAGACACCACTTAGTACCTTACCGGTGCGTAAACTTCATCGCCTGATTGTCGTTGAACACGAAACTAAGAGAAACCACCAAGGATGCAATTAAAGAGATTTAGTTACCTCAGGACTGATGCTCTCTGGCTAGAAATGAAATCGTTTCTTCTATCATCAAAAGAGAAGCATATAAATTCTGACTAGATGGGTTCTTTGTGGGTCACAGTGTACCAATTTGGTGATGGCAGAAATGTCAAACAACTCATATATTATATGTAATGAGATAGGGGGCTGAAGCAACAGTTTCTTTAAGGGTTACTGAACACTATGAACAAATGATTTTTCTGAAGATGGCACATCTGTCTATTAATCAAATAATTTCTACTTGTAACGTAACCCTACTGAACTGTTTCAAATTTTTTCTTCTAAAAATTGCAAGTCTTGACCAGTGGTGGTAGAAAATTTTCCAACGGAAAATTCATTAGAAAACGATTATTTCCGACAGTCAATGATTTGCGAGAATTTCATCGAGATGCAATCAAATTCGGCGAAGTCGACCACACGTTATGCAAATCTTCTAAAGTCAATGTCCGACGATACTTTCTACATTATTTTCGCTACTATTTCCACAACTTGCCCACCAATTACGAGTTGGGCGTGCATAAATCATTGATAGACTCAAGTACGATAATGTTTATGTTTATATAAATATGAACTAAGTATAATATGGAACTACGTGGGGTTTGACGTCACGTCGTTCCTGATGATAATAGCAGCACTTTCTTCGTTTTTATTTTTTCGTGTTTATGGTCACGATGGCGAAAGCTTCTTATCGAATTAACTTCATACTTTTGCCAAATAACATAGTGATTAATACTGGAATCGCGACCATCTTTGTGGTCATTAAACGCAATTAAAACACGATTGTCAACTTGAAGCGCTAAGCGTCCGGCTTATTCGGTTATTAAGAAAAGTCGGCTTGTTATTGAACAATCTCTAGCATTAGAGAACTACAATTTGTGTCAATAATGAATGTTGCAAACGATTTCCATGTTACCATTTTGCTTTTTGAATATTGCAAAAAAGTTTGATGACGCTGAAAATCTTTCAAGCTCCATCTCCAATAATTAGAATCGGCATAAATTCTCTTCAAGTTGGTGGCGCTAAATTTAGATGGTAAACGTGCCGGATGCGTTTCAATGAGTTTCATTCAAGTATTACATAATTATTCACGAAATCGATAAACCAGTGCCATTATAAAAGACGGGGTCAGGTCAATCGACGTCGTGGATCAACGACCCCAACAAAATTGACTGCAATAATTTGGAACTTGCAGGATTTCATGTAGGTACATAATTAAACCGGCACACATTCACGTAACAACAAGTCTTCTAAAAAAGTTTACGTGTTTCTGGAAGGAACTCGCTGTGAAATGCCACTAAAAATTCAGAAATCAGATTATGGTGTTGCAAAACTCCTTCGAAGTCGGACGCGGCTGCTTTGAGACTAATTCAAACTGCTTGTAATATCAAGAACTACATGGAGGAGAATGACCGAATTGTAAGTTTTTGTAGCAATTTTCGTACTTTAGCGGTAATGTTAAGAATTTGCAAGAGACTCAATCAAACGTAAGGAACAAAAAGTTATCTCCTTCCTTGTGTTTCCTTAAAAAAAGACTGTGAGTATTTAACCTTCATCTGTAACCGCAACAATTACATCCTCAATTAAATCCACCTTTACACAACAATGTCGCAGTTTTTTCGCAATAGCTTTCTTGCATAAGGCAACAATGGCAACTGGCACTAACAATGGAGACCAGGTAAAAGTTCTGATGGGCATTGTTTTCGTTTAGTTTTTCGATAGGATTTTGGTAGTTGCGTGGCTGTCGTTTTTTCTTTTCATCGCATTTAATCGCAAATAGTTCTCACGTTTTCACTTGGGCAAAACGACAACAAATTTAATGTTATATTGTTGTCGTCATTGTTGTCGTTTTACTATTGTGTATTGTTGATGGGTAATGGAAAACTTACCTTTGACAACCGGCGCTTTTTTCTCTTTGGGCGTGAGCGCTGGTCGCTTCGGTTTCGATTCTCGTAAAGAGGTTGTGGGAGTGGACTTTTTGGCTGCAAGAAGAAATCAGTCAAGTTTCCGGCACTTCAAACTTTGGCAAGAAACGAAGCTTGGATATTATTTAAATTCAAAACGCCACGTAAATTAGGTCGAATTTAACCCTTAGCATTTAGCCTTAAAAATTGCGCAGCTCCCATACTACTGTCTTTAATCATTAAAATGGCACAGAAAGTATAAAATAGCTCGCGTTAGATGATTATTTAAACTTAAGAAAAAAATTTGGAGCTAAACGCCAAAAGGTAGGCAACTTTACTCGCGCTACTGTAGTACGAGTTGCATAACTAGAAGTTTCTAACAGGATGACTTTTTCTGCAGGAAAGTCGTTCACATAAATGCTGTTGCCGCATCCTGTCGTCTTGTGGGCTGTCACACTATGCTAAATGTTGTATCAAAGATTCCGCTACGTGGTATGTACCATATGCGGTAAGAACGACAGGTGACTTCTACCTGTGAGCCGAACCTTTGGAGCTTGGAGGAGAAACCTGTTATGATGATCTGACAAACAGCATACAACTTTGCGAGACAGCACCGCCTCGCAGTCATCAAGATGAATGGCATTCCTCTGACAATATTAATGAAAGCCCAGATTAATTAGACGATAATTTTAAAGCGCTTGACCCAGTAAAGATTCATCTCTATGGCTTATGATTAGATGGAAATTAAGATAAAATTAGCATTTTGCTACCGGAGATCTAAAATATATTTGCTCTACTCGTAATAAGTGAGTAACGACCAAAGCAGTTTCTTCATCGCGTCATTACCTTCTAAAGGGGTAGTGGGTTGCGCTGGTCTCGGTGATAGCTTAGATGCCGTCAATACGTGAACCACTTCACGCTTTTTCGTCGATCCTGAAACAAATAAAGAAAGTTAAGAGGTGTCTCAGTTGACCGTAAAGTTTTCTCAGCGATTACCTTTTTTCCCCAAACTACCGAATCTTTCTTTAGTATGAATCCTTTCGGACGATGAACGGATCAGTTTATCCTTCGAAGGATGCTGGCCCATTATGGCTTATAATCACGCATTTCTACCTAACATCACAGAGAATAGACCAAGCGGCCATTACTACATTTCACCCAAAAGTCTTGTGCCGTTAACTATAGCGGCTTTCATGGTGGGAACTAACTAGAGAACGCAGTAAATTAGACACCTATTTGGAGGTTTTAGCAGAAAATTGTTACGTAACTTGAAAATGGTTTTGAAGATCTAGATTGACTATCGTCGCTTCCTCGAGTTTCTGGCCGCAATTCGCCGTCTTGTGCAATAATACAAGAATAGTTTGTCGTCGACCTATAATTTTCTTCTCGAACTAAGCACGATCGAGGATAAAATGCGTTCAGCTTAGAACCGTTGCTTATGCTTTTTTGAATGCAAAGAAAACGCACGTGCTCGTTCCCTGTGTAACAAAGCACCGAGGGGCGCTAGAATCGCCCCGCTTAAATTCAGACTCTGATTCAGACATGCCAGACTCACGTCTTTATTACTACGACCGGATGTAATTGTAATTACGTATTAACAATTAGGCACGACGGCGGCGAAGACGAGAACAATGGGATTCCCAGGTGGGCTCTTGGTTCGTTTCTAAACGTGGCCGGATTTAGGTGTTACAATGTTAATAACGGGGCTAAAAGAATTTAAAATTCTGCCTAGTTGTCAATTAGCTACAGAACTGTTTCTAGAGGAAAAAAAGACGTTTTACGTCCATTTTACCCGGCGCCTCCGCGATTTATTGAATCTTCCAAATTTTAACGACTCGTTAAATTTTTTTATCAAACGGGTTTGGCAAGGTTACACTGGAGGCTAAAGGGAGTGTTTTTAGGTCGAATTTGCTGCAATTTAATCAGGGGCGGAACCGGGCGGGGTACATTGAGAACTCTCTTCCGTTAGCAATTTAGCAGAAAACAATGCAAAAATTATAACGGTTTCGCCTCCAGTACCGATAGAAATTAGATACTCCTTTCCAATTTTAACTATTCAAATGCTCTAAACAGTTGGAATTACCGAAATTCGATTTCTTGTTGCCGTAAGAGCAACTTTTCTCCCCCGGCGCCTTCACCATTTGTGTCGTCATTGAATCGCTCTAGTCTAGATGTCCAGTACAATAAGTAAGCACCTTGACATTACGAAAGTCTCGTTAAATCCAAATAAGTCTACAGGACCGCCAGGATCACCTACAGCTATCCTTGAAACTCCGAGCAAAATGTCTGCGCTCCCAGCACCGATAAATGTTGGTACCTAATTAATTATTGAAAACAGCAATACATAACAACAAGAATGGCGGCGTGGGTACAATGTTGTTCATGCATAGCGGATCCTGGAGTATACTGGTAGTGGCCTTCGGCTATTAAAATAATGCAGTGCTATGCTATTATGGAGTGCCGCTAAAAGGAATCTATCAGGGAAAAAAGGCGTGCAAAACCAGGTTGTTGTCTATCCTCGGGCAGTAGTAGCATTTAACGGTATTAACTCCAACTCCGTTGGTCGATGTTATGTCGGACCCTGTGATAAATTCTTGGGATGGAGAAGAGCTTTGTCAATTTGAAATTTGGCATTTTTTTGTGAAACGGTAAAATATGGAAGAAAATTTTCAAATTATCTGAATTAAGACGCCTGAATCAATAATGCACGTTATAGTCTCAGACCAGTAGGACTTGGCTACCATAAATACTGAAGTGGTTATTAAAATTTGATTTATACTATAAATGCATCATATTGTGGGTGCCGTGATAGCCATGATTCAAGGACAGCGCACGAATCACAAAATACAGAGTAACAAATTCTAATGGCAAGTACCTAAAATTTTGAAGTTGCAATTGCTATGAACGTAAAAATTGTTTTTAGTTGGCGAACGTAGCAAAAAAAAAAACATGTTATCTTACAAGCAAGCAAATTATGTCACTGGGTCTATCGTTCCTTTCTTATTGTCCCGCATTAGCATTTACAGTAGGTATGAAGACACTGATAGCATCTAATCGGTGAAGGCGACTGTCACAGCCGCCAACAAAAAACATATCTCCAGTAACGTGAAAAGTTGACAACATCACATCAGATTTTTCTCTTTTATAGTACACCTAGTGGAACAATTTTGTTTAAGAATTTGTCTTACCTAATGGCATATTATTTGAAAATAGTATTTTGCGATTACAGTTATTTAGTAAGACTAGTTCACACAGACCCCATAGCCCATTTAACTTAGAAGTAATGATGTCCAAAAATTTCTAGATAATATTTCAACTTTTGAATGGATCATAATAGCGTAACCTCACTTGTGCTCATTTGTAATACAACAATCATCATTGTTGTCACCTAAGTAAGCAACCGAGGTAGGTAAACAAGGCTAATCCAGACTGATTAAAATGCAGGTTTGGGTCAACAAACCGTGGTTCTACACCAACAATGACACTTACGTTACCTCTACCATGCTACAGAAACCACCGACCGTAAAAAGGTTTCGGATAAATTATAGATAGAAAACACATTTTAAAAGGGAACTAGCTGGCCACGGTTCATGCACAGGTTCATGTTTAACGAATGTGACTCACTTATCTTCACCCTACACGTTTAACTATAGGGTAGACTGGAAAACCGCCCCGCCGAGACTACAATGTCGACATACACTTGTTTTTTAAGCAGAAAGATGACGTCACGATTAGTTACCATGCAAGTCCATTATGCAAGTTCTAATTAGGATCGATTCTCTAATCACGCAAATTGACTTGAAAGCAAATTCCTCTTGCATCATTTTAGAATTTACCCACTAACCCAAAAAATTTTCGTTAAGATCACAGCATGGGCGTTTGTTAACACACCCAAAATTTTATTATGATTTTCGATGTTTCGGGAAACAATCCGCCTCTGTTCCTCCTCCAACTCCAAATTTGTCAAGACACCATTAAATTTATGGGTTGTTCTGCGATTGTAGTAAAGGCGCTTAGCGGAGTGTTAATGAATTCGGCGGCCCACGTGACTGGGAAGACTTAAAAACTATGAATAAATCAACAAGAGGAATTAAGTGGGTGATCGACCCAGCTCTTATAAGTTACCTTGATATTGATTCCGTTGAGTGGGTTCCGAAAAATAAAAGTGCATCAAGCCACTATTGTTGCGGTTACGCAATCGGAACACTAGAACAAGGAATGTGCGCAATGTGGGCTTGAGTTACGACCTTATTCAAATTAGACAAACTCGAATTGGCCGTGGGACACTAAGGACCTCCAGCAGAGAAAATTAAAGCAAAACGGTGCTTCGCACTTAAAAAAACGGACTGCCTTAAATTTTAAAAGTTATTGCGAATAGGAAAACGCGGCTAAAGTCTCGAAATTTGTAGAAATCAGAAAGATGTTAGGTCTTCATCGGGTCCGTCAAAATTTAAAAAAACTAACGCAATCAGCCTTACAGCTGAAGGTAATTAAATACCTACATCTGAAAACTTTGTTGGTGCAAAGCAGCTGTTTTGAAATTCGTCAATCACAGACAATCTAATAACGTTTATTGCAGTCATCTATTGTAATCGAGCCACTACTACACGTCTATTTATAGCAAAGTTAATAAGAGTGAAATAGTATAATGGAAGGAATGATAAATTAAATAGACTAGAAAAAAATGGCAATCAAACAAATAGTTTTCTAAAGAAAAATGTGGTTGCTGAGGAAGCAGTAATCTGAAGTGGCCTTATTATTTTGAACTATCTCAAATACCTGAAGTGTACACTCATAAAGTTTTAGATTCTTTTTCTCTTTCAAATTCTTCTATCTAATGGAATAAATATCAATTAAGTTTAAATCTTTACCTCCAAGTAATGACAAATCGAAAGTCAAGGTCACCCATATCTTTATCGTTTGGGAGTAAACAATATGTGGACAAAACTACAAAGTTGGAATCATGAGTGTCTGAGCACTTTCCAGTTATTCGACAACATTGTATTTTTGGATAACCAGCCGCCACAGAAGATCGAGTATTCTTCAAGGAGAATGTTGATGATATGTGCAAACATTTTGTCCCGACCAAATTTGCAGTTTACGCAATAACACAGTAACTAGGCGCTCAATTGCAGGTAACCAAACAAATAACAATAAAATTTTCATAATTAGCCACTCAATTCTATTATAACATCGCAATGCCGGTCATACTGTTAATGGTAACTATCAAGGTCGTTTCGTTAATCAAACTAACTTTTTTGACGTAATCATAATCGGTTTTTCGTTGGAAATTTGATAAGAAAAACGTGAGCGCAAAATTTAAACTAATATATTTTTTAAGGGATCGCCATTAGGAATTGCAAACACCGCAATGACACTTGCGGTGGTTAATTATAAGCGTGATCGGGCTAATGTTAGAAATTTGCCAAAAATAGAATTAACCACTTATTGCCGCAAACTCCAAATAGGTGTTTCTACCGTTTTGTGCGCGTCGATGATTCCATTAGCACCAATATGTAAATTCCACTTTTTTACTTGGAAAAGTTTATTTCGGTTTTCGATCCGTCGAAAGTGCAATTAACACAAAACCCGATGCATCCTCATAAAAATAAACTCGCTAAAATTATCACGCACGCACATAGCAGTTCGTATCGAAACGATTTTCGGTCTTAGGACCGGCGGTTTAGAGCACAACTAACTAAGAGGATGACGGCCTGGAAAGACCGCTCGATCACCGGCTGGACGGGCGAATACTGCTTGATGCGGTGCTGGTCGCAGGAAGGACTCGGCCTCAATGGAAGAGAACGACGGATAGGGGGCGAGACCCCACTTGTATTGTTTACAATCCACTTATTTGCATAAAGAAATAAACAAGAATCGTACAATAAAGGTACGGCTAGAAAGTTCCGAAATTTTGAATCGCGATTGTATGGAGTTTCCAAATGTTTTATAAAAATTTGCTTACTGTAATTGAACAAAGGCCGAAACCGTCATGCCTTCACCTTGTAACGTTTAATCAAGGTGAAGGCTGAATTAAGACTATCACCAATTACCGTGGATGTAATTGCTTGAAAGTTTTTACTTTCCCATGTGGTTCATTCAACGGTTGCATCGCGAAGAGTTCGCATTCTGCTTGGCAAAAGACCAATGAACCGTACCGGAAACAATTATTTTCTTTTTTACAACATTTCAAACAACAATAATTCGATTTAATCGTAAAATTACTACATCCATTGTTAATAAACCGAATTTTAACACGGTGTGAAACGAAAAATACGACATCGAGATTACAGTTAGATTATCGTGTAGAAAAATCAAATAACAGCAATGAAAAGTTAAAACGTCAACTTCCTAATAAAGAAACGATCTTGCAAAATATTAATGCGCGGATAATTAATTATTCCGCGAGGCATTGAACAATATTTCCGTTAACGTGACAATTTTATTAATTACCGGCGTTTGAAATAAAGTTTTGGAATTTTTAAACAGCGATGCATGTGACATTAGTTTCCTTAATTTTATGCATTTAGCAAGGATAGAAAATCGACTTATCGATCATTCATTTTAAATATTACGACATGCTGCTAGCTTAACAAGCAACCTATTAGAAAGTGACGTAATATAATTCGCAAATGTGGATGGACGATCACTTCATCGATTAAGCAAAAACGGCATTCTTTGAGTCAATAACCACTTCATGTTAGGTAGAAATGTAGATATGGCCATAAAATAAGTAAGGTCGTCAAATCAAATTTCTCGGCTTTTGCTGGGCGAAATCCCAAAGTAAATTCTTGACTCCAAACAGTATTTTTTTAAACACATAATAGTAGCTTGAGAATTGTTTAATTATTTCTTTTTTGTTAGTCAAGTCCCTTTAAAAAATTTGAGTAATTTTAAAAAGAGAACCCATATACATAGTTTAAATAATTGTCGCTTAGTGATAGGCAACCAGTAAATCACCTTTGCAACACAAACGGGATTTATCGATCAATGTAAAGAAACCAAGCAAGAAATAAAGATTGGAAGATAAAAAATCTTTTGTAAAACGCAATTGCCAACAAAAAAACAATAAGAAAAAGAAAAGAGCTTCTTATCAACTAATCTATAGGTTACCGTGACTAGAGGAAATCAAGTCAGTTTGGTGTAATGTACTAATGCGTAACTGGCAATAACCGAAACAAATTAGCACCCAATGAAACCATATAATTGGCATAGGACTTACTGAAAAAAATGTAGAGGAAAAAAGTACTGAACAATACTTTGAATTGTAACATATTTGAAAATTTACGCCAATATGAACAATGAGCTAAACCTTCTACATATACTAATTTGAATCTTTATAGACACTCGCCTGAAAGTTTATTGATGTCGTCAAGTGAGGTTTCAGCAACTTAAGTGGCTGGTCTTCAATAAATGTAAACGCCAATTAAAGTGCGTGTAATGAAACAAATGGACGAGCAATACCGCAGTTCAGATAACGACACCTATTAACTAAACGTCTTCTTTGTATAGGGCACATACCGACAGTGTTTTTGGGCGTCGTTCCTGTCGCACTTAAGTCGCTGAAAGAGCTGTTTATGCTCTCCACATTGCTTTTAGGAGACGCCGCTGCACTACCTCCAGCAGTACGTGCCCGCACTCGCCGCCTAAAAAAAAAACAATATTTAGTTAAAATAATAAAATAACAATTAGAACTTACGGTTTTACATTTGGACTTTTTTGAGTCGACACTTGTCTAGCGCCAACTTTTCTTATAGCGTCACCCGGTCGTTGTAACTGTCCGGTAACGCCACTGAAAACCTTTGATTTAACTTCTTTCAAATTGGTTTTGTTAGTTTCAGTTTTCGAAATTTTGTTCATGACCGCGTCCCATCTTCCGACCGGCTTTTTAACGATTTTGTTTTCGGAAACCGGAGTGGCTACTAGCATCGCTTTAACTTTGGAAGTGACTTCTCTTTTGGGCATCTTGTATTTTTTCGCTGCCGATTCATCTTTCGAACTGTGCCGGGGCGACCTAACGCTGGAAGGACTAGAAACAACGGGACTAGGTGCGTTGCGCTTTTTCGGATTCTCCTTAATTGCGACATTTTCACTGTCGACTTTTTCCTCGTACACGGAGGCCTTGACTAGAATTTCCTGGAAATGATTTTGACTGTTTCCGGAAATTGTTTTGGAAGAAGTGTCCGAAGGGGAAGCGTCTGGGGGGATGTTCGGACGTGAATCCTCTTCGGTGCGGTTGTTTGATTCTAAATCGGTGAAGATTCCGCTGGAATCCATGTTTTCGCGGTTGTTGACGTAAATGTCTGCAGCTGCTTGAGGATCGACGCCGTAAAGGGTGCCGTCGATGACTTGGGCGCGTCTGTCGCCCCTTAAAGGATTTTCGTCGTGATTATCGGCGTCACTCTCGGTGTAAAAATCGGAATCAGTCATGGGGTCGGGACGACGAGTTTGAGGTCGCGGCAACGGTCTCCTAGTAAGGGGGGAATTATCAGCGCCTCTACTGGCAGGTCTAGACATCTCGCCGTCCCCTTGATAACCCGTGTCTAAGCTGGTGATGCTCGTGATACTAGTGATGAAGCTACTGGTTGTTTTTGACTTGCTTTGATCGGTCTTGGGATCGCTCTCAATTATTGGTGTAGGATCCAGAGGCAAGTCTTCAGGTGAAGGTGTTTGTTCTAGCCTCGTTAAGGTGAACTCTTTCGATCTATCTACGGTGTCTAACGGTAACTCCATGTTCATTGTAGTGTCGGTTTTTAAAGTTAAATTCGACAAGATCCCAAAACTAAAATCAGTGCAACTGGCATCAACAATATTGGGACTGGGCAAATCAAGGGCGCAATCGCCCTTTTTGGGCAAATTCGTCGCGGCCTCCTCGACGGGGCTGGCTAGCTCGGATTTGTGTGAAGTTCTCAAATTATCAATTTTATCTTCGTTGATGGGCAACATCACGATACATTCAGAACTGGGAGTGCGAGAATTGATCAGCATTTGCTCGGGAGTTAGAATGCCGAGCGACTCCTCAAACTCCAAAGAGTCTCTCTTGCTGCTGTCTTCGTCCAAAATGGTGGAGTTCAATTGCAATTTTCTCAAAAGAAACTCTTCAAATTCGCCTCGATTAAAACTCGACGATGATAAAGGAGAATCGGTGTAATCAAAGGTTTGGTTATTGCAGTTCCTCAATTGTGGCAAGGATGACGGTTTTTCCGCAACGTCGTTCAAAAGCGATTTACAGCAAATTGACGCTGCCGTCTCTTCTAAAGTATACGTTCTGCGCCTCTTAACGTCGACAACAGGCTCGTTGGCAACATTCTCGTTACCCTTTTCGTTATCAAAATTTTCGCTTCGACAGGATTCGAATTGCTTACTAATTCTAGCGGGATCGAATAGGGTTTTGTTGTGTGTGTGTCTTCTCAATCCGTCTTTGTCGAGTTCGGTGTTTTGGTAGGCGTTTACGTGCGTTTCTTCGCTGATGGGTAGTTTCTGGTCGATGAACAGCATACTGTAAGGTCCAGAAACTGCGTCTTCGATACAATCGTAGCCATCTTGAATCAGCGAGATCTTTGATATTGGCACCATCAACCCGCAGCTTTGGCTACAGGCGAAATAACGGACGCCGTTGACGACGCCATCGTTCTTGCCTTCGGACGTAGAGAGTTCGACGCCGCACCAAACGCCTTTGGAAAAATGAACGTTACCGACGTAGCGTAAAATGCCCTCTTTGTCGACGGCGCGGACGTAACGACCGATATCCTTGGTGGTGACCTCCGAAGCTGACTTCGGCTTAATTTGAGGGACATTCGAACGGAACGTCGGGATGCGGGACGACGCCTGTAACAAAAAAGAAATCGATAAGTCACATTTTTAAAGGTGGTTCGCCTGTTTAGCCAGCTACAACTTTTTTTTTCTTTTTTTAATTTCCCTCGTTGACTAACTTTCAATACTTCCAATACCCACTATCACGATTTTGACGTGCATAAATTATTACACTCGCAGTAAAGAGTTACAGATTGGGCTTAAGCGGTCAAGAATCCATTCCGTGACAAAAGCCGTCGATATCAAAAGGGTTGGTCGTTCACCTGGTTTAATAATAGTTTTATCGCTACATCCATGAAGTTAATCGAAAAAAGTCGCCACTTTAGTGTTTCGATGGTAAATTCGTTGGTTGGCAACTAAAAATTGGTAAATCACGATGGTCGGTTAAGTAATGATCAGTTTACGACATCATCACTGTGAAGCGGAAAAAACTGGAACTATAAAATTTATATTGAAATTTAATTAGCGTGTGATTTTGGTGTTTCTTCTTCGGAGTGGGTGCGGCGCTGATGGGTTTTTGCTTGCACTCAAACCAGGTGAATAAAATACGTAAACGTGAATATGGATACTTGCGATAGATAGAGCTCAACCTTGATCTTTGGATCTTTTCTGGAAAATTACTCGATGTGGCTGTAAATTTATCCGCTCTATAGGTAGGTCTACATTACGGAGTCGTGTCAGGTGGTGTAGATCTATGCTTTTATGCAGATGATGTTGGGTCACTTGGAACCCGTCACCGTTCTCTTATGGAGAAATAATTCGCGATGAACATCAAAAACGTAACTGTAAACCAGCATATGTTATATCGGTTGAAAATTGGAAACTGTTCCGTAAGTTAATTCCGAACAACGTTCGTATATAACGGAACACAAAATCAAATTGTGCTTACGCACGCCGCGAATGACACGCTAGTGTGGAGTAAATAATAATCTAAAGTTAATTAACTTATGACTCGTATTATTTATTGTTACTTGAAAGCAGGCTAGGCATATTGTACTGAACATACAGGGTGTCCGTAAGGTGTAAAGAAATGTGATAATTAATTTCAGGAAGTATTTACTGTAGGTATATTTAGATGCGTGCAGTTCAAAATGTTCTCATAAGAAATTACGTGTGGAAAGTAATAATTATTAAAAATAAGGTAACAAGTATCCAAAGAAAAATTTATGGCATTACCTGCAAATCACTCCATTGCATGGTAAATAATTGCACGTATACATGTTGACGAGGACAACGGAGCGATAAGGAATGCCACCACAACAATGTAACAGTTCAGTCAGGCAACCATACATAAATTAGAATCAAAAGTTCGATCCCTAATTAAAATTTCCAAAAAACATTATTATCTTCTTTTGAAAATGATTTTGAAATGATGAAACTACTTTATTCTGGCAAAGTATTGCCTCTTGCATCTTGCATTATTGTACCTGGCCATTATTTGGTGATTACCTTCATAGCTACAACTTCCTTGAAGTCATTGCAAGCGAATGGCTAATGCATGATCCTGACCTACCTTGCATCAAAGTGTACCTCGACTAATAAAAAGATGACGTGAACCGTCAAGGATATGATTTTCTTTGAATCGGCAAGCAAACTTTCTGTTCGTAGACAGGAAACAAAACCCGCAATTAACACCTTCGGTTTTTCTTCCTCGCAAGTGAAACATGACTGGAAAAAAGGTGAAATTTTGCAAAAAGTTCCAAACTGTTTTCGTCCGTCAACAAATTCTGATTGTGCTTGTCGACTTGAAGTTCTCAAAATGGATTGGTCGTGTCAACAGCGCTAAAACGAGCTTCGTTTACACAAACCGCAGTGTAAAACGAAATCAATATTTGTGAAGAGAGAAAACTTAATTTCCGCCACACCTGCCGACGTTTGGCAACGAAGAGCAATCCATCAAATAAGGGCGGACGCGCGAAAAAAGAGATTCATTAAATTTCCAGATGGCATCAAAACAAAAATATCGCAACTTGCTCATTAATTTAGTTGGTATACAACAAACTGAACAAACTACGTATAATTTTGTTTATTCTCAGCAATCAATTATAAATGGCGTGCTGCTTCACGGTTGTAAGTAAGGCGTATTTCATCTTGACTTTATCTTCATGCTGTACGGCCTCTTTGTTTCAAGCGACAATGCTAAATGATGACCAGAAGAATCCAGGGAGAAAGATAAAATCACGACAGAGAGTCGGCAAATCTCTATTGTTGGATGTAAAGAAATCATGTCACAACTGCTGGTGACGCTACTGCTTTACTGAAGACTCTTTGAATTAACTGCATAAATACATTGGGTCACGCTTTAACTAGGTGTAGGTGTTTTTGTATGTTATCGTCTTTTCGTGACTCGACCTTCCTTTAATTTCTTTTAAAATTGTGCAACCCACATACTAGCGGGGCATTTCGATGGAACTATGAATGAACGAGCCCTTTGCGTGAGTGTAACTATCACATAAATCCTTTTAAGGAACTTCATCTGTGTATTTTCCCAAGACTTTCTTGTTTTATCGAAGTCAAGTTGAGTAAAATAATGTGCATCGGACAAAAAAACAACCACACAAAAAATACTTTACTATTATCAAGACGTGCTGACAATACCTAACAAGCGGGAGTCGATGAAGAATTAGATAGGAAAGTGGTACATACATACTTACCTACATGAGATGGAGGAACTGTGTCGTCTTGGTGAAGAAAATCTTCGAGAAATGCAGCAGCAAACTTTTTTTGTGAAGCTTTCAATTTGTACAATTACATTGTAGAAGACACGAAATGCTTCATCCCCAAACGGCCGTTTTATAATAATTACTTAATTAGCCGGATTGTGGCGGCTCATTACAGTTTTTGGCGTAAAAATCTCGGTCCAGACGTAACATTTTCATATCCACTTGAACAACAAAATTTTACAATTCTCGTTTTAACGCAAAACCGTTGCTCCTGTGACTATGAACGTCATCGCTAATTATGTTGTAAAAATTGAAATGACACAATTTTCCTTTTCTAACGACCGGTGGTTAGCTGCAAATCAGCGAGTCGAAAGCTCGCTTGCTCACGCGAAAGTAATTAGTTGACGTTAATTAATTTCAGATCCTTCCATCCGCTGTAAGATGCGAAACCTCGAGAAGTTTACGTCAAGAAGCAAATTGGATTATGCCAACAACAAATTACAAAGTCTGCAATTCAAACCATGGCAACCAAAGTTTAACAAATCATTGATGTGTATAGGGATGGCTACTCATGCTCAAACTTCGATAAACCGCCGAGCATAATAATTTAATACATATGTAATTATGTACCTTCAAAATAATATAAGGTTCTGCCAATTAACTGAAGAATTTTAGTAGGACTGAAGCCGTTTTACAATGCTCTGATGGGCTAGTTTGGTAGGATGCATTTCTTGCGCGAGCATTACCATAAATTAATAAAATTACTCTACTACGCCTTCGTAATGACACGGGTCACTCAGCACAATTGCTTCTCATATCGTCATGATCTGACTGAAGCCTCCTCCACTGCCCCCAAAAGGGATCAACAAAACTCAACAATTCAATTCGGTCCAGCTAACAAATTATCGATGCAACCTTCAAATTACTAAAGGATATAAAATAAAGGCGCGGAACTTTCGTAATTTGCCAGTTCAACGCAGGGAGATACTAATAAAAATAATTTAGAGCGGCAATTTCACGACTTCACTATATAATATCATTGTGTGTATCGCAATTAGGAACACGTTTTTCTCCTTTCGAAACAATTTTTTATCGTAAAATTGATAGCCGCACGCTAAGCTAAGCCAATAGCCACTCTGATCCGTCTAATTACTTTCTGCAGCAATATAGAAGAATGTCAAAGTCAAAAAATTTGCATGAATTACTTAGCCAGAATTCGGTTGCTGCAAGAATTGGGCAAGTTTTCGCATAAAGCGTTTTCGAAACCAACGCAGGCGTTTCCTGATAAGAAAAAAAACTTAAGTGTTGTTTGTTTACCTACAACTACTGATAACACTATTCGGTTCGTAATTACTCGGATTACCTAATGACACTCGTGAAATTTCCATCGCCATGTTTGCATGTTTTAAGTGACAACACAGAAAGAAAAATTGATTATTCTCATTTTCAAAGTCCTGCATTTTACTGAATATAAGAAGCCAATTATTTTGACAATAAAAAATTTTTGAAAAAGAGTATAGCAGTTAAAACCTCATAACCTTCAGTTCGTAATTTTCACTTTGGTTTCTCATAGAAGAGGTAATACGTATATAAAATAATTGTTTTAATTGGAAATAAACAAATAATCTGTTTAAAACTACATATTATAATGATTCGAAGAATTTTATCTGTAAGTAAGTATACTTATGTATAACACTATGATATGGTATTCTAGCCTAGAAACGGAAAGAATAAGAAAACTATTATTTAACATTAGTGACAAAAGAACAAAATAAAATTGCCATTCTTATATAATTTAGTTTACTTACACGTTATTATCGCGCTTATTCCCATGTCAACAATCTCTATTCACTAAAACATTGATCAACACAAAAATCGAAGAAACGGCCGTACAACAACACAACGTCTACAAACGCGGTCAGCGTTGAAACTGAACGCCTGTTAGCTTTAAAAAGTTTATTACGCCGGAGACTTTACTACAACAGTTCATGTTGTCAATACGGATTTCACATACTTTTTACCACACGTTCTAACCAACGGACGTGGAAGCAGAACGCTTCTTCACGGTGCGTTTGCCGGACAATTGACAATAAAACCGGACGTTTCCACATATATCTACAATAACACAAATCTAGTAGTCATTATTATCTGCAATCTGCAAGGTGTAATTATTGAGACCAAATGACGATTGAATGCCTCGATTCAAAATTTTCGTTTAAATTTTTATGTGTGGCGATATTAGAAATATTGTTAACCCAACCCTATTTATTGAATTCTAAAAGAAGGGATCGGAACTCGGAACAAGGTGTAATAGTTATTTATGCATCAAGGGAATAAACACCGATTTTAATCCCGAGAATGTAAGTAATGCACGAGGCGAAGCCGAGGGCATTTTCATTCGAGGGATTAACGATGTTTATTCCAGAGATGCATACAAAACTTTCTTTCCAACCGTTTAAGTTAATAATAATAATAAATTAGAGAAGGAATAATTGTTATAATCGACAGAAACCTAAATAAAGTTGGCTGACGTTATTATGGAAACGAATTTCTTTATGTTAGGATCGGCATTTTTTTACTTTATTCCCCGGTAATAAAGTGGCACTTTATTCCCTCATTATGAGTGGTTGGGAAGAAATGTTACTTATCTGCATGAATGATTAAAAATGCTTAGTTTTTATAGTTGCATACGCTTTTTTATGTTTTTTATGTATTGTGGACGAAAGAATTTGACATTTTGTTACAAAAAAGTGTTGCGTATAAAAGACAGAGTTCCGAGTCACTTTTTGCGACGCTAAAATTTAAAGAGCGACAGCTAGACCGGCTAGGTGAGCTAGGTAACCAATAATATGCAAATCAGCTGGAAGTAAAATCTATATAATAAGTGTGCCATTAATTTCAATTACAAATGATGTGTCATTCGTGAACGATTTGTTCTATTTGATCAAATCTTGAAAGAAATCGAATAAAAATTTGTCCACAAAAAAAAAACTGGCAAAACCTTTAAGATGTTGAGCAACAGGTAGATGTAATATTTGTTTTAAATATCTATTAGAGCGGTCTATTTCCTCCTGTATTTGAAGGTTATTAATAAACGACCGGGATATGCATTTAGAACAGCATCGCGAATTAGCTAATTCCTGTTCCAAGATTGCTTCATTAGATGGAAACTACACTAGCAGTGAATATCACGATATTTCAAAAATCAAAAGTGAAAAATAAAGAAAAAAGACCATGTATCTAACAATTTCAGATTGTTGTCAAGTTGCAATTTGAAAAATTCAACAAATTTAAAAACTGTTGGTTGATTATGCAACCGTACATACGCCAAAGCAGAGTTTTTTTTCTTCTTATTTTTCTAAATATTTGTTTATTTAATTAGATACCACTAGACCATAAATAATAATGCGGTAACGGTTTATGAATAAAATTTATAAAAATCAACTTTAGCACTTTAGTGATGTAGTGACATCAGTGATACTAAAGGCAAACATTACCTACCACAGCGGCTAGACTGTAATGACAGGCAAACCGATGCCCTAATTTTCGTATGACAACATGTCAGCATTCACCCTACTAATCCAGGGATAATCCCAATGACACTTTCATCACTAAAATCTTCTTTAGTGCCTCTTTTAACAGTTAATAAATATTGTTGGTAGTGCTAAAAACAGTTTTACACAGAAACACTCTCAAAATAGACGACAAGTGGCAATTGAGCTAAAAGTAGTGTGAAAAATCGACTTGTTGCATGAAATTAGGACGATTATGTTAAACAATAGCAAATTCGCCCGGGCTATGATAATGGTGTTCGTTCACGTCGACCTTCTCAAAGACACGGTGGCCTTCTCAAAATGAAAACATGTCTTTACTTCAACACGAAATCTCTAACTTTACATTTGGTATTTTACTTATGTGGATAGAAAAATGAAAGAAGTGAAGGGCATGATTATAGAAAAAGTCACTTCTTCCCTCTAATTTGGTGATCATTTACATTTACCCATACTTTCCTCACAGTTATTCTATGGCAACCCTTTAAGAGAGACGTAAAGACTTAGATTTTCGTTGCAGAGTTGTTGTAAAAAATTATGATATAAAAACTTATCTCAATCAAAACGTTATCGATAACACGGATAAACAAATATTAAGAAACAGAACCAATGTTGATATGAAGAAATTAATCAAGTCATTGTTGGAAAACAATTAATCAAAACATCTCGGGCCAACAACATACGCCGCCGCCTCGCCTCCTACGACCCAGGAGAAAATCGATGAAACAATAATTGAAAATGACAGAAAGAAATTGCGATTGCAAAAGGTTGAATTGGGTAAAACTCACCTTTGCCATGTTTGTTGAGTATTATAGCACCATCGCAAAACCCAAAAGTCACACACACAAACCGTTTTTGAGTGTTCGGATCAATACAGAGATACAAGCGCGATTTTCCGAATCCTTTACGTCTGCACGACGGGGTGCGCGGGGAACGAATGTGTGCCTGTCATTGGCGAATAGCGCATCTAGCAGCGCCGCCAACGGCGGCGCTAGTGATAACAATTGCCCATCGCAGAAATCAATCCAATTATAATAAAACCAACAAAAATTGCAACTACACTTAAAAGCGGGCCAAACCATGACAAGCAAATCAGTTCCAGATAGGTAGTTAATAGAACGCAAAAGTTGGTACAAGTGTATTTCTACCTTATTATTATATTTGTCCTACTTATACCTATGAAGTATAAGTAATCTCTCCTGTCTAGTTCTACAATAATTATGTCATTCTCCTTAAAATTCTTGTAACAAGAGAAAACGAGCTATTTCAAATTTTCCAAATTATTTTGAGTCGGCGCAGGCGCGTTAACTTCTCTCCTGTCACAGTGACAGTGACGACAGTTGACAGTTTGCAGTTGTCATGCTCAAAGTGTCAACACGGTGACAGTTGCATCCCTTTGTGTTGTGGTGTCGATAAAACCAAAAAGACAACAAAACTCCCGCAACCGAACGCGTCATCAATTATTTCCGTCGAAATGCTCCATTAAGTGTCTGTGATCCATCCAAGATTTCGCTCAATCAATGTTAGCATAAAAACCGTGCTCGTTTGTGGAAGCGCCACGATGCCCCATCGCCGCGAATACAGGCGCCCACCCACCAGCAATTTCACCTATGTCAGTTCTTGCGTGAAATATCTGATTTTCGTTTTAAATTTCGTATTTTGGGTGAGTAATCGAACGGGGAAACCCTCCCAACATTTAGGTTATAATTTGTTGTCTGCAGCTGTTTGGAGGGCTCCTCATCGGAATCGGATTGTACGCTTTTGTCGACAAGTGGCAGTTGACCGGATGGGTCAAACTTGAAAACGTTTACGATGTTATCTTGAATGTCTCCTTGGTTATGGTGCTGATGGGTGGGATTATTTTTGTCGTTAGCTTTGCTGGATGTGTTGGAGCTTTGCGAGAAAACACCTGTTTACTTAAATTTGTAAGAATACCACCCTTTTGGAAAGAAATAATTGAAAAGTAACTCGAATTTTTCAACAGTATTCGCTGTGTCTTCTAATTTTCTTTCTCCTGGAAATGGGAATTGCCATAATGGGTTTTGTTTTTCCTCACTCAATGCAATCAATGCTTGAAGAAAACTTTACCGACAAAATCATCCATACATACAGAGACGACCCGGATTTGCAAAATTTCATTGATTTTGCTCAACAAGAGGTCAGTTTTCAATTTTTCTAATTTACGGTTTATAACTGTTTTCTTTCAGTTTCGTTGTTGCGGCTTAAGTTCTGAAGGGTACATGGATTGGTCAAAAAATGAATACTTCAACTGCACGTCCCCTAGTGTTGAACACTGCGGAGTTCCGTTTTCTTGCTGCATTAACGCCACTGATATCAGTTCCGGTTTAGTCAATATTATGTGCGGATATGGCGTTCAAACTTTATCGGTAACTTTTTCTACTTATGTTGCGAGCATGGATTAATATCTTTTTCAGGTGGCGGAAGCCGGAAAAAAAGTTTGGACTTCAGGTTGCATTGAAATTGTGAGATCTTGGGCCGAAAGGAACTTGTATACGATTGCCGGAATAGCACTTGGAGTTGCACTTTCGCAATTGTTCGTGATTTATCTTGCCAAAACGCTGGAGGGTCAGATAGACCTGCAGAAATCAAGGTGGGCCAGTTGAAACATAGGGTATATCTGTAAATATGACGTACTGCCATTTTAAACAATGTACTGTCCTTTTTTCAATGTTTTCTAGTGTAGAGTGTAAGTCTGTATTTTTGTAAGTATATCACGTGGTTTTGTATATCCAAAGTAAGTGAAATTTATGTACCCTCTTCCTTTTGTATTGTTTGTTACGTTTACAGTGTTTGCTTGTGGTTATTTTGATTTGCACTTTTTTATTATTTATTTTAGTTCATTTTTAAAACGCTAAATCAAGTTTTAAAACAAAAAATTAAGAATTGCGTAGATTTTTGAACTCAAATTAATTAGCCCTCATTAAATATCTACGACAAGCCTCTTGCAGTTCATGTAGCAAAATGAACATTGCCAAGTCACGTTTTGACTATTGCGGAGGATTGTGCTTCCAATAAATCTTAATTTAAAAGTAGGTTTCACACGGTTTTAATGTTTTCTTTTATTTTTCAGTATTTCCTATAATGATGTAACTTTCGATAAAATACTAGATAGGTACGAAGATAGACGCTAATAATATGATAATTACGGAATAAATCAAATTGTGATCTGATCTATTATTGAAATTATGTATATTTGATATAAATTGTGTAAATTCCAACTTTTAATAATATATTTGATATTTGTTATAAAATTGTATTAGTGTACAAGATACTATGTTTAATAAAAATGGACTTGTATATAAGACTAGTTTTGTTTCTAACTCTTTTACGTGGAGATAAAAATTGTTTTGTTACCCTCCAGTCAAATGTTACGGTAGGTACCGGCTGGCGCCCTCTACGTGGTTGCTACGAACTACGCTACTTTTCGAATGAGCCGACCCGAGCTGCGGTCTTATTTTTGAAATATACACGGCATTTTCTTAAATTTTTCTTAAAAACGAATATTACCAATACCGCTCTTTGCCTGAAGTCCCTTGCGTTACTCAAAGTTCAGAAAGACACGGAAGCAAATCCTAAAGGCAAACAAATTAAAATAATACAATATGCGGGGACGGACCCGATTGCATCTGGACTCCGCTGAACATTAATTAAACAATACAGCCGCTTATCAGCAAAGATAATTTGTTTCACTTATCTCCATGTAACAACCAGCCCACCTGATTCCACTTTTGTCCTCTCAAAGAGATGTCTCGAACGCACCACTGTTGAAACATCGCTCGACATCATGACAAGCGATCGTGCCACTACCATGTCTAGTTTCTTCTCCAATCTCTTCAGCGGAGGCTCGAAGAAAACAAAACACGCCAGCAAACCAACAAGATCACCCCAGAACAACGACGACAAACGCCACAACGGTACCGAAGAAGTGCCGCCGCTTTCGAGAAAGATGTCGTTGACGAAAAGTGGCCGCTTGAAAGAGAAGAAAAGAAAAAACCCTTCGGTTTCCGATTTCTTCGTGGAAACCCCCAATCAAAACGAAGGTAAAGAAGATTGTGATTTCGACGACGAAGACGTATTCATAACTGTAGAAGAAGTGGTCCGAGAACTGAACCAAATCGGAAATGCTGAAAAGGTGTCGTGATATTTTTTTTTGAATTAGGATTAATGACGCCCTAATAGATGCAAGGATTGATTTATTGCTGATAACAAGTGCAGGTGTAATTAAGTTTGGGGCGTAATTTCCTCAAAAAAGTGCTGTGTCGTATTTTGTATTTACTAAGTTAGTTTTGTTTTGTCGTGTATGTTACTGTTAAGTTCGGGACCGTAGCCACTTGATTAGATTTCTAATTAAGATATTACTAGTGACAACCAAAATCACTTTAAGCTAATCGAGATTGGAAACGATATTACGTAAACAATAATTATAGATAAGTAGCGTAAGGAAAATATTGCTTTATTGCTGAATAAAATACACTTATGATCGCTTCGAGAGATCTGTTTATCTTATCTGTGCAAAAGTATTATTGTAGCGAAAAATTAATTGCAAGCGAGTGCAAAGTTTACTCTTCAACATCCTCGTCATTGATGAGGCAAACATCTAAGATACAAAATTTAGACCTACACATTGGACAAGTGCACTTGGACGAAAGCCATGAGCTCTGCTGGTCGCTTTCTTGTCTGGAGGCGAACCATTTGGCCATGCAGTCAACACACCACATAGGTCTGCAGAAGCAATTGGTGCAACTATCTATGTCCTGATCATTGCACATCTTTTGCAACTTTACGCTGGGTCGCGCTTGCATGCAGCCTATGCACTGTTCCAGTTCCTGACAAAGAAAACCTCATAATTAGGGAAAGAGACACAAAAAACTCAATTACCTGATCGGTTCTATACCTAGCGTTGTTTTTGACAGTTTCCTTGAAAACGTCCACAAATTGTTCGAGGACTGTTTTGTGAAACTTAACGTTGGGTAAGACCGTGATTGTCCTGGCAATTCTATCTTCTAAATCCTTGAAATCGGACGCGTTTATCCTGATGATGAAAGGAGCGACCGTTTGACGACTAGATTTCACCTCAATGGTTAAATATTGTGTTTCTGTTGAACTTTGATGGGATATGCGATGGGTGTCGGCGGCTTTTACAACTAAAGTCGCGTCGCTTTGATGGCAGACCAGCATCGTGAAAGGGGTAATTTTCAGGATCCAGTTCTCTGTGGCCACTATTTTCGTAATCGGATTTGTCTTTATGCAAATTTTGTCTATTCTGGAAAATAACCCAAGATGGTTTTTAATTTTTCTTTTGAATAGAAAGGACCTAAGACCTCTTGACACTTGCTCTCTGTTTTGCTTTCCAATTAATATAAGTTCAACGTCCTAAAATCATTTGTTGAAGGGTTCTTATGTCAGAACCTTAAATCCGGTGCCCCTGCAAGGCTACCAGGTTTCAAGTTTTTAAAATAGATAAAGGTTTTCAGAATTTAGAGTAATAGCTATTTTTAAATGTAGGTACCCAGTAACCTACACATATCACCTACGTGAAGATAAGAATTAAGATAAAAATCAGATTAATATTCACATAATGCATTTTTTCTTAAGGCATTATTACCCCCAAACTTCACAAAAATTTGGAATGTACATCCAATTCTTTTTTTAACACAGTGACCTACAGAATTGACTAGATAATAATTAACTTAATTAAAACTAAATAAACTTGTTTTGGATAAGACTCAAAGACAAGAAAAGTGTTTTGATATGTTCTGTTACGAATCGAGTTAAAAAAACAAATGTAACTCCTTTGTGCAGTTTATTGTTTCAGTACCTTCTAAATTCGGCGTTTATGTCGGATGCGACCCCCTTCCAGTCTGTATTATTGTTGCGAAATTTAGCTAGATTCAATGCTATAGGGTGATATTTGAAATCCTCTATTGTCCATCCTCTTATCTGGGATACTGCCAAAATCGGCAGCACTACACTAGTGGTGAAAAAGATCTTCCAAAATACAGTTCCGTGGAAATAAAGAAAACTAACCTAAAATAGTCAGAAAAAGTTAGTATAAAATTATTGCAACTAACAAAACCTTACTTCGTCCACGTAGCCGGCCAAAAATAATATAAGAATGTAGCCTAAAGGCAAAAACGAATAAACTAACAAAGTAACAATGGACCTTTTCAAATGATATGTAATGAAATTTTCCTCCTCAGACCCCAAAGCTTTACTGAACAGGGATGGAATTGTTAAACCAGCAGACACAAACTCCACAGGCGGATACACTATACAAGCGCTCAAAATTAAGTAAAACAACGTAAAAATCAGCTCTTCAGACATTTCGAAATCAAAATAAACACCCACGCATTTCTAGGTTATGTGCCAAGTCACTTTGACTTGACGATATAATAGAATTTGACAGGTGAGGTGACAGGCTTTATTAACAATAATTTCTTTTAATTTCAACAATGTGCCACAATTTGGTCAAATTTGAAAGCTAATTGCAAAAATTTAGTCAAAGACTCAAAAATTCCCTACGGCACCTGACAATAAAGTCGAAAATTGCGGAACCACCTGTTAATTAGAAAAGGTGACTGTTCTCGTACACCTGTTCTTGTCACTCCAACGTGCTTTGAGAAGTTTTCTCCTTCTAATAATTGCTGCTGCTGACCGTTGTTGGGGTGTGCTGTGTTGTTCGTGTGTCATGGCATCAACTTTGCTGTTTTGATAGAAAAAAGCAAACAGCAATGGGGTTTAAAGATAGGACTTATCTGTGTTTTTCAGGACTGTTATTGTTAAGTGTCATCGCGATAAGCGCAGGTAAATTTGGTGCGAAATTCGAAATTGTCGATGTAACATCGAAGTAGGCGGGGCCGTGCATGTTTACTCATTTGTTTTTCTTCTCCATAATTTTTTCCAACTATGTTTTGGTTGTAACACTAATTTTTTTTCATCTAGTTTCAGCGTATCTCTATGCCCTCAGTAACAAAACTAAAAAAAGTTAGTAGCCACACTCCCATTACCATTTTGTCAACGTGTAAAATTGATAATTAATCAATTATCAATTTTGCATTTTAGTAACAAAACTAATTAAACTAACGATAACATTGTTGATTCATTATTAACTCCGTGTTCCTAAATTCCTGTGATTTTAGGTCAAAACTTTTGGAAACTGCATGATGTTCAAACCCAGCCAGAAGACAAAAGAATCAAGATCGTCTGGTGTACCATCAGCAGACAGGAGCAGCACAAGTGCCTAAATTTAGGCAGAGCCAACGAGAGGGATCGCATCCGGGTTGGATATGATTACTTCAAGATTGAATGCAAACAAGTTAGTTTCAATAACGTCCGCAATACGGCGCTTCACCGCTACCCTCCTTTACCCAAAATAAGCAAAACTATAACTATAGTAGTAGTCACATAGCCTGACGATCAGTCTTAAGTCTTAGTAAGAAATTTTTTTCTTATTAACGTTGTAATAATTTAGCGGCAATTAGCGAAAGTGGTGTCCTCTGCTTCGTCACTTATCTGCTACTATAAGCTTTTTCCCGGTAGGCCTTCAATAAGGATGAATGCATGAAAATGTTGGACCGGCAAGAAGCCACTTTGACTACAGTAGATGCCGCGGAGGTTTTCTCAGGGGGTCGCTACTACAGTTTGGTTCCCATAGCCCAGGAGGTCCTCGATGGCGGTTTTCGGCACTATTACGCTGTAGCTGTAGTGAAGAAGAATACTCTTCCGGAAGTACAGTCGCTGTACGATTTGAGGAACAAAAAGGCTTGTTTTGCTGGCGTCGAAACTTTTGCCGGATGGTTACTTCCTATTTACACTGTTAGTTTTGGTTTGTAATGTACCAATTATGTAGCTAATTTACTTACTAATTTTAGTTAATGAGGCAAGGTGGAATGGATATTATCGATTGTAATAATCACGTAAAATCAGCGACTAAATTCTTTGGACCCTCTTGCGCTGTTAACTGTTTGACCGACCGTTACAATCCTATTGGTGATAATTCCGATAAATTATGTCAGTTGTGTATTGGAAAGATCCCGGGAGGGCGGTGCACCGATGACGATCCTTATGCTGGGTTTGAGGGGGCTTTCAGATGTTTGATAGAGTCAGGAGAAGTGGCTTTCTTAAGACACACTACCGTACCGGAGTTGATGACAGCAGACGACTTCAGTAAGTTCTCATAAATTTAGTACAGTTTTTGTTCACATTTGACCGCATCTTAACTTTGTTTTGGATGTTGAATTAGGGGCAATTAGATAAAGCCTCGTAATAATTTTCTGTGAGAGTCAAATCTCTGATTTCAATCAAGTGTGATAACAAGAGATTTAAGTTCCGACCTGATTGTAGCTGGAATATCAAAGGACTCATTTGAGTTGCTGTGCAAAGACGGCTCTCGGAGACCCATTGAGGACCATCTTTCTTGCAATTGGGGTCAAGTTCCAACCAACACTATTATGACGTCATCAGCGACCACTTTTGAGTTGCGAAAAACCTACCAGCTCTTCTTAGAACGTATTGCTAAAGTTTATGGCAGACACTTGATTAATTCCACAAGAACCGATCCTAATCCAGACAGAGATAGAGATTTTTACGGCGAGAGGCAGCCGGAGTTTGACCAATTCGGCAACCATTTAAACCGGTTTAAGCGGCAGAATTTTGGAAATTTTGGCACCCAAGACCGGAGTCAATATGGCGATAGCAATAGACAAGATCCCAACAATCCATATCGCAGTAACGATCAGTTTGGTCAAAACCCTGATAGTAACAATCCTTACAATCAAAATCCAGATCCTAATAATCCCTATCGCAGTAATGACCAATATGGTCAAAATTTTGATGCCAATAATCCCCATGGACAGGACACTCGATTTAACTCGACTACTGAGCAATATGGACGTGATAATCCTTACGGCCAAAACAATGATCAATTCGGCCGGGGCAATCAGTTTAGTTCAACAACTGATCAGTACGGTCGCGACAACTCTCATGACAACAATGATCAATTTGGTCCAAATAATCAGCCAGGTCAAAACGGCCGTGACAACCCTTACGGCCAAAATAACGACCAATATGGCCAAAACGGGCGCGTTAACCCCTACGGTTCAAACAACGAACCTTATGGTCAGAATGGACGCGATAATCCGTACGGCAATGGTCAATACGATGCGAACGGCAACCCTATCACCGAACAAAACGGCCGCGGTAATCAGTTTGGGGGCGACTCCAACGATCCTCGAAACCGCCAACCTCAAGATCCTTTTGCTAGGGACCCGTACACGATAAATCGGGAAAAGTTTGGAGAAAACATCGACCCTTACGTGGACGGGAGTTACAACAGGAACCGAAATAGAACCCCCATTCAGGCTTTTAATAACAACAACATAACAGTGCAGCCACCTGACGATAACGGTTTCAACCAAACAAACGTGACCTTCTTTGAAGTGTTCAGCTTATTCGAGTCATCTCCTAGATACGGCTATCACGGCAACTTGATTTTCCAAGTAACCATCCAATGTTACCATCAAACATTATGTAATTTAATTAACGATGAATTTTAGGACGCCGCAAGAGCTATTGCGCCCTTGAGCGAAAGTCAGCAAACTTTTTCCAGCTTCCTTGGGGACTCGCTTAATATCATCATGGGAGTTAGAGACTGTCAAGTCAATAGGATGACTCTATGCGTTACGTCGGACATGGAGAAAGACAAATGTGTCAAGATGAGGGTCAGTACAGTTAAAATTATGTTGTGGAGGTCTCAAATTTTAATGTTTTAGACGGCTTTGAAAGCGCAACTTCTGAAACCTGAAATGGAATGTTACAAAGGACACTCGCAAATCCATTGTATGCAAGCGATAAGATCCGGAACTGCCGATGTGGCCGTTTTGGACGCCAGTGACGTCTACACGGCCGGTTTACACTACGAATTAGTGCCTTTTATTAGCGAGGTTTACAACCTCAACGACCCAGAGTACTACGTGGTCGCTGTAGGGAAGGAGTCTGACCCATCCACAGAGCTGACGTATCTTAGAGGTACACCGTCTATTTTTATTACAAGTGAATGTTTAGAATCATTTAAGACGGTGTCTGAATAAATTTTGATCGTTTTCTTTGTTTGAAGGAAAATACACGTGTCATGGCGGCATCAACACCGCCGCCGGTTGGGTGTATCCTCTGGCTTTCTTGATCAGTAACGGTTGGATAAGGCCTTACGGCTGCAACAGTATCCGAGCCGCGGCCGAGTATTTCACGAAAAGTTGCGTCCCAGGCGCTTTAAGCACCGAGTACAATACGGGAGTGCCTTACGACAACATGTGTGATTTATGTCATGGTGCCAGCTACAGATACTGTCGTCGCGATGCCTCCGAAGATTATTACGGCCACACGGGAGCTTTCCGGTGTCTCGTCGAGGGCGGCGGCCACGTTGCTTTCGTCAAACACACGACAGTCACTGAGAATACCGGCGGTAAACGCGAGGAATGGTGGGCCAGAGATAATTTGAACGACGACTATGAATTGTTGTGTCCGGATGGTAAGAATAAAAAAAAAACTTAAAAACAAAATTTAGCGACAAGTTTAACACCATTAACAATTTTGACGTAACCAGTCCGTTTTTTAAGTTATTGTATTTTCTTCATGATTCTCGTAATTCTAGGTACTAGAGCTGAGATTAACGAATACACGAAGTGCAATTTGGGTAAAGTCAAGGCCAACGCCATCGTCACGAGGGGAGGCTACGATTACAACGCGACACACATCAACGCCTACATCAATTTGTTCCTTTATGCTCAAACGTTCTACGGAAGAAAAACATCAGATGAATTCAGGTACTTTTTCCGTATTGCATAAACTCATCCAGCATGCTTTGAAGCAATGAATGAACCAATTATTCATAAGAGAGCGCTGCTGCCTATCCTGCATCTTCCCGATTTAATTTGTAATTTTGTTTGTTGCAGCTTTAGTATGTTCTCGTCGCCGCCCCCCTACACGGACCTCATCTTCCAGGACGCCACCACCCAATTGAGGATCATTGAACCTAGTCAGCGTCTCTACTCCAATTATTTAGGCAGCGATTTTATGAGAGCGCGAAGAATCGTTGATTGCCATGCCGGAAGTGCTAGAATAAGTGCCTCATTAATACTAACCATATCAAGCGTATTTGCTCTAGTTTTAAGGTATTGATTTAAAAAAATCTCAGTCAGAGTGACGTCACAAGTAAGGGTGCGTTTTGAACGCAATACCCATTGAGCGAGTCTCGGGTAATTTTTAAAAGTAACGTTACATCTATCATTTTGAGAACAGTTGCTGCCTGAACATTGCCCCTCTAAAGGTAACATATCCAGTTTTGTTTTGGAAATTGCGTTTCAATTTTACAACGTTCAGGAGGTGACTATAATATTACACAGGTGGTAGATTTAAAGTTCTTTGACATTAAACAATTTGTTAAATTTGAATGAAACAATTTTTTGAACAATTTTGATATTAGATTTATATTTATTAAATGAAACAACTAGCTCCTAGTACTGTTCGTATTTTGAACATTCCACTTTTTACGTTTGTTATTTTTATAGGTAGAGTACAAAGTTGTTGCACCGTCCGTAATCGTTTAAATAGTTGATAAGTAGAATAATATTGTAGGGTAGGAGAGCAAATTCCGTCCATTTTAAGACATTTTCAAGTCACAAACGCTACCAAGTGAATGTGTTTTTGTAATAAACGTATTAAGCAAGTTCTGTGTCTGACTTCTTATTGCCCCTAAACCTGTTTAAGTGAAAGTCAATTTAAATTCATTAAAGGCAATGGAATTGATGTGGTACATTTTATTAGTCATCCACTAGCTCTGTCTCTCTCGCACCTGTTCCCTGCTATGTAGAAAAGGTGTCGTCCACAAGTCAGTGTCTCTCAAGTGGTTCTTATCAACATGGCAAATAACAGCTACCGTACCGTTTACGCTTTTGCTAGAGAAATGCACCCTAAGACAGTCAAAACCGATATACAATACGGTACTGCCGGTTTCCGGACGAAGTAAGTCATAATTTACCTTTGAAATACAATTGAGGTTACATCGCCATGAGGAGGCCTGGGGCCTACTAACTACTTAAAATCATCACTAAAACTCGTAATTTCTTAGAGCGACGGACCTCGGGTACGTCATGTACAGAATGGGGCTCCTTGCAGTGCTCCGAGCCAGATACAAGCGAGGTAGGTACAACAGTTTTCAAACAACTTTCTTACTTACCGCAAATTCCAGCCACTATCGGGGTAATGATCACAGCATCACACAACCCGGAGCCTGATAACGGCGTAAAACTAGTTGACCCTTTGGGAGAAATGTTGGAGCAAAGTTGGGAGTCCTGGGCCACAAAATTTGCCAACGTTAGGTAATTTTGAAATTTCGCTTTAATGTCTCCATAAATCCCTACTCGCAATTTTCCAGTGACGACCAACTTGAAGAGACTATCAATGAAATAATTAAGAAATTTGACATTCCAATGACTGACCGCGTAGAGATTTGTGTGGGAAAAGACACAAGACCAAGCAGTCCCAGTTTATCAAAATCTCTGATGGACGGAGTTCTTGCGTTGGCGGGGAAACCGGTCGATTACGGAATCGTCACTACCCCCCAATTGCACTATTTCGTCACTTGTAAAAACACCAAAAGACAATATGGGGAACCAACTGAAGAGGGGTATTATCGAAAATTAACGTCAGCTTTTAAAACGTTACGCGGCGAAACTTACACAAACGGCAGCTACAAGAACAGGGTACTGTATGATGGGGCTAACGGGGTTGGGGCGAAGAAGATCAAGTATTTCCAGGAGCTGCTTGGCAACACTCTTAAGGTGGAGATGTTCAATGACGCGATCATCGGTTCAGGGAAGCTTAATTACATGGTGAGTCTCGTCAATGTCAATAGATTTTATTTTGAAGAAGGAAAGCCTTAGGTCCTCATTTTTGCTAATAACTTGACGGCCGATAAAACAGGTATCTTTATTGGGAGATGTAATGGTTGATGTCGAATTTTTGTATAGTGTGGGGCCGATTTTGTGAAATCAACGCAAACGTTTCCTACCGGAGTTCCAGTTGAACCCAACGTCAGATGTTGTTCAGTAGATGGTGATGCTGATAGACTTATCTACTACTACATGGATGAAAACAATGGTTTCCATCTACTGGACGGGGACAGGATGGCGACTCTGATCACGGGATACCTTAAAGAAATGCTGGAGAAATCCGGTCTAGATCTCAGTATAGGCCTAGTTCAAACTGCTTACGCAAACGGGGCGTCAACCGAGTACATTGCTAAGAAGCTGGTATGAAATGTAATATTTTAATTGTACTTGACGTAATTGGATTTCTCTAGCAAGTTCCTGTTGCGTGTGTCTCAACCGGTGTTAAACACTTGCACCACAAGGCCCTTGACTACGACATTGGCGTCTACTTTGAGGCCAACGGCCACGGTACTGTAATTTTTAGCAAAAATGCCAAAGATAAACTCAAGGAAACGGCCAAAAACAACAGGTGACTATTTTTTTATTATCCGGGTAGTGCTAAATAGCAGCGTAACTATAATATTTCGGCGATTTTTAAGTCGTGGCCGGCCAATCGATTGCTCGAGCTGTGTTAACAAACGCAATTGGCGTCGGTTGCGACTTGAAATCTGCCCCTTTGGCGATTTTATTAATTTTTGTGATCCGTTACTAGCGTCGCCGAAGACCGCCGCGCCTCCGCCGAGAGCCTTCTCAACCTCATCGACTTAATCAACGAAACTGTCGGCGATGCCATCTCCGACATGCTCTTAATCGAAACGATTTTACACGCCAGAGGCTGGGACATCCAGCAATGGGAATCTGCCTATGAGGACTTACCAAACCGTTTAATGAAAGTCGCCGTCGTAGACCGGAACGTCGTCACCACTACCGACGCAGAGAGAGTTTGTGTTACTCCTAAAGGTCTACAAGCAGAAATTGACGCTTTAGTAGCAAAATATAAAAAAGCTAGGTCGTTTGTGCGAGCTTCTGGTACAGAAGACGTAGTCAGAGTGTACGCGGAAGCAAGCTCTAGAACGGAAACTGATCAGTTGGTGGTGGAGGTGGCGCAAAAAGTCCACGAACTTGCCGGAGGCATCGGAAATCTGTTTGCAGAATAGAACAAGTCACAAAACCGTATTGCATTTTTTAAAATTTAATTTTTTAAGAGAAAACTTACGGTGCTGGAACGAAACCAATGGGCTCTAAAAGTACCTTTTTTAATTAAATTAATTTTATGTTACGTTTCTATTTATTTAGTGCAATAATTTTTTGAACAAGCGCGCTAGTGCGCGTAATTCAAAGACGAAAATATTTTACATTATCGTTATTAATAAAATCTTCCAATTAACACCATACTCTTTGCATTTCGCAACAATTGGTGAATACAGAATAGACAGCACCAAACAATGATAATTATTCAGAATATGCGGAATGCGCTTATCGATTATGATGCTCCTTGGATACCATTGGAAGGATCAATACTAGTATTGTAATTGTGATCTTCACAAATTATTTTAACTCTCTGTCATTCGCTATTACTATAGAATTTTATCTACTAAGAGCCGTATGACACGATACTTATTTTAGTACTGATTTCAGTACTGAATCTGCGCGCGCAGCTTTTCGACAGTTTTAGTTCCGAATTTAGAACAAGTTTGGGAATTTTAACAAAAACAATGCATCACTAAGCGCCAATTAAAGTCAATTTGCATACAAGAAAATAGAACAGGGTCAAATTTCTTGGATGTAGTAGCTCTAAATTTTCAGTACTGAAATCAGAACTAAAATAAGTATCGTGTCATACGGCTCTAAAGTTACAGCTGTTTTTATTAAAATTTATCTTGTTGAGAGAGACTTTGAAAATTGATTTTGCACCTTTCTAACGCACAAACCGAATTGTTGTGTCAGCTACTTAATAATATGTATTCACTTTAATACGTAGAACCGTAACTGGTGTTGCGTAAAATTTACATGCATTTAATTTGATGATAACACAGAGAAAAATTTAGTCTCAACAATTAATTTGTCATAAAAATGCTATGGAAAATTAAGCTTCTATACCCAAAACAGGCTGAAACTATTGCCATCATTTTAAGACATGTAAGTGCCATTATTTAAATGATTATACTAATTAAACCTTAAAAACGTAGAAATTCCTTGTGATCCCAAAATATATCATAAAATTGGGTGTTAGTAGAAAGTTTAAAATTCTTAATTCCTATTGTTGTGAGTCATAAGTCGGTGATTACTGAATATTTTATGGTAATTGAGGAAACAACCAAGTTGCAGTGATCAATTGCAAGTTGTTCAGAAATTAAAAATAAAAGTCCCTCCAATGACAAACATTCGCCAATAACTCATATTATTTGGGTAAATATTTACGAGTTGAAATAACGCTAATTGACCATTTATGACTCAAATTGTATAATCAAAACTTTATTGTTTTACTTTTCTTGCAAATTGACGGTTTTCTGAACAATCTTTTTGTGGAAGCTACACCCGCACATCATCTTGCCTTATTGCCTACATACATACAGAGGTAGTTTTCAGGGAAACTGTATTTAGCTAAGGAAACTATTTTATTACCATTTGTTTTCAAGGACATTCCATGTAACCCATTGTATTGTAATGGCTAACTTAGACTTTAGTAGGGCAGTAAATTACCTGATAATAATTTGGGTACTTTCTGAATAATCTCGCTTATATTAATCGTTTTACGGCTAACCTCATTGGGATAACCAATTTAGCTGATTTTAGACCAAAGTAGTTTCGTCCTTTGCCAGCATATACCAACCAAACTGCATCTGTAAGCACGCAACTCAGGATAAAGTTACTGCCGCAAGGAATTTAATAAACAGAAATGGAATAGATTAATAACAGAGCATGCGTATCATTTACTATATCACCAAAAATCGCACTACCAAGGCGGGCGCGACTTCTATACATGTTCTGTGATAGTGAACCAAATCTTGTGATTTTACTATTGCTGGAACTTCTTAGTTTTCACGACGGAATTCGATCAGGTGTCATAAAATCTATAAATTTGGTTCACTATACTCATATTTGCTAGTTACATTTGTATTGTACTTTTTATTGGTATTTTTAATAAAAGCAGAAAATTTAAAGAATGTTAGGGTCGTTATTTCGGGGTACTGCAAATAAAAATTGGGGACACAATTTCAATCTTTATTCTTGAATTGCCTCATTGTGAGAGTTACTTTACATATGTCGAACATTGTTATTAACTTAAAAATAAAAGGCATCAATGCCCCAAAGAAAAAACTATTGTAAAAACTATAGTGGTAATTATATAAATGAGAAGACCATTATACAAGTAACAATAAACTTAATTTCCGCAAATTTGCTTGTAATAACAGCATTTGCACACATTGATAGTACATTAAAAGATGACAAGGATCTTAGTAGTTAAATCCATGGCAGTTGCTTAAGACGCAGCTAAAGAACAAAATCACCTTCATAAGGTTGAACTGAAGTTAGAGAGAATTGTTACAGTTACTTAATCAGTTGCTTCACGAACGTCGAAAACCAATCACAGAAACCTCGATTCTCTAACAAAAAATTGAACCTAAAGTAAACCTTGCACAGCCTATAAAAATATAGTAGGTTAAAACACTGTACTTTTCAGGATTTCTTTTTTCATTCTAGAATGTTAGATTTACTTGGGTCCGAATTAGTTGTCGTTATTATGTGTCCCGCCGATAAAGATGGTTTTTATCCAATGACTAGATAGAAAGCAACTTTATCCCCATACCTGCAATATTCATCAATTATTGATTGCGGGCACACAAGAAATGAAAGTTTGACTTAATGAACGAACGATCGACGGCCGCATCGAAACAAATAATCAGTTCTTATCAGTGTCGGCGGTTGATTTGAACAAATACAATAACACCATTACTAATCATAAAATTTGCAAGTTGCACGGTAAAACGCGGGCAAAATAATGAAATTAGACTATAGTTAACGATCACATTTAACAACGCTTTACCGTGCAGCACTCGAGTGTATCGTGTAGGCTCGAAGAGAGTTCCGTACTTCCATCAAGACCCATTTAGTAACGTTACGGTACTCGCTTGTTAATTGGATCCAATATTTTTATTTTTTACAATCTACGCTTAAGATATTAAATAATACAGCCAGACTTGCATTCACACGCACTCTATCCACGTACATACTTCAGACGATCCGGCCGGTTTTGTGAGTGGCCGGAGCCTCTTGGATTTAATTTTTTTTATACAATGTCCCTTGAACGACGGGTAGATAAAGTAAAGAATAATTCGTGTATGCTCACTTATTAATAAAATTTAATTTTATATAAAAGTGTCAGATGTCCGTTAGACAACCTTCTTTTGTTTGTTTATTTTTTAAACCAACTATGTGCGAAGTTGGTTCGACCCAGTCGGTTGTGGTGTATGGGAAGCGTGTTAACGGTTGCCTAGAAGAAAACACACGTGTTACTCCAACAATAATCAGGCAGGTCGTTAAAGGTTAGGTACAACATGCGATGAATGTGTTAGCTTTCATCCCAAAAGGTTAGTTCTTGTTACAGTCGGTTTTCCAAAAACGGGCCACATCCAAACAGCGAAAATACAGTGAACCGATTAGCCCAAAAATTACCAACTTTTCAATCATATTGTTTCCAAACGACACCACTTGTTTTCTTAAAATTTACAAAAATTGTTTTCTTTTTACAACCAATCAGGTATATGCGGTAGATGGTGACGTCGGTTACCATGATATTCATTCAATTCCAAAGCGAACCAGCTAGCAAGTTCAGCCCATTTTAGACGAGATGATTTGTGGTGACTTTTTGAAGAAAGCCCAGCAAAACCTCATGTTCGCTCTTTGAGAACTATATGGCTATTTTTTTTTTTTTTAGTAAATTAAGAGGGCAACTTTGTCTCTACTTTGTTTTGTTTTATTATTGTGTGTAAAGTAAAATAAAAAAGGATGAAAACTAACAGTTTTTGTTTTTAATTCAGCATGTTGATTCCTTATAGAAGCTTGGTGACAACTGGCTGACCTGCAATGAAAATGTTTTGTAAAATCTAAGAAGAGCAAAAAACCACTGTTAGTATGACATGGAATTAAAAGCTATAGCAGCTACTGACCGCGTCAATAATAATTACCGATAACGCGCTTCAAATTGTTGGCAAAGAAGAAAATAAACCGGTGAAAGCGATGTTAAGGACGGGACGATTTTTCTCGTCATATAGCGAAAATTTGTCAACTACGAAAAAAATCGAACCGAAAAGTTTAACAAATTTGAATAGAAACGATGGAATGAAGAAAGCTTGAACAAACAACAAAAAACACTATGATAGGGGTCACAATAATTTATGTAATAAAAATAAAAACAACGAGTTACAGGAGAAAGTCGGATTAATAAAATGGAAGAAAAAAAGACATTCTCAGTGACCTTTACAGACTTTAGCAATATTTGCATTAGAAGGGTGGGTTGTTTTATATTGAGCTGTACCTTTAGCAGAATTCTGCTTGTTCTTTTCATCATCTTTTTTGTCACGGTTTGCTGAAAAGAGGGGTACTATAAGATAATAACTATTCAAAATATCGACAACAAAAAAGAAACAACACTTACATACAACGGGCAAAATAAACCAAAATCGCAACAACATAACTCAAAGACAATCAAGGTATTTCGAGATTTAAAAGAGACGTTGCGTTTGTTTCAATCAGTGACAAATGTTGGACCACAACTACCACCAGACATTTTTTATTTAAGGTAAGTTAACACGTGGTTGTATAACATCAACTGAATTAAAAAAAATCATAATATTGGAGGTCCGGTGCCTTGACGCTAGAACCTATAACTGCCCCTCTGCATAATTTCGACCCAACGAACGACACCGATTCAAACATTCGCAACTGCCACTTGACAGGTGTCCCAATACTACAGGCATTCCTAAAATTAATCTGAATGTTGGAAATATTAATAGAAAAATCGAATTTTATAGAGCATAAAAGTGACAAAATAAACTAAACAGATTTTCGATTTTCCTACCAACACTTTCAGTTGCAAAACTACTTCAGGAGTGGCTACTAACATTGGGCCATCTTTTCCTTTTTGCTGCCACCTGTGTTCAGAGGGTGTTGTCAAACAGGCTTCTTACCGGTTTGTTGGGATATAACAACCCGCGATGTCTGTGGTTGAGCCGACGTTTCCGCAACCGTCCCTCCTGTTGCCGCCGCCTTCTGTTTCAACATGGTCCAGTCGAACGTGTAGTCATATTGGTGGTTCAGCGTGCGGAACAAGATACGGAACAATTGTCTTAGGTACATGTAGTCTGGGGCTTCCTCAAAACGGAGCCCGCGACAATAGTTGAGGTACATCGAAAACTCTGCGGGAAAGCCCTGCAACAGGATAGTAACAGTCAAACAGCAGTAATCGCTGTATTGAGGAAAGGGAGTTCTGAACTTGACTAAATTTTATTTATTTTTGGCAGTCACCACTTTCGACTACTATGATGATTTAGTATGAGTTAGTTAGCTATGTGGTCATTACAACTCCCGTCCTCTCAAGCAAAACGAGAAAATGCTCGGAAACTTTGGTTTCAAACAATAAAACGCGCAGCAGGTTACGCAATTATCTGTAACTTTCTACGAGAAACCGCTGTTTCCTTGATTATTTAATGAGCGAACGCATTAACAACATCTCGCTTGCCCAAGAATGGCCACAGTGACGATTCCGCAACGCCGGTACCGACCTTGCAGAGTACTTCGACGGGCGTGGACATTTTCTTCTCGCTTATCTTCTCGTATTTCTGCTTCTTAGTGGCGGCTTTCAATCCTTGCCAGGGCAAACAACCCCGATTGAAGTACATAAGGACGTAACCAAGCGACTCCATGTCGTCACGTCTGGACTGTTCGATGCCTAAGTGGGCGTTTATGGACGCGTATCGGGCCGTCCCCGTCAAATTCTTATCTTCGCGGTATCCGATGTGCATTCTCGTGCGCGCATCCCTAAACTTCTTGGCAAGGCCGAAGTCGATGAGGAACAGTTTGTTGCAGTGTCGGCCGATGCCCATCAGGAAATTGTCCGGTTTGATGTCACGATGGATGAACGATTTGCAATGAACGTATTCGATGCGACCGATCATCTGGTCGGCCAGCATCAGAACAGTTTTTATAGTGAAGCGACGTGAACAAAAATTGAACAAATCTTCGAGCGACGGACCCAGCAGGTCCATCACCAGAACGTTGTGCTCCTTCTCCTGTCCATAGTATCTGCAACAAACCAACCGATTTGAAATTCAATCCTTTCCTTTTCACCAACTTTATTCTATTCTCGCTCAATACTGGACATGCGCCCCGTCACGAAACTCCAGCCGTCCGAAATTTGCGAAAAACGTCGAAACGGGGAAATTATGTTTTCAAGACTCGACTACGATATTTGCATCGAAAATCGCGAGCGTAAACAACGCAAAGGTCGATCGTGAAATAGTTTTCGTACAGTGCGCGTTATAAATAGACCAGTAACATGCTTGCTGCTCGCTTACGAACAGCAACAAAGGAAACCGAGACATACCACCTAATTTCCTGTTCTAGCCAATATGTAGTATGTAGCTACCGGCCAGAATGGTGCAAAGCATAAATTTTTAACAAACTTACAGTTTTTCTTAAATTTCAATCTACTAGCATGTTTGCGGGTCGTAAAAAAATAAGGTCACCAAACGTTTCTCGCAAATATAAAAAATGCAGCAAAGCTACTGTAAGATCCGTACCTATTTAAGTTATTTAATTTTAATCGCAACACATATTATCTTCAATTACCTTTCAGTTAATGAGGGCGAGTCATTATGTAAACTGATTACGTATTTGTATGAATGGGACCACCATGTGCAGGTGTAAATTAGAGTTCGATCTAGGTGCCCCAGTCAAGCTCAACAGCTGGAAAATCTTCAAAATTCTCCCAAAAGCGGTCAAATCAACAAGTTCTCTGTATCGTAAGGCCCTACGCCTACTATTAAAAAAGAAAGAGCGGATGTTCGAAGAAAAAGGGACAGCCCGCTTCTCTTCGACTTGACGAACGATGGAGTTTTCCAACGTGATATCTATTCATAAAGAGCCTCGTTGTGGTTGTTGGAAAAGCGAGGTTAATGTACTTCTCCACCTCGGAAACACGCGAAGTTGACGGTTTTACGAGGGCCACAAGTCTCGATTCTAAACAGTCGTTCCGTGCAAAGATTCACTAGTTGAAGTAAAGAACTGAACGAGCATCATGGGGGCTAGTCGTATACACGATTTACTTGTGTGCACTTCAAGACCTCCTATTCTCTACCATTCGAGAGTTGGCCGAACTAAGAAAAAAATTAAACTTAACGTTAGCTACTGTTACCATGACGACCAAATAACGAAACTTCAAAATGTTGTTCGGTGGGGCTTCAAATCTTGATTTTGTACACGCAACTTCTTTTGTCCTAGATATTATAGTCGTGCGCAACTTCTTAATTTCCAACTAGCAACCTGCTTAATTCGATTTATTGCGCAAATCATTAAAAAAAAATCCTCCTCTCTTGGATGAGTTTTGAACGTTCCAGAGATAAGACTATACGCCAAAAACCGATTAATTCAAGTAAATCAAATGATAGTTGCTCTCTTCTCCGTTTTGTGCAACGTTCCGTTGTTGCAGTCCAAGACAACAAAACCACAACGAAGCACCGCAGGATGAGGTCGTCAGAGTTCGCGCTGTCGAACCAGTTATGTCCTAAACGGCAAAGCTTTCTTCCAGGTGCCGACAAACTGGAAAGACCACCCGAGACAACACTCGTCGATGATGCCCATCAATCCGTTCTTCTTCGCATCCGAAAAACGTTAAAATCAAGAACGACAAACAAACCAAGATTTCCATTAATTAATAATTCTGATGATGACAATCAGGCTGCGGTGGACGAAAGATAGTGCGTGAGTGCATCGAGAACGTCCAATATGCTGCACTGCGAGTTTACTGACCTGCAGGCGGCTGCTGTTTATCGACGACGCCACCATGGCCGGCTCATCAAAACGCAACGAAAAGACGGCCGAGAAGCGACGTTTAATTCGCTCATTATTCTTTCGTAACGCCGGCCGGCACCAATCATCAAAACCAGCACTGGAGATCCAGTCGCTCTCATTGAGCTTCGTTGTCCAGTCATCATAATGAACGGTTGAAACTGGCCAAATTAAGTTACGATATTCAAATATTAAAATAACGATAACTACAATTTAAACAATTAAGTTTGACATTCTTATTCGCTTCCATCCATTATGTCTGTCTGATTCGACAAATTATCACCTGTAGAAAGCAGTGGCGTACACAAAACCCTTACACCCACCCCCACGTCACTGTCGTTTCCGCTTTGTCCCGTCTACCACCTTGCAAGGCATCGGATTTCTAGTCCTGCCTTGTATCGTATCGTGTGAACTGTCTACGTCTACGAGAATCCCTTTGACTGCGTTCACGTTGTCCGAATTCTGATCAAGACAGCTCACGTGTAGGCGCGTTGCGTGCCAACAGGTGTACCGAATGCCGAACGAACGATCTCGTGGTGGATTTGCAAGCGGAAGGCCAAAGTCGGACCGTAAACAATGAACGGCTGCGACACCACACTAGGGAAAGTAGATCTCCATATAAATAACATGCTGGTCCCGGATTACGTAAAAAACCACCATCCTAGATGGCGGCATGTTGCAAATCGTCTTTTGTTTTCCAAATCCAGACGTCAGTTTTCACAGCAATAGCTATGATGTTGACGCAGTAATCTAAATTCAATTGGGTTGGAATTTTATGCACTTCAAAATAGACCAAAATAACGTTAAAAAGAAGTGAATAAACATTAAAAAACTATTTCAAACTTTTATAAAAGGTAAAACACAGAAAAATAATATATGTCACTTTTGACAGAGAAAACGCACTTTGAAAAAATAGCTTTAGCTCAGTATAAAATCTGTTACAACATGAAAATAATAGCAATGACTTAGAGTAATAGTCTTCCACTTTTAAAGTATTTTTTGACACGCTCTTTAAACACGGTTTGCACGAAAAACCGATACATATCACTTTGAAACGTAAATATAAACGGGTTGGAATTTTATACACTTGAAAATAAACTAAAGTAACGTTAAAAATATATTATTACACTTTGGAAAATTCTTCTAACTTTGTGCCAATAAACTATAAAATGGCAAAATCACACTCTGCATTAGGTAAAGTGTAACTTGAAGCTTACTATAAAATGATAGAATCGCACTTTGGAATTGGGTACACTTAAGCTTTAACTCTACCCCCTATAAAATAAGAGAATGGCACTTTGCACTACTAGCGGTTAGATACCGCCGCCGGTCTACGGCCATTCCCGCTGACGGAATATAGCGTTGGTTAGATATAGCAAACGATTTTCAAACAATTGCCCTATAATTTACAACGTAGAAAAATAAACATAAACACGTCTCATGTTTATGTTTATTTTTCTATGTTATAAGTCTTCAGGGCAAGGAAAAATGTTTGAAAATCGTTTGCTATATCCAACCAACGCTATATCGCTGGCGTTAAAGTGCCGTCTAACGGTTTCCTGTTAAAGTGCCGTTAATCCATATGACGGCACTTCAGTGTGTTAGGGCAAGGAAAAAGATTAAAAAAGTTCTTTTCAAGTAGTAATTTTTAATCGTGTTTTAAAAAAAAAAATTACAGGGCCCTGAACTGACCTTGCGTAGAACTTCTTTTTCCCAAGAAAAAGTATCGTTTGAACGAGTATTTGAACCCGAAGACTGTCCATTGGTGCGCAACCTTTTTTCTACGGCTCTATCGATCTCGCTAGTCGAAGCGTTTTCGATCTTTGTACAGTCTCGTCTCCTGTGATGACACCACTTGCGCGTTGCGCGCGCATTAACGGCACTTTAACCACAGTGACGCTATATTCCATCAGCGGAAATGACGGTGGACCGGCGGGATCTAGCCGCTAGTAGTGTAAAGAGCCATCCTCTCATTTTATAGGGGGTAGAGTTAAAGCTTAAGTGTACCCAATTTCAAAGTGCGTTTGAATCATTTTATAGTGGGTAAGCTCTATTTTATAGTTTATTGGCACAAAGTTAGAATAATTTTTAAAGTGCAATAATATATTCTTCCTTTTGTACTTTACTAATAAAATGTTCCCAATCAAAGTGCGATTCTATCATTTTATAGTGGGTAAGCTTCAAGTTACACTTTACCTAACGCATAGTGTGATTTTGCTATTTTAAAGTTTATTGGCACAAAGTTAGAACATTTTTTGGAAAGTGTAATTATATATTCCCCAATTCAATTATCCACCTAAAATTTGAGAATGCGGTTCCTCCAACATAAAATTGACGTCCTCTTGCATTGTTACTGAACAAAGGCTGCTCGCTCGCAAATATCATTGCAGATGCAACTCGAACGGTACACAATGCCGTTCAAGTACTTTTCAAACTGGCCGACTTGACTCGATACATGAACAAAAGAACTGCTATTCGAAGTGTCCGCAATCAGAAGTAGACTTAGGAGCAGATTAATCGTGAAAAAGAGAACATTTAGCCATAATTTAACTGGATCCCAAATTTGCGCATACATAAGGTACAGGATGCTGATCCCAAAAGGAACTTACACTTTACGAGCGAACATGAGGCTGGAAGCTTTTGCCGTAAAAAATAAATCTACTAGGTAAAGTACACTAAAATTTTACTTTCTGTCGCGAAAGAAATCGGTAATTTCGCGGACAGACTCGGATGGAAAAGTGTCACACCTGGTTGTTTTCATGATTCATGACCTACTTACCTGGTCGCTTGATTACGTCGACTGCTACTATACAAACTATACTACAAACACGACGTATTCAAATCGGGCTATTATCGAAATCGTGAAAGTGACGTTTTGTTTCCTACAGAAAACCAACAGGGTGACACCGATCAATAACTTTCGGTCAATACGAGAAACTTCTTGATGATTCGCAAAGAAACGACCGTCCCTGTCGTTGTTATTAAATTGACGACAACCGTCAATGAACGATACAGTTAACGGTTCGCAGCAAACCTTCAATCAACGACAAAATACACGGTTCTGCTACTTAACGGTATCTACAATGTCGTTCTATGGTTACATACCAACGTTGAGGCCATTATTAACCAATCAACAGCATAATTTGTTTGTTTCTATTAGTTCCAAAACTAATCGGGCTGTCATTTTTCTTTCACACGTAGGTTCACTTTCAGGGGCGATTCCATTTGGGGACTCTCAGCGGGTCAATGCGACATCAATTAAAAATAGTTTGGGAAGAATAGCATAATTTACACGGATTTAAACTTATTTTCGCGTTAAACGAAATGTGACAGGGTTGTTGCTGGCGCGTAGGAGCGTACCGCCACTGTCCATCAACGTCAATCTACGTAATCATGTAAAGTATGATCTGCAAAAAAAAAATCGTCGTGTCGGTTTCGCTTTATAACGTCACAACTTCCAACCAATGACGTGTTGAGCTGATGAATGGCCGGCCATGATTATGATTCAACAACTGCACAAAGTAATTTCGAACAAAGCGATTGGCGGTCCCTCGTTACTTTTTAATCAACGACAATTTTCAACAGCAACAACAATGCTTCGGTTATTAAAGAGAGAAAGTGACGTGGGCGCCTACAACGATTTTCACGTAAGGTCGTGAATTAAGCATGGACGCCATCACCACAGATAACGACTGGTGTGAGTCCGTTTAATAACCAAAATTAGCGCTGGCACTTCCACCCTCATCAAAATTGTAGATGGGGCGAGTCGCAAGTTCATGCAACACCCACCGGGCGGGTGGCGTGACGTCAATAGTTTTTTTTTTTTTCAGGTAGGCAATCGTGTAACTTGCGTCGCTTTTGCCAATTATCACGAATTATTCAAAACGTTGGAAGGCAGCCAGAAAACTTTTGTATGAAGCTGATTCGACGTTGTCCAGAACTTCAATTAGGTTAAAAGTAACTATTTAATAAAAAAAAAACACTTTTCGTGAATAACTACTTTCTTTGGATAAATCGTAAGGTAAGAAATATTATTTTTCACATTGAATTGTAATTAACGAAGTTAGGTACCATGTGTACCTGACTACCGACACGTTTCCTCCACACCAGCTCCGGTCTTTGTACGAAAACGTGATCTGACGATAACAAGCAACCGTCTTGGTCGAATAATACGTAGAAAAAAGTACGACGACACGTGAATCAGTTCCTAATAATAATTTGTAGATACATAGATAACGACGACGCTTTCTCGGACTAGCTGAATCTGAATGGAGCAACGTTTTGTCAAAGGACACGGCATGTTGCTGCGAAAAAAAAACGCCAAGGTTGGATTAAAAATAAAGCGGAATAGGAGAGTCCGCCACATTTCGATAATGCCGCCTCGATGAAACAGCATCTTTTCCAAGCTTCTTATATCGACGAAACTTGTCTCGATAGTGCATTTGGAACGGTCTATTCAAACCTTTCCTCCGATCGAATAAGTGTTAGTTGCGCTATAAAAAGTTTTATGACTGACATTGAAACCGAATAAATAGTCAAGGTATGAATCTGGACGGTCCTCGTGTAAAGCTAGCAACTAGTCTGCCAAAATTAGCATAAAAGTGTTATCTTTGACTAGTGTTATGGATGCCCTCTGCAAAGGTTCCGGAACCTACGTGCTCATTTTGCGCTTGAAGATACTCAACAGAATTGAGTCAATTAACCAATAGCACCATAAAAATCCATTTGAAATAGTTTATCGCAATGTTTGAAACCCGTAAAAATCCTTACTAGCTGCGATGATCAGATCCCCACAAAATTTTTAAACCACCGATGCGAAACTGTGAACACATAGAATTAGTGGTGCAGTATTATTGACGACATAGCAGCAAGATGAGGAGAAACTGTTGTGGGCGCTTCCATATGAAAAATCCTGAATAAATCCCATAATCAATCTGTACAAAAACCTTCATAATATTTTCGTTAATAAAGATAGTGTGGGCAATCATGCAATCGCCGAAGAAAAATACACATCTGTGATTGTAACGACGAGGTTACGCGGGTCTCCAGGCGGAAGTTTTTGGCTCGCATAAACGAAGAAGCCGATTTAAATGGCACTAATCGAAAAATTTCTCTAAAAAGTTGTGACTTATCTTGTAATCTGAAAGTCACTTTTGATAATTATTACCAGTTCAATAGTAACATAAAGTTACTTTTCAAGGGACAATTTCATTTCAAGTCTCGAACGTTTTCTGGAAAAAGTCACGAAAAGTCTGGGTGGGGACCTTGCAAAACTCTAATCTACATTCAACACGCAATCAAGACGCCCCAGATTAATCAATCAATTAATAAAAACTTTTAAACCACCAGTCTTCTTACGTCACATTACTGAACGGATATGAAAAGAAATACGATTTCCAGCATTTAAACATTAATTACGCAATATCGGAAAACCAATACAAATTTTCACCTATTCCACTTTTACAATTCGCACCGACAATTTTGCGGGTAAGTAGGACAAGGGCGAAACAATCGCCCACCCCTTACGACACGATTTTAAAAGCGGTGCCGGTTTCATTTAATTACAAATAACAAATTAACGAAAATAATAACATAAATTTTTGCATGAGTGGCGATAGTAACTAAAGTAACTCGTAAATTCGACAATTTTCACCTCAAACAGCGGCGATTTTTAACAATTAACAACCGAAATAAAAAGTGGCGCTTATCAGAGCGTGCCAGAATTCACTCAAAAGAAGAGACGAGAGTGCCGTGAAAATCTGACGTTTGATTCGGCCAAATGTCACAGCAACATCACAAACGTTGATTTGTTTCACCACGCCACAGCTGATGGCTAGATTGTGGGATTTTGACGCAAAAACGCATGAGTCACTGGGAAAACGCTTTTCCCAAATCCTTTCTCACCTGATATGTGGAATTCCTATGCCGCCGTGGAGGATTTTGTAAAGTTTGCTTTCGTACAACAGCTGGGGATGTCTCGCCCTAATTGATTCCAGTTTCACCGCCACTTCCTGGGGGAAGAAAAACAAGCAATCAATAACAATGTGGGGTTAATCGCGGGGGCGGTTGCCACCAAAATTTTAACAAAATAAATAAGGGGCATCTCAGGGGGCAGAGGCAATTTTATCTAAACAAATGACGGTTGTTTTGTTATAGAAACAAAAAAAATCTGTGTTTAGTGTGGCCAAATATGAAAATTGCCACTTTTGATTTTCCAGGTGACATCGACAAATTTTGGGTTCCGTTTCGAGGATTTGGGGTTGTTGGGAGGCGGCGTTGCGCCAACGTTGAGAAAAATTGCGAAATGTGTTTGTAACAAGCTCACATCCTGGTAATGTAACCTACTTTTGAACAGTTACAAAACAAAGGGGGCTACGTTTCCAGGGCTGATTTATGGGGATTTTCGGCAGTAAATCGGACGTGATCAGTGTGTTTTCGGTCGAAATTCGTCACCAATGTCGCGTTTGCAGCGAATAAATAACGACGGGCCTTAACTATGGCTGCCATCGCGGACTTGTCGTGTCAAGCAAGGAACTCGACGTCGGGCACTCGGACGTTTGTTTGGGACCGAATTCGGCTGGAAAACACTTAGTAAGGGGTCCTGATGGTGTTTACCTCGCCATTAGTGATGTTGATGCCCAAATAAATATCACCAAAGGAGCCACTACCGATTTTCCGAATCAGACGGTACTTTCCACCCACTATAAACTCCGATTTTCCGATGCAATGTGTTGCCATGATGGTAATTTGAAATATAGTCTATTCTAGGAGCGGTTTCGGCAATTTAAAATATCCGATTGATAGGAATTTTCACACACTAACTATCACTTGTTCTTCCAACACGCCGACATATTTGTCTGACTGATCGTTGTTGGTGACGTCACGCGCACGCGCGGCCTCTGGCGGTCGTTACTGAACTGAACTGCAGATATTTGCAGAAAGCAGAAAACTTGTGGGAGGGACAAAACTTTGGATTATTACGGCACAATGAGGGGCACAAGTTTATATGAAAAATGTGACACGAACGAATTTGAAGTTACCCTTAGCAAAAATTTGCATTACTCTGTTGCTGGGATACGAGTGATGATAAGCAACGCCTGGGTCCCAGCGGTCCCCAAAATTGTAACACCGTTGACTTTACCATTATTATCTATTGATCCGATTGATCCACTTTTATCATTTCCGATCTCAAAACGAAATTTTAGCAATACTCTCTGTATCTATAATATTGTATACAAAATGTTTGCAACTTTTATAACAAACATCAAACACTGGTCTGGTAGGTAGTTAGGTACTATGTCGTGAAGCACTCAATGATACAAAAAAAATTCTTCTTGTTTTAGTGTAGGGTTGAACGTTGAACTCACTATAATAACCCAAATTTTAATTTTAAAACAAATTAAATTTTGTATAGCTTTCGTCTAACGTTGTTTGCGTTCTGGAAACGAATTATTTGAAACACTGGGTATATCAGGACTGATAAAAAATGCTTCCTTTTGCACGTGGTTCTTGTGACGTTTTTTTACTAAGAGCATTAGTGGAGATTGTGCGACCTCTTTGTTCTGTGAGATCGTGAGGTGCCGTGTCTTCCGTCTAAAAAGTTGATAAGTTAAACAGAAAATTACGAAGATAATTAAGGTAAAATGCGCTTCAATGAAACAAAACTTATTCATTCATACTCATACTTATCTAAATAGGTTTAGATTTCAACGTTGTCTTCGTCATGGCTTGTAGCAACCCTTCAAAAGACGGCCGCAAGGATATCAATGTTTTGTTGTTAGGTCAACAGGGTGTACCCGCAATCGGTAAATCCACCTTTGTCAACATTCTCGTCAATTACCTCATTTTTGACACCTTCGATGAGGCAGACAAATGTGAACCGATACTCCCGGTTCCCTGTAAGATCGTACCAGAAACCATTTTCAAAACCAGAGAAGACTATTGCGAAATGAATGCCACTCACACAACGAAAACCTACGTACTCCCCATCGATGAAAAAAATATAAACCTGCGTTTCATCATTACACCCGAATTCACAATTTCTAATGATGATGACTATATTTGCGAACATATTTTGGCATATTTGAGATTATTGAAAGAAATCCACGCAATCTGTTTATTTGTGCCAGTATCATCATTGAAATCCCAAGAACCATTGCCAGAAAGAAGTGTTCATAAAATTCTATCGCATTTAGGGCATTCGATTGCTGACAACTTTATTTTTCTCTATGAAGGAGATTCCTCTGGGGTGAATAAATCGAGACCGCTTGTAAATAAGTTTGTTGATAATCTCAAGAATAGCCATCCAACCATTGAAATTTTAAGCAAGCCCAATTGTTCGTTCTATGTGAACATAGAACCTTTCTTCAATTTGCGCCATTACATAAAGGATATGTTCACTTACAGAATCGGGCTCAAGAAATGGTTGCAAGAAGCCTGGCTTAAATCATCTCTCGAATGCAAAAGGTTAATTTTTTTTTCGCCTTTTGCTACCATTAATTTATCTCGTTTCGTTTTTAGGTTGCTTTCAGTTGTAACCGAAAGTTTCAAGCCACTTAAGATAAAAGGTAATTTCAGTCTAAACGAGGCGAGGAGGCTGATTGTGCAGATGTCTTTACCTTTGGTTGATGTAGCCCTAACAATTCACGAGTTTATCTCCGTCCTGGACAATTATCGAGAACATCAAAAAGAAACAATGCTAAATGAAGAACTAACTTTGGAAGAACTTAAGGAAACTTTGTATATACCTGTAGTACGTCTACAAACAACCAAACTAAATCATCCAATCACCACATGCGTTAGCTCCATATGCGCCGAGATCTATAAGGTAAGAAAATTTTGTGTGGTAAATTTAACATCAAAAGTTTTCTAACTAATGAGATGATAACTTTAACGTGTGGAACAAATAATTAGGTAGGTAAATACCCGAATCAATGAAGGTATGTAAGCCCCAATAGAACCCTCTAGGAAAGACCCTATAGTATCTGACTGAATTTTTGTTTCTAGGTTTGGGGTGTCGACAAGTGGCGTTACCGTACAATCTGCCACGAACCCTGCTTTTCGGGCAACCTCTCCAACGTGTTTATCGGCGATCCCGGTGCAGTCAACTGTATCGTGATGTCTAGTGAAGACAACAAGGACTACAAATCGTGCAGCAATTGCGGTTGTAAAAGTGACAATCACATGCACGTATACTACAAAGCCCACCTAGCCGAAGATCGGATCAATTATAACTTCACCGAGAACCCCATTACCGATAAAGTCACAGTGTTGGCGGCAATTAAGCAACTCATAATTACTTGCAAGGAACGAAGGAAAAAGCTGGAAGCGCAACTTGCAAAAGTCTTTATAGCCATGATACTATTGTCAGAGTTTTTTGAAAATAACAACATTGCAACAACAATCCTTTTTTCGTGTCAGCAGTATATCAATTACCAATGGATGCGGTAAGTCAAGAAGTTTATTGTTGCCTATTGTTAACATTTCTTTTACAGAGAGGAAAGTGTTGAGGTCGATTCTATTAATCAGAACGCAGTCGAAAATCTGAGTACTTTCACAAGAAAACTTAAACTTGTTGAAACTAACCTACATGGTAAAAAAATATTTAGACCAGTAGGTAATCCTGAAGACTGCATCAACTATATTCGCACCATCTACGAAATCCCGAATTACGGCAGGACAATCCAGGAATTGTGCGAAATGCAAGAAGAACTTTTGAATTTTGAATATGAAAAGAACTGTTTTTACATTAATCCAAAAAAGTTACAAGGTGCTGAAAGGCTTCAATTTTATTTACCCCCATCAGCAAGTTCTAGTAATGAAAGTGAAAATAATAGCAAAGAAGAAGATTCTGCTTCGTCTTCAACTTCTGACTCACTCTCTGTTCCGTCGCAACAGGGTGCTTCGTCCCAACAGGGTACTTCGCTTCAAGATCCGACGACATCTCAAGAATCCAGTTCTAATCAAGGACCTGATACGCATTATGAAAGATTATCCCTAGATTCCAGTACCCACTCAGAGTCAGAACTGCCCGAACCACGGCAAGGAAGTAGTACGCAAGGATCTTCGGCCTCGCATTCAGACTTCGAGTATATACTGCCTGATACTTCTCTCGAAATGATGAGAACAGTTATAAAGTACCGTCTTCCATCCCAAAATGAAAGTCCTACCGCGTCCGACAACCAGTCAAACGATGCGAAGATGATTACAAAAATTACGTCCGAACTGAAGTCGGTGTTTCGCGGTAGAGGATGTTTTGAGATTAAGGACAGTTCAAATCAGCAAACAGTTTTTGTCCCTTCCTTAGAACCAAGTTGTAAGAGTTCGTTTCCATCACAAACTGCCGCTCCACCCCAAAAATTCACCAAATTACGAAGTGCTAATTTGCCTCACACGATCACGTCGCAGCCCAGCGTTGCACAACCCCAAGGTTCGGGTCCGCAAGCTGACGACCCATCGCCCAAAGTTATCACCTCGCAGCCACGTTTAAAAAACTGGGCACCAAATTTCAGTCTAGCTGAAAGTTTTGCTTCATTACAAGATTCAAACTCGATTTCATCCCATGTGTGTGGGCAACCAGGTTCCAGTTCGGAACAATGTCCGTGGTCATCGTCAGGAGCTTGTTATAACGACACTCCTCAAAGTTCTTATTCCCAACCAATTGAAGAACCCGATTTTGCACAGCCAGAACTTTCTGCTTCTGTTGCGTCACAAGATCACGATGACGTGCTGCCTCCACTTGTGAAGCCAGATTTTAGTGATCGGTCACCCCCATCAGACGTTTCGCGGCCAAGTTTAAGACCAGACCAAGACTTCTTTCGACAGGAACAAGAACAAGGTTCCAGTTCGCAAGATGACGGGTCTAATTCGCTTCGAGGTCGCCCAGGCTTTGGCAGTAATCAACGTACCAGGCCCAACAGGGGTCAAGGCAGAGATGTAGGTCGCAGGGGGTCGCGTCGCTTCAAAAATTAAAGTCCCGAGGTTTCAATGCTGGCCATAGATTCCGGCTTTTGCATTTTCTTTTTTCATTCATATATTTGTCTTTTTTTCATATGTTTGTATTGTAATGTTACATTTTTCAGTAAATTTCTATTAACACTAATAATTATTATATAATTTATTTTATTACGTTAAAACCTTCTCTAAGTATTTGCTTTGTTAGACCATATTAGTAGTACCTAAGTAGTTACCTAGTACTAAGTCAACTGTAACCAAGTAGATGTTCTTAACGTTTATAATTACTTTGTATTTTTCACTTTATAATCAATATATTATATATTTATAAAGTTCTATACTTTTCTCAATTTCTCACTATTTTTTTATTACCTCAGAATAAAATCAAGAAAAATGAATTTAAATAAGTTGAAAAAGAAAAAGTTAAAACACTCTGTATATTTACTTTTAATCGTAGTTGTGATGATAAAAAGCTCTCGCCAAGCTGCTACGCATGTTTTTGGTCTTGTTTTGGTTTGTTATCATGCTTAGTAAAAACTTTTTCAATAACCGATGAAACCGTTGCGTTATTTGTGACAATAACTCAAGTGTATTAGAGTTTATTGCAAATGTGTTGTTATCGTCAGATGAATCAAATTGAAGAAAATTGATGAAACGAACTAAGGTAGGTAAAAGTGATTTATGTACGATCTATTCTGTAAATTCAACTCATAGTTTAAAACTTAAAATCACGAGAAAATTTTGATAGAAAGTGTTTTTCTTTGTCATTGTTGTTAGTTTCTCGTAGCCTCTAATCAATATGTAGGTACCATGATAAGAAAAATCGCGTTACTTTTTGAGTATGTACAACATTCAAAAAATAATAAAGCATGAGCCTACAACTTGCTGATATTCACATAATGTTATTGCAAGACAAATATGTGTTCACATGAGACTAATCTTAATGTTTTAGTTGTAAATTGATGTACTGAGTCAGCTATTACAATAATTTAAACTGCCTCAATTTTTAGCTGCTTGTCAATTTCAGATCGCTCCAAAATGGCTTCTGTTCTTCTAAAGCGTGATAGATTCTTGATACCGCAGACATATACAGATATTAATCTTTTGCTGCTGGGAGAACCGAAAGTCGGGAAATCAACGTTTATCAACGCCATTATTAATTATCTCAATTACGAAGATGCTGTCCTGAAAAGGCTGTATCTCACACCGGTCCCCACCGATCTGGAAGAAGAAGAAGAAGACAAAGCAAGAGACAGATTCAAGAGTGTGCGAACCTATTCCATACCTGTAGGTCGTAACGTCCGGCTGACAATTCTGGATAGTCCAGGAATAAATGATACACCAGACGACGAGCGCATTTGTGACGATATTTTAACGTGTTTAGGCCAAATGCCAGAGATCCACGGCATTTGCTTTTTTACCACACCCACCGATGCAAGAACTAGAATTTTTGAAATTTGCGTCACACGTATTCTAATGCGTCTACACCCAACTGCCTGTCACAACTTGATCTTCATTTTCACTAAGTGTGGAGATACCGATTTCAGTCCTGGCAACGACACAATTTGGCGTTTGAGGAATATCGTTAACAAATTCAAAATATGTCCGCCAAACCTTGAAATTCCTTTTGAAAAAAAAAACATTTTCTGTGTCGAAAATAAAGGTTTCATCAGTTTGACGGACGTGAAAATTACCAGCTCTAAATTTTACAAGAAAACTTGGGCCTTATCATCCAATGAGTGTCACAGGTTGGTTCTTTCCTCTGGATTGTCATGTTGTTAATTTTTGTTTTACAGGTTGATGATGTATATTACCACAGAATTGAAACCGCACAAATTACAAGGTTCCAAAAGCATCAACGAAGCTAGAAGGCTTATTGCGGAAATCTCACCTGCCTTAGCGGATGTTGCCCACCATATTCTCTGCAACATAGCCACGGTGCCAAAAATCAATGAACTAAGGACAACAGAGTTCGATTTTCCGATAGTAATATGCACAAGTAGAGAGTGTGCACCATCCATTCTGGTAAAAATTAACTATGATGCAGTCTTCAACTATCAATTAGTCCTAAATGGAGTTACTAGTCGCCTTTCGCTATCGGTCTACCACGTTAGTTTATACTGACTTGGGTGAGCGCTTGTTTCTGAAAGGGTTGTGGTGCCTACAGAAAATTCGAGTGGTTATTACAAATGTGGGTAGAAACCCATCTTTACATCGTAATTAATGTCGGAAGTTATAAGACTAATATTATAAGGTTGAAAGCAACACCTTTACCGAGCCATCACACAAATCAGTGGCGTCAAATACTCTGGCGTATACTCAAAATCTAGAGAAATGATAGATGGGTACTAGAATTCCACTTCTTCATATAATATCTTAGAAACTTGTCTCTATATTAGCATTTGATTTTATTTTTTTAGTTTAAGAGTTTCCGAGAACCGTGCCACAGTTCCTGCTTCTCTTCGAACACCTTTACTGCGTTTCCTGGCGATCCTGGAATGTTAAATTGTCGGAAAATGAAACGTACCGGCGAGCGTTCTTCGAAGTGTACAAAGTGTTTTTGTAACGACGACCAACACATACGAGTTTCCTATTTGTCCTATCTATATGAAACCGACAAGGAAGTTTTCGCTGAAGATCAGTGGTTCGAAGAGCTGAGAGATGAATTGCATTTTATATTTAAATCAATGGTACTATTCGCTCAATTTCTCGAAAATCATTTTGCGAGGGCAGTTCCTCACTCGTATCAAAATTACCTCATACATTTAATGGATAGGTAAGTGTGAAATGTCTTTTCTCTTAGATTGTTAATTAATGGTAAACCAAATGAATTACAGACCCTGGTCTACAACTAAAGAGAAAATTGTGACTACGAGACTGATGTATCTGTTTGATATATATGAAGAAATAAAAGATGACTTCGACAATAAATGCAATCCTAGTGATATTACCATCGAAGCAGTTATTGATCAGATCCAGCAGTTATATTCTTTAAGACGTAATGGTAAAGACATTTATAGATTGATGAACCTGCAAAACTCTTCTAAATTAAAGATATACAATGAACTCTTTACGGATGTTTATCGACAAGTGAGAGTCCCTTCGGATTTTCCGATCAATACAACATTAGAGATAGAGTGGTTATATAAAGATCGTAAAGCTAAATCATCTTGTTCGGATAAACCGGTGAACTACGTTAGTCCTACTCAAGAATCAGAAATTTGGAATTATTCCGAGTCCTACAATGCAACTGTAAATCAAAATCACGGTTTGCAAAGAATGATGCCTGATTTAGACAATCCGCCATTCAATCAGGATCAGCCACTTCTCGTAGTTGCTTCACATGATAGTCATGCTCCAGACCAATATGTTTCTGAAACACGTCGAGTTCAGGACGATTATCCTTTCCGACAACATTCATTGAATCCGCAGCTTGGTGCTAATCAAGATTATAATGCACTAAATTTAAATATTCAGCAAATTCCCGTAAACTTGCAACAGCAAGCTTTCAGGTACCAAAGAAATTATCGTGGTCGTGGTGGACGTAGACAACAACGTCGCAGACCGCACAGGGATTTGCCTCCAGCTCCCAGATTACCTCAACATCTTCCTAACATTCTTCGTCCAGTTATGGGCCGAGATAATGTGGAGCCATATTTTATACCGCAGGAACGTTATGACATTGGACCAATTCATGAGCTACCGCAAGAATATCAATACGATCATCAACTACACGTTAATATCAGGCCACCTGCTGTTCATGAACCTGCTTTTTATATCCAGCAGGAAATGAAACATTTGCTGCAAGAAATCCAAAACATTCAGCAATTCGTCAAACAAGAATACGAGCAATATCAACAAGACCAGCTATACCGACAATTCGTGGAAGATCTACTACAAGATTATGCCAACCAACAGCAAGATGACAATCCGCAACAAAATAATAATGCGCAACAAGATGACCATCTAGAACAACATCCTGCCTTACCGCAACATGTTGTGATAAACCAGCAGCAGCAATATTATAATCACCAACAAAATTACAACCCGGAGCAAAATGACAACCCAGACCGAGATCCTATCTTACCGCAACTGCCTCAACATTTTATAAATCAGCAGCAACAGCAATATTATAACCACCAACAAGAGGACAATCCAGAACAGGATCTTATAATAAACCATCAGCATCAATATTATAACCATGAGCAAGATGCCATTTTTCAGCCAAATCCTATCCTACACCAGCACGTTCCGCACCATCCACAACCACTTGACAATCAGCAACAAGACGATGATGATAATCCTACCTTGGAACAATATTTTGTACAGCATCACCAGCCACAAGATTACGAGCCATAGTTAAAAATCGCTCCAAGATCACAATTCAGAAGAGACGACAGCTCAAAGCAAGATAATGGTTTTTACACAGATTTTAGCATGTAGTTCCTAGTTTTAGTCTTTTCTATGTTGTAATGTCGAAAAAATATTTTAACTTATAACACAACGTTCGCATTGAGATGACTTAATGAGAAACCACTTATTCAAGAATTTCTAATATGATGCTAACATCTCACAGCATAATCCTTGTTTTACAGCAACAACATATAGGTAATAAGTAGCAACAAAATGTATATAAAAAATAATTAAATATGTAGCTATTTGTGTTCTTATATTTTTATTGTGATTTTTATGTAACAGTTCGTGTAAATTGTATTGCTTATTAATAAACGATTACGATAGGATACCTCAATCTTTGTTTTACCTATTTAGAATTTCAGACAATTTTTTTGTTTTTAAAGTGCTTTTGCTTGATTTTGAGTGATTTCCATTGTTTCGTATGTCCAATTTTTGCCAGTCTATAGATATTTGGATACTTTTGGGCTGCATAAAAATTAGCGATTTTGCACTGCGCATGCTCCCAAGAACACAAATCACTAGTGAAAGGGGGAAGCGCCAATTATTAATATGGTCTATTAATTTCTATATTTATTGACGTCACGGATCATACTGAATTGATGAACCAAACACATCAAGTCTCCTACTATTTGACACATTGCACTGCTAAATCTAAATATTCATCGACAACCTTCACTTCGGATGTTGGTCTCTGCAACCAAACCATTTATCAAAGCAACAAAACAGCGATCGCCTTAGTACTTACTCGTAGTAGCGAACCGCTTTCATCTTGAAAGCCGTCGAGTTCTCTTTGCATTTGTAAGCTAAAACCTGCTTGATCCGGCTAATTTCCACCATAGGAAACCTAGTAGCGACATATGCTAAAACAAGTATTCTTTTATCGAGTTAATCAAAACTATTGCTTCACTCACATATTATAGCTTGAACTTTGTTACGGTCTAGTGCCGGTTTCACCGGTCTCTCCCCGCTTCCCGCCCGACTCCACCTTTGACCCGTGACTGAACAAGTGGCCAGTTCGGCAGGGCTGAACAGGATTGTCGCCAAACCTCGCGTTAGCTTTCTGTAATCGCTCCATTTTACGCTCCGAAGCTGGTCTTCGCATATTTCAATACCCTCGCCTAGTTTGATCTGCGGTTAAACCGAAAATGTAAGAGGGTAATTAAGAGTGACGTAGCAAACACTTTTGCCATTGTGATCTTACCAGTCTATTTCTCCTGTCTCCTTCTCTACGTTCCCTTAACCGGATGGGGCTGTCCGAGGGTTCGCTAAAGTTGTCGCCTTGCATGTGCAAGTCAAATGGCAGCCAATGGTCTGAAGAGCGACGTTTGCGAATTCTGACGGGATCTGCAATTCGTTACGCCTTTGAGATCTACGTTCTTCGGAAGTAATTCAAGACGCTTCTTGTAAATGAAATACGTGTAATAAATGATGTTTTAATAAGGAGGTGGCTACAGTCACTTAAGTAAACAAGAAAAAAGGTCCTGGAACATTTCTGAAATAAAAAGTTTCGTTCTTGCGGTGTAGCATCAAGAAAGTGTCGGTTTACAAGGACAAAAATACACATTTTACGAAGCACTCTTCAGTTCATATTTGATATCGTTTTTACACAAATTTGAATTTTTGAAGCTATTAACCCCGTTTCGAGGGTCGTTTTTGAAGCATCCTCGATTGTACCCTTCATGAGCGCTCATGATGTGACGTCTCAAGTACAGGTCCGTTTTGAAAGGTTTCTTACACACGGGACATTGCACGTATGTGGGATAATGGATCAATTTCATGTGTTGTCGCAAGTTGGACAAGTTGCTGTACACGCGGCCGCACTCTTCGCAAGGCCTGGGGTCCAGCGAGTGCAGCTTTCGAGTGTCGCCGCCTGCAACAAAATCATCAGTCAAGATCGTTGCAAGCACGACTAAAGCACTGGACCCCAGGGAAGGGGCACACACAAACAAGCAAAACTTACTCGGGGTCGACGGATCCGGGACGCCCTCCTTCAGAGTAAACGCCGATATCTGGGGGATTATCTCCATGCCGCCTGCAACCAACAAACTTCCTCGGTCAGGCGCTATATCACTTGTAATGTTATGTGTGCTGCGTTTAATATGTAGGTATATTTTCAAAAAAGTAAAAAATTACGTTGATATTTACAGATATCTATTACCGACAAAACTACAAACTTGGCTGTGGTACTTACCGGGCAGCTCTGTGATATCCCCCGCCGAATAAAAATTGGTGATATTGTCGTCCTTCCCATCATCGTCGCTCAGGTAGTCTGGTAGCTCAACTTTGGGCTGGATTCCCGTCTTGCTGAGCTCCAGTTGTCCCCTGGCGTCACCCTGGAGTGCAAAGGGGTTGACGGTCATGGCGTCGTCCTTGACTTGCCTAAGTCGGGGCATGTCCGATTCGGACTTACACTGTCTTTTAGGGGGTGGACTAGAAACACTCGAGTTATTGGCTACGTCTTGACTAGAAGTTACGGTACTTGACGACGATATCTGCTGTTTTAGCAGCTTATGTTTAGAGGAACTAGAGGGGAACTTCGACGGTTGCGGGTTGAGGTACAGGGTGTCTTCTTCCTTTTGGGATTCAGACTCAGTCGAAGTGTCAGTTAGGCCGCGGATTTTGAGGGATTCCGCAGTTTTAAGGAAGGCGGAGAGGTGGGCCTGGGCCACGTTCACTTCTCCGGCGTACATAAATTCTAGAAGCGCTACTATGTGCCGAGACTCCACATCGCGCATAAAGATTATAGGGTGCGAGCAAGGATTCGTCTGTAATTTAAGAAATCATTACGTTACAAGAAATAGACGCAAGAGACTTTCTTAAACCAAATAGAAACATAAAACAGTAAAATTTATGACAAAAGGAGAGGAATAAAAAAGTTAGGCTAAGGTTGAAATTTTTCCATATTCATTTGGTTGGACAGGAAAATAGTTAAGAACCACAATGACTCCTTTACTGTACTAATTGTTCTGAAAATAAAATCTCATTTGGGGGCCCAAACTTTGAATATAGGTAGGAGCAGAAATCTGCACAAAATTGCGGGAGATTTAAATAGCGTGCAAACATTGCTGCCATCCTGACGGCACCATTGAAATGCGATAAATAAACAAAATTCAGAAAGGAGCTCACTTTAAACAATTCCTTGAAAAATGGGCTGCAAGCCGAGAGGACGACCTTATGGGCTTGCAGACGTTGTCCCTCACAGGCGATGGTGACGTCTGTGAAATCTTCATCGTCGCGCAAAGCCTCGAATTGTGATGTAATATTGGCCTGGAAATTGTTCCATCTGAGACAGAATTGTTGATCGTCAGTCGTTGCCATTTTTTCAATCCCCCAAAACACTGTTTTCACGTAATTTTACCGAACGGACACGCCGGAATTGCTAGGTAGGAAGACCATCTCAGACATAAAAATAAACTACCTTTTAATTTTAATCAATATACGTCTGCTTCTTTTGGCCAACCAAGAAAAAGAAGTTTCCCTGTTTTCGTCTGGGGTAATTTGGAGACAAGGGCGCTAAACGAGTCAGAGGAACCTACGAGGTTTTGAAATTTGATGTCATTCCGTTTTTGTTTTCGTAAATTTTTCGAAAAGTTGTAATACCTCATCTTTATATCTCTGTTATCAAAATAACGTCCTAGAAAATGTTTAAGTAATGTAATATATTTGTTCAATATTAGAATCAATAAATAACAAGCGCATTTGCCACTACGTAAGTTTGCAATTTTAAAATTTGTTAATAAAATTATTTAGGTTGGCACTGCTGTCGTTTGAAATTTCCCCAAATCAGCTCAAATATTAAGTTAAACCACCCATAAGTTTCCAAAAAATTACAGTTATTGTAAGAAATTCGATTTTTAATGTACCAAAATCTCAAACTAGAAGAACATTTCTTCTTTCTGCTTTAAAAGTGTTTTTTAGGAAACTCAAATGGATAGCACGCCCTCTTTCGATCGAAATCTATTTCAATTTTGACAGTGACAGTCTGATCTGACAGTTGCAATTTGGTTTGACAGACTTCAATCTAGACGAAGTGGGTGGTAGTTGTATTTCATTTTCTCAAAAATGTTGGCGAGAGAAAGCGTAAAGTTATAAACAAATGTGTGATAGATAATAGCTCTAGTGAAGTGCTGACTGTTTGATTGGTAGCGGGCCTTGTTGTTATCCGTTGTGTGTCACTTTTAACAACTCTGGCCTTCGAAATATGAAATGTCAAAACGTAAGTCCTAAACATTGGGCTTCGTATTTAAGGGCTCGTCAGCCCCAATTGAGAAATTGGGGAGCAGGAATTAGCGACGAAGCGGCCCTGGACCGTTTTCCGGTCGTGAGTCATGCTCGCCGATTAATAGCCCCGACAGCTCCATGACCCCACGTTGCGAAGTTACTTAACAAAACTTTCATTGCTCAATAATAGTGATAAAAAATTGTTTCAAATACTTGGCCTTTAATCATATACATAGTGCGATTATGAACTTCTCCAAATTTTATTTTGCTCTCTGATTCAACCGTTCCAAGTTTCAAAACTGAATTCGAGACTCTTTTGAATAAATAAATACTTTCAATTTTTAAATTTATCTAATTCGTAACGTGCACGTTACCTATACATACTAGAATTGCGGGGTATTCAAAATGGTTGATAAATGCAAACGATAATTTCAATACAGCCATTTTGAATCAGATCATGATATTGGACGCTTTTTTCAAACGATAGAATTCAAAATGACCGATTTTTTGGCGCTCTTTGCGTTTTATCGACGACTACGAGAAATAAATGCCCTTATCTGGATTGTCGGCGTACGGACAATGATTGCTAGTTGCAATTGTGATCTGATAACACCAAAATGAGTCAAAAATAAAACGGTACCCGTGAATGAGCACACGTCGCGTCGTTGGTGATTTTTTCGGCCACTTGACATTGCCTGGTGGTAGTTCTAGTTCAGCCCAATCTATTAGGTGAGGATTTATATACCGGTCATTACGTACCTAAGAGGTGTTACAGGGTCAAGGTCGTTGCCAAAAACAATGTTACACCTTTTCAAACATTACGAGTTTTTTTTTATACGCTGTCGATTATGATATTATTATATTTGTATAATAAAATTTGGCGCCATGTTTTTTTCTTTACCTACTTACTGATGTGGAGACTAAAATGTTGGTACTTACCTACACTTTGTTTGCTCAACACTGTGTTGATATGTTGAATTTTCGTCAATTACTGGAACGGCACAGAAATGGTGTTTGTTCTGTTAAGAACTGCAAGGTAAGAAAACGGGTGGGTACGTGACCAGAGACTCATAGTAACTTGCTATAGGTGAGAGTATTTGACTGAAGCAAATCAGTGAGTTATTATTTGCAACTCGTAGTTGGCTGACCAAAAACTTGTGTTGTTGGACTTTTTTTTGTAACAATTGTTTGTATTTATATTAAAAATTACTTGTCATAAGAAGTGAAAATGAATTGATCGGGAATTCCGGTACATCAGTTTTTCTATATTTAGGAAAATATTATTTGTGTAAGAAGATTTATTTGACTATTTGATTAATGATTGTCTGATCTAATTTTGCCATTTTCTAAAATGGAAATGATCCAAGTAGTACATACATCCAGAAAAAAATAAGTTCTTTCTTTGAGGTCTTTCTTCAAATGTGTGATATTTCTTTTATCTTTTCCAGGATTAGTGAAAAGTGTTACCATCCAAGCTGGCAGCCCCGGACGGTACGAGTGGCGCTCAGCGCGCGCTCCGGTCGGGTGTTTTTGCACGGGATCAGGAAACTATCACTGGTAAGTAGCTTTGGAGGGCACATGTTGGATGTGAAAAATTAGTTAATTCAAGTAGTCAAAAAGAGAATTGTTGTAAGTATTTCTGTTACCGAAGCCACCCTTGATTGTATTAGATATTCTTAATTGTGCTGGATTTTCCTATGTGATTTTTCTTAAATTGGGAACTCAGTTGCTGTGAAGCACCTGAAATTCTTCGTTGAACTGCTATCATTTGATTGTATGCAAGATAACTTTAGTTTGTTCTTTATTGTGAGCAAGCAGCCAGATAAACTTTTCTCACACATTTTCAATAAATTAATAATTATAACAGCCGTATAAAACGGATGTTGTGTTTTTCATTATAGCTTATACGTAGTTCCCAAGTCATTATAAATCGAATTATATATTCGACTAGCGGTATACTTCCTACGGCATCCACCATATGGAATATAGCGTTAAAAAAACATCGACATCAAATTATTTCAATTTATAGCTTTTCTAACTGTGGTGCTTAGGAACTGCCAAGTAATTTTCAAGCTATTTTAACCCTTTACGGGCTGTCAGATTGCATTCGAGAAGGTAGACAATGAAAACGTCCGTCGTAACTAATCTGTTGCTTTTTACGACTGCAGACCCTACGATGCAAAGTAACGTTTTTATTGTTGTTTATTTTTTTTACTTAAACGTTTATTCCCCATGGTACGAGACATGCTTATGACTTGTAGAAGCGCATTATATTAGCATCGTAAGTTATGTACATCCCTTTTCTGCCATCATCATCCATTTCTCTATGGAAGGTGGGAGTGGGCCAAGTGCTCTTTGAAGAACTGCGGAACGGGCTATCATTATTAAAACTGTATCTTCACGAAGAAGTGATTGTGACAGCAGCGGTGTTGTGGGTGTTTACGTATCTAACAACGTGCTTGTTTGAGAGCGTATAATTTGAGGATTGAATAGTTGTTAAATTAATCAGATTTTGGTGTTAATTGTGTGGACTAAGTCACGAAAATTTGACGCACAACCAGAAAATAGTAAGTTTAATTTTTTACTAGTTGGTGCCTAATCACAGTTTATGGTAGGATCTGTCATTTTTGTATTTGATTATAAGTACATACCATCTTAATTTATAAATGTTCTTCTTGTATTTGTTTTGGAATTATTATGAAACTGCTGTTCAGGGGGTCTTTTCAAAAAATTATTACAAGTTTTGTGACCCATCTTAGAAAATGTTAACGAACAGATGATTAGAAAAGCTTATCTAAACAGTACAATCCAAGATCATGTAACTATTGATTTCGGCGTTTTGCTACCTGTAAACCGATTTAAATTTACGTAGAACTAGGACATCATACATCACTCCATACTGATAATGTTGTGATAAGATAAGGGTACTTGGCCACCGCCTTATCTTAATTAGTTCACATTGTGCAATGTGTACATAATTACAATAATTGGAAGTTTTTCCGGAAGTTGTAATTTCATAGGCTTTATTAATTGAAGTTTCAACAAAACCGAAAGAGCACATTGCATGTAATGATGTAATTTTTGAGTTTGGATTCAGCCACTATTGTGAAGTGTACAGTCGCCGTCATTGAAGAAGCCCAGAGTGAAGTAAAATTTATTCTAACTAAGATTAGTCGAAATAGAGCGGCACATTTCAGTTTTAAATTATAAACAGCTTCAAGCACACCGTAAGTTGGAATGAATTTCACTTCACCCTGGGCTTCTTCAATGACGGCTACTGTACTTTACAAAAATATTGTTGAACTTTTAATTCCCGCCGGTTTGCTTATCAGTTAATGATAATTCATTTTAACATCGAATCACCTAACAAGCAAGAGGCATGTTGTCTTTTACCATTTAACATGAATCTGGCGGTAGTTTCCATAAGAAAAGTCGTATTTCTTATGATTGACGATTTGAAGGTTTTGATTCAAAGTCGGCCAAAATCGAAAATATCAACTTTATTATTAAAGTTTCAATCTTTGCATTCTTGCAGCATTCGATAGTCTTTGAAATACGAATAAATGTATGTTGATGCGAAATAAATGTCTCCGTTTGAAAGTTGCAAGAGTTTGAAAATTGGAAAAAATGGAAATTTTGTGGTTTTTGGAAATTTACAAGAAATTCATCGATTCCAGGGCTATATTTTGCACCACTCAATATTATGACGCCACCAGTTATCTATTTATGTGAAATGAAACAATACTGTCCCAGAAACTGGGTGTAAAACCTGAATCGGGGTTGTTTCGCATCGATCTTCCTCCAGTCATCGCGAGTCGTGTCATCGCATCGAAAGTCTTACACTAAAATTTGTAAAACAAAACGGAACATTCGTCAATTGTAAAAAATCAGTGATTCCACATCAGTGCTCCAAAATAGAATGTCAAAAATAAACATAAACAAAAATGTTAACGTCAACTCCACAGGGTGCGTAGTTTCTTAACACATTAACGTCGATTACGCAACCAGCGCGTCTGCCACACATCTTTCAGGATGACTTTCAGAGAACATTTTTTTGGTTCGGATCAAATACCAGATGAGTCGGTTTTCAAAAGCCTACTTTGGAACCACTGGAAGTACTGATGACGTTTTGATTTTCATTCAACAATAATCGAGACGCGTCAACAAGAACAGTAAAGAGGCGCTTGGTTTATGTGACGTCACAAAACAGACTAATTTATTCAAAGATAGACCGGTGGTGTTGCATGAGTTTTAGTGGTCATGGTGTATTACAAATGATTATTTCAAAATATGTAGTACGTTTTTGATCCGGACGTAGCGCCAGCGCGCTACTTTCCCCAAGTGCGACCGTCTCGAATCGAAGCATCGAATCTCAAATTCGAGCTGTCACTCAGTCGTCTCAGATTCCCCATTGTCTATGTGGGAGTTTCGCACGTAACTGAACAATGTTGCCGAAATTTTGATAATAAAAATCAAGTAATAATAATAACCATTAGCTCCCGATATCGCAATTAGCCGTAACCACTCAGGTTCCCACGTCGTAAAAGTAGGTGGGTTTTAATTAAGGCCCGATATTATCGAGGTGTACTTTTCGTTGTTGAACCGACCGCAATCAGAGTCTTTATTGAGCTAATTACAGGTACGATGATGGGAGTCTGATCCCAGAATAAATGCTCCACGAATTTGAAGGCGCGTGGCAACGAGCTCAGGAGAATGCGTCCAAAAGGAAGACCGGATGTGACGTTTAAAATCCAGTCAGAAAATCCTCTAAAACTATGAACCTTATAGTAACACAAAATTTATTTGGCGAAAGTGACAGAAAATTTTTCGTCCAGTAAAAGTTGCTAGAAAAAAAGATAAATTTCAGAGATTTTGAAAAAAACGTGGGTGGGTGCAGCGTTTTGGGTGCTAATTGTACCGCGATTAATTGAAATGGTTTGAAATAACTTTCGTAACTTTTACCTTGTCTGCTCTATGAGCACACTGTTGCCGATTCCGGCTTCAGTTTAGTGTTGCAAGTGGAGTACGACGACGAAATCTTTTAGTGGTGCGATATTTTCGCTACAAGTTCTGTCTCATCAAGAAGTGTTTTCGAAATGAAATAAGAAATGTCGTATAGTGCTTATAGAGACGTCTTGCCACCCAAGACCGGATCTGGATCCGGATGTTGCTTCAACATTAGGACGTTCTTTCCATACACTATTGCGCGAGTTAAATATTTATTGATAATTAACTAAGGTAGTTGTTAGTTTACTGTTAGAAACTTCAAAACCGTTGTAATTAAAATCAATCACTTTCTTTGTTACGTAAAGTTTTGTTACGTCGCAATTTTTGAAAATTTTTTTGCTAAAAATTGTTGATTTTCAAATGAGCTACTTCGATTGGGTTTTTACAATCCTAACCTTTCGTATTACAGATAATTTTGAATTTTGGGAATATACCTTCTCCGCCACTTTTGAACCTTTGAAATTTCGAAAGGGTCGATAACTATCGCTTATTTGTAGAGACCAACTGATAACAATTGCATTAGCAACGTAACTGCAGATAACAACTATTATTGGAAATTTATCTTGAAATGCATGAAAACTCGAATCGTCTGAGGTTCCTATTTTATTTTTGATGACCGCAAACAATGAGCCGTCGTTTAGTGGTTAACAACTGAAAGACTCTTCTATGTCGGTTAACGGTGATTTGACGTTTTAAACTTTTTGGACGTGGGCCAACGGCGGGACGTCCGTCGCGACGTCGTTGTTATGTGAACGAGTGAACGAACCTGACTTCCGCCGCTCAATTCGCTGTACAGCTCGGCCAGAATAAGGCACGCGAAGACGCGCTTTTTTTTTTGTTGTTGTTGTTTCCGTTCTTGTTTTTTTTATTTCTCCGGTGCGAAAAGTGCAGAATGTGTCGAGATGCGTAAGGGCGGCGCGACGTCGCCGACGCTAGGATGCAGAACGTGAAGGGGAGACCGAGAGTGCGTGGAGGTCGCTCCGTCAACATACAAGATTGGGAGAAGCAGAGCGAAGTTCTCTCGAATTGGAACAATGGTATGGATGATAGATAGAGAGAGAATGGTAGATGGTAGTCAACTTAACTTGGCGATCAGTTTTACACGCGCGATCTACCATGTGCACGGTCACTGTATTTTTGAACCCCTAAGATGGTCTGTTTTGTATGTGTGTGCCTGATGGTACATTTTTAGCAAAGTTGTTCAATGTGAGTCCCACTTTATTAATTAATAATGGCGGAACCAATTAGGTGTTGTCATTATTATACGATTACACTTATTAGTTTCTTTTTATTTCTACTTTTGTGTTTACGTAATGAAATATAATTTATTTACTTTGGGTAGCAATACTTGGCGTATCTAAATGCTTGTAAATGATCATATTATGAATGTGACCAAAAAATGTTTTTTTTACGACATGATTTTCTTTTTTTTTCTTATGAAAATTACTGTCTTTCTAAGCAAGTACGGCAGAGACGATGGACACAACGACTTTTCGTAGGTGATTACAACGTGCATCTCTTGCCATTCTTATGGCTTTCAATTGTCATTAGTTCGGATATTTTAAGGTTATTACACCTGTCCCTGACAATTGACCCGACCACTTTTCTTTCCTAAATGCTTTGTTACGGATTTGCTTTTGTATGAATTACATTGATGATAGCCAACTGCTGCACTCATAATTACAAACCTCTCGCTGGTTACTTATACACTTTTAAAGGTGTCCATCTTTTATAGTATTAGATCTTATATTTAAACGGCTCTTTGTCTTGGTCAGAAGTAACACAATCGTAAAACGGTATCTCAAACAATCCATTCCAACAATGATCAATTGTTGAAAAGTTATTGGATGATTTTTTGCTGAAAAGTTGGTGGGGTCACATTCTTTTATCGCATAATGCTTCAAACTTAGCAGTAAACCTTTGCCGATTACTTGATTGATGATCCAATGAAATGTTATGGTAACTTCCGTAATTTGCAGTTACCGGAAAGAACTTTTTTTTTAAATGGCCATCTGTTATTAATTTATGCAAATGACTCTCTCATTCTATTTTTATTAAGAAATATTCACATGTCGTCATTGTTTTCTCAAAGACTGCAATTATTTATAACTGTCAAGTGCAGACGATAGACAGACACTCGCCAGATCAGATTAGGAAAAATTTACGTTTTTTTTTCTTTTAATTGTCTTATTATTATCTGCCATCAATGGCCGCTGGAAAGCATGGGAAACCAGTCAATAGACATGATACTTGATCTATTGGACTCTCTCTCTCGTGTAAGGTGAATAACGTGAGCAACATTGCGATGTTAAGAATGCAAATTACTCAAAAAAAGACAACTGCGTTTTTTAGTTGTTTTGAATTTTTTGAAATAACCTACTAGATGTGTTAGTGCCTTATGGCACTAACGGAAATGACTTCTTGCACAACCGGTTGGGCGATAAAAGAGAAGGCAAGTTACTTGAGCCGTTTGATTTTTCATCTTTGGTCAATGAAATCTGTTATCTTGCCCGTTTCGGTCGTGTTTCGTGACAACTGCGGTGAGAAATAATTTGATTGTCTAGTGATTCGTAATTAAATCGGTAAGTGGGGCGTTCACACTGCTTCCACTCCCAATTAATTTAATAGCAAACTAACAGAAGAATGGGTTCGACTTTACAGTTATGTTTTTAGTAAAAATTTACATAGTGTTGTATGTAACACGGGCTCTTCGCCAAAATTCGTTCTCATTGACAACTCACGTCCGTTACGTAACGTTCGAAATAAAAAGAAAAGAAAAAAAAACGCGTTCCAAATGTTGACATGTGAATATTGGTCATTGTTTCAATGTTAACCGTGTTTGAGGTTAATTGAAAATGGATGGTGTAACTAGAAAAATCAATGGTCAAACCTTTTCTTTTTACAAACTTGTCTCGAGAGTAATTACTAACAGCAATAACTTAATCACCGGGTTTTCTCACCTGTAAGTGATGCATTAACCTAAAAAGCGAAATTCTTCGAATTGCCGACATAGATGTCTTATCGACCAATAAATCGTCATTTGTGAAGCGTTCTTAATTTTATTGTTTTGGACCATTATATTATTTTTATGAGATGTAATTGTAGCGTGAAGGTTAGATCTTTACTGCTACGTAACGTAAACGTAATGTTCGTTTAGGTGTCTCTATAATTACTTGATCTATTTCTAGTGTCCGAGTTTACAGTTCGGGCGTCCTCTTTCCATATTTACTTTATATTATTTTCGGCGCCCGGCTTATGTTTTGGACTGTTTTGTGCACCTTGCTTCAGCCGCGAAGAATGCATCATATACTTAGTAAATTGTTAACACTTCATTATAGGTCAGCCCGGGCATCACTGTGGCACAGCGAGACTTGCTGAGTGTATTTATTTGTCAACTTACAGTGCAGACGTAAAAGTCGCAGGGAACCCAATCTGGGGAATCTAGCGGATTCGGTTGGAGGTCAGGTCACAATTTTATAGTTGCTTGTCGCATTCTCTGATTTCACAGTAATAATACCGTCAAATATGTTTTGCCTAGTTAGAACGAATAGAACAGAAGTTTTAATATAATTGAAAGGCCCAAATGACACGGCACGAGATCCGGTACACTGAGCAATAATAATACAAAGTGAATAGATAATATTTTGACCCGATCTTGACATACCACGCTCGTATGCGAGGAACTGCAGTACGGTGTTTGTACAAGCTGTACAATACGAAATTGGGCCAGGTCATAGCTTAATTGCGCCATTGCCAACCCTAATCCGGCGATTTGTGCATTACTGCACAAATAACGGGCCTTGTCAAAACCCAATCTCTACAATAAAAACTTGATTAGGTAACGAGGAATAATTATCAAAAAACCCTGTTATGTCAATATTTGTCTAATTCAATCTTCTTGTTATTTTAGCTGATGGCACATAGAGAACCGTCGTAAGTACTATTAACAAAATTTTCAAAAGCACTCTGCATTCAAGAAAAACGCTTCCACCACCACTGTATTTCTGTTGATGTGTCATACGAAATTTGCGTCATTCTCCTGGTCTCGTGCTTGGCGCTGAGCATGTTAATTAATCGAAGTTGTCGCACAAATTTAGACGTCGAGTTAGTTATGGCGTTGCACTAATATCAATTTCTCTTTCGATTTGATGCAACATATTGATGATATGAAAGTGAAAGGTTGGGACGATTCTGTCGGTTAGTTTCTTTCAGCTCAAGTTTTTTTTTTCGATGATTTTTAATTTTAAATGTGATGTATTTTCTCATCTAAATTTAATGCTTCACGCCGTGTATTTATATTTTTTGTTCTATATACTGCGTACTGAAAGGTTTGAAACTGTTCGTACTTAGTGTTGATTCGGTTCGACTGGGAGACGGACAAAATCTTTTGGAAATCGGACCAATAATGAAGAAACGTACGTCTGAGAGTAGTTGTAGTGTTGATGCTGGACGTGGAAAAGCGACAAATGCTAAGAATTTTCGGAAAAAATTCAGAATTACACGTAACTACAAGCAAGGTAACTCCGAGTCAAAAAGGAAATAAACCATTGGCGCTTTCAGGGTGAATGTAAAGAAAACATTACGAAGAATTTATCTTTATGTTAGCAATTACTGCGGGTGTTCTTCGAAAAACAATTGTGACTAATTATTTGATAAAAATATTGTGCGGGGTATGCAACCAGTAAAACACCGATAGTGATAAAATGATCTAATTAATGATAACTTTGTGATTTTCGCTTTAGCAAAAGTTGTACCTACCACTCGTTAGCAAAGTTATTTTTGCGGTAATTCGGTGAAGATCGTTGCTTTTATTTCGTTAACCAGTCGGCGATGACAATTCGAAACTACCTCCTCGTTCAACGCCTTATACGTTCGATCGCCAATTAAGCTCAAATAGATTACCTTAAAGACTTGTCTCGCGATTCTCATGCGGCTCTGAAAAGAATTACTTTCTACCCGCTGATTACTTTCTTTCTCTTCGGCCGTTATCTCGTTGAGTAACCGTAATTGATTAATCAGATAGCATTCAGACATCTGTGTGTGAGTATGTTGCATCTTCACCTTTACTGTTATTATTATTATTGTTGTTATTTGTTGTGCTCTTTCACATGGACGATTGTTATAGTTTTTGTTTTGCCTCGGTACACTTCTACCTTCATCCTATCCCACCATTTGGAGTACTGACTGCGTTTCGTTGTGTTGCAGAACTGTGCAGTGGAGAATCGCTACCCGAAGTGGAAATTATTAGTCTGCTGGAGGAGCAAATTCCCAAATACAAACTAAGAGCCGACACCCTCACCAGGTTTGGAGGTAAGAATCACGGTTAGCTGCAACATCAGAAGTGGGACAAAAATAGAATTCAGATCGTCCACTTTTCATCGGGTCACGACGATATTCCACGAAAATAACCCATTCAAGGTTTCAGCTTTATCTAATTACCGGTTAACACTTTGCATGAAGTTTGTTTTCCCGTTAATAACGTCGATTTTACCGACAGCAATCGATGATTATCTCACTTCTCGTCCATCTTTTGACCGTTTCGTTTTGCTTGCAGGCTACGAGAACCAAGACTGGTTCATTCCATCGCCGGCACTGGAAATTGACGAGGCTGACTTGAAATTGTCTCCGGACCAAATCCGGGAAACGCTGAATTATTTCCGTGAGTACCTTGCAGCAAAATTGCTGCGTTCGTGTTATTTGTTGGCGCATTCACGTGAAGTTGATAACTAAGACAGGTGACTCACTTATGCAATTTTTGTTGATTTTGCGCCGCCAGTTTTGATCGTTATTCCTGTCACACACAACAAATTTGGCGAGTTTATTGTGTTTTCAAACGGTAATCAAGTGAAATCGATGAAAGTTTGATGTTTGCTAAGGGTTGGTCGAAATTTTACAGAAAGCTGTGGTACCGGCCGATTGGACTGCCCGTACAAGGAGGAATTATTTGTTTTTGCCGATAAATCGTACAAACGAATTATGGTTTTAGCACCCATACGACAAGTGACTGCCCAAATATATCTGTCTGTAGATCTGTTAGTTTTTCTGGCTGATATTATGCAGAAAACTGTATTACAACTTAATTGAGGGGACAATTCACATGGTTTATTAATCCGGTTATTTGACTTTAAAAATAATTTTTACGGCTCTAACCAAAGACGAAAATGTAGAACAAAAAGCTGTACATTTTGCCAAATGTTGTCTAATGCGCATATTTATGTAGAGTACTTACCTAAGCGTTGTATGAATGGAGATGGCAAAAATAAATTTATCTAATCTTTTTTGTCAATTTTTACATTTTTGTTCTAAAGCGTAATGTTATCGATCGCATTGACACTTGTACAATCTGTTTGGCATGAAGCTATTGACTGACTCCATGTTTATAGAGTCTAAAAATTCTCTTTTATTTTTTTCGCTTTTCTATTTCGATGGAAGAAAATTCGACTTTTTATGCTATGTGTTGCGAAGGTAAGTTCTCTCACGTGCAATTACGCTTTTTGTGTTGTTTTTTTTTTTAAATCCTGAAGTTTTTAAAAATAAATCGTAGAGAAATTTCCTTGATCGCCTTTAACTGATGGTTCCCACGAACCTCTTATGCTGAAGTATTCACCGGTACCGTTACTTTGTTTTTTCGCCATTTCACGGTGTTTTAGCTGCAGATCAATCGAGAGAACATAGAATTAACCCACTTTGAAAATTTTATAATCAAGTTATACGCTGTCAATTTTTTATGGCCCAGTACGCTCTATTGCTGAAGTTAGAGGACATAGTAAACTACGCGTAAAGCGATAGTGAGGTGACCGGTGAGGTTTTCTTAATTAAGTTGCGTTTTTAAAGTGTTGGTGAGCAATCGACGTTTTCGACGAAAATTTGTACGTTAAAAATGGTGTAACACTTGGACGAATATCGAAAAACCGATGGCACTAGGTAAAGATTTGAAAGGGCGGGATTGACATTTGTGTCATAGGTATAACATTATCGAGAATTTCTTTTAAATGTGGAAGGTCAAAACAATAAATAAAGAAATGCTTGAAATACTTTTCCTTGAAACCGTAAAAATCTCTGTATATGTTGTGTAAGTTGCATCGAATTGTTCATCTTTCACGTTTTTGTCTGCCGAATTTTAATAGGTATAGTTTTTATTTTAATATGCTTTTATTAGACAACTAACTATACACTTGGTTGCTTTGCTAATAACTTATTGACATTGTCGAAAGAAAAATTGGACGATGACTAAGTAAAAATGAACTTAGTGAAGCTCATAATATCATATACAGACTATCCCTAAATTTGAAACCGTTTCGAATCATAGCACTCATTATTCATTAGTTTCTGTATTTCTTGTAGATTCTACATTGTAGATTATTTAGTTATTTTGATCCAAATTACTTTTATTGCCGAATCATTTGTAATCAGTAGCCAATTTTAGTAACTTTAAAATCCCAGATTAAGACTTTATCGTTTGTATTTATGCCACGGACGTTAATAATCCTCACCTAAACCCTTGCACCAATCTTGACAGTAATAAAGCAAATTTCTTGGTACGCATTTTTGTCTATTTGCTGCTTTTTTAGTATTACTCAAATGGCCAAATGATCACCTCCATAGGTGATTTTTTATTTAACAAATTACTGTGTAAAAATAAAATTAAATATATTTTGTCAAAGTAAACAAATTATTGCCTTATCGTCGCATCGCCAATTACTGTAACATAATAAACAATGTATTATGGCGACGTGTGATTGTGAAAAGTTAATTGTTATCTAATCATTGCTGTTTTTTTTGTTTTTGTTGGCGGCTGGCGGTTTTAATTCTTTGTTTACCAATTCTCCTAGCATTTTACCTGAGAGATGACCTTTTCAGTTCTATGCAGCAACCGGGTGAGCCAAATGACCAAGACCTACGATGACATAGAAGCGGTCACTAGGCTTCTGGAAGAGGTAAGTTCGCATTCTGACTCTTTAATTATTAAAGTCTTTTCTCAAAATAACCGTCACATAAAAGTTTATGTAATTTTAATACGTCATTACTCACACACTTATCATTTGTTTATACGGCACATTCATCCTTGTAACATAATTATCTAATAAAACAAGAACGCGAACCGGCTCCAGAGTTCGATCGTTTTCCTCGCAGTGCTTGATATGATTAACGTTAGTGCACAGCGAGGTTGTGTCGTTGGAAGTACATAATATAAGAAAAAGGTTTTGGTGCTTTCCCGGTTTAGAAAGAAAAAGACTTGGAATTGACGGCGAGAATCGGAAAAGAACTGTTGGCGGCAAACAATAAGCTCGAGAACACTGTTGCTTCGTTAGAAACCGATTTAAGGGCGGCTTTGGAAAAGATCACCCAGCTCAGCCATGAAGTCCACAAAAAAACGGACCTCATCCACATACTCACCAATGACGTCGACGAAACTGGATTTTTTGAAACCGGATCCAGTGGCCGCATCAATTTAGAACTAATGCAGAAAAGAATGGGTGAGTAATTGGGGTCGTTGATAGAAAATTTAGTGACTTTGAGGGGTTTCAGCGGCTCTGGAGGAAGATAATAAGGCGCTTAAATCTGAATACAACCGACTGGCTAAAGACACGGAAACCGTCGAAGAACAAGAGCAAATGTTGTTGAAGGATCTGACCGGGCAATTAAGTGAGTCTAAATTTTTCTTGTTCTAGAATTACGCTAAATTAGGGGTTTTAGCATGCGCAAACTCCAGCATGGGCTATTTAGAGGACGAACTTGACCGGCAAAAAGAAGAAAACAGGATACAGCACGAACAAATCTTAACTTTGCGGTCGAAAATCGAAGATGTTGAGGAAAAGTTAAAAAAAGTAACCCCTTTTCTCAATTGACGGCGGGACTAGATTCAAACTTACGTGTTTTGTAGTTTATGATGGAAAACGACGAACTGAATGGTCTTCTCCAGATAACCAAAGACAACCAAGGAAGTCTCGCTATCGAATTGTCGGAATTCAAGGCGAGATACTACGAAGTCGAAGGACTTCTCCGCGATACTCAGGAACAGTTGCGAAAGTTGCGCAAAAAACAAATGCCCGGTGCTAGAATTTCGTTGTTTTCTTCTTTGGGTACTTCAACCCATTTACCCTTTGACAGTTTACAAAGCGAACTGGAAATGTCGATGCATTCTGAACTCAGCACGGATTCGGGAATTTCAAATCCCGATGTTGTGTAAGTTGGAAGAAGACCGTAAATTAATTTTGTTTCATTCAGTGGCTATTCCAGGCCGCAGTACAAAAAAGTGTTCGAAACTGTACGGTGCGCTTCCCAAAATTCGCTCAGTAGCGGCGACAGCACTGGGAGTTTGCATTCGGGAATGGGCGGATTTGTTAGTAGTAGCAGCATAGGGGGGACGGGCCCTCGGATGAGTATTAGGGCGCAAACTTCGGACATGAGACGGTCTTCAGGTTCGATTTACAGCAGCAGTTCTTTGGGATACCCCAGTATCGATTCGACTGGACATTCAGATAATGAGTTCAGTCAAACCGATTCAGATGATGGTTATCCGTAAGTGTTTTATGTTTAAAAATTGGGTGATTTGACGAGATTTTTCAGGAGCGGCCCCCAAAAGGGAATACCGGGAGTTCCTGGCGCCGCTGATTTAGAAGCCGCCCTGAAGAGACTAACCCCAGGAGAAGTGTTGGCGCGCAGGGCCAACCTCCAACATGGTCCAGCATACGGAGGGTAATAATCTTTTTTCCTACAAACTCCTATTAAACTCTTCAAAGTATTTTTCAAACTTTTCAGTAATCACTTGTCAGAGTAGAATAATAAACTAAAAAAATGCATTTATTAGAAATGAAGACATAGCATTTTGCTAATTTCAGTTACGAAGGGGATTCTTTTCTTCCATTTGGGTGTCGTACACCCGACAGTCTCATGTCGACAGGTTCCGGCAACTACTTGGGTTGGAAGTTGCCCGAGAAACTTCAGATCGTCAAACCCATCGAAGGTTCGCAAACCCTCCACCAATGGTCGCAATTGGCCCAACCAACTTTCGGGGGTCTTCTCGAGGAAAGACCCGGCGTTAAGATCAGGTTAATGTCTTTTTGGACTTTCTCTCGAACCTTTTTCATTATGTTGGAATTTTAAAGGGGCGGCAAAGACTTGGAGGAAATGGGTCTAGAATCGTACGGCCTAAGTGACTTAGAAGAGGACGAGGAATACTCCAACCCCGGAAAGGCGTTTGATTCGCTAGCACCCGTCTATACTTTGACAAACAGTACCGTCATGCATCCGGACGATGGTACTTTTATTACACTTAGCAATAGGGGGAGTAGAGTGGCGTCGGTTTGTTCAAGTAACCAAAATTCGCCACCTCACACTCCCGGTTCCTTGAGTAGGCGGAACTCTTGCAGCACTTTCTCGACGACTTACGGGCTCGCCAAAATTCTCAACGAAAGAGGTTCGAATTTCTCAGTTTCCTGAAAATTATTTTCTATTAATAATTTGTTTAGGTATCAAGGCAGCTACTCCATCTTGTTTCAATACCCCCAGCGGAGTCAACAGTTTTACCCCAACAGCCACGCCCTGTAACAGCCCTGACGGTAGTCCTTTAGAAAGGTCGCGTAGTGGTTCGCCAGAACCTTTCAGCATACCTCAACTCATTTTGAGTTCAGTACCTCAATTTATCAAAGACACGGTTGGCGGTGGTGCTAAGAAGAAAACTACGATGGGTAAACGTTTAAAACCGACCAGAGCAGAGGTAAATAGCACTTCCGGAGTTAATTTCTTTCTAACAACTCTAATTGCTGCTAATAGCGAATTGTAGTTGCATGTTCTATTAACTTGTTGTTAACCTCTAATTTGCCTTCTACTATTATTACTGTGTAATATTTTTGTAACAAGTTTTATTCTTGTGCTTTTTTTTACGTAGTTACTATTTTAGTTTTAGCCTTGGAACAAACAAATAAATATACAATGGGATTGCGTTTTTTATTTATTTGTGGAAATTGGGTCGTATTAGCGGTTAAGTGCATGACTTATCTATGTTGCTAAAATTTTATCTCTACCCAAATTCCTATGTTTTAACAAATTTGAGGTGTATTATTGTTCCAGCGCAGTTTCTGAATTACATACTTTACCAGTTTTCTTTGGTTTCCCAAAGTTCGAATAGTCTCACTATAAACAAGTTAAGATAAAAACGAAAATAAGTTGATAGCAAATCTAAGGTATTTGCCATTGTTCATAACAATTCTAAAATAACTCAATCATTTTAGTGATAGTTGGGTAATTAAAATCGTAGATTGGTTTCTTGGAATAACAAATAATGCAGTAACTTTTAATTTTTTTTTTTCAAAATTTTGTTGGTTGTTCTTCAACCTATTCTTGATTGATAATGAGATTGCATCAGATGAAACCTCTTAAGTAGAATTAAACGAACTTGAGTTGCATGTAGATTCGTGAAGAATTTTCAGACAACAGGCAGTACTTTAACATATATTTTTTTTTTTTAACAGTATATTTTAAAAATTTTGTATATGTATTTTATTTCGTTTTATACGTCATCAGTAAGGGAACTGATTATGAGTTTTGCTTTTAAACCGCCAATAGTATTTTCTCGCAACTAAAATACTTATGCTTCCGACATGTTATATCAACAGAAGTTTTCATCGAAGTGATAACCAAGGTTTATCCCAACTACTAAGAGAATTTTATCTTATCTTTTCTCATTAATATAATCCGTTCGAATAAGCGTTTTATCACTCACCAAAACTTTTAATTATTTATTTTTCAAATATCTTTATTAAATTATTTTTCAGAAAATAATGTGATTTGATTTTCAGAGCTTGGTGGGGAAAATCGAGAGGATCGGCATCACAAATCTGATGGGCACCCCCGGTGCTCTATCCATTTCGGCCGGCTTGTACTCCAGACCGGCGTTGACTAGTCCTATGGCACAATTAACTTGCCTCCTGCCCAGCCACAGTAGTGAGAATCTAACACATATCGGCCATAAAGTTCCTCCCAGCATTCAGTCAGCAACAAGTAAGTCTTTTGGATCAACAATCTTTAGTACTCGCAAACCAACAGTACATAAGCCTTTTGGACCAAAAGCACTCACTTTAGTGCTTTGGTCATCGAAACCTGTTTAATCTGATGAATAAGAGAATTGATTTTGTGTTTGTTGTAGGTAAACCACCGTCGGGTCTAGGCGTCCCTGGTAAGCCGGGAAGTGGCGCCCTTAATCGCCGCTTGGAACAGCTCAATTCGCGGAAGCAGCGCCGTCAAGGAGGAGGCGTCACTCGACCAGACCTTGGCACAGTTTCCAACAAAAAACTTCCTGAACCTGAACAGGCGTCCACGCTTGGAACGCTGAGTTCGTTGTTGTTTGGCAGAAAAGGGGGGCTATTTTAAAGGTGTCCTGATAAAGCACAGTATTTTGTTGAGACCATTCTGGAATAGGGCACAAAGCATTGATTTACAGAAGCATTTCGTTTACTGCCCACAAAGTCTTGTTTGCTATTTCGAGTCTCTTGTTTTTCTTTTTTAAATTACTGTTCTTGTGTGATATTTTTCTTTTAGCTTTAGGTACGGCGGGATTGCGGGTTTTTTTGACAGCTTCAGGTAGACTGTGCTCGTTAACTAATATTTTCAGGGCAGCTTATTTACATTAGCCTGAATTGAGTTGTAATAATTTTTTTCTCGTTTTTACGCAATCTCGTTTCTTCCTGATGCAGTGGTATTAAATGTTTTGTGATCAGGCGGCACGAACGAAATATGTTTTATTAAATGATATTTTGGTGCTGTTAGACTTGTAGTTCGTTGTAAATACAATTTGAACACTGTACATACTTCCAGTGAAGCATTCTAAGGTGATACAATCGTTTTGCATGGCTTTTTCCCTAATTAGAGTTGATTTTAGATAGAACGGTCAGGAAATTATAATGTAATAATCAATATAGCGAACTACACTTAACCAAAACAACTCTGAGTCACATTAAACAACAATTGGGGGATTCAGTCTTTCATTTTCAACGAATCGCTCCAACCAGTGATACTGTTGAATGCTTGTTATATAATTGAATTGTAATTGTAGTTGCGAAATTAGTATGTTATGGTGCGACTAGTAAATAATGTATAAAGTATTTATTTTGAAATATAGTCAAGTTAGTTAAGAAGTAATGCATTACAGATAACTGTAAATAAAGACATGAATTTATTATAAGTTTACTTTATTATTTATCATGTGAAATTATTTAGTAAGGATCTCTATTATTACTTACAACTATTTTAAAACTTGAAACCACAAACTATTTGTTATTAATTTAAAGTGGAGTTTCTTCAGCTGAAAATATTAAGAACAACACTGCAGCACTGTCATCTTTAACTTTATCTTTTCCTCCAGTCGTTACAGTTGTTTCAACAAAAATTTCGGCCTGTGTATAAATAGCAGTGTAACCCACCACTACGTTCCATGATGCGTTATGTTTTTCTTGAAACAATGCTGCATACAGTTCAGCTCTGGCTTCATCATTGTCGTAGATTGAATAGGCTTCTTTCAAACATTCAACAGCGTCGACAATATACGTAACTGAAGGAACTTGCGTCTTATTAGTTGCTTGCACCTGAAGAACATATTTAACTTTTTAATTTGCGTTACTGCAGTGACTTACAGTGACTTCTCCTGGAGTAGGTTTAGATCCTGTTGACCCTGCCAACAGTACTAAAAAACTTAAAAACGCGGCTACCAACATGTTTTTAACTATTCAGTGTTGCTTGTTTTACTTACTGAAGTTGACGGAAAATGGAAGAGCTTATATAGTAGTTTTCTCTAAAAATCTCTGATGACAATACTGATGCCGTTGTCAACAATATCGAGTGTTTTTCTCAATGTATTTACCAGATTAGGGGTGTTTATTTATTGACGATTTACCTATCTGGCCGTCAATAAGGAGTTTTTAAAACTATCTTCTTAGAAGCGATTAAGTTGTTGATTAACCTGATTTTGAAGTTATGCTCTTTTCTAAAAATGAAAGTAATGCCGTTGCAAGCTGAAAGTGATCTTTGAAAACCAGAAACTGTTACAACTTATGTATTTTAACTCTGATTTCTGTTCTTAATCACAAAAGAACATTTGATATGCTATCTCTTAAAACGATATGACACAAGAAATCAAAATTTAAAGTAGTGACAGCTATGAAGCAGAAGTATGTACCCAGTTTGAATGAAGTTTAATTGTTAAAGTGTAACATTAGTCAGCCTAAAGTTCAATGTAAAACCAAAAGATAGAATAAGGCGCACGATGCTGTATGGGGCGGCCAATGGCAGTAGTACTCTTTTTTGAGTGTGTAAGGAATGTCATCCCGAGTATATTCATTTGCTTGACAGGAATAACGAAGAATATTACAGGAAGGTCCTTCTAAAAAACACGGGTTCCTTTGAATTGAAGACTAAAATTTCGACTTGTGATGGGGAACTCTGTTAAACTATGCAACTATTGTATTTCTCGCTTATACTGATCTAGCAAATCTTTAATAAGCCCGCAATATTAACACTTTAAAAATAATTTAGCAGATTTTTTTCAAAATTTTATTTCGATTCAGTTATTTCATATTTATAAGTATTTACAAGTATAGTTTACTTCTCAGTAGAGAATATCATATAAAAGTTGCTTTTATCTTTATCTTTCTTCGGCTCCTTATCCTTTTTGTCGTCCTTGTCCTTGCCTCCTGAAGACACTGAGACTTCCACATAGTACTTTGACTGAAGATAGGCAGCAGTGTAGCCGACAACTACGTTCCAGTGACTCTCGGGATGCTTTTCTTCAAATAATTGTGCGTAAAGTTCAGCCCGATCTGAATCCACTGTATAAACAGCGTAAGCTTCTCTTAAGCACTCAACAGCATCAACAATGTGATGAATAGATGGCACTGACGTTCTGTTCGTTGCATGAATCTGGAGAATAACCATCAATAATTACTGGAATTCACATTAACAACAATATTTAAAAATACTTACAACAACATCGACTGGAGTATCCTTTATAACACTTGCAAGAATCGCAGGTGCTAAACTAATAATAACGGCGAGTACGTGGAGAGAGTTGGCCATTTTCTTGGTCTTCTACGCTGCAACTTGGATAGTACGAGTCTTTTATAGGTAACACGGATAAATATTTGTTAGAAAACTCAAGTGTTTATCCTCAGTGTTACCTCGAGATATTATTGATTCATTGTTATCAGTTGTCTTAAAGGAAATCGGGAACAAAAATGGGAAGTGGAAAGTTTGAGTCATTGATGTGTTATTTTTAGAAAAACATTATTTTACATGGATTAACTTAATTTTAATTAAATAGTTTTGAGAGCCCATCCAAAAGTTCTAATCTTGTGATTGACTCAGAATAGAAATAACTTTAACATTTTAACTGCGCATTCAGAATTTGTATAACATAATTTGCTGTCGCAAAGTACGCAAAGCAAAGGCATTTAGTATATTTTCTAGATCTAGAGAGCGTCGCCCGAAGAAATCGTGATTGCTCTATTTAAACAATATGGTAAGATGAGGATTAGCTTTAATTGTCTATAAAGTAATTAGGTACACGGCTTTATCGTAATACGTACTCCAGTAATTATAAAATCTCGGCTCAAAACGTAAGCAAGCAACACGAGCAATAATGCACGTTGATGAAGAATTCTATACGTTTCCTGCGGTTCTCGAGAAGCTTAAATTGAAAAAGTGTCACTTTACCATTTTCTTCACTTTTCTCAAACTAATGTTAAATCATTTTAGGCGACATGGCCAGTTGAGTAAGAGATTTATGAGCAAACGAGGCCATATGAATCTCCACTTGAGCAACAGACCCTATCAGCCTCTCAATTATATTAAAGATTTCGGCAATACCCTTGTTTCGATCCGTTGGCGTTGGGTAATTTTCATACTTTTCACCATTAACGCCATATTCTTTACTGTTTTCGCCTGTTTGTGGATGTTGGACGCCTGGTTGAGTGGTGACATGGAAAGCAAAGAAGAAATAAAAAATGTTTGTATAGTGGGTACGAGAAGCTTTACCGGATATTTGCAATTGAGCATCGAAACGTTAACTACTACCGGCTATGGATATTTGTATGGTACTGAAAATTGTTACTTGATTTGGGTGATACACATGATGAGCACTTGCGTGATGATTTTGCTGGATGGCGCTTTTATTTCTGTGGTTTTTTTAAAAATTTGTAAACCTCTCCGGACGAGTTCTTTGGATAACTTTAGCAGGAGAGCAGTGGTAACTAAACCTAATTCATATTTAGACCTATCTACTGTTGAAAGTTTTGTTGCAGATTTCATTGAGGAACGGCAAGTTGTTTTTGATTTTTCGCATCTACGATAGCACGAAGAAACACAGTATCGATCCAAGAATTGAATTGTTTCTGCTGGAGGTTGAACCGAACAACCAACTTCTTGAGATTCATATCCAAAACCTCGAGATAGGCCCTCCCGGAGCGCTTTTGTGGCCAATTGATATTAGTCATGAAATCAACAAGAACAGCCCGTTTTGGGAAATGTCTGCAAGTGACTTGATGAATCGAAAGTGTGTTTGAATGTTAAAATATTGAAACTGTTTAAAGTGTCGCTGCATTTCAGATTCGAAATATTTGCTATATTGTCCGGCACTTCGCCTGTGACGGGCCAGTTTTCAGTCAGTCAAACTTCATATTTAAGCGATGAAGTTTTGTGGGGCTACCGCTTCAAGCCCTATTTGAGCTACAATGTAACTGCGCAACAACCAATGGTGGATGTCTTAAATGTCTTTAACACTGCTCCCTGCGATACTCCTCTTTGTAGTGCCAGCAATTTAAACGTAATTAAAAGCGCGCTAACATCCACAAATACCTGCTATGAATGAAATACGAGATTAAAGTCTTTTAAAATTGTTAGAATTTTCAATTTTCGCGCGTAGATTCAAATTAGTAAATAATGTCGTCGAATGGAGGCGCCACCTTATGACTTACGGCGCAAAGAATTGCAGATTTCTGCATCTGTTTTGTTGTTAGTTGTCAGTGTCAGACGACTCCGAAATTGTGTTTATTTAATTCTATCAAAATACGAAAATGAGACCAAATATACGTATTGAGATTCAGAACGACGCTCCTGCAGCTATGGAAGTGGATGAAAATGAAGAAGGTGAAGTGGAAGACTCGGACGAAGGGGAAACTTCTGCCGAACCCAACACCCAACTGTCCGCCAATAAGGTTCGTGACCTAACCTTGTGCTCTGCAGTATTTACTCGTTAGTCTACTGTTCAAACTTCGTACACTTTTATTCTTGAGTTTTAAAAGCCGCAGCCCAACCTCTTTGCTTTCTATCTAATTTTTTCCCCAGTTTGTAGGTACACTCGGCCAATTAAGTAATGCACAAGGGGTGCACAAATAATCTACGTTTACCACATTATCATCCAGTATAACGTAGAAAAAGTTGACAATTTGTGATCCCTTGTGCTTTTCTAATGTCTCCTACAAGTTTTTCTATGTTACATTTGATGAAAACGTAAAAAAGTACATTTTTTGCGCACCCCTTGTGCATTACTTAATTGGCCGGGTGTACAGTTGGGACAGGGGGTGCGCAAATGATCTACTTTTGCCACATTATGATCAAGTATAATGTGGAAAAAGTACACTATTTGCGCAGTCCCTGTGCATTATTTAATTCCCCGGCTGTACAATTGACACTGATTCGTTTCTCCCTTATTTTTTTAGTTCGTGGAAAATTGTGGTCTTAACATTAAATTATTGTTGTCAGTTTCAGTTGCCGCCAGTGACCAAAGGCGCCTTTGTGGCAGGCTTTGACGTGTTGGACAAAAAGGAGCAGGAAAAGCTCCAAGAGCGGGCGAAACGCTTCCAACTGAAACCGGACGAAATAAAAAACTTCACAGACGAGGACTTGCAAAATTTGCACACGAGTTTAGGGATAACTCCACGAAACGATTCAGTGATGCGTTTTGACGCAATCCACATGCGTGGCACTGAAGAGATGACCACAGAAGATGTCCTCGAGTACTTCCTGAAATACGCCCCGGTTTCAATCGAATGGATCGACGACAACAGCTGCAACGTGATATGGCTGGATCAAACGACAGCAGCGCGAGCGCTGCACTTCATCTCGAAACCCGTCAGAGGGATGCCGGTGAGAGACGACCGCGATTACTTCAACATAACGCAAGAACTTGACAGCGATCTCGACCAAAGTCCTTTGTTGGTGAATAAAAACCGCGAAGTTCAACTACAGGAAGATTCGTCGGTTGTCAAAGTTGATTTTGCAAATTCCGTGGATATTTCTGAGATTTCCGCTCCAATTCCACCGGGTTATTGGCGATTGGGGAATAAAGCACCAAAATCGTCTTGTTTGTTGGTGAGGTTTTCGATGAAAACCGACCAAAATCCGTTTAAAACCGAACAATTCAGTTGGTATACTAACAAAAAGTTGCGTAAAACAGCCAAGGGAAGGCCGCAAGGGATCTTTGGTCGAAACAAAGACATGACAACAGAAACTCAAGAGAATCCTTGGAGTATTTTGGCGAAGAATTGGGACGAAGACGAGAAATTCCGGGAACGAGAACGCGGGCCGGCGGAAGAAGAGCCGAAAGTAGAAGTGAGCAATCCGAATTTGCGGGTGAGATTAGGGAGTAAACGTAAGGAAACGCACGATTCTGATTCTGAGAAGGCAGAACCAAAGAAGGTTAAAATTCCGAGAATGCGAATGTACGCGGATGAGGAAGAAGAAAAGATTAAACGTAAAAAATTATTGCATTCAATCAAACAACAATTTGATAAAATAGCGGCAGATGAGAGCCCCTCCGACTTGCGTAAAGTTTTGAGCACAAATTCACGACGAACAGTTAAACCCGAAGAACCGAAAGTGGTTGATTTAGGTTCAATTTTGAAGAATCGCACAAAAAAATTGGTGTTTGAGGTCAAGACCGAACACGCGCGAGAACACGAGGAACGACCTGCGAGACATCCGCGCGAACGAAGAGAGGTCAGGCAAAGACTCAGGACGTACCATGACGAAGATAATGATGGTGTTTCTTACGATGATGGAAAACCGAAAAGTAAAGTGGCCGTGGTTATCAAAACCCAGAAGAAGCCGGCGGTGGCTTCCACTGTTGCATCCACTGTTTGGTCCAGAATCAGTCGCGTAAATAATTCGGAAAGTTCGAGCGAGAACGGGTCAGAGGACTCGAGTTCGTCACGGAATTCTTCGGAATCGGGGCAAGAGGAGGAGGAAGAAGAAACAATTGTCCCCAGGCGGACGTTGGACAGGCCTGGTTTTAACGCTCATGCCAGAAGAGAGGCGGAGAAGAAATCGGTTTTACACAAGAATCCTCTCAAAATCGAAATCAGCAATGATCACTATAAGAACAATTAAAATAGTTTATTATTTTTATTATTGCGGCGTATTTACAATCTTATACTTTATTTGTTTTGGAATTTGTATGTATTTGTATGTACATATTTGTAATAGTACCAATATATTTTCTTTTTTAAGAAATGAGTTCGTTTTTTAAACCAGATATTCACAACAAGGTTTCTCTACTTTTTTCTGTAAAAATAAAGATGTCGAAATACTTATTTTACAAAAATGTTTTCTTAGAACAAGAAAAAGCAGAGGGAAAGATGGAGAGGTGAGAAGGATAGGCAACACAAAATTCATGAATTGCTTATCTTTACCTGTCCCTATGCTTTTCATTGTCGCAAAAAACTATTTCCGCATCTTTATTCTTACAGAATATGCCATTGTTATAAGTATTACCATTGTTGTATTACCATAATTATTTTGTACTCTGGTGTTATTGTTACCTCTTAAACGTCAAAAGTCACAAATACTATTATTGTCAAATTAAAAGTGTTTTTTTTTTGAAAATTAATGTAAGAAGAAGACGTTTACTTTATAACAAAGTCTAAATTATTACGTAAAACAGTTAAGAGAAATTCGGAATGTTAGAGGAAGACGTTCAAGAGTTAGTTTCGCTTAAAAATGCTATACACGGCAGCATCGCCACTATTCAAAGGCAGGTCTCTGCCTCGGTTTCGCGACCGCTCCATTACAAGGAAGCGGTGTCCCCAGGAAGTCAAAGTTATGTTTATTTGGAAGAAGGTAATTACAATTTTTTTCAAATTTTATCAGTAAATAATCAACGTTAAAAAACAGAGCGAAGCAACAAAACGGATCGGAAATATCCAAAATACAGGCATCGAGCCCTAAGTGCTGGAAATGCAGAAGACAAACGCACTTCGCTGTATAACGGCAGTTTAACACCTTCAAAAACTACTTTTTCGGATTCAAAAATTTTGAAAAGAAACAGCACGATTAAAACAACGATGCGAATCTCCAAAAATGTAAAAAAATAATTTTTTTTTATCTAAATCAACTAAAAACTTTGTTTTCAGAGAAACGGTTGCAAAACCCAAATCGATACCGACAGTGTCAAACAACTAAAGCACGACATGAAAGCAATTAAAGATCAACTATCAATGTTGACCAAAACTAAAACCGAAGCTCTAGAAATTACGCAAGAGCTCGAAGTTAGATACAACAAATTACAACAGAAGAGTCAACAACAACAAAGCGAAATTGAGCGTTTGCAAGAACAAAACATGAAACTTTCGGCTAGAAATAACGGAGCAAAATTTCGTGAAATGATGGAGGTGAAGCAAAATTTAGACCAATACGAGGCGAAATTGAGTCAGTTGTACAATGAGTTTTTGGAATCGTCCAAAATCATGGAGGAGAGCAGGAATAAAATTTGCAAGTGTGTCAAGGAAAAGAGCAACGATTTTTATGTATCCAAGGACCAGTTTACACAAGCACTTAAACACAAAGACCACAAGTACGATCAGCTGAGCAGAATGTATGAGGAACTGAAAGAAAGAACAGATGAAGTCGAGGGAAGAAATCAACAACTCAGAGAAAGTATGAACAATTTAGAGAACGAATTGAACCAAGCTTTGGAAGCGACAGAAATACTTCGAAAGGTAAATTCTTTATTTCTTAATACAGCTTTGTTGCGTAAAGGTAATGTTGAATTGGGAAATCAAAAGTTTGGGGTGGTCTCGCAACAATTCAAGTTTGGTTAAATTTAGAACTTGATTGTCAAACTAAAGTTATATTCAGGGAGAAGCAATACTGAAGAAGCAACAAGAAGAAATGAAGGTAAAAAATTTCAGCTACATTAAACAACTGGAGGAAAAATCACGAGCAATCTGTAAGATGACTAGGGCCGTGGAAGAACTCAAGAAGCACGTTTGTGACTGCACCAAAACCTCCGACGACTACAAAGTGTTGAAGACAAAACACGAAGAACTCGCCACCCAACACAAGATGCTTCTGCAAAAATTCAAAACGAACGAAATCATCGATTTTCGCAAGTAACTCCTTGACACATCTCAAAGTTCGCAGAACGTTTACAGCTAATTCAGAATGCAGGCATCAAGAGAATCAGCGACTGATCGACACTATGCGAACCAACGAATTGAAACTGATCAAAGAACAGCAAAAACTTAAAACGTTCGCCGCGGAACTAACGACAATTGTTAACGAACTGGAAGAAACAGTAGCCCAAATGGGTTGTTCGTTACAAGAAAAAGAATTTGTAATTCAGTCGCAAATTACGGAACTGGCCGCGAAAAATCGACAGCTTCAGTTGTCCAACGAGAGTTTGTTGCAGCTAAGACGGAGGAACGTTGATGAACAAGACGAACCTGTGGTAGCTCGCAACGAAAGCTTGCCTCATTTAACGGAAGAACTTCAAGAACTGATGTGAGTGATGATTAAAAAATTGTGGGAAATTATTCCACGATTATGCGTCACGGTATTGATTGAAAATTTGATAAATTATGACATCATGCGGTTGAAGGCATGAATAATTATTTAACAAAAAATTGCAAAAACTAAACCGCCAGGCGACGAGAGGTATTATCAGAGATCACGTGTTGTCTATGGGCAACGCCTGCAAGTTTTAACTATTTCGAAAAACTTTAATTATATTTTGGAAAATTTAACTAACTTAAAGATAAATATTGATAATTTTTTTATCGAGGTTGCAAAAAAGTAGTTACAGTCAGTTATCTTTTGACAGCGCCGCCCTGTACGTGGAAATCGACAAAGTGCTGGCCAAAGAGCAAATAATCCGTTATCAATTTCGCGATATCTGCGCCCTACGTTGCCTCCTGGCTGCCAAAGAAAAACAACTGGTATGCTTGAAGACCGAATTGGAGATGGCGAAGCAACAAATGACGTGCTTGTTGAAAGGGCGAAGATTATACCAGCAACAGACAAAGGTGGGTGGGTGCTTGTGTGCCACAAGTTGCGTGATTCGAATAAGGTCAGAGGTCGCATTTTATTGATGCAGTCGAAATCACCGCACCTTATCAGCGAAAGAAATCTAAGTACGTTACCCCAATGTTCGAGCATTCGGACAGGTATAGAAAAAAGAGCCGATAATGTTGAGAAATGCATGTTGGTTGTTAATGGAGTTTTTTTTGCGTCTGTTTCGCGAAGGATAAGTACATACTTAATAAGCACGATGTTTCGTGATGTGGTTGTTAATTGAATAAAAAAAAGTTTTCGCTTCAACCAAAATTTGAATAATAGAAGCGATAAAGGCCACAAACACCCAGTCTCTTACGTGCTTGCAAAGTTAGTTTTTACTTATCATTCGATTTGAAAATTGTAACGTTACTCATTTTCACCCAGTTGCTTTCTCTTTTTTAAACTGTTGTTTAAACAATTAAATTTTAAAAAGAAGCTTGATTTGCATGGTTTTTATTCCAGGAATTTGATAGAGAGCAACCAATAAATAGTTACACTAAAGACGAACTAAACGATGGAGACTACGATGATGATGCTTGTCAACAATGTTGCAAATCTTTGCTCTACAGCTAGAGACAAAGTTTTTTAAACCCGAATAAAAAACAAGAAGAAAACGGAGAAAAACTTTGTTTTTTTTTAAGTAGCCAACTTTTCTACAATCAATTTCGTATTAATGGAGTCACGTATTGGACACATCAAGGTTTTCTGTGAATCTCGCTTTAATAATTAATTAACGACAACAACAAATTGAGTAAGTAATCACAGGTTCCTTATTACTGTCGATTTTCTTCTTGCGATCTTCAGGCGTGAGTAACCCTATTTTTTCACCCACGACCTTGTCTTAACACAATAAAATTCCTTAATTTTTTTTATCTATTCAGCTAGTGATTTAATCAGACTGTATCATCATTTACGCATTCACACTCATCGTACAGAACCGTATGATTCCATAGAATCGGTATTTGTAAACAGAATATGTTATTTATTTACGATATTGTGGAAGTTTATGGAAGGTATTTAGGCAATTATTATTTTTGTCTTTTTTGCAAACGGTAAAGAACCGGCTAATTTCGATGCAAATGAAGGTGATGCTATGGAAGATGACTGCACTGCACGAATTTTTAGAGTCGGGGATTCCAAGAACATATTCATCTTGTGCGAGTAATTATAGCTGACACCGTCCAAATTTTACAACTAGGTACATACAAATTGATTAAATTTGAACAAATTATGCAAAAATAAAGATTATATCGTGGTTACGTCTATGACTTCATTTATTCATACATAATCAGAAATTGATATTATTTATTTAGAATTCAGTTTTAATTAACATCGAGCATTAGGTACTTTTCTAACATTATTTATACATGGCTCTTGTCTGTAGTTTGAGTGAATAAATCTCTTCGACCGTAAGAAGTTGATAATTGGCTAAGACCAACATAATTTTCTCTTTGAAAATTTGCAACATCAATAAGTATGCAGGACAAGAGTAAAATCAACTTGAATGGTTCCCATTTCGAATAAAGCTCATTGTACTAGCACAAAAGATTGTTTGATAATAATATTTTGTTTAATTATTGACCAGGCTGCAGGCGCAATTCTTTCAGAATCTCAATTAGCATACTTTTTTCGAAAACCTCCAACTCTCATTAATTGCATTGTCGCAACAAGAACAAATAATAACCACGTACGTAATTAAATTAATAGGTAATCACAGATATTTACATCCTATCATCATTATCTCCAAGGATGCCATCCTGCCGTTGCGATGGACACCGTCCAATAATAACATGTCATTTTTCCAATTAATCCCGGAATTTGAATAAATTTCGTTGGAAATTGACTCTAAAGTGAGCTACGCTCCGATCAATTCAACTCTAATAACAACAACAATAGTTTTTCTTTTCCTTCATCACCTTGTCTCCCCGTACAAAAACTCACGTGAGACAAATAACCTACGTCTTCATTCTTCAATGCTTAATACCTGTAAACTCAACAACAGGTAGCTGAACATGATTGTGTCATGCCAGAACATCCTGATGACTATTTATAATTCGCTTACTTTATTCTCTCTTCATTTCGTGGGTGGACGAGGTCCTGCTAGTATCTTACCCGTTTTCATAAAATCGTCAACTAGTACGAAATGTTTCTGTTGCAATTTTGCGTGTTGTTGTTGATAGTTCGTGGTGCGGTCAGTGCAGCGTTGCAACCTGTTCGTAACGCTCTTTACGAAGTACCCGGAAATCGGCCCTTGTTAATCAAAATGTATCCGGCCGTGGAAAACTATCAAAGTGATGTTTACGAGGTTTATGCGGAACCTTACAATTATGTAAGAGTTTTTTTTCGCTTGAAATTTCGAAGTTGCTAACATAATGTTCAGGACTTAAGGGCAGCGTCTGCAGTCGCTCTGATTCAGGGAGAAGGTGAAAATGCAGTTAAGGGCGAAATCGTATTCCTGCAACAACACCCTCCAGGTGGCCCCGTCTTTATCCAGGGCAATATCACGGATCTACCAGCGGGCAAACATGGGCTACATATCCATCAAGCAGGGGATATGAGACAAGGGTGCGAAAAGCTTGGGGGACATTTCAATCCTTATTTGGTAAGTTCTTCTTCCAGTAATCAACAGAAATCATTTACTCGTGATGCAGTTGGGGATGTTAAAAAACTTGGCAATTTTATCTCTAAAGGTTTCTCCTGATTAGGTATCTAATTAACGTTAATGACTTTAAGCTCCAACACGGAGGACCTACTGATCCATTACGCCATGTTGGTGATTTGGGTAACGTCGAGGCAGGAGAAGACGGTGTTGCAGAGATTAAGATAATTGACCCGCTCTTGTCTTTAACCGGAGGACCAAGAGGAGTGGTAGGAAGAGCTATTGTAATCACGACGGATCCTGATGATTTAGCACGAGGTGGTACCGCTGACAGCTTAGCTAATGGCAATTCGGGAAAACCATTAGCTTGCGGCGTTATTGCCTATGTTAGGTAGTTGTAGTGCATATGCTGAAATTACGTAGGAATCTGCTGTGTAATTATTTAAACTAGAATAGTAACGTATTCTTTTATGTTATAAAAATATATAATTAAAACTACTGAATCTCTTCCCGTGAATCTCGTATCAAACACTTGACATTGTTAAACTTATAACAAAGGAAAGTGAATTTCCTTTTAACTGAAATACGTTATCATAACGGCTGTTGTGCTGAGAAAGATATAGTTAATAATCAATAGAGTGCGCAGTGCGCGTTTTCAGTAATAATGTTTACAATTAAATCATTAAAAGTTATGCAACCAGATATACTATATCTCAAGTAACAAATCTGGGGTATCTATTTTTCTGTCTGAGTGCCTACCTATACACTTTACTTGATTGATAAATAAAAACTTCCTTGAGATCGGATCTTTATCTTTCTAATCACAATCAAACTAGGTTCATATAAAACTATAAAAGTTCTCAAGCCGTAATAATTAGATACTTATCATCTTAATTGGCAATAAATAGTCAATTGTCAATCAAAACCTTTGTCGGCTCTCAATAACCATCTGGCAATAATAGTCCTAAATGTTAAGCAATATTTGATATTTGCAGTATCAAGAAACAAAAGCCTATCCTACAATATGCATCAAACAAAACCCTTTAAAACTTTGAATCTATTCCAAATATGGATCAGGAATGTTTTTTATTTAGTTTATTCGGATCTTGACATTGAGATTTCCACACATTAACTAGGTACCTCAAGCAATGATCTTGCACTTGTACCTGTAACCTACTTATCATTTCATATGGCAAGCTACATATCAAGCAAATATCTCTTAGTTTGAATTGATCAAGTACTGACCAAAATAGTCTTCTATTACTCAAAGTTGTCTTCACTGGATTTATTGTTGTCTTATATTCTGTATGAAATACTAACAGTCAAGTTCTTGACTGTCATTGTTGTTGATGATAGTGATTGAAAGTTGACAACAGGTGTCATGTTCTATATTAGTTTGTCCGTAAAGATCTGGAAGGAGCATCAATAGGCACCAATGTTTTATCGAACTTGATGGGTTCATGAAACGGAATTTTTTCATGAATTTGGTTATTTTCCCATAAAGACAGTTATTTTCCCATATAGACATATTTACGTACCCACTAAAAATTCCAGACTCAGGCTAAATTCTTCAAAATTTCTATGAATCACACTTCCCACGAGACAGAAGATCTAGATCTAAAAGAAGACTTAGAGAAGTGAAAAGTGGAGGACTTCCCCAAATCCAGTGCTTTACTGATCCAGTAACCTTCCGACTAAGAATAAGTATATTGCGCTGTAATGTTTACACTTCACCCATGACGCCGTAGCGCTGATATCTATTCGGAATCCTTTAATGGCGCTTATAAGAACCTTGTCCACATTTCTCTGCCAGTAAAACTTAAGGTAAGCTAGAGAATTGACCGGCGATTTGTCATTAAATTAGGACAAGCGCTCTAGTAATATTTGTTAGTGTCAAACTAGTGTGTGTACAGACAGCGTGTGGTGAAATTATCACCGGCATAAGACAAGTAGGTAAGTGAAAAATTAGCCATTCACGAATTTTATTTACTTTATTTACATAATTAATGTTATATAAGTTTGACCTTGGTCGCGTTTTATCGCATCAAGAAATCCCAGAGCTGATTTATTCGCACCAGCATTTTAACAATAAAGGAACGGCGTCGAGTGTATTGTTTAATTTACGAATTGAGGCGAAATTTGATGGGGGCGAACAGAGTTTAATCGTTTCTTCGCGGAATTAGATTCGATTTGTTCGTGGGTGTTGCGGAAATTACACAATTTTACAATAAATTGGCGTTGGCACCCTCACACTCCTTGCTATATACAATTTCAATTACAAAATCGATAGTCTTAAAAGCTTTTCATTATGGTGGTAACCTAAATATGGGAAGTTATGACCCCATAAAACCGCGTTGTCCCAGAACAAAATTGTAGCTACTCACAATATGGGAAGAAAATTAAAAGAGTTGAAGTAGTCCTATATCGTCTAATTATACCTTTAAAGTTTTGAGCATTTTTTATTGAATTCAAGAAAATTCGCAACTATTTCGTATCATTCAACTATGTAGTAGTGATATGTTTAACGATAGCAACAACGCGTGCTGTTAATTGTAGGAGCTACTGTAATGAGTACCTTTACCTGCTATTTGCATACATTTTATTCTAGATTAAGAAAATACAGTATGTAGTTTATTAGCAAAGTATTAGTAGAGTCTGTTGGCTATGCATGGCGAAGAGATTTTTCTATAAAGATCACCAAAACATTGTTAAAAAGTTATAAAGCAACTTTATTAAAGCTAAGCTGATGTAAAAAAATTAAAATAAAAGAAGGCTGTTTACCTGATAACTATTCAATAATCAGGCGTTCACTATCAAACACCTTAAAAAATATAATTCAATTGGGTGATAAGCTTGTTTTTTTTTTAATATTGTTTATAATATTTATTGTTTATAATATGCTTAAACCTCTGTTAAGCACGGTTACAACTGTTTAACGCAGTCGCAGTCACGTTGCGACGAAGTTAATTGTTGCTATATAATGTTTGTTTGGCGTTAATTACTACCATTTTTGTGGCGTAGTGACAAGTATAAAGAACTGACGATTACATTTTAGGTATTTACTACTTTCATATTTTAATTATTACTGATGTTATACTAACTTTGCTATTTGTTTAAACTTAGTAGTTTCATTCGCTTAAGTAAAAGACTGCGACTATACACTTATTTTTAATAGGTGCATTGATCTGTTGTTGTCAATGAAGTTTCAGAAAGCAATTTTACAACACGCAACTTCTAAATAAAATATTATAACCTGTTGGCATTCAAAGTCACAATAAGAAGAACTAGACGTTAATCGCAAAAAGGTAAAAGAAAAAATGAACCAAAAAATACACTCCGCTGAAGTTCAGTTGTACCTTTAAGAAGCTCTAATTCCAACTGGTTCATTTTTTCTTAACGATTTGATTGGCCGTACTCTAGCAACTATGCACCAGGTTCAATCCGTTCAGCTAAAGATTAACTCTTTTTTGGTACAATTCGACTTCAGTTTTTGGTTTCAACCTCATATTAGTTTAACCTTTGAGCAAATAAAGTCCAGCTAAAGTAGTAAAGTATTTTTGGAAAAACCGACGTATCCAAGTAAACAACAAAAGGCGATGACCTTTGGTTTTTATAGAGCAACTATCGGTCCTCGCTATTATTTCTCGTGCAATCTTCTGAAATTGGTGGTCAATACGACTAAAACTCTTTCTATTCAAAATTTTTTCCATCAAGTTAATTTTTCGTCATTTACTAATTTGCTAGTCAGTAGGTACAAATGCAAAAATGTAATTGCTGTAACTCTTAATTTTTGTCGCACAATACTATTCTAAAGAAACCAACGAAACACAATGATTGCAATAGACCTTGCAGAACTGACCACAGCGAAGCACATAATTCGAGTAACACCCAATTCAAGAAAATTTGCATATTTAACACGAGCGCATACAATTACCGCTGATTGGTGTGTTGACTGCAAAAAAAAACCGGTCGTCTTGATAAGATCCTCGGAAGGTATAAAAGCGCCTCTTATGATGTCTCCATTAGTTCATAACACCTCACCGTACCACCGGCACTTTCTCTTGTGGTATAGCTCCTTGGCATACATCAAGATCTCGTTTATCAAGGCGTGCCACTAATAATATTGGTGTTTGTTCTTTTCTAGAAAAGATGTCAAACATGATGCAAATAATCGTCCTTGCCACAATTTTGGGCTACGCCTCTGCGGTAAGTACCGCCACCTCAAATAACTACACTATCTGGAAAATTCAACGGGGTTGAGAGTTGACGTGACTAGTTTTGTTATTTTTGGTTATTTCGACTAAAGTTTTATTATTATTATTAACGAAATTACAGGTAAACCAAGCGGTAGTTTTTCTCCAAGGCACCGATATTACCGGCAACGTGACGTTCACTCAAGAAACAGACGGAGTTTCAGTCGAAGGCAGAATCGTTGGCCTGACAAAGGGTGATCACGGTTTCCACGTTCACGAAAAAGGCGATTTAACCGGAGGATGTGCCACGGCTGGTCCTCACTTTAATCCTGGAAACGTAATTTTTTTTTAATAAGTTTTAGTAAAAATAGTTACGAGTATTTTGTTGATTTTTACAGAAAGTTCATGGTGGTCCTTCTGATTCCGAACGCCACATTGGCGATTTGGGCAATGTTAATGCCCAAGCTGATGGTGTAGCGACTTTTAAATTCAGCGATTCGCTTATTTCGTTGACTGGAGCTAACTCGATTGTCGGCCGTGCTGTAGTGGTGCATTCTGATCCTGATGATTTTGGTAAAGGGGGATTCCCAGATTCTAACACTACTGGACATTCCGGAACTCGAGTAGCCTGCGGTGTCATCGGAATTGTGTAATTATTTAACTTTTGTTTTGTTTAGTGTTACGTATGCTTATGTAGTTGTGTAATGATAATATACAGTTTTTATGTGAATGTCTGCTTGATTGTGCCGGCCCTGCTGGGATAACTGCTATGTATATGTTACATAATCAGCATTGAATAACCTTCCTCCAAAGAGACATACCATTAGATAATAGATATCTTCAGAAACATTAAGTAACAGAAAAAATTAAGTATTTTGGTTCTCCTGATGAAAAATACAACAATAGTAAATAGTAAGAGTAATTTCATTATTTTGATAAGTAGTTGGACTCGCTGTTCAGAATTCCTAATCGTACTAATTAACTTGTCCAAATTAGTGATTGATTAATTGTCGTTTAAAGAGCGCAACAACTACTTACGTTCTGGTTATAGATAACATACGTAGGTAATTGTCGATAAAAATAAGTAGGTATGTTTCTTTGTGTCTATCTTTAATCTATTGACTATAGGTACTCGTCTAACAATAGGAACTAGGTTTTCTTTCGATAACAAGTCTACAATAGGCACGTAGCACGATACGGAAAGAATAAGAAACTAGAACAGATTTAATGAAAATAACACTCAATTCAATGTTGCTTCATAATTATTTTGTGGCAATTTTTTTATTTTTATTTAAACTTTTTGCTTTTACCTAGTTCAGGTCGCGCCTCCGCCATTTTGCCACTTTAATCATTGCGTTCCTGATACAAAATTAATACGCGTAAAGTTTTTATTATACTTCTTTCTATTCAATAGTTGTTCTTTGTACTAATGAACAATTAAGATTCTAAACCTCTTTTATTAAACCTTTGTGACTATTATTAAAGAAAGGCTTCAATGACACAGTTATTGATCCTAGGATAATTATAGGGATAGAAAAAGCGTTTCATTCGAATAACAAGTGTGCTAATATTAATACTATTTTGTAATCTCATTCTAAACATTGTTGCAGGGAGTTGGACAATTCTTCGTCTTCACTCGCCATATCTACAATGCTCCTTCTTTTGACTTCAATTCTGTTGTCTGCGCTAAACATTCAGTGGTAACCCTAACCATCATCAACCCCCTTAACAGTATACTTAAGTATTATGTAATCTATATAGATATTTATTTCGTATTTTTGTTACGTGACTCAATAAATGATTGTAATTTCTCTCGTGACATTTTCCAAGATTTTGCTAAAACGTAGAAATTCAATTGAATTACAAGAATTCTGTTCTTGGTACGAATTTACATAATCAATAATTCACAGAAGTACAACGAAATGATAGAACCAACCCTTTACTTGTTAACCTGACAATCAATTATTTTTCTTGACGTTTTCCATTGTCCAAAACTTCTCCTCAACTAATGTCTTGAGTACCTAATTCATTTAACAAACCCAAAGAGCAAACTTCTTGAAAAAAATACGGTTTTACCCTAAAATTTCACAGTAATTTTAATAACGATCTTTTGGGTGACTCATATTTAAATTAGGTTGAAGCGCTTTTTATAGGGATGACCTAATTCGAAAGCAGGTGGTTTCGTGACCAAAGAGCTTTATCAAAAGGCGTTTCGTCGACATTGAGTGGTGTGACCCATTTAATACCTCAACACCTACACTGCATTTTATTGGACCTTATTGAAAATGAGGGTGAATAAACTGCCCTTTCCGCGACCTTTTCAAAGTCGAATAAATTTTACGAGTCTCTCAAATGACACGCAATTAGGGTCGTTAACTTTCGGGAGCCACAAAAATTGACATGTAAACAAGGAATATTTTTAGAACGTATAAGAGAATTTTATGAAAAATTTAGCACAAGTCAAACCTGGCTTGATGGACCGGAAAGCGAGCGATAAAATCTTTGATGTTAGCCAAAAAGGCAACAGAATAATAGCGCAGGGTTTCGCTTATGTTACTATAGCAACTTGCTTGACCACACCACGACTGGCCAATAGATGGCCACTTTTGGTCAAGAGTTCACATTCAACAATCTACTACGAAGTTTGAAGGTGGTGCAAGAGTCATGGTAAAGATGCAATCCTGCGAGTTGAGTGTTATCAAGTACATTTTATTTGCTTTCAATTTGGTGTTTGCGGTAAAACCTTGCATGGTTGGATTCTTGACTTTTAAATTGAAAAGTACTTTTTAGATATCTGGAATTGGTTTAATTGTTGCTGGAGCTTTAGTTCTTTCCGATGTAGGAGAGTTCAGTCATTTTATGGAAGGGAGGATCTTGGCGCCTCCCGTTGTCTTGATCGTTGCTGGATGTATAGTCTTCCTTGTTGCTTCCTTGGGATGCTATGGAGCCATCCGAGAATCCTACTACATGTTGATGGCCGTAAGTACAATTAAAAAAATATTAAGAACAATAACATTTTTCTTCACCATTCCACATCTCTTCATTTCTCATAATGATATATTTTACTCATTTTTGGTGATTTTTATAAGCAATTATTTTAAATTAATTATAACATTACTAAAATGCTGTTTTCAGTTCGCCCTTTGTCTTTTGATAATTTTTATCGTCGAACTAGCTGTCGGTATCGCCGCAGCGATCTACAAAAATGACTTCCAAATGGCAATGAGAGACATAATGAAGAGCTCGATGGAACGCTTCGGCACCAGCAAAGCGGATAGGATAGCTTGGAATAACTTGCAAACTAAGGTATAAATTATCCAGGAACTCAACGTCTAAGTATTCAAAAAATATTGATAGGAAGATGAAAGTGATTTTTTTTACGGTATTGTTTAACTTTCAGTTGGAATGTTGTGGTGTGGAAGGGCCCAAAGACTGGCCGGCCAACAATCGACCCTTGTCCTGTTGTCATTCGCCACGGGAGGGAGCTCCTCTACCAGAAGCCCACCACTGCAATGCTGCAGAACCCGCGGATGGAATTTTGTATTCAGATGGATGTTTCGAAGAGTTACAAATGAAAGCTGATTCTGGAGCTAAAGTTTTGATTGGCGTAGGAATTGGCATCGCCTTCATTGAGGTAAGAAAACTTTTTTTTGCAAGTACATATATTGATTATTTCTTTTCATGTACATTAGTGCGATTTTTTGCGTGTTACTTACTTTTTCATTTTTTTAGGTGATTGGGATCATTCTAGCGTGTTGGTTGGCGTCAGCAATAAAGAATAGAGAATGATGCTATGCCTAAGCAATGGAATCGAGAGGTGGAAGCTAAAAGCCGAAATTTTTTTCAAAGAATCCACATAATCTGTAGTAATTAAGATAATACAAAACTCCAATTGTTATATTTAATTCAATATTAAGGTCTTCATCGAATCTCTGGAATTTTAAGCATCATACCATCAAATGAACATGGACCGACCATAAATTCTCAATATCAATAGTTTATTTCCTTCCCACGAAGCAAATATTACATATTAGTATAATGGTGTACAAGATAAATTATATTTTTTTGAAATATTCAACGCAATTTGCAAGATATCAAGAGATTAAACAATAATGAAATATATTTTTTAGATATTGTTAACTGTTTAGTGTTAGAAGTATTATGTTCAAAATCATGACACCAAATTATTTTCTATAAGTACCTACTTAATAAGATTTTAGATAATTATGTATAATTTGTACGTCCAATTTTCACACTTTAATTGCATTGCACAGATAGCAATAAAACCATCATCATTATTTAGTGTAGATACATCTCAATATACTACTTCAGTACTCCTGTTTCAACGTCATCTGTTAATAATTTTGATTATTGATGTTGGTAACAAGGGTAAACAAAAAATTGTTTACCTTTCTTAGAATTCCAACCCTACTAGCAATAATTATTTTTACCATTAATATCTTACCACAAGTTTTTCAGTTTTTCATTTTCATATAATCAGTAGAAGAACAATGGTGGAAGTGAAAAGTGATAACGCTAATTGAAAAAGTTTACTATACATAATACATATAAACTGACCCTAAGTTATTCGACAGTAGATGTCGCCTCTATGTCAGAGCTTGACATGTTTGCGGTATTTAGTTTCACTCCTAGTCGCGCTTCAAAAAGCAGCGAATCTGTTTCAATTTAAATTTTAATAATTCTTTACTAGTTGTAACCATATCTTATTATATTGATACCACTTGAAAAGTCACGTCACTTTTTTGTGACAATAATTAGCTGTAAATATCAGCTCACAGCAACGAGCGCTATGGGGTTGCAAAAGAAGTTATTATTCAGTTCTTCTTTTCATAGTATGTTAATGAGGTTCGATATAGGTTAAGTACCACTATCAAGTAAAGGATCATTAAGCGCCCCTAACAGCGTTATACGAATCGATTAATGTTTAAATAGATCTTTGGGCGCCGCAACCAAAAGGGTGTGCCCCAGATCGTAAATTAGTTGGTCCTGCAAAAAAATAATGAAAACAATTTGATTTTAGAGAAAATCGAGGAGAAAAGTGCTTTGATAAATTCAGACGTTTAATGAGTAACTCCTAAAAATGTGGAACGAGTTGGTTGTAATTTTCAAAATTTCTTGGAAACTATGTCGTTTTTAGCGTGCTGTGTAAAAAAGTTATATCTTTCAGTTTATCTGATAGTTAGCGAGAACGCGAGATCAATTTTACAAGAATCTAATTTACCTACATTGGAAGCGTTGAACTTTAGCTCCTTTTTGTATCGTGACTTCAAGTTATAAATATCACCACCACCACCCTTTACTCAAAATGCGCGTCTTGAGTTGAACGCACTATTGTTGCCAAAACAATCCATTAGCATTAGCAGTTAGCGCACCTTAGTGTGATTAAGTAATAGAACTTTATTTGGAAAGTGGCCAAGAAAAAGATGTTCCACGAACAAAAAAAAAAAAAAAATAATAAGAAACTTTACGAATCACCAAACACAATAACTATTGCGTAGCCAACAGATCGGGTTTCTGACAACGACCATAAAGTCACCTAATTTAGTTGTCTATTACTTTTTGTTTGTTGTGGTAAAGTTGGACATGCAGGACTCATTTTAAGTGCTTTTGAGATCGATTTAATGTTGCATAGTTATCGATTCAAGCTCGACATGGAAAGAACAACAATTCGAGTATTAATAAAATTGAATTTTTCTTGTAACAACTCGCTAATGAGTTTTTAAGTACTTCACGCCGCGTCGACTAACAAAATCAAGCTCCAATTAACGTGATTATTTTTTTTAACGTACCTCTACATACTCCACTCGAATCGATTTACTCCTGAAGCCGTTGACCTGACAAATAAATTTCATGAATCTAGCCACAAAAATGTTACTACCTACAGTTTGTAACTATTCTTACAAATTTTGGTTGTATTTTTGAAGAAACTGATTTCCAATTTTTACAACAATTGTTTTGACATAGAAAAATTGTGCAATCAAAAGAAAAACTACTGCTGAAACTAGATAGTTTTTATTTCGTGCTAACTGGAACCGAAATATGCGACATAATTACTAGAAATGACCAAATTAGACGGGGCAATTATTTTCCAGTGATAACCTTTGCGTAAACTCGCAATGTGTTGGTGGCGGTGCCCCTTGGACAATTAAAGGGGTGCTATAGCAACAGAATGTTGTAAGCGCCGACAGAAATTTTCCAAAAGCAACTCCGCTCCCCAATAACGTTACGTTGGACTACTTTAACGGGTGGAAGTTCATCGTCAATTCGGTTCGTGTAGTTTTAGCAATAACACACGTTTAGTTCCGTGCCCAACGCAACTACGCGACATCATTCAGTGCCATCGCCAGAATGGAGTCCTGCGAAATGGGCCTTATCAAATACATTTTGTTCATATTTAATCTCATATTTGCAGTAAGTTAATCCAAAATGTTCGAATAACAATAATTTTATTATTTTCGCGTCAACTTTTTTAAGTATTATTTTTTCTGCAACAAAGATTAACAACCACGACATGTTTTAAATATTGGCCATTTTTAAATTATTCCTAACATATTATTTTTATTTTATACCACAGCACGAAGGATTGTGGTGAATGGGTGTGTTAATTTAATGTAGACCTGGTTTTAGCATAATATGATCGTCAAGAGATTTTAATTAATTATTATGAGGAAAAGTACCTACGAAATAGTTGATGCTCAAACAGAATAAAATTTTTCAAATAAGGATGGCGTAGAAAAATAGGAAATTAAAATAGGTGCATGTGGATTACATGTAACGTAAACTAAAACCATTTCATTTTAGGTAGCTACAAAGTCATTCAGGTAATTCTTTTAGAAGTTATAATTTTTTTAAATGTTGCAAGTTCAATTTCCTCTTCAGAAACTTTTTATTTTTTGGCCTTTAGCCGTAGTGAAATTGGTCACATAACTAACAAAGGCTTTGTTTTACGATTTTTGTAAACTATTTAAAACAAGTTCAGAATAAAATCTTCAAAGAAGCATGAAACTATTTACAAATGGTGGATGCGCCGGGTGAAAACCGTTGCTTCAAAATTCGTCAAAAATTAACAAATTAAGTTAAACAAAAGTTTTTTTTTTCTTGAAATAAAACAACATTAGTGCTATTTAGGCAAATAAAAAATGGGTCAGTAAAGTATTTTCTTTTCTAAAAACTTTTTTTTTTTAATTTGGTAGTATGTATCTGCAAAATTTGTATTTTGAGCTCGGTTTCATAAGGTAGGTACAATGATTCCAACAAATTTTTACGTAAGTAAATTTATTGACCGAATCCAATTGCTGTCGGTTCTACAAGCAAGTTACGTCCTTAATTCGATTCAAATTACCCTCTGCAAGATTTCCGATCATCATCAATATGCATGTCAAAAACGCACACCTCCTTACCACTAGGAAAATTATTTACCCCCATTACATTAATGTTGATTTTGGTCGATTTTGTAAAATTTCAGATATCAGGACTGGGCTTAATAATAGCAGGCGCTGTAGTGCTCGCCGACGTCGCAGACTTCAACCATTTCGTGGACAGTGAACTAATAGCACCACCCATAGTTTTGATAGTTGTTGGAGCTATCGTCTTTATTGTTGCGTTTTTGGGATGCTTCGGAGCCATCCGGGAATCCTACAACCTCCTTATTGCTGTAATTTCTAATTTCTGTGCCCATTTCTCTATAAATGTAATTTTCACGTTTTCAGTTTGCTGTTTGCTTACTTATCATATTTATCATTGAACTGGCAGTTGGAATCGCGGCAGCGGTATACAAGAACGATTTTGGGGAAGCTTTCAAAAGCACCCTAAGACAGTCAATGGGTAACTATACACACAATGAAGTGGAAAGAATTTCGTGGGACAACGTTCACATAAAGGTAATCTAATATTAGGTAGGATGTCTCAGAAATAGGACCAAAGCCAAAGTTGAAAAAAGTATTTTTTCTATTTATTACTCAAATACAACCTAGCATTACTAAATAATTCGACTATAATGACCGGAATGTCGAATATCATGCTATTCCTAAGAATCGTGCTTTGAAATCAATGACGTTGTTTGTTCATTTCATTACTGCGACGTGTTAGGGTGATATTCTAAGGGCTGAAACCGTAAAAGCTATCGATCTTATTCGAAACTCAATATTTTCCGCTATAACTGATAATAGCCATAACTAAACTAACTATTGCCTTTACTGGCCCCCACAAAGCCCACAAAGTTATTAATTTCCAGGCAACATGATAGCGCAGTTTATTTCCACCATAACGATATTAATTGCAGGTTGCAGGACACTCTTCAAACAACAAAAACACATATAAATCAATTGTTAGAGACAGGAAATGCCGCCACCCCCGTTCCTTTTCAATTGTCGGCAATGTAATGTTGACGTAATTCTTCGTCATTGCCTTCATTAGAAGTTTGACGAAACGGATATATTCGTAAATCGACTGTTAAAACGTAATTTCTCAAACCACGCACGAACAATTAAGATTCCTGGCTTAAAATAATTATTGTTCTAAAACTGTTTTAATATCTATGGTCCGGTGTGCTAAAATCTAAAGTATTAAAAACCAAAAAGAACCATCAAAAAAGGTTTTTTTCAAGTGACATCACTTGTTTCAGTTAAAGTGCTGCGGGGTCGATGGGCCTCAGGACTGGCAAGGTCAAAAAATGCCCTGGAGCTGTTGTCACTTTATCGACAGCATGAACGAACCCTATTCTCAGTTTTGTGTCAACGAAGCCAAAGGGAAGTTTCTCTTCCAAACTGGATGCTACGACAGGTTGAAAATGAAAATTAACGACAACACTAAAGTGCTAATAGGGGTCGGAATCGGAATCGCCTTCGTCGAGGTAGGTACCTAACTATATATATTTTTTTAACATTAGAGAGTCAAAATTCTTGCTTCAACTAATAAATTTTTCTGTATTATTTTGCAGATTGTTGGAATAATTCTCGCCTGTTGGTTGGCTCACAGTATCAAAAAAGGGGAAGAAGCCAAATGAGAAACGGTTATCGACATATACGATCAGAGAAAACATATTTTTGTTTATTGACCTCAATTCTTCGAGAAATTTAATGTCTAAGTTAAAGATTTGTTACTGTGAAAAAGCAATAATGGACATCACCCTATCAGAATCAGAATTCACTGATTTCACATTGGCAATATGGATATTAACTAAATCATTCCTGTAACATAAATATTCATTGTTTATTGCTCTGCTATTGTAAAGAAAACCTAGGTAGCTTTTTTGGTTTAAAATAATAATATTCGTAATGCAGTATACTTTATCTAACTTATTGCTACGTAACGTACTGTATGACTGTTTCAAATATGCATGTTATTGTAGCCATATATTCATGAGTACGAGTATAACTAAATGTGAGTTTTTTTAAATAAATATAAAAAATAATTGAAATAATTATTAACCGACAGACATTAATGTTGCTGGTTTTCAGGGCTTTAAAAAGCGTTAGATGACTCTTCAATTGTTCAACAACGTGTTAATGATTGTTCAATGATCGTATTTGCAACTGATATTTTAAATTTTGGCGCCCTGCCATGTTTACCGCTCATATCTAGTGACATTTCTACTCAAAACGTCAAACAACACATCGAATCGAATTAATTGGCAAGCCTGATCGGGTGAAATTCGGACGGTTGTCTTTTTAGGGGTTAAATTTTCTTTTATTAGAAGAGCCCTAGTAATTCGACGAAATGGCTTTAAATTTACAATACGAAGCGATAGGTAAAGGTTTTGTACAACAATATTACGCCCTATTCGATGATCCGATCCAAAGACCCAATTTGGCGAACATGTACAACGTGAGTAATAAACTGCTAAATAATTAAAAACGTAATTAATTACGCACGAATTCCAGATTGAAAGTTCGTTCATGACGTTCGAGGGCGTTCAACTTCAAGGATCGGTCAAAATTATGGAGAAGATAGCGGTAAGTAAATTCACCTTTCCATGGCTCCAATTAATTTGGGTAAACTTAATTTCAGGGTTTATCGTTCCAAAAGATTAATAGGATAATAACAGCGGTTGATTCACAGCCTATGTTCGACGGGGGTGTTTTAATTAACGTTTTAGGTAGATTACAGGTGAGTTGGTTTGAATTTGTTTGAACAGTCACAATTTTGAGGTTATGTCGTTTTGATAGACGGATGAAGATATGCCTCACGCTTATCTACAAACATTCGTCTTGAAACCAATAGAAGGGAGTTTTTTTGTTCAACACGATATATTCCGTCTTGTTTTACATGACACCGTTTAGCCAAGAGGCAGTATGTATTATTGTTCCTTGCATTGTTCAGTTCTCCATCCTCTAACATGCTAATTTAACAATTTACAACTTTATCCGCTAAAGTTCTCAAAAATGCGACAATTTTAGCAACACCCATTTAGTTTGCACCCTAGTCATTAACTTAAAACAGTAACATGGGTTGCAGGTGAGTCCTAAAGCAATTCACTTCAAATACTTTGCAACCCTAAAAGGCTTCACAGCCATCTTCAAGTTTTGAAGTGATTCTTAAGTTGTACAGTTGAAGGTAATAGTGATTAAGAATTTTATTTTTGGAGACTTTTGGATATGACAAAGTCTTGTGTAACACAGAGCTATAAAAAAAGTGTTTGGTTTTAGTTGACTCAAAATGTTGCACACTCGTTTTTCTAACGGCGTTTTTGCCATTTTTTTTTTGTTTGTAGTTTCTAATATTTTTTTGGTGATTTTTTCCAGGCCGATGAGGACCCTCCGCACGCATTTTCCCAAGTGTTCGTTTTAAAACCTTTAGGAAGTTCATTTTTCGTTCAACATGATATCTTCAGATTGGGCATTCATGACACCGCCTGATTTATTTCTTTTTTTATTTCTAACCAGTTCTTTGCAACATAACGCGTAATTTATCGTTTTTTATCATCCTAAATAATGGCTTGTACCTACTGTTTTTCTTCATTACAATAAAAATATTTTCTAAACTTTAATTAGGTAACTTTAGTTTTGTTAGAACAGCTAATGTAATTAAATTGCAAAACAATCATGTTTGATTTTTGACAAAAACCACAAATCGTTTTGTGTGCGATAATTGAAGTAAAATTACAGATTTTGGCACAGAACTGCATAAAAACAGAATTAACGTCAGTTTGTAGCTCTTCCTATTCAAAAAGGTGTTTGTAAGAAGATTATTGCCAATTTCTATATTTAATAAAAATAATTTAGTATAAAGAGTAAGAATTTCGGAAATCAATCAACTGCCAGTTCTTGAACTCGAGAAAAATGAAGTGCTTTGTGATTGAGAATCGCCCAATTTATGCGCCTGAAATAAAATCGTTAATAAATCATCTCTTTCTTGAAACAGAAACTTTACGGTTTTCATCCTATAAATTTGGTCAAGCGCATGAGGGAGTATTGGTCGAATCGAGTTGATTTCCATTATTGTTAGATGGTCAACAGCTGCATACGACCCGGTATTCTTGATCAACATGTCCACTGAAGATCTCAGCTTTGACATGCGAATATCCCAAATATCCTTAATCAGGGTGCGAATTTCGTCAGCCCTTGGAATATCATCAGCAGCACACCCCAGTAATAACTTCGTTTCGACCATGTAATGGTCACTGGGCATTCGCGTAAAGGTTCTGTGGTCATAACACTTATTAACTAGTGACAAAGGTCTTCAAAGTCTTACCTGGACGTTTTTTCGGCTTCCTTAATTTCCTCCAGTTTCTCTACATCCATCCAATCGGGCTGTTGTATTCTACATTTTTGTTGGTGTTTGAGTTGCACTGCTACCCATAAAGGTACCCGAATGGGTAAACTGGCTCGAAAAGGACCAAAATCTCCACCGATTAACTGGATGACGCCGCTGTTGAAAGTGGGAATTATGGAAACCAGCTGCTTTTCGCCCACAAATTCAACTTCTTCAGGATCCATTTGATTTCAAAGAAGCTAAAAAAGTAAAAAGGAGCTTTCAGGTGCGATCCTAACCAACAAAAAAATGGCGCGAAAATCTGACACAGCGACGCATGCGTCCAAATTTTGAACTAAAGCAGCAGGACAGGACCGGTCTCGGAGTTTTTAACTGTGGGACAAATACGTAAGAACGTAAAAGATTTTAAGAAATGTTAATTTTATCACTTTCTGAGAAAGCAGCCGGTAAGAAAGAGGTAGATTTTCAACAAAGTTTTAAGAGAATATATACTTATTATTTTTGAGCGATTTATTGAAGCTACAGGTTTAAGAAAGTAAATACTTTCTTTAAACGTAACGCTATTTAGACCTAGTATTTAAATAGTCAAATACCAGGTCTAAATAACGTTACGCCACTCATGGCAAGTTGTAAGTACGAAGCGAGTTGATCTTTGGTTCAGCTGAACCTGGTTCAGTTGCTAAGATAACCACGAGCGATTAGATGGGTTCTATCTAAGCAACTTGCTTTGTACAACTGGGTTTACCCTTTAATCTTTGCCAACCACTTTCCTTTTTAATGAAACAATAAACGCTGTACCATAGGCCAAAGCACAATCGAAAAAATATGAATATTTTATATTTATAAATACATAACTGTTTGAATAATGAAAACAACCTTTCGGGCGGGAACGTTCATAATTACAGTGGCAGTCGCGTTTTCGGGTTATTACTCGATCTAATCTATTTTGGGTTTTATACGAATTTAACGCTGGCACCGAGTCAACAGTATTAGGGAAGTGTCTCAAGAACTGCACAGAAATTTATTTAGATAAGCAGTGGGGACGCGGTTGTTATTGAGATGCTTTAAGTGCGGAGATCGACAAAAACATTTGTAAATTTACCAAAATGGAAGGGTTTTTCCTTTTCATTCTTTTCATTTCTCATAACTACTTATGCAAAGTTGATGCGCAACAAGAAATCATCATAGGTAAGTCCCATAGATTTCTGCTTATTTGTTAATTTTTTTTACATAATTAATTTTTAGGCGCCCTTTTTACCGAAGGCAACAGTGCTTCGAGGGTACCACTTGAAAGCGCAATCTACACCGTTAACTCTTTGCAAACTAATTTTAGTTACACGATTCAAAGTCAAGTTATTTCAAAAACCGACAGTTTTAAAACTAGCAAAACAAGTAAGTAGAAAATGTCCAAATTCTTCTTGTGACTGATCAAAACAGTTTGTAATATGACCCAAAACGGTGAGGGTCTAGCTGGAATTTTCGGTCCTGTCTCGAGAGTCATGACTCTACCTATAGTCCAGTCGATTTGTACCGATTTGGAAATTCCGCACATACAAATAAGCTGGAGACCTTTGGCCTCTTATTCCGAAGATGATACCGTCATCAACTTTTACCCGGACCCCGGATTGTTGTCGCAAGGATTCGCAGAAATTGTCAGAAGTTTGCAATGGAAGAGCTTCGTGGTGCTTTACGAAAACGATGACGGTCTCATCCGATTGCAGGACGCTCTGAAGTTGCAAGATTACCAAGAGGGCACCAAACACAACTCGGTGACCGTTAGGCAACTTGGACCGGGGCCAAACTACAGGTATGGAACAGAGAAAAAATTGGCGCAAGTTATTCAATAATAAAAATTCTAAATTCCAGGAGCTTGCTGAAGGAAATCAAGAATTCGACAGAAACTAAGATCATTCTGGATTGCGAGACCGACCACATCATCGACGTTCTTCTTCAGGCTAAAGAAATGAAGCTCCTACTGGACCACAACAGTTACTTCCTAACTTCACTGGTAATTTCGTTAGTTAATATATAATGCGATTCTCTATGATAGTTTTAGGACGCCCATACTCTAGACTTGTCGGTATTAGAGACTGGTGCCAACATAACGACCGTGAGACTTATAGATATTGGAGATTCCAACTTCAGGAGAGCTATAGGGGATTGGAGACAATACGCTTCACGCGAACCAGATTTTGATGAAAAAAATTATGAAGAATATTCAATCAAAGTTTGATCGAAACAAAATCATAAATCTTTAGCTACATTATTGCATTTTAGACTGAATCCGTTTTGATGCACGATGCAGTAATGCTGTTCATTGAATCGATTCATGCTCTTCATTACACTCAACGGTTGAAACCGCAAACTTTGTCGTGTGGTGGACAAGAAAAGTGGAGTGGAGGATACCGCATCACGTCATTTTTGAAAAGAGTAATATTTTCAACAGCAACAAAATATGTAATTTTTAATTAAATTCCAGAAGCACAACCTCAACACAATATCAGGTCCTATTAACTTCGACTCTTTGGGAAGAAGAACTAATTTCACCCTACACGTCGTTGAGGGTACCAGAGGTGACGTTATAGCTCAATGGTTTCCAGATTACCCGAATTTCCTCAATTATACCAAGACTGAAGAGGAGAGAGAACAAGCGCAAAGTGACAATATTCAAAAGAAACATTTTATAGTGTCTTCTAGGTACCTACTGAATTGGGTGGCTAAACAGTTGCTAAGTTTTTCGGATTTTAGGATTGGCGCTCCCTACTTAATGCAAGTGACACCTCAGGAAGGCCAGATCTTAACCGGAAATGAGAGATACGAAGGATATTCTATGGATTTGATAGATGCTATATCAAAAGTTCTAGGGTTCCAATACACGTTTGAGTTAGCAGCTGATAAGATGTATGGAGGATGGGATCCGAAAACTCAATCCTGGAACGGCCTCATCAAAGATCTCCTAGATAGGGTAATTGAGTAATTAACCTTGATTTGTTCATTTTTTTTTCAACTATTTTTGCAGAAAGCTGACCTTGCTATATGTGACTTAACCATCACTCACCAAAGAAGAGAAGTAGTCGACTTCAGTTTACCGTTTATGACATTAGGTGATTAGCCACGATCAGTTCGATTTTATTCAGTAGTTCTTTTCAGGTGTTAGCATTTTGTACAAGAAAGCGGAAGCAGAAGACATAGATATGTTTGCATTTTTGAAACCGTTCTCAGTAGAAGTCTGGATTTATACCGCCACCTTGTATCTTGCCATTTCCGTTATTCTATACTTTGTCTCGAGGTAGATACCATAAGATCTGTAATCAACTTGCTAAAAACAACTTTTTTGTAGGATGGCGCCTGCGGATTGGGAAAATCCTCATCCATGCGAGCAAAACCCTGAAGAACTTGAAAATATTTGGGACATCAAGAATTGCCTCTGGTTAACACTTGGGTCGATTATGGCGCAAGGTTGTGACATCCTACCGAAGTTAGTACCTATTATGTTTCAAACCCTAGAATTAGAGGCCATTTCGGTTTCATTTTAATCTTACTTTTAATATTTTTCTCATTTATTATGGATTTCATAATTAGTCTATTTTTTCCCGCCACTACTTTTCTTCTTATTTTAAAGAGGAATATCGTCTCGAATGGCCACTTCTATGTGGTGGTTTTTTTCTCTCATCATGATAAGTTCGTATACAGCCAACCTGGCCGCGTTCTTAACAATGGAAAAAATGGAGGCGTCCATCAATAGCGCCGAAGACTTGGTAAAACAAACGAAAATCAAGTACGGCACCGTCGCCGGGGCTTCCACTCAAGCCTTCTTCAGAGATTCAAATTTTACAACTTACGCAAAAATGTGGACGGCCATGTCCTCGAGTAAGCCCACGGTTTTTGAAAAGAACAACGACGATGGCGTTAAAAGAGTGCGCACAACTAGAAACAGATTATATGCGTTTTTGATGGAATCGTCCCAAATTGAGTACGTCATCGAGACCAAGTGCGATCTGAAGCAAGTTGGGTCAAGACTCGACTCGAAAGGGTACGGAATAGCGATGCAACCAGATTTTCAATTCAGAAGTCAGATTAATAAAGCAATTTTGCAACTACAAGAGAACGGACAACTAGCGGAATTGAAAAAGAAATGGTGGAAAATTAAACGAGACGAACCATCATGTTCTGTGAGTTTTATGACTTCCAAATAAAAAGAATGTTGAGAGATTTTAATTTTTTCAGGATTCAGGTGGTGGTGGTTCTGAAAAATCTTCGGCTGAGCTGGCGTTAGCTAACGTTGGTGGTGTTTTCTTAGTTTTAGGTATTGGAGTTGCAGTAGCTTGTGTATTGGCAATTCTTGAGTTTTTATGGAACATAAGAAATGTTTCTGTAGAGGAACATGTGAGTATCCATTTCACACCTGTAAAAATTCAATCTTATTATTTCAGTTATCTTATTGGGAGGCAATGAAAATTGAGTTAATCTTTGCTTTAAATATTTGGGTGACAAAAAAGAAAACTAAGCCCCAAATATCTGAATCATCCTCATCGGCATCATCTCATTCTGGAGAGGATGAAAAGAGCCTGGCGCACACTATTTTAGGTGGGGCTGGATCTTTTTTCAACTTGAATGAAATTAAGAGGAATCACTAAGCCGTGAAAAAGAAAAGGACATTCTTACCCCTTTCTTGTGCTTTAAATTCGATTAATTCAATTTCTATGTAATGAAACTTAAATATACGTTCTTTAAACAAAAGAAATGAAACGTTTACTGAGCCACAACCACTATTTCTAGACGTCACTGATAATTTTGTTGGCTCGTACTGTTTATATTTTAGACTCATTATTTAGTTAAGTGAAAGCCAATAACAGTATTTACATTTACTACAAGTACATAATATATCCTTAATATAATAAATAAGAAAATAAGTTAAGTATATTACTAAAGCTAAGATTTAACTAACATTAAAATTAAGCATCAAAATCTTCATCATCCAGGTCGTGGTTGAGAATCACAGACTGATTACCAGTGTATGGCAGCATTTGTGATTTTCGTTTCATCAACGACTGTCTTCTCGCCCTAATCACAGCCACACTCTTCCTTCGATCTTCAGTTATATCCGAATGCGGATCTGAAACAATTCCAATTGACACTAAATTCAATATTTATTATAATCTCACTTTTCATGTTTTCTTCAATGTTCTTTAACCGAATATGGAACGCATTATCCAAGTCGAATACCACCGCCGATCTTCTTCCAGTGTCCTGCGCCAAGTTCCCAACGGTTTTTCTGAACTGAACAGGCGTGTCAGGATCGTCCTCGTGTTCATCATTAATTCCTTTCAGTGTTTGCAAATCTTTGGCCATTTTCAAGGGGTTTCGAGCTGCGATTTCGTCTCCTGTCATATCATCTATATTCTTGTGGAACAAGTCGAAATTCAGACGAGTGGTGGTCATGATTTGAGAGAATGTAGCGAAGCGGTGGATGACCATGGCGGTTCCTTGGATAATCATAATGGCCGCAAAGAAAATCAAGAAGACGAAACCGATCGGTTCCAGCGACAAATAAGAGCGGTATAAGTAAAACTGAAAATTTCCTTGTTATCACGAAAATAATTAAACTTTTTTTTCCTTCCTGGCAAGCTGGCTATAGAACCACTGACGTACTTAATATTTCTTAACTTACCTCGTTATTGTCGGCATTGTAAGTGAAATTTTCTTTAGGATCAATAGGCCAATTGACGTGTAGAGTATCTTTTTCCAAGGTCAACAAAAACACCACCAAGACGAAAAGCGAATTCAGCATAAAGAAACTGAATGCCATTTTGTCCCTCAAATCCTTCAACTCTCTCTGGACTTTCTCCTAAAAGTTGCTTTAGATAAAAACGGAGTCTCGCAAAAAAAATTCTCACCTTGTCGTCTTCAATCGGCTCCAAGTACTCGTCGATTAGATCATTCCAAAACATTTCTTCTTTGCGACTCAAAAACTTGACTTCGCCTCTAACCAAATTGCCATCGTAAAACCAACTGTTTTCAACCACGTCATCTGAGGGATTTGACAGCATTTCCTCTTCTTCATCCTCGAAGAAAACGTTGTCTTGGGCTTGACTTGAACTTCTGGAAGCTTTGGATCCTTCGATTACTGTGGTACGGGGAGGATTCGTTACGGTCATCCTAGGTTCAGTTGTGACGTTCCCAAATTGCGTTTTTTCAAGCAAATCGATTTTTTTAACTAACGCATCGATCGATTGCTGGATTTGCTTGAGTTGCGCGTCTTCCTTTTCATCCGCCTTGTAAGTGCAAAACATGCATTTGAACAGTTTGTTTAAAGAAAATTCGACAGCCCCCTCGTCGTCAACCCCGTTAGCCCCCAAAAATGCCAACGCTTTGTTGGCCTTTTTCTTTTTCGGCTCCTCCTCTTTCGGCTTGGTCTAAAAGTGTTTTACGTTATCAAAGTAGAGAAAGGACAATTTAAATAAAGACTCACGTTTGCGTTAGTGGCTGCTGCTACAACAGTTACGTCTCTAGTTCCCCAAGACACGTTATTCATGTTAAAGACGGAATAGATTACCAACAACATATACATACTCGGTACAGTGACGTAATAAACGACGCCATACTTCAAACAATAAAACTCTTTGGGATGCAGCAACGCCGCCATTATCATTTCACCCGCCACACAAAAGAAGAACAGTGACGAAGGAGCTAAAAATCCATCTTGACTGATCTGCAGCATCACCCCAACAAATACCGCCATCATAATTAAACCGTAAACGGCACTGATCAATCCGGCAAAGAACAGCTGAACATCGGCATTGCAAGTAGCGCAAACCACAACGAATATCAAAAGAGGAACCAAATTCCACAAGAGAGAGGACCATTGGTCGAGACCGAAGGCCGCCACGAAAGCGCCAACTAACATGAGGAAGATGGTGCCGGGACCTAGGACAGTTCCGACCATCACGACAATTTGGTAGACGATGTAGAGCATCGAGATATTTTCGTTGATGTTGACGGTGTGTTTGTAGTCGCCGAGAAGATCGAAGATGTTGTAAATGGTCGAAGGCATCCATCTTCGGCGTTGGTTATAAAACTCGTTGAAGCCTTCGGGACAGTGGGTGTAAGAATCGGATGCCGCGGAGTACTCCACGCGGTAGCCTCGTTGCAAAAGAAGGGTGCACAACCATCGGTCCTCCCCTAATTAAAGAAAATTATTATACAGGGTGGGGCAATAGTGCGCCCGAGTTCGATAGCTGGAGTTCTATGATAGGTAGAAATTTGATTTAAAAACACATATAAACTAGAGAGAGAAGTCTATAACCGGAAATTATTTTTGAACATACAGGGTAAGCCAAGACAATTATACAGGGGCAAGTGCGAGTTTTTTAAATGTAATGTGGTGTGTAAAAGAAGATTTTCCGGAGCCTTTTTCTAGACTCTTTTCAATCCAATATTATTGCTGACTATTTCCAAACCACTTGGATGTAGCGATTTTTTTTGTTCAAATAATGGCATCTGTAGATGCATGTTAAAAAAATCACTACTGTCATAATTACGACTTCTAAGAAAAAATTATGTAAAGACTACTTAGAAAACATCTGTGGAATGTCTTTGAGTCGTTTCAACTTTTGAAAAATTATACAGGGTAGCTAAATTAAATTTTTCAATTTAGAACTTTTTGAATTCAATTTTCTCCATTTTTTCAAATAAAACACCCTGTATATTTTTTAACGATATGATGTAGAAACTAAAGACAAACATTTTTTGTATGTACATTCCTATGGCTATTTGTAACCATTTTCGAGATATCGCCAAAAAATTACAAAATTCAATAATAATTCTAAAAAATTAGATCGTTTTCCAAATAACTCGACAAAAAACTTTAAATGTTTCAAAATAGACACAAAAATGACAACTGACGACAGGTAACTGCGATAAATGTGTATTTCTTGTCGGATAATATAAAATGCAAAAAATGATCAAGATACAAACTAAAAGTGAACTTACTAAAAAAACTTATGCTGTTTTTATAAACAGAACATCTGGAGCACTTATTACAATTTTATCTGTCAAATAATTTGAAAAACAATCTAATTATTTAGGATTATTCTTGATTTTTGTATTTATTGGGCAATAAATCGAAAATGGTTACAAATAGCCATAGGGGTGTACATGCATACAGAAAATGTTTGTATTTAGTTTCTACATCATACCGATAAAAAATATTCAGGGTGTTCCATTTGAAAAAATAAAGTTCTAAATTGAAAAATTAAATTCATCTACCCTGTATAATTTTTTAAAAGTTAAAACAATTAAAAGACATTTCACAGATGTTTCATAACTAGTCTTTACATAATTTTTTCTTAGAACTCATAATTGTGACTGTAGTGATTTTTTTAACATGCATCTGCAGATGCCATTATTTGAACAAAAAAAATCGCTACATCCAAGTGGTTTGGAAATAGTCAGCAATAATACTGGATTGAAAAGAGTCTAAGAAAAGGCTCCGAAAAATCTCCTTTTGCACATCACATTCCACTTAAAAAACTCTCACTTGCCCCTGTATAATTGTCTTGGCTCACCCTGTATGTTCAAAAATAATTTCCGGTTATGGACTTCTTTCTCTAGTTTATCTGTGTTTTTAAATCAAATTTCTATCTATCATAGAACTCGAGCTATCGAACTCGAGCGTACTATTGCCTCACCCTGTAGAACGCAAAAGTCTACGACTTATTGGTAAGAAATTTTAGGGGTACAAGCTTTTAAAATATTTGTTAAAATGGGAGTACCTTGATCGTATTGTACGTAATGGGCGGCTTGAGTCGGAACAGTGGTGTACTTCTTCATTACGGCGTCGTCCATCAGGGCTTTTCCTCGAAAGAGGGAAAAACAACCGGGACTGCAAAGGACGCAACCAATGACGTGTTCTGTTGCTTTTTGCATCCAATGACCAATAGCGTACTCAAACATTTGGTACCAAACCATGCCACCGCTGCCTACAGGATGAATTCTACCACACGCCGCTCCTAAAGTCTTGTTTTTCTTCATGTAATCCACTAAGAGATGTAAAGCTTCCGGCTGGAAATCAATATCTCCATCCAACGCCAAAATGAAGGTGTTTTCAGAATATTTCTGTTTGCTCGATGCCGGAATATCGTCGTTATCCATTATCCTGAAGAAAACAACGTTGCTATACTTGCTATACTTTCGTTATCTCCAAAACAATGGCACAGATTTTGAATGTTTCAACAAGCACTTACCTGTAACCCAAAAGATAGTACATGTACATGACTTGGGACCATCTCTTCTTAGCTCTGATCTTCTTCTTGTCCTTCAAATGAGCTATCATCTTAGTTTTACCCGGAAGCGTCCAAACGAGCCTTCCGCCGTAAGGAGTGGGGTATATGGTGGGAGGGCGAACCCGGACGTCGGTTCCATGTACCTTAGTAGCTGCCTTGTCGATCGAATCTACCAATAATTGTACATATTCGTTAACGTGAGGATCAGGATCTTCTTGGTGGGTTCGGACGTATGCGTCATCAAAGTGAATATGTGCTGAAAAAGAAAAAAAAAGTTCTTAAACCTTTCGTTCATTTTACTTTACCTACTTTCAAATTCATAATAACTAGGAAGGTCAAGTTGTAGATAATTCCTAACTATCCTGTTAGCGCATTGGTCCATGTCCAAGCGGAAGATTGACTTGAGAAATTCCATAATTTCGTCTTCAGTTTCGTGCCACATGGTACCGCAAGCGTAAATGCGCGTTATATTGTCCCGGTTCACTTCGAGGGGGTTCAGTTCTGGAAATTAATTAACTGTTAAAGACGCGCGATTTTAAAGAAAAAAAAAAGCATTGGCTGATATAGTGACCTTTGATTTTATCCTCATTCGTTGGTTTTAGTTCAGGGACCTCATCGCGTCTTCGGTTCAACGCCAAACTCTGGTCGACCAAGAACGCATCGTACATCGGTCTGATGAAAAGTTTTTCAGTCGACGCCAATTTCTCGCAATTAGGAGCCCAAATGTGAACGGTAATCCAGGCTTGCGACAACAACCAAACCAACCAAATCCACGAATGTTGTTGCCCGACAAAATCACTCAAAAAGTAGAGTGGAGGTGTATCATAGAATAAATATGATGGAATTGAATCGGCAAAACTGCACTCATCTTTACTAAAACTACCGCACATCCCTATCAAACCCGACAGTAGGACCGGCACTGATAGATTGACAGGAAAAGCGAAACCGAATCCCTGAATCATAATTTTACAAGCGAATTTTCCGAAAGCGTAACAAATATACGTTGCCAAAAAGTTGATCAACCAAACCCAAATGGGTGTCATGTAATAGGCGGTTTTCGAAACGCCATTTCCGGTTAGTATTGCGTCATCGTAATTAGGGCCGGTTGCCGAAGAAATTATCGGTTTTATTTCTGCGACAAAGATTTTGTGGTCGCGAAATGCGTCGGTGAAATTGTCGAAAATAAAAGATACGTCGTTTTCTCTCCACCAGAAGATAGCGAGGGTTGTTAGGAGAAACAAGAGACTTTTTATGATCGACACAAAAATATAGAGAAAATACGTTTTGTTTTCAAAATTTTTCTTGAGTTTACCCAAGTGACTGATGAACGGAAGTGGGGAGTGTTCAGAAACGAAATTCTCCCACCAGCCGAGTGATATTAAGATTACCGACACTGGAATTGTGTAGAGAATAGGTTTTTCTTCCAGTAACGGCCAAATTATGAAAGAACTGGCTTGAGCAACGATGCTGACCATATCCAGGATCATCTTAAGACTGCCGTCGATCGAATTTGGTTTTCTTGAGAAGAAGGCTGAAAATGTCAATATGAATAAATGAGTTTGTCGGAGTTTTTCTTTCTGCAATAAGTTTCTTACCCACGACTCCTGGAATGAAGCAAACAGCGTTTGTTAACATTGCACCTTTGATAACGTCCAATTCCGGAAGCACGACAAAAATTAGAATTCCACTCCCAATCGCTGTACATCCTTCCGTTATGAACAGCGAAACAAATTCCATAAATGTCGGCATCGTCCATTTCTTGAAAAGACACTTGCGTACCGACCGGAATAAAGTACCGGCCTCGGGTACCCAATAGGCGAAAATCAAGAGCCATATCCACGCCACTCGTTCTACCACTGGAATCGTGACTATGTACTGCAGCGTTGGATCTGGAACGGCAATACGTCAAGATATAAATGATAAGGAAAACATCAAGAAATCCTAGATCTAATCATTGACGTAAGTATTAGCCATAGAAATCAGTTTCAGTGGAATTTATTGTCATCAACTACTAATCGTTATCTCCACAATTTGTTGTGAAAACCATTACAAAATGCATCCGGTGTCAGGCACTATATTGCTATACATTATTTTTATATATCCGCCAATTGTAAGCAGAACTTTACTAAAACTTACCCAAATCCTTGTTGCAGTACGGCCTTGTGATATTTTTCCTAATCTGCGAGGTCATAAACAATGTAGTACCTTTCGAAATAACAGCAGTTCCCAAAACCACCAGAAACACTACTAAGACCGTGACGGCTTTCAAAATCTTAACTGAATTATCGTAGAGCTTGTTTTCCACCGACGAACCAACACTTGGCTCGCGAGGTGTGTTCTTGAATTTGTTCCAGTTCTTAACATCCTGGTCTTGCCTGCAATAGTCTTCATTAACTTAACTCTTTTCGCAATAATTGTTAAACTTACATTTGAGTGGAGCCATAGAGAGGGTCTTTTTCTTCGCTTTCCCTGGGGAAGTAGCGATTTCGGGTCGACATATTTTCCAATCGAATTTATAGTAAGGACTAAAAGATGTTGTTTAGGAACTGAAACATGATTTGTCGCGACTAGAAACATATGAACTGTACTAACGAGACTTCATTGTTCTTGCAAGAAAATTAATGATTGATAAGATTAGGACCAATTCCGATAATTTTAAAGTGGCACGATAAAAGTTCGAAATTGCGTTTTGAGAAAACGCTCTGTCCTTATCCTTATCACAGCTTCTTATCGTGCGAAATAAAAATATTAGCGCCAAAAGAGGCTTTTTGTATTATTGACGTGCCCAATTAGCAGCAGTTTTCATTTCTAAAATAAGATAAAAGGTATTTAATAATATATCTACATATAGGAATAGTTTTATATCAGTCACATAATTATCATAAATGATAATTATAATATTGTAGTAGTAATAATTATTATAAAATATAATTGAATAATTTAAGTTAAAGCTGGAGAAGTTTTCACGCAGCGGGTTTAACAAGTGTGTAGTCTTGTTCACTCGTCAATGATACTGAGCAAATAAGCACATTGACTTGCTCAGGTGTTGGACAAGATATCACTACCAAATCTGGCATGCTATATTTGGCTGAAGATAAAATCTGCTTCAGTTGCACAAACACATTGATGGCATTATTCTGAAATGTAGAAAAAAGTTAGCTGGCCGCAAATCTTTTAGAAATCACACCTTTATCGGCCGAAAGAGTATAAATTCAGTTTCACGGTTGGCCAAATACAGCTGCATTGATCTCTGGATCTCCGGAATTCGCTTTTTCATCAATTTCAATGTGTCACTCACCAAGTCACGTAACATTTTTGCTTCGCCAAACTCCTGTTTCGGCAAGGGTACAGGATTTTCCGCTTTCGTTAACGCTTGAAGGTACAACTCGGCCTAAAATTCAAGTTCTACAATTTATAAAAAGTTCCAAAAATGTATGCCTCTAACGTATAATAAATTTAAAAAATAACTCAAGTTCAATTCTAACTAATCAACCAGTTAAAAATATGGCAATACGACTTCCAATACAGAATTACTTCTTGGAACATTAAAAAAAAGTTAGTTTTAGTACCTTTCTGGACCAGCGATGCACGTTTCCTGTCAAAATATTTGTAACGCACGCTATGAAGGCTTCACACGACTGTTTGAGTTGTTTATCGATCTCCTTCCGTGAATCCACTAAATACTCCTTGACTCTGGGAGTACCTTCGAGCAAAAACTCTAACAACGCGTTGTTGCTGCCGAAAGTAAAGAGAGTATCTCGGTGGTTCAACAAATTGACAGCAGCTTTCTCAAAGTTGCTAAAATCCAAGCTCATTTCTTTAGCAGTGAAGTCTACTTGGAACGGGGCGATCTGCTCTCTAATTATCAGCAAATGCTTGATTTGGAAGAGTCTTCCGTCAATTTCAGTCTAAGATTTAACTATTAAAAAAATTCTAATTTAAAAATATTTAAAATAGATGCCTTTCTTGCCGAAATTAAATTTCCTGCGTCTTCGACGGTGCGAATACAAATCAAAAGTGCTTCTTGCGCGAGGCCCTGAAAGGTTTCGCGATCCAAGCAAAAGTAGAGACGAGACAAAATTACCAAGGTGCGCTTTACTGTTGGGTACCACATTCCGTGCAGGTCTGCGGGAGAATCTGTAATTTCGCCAGTTAGAGCAAAACTTCCTTTGAAATGGAGATAATTACTTCCGGTATAAGATCTTAACTGCGACAATTGACCGGTGTTGATAGCGGCTACTTCTTGAGATTCCATGGAGACAGCCGAAGAGCGAGAATCAGTTCGCGCCTCTTGCAGTTCAAGCACAATGTTCTGAAAGAAAAAGTTTAAAAAAAGAATCTTTTAAGCTTACACGCTGAAGATATCAGTTTTCACGATTGAAAGCATTCTCTTGCCTTCACATTGAATAAAAAAAAGTTAGAGAGCTTGCCAGGTCTCATGATCGATGACCTTGACAAAAAATGCCCATAGGTGGGGCTTCAGTTACGTCAGAACTCAAGTCAAGGTCATCGATCATGAGAGTTGGCAAGACCTCTACTTACCTCCATTTGTTCCAGTTTTTCAGGATAAGCCAAATCGCCCGGCGACGGTTTATAAGCAATCAAATCGCGCTGGAAGAAAATGTTTGTACGAAAAACTAGTCTCTCTTCCACATCTTGCCACAATTGCTTGATAGTTTCAACGTACTTCTCCAGATGATCTAAAAATTATCAATAAAGTTGAGCAAAGAAACACCATAAACAGGTCACCGTTGCTCGTCGCTTTATCGTTCAACATTTCCTTTTGCAGAATGCCGCAAAGCTCGCCCAAAACTTCAACGTGATTAATCGTTATCAAACTAGGCCTTAGAACGTCGTAAAGGTGCTGACATAAAACGCCCAAATATTCACTGAAAAGCCAGTTTAAATTTAAATAAATAAAAACATAAATTAAAAATACTTAAGTTCTAAAGACGGCTTTGTGAAGAAATAGTGGTAGCAAAAAGCTTCATCTTGACAAGTTTTCATGATAAATAGACCGCAAGAACGGAAGAGAATGCTGTGGTCGTTCTTGTACTTGTCTTTGAGCTCTGAGAGCGCTTTTGATACAGCGGTACTTAATACTGGTAGGCGTTGGGAAACGAAAATTTTTTGGCAATCACTCACAACATTTTCATACCTTAAAACATAAAAAAGTATTTTTGTCTGTTCAACGTCCAATTCAGGTTTTCTCAATTTAAGGGGCTCTCTAGTTTGTGACGTCAATATTACACCCTGCTTGAAAAAACTTTGTGATTATGTTAACTGAACATTTACTCACTGTTGATTCTTGTCCACTTTTCCTTCTAAATGGGAGAGTATCAATTTGAGTTTGGAGGCGGCGCTTTGAAATTTGCCATAATAAAGAGAAAAAACTGAATCCATTGACTCGTTTCCGTGCAATGGCAATAAATTGGTTTTGGATTCAGGATCAAGAACTTGTTTGGTGGCTTCTGAAACGACGTTACTTACGGTCTTGTACACCTTATTCAACGCGTTCATCAATAAACTCTCATATTTCATTTTGTAAATTCTGGATTCTTTAAAGTTCATCTGCAAAATTTAATTTAACTACAATGTTGAAGTTTTGGAAGGGATTAAAAAAAAATTACGTGTTCTCCAAGATATTCCATCGCGTCATCAATATTGTTGAGCAAACCAATGTACTCTTGACTGTTGATTCGATTAGCGTAACGTTCGACATTATCTTGCACATCTTGGAACATCAAGAAGTAATGTAGTTTTTCTTTCAAACTCTTTTTTTTCTCTTTCAACAATCTCTGATGCGCCATTAGCTGTTCGCTCAAATTATGCAAAGAATCTGTTTTAGCCGTAACTTGCAAATATTTACTACGCAAATTCTGCAATAAATCCGAGGTATCGTTTGCCTGTAAATAATAACAAGATTTTTTGCAACTTCAAGAACTACACTAAATTTGTGGCAATTATGACAAATCACGCCACTTACACTATCAAACAATTTCTCGCAACTTGAAGTTTGTTGACAAAGTGTTTCATAATAAGCTTGGTAGTCTTTCAGGTTTTCATATTTGATGTCATTTTCAGCAGATATCATCCACTTGATGAAGGCACGATATGTATCAATTATTGGGACAGTTTCAGAGTTTTCTTGTTTGGGTTTTTCACAATGGAATTCATCTCGAATATAATCTCCAATTTGGTAAATGACGTCCAGTTGGTCGTCGGATAAGGGGGCCAAGGGGTCGGAGTTCGATTGCCAGTTTGTCACGTTTTCCTGGATTTGCAAATCCAGTTTGTCTTCATTTGGGATCAATGGACGACTCATTTCTGAAGCCTGTGTGCTTGTACTTTACAGGATACAGGAATTTGAGGAATCTAAGGTTAGCTTACTTCCAGCACGTCAACTCATCAACATACATGACATTGACTTGATATGACATGCCAAAATCCAGTGCTGCCAAACCAATAAAAGTCAAAATTATTTTCTAGTTATTGGAGATTTCGGTAGATGCCGCTGAATTCCTAGGCTCTAGTCTATATTCTTTCTCAGTGTTGCCAACGAGTTGAAACAAATTAATAGTTAGTTATCGTATCCATCGAAGCGGTATTTTGTGAGGTTATGTTATGCTCAAAATTTACGCCGTGTCTAACCACACGCTAACGTGTGGCGTATCCCAGAGTTTATCTATGGTTAGACGCGGCGCAAAACTTAACTCATATATTTAACTTAACCGCTTTTTCAGCGAACAAAAACGAAATAAGTCAGTTTTTACCAAATTATTGATTACATAATTCATAACTATTGTTGACAGCCCGTCAGTAACATGCTAGCCTCATTTAAGTTTCGATTCTTTAACATAACCTCAAATACGAAGAGGTTTATGAGCGTTCGAAGAAAGTACCCTATAAATCCCGAAGAAGCGAAAATACTTCCAGTTTTCGATTACGGAACCAGCAAGAAGTCTTATAGAAGAGTGTTTGTTTGGGGCTACATTCAAACAGGAGCCCTTGGAGTGCCCTATATGAAATTAAAGGAAAAGCCGGAAAAACGCGAGTATCTGCCTTCTCCTAGACGCCTCGGGTTTGCCGAGAAATTTGCCGTAATTGTTGTAACATTTAAAAGCAAATCCAAGACTATTTGAGATTTTATTAGGTATCAACAGCAGCTTGTGGTTTTGGTTTCACAGCTTTTGCCGTGGAGGATCAGTCAGAATCGCAACTATATGGAACTGGGATCAATACCGATTCCCAGATCGGCTACCATGCACTCCGTGAAGGACATCCATTGAGTATTCTATACTTTCCACAACGGATCGCATTGCCTTTAAAGAATCCCAAAAAAACTAAAATAAGGCGCTTGGCAGCAGGGAGAGCTCATCTTGTTGTTTTAACCGATGAAGGTTTATTTACTTTCGGCAATAATTCTTACGGACAATGCGGGCGAGCCGTAATTGAAGATGAAAATTATCTTCATAGCAATTTTATTAATCATTTGCCAGATATTGAGGGGAAGAAAATTTTAGATGTTGAGTGCGGACAAGACCACACGTTTGCGTTAGCTGAAGACGGTTCGTTGTACTCGTGCGGATGGGGAGCTGATGGCCAAACGGGGTTGGGTTTTTTCAAAAATTGCAACAATTTTACTTTAGTTAAAGGAGATATTCAAGGGGAAAAAATTGTTAAGGTAAGACAAGAAATTTAATTTATCTTGAATATCGTTATTATTATTCAAGGTTGCGTCCAGATCTGATTTTGTGCTGGCCCTCAGCGACAAAGGCGACGTTTTTGGTTGGGGCAACGCCGAATATAATCAGATACCTACAAAAAACGAGGAACAACAAGTGTGCATCCCTACGTATCTTGACACATTAAGCAAAATTGGACCTATCAAAGATGTAGCGGCAGGTGGATGTTTTTGTGTAGTTCTTAACGGACAAGGTCAAGTTTTTGTTTGGGGTTACGGCATTTTGGGGACGGGTCCTCGATTGGAACAGTCATTGAAACCTTTACAATTACCGGAAGTTTTGTTTGGACGTAACGACTTTCAACCTGATAACCAAGTAGTCAAGGTAGTTTGTGGTTTGAATTACGCCATGGCCGTTACTAGTTTCGGTGATGTGTACGCGTGGGGTCGGAACTCCAGGTGCTGTTTAGGGTTGGGGAATGACAAGGACCAGTATTTTCCATTTAAGGTGTCGCTAGGGGGCGCTGCCAGCGATGTGTTTTGCGGGATCGACCACACTGTAGCTATTTGTAAACCGTTTATTTGAATTGTTTTACGTTCACTGATTTTGGAGCAAAAAATGTAAAACAGATTAAAATCAAGGCTAGCAGTTAATTAAAGATCACGATAGGAAGTCTTTTGTTAGTTTCTATCAGTCATCTTTTGTTTAATAAAATTTCTGATGTTTTTATCAATCTTGTATAATAATTAATATTATATATTTTTTAATAACAACGTTCTGAAGTTTTAGTTAAACTGCATTCTAGTGCGCAAAATCGTATCAGATCTTCGAATATATAATTTTAGAGATATTGAGGATTTTCAACGTGACGACTGCAGCGCCACGTTGCCGAACTAACGAATCGAGAAAATTAATATAATCCGGAAACCGAGAGATAGATAATGTTTGTTTTCGGATTCTGAAAGCTGATACGATGTTCTATGGAAATTCGACTTTTGCAACACCTACAATCTGAAAAATTTGGTGTCTAGATGCTTAGCATCAGACTAAATTTTGAACTAAAATTAAATCCGTACATCACAATCAGTCTTTGGAGGCCCACCTCAACCTAGCAATCTGTTAGTGATTTTAGTACTTTTGTACTGGCGTTGACAACGCTGATAACGTTTTTGGGGTAGTAGAAATTTGTTTCAGTTTTATACATTTTATTACTGAAATGATCACAAATTAATAACAACTACACTACAGATTCAATCATTGTACTGCCGAGATTACCTCATTGGTACAGTATTATATAGACTAAAATATGTCAACTGTTTCACAAAGCAACTTACTTGAAAAGCATTTATACAAAAGGCAACTAATGTCTAATACCAAGTGTAAACTTCAATATTGTTCAATCATACGGTTAAGAGACGAGAAAACAATGTGGAACGAAAAGAATAAATAAATTTGGCAAATTTGCTTAAACAAATATACCACAACCCAAAAGAAAAAAATGGCCGTTATTTACAGCAGTCAAAGTAAAAGTTACAAACAAATGAATTGTCCATTTTTTTCTAATATATCCTATTTTTTATACACAATTTTTGTTATAAAAATGTACAAACTTTACTCTTATCAAATTCGAATATACCGTTAGGTCGGTGCGTGTCTGGAGTAAGTACTAAAAAATGAATTCAAGTCTACAATTTTCAACAAACTTTTTATTATAAATCTAAGATCAAACTTAATAACCACCGTTTCAAACAATACGTAGTAAGCCAATCGATCATCTATTCAGAAAGAAAACGGGCACATTCAACCTAAACGTACAATAGCTTTCATCCAATCAGGTGTTTTGTGCACAACATACTCAGTAACAAGAAGTCTGAATAAAACGTGTTCAAATGGGCGGTGAAAATTTTGAAAAATGTTCTTACCTAAATAAGTTATAAAGAAAGCTGCTTAGATTAACCTTAAATGCTTCCAGCAAAAAAATAAACGAAATATTTCTTAAAATATATTATGTGTATAAAAACAACTTAAACAGAAACAGAATTTCAGTAAATGGGATCGCACAAAACACATTTTCGCTGGTGGATCGTACATCTACGCAACCACATCTCATGTTGATACAAATACAAAAATATCGTTCTTAAATTATAAGATTTAGATTAATAGTTACATTGTTCTGTTTAAAAGTCAAACTGCTAATCTTGCATCTCTTCAGGAACCTCGTGCGGATTTAGGATGCCAGGTACAGAGAGCTGAATTCGACGCTTCTCGGCCTGGGCCGCCTGCAGCGCCTTTTCACGCTCATCCAGGAACAAATCGGAGTCGTCCTCGCCAGTGTATTCCTACCACCATCAAGAACATTACCAACTACACCAAACCAAAATTTTAACAACTAACTACTGAATCACAAAACCGACCAACAATATTATCGTTTTAAAACGCAACTAGGTTGGTCAACCTTGAACGGCCTATTGAGATATCAGACCCCGTTGGTTATTTAAAAAGAAAAAAATGTTGTTACCGACCCCTCGTCACTTCAAATTTAATCACGCTTCTACCGTTTAACTTACCCTAATTTGCACGAGGAAGTCCCGCAAATGTTCCTTGAATGCAGGTATATCCTGGTTCAGATTGAACATTCCCTGTACTGAGATCTTGATCTGATTATCGGTGAGATGAGGAAAAGCCGTTTTCAACAGCGACGCCGTAAATTCCTGGATGTACAACACATTATTGGACGTCGGTCCCAATTGACAGTTCACCCTTCCCGCCTCCACCAACGAGAATATGTACGCCAGTATCGTGGCGTGCATCGACAAACCGGCGGTGTGCGACGTGTCCGTCACCACCGAGAACACGTGTTGCAAAATATCGGTGAGGTAGGTCTGGTAGAAGCTGGGAGCGGCGTGTTCGAACTGTTCGACGTTCTGCAGCAGTTTGAGAAGGATCTGTAGACCGGTATCGGCCACGTTCCGCATCGTGTGCTTGAACGCCCAGATGATGCTGTCCAGAACCAACTTGAACTGGGCAGGGGGTATGCTGAGGAAGGCCGGAAAACAGAAATTGTTGACGGCCTGCAGCAACAGGAAGAAGTTCGTCCTGTGTTCCGGGTACTCCTCGAAATCCTTGTTGATCATGGCGAGGGTGCACTCGAACACCGCGTCAAATATTTTCGGGACCTGGCGATGAATAAATTACTTAGAAATGGCCAATCGCTTTGTTGAGACCGGCGAGTTTGAGACAGATTAAATAGAACGACATCTAGAGGCAGATGTTGGAAACAGAAAATAATGATGGCAGCAACACTTCAAAAGATCAAATCTGAAAAATACACCCCCATCTTGGAACCCTAGATGGCTTATCAAGTAGGGATTTTAACCTTTGCATTTCTCTGAAAGTTAACTAATTTTTTAATTGTCGCTAATTTTTATTCAAACTTGGCTTATACAACAATAATACTATTACTACGCCAAAGAAACTCTCGTCACCATTAGTTACTTACCTCTGACGTAATGTGCATTTCCAATTTGTTAACTATGGTGGCTATAGAGCTGAGTACTTCCGGTTCCCGTGCTGACGGTACCGCCGTCCTTTGATAATCTAGTAATACAGCATCTAAAAATGGAGGTATGAAATTGTCCAGCACCATGACGTGATCGTGCGTCCTGGATATCCAGTCGGATATCAATTTTAACGTTTCCTTTTTCACAACCCTCATCGCTTTAATAAGGGGCTGTTTCGTGACTTGTTCACCGTTCAACGCTATAGCCGACGTTATGTTTTCAGACATAACCTGTGGAGAAAAAAAAAATTTAATTCATGTCTAACATCGTAAGTATGTATAATAAAAATTGAATTTAAAAAGATAATAATTAAATTCCTAGAAACCAGAAAATTAAAAAAACAATAACCATATTAAAAATTCAAAGTGCAGGCGCAAATCAGGGCGAGAACTACATACCGGGTGTTTGAACGAGAACCGCCGATGCCAAATTGCGTATTTCTAATAGAGTTAAATATTTGAAATTTGGCAGAAATAAACTATAATTCATACACTACAAGATGACATTATCGTTTTTTTCTTTTTTTAAACAATGTAAGTTTTTACTTTCGATCGCGATTTCATACCGAAATATTCACTTCATCTCTTTGATTTTCTTCAAGCTCATGATCACGACCTCTAAAATTGATAACGAGCAATTAAAATATTTTTATATCAAACCGTCATTGAATTACATGGATTTTTAAATTTCAGCCCTCAGGGCATTTTTTGATTGACAGATGACAATTTTGTGCCGCCAGTTTTGCGGATAACCGCATTAAGTTTTATGATGGTCTCTGCACTGCAAAGATCTTTAAGTAGGTACCGCTTTTAAGTCATAATTAACCGAACCGTTTAGGCGGTCTTTGTCACCAAATTTGACTGCTTCAATAAAGCAGTCGTGTAAATTCGTCAAAATTCCGCGAACTTCTTAAAAACACAATGAGGGATACTTCAACTACAAATTTGAAATTTTTAACAACAGGAACATGTACCTGGCGGTATTACGAACATAATAATAATAAAAAAATTATTAAAAATTTCTGAAAAAGCACATTATGGCGCCCCGACGGCGCATGAAATTAATTATGGACCAACCAACGACGCCACATTGTAACGCATTAATTAAAGTTTATTTCTGCCAAATTTCAAATTTTTAACTCCATTAGAAGTACGCAATTTGGCACCGGCGGTTCTCGTTGAAACACCCGGTATTTTGGCTTCCATCTCCCATACTCCTATGTGCGTGAAGTCTACTGCACTGCGCATGCTCCTAAGAACATTCACAATTTAAAAATGACTAGTGGAAGTGAAAAGTGCAAATTATTAACTAATGGATCAATTTCAACCCGAGTTACGCCTGGCATAAACGAGCGAAGCAGCGCAAATCGGGTTGCGCTCAATTTCAATTCCAAAATGCAAGTTGCCCCGAATTAAATTTTACACCGATATTTTACTCCCGGCGCAACTCGAGTTGAAATTGACCCAATAGTCCATCAAAATTCAAATCCTTACCTTATAGACATTGAGCATGTCCAAATAAATTCTTCCTAACTGTATCACGTAAGAGTGATTGAGCGCCTTGCAGGCCCTAACATTAGTCTTCAAAATACTAGCCAGCTGCTTAACAACATCGATTTCCTTCAAGATGTCCACATTCTTGCTCGCCTGGCTTATAATATCGTCCCAGACCTGTAACTCGACAATAAGAAGAAAAACTTGTCAATAAAACGAAACTCACTTGATTCGGCAACATCATGTATTTCTCAATCAACGCTTCTTGCGTGGCTGTGTCAACCTGAGCCGAAATCATATATCCAACCGCTTCGTAGAAAGTGTGCACTTGTTGCTGTTGGAGGTCGCAAATGATGGTCGAAATTGATCCGAGAATATCTTCGATGAAAGGACAGGACTCGCCGATTTGGGTTGTGACGAAATGACGTCGACATTTCAGCGCTATCTTAATGAAGGTGTCGCAAGCCATGTCTTGGACGCCATCGTGAGTTTCGTGCATGAACTCGAAAAGTTTATTGACGACGGTTTTAAGGAATTTCCAATGTGCTCGCAAGAAACGCGGATACTGTCCCACTACGTACATGATATTGGACGCAATTATAGCCTTGTTGTCTTTACCCCGTTTCTGTTCGCACAAACCCAACAGATCCTTGATTACTGTTACCAAAAAACGTTTTTCGTCCTCCTCGTGCATAGCACCTGAAATGCTACCGATAGCCCAGCACAACGTGTTCAGATTCTTCCAGGACCATTCGCTCCCATTCACTTGATTCTGGAGCTTTACAGTCATTATCCTTTCGGTGTCGGCGTAGTCAAGATGGGTCAAATAAACCAGAGTTTCGCGCATGTTCTTGTACAAATTGATGGAATCAGTATCTTTCATAAATTCTCGAACGACTTCGCCGTTGTCGGTTTCAACGACGAGAACCTCTTCAGGTTTCGCCATTCGAGAAATCATTATGTATCTAACTTTGTTCAGAACTTCCTGGTAGAGGGCGCGGCGGGTCCCGAAAAAAATCGGAGAAGTTCCCGAAAACGGAACTTCCCTGTACAACTCGGAAGCTAAAGTATTCCAGTATTCTAGACAAATTTTAAAAATTTCTACTTCTTCTACTTCAGAAATTAAAACTAAATATCGCAGAGCGTTTCGCAACATCTCCACTTGACCGGCAGTTTCCGCCAAACTTCCGTGCTCCTTCAGGAAAGTGCACAGGAAGAGGGCCAAATTTTGGATAAAGTTCTGTTCCTGGTCCTGACCACAGGCGTAAGCTGACTTGATGTCGGTTTGTAAAGGCAACATCACTTCCAACTGCGTCATTGTTTGCGTAAACAAATTCATAAACATATCGTCGTAATTACTAACAGTTACCCCAGCGATTTCCGTCAAACATTTCAAAGTAACATTTCGGAACATGGGCACCGGCAGAAATTTGAAAATTAAAGTGTTAATCAATTTAGTTTCGAAAATGTATCCTAGAGGGATCCAGTTGAGGAACCTCAAGAGAGTTTCCAGGGTCGCGTTGACGAGGGGGGGATTTTGGGAACCTTCCAGCACAAACTGGCACAAGTGGAAAATCGCGGAAAACTCCGAGCACATTGTGTCCTTCAAATGTTTAGCTTTTGTTTGGGTAATTTGACCCGACGAAAAATCAAACAGTTCCTCGCTCAGCAATTTGAGGATGATCATGTTGTTCTGGCAGAGACTCTCGTTTGTTTTGCTCGCCCCAACGATATCTGGGATGAAACTCTCCCAATTTTTAGGCCATTCCCGTTTCAAAACTTGCACTAGAATCATGTTCAATTTGTTTAAATAAGTTTTATTGGCTTCTAAGGTTTCCGCGTCCGAACTCGTCTTGATTATTAGCGAAACTATGTACTTCTTGATCCCTTCACATTGGTTCCTTGGGAGAACCTTCCACCGCGTCTTTATCACCTGCTCAAGAATCTGGAGAGCAAAGTATTTTGTTTGCTGGTTGTTAGAGAACTCCAGGATCATATCGACCCGCGTCCAAGCATCCGGGTGCTCTTTTAGGGTCGTCAGGACTTCTTGGGCGATTCTCTGCGTTTCCCCATTCCCTTCATACATGCTCCCTACTACCGTATCAAGTAGATTTATGTCTAATTTCTGGGAAAAATCGAGCAGAGTCGCGGCCGCTTGATGCCCCAAAGTAGCCATTTTTTCCAAAAATTCTTCACTCTTCCTTCAACAACACTCCCAAATCAATCATTCCATCAATTCACCAGCTGAAAACAGTCCTCAATCAACCAAAACTAACCTTCAATAAACAACAAAACAAACCGCCAAACTAAACCCACGAAAACACCAAAACATCAGGTAAATGACCGCAAACGGTCGAATTCCATGCGGGCCGCTTTGGGCCTTGTTGGGCGCTGGATTAACCCCAAAATACCAAAATTAATGGGTGATGTTTAGGGAAAGATTGACGGTTTACGGCAAGGGGGGGTGATTTAAAGGATGGATGCCAAAGTTCCTTACCGTGTGCTCCGGTTTTTGATGAACAAAACACAAAATTCAACACCACATTCACAATTGCAACCATAGAAGATCGCAACGAGAAAAAGCGCAAAACCGAAAAACGATGGACGTGTCGGTAAAGTCGGGAGCGCGAATAGCGGTGGAAGAGGGAGCCATTTTAGCACCAAATGGCGCCATTATTTGACTTGACATTATTCATTTCGGAAAGACATTTCAAGCAGAGCTCCTGTAATTATCTACTATTCTTTCAACATGTATCATTTAAATATTATAGTTCTGCAACAACGTGTAAACGCCGTTAAGCCAAGTAAAAATTGTTGTATTTTTACGTACACCCGGATGATCTGTAAATGAGACTCTTGAATCGCTGGTTTGGCAACATTGTAGACTGGTCTAGTAATATCGAAGATACCGAACCGACCCGAACGTCGGTTCGATCTTACTAGGCCAGTCTACAATGTTGCCAAACCAGCGATTCAAGAGTCTCATTTACCGATTATCCGGGTGTACATATGTTGTCAAATTACAAACATTAACAAGCATATCACCATTATTTTCAGTTCAAATAGGTATAGATTCAACTAAAAACCGCAAAACTTTTTTTTTTAAATAAAAGGTGGCGAGAAAAGTATACTAAATAACGTTAAATTGAATTTATTAGGGAGGAATCATTATACAACTCTCAAATACTTGTAAATTTTTAATATTTTTTCTTCACTAATTCTAAATAATCACATTGTATTAGGTACATTGTTTATTATTCTATCTTCTGTAATTCCAAAGAAAAGTAAAACAAAACGGAAACGTCATTTTTCAATCATCACTTGACAATTTGAAGTTTATTTTTCAATTGATTGTCGACTTGTAGAAGCTAGAGAAATCTCCCTGAATAACTTCCATTAGTTACTTGATGGCAGACACTGTGAGCCACCAGGCCATTCTTCTACAGTTTTCAATTTTTCCAGATGAGAGCTAAGAACTGCAAAAAAAAATTTTTTTTAATAAAAAATGTTGTGCTGGCAGAGGCGTTATTGAAATTATGATTTGGTCAGTTGGTGTTGCATGTATTTAAGAATAATCATGAACTCATACTTTGGTGAAAGGTTTTCATCATTTTAAAAGATAAGAAACTCCATAAACAACTGCATAAAATTACCTGTATATCCATCTGTGCTCAAACTGGGGCGTCTAGATGAAAGTGACAACAAAAAGTTAAACCTGCAAAAAACGAAGCGTTTTTAAAGAACACTGCTTAACGTGCTGGTGTTACAAAAATGTATAATTTTTGTCAGTTGGTCTTGCATGTATTTAAGAATAATCATGAATTCATTTTTTGGTGAAAGATTTTCATCATTTTAAAAGATAAGAAACTCCATAAACAACTGCATAAAATTACCTGGATATCCATCCGTGCTCAAACTGGGACGTGCAGATGAAGTGACAACAAAAAGTTAAACCTGCAAAAAACAAAACATTTCTAAAGAAGACTGCTTAATGTGCTGATGTTACAAAAATGTATAATTTTTGTCAGTTGGTGTTGCATGTATTTAAAAATAATCATAAACTCATTTTTCGGTGAAAGGTTTTCATCATTTTAAAAGATAAGACACTCCATAAACAACTGCATAAATTTACCTGTATATCCATCTGTGCTCAAACTAGGGCGTCCAGATGAAAGTGACAACAAAAAGTTAAACCTGCAAAAAACGAAGTATTTCTAAAGAAGACTGCTTAACATGAGAGTGTTACAAAAATGTATAATTTTTGTCAGTTGGTGTTGCATGTATTTAAAAATAATCATGAACTCATTTTTCGGTGAAAGGTTTTCATCATTTTAAAAAATTAGAAACTCCATAAACAACTGCATAAAATTACCTGGATATCCATCTGTGCTCAAACTGGGACGTTCAGATGAAGTGACAACAAAAAGTTAAACCTGCAAAAAACAAAGCATTTCTAAAGAAGACTGCTTGCTTAATGTGCTGATGTCACAAAAATGTATAATTTTTGTCAGTTGGTGTTGCATGTATTTAAGAATAATCATGAACTCATTTTTCGGTGAAAGGTTTTCATCATTTTAAAAAATTAGAAACTCCATAAACAACTGCATAAAATTACCTGGATATCCATCTGTGCTCAAACTGGGACGTTCAGATGAAGTGACAACAAAAAGTTAAACCTGCAAAAAACAACGCATTTCTAAAGAAGACTGCTTAATGTGCTGATGTCACAAAAATGTATAATTTTTGTCAGTTGGTGTTGCATGTATTTAAGAATAATCATGAACTCATACTTTGGTGAAAGGTTTTCATCATTTTAAAAGATAAGAAACTCCATAAACAACTGCATAAATTTACCTGTATATCCATCTGTGCTCAAACTGGGACGTCCAGATGAAAGTGACAACAAAAAGTTAAACCTGCAAAAAACGAATCATTTCTAAAAAACACTGCTTAATGTGCTGATGTCACAAAAATGTATAATTTTTGTCAGTTGGTGTTGCATGTATTTAAGAATAATCATGAATTCATTTTTTGGTGAAAGATTTTCATCATTTTAAAAGATAAGAAACACCATAAACAAGGGCATAATTACCTGGATGTCATTTAGTCCATTTGTGTTGAGTGCTGGCAGATGTGTTATTCAAATTATGATTCCATCAGTTGGTAGTGCATGTTTAAAAATAATCATAAACTCATACTTTGGTGAAAAATTTTCATCATCTGGTGAGACCAATAAATCAATAAAATTGATATAATTAATAATTTACCTTCATCTGTAATCACGTACGTGTTGATATAAATCAATTTCTTTTTCAGCCGCCCTTGTTGCTTACTTTGGCGTCTAGTATCGCCAAAAAAAAGGAGGAACCTGGAAGAACAAACTTTTGAAAAACTTGTAACAAAGATTCAACCAGCAAAGATGAATTGAACAGTCAGTAAAAACAATTAATCATCGATTAATCATTACGCTGGTACAAGTTTCATCATTAAATAATACTATTTGCTTTAAAGGACAATAAGTTGAAAATATTAAGAGGAACGGGGAAAAAAGCGAACAAACAAGGAACAAGGCGGTAATACATTTTCTTATCTACAGTGTTTTCTCTTGTTCATCTACCAATTTATAGAAACAATTCCTTACCAGACATGGTGCTGCCAAAACGCCCAATGACGAAATGAAATATAAAATAAATATTCTTTTGCCACGATACCATAACCGCATGGCGAATGGCGGAATCGCGATGGCGAACAGTATGATGAGTAATGAGTACCGTGAATGTGTACATGGCGTGCCCAGAGATGGCGTGGCGCTGTGGCGTTCTTATTAATATTCAAAAATATATTTATGTCCACAAAGTTAAAGCTTCAAATTAATAAGTATTTTCAATAATTTTACTTATACATCAAGTAAGATTTATTTGAGAAAAAGATGAGACGTTTAATTTTAATCTAAGATTTTATCATTAACTACACCCCTAAATCCGGTCCGAGTAAGATGCCACTGCTCGTTCGTGTAAAACTCATCCAATAGGTGGCGACACAATAAGAAATTTTCAATTTCAACCAATCGCAACTCGTAACTGTCTTTAGCCCCCCACTAGCGGACCCAAGCTCCAATGAATGTCAGTCAACAAAGTTTTTAAATTACGGTACAAAATAGTAACCGAAAAAAAGTGCACTAGGAATTGGAATCGGGCATTTCAGTGCGTGAAGCCGTTAAGTGGCGAAGAGTGAGGTGTGCAAGAGACCTTTTTGTTTGTGCAATTGTTCCAAGTGTTTTTATTAAGAGACGACTTAAAGGTAATAAGGTAATAATGCTGGCAACCAATATTTAACGTCTACGTATATCTAGTTCTCTTAAGTAATGGATGATCTGTCTGCTTATATGAAACGTCTGTTGCATTTACACAAAAAAAAGGGTGAGCACAATTTCGGCTCAATGTTGGATCCCAGTCAAGTGATGAAACGAGTTGACCAAAAGAACGAACAGCGCAAAAACGATCGCAACAAATTGATGTCAAAACGGCGCCAATTGTCCACAATGAGCCCTCTCAACACCCCACAGGTGACCAAATCTAAAACCCCAAGTAAGACCTCTAAACCCAGCCGACTGGATATGTTGGCAAAGTGGAAACGTGAAAAGGAAAAGTTGAAATTGCTGGAGAAACAGAAACTTAAACCCATTTTCAAAGTTACGAACATTCCAGTTCCTGTTGGATTGCCAGATCTTGAAACAGTCAATACACAAATTAAGGGAAAGACGTTTAAAAAAACTGGATTTGCTCCAGCAAACCACCAGTTCAAACCTCCTGCTAACCTGCAGCCGCTCCATTTTAGCAACTCTAAAACCACTACTCCAGCAGCAGCAACAGGAAAAGCAAAAAAGAATGTAGTTTCAGAACGTAGTAAAATAGTAACGCGATCCCAAACTCGAAGCGCATGTGGAGATGCTGGCAGTAAAAAAACACTTGGTTCTGCAAGAAAACAAGCCTCTTCAACCTTCAGCAGTGTTGTACTAAATGATGTTCAGGAGCATCTAGAAATTGTTAGCAGTAGAGATAAAACTGTAAAGAAGAGTTTGAAGTCAGTTGAAGCTGCTGTTAGTAAAAGAAGTGCTAGGACTGCCAGGTGGGTTGATTCATTAAAATGATTGTATCCTTCAATTTTATCATCTTTTGTTTAGGGCTCCATTAATTAGACAAGTAGCACTGGATACTGGCGAATGTGTGCCTACAAGTAACTCTGAGTAAGTTTTGTCCATTCAGAAAATGTTTATTTCATGTGGCCAGTATTTTCTTTAGGTCTTCAGAAGACGCGAAGACGCTCAAGAGTCCTGATAGGTGAGTTTTTTTTGCCAAAGTAAATCGTAGAGTAGTGTAAACTTTTGATAGGAAGGACAAATTAATGTGTTGGCCTTTTTTTATTCTCATAGGCTCAGGTATCAATTAAATAAAATAAAAAAAAATGAAATTTTTCTCAGGATACTATCTGCGTCTACTTCGCAGTCATCAATGTCTCCAGATTTTCCTGCAAATAACACCAACTTACTGGAAACTTCTACGCCTGCTTCGAAGAAGTTAAACGGCATGAAAACTCCAGAGAAAACGTCACCGCCACCTATGTATATAAGTCCGTTTGTGACACTTTCTCGAGGGAAGTCCAATGCACGAAAGGAGTACCATTACAGAAAGTCTGGAGGAGGTACGTTAGCTTGTTGTCGCGACTGCACTAAAAATATTAGTTACAATCTGAACCTGAAAAATTAACTTCCTATATTGCAAAGGTAGCTAAAATGTTTTTTGGGTTTTTGCAGCATCCACCGAAAGTAAAGGTTTCTCCCCAAAATTCAACATTGACCAATATTCCAGTCCTACAGCCGGAGCTGCGTACTTCACTCACAAACTAGAGAACGAAATTGCAAAACTACAGAACCTTTGCGATCAATGGACCTTGTATAAAGTATGTAACAATTATTTTATTGATTTTTCTGTTTTATCACCCTACATCTCAAGCCCTACGTGTAATATGCCAAAAATTATTGTAGTTAAATCTCAAATTTGCAATTTTATTTTCTTAATATTGAATGAATGTCCTTAACAGACAAACGAAAATCCTCCAGAAGAAGCTGTTGACATGATAGACGTTGCCATCGGCCAATCCACTCTCCTTACCACCAAGAAGTTTGTGCAGTTCAAGGGTCTGATTGAAGAATGCAAAAACCAAGACGCCGATCGACCAGTAACTTGCGAGGATTTGCACGGCTTTTGGGACATGATCTACATGCAAGTCGTTAATCTAGAGAAGCGTTTCGATAATTTGAACAACTTGATGGCCAATAATTGGAAAGAAATCATTCCCGAACCCAAGAAGCCCGTTGAGAAGAAACAAAAGAAAACAACCAAAAAGGCCAAAGCAACCTCTACATTGCGGGAAGCAATTCAAGGTGACGTTTGTTAAATTTTTACGGAAATGAATAATTTGTAAGTTTGCAGCTGCACGATTAAAGAAACAGAGTGAAGAGCAACAAAAGACTCCTAGGGAGTCGCGAAAAAGTATTCTCAATGCGATGAAAAGTAGCGAGAAGAAGCGGCGCGATAGCTCACCGGGACTGATGATGATGAAGGTTGCGCAAATAGCAAAAAATTTTGAGGTACCTAGTCATTTTCTAAAACATTTATCTCGAACCAAATTTTTATGTTTCATCATTGTTTTATAAAAAATTGCCGTTTACAGGCCGCTACTCCCGCGAAAAGTATTTTGAAAACTGATGGTTCAAAATCCACTGCCAAGTCCAAAGCTGTGCTGTTCAAGGACGACAGATTTAACGAGAATCTTGAGAATGACCTAAACAGTTCAAACACATTATCCAGTTCAAAAGTCAAAGGTAGATTACAAAATAATGAAATTAACGTTGTTTAATTTAATTATGACATTTGCTTCCATTGCAGTTCAGACACCTAGGAGATCTGCAAGGCTCAGTAGAGCTCAACTATTTAATTAATACTTTTCATATTGGTTAGTATCATGTACCTTAAGTAATGTTAGTTCGTTTCTTATTGTTTCGTACATATGTACATTTTATCTAAAATATAGCTCTCGCTACATGAGATCCAGTTGCTTATCTTTTTAACTGTGTGCTGATTTAAGTATATGGCTGATATTAGTTTGAATGCAGAAGTCGTGAATGAATATTTTCCTTTATTAATACAGAGTTGACTAATCTAACAAAGTGGATAAACTTTCTGTTCTATGGTTTACTGGGTAATATGAGTTTATGATACTCTAATAAAATGTCAATTAGTTCCTTAAACTAAATCATTAGTATTGTCGCTATTGTTCTGGTTCATCATCACGTACCTGGGGTTGCATTGACAATTCAAAATTGCCTTGATGGCAACGGCAAAATTGGCGTCCCGCCAACGCAAACACAACAAATTGAATATAGGAGTAGTAAAAAATAGAGTGCAAACAATTATGAGTCCAGCAGTTAGAAATATTTTCGCGATATCTGCTAACAGTAGAACCGCTAGTATTGGAACTAGCATAAATACAAAAAGATTGGTTGTAATTAATCCAATATTTTTAGCAGGATTAGTTTGAAGCCCTCTCGCCTTAAATTGATGAATTATATTTACAATAATCATTAGAACAATCATAACTGCGGACGCCAATCCAGTTAAAACTGCAGTAAGAGAAATAAAACTTCTTGAAGCTTGAATAACTTTAGGGGTACAACAACCTTTACCAATCGTTATAGATGGAAAAATTATAAGAAAACAGTATACTAGCCCCAGTAAAAATTTATTAAATTTGCCAAACTTTTTATGTGTCTCTTCGCAGTAAACTTGCAAGTACCAGTCGATGATTAACAAAATTAGAAGAAGATATACCCCCAACAATACAGCAAATTCCATTTCGTACAAATAACATTTGAGTTCTGGATCAGGATAGCTGGCGTGAAACCCAGCAGCGCTGAAAAATGGGAAAAGCATTACTGGCGTCCCGAATGACAACAAAGCTTGCAAAAGATTCAAGTGTAGCAAAATTTGGTAGGTGGAATTTTTTCGGAAGTTTTTAAACTTCAGTACGATGAGAATTAAGAGAAAGTTGGCGAAGACGGAAAGCACCACCACCAATGCGAAGAACTCGATGAGAAGCCGCTGGTATGCAGGGATTCTGTTGGAAAATCCGGTTGATTGCGTTGAAACCGTCTTGGGGAGATTGAAGTCGCCGTTTAAGGCCATTGTGTCTATTGCCATACCGTCTATCGAAAACATCTGGAATCTAGAAGCAACAATTGAGTCAATCATTCCAAGCAGAGGGGGTTTAGGATGCAGCGATATTAGACAACTTACTATTTATTGGCAAATAGTCGCCGAAATTGTGTAACACTAAACTTAACATAGACCCAGCTTCAAGGCTGATGATCTAAAAATATCTGAAAAGTTGGCAAGAGTAAATGTTTAGAAAACAACCAAAATTATCAATTGACCTCTTAACTCTTGATGAACCATCATGTATGCCATAAATACTTACTAAATCACAATGCCAAAGACGTTTGTAAGGCAGTTTTAAAACATATGTTACCATCGTGAGTCATGGGGATGACATCACTTGTGTAGGAGAAGTGAAAGGTTTTAAATTAGAGAAGGAGTTCGTTCCGTGGTCTAAGCCGGGATATCGTGAGTTCGATTCCCAACCGGTTCGACACTTTCTCTCTGGTTTAAAATCCTTCTTAACACATAAAAAGTCACCCCTTCCAGGATTACCTACCAAAATTTTGTAAAGGGTGCAAAAGAGGAGTTCAACTTAACAGAGAGGACCCCAAACCTCGGTCATAAGATCTATTGACCTACCTATCTCTACCATTTGAGTTAAGTAGATACTTCGTGTACAACCTACTGCTATCTCATAGAATTTGTCTGACTAGTGAAGGTAGGTAATGACTTTAGAACTTATATGCACACAATAATATATTTCGGATTTATCTGCCACATAAAAAATTTCCCAGAGAATTTAAGAAATAATCAATTATTATCCTTATTGTTCCTTATTGTTGTCTCCTCTATGGTGCGTCATCAGTGCTTGGCCTACAGCATAGCACCCACACATCTTCCACCCTTGCTTGATGAATTTTGGTACCGTATCGAGGTGAACAACACGTCGATCTCTTGCACCCCTAACTGAGAAAGACGTCCAGCTCCCCTAACATGGAACATACAGTATACAGTCCATTCATTTTCATCGATTACAAGGATAATGGAGGCTAGTTTTTGGTTAAACACTTTGTCTTTAATAATTTAAGAAAAGTTTTGAGAAAATACTGAGAATGTTGTGTTGAAATTAGAAAAACCACGATACTAAAAAAAAACCTAACTCTTGATATTCAAAATCTTTTGTTACGCCACTGGACTGGGTTACAAGAAAAAAACGTGTTTACTTGACTTAAAATGAAAGTGAGGTTATGTTCTAAGCGTTTACTTGTTGACGTGCATTTGATTTGGCGCCTTATCTTATTTTACGCTTACTTTTTAGAAAAGAATGGAGTTGTGGAATGTGAAAAACTTACAGCCGCCCCCTATAATGAGCAGCGAGATTGCCGCGAAAGAAATAAGTAAATTATAAAGCTGTCAAAAATGTGCCCATATTCATTTGTATTTTCAGGCCTAAAGGTACTCGCGAACGCGCTAAACGACGGAATCAGCTTCTTCCAGAACCAACAACACTTACACACAGAAGCTGCCGTTTTGTCTCGACTGATCTACAGGATGAAAATGAAATTTCGCTCCTCCAAAGACTTTAAAATTTTGGAAAGACTCAACCACAGCCTCCTCAATTACCTCCAAATCGACATGCCCAGAGTGTTAACGACGTTATATTTATCAGTTCCTCAACAATACATACCAGGCGAAACTCGTCTACCTTCAAGAAACATGTTGGATTATGTCCTGGTGCGTCTTCAAGGTCTTGGAAAACTACTTTGGAGAATCCTGGAAACTTGCAAAATTGCAGCTCAAATGCACCGACAACGAATGCGACTAGGACACTTTTGGAAACTAGCTATGATAATTTTTGGAATAGTTTCGCGAATATTCATTATAACTAAAAATATGATAAAGTTCACTTGTGAGTTGTATTCAAACCTGGAACCGTTTTTGAAGAAATTATCTAATCCAGGAGTGAGTTGGCTTCCCAATAATTACGTTCTGCCACGTTCCCTAAGTGAATGGCTTGATATTGATTGGTTGGATTTAGACGCTACTGTTATAGAAATTCTAGAGGATGAGCCCAACATAGTTTCATATTTCAATTTAGTTGATTCAGATGATGACGATGATGAAGATATTAAATTTTGTGATGAATATATTCTTGTTAATGATGAAGGTGGTAATGCTACTAATAGTGATGATGATGATGATGACGTTATTTGTCAAGGTGAGGTTGTAGAAGATGTTATGTTAAATACTTTACAGGGGTTTGGTGATGACGTTGATGTTGGAGAAGTTGTCGAGATAAACAATGATGAATCACCTGAACCTCATGTAATGCGTCAAAGAAGAAAGTTTTTAAATCGAACCAATTTTTTCAATGACAGATCCAGAAAAAACACAGATAGTGTTATATTTGTGAGCGAAACTGTTGCAGATAATGGTATAATAGTGAAGGATAATAGTGAGACTGCTGCTAAAAATTTAGCAACTCCAAAACAGAAAATGAAGAAGAAGAAAATGACACTTGATAATCTCGCCACCATAAAAACTCCCGCGAGTGCTAAGAAGAAAAAAAAAATTGTTGGCAGTGGTATGGTCACCAATCAAGTTGGCAATGTTCTGAACACTGCAATTATTGGCAAGGCAACGAAGAAACCAAACAAAATGAAACCAAAGAAGGTTATAAAAAAAAGAATTGTTAAAAATTTGAAGAAAAAAATGAAACAGAAGAAAAAGAGAAAAACGCAAAATTTTTGAATTCTCTTACTACGATCTAATTGTTAATTGTTACTTAAATGTAGCCCATACGCTTTTTTGCCATATATGCATATCTGTTATTTTGTTTTTTCATTCTATTGTTCTATTTATAAGTTCTTAAATTTGCGCATTTACTTATTCTAGCAGTTGAGCATGAAGAATCGACTTTTTTTCTTTAATAACTCTGTTGGACTGTCTTTCCAATAAACAGTTTGACTTTGTGTTATGTTTGTGTCCATTAAAGTCACTCCAGATAAATTGAACAGAATTTGTGAAAATATATGAAATGTACACGAAATCAATCAATTTTAGCGTCAAATTGATTACAGATTTTGAGTTCAGGAAGATCGATAACATAAGAAAACGTCAATTTCCAGCCATTGGGTGCAACGATGCCAATTTTAAGATTTCTTCGAATTTCTATCGATTGGGGTAGAAAAAAAAGTCGAAAATATTGAAATTTTTTACATCGATTTTATGACTTAATCTTATAGATTTCGAACCGCTTAACACGAATCTGACAGTAGTTTTTCTGTACATGTCGTACTTTTTAAGATATGACCGTTCTAATGTTTCAATTCAAAATTTCGTCAAAAATTGCAAATTTCAACTTTTTTATTATTAGACTTACGATTTTTGTTCATATAGCATTCGATAGCGTTTGTGAAATGGAGAAATTTGATGTTTTTGGATTCGATGTAAGTCTGCCCGTTCTGAAGTTACAAGAGTTTGAATATTGAAAGAAATCGAAACTTTGTGGTTTTTCTAATTTTATAAGAAATCTATTTATTCTAGCGTCGATATGATTACGGATTCGAGTTCAGGAAGGCCGATTACATAAGAAAACGCCCATTTTTAGCCTTTGGGTGCAACGATGTCAATTTTAAAAAAAATTCAAATTTCTATCGATTGGGGTAGAAAAAAAAAGTCGAAAATATTGAAATTTTTTACATCGATTTTATGACTTATTCTGGTGGATCTTGAACCGCTTAAAACGAATCTGGCCGTAGTTTTCCTGTACAAGTCGTACTTTCTTAGATATGACCATTCGAATGTTTCAATTTAAAGTTTTTGTCAAAATCGACCTAATTTGCAAATTTCAACTTCTTTATTATTAAACTTACAATTTTCGTTCACATAGCATTCGATGGCATTTGTGAAACGGAGAAATTTGATGTATCTGAATTTAATATAAGTCGCTCCGTTCAAAAGTTACAAAAGTTTGATTGTTGAAAAAAGCTTAATTTGTGCTTTTTCAAATTTTATAAAAAATCTATCTATTCTAGCGTCGAATTGATAACAAACTTGAGCTCAGGAAGGTTGATTATATAAGAAAACATCAATTTCCAGTCTTTTAACAAACGTGTCAATTTTAGAAATTTTTCGAATGTGTATTGATTGGGCTAGAAAATAAAGGTCAAAAATATTGAATTTTTTTACGTCAATTTTATGACTTGATCTAGTAGATTTTGAACCGCTTAACACGAATCTGGCCGTAGTTTCCCTGCACATGTCGTACTTCTTAAGATATGACGATTCGAATGTTTCAATTCAAAATTTTCGTCAAAATCGACCTAAATTGCAAATTTCAACTTCTTTATTGTTAGACTTATAATTTTCGTTCGTATAGCATTCGATACTATTTGTGAAACGGAGAAATTTAATGTATTTGGATTTGATGTAAGTCTGTCCGGTCAAAAGTTACAAGAGTTTGAATATTGGAAGAAATCGAAACTTAGTGGTTTTTCTAATTTTATAAGAAATCTATTTATTCTAGCGTCGAATTGATTGCGTATTTGAGTTCAGGAAGGCCGATTACATAAGAGAACGCCCATTTCTAGCCTTTGGGTGCAACGATGTCGATTTTAAAAAATTTTCAAATTTCTATCGATTGGGATAGAAAAAAAAGTCGAAAATATTGAAATTTTTTACATCGATTTTATCACTTAATCTTATAGATTTCGAACCTCTTAACACGAATCTGACCGTAGTTTCCCTGTACAAGTCGTACTTTTTAAGATATGACCGTTCGAATGTCTCAATTCAAAATTTTCGTCAAAATCGACCTACATTGCAAATTTCAACTTCTTTATTATTAGACTTACGATTTTTGTTCATATAGCATTCAATAGCTTTTGTGAAATGGAGAAATTTGATGTTTTTGGATTTAATGTAAGTCTGTTCGTTCAAAAGTTACAAGAGTTTGAAAATTAAAAGACATCGTAATTTTGCGGTTTTTTAAAATTGTGTATATTATATTGCACAAATGATTGTAAGTAAAAATTGTTAAAATCTGCAAAACTTAACAAACAACTGAATAGTAAATTACAATAATTCACAGAATTCACCAACAAACTAAACTCGGTTACTAGTTTCCAAGTTATGTTGCAAATAAAAAACGGCAAGTTTTTCCACACAAGATGACATCCTTACCACAAAAATCTTCATGTCCCTCATAACATGGTCTTCTTTATTGTGCCTCTCCAAAGCGAAAATGTACAAAAAGTAATGTCGATTAGGCACAAATCGTGACAAAATCTGAAATCATTCAAATCTTTTTAACATATTACACCAGTAAAACAGGAATTAGTCTTACATTAAACAGTTGACTCCCTAACCATCCATGATACCTTTCAAGGGTTTCTTTATAGGCACTTTTAATCAATGGAGACAAATCTTGCGAATTCGTGCCACTGCAGGTGTCCTCAATAACAAGTTTAAAGAAGCTAGAAATAAAATGTAAACCCCTGAAAAAGAAGAGCTATAACAATAATAACAAAAAAAAGTTTGGGTGTGCCTGCGAAGCCACTGTAAAGCATCTACAACAACTAGTTGCCCTCCCCTTTGAGCCTTCAGTATCATATCCTCGATGAATTCGTGGCTTTCGATATCCTCTTGATACTTTTCCTTGATTTTCTACAAAATGAAATTACGTTAATTCTCTTTTTTCGTAATTGTGTTAACCAACCTTAATATTGCCGCTCATGTCGTGGACTACAGGTGTAAAAACTTTGCCGAACTTCTCTAGAAAATTTCGATAAAGTTAGTAGGTAATTGTTTGACATCATTGTTTGATTTTGTTATTTTTTGAGGTTAGGACTCACCCAATAAGATGACAACTCCCGTGCTGGCGTTCAGGAATTCGTCGGTTTTTATCTTGTTATCCTGTGTTACTGACGGGAATTGATTGGGAAGTGTGGAGAAGATTGTGGCAGTCTCGTCTGGAGGTGAGGCGCTGTTTGAAGTAGACATTTTGGCGTTTTATTTTGCAGCTTTCAAATTATTTTTCAATAAATGAATGTCTGACTTAAACCAGTTGTCATTGCTATGTGCCGTTATAACTGGTGGTTATCAGCGGTTTTATCGGAAATTATGAGAACAATGCGTCACAAACTGATTTAAAAGTTATACCAGTTTGTTATTATCATTATTAATTATTGCATTTTGCAGTACCTACCACTAATAGTTGGATGCAAGAACTAACTACTTGATTACATACTACATCTTCCCATTGTTCATAGACCTGTATGATCTATGAGGGACAATGGTTCTTCCTAAATTTATTCATTCATTTACAATCAATATAAGAAATAATTACTCAGTTGGTTGTGTACTTTAGTGTAGTCGAGATAATGATTGATGAAATGTAGGTATACGAAACACATAATACTTATATGTACTAACATTCACGTAACACGTACTGCTGAAGAAATTAAAAAAGGACATGATGCAATAATAATTAATATCTAAGTCAATGTTTAAGACAGAAGAGGTCCGTGCATATTAAAGAAGTTTAGTTTATAAAAAAGTCATTTACTGCCAAAAAATAAATACAAAGAACAAAACGCTACAAATCGAAATTGGTTAACTTTCAGTAACTTCAGACATTATAGTTCTCCCTGCATTGATTCGAGCTGTCTCTTTTGCTGCCAGGTGGGCAATTTTTGGGAATGTTGAACAAAGACAATGTATCGGTACCTTTTAAACATTCAACAACAAGTGTTGTGATGTTGACATCAAAAATTCCACCACCTTCTTCATAGGGTTTACAAGGTCCGTTGGGCTTACCCATCTCGTAACATCTTGTTTTGTGTCTAAAAAGATAATTCGTTAATAAATACAACGACCATTATGTAAGTTTTACCTAGCGTAACCATCCTGGCAAGGATTCGTGGCGCATTCTGGGATGATTTTTGATTTTTTCAAAACGAGATGGAGTCCTCTAGCACAAGGTCCCTGACGGTAGGCCGGAAAACAACCGTCTCTTGGGGGATAGTAAATGAAACCTGCAAAATTGTAAAATTGACCAATCGCTTAAAAACGTAAAAAATATTTACCAGGACCGCAATCGCAAACCCAGTCGTTTTTCTGGTCACCTGGGTAAAGCAGCTGGTTCTCCGGACATTGTTGGGGGGCATAAACGGGAACTCGGTCCTAAAATGGGGTACAGTTAGAATTTTCAATAATTTTTATAACGTGTTTGCTTAACACACGTCTTTGGTTTTCGAGTCCAGTCTTTGTCCTGGATTTTCCGGAAACACGATGTCCTGGCTGTGACCGATTATTGAAACTGCGAGGACCACCAGAAGTTTTTTCATTTTGTCTTAAACGAGTCGTTGTTGACGAACTGAAACATTATTTCTTTGTTAACCGTTACATTTGCGTTCGATTACGTTATCACATGTCGTTGATAAACCCAAATCGGCAGAAGTTTTACGCAGCTAGTAGCTAGTAAATAAAAGATCTCTGCCGAAAACATCAATTTAATAATACAGTGCAGGTATAGTCAATACTATTGACTTAGACCGCCCAGAGCCGGTGTCACATAGAGCTCCCACGTGACCTCGGTCTAAAGCACTGGGAACTGTTTTCTGTTTTATCGAACTGGTAGCTTATGAACTGAATATCTCTCGTGGGAGAATCCGGTCATTTGTGGCAAATTTGCTAATTAAATGCAAAAGGTCACATAACAACGGAAGCAAATTCCCATTTGCACCACAACTTTGTCTCAGTTCCAGGTACATCGGCCTTCTTAAATTTTTTATCGCTGCATTTAAGAATGACATTTAATTTAATTGATTATTAATTCTCATGATGATTAACATTGAATCATTAATTAGGAGGAGGTTTGTACCATCCATATGAATGTTAATCGTTCAATATGTAACGCAATAGAAACATTGAATAACAGAAATTATGTAACTGCGTAAGTAATTTGAAATTAAATTGAATGAGTGGACACTATTTTCCTAACATTTTATTTTTTATTCGCTCTAGTAGTTAATGTTATTTGATAGTTTAAATTGTTTTCTATTCTAATGTTATTCCGAAAAGTCAAAATCACATTTGCATTAAACAGTTCTCAAATTCCCAAACAACCTTTGACTTGTTGGAATTGCAGACACCAGTTTGTATGATAATAGTCTTGGATCATTAGGATTTTCCCATTGTGTGGCTTATTTATTATTCCGCTCTTATTGCGCCAGTTCAAATGGATACAGAATTTATATTCAATCGGGAAGTGTCGAGTCGCACCACCATCTGCACCACCAGTCAAACCGTGGTGGGGGTGTTTCCCACCCGACTGGTGCCCTGTGCCCATGGTGGGTAGTTTTGCGTAAATCACTTACTGTTTACATGAGCTCGAGACAACATCACTTTATTCTTACATTGCAATTTATCTCATCTCGAGTTCATCACTTATATTTAACTTTTATCGCTTACTCTTTAACTCGCAATTCTTAGTATTATTTTTATTAAACACAACTAAACAAGGTCCTTCGAGTTTTTTAATCATTCACCATACCAAATCACTCGCTTCACCAATTACAGCCCAAACAGGAAGTTAAACTTGATTTTATCTCGGCAAGAATTATGAAAGAAACATTTTACATAATTTTCTTAATGTGGTTCCTACTTGATATTGACTGATAAACGTACTAAGGTACTTTTAATTCAATGAATTTACATAACAATGCTTGTTGGCAGCACTAATATCAAGGTTAGAGAAATGTGCCAGATCCGCCCAATTCTCTTTAGACCGTTGCAGGATTTTGACTTCTTCATGAATTACCTAGATGGAGTTAGATGGGACCAGAAGGTATTTAGCAAATGTGCCAAAACCTTTTAACGAAATCGCTTTCACCCCTTTTTCGTCCCTTGATTGAAAATGTGATGAATAATTTTTTTGGTGGCAGTTGTCTGGAAGGGTTGGTGAGGACTTACCTTACAACTTGAAGGAAACTGCACCGTGTCAGGACAACAACTGCAACTCATGCTGTGTTGAACGCGAGTTCTGCAGGACTGTCGTCGAAGAAGTGGATCCAAACACGTTTTTACCTTGACTCGACCGTGTTTACCCGATGCTGTCATTACCCTGGCTTCATCGCCACCGGTTGGCCGAGGTAATTACAATTTTTTTTTCTCGTCCATCCAACGGATTCGAATCCGTAATTGTCCGCTTGATTTGCTTAATGAATAATTAGCTAATTAGGAAGAGCCGGCATCCGCATTATTCCCTCGAATTAGGCACTTCACAAAGTCATTTAGTGGGTCAGGATGTCACCACTAATGCAATCATGCTTACTCTTTGATTCTAATTTTCGTCAATTATTGCGCACGGTTCCGCCAGCAAATACACTTGACCCAACGCTGACCGTCTTGAACTTTGCCGATAACAGGATCAAGAGAACGCCGGATCGAATCCAAACTTTTTATTCTACTTATGTACAGCAATGAAACAATAAATATTTAACCGGAAGACAGTTCTATATATAAAACTATATAGTTTTTATGTACAAATGTTACGTCGCCGGAGCACATGCTTCGAACCACCACCCCTAAACACCCAATTTCGTCACACTTCTTCCTTATGGTTGATCTCGAGAATTTGCGGAAACTGATCGGCGACGTTCTCCGCGATGACGTTATTCTTCTCTAACGACTTAACACTGACCAATTCCGTTCTTCCCTTGTCGTTCGTTTCCTTCCGGTTTTTCCTCAACTTGAGTTTTTGCTTCTGGAAGATCAACCTGAGGTAGTAACAGGGAAAAACGACGCATTTTCCTGCCGGTTCCTCGGCATCGATGTACACTCCTCTCACCAAAAGAGAATTAGAACATCCCAGAACCACCAAAATCGCCAAACACACCCAATGAGTTATCCAACAACTCAACTCGATGTTATCTACAAGAATGAAATTCGTTTCTCTCATTTGCCGAATTGAAAATTACCCGGTAGTAAGTAAATGTTGAGCAAATTCCAAATACCCCGCCACACGTTAACGGTGCCGATTAGGGAGAAGATTACGAACAGATCGGCGACTAGAAGACGAGGAGCTCCGCTGATGCGATCACAAATCCATCGCATTAAGGGCTGAAGCATGAAAGCTATTCCGACGGCAGCGTAGCCTATAATCTGGAAACTGCGAGATTAACGTTTGGTTTCCGGGTGAGGGCAATCGTTACCAGGCTTCCCCATGCCGACAGGTCTTCGTCTTCTGGAAAGAGGAACATGTCCAGGAGGGCCCAGGCGCCTCTCCAGACGAACACCACCAGCGTTCCTACTACTAATACTGAGAAGAGGCAGTCTAAGATGTAGAGGGACGTCTTTTCGTCCAGCTGGAACATAAATTTCCCTCTTTTTAGGAAACTTGTTTAAACGTAACAAAATTGAAAAACACGACGGAAAAATTGTGTTCTTGGTGAAAGTGGCAAATATTTTTATTTTTTTTTTTTGAATTTTCGATAGTTATAGAAACCATCTAATTACGTGTTTTTGAACTCATTAATCTAGCGGTAATTTTTTAACTTTTTTTTAAATAATGGACTTTTATATCTTAAATTAGTGCTAACACGGCATCGGATGTGCAAAACTTGCTGGTAATTAAGTTTGATTATTTCTACATGCAAGAATAACTTTGATTTTTTTTGTTGTGCGTGTAAAATTGTAAAATTTACATGGCTTTTAACGGCGGTAGTTGGCTGATTGTGTATTTACTAGTAATTTCGTAATTCTTCTTAAATTGAGGCAAATTTATGAAGGCCGAGAACTCCTACTTAGTTTGCTGTAGAAGTCTGTTGAAGAAGTTTAATCTCATTATCTCAAATATTTCCTTTTATTGTAACATACGATTTTCATAGCAATATAATTCGAAAAGGAGCACTTTTTTGAATAAGTGTCAGTTTCCGGGTTTTTCCATGTGAGTCCTTGACGTTCTGTCAACCATATTCCGTAATTACTGTTAACCTTGCCGGTGTTAACTCAAGACATCGCGTTTGTTAGTTTTGAATACATAATTTACATTAATTTAAATTTGTGGTGCACAATTTTGAAGTCAACATTTTTTTGTGCCAAATTGCCTTAAACCTTGTATTTTACTTCATGAATGAATTTTTTTTAAGTGTGATTAATGAACTTAACTGACTCCCAGTTTAGTACTGTGTCATTAATTTATAATGGCAAAAAATATATATATTTTATTGAATAGGTACTTTCCGTTTGAGAAGAAATCGATAAATAGAAAACGGAAATGGAGGTTGAAAAGGCTGATAACCCTCGATCCACATCTATTTTTAATGACATTTGTAAATAAACATTGTTATGTTATAGAATAGACGATAAGAAATAAAAGGCAAAATGCAAAATAAGTCATTGTGTAAAATAGCAGAAATTAAAATTGATTTGTACATTTTCAGATATGAGCAAAAGGGCAAACAACAAAAATTTAAAAATAAACTTTAGGTACGCCCGGATTCATTAAACAGATTTAAATTTTAGATTGGTTTAAGTTGACAGGTGAAAAGTTGCCCAAATAAGTTATCAAAATTATTACAATTATTGTTAAAGTAACGATACTCTACGACTCTACATGGTTAACTTTTCATCTGTCAGCTTAGACCAGTTTAAAATTTAAATCTTAGTGTATTTGGGTGGCTGGATTTTTTTTTTTTTGGTTTAGGGTGTGGGGTCCAATGGACCCCACAATGTTTTCGCAATGTTTTCAAGTAGCAAGAAACAAGTGCATACAATAGTAATAAATAGTAGGTTACAAAACGATAAACTCCAAATAATAAATAATTACTACATTTAATCTGAAATTGCATATTGTTTCTTTATTATTAACCTTGTATCAGCCGATAAATAGCTTAAGAGTGCGGAAATCTCGAAAAAGCACATGTGTATCGATTTTAATGTGTTATATTTCGATTGCAGTACTAGAAATATGCAAAGAGAACTATTTGAATGTCCTCTCTGAAGACTGCAACTTTTTGGAGGGAAAACTTTCTTAACTCACCGCCACCCTGAACATGGTTAGAACTTCAAAATATCCCTTAACCGAATCCGTGACGACGCTAAAGGGCGTCGCGGAGCAATTCCTCAAGGCCCTCATCGCCGCCAAAGCCACAATTCCCACCAACGTGGTGGCGAGGATCGTCAAAACGTCCGTACTCGTGTACATGTCCAAAATTTGCCAGGGTCCTCTCCAACCGTTCACGCAAATGAACGCGAAACACACTGTATACACCCTGGACAACACGTAAAATGCCGCGCGGTTCCTCTCCGGATGCACGTATTTCTCGAAAGAGCTCTGCAAAAGAGCGAAAACCAAATGTCCCAGAATCCCGATTACAGTCGATATGACGGAACTAAGGAGTTGGTCGTCAGGATAAACGTAAACACCCATCAACTCCCAAACGCTTCTCCAATAACCCACAACAGCCGGTGCCACCACCACCGAGGAGAAGATCGCGTCCAGAACCGACAGCACCCCGTATCGGACCCCGTGCTGACCCTTGAGGGTGTCCGGAAGACCGGCCGTGCTGCCTCGCATTTTTCGTTCGAATCTACCTCGACATTGTCGGTTCTTTGATCGGTGTCGTGCTTGGTGCGTTTGTTTATAGGAACAATTCAACAGTACTAAATGAAACCTATGATGACTGTATGGTCACCCTACGGTTTGATTCTTGGAGGGGATACCACGTGGTACGACGATTTAATTTGCTGGGATGTATAAGCTGATGCGTTGTGCGGCATTTCTCTTGCGGGGGCAACGGCTAATCCTGTTTAATAAAAATGTATCCCGCCCGAGCCCGAAGGATTCTATTCTCGTTGAGGCACGGATGGTCAGTTCCTTCTTTAATTGGAATGGCGAGATTCGAGGGCGGGTGACAACTCGGACACTATCGACACTAAGACAAAGGTTATCAAGCGAATTTGCTCAATAAATTAGACATCGCGGAAGGATAATAGAGTTGCGTTATCTTGTGACTTTGGTAGGAATTGCGGAATATGCTCAATTATCAAGCACTAATAGTTTAGCGATACACGCAAATCTACAAAACATGAAATTGTGACAAATTTAGTAATTTTTAAATCGCAATATTTTAGTTTAAAATTTATTTTCGCTCATATAAGCTTTACGTGGGTTACGCAAGAAGGGCTAGCGATTGATAAGAGAAATGGAAAAAGGAATTAACGAGCCCACTGTCTTCTTGACAATGCTCCGCTTCCTCGAGCATTAAATCTAGAATTTAAGAGCAGACGCCCATGACGTTTTCGTGCTCTGCATGGCATCAGCGCCAATTTCAACTACCCTCATTAACCGTCCACTCAACGAAACAAAACAACTTTATTAACATAAACCCAATAACACAAAATAAATTAATTACATAACGCCCTTCCCTTTGCTGCCGATGGGAAGCACAATTTTCTTCTGCAGTTTCGTTTCTCTAACATCTCCCTTGCCAACTTTTGCAGGATCGGGAAAAACATTCAAGTGTATCACCATTTGCCGAGGGTTGTTGCCAAACCGTAATTTCGGGACGAATTCCATTCTGTGGTGACGATTCAAAGCTTCCATTCCGTACCTGTGTTGACCTCGATAATCGTTCTCGTTCGGATACACGTTGAGGGTTACAACGATGGGTTTCTGCGTTTGATCCCTAAAAACTTCTTGTCTGTTGGTGTTTTCAGGCAATTGTTGTTGGGGGTTAGTTTTGGGAAACTTTTGCCGGATGTTGCTCCATAGTGGTGGAGCGAATCGGAAACTCGCAGTCGCCAACAAGTTGATGTCGCTAGGGTCTTGGGGTTTGTAGCGGTAGAAAGGGTCGTTTTCGGTGGGTTCGCTAAAATTCCTCGCGTGTCTCTGACTAGAAGATTCCTTGTAGTAATTGCGATTGTATTTGGTAATGTCGAAAGGTTTGTTGTATTGGTTTACGTATCCGATCACGTCTTGAATGTTGTGAGGGTAGCGTCTACGGAATCACAAGAATAATAAAAAAATTAATTTTTTTTTTTAAGGTTGATACAAAGTTACAATTAATTTCGAAAAGATTTTGTTTTTAACTGTTGCAGGTTGAGGCTTTCATACCTGTTCCTGTAGGCGTTTAGTTGGGGGTAGTTCAACGTGGTGACTTTCTCGGTGGTTGACGTGAATTCTTGGGGAGGCGCCCCCCGGTAGGTCACCCCGAAAGGTTTTGGGGGTAAATTGATTACTTCTGCCCGGTTTATAGATTCTGACGCCATCAATTTTTCTGCGGGTTTTTCTAAAGTGACTTCCAAAACGTTGTCGTTACGTCGCCCACTTTTTGTTAGATGCACTATTAAGTAAAAACACTATCAGAGAGATTTTGGGAACAACTGTTCGTAAGTTTCAGTAACTTACCCCTAAAAACACTGCAGCAACTCCACCAAACACTATCACGAATTTTAACGATTTTATGTGAGTTTCTTTTTGCTTTTCTCTGTATAAGCCGAAATCACTGATTGAAGCTTTTCCGGACATTTTTCTTCTTCTCGGAGATGCTGTTGTCGTAGGTTGCAGTTTCTTGTCAACGACTGCTCATTTGGATGTGAGTTTGAAAGTGTTTCACGTTAGAGTTCTTCTAGCCTGAACTAATTAACTCGTGACTTAGAACAAAGACGGGCAAACGGCTAATAGTGGTCGCGTTACAAGAAGATGGCGTGTTTAACAGATTCTTTTCACCTGCAATAAGTGTCGGCTCCGATGCAGAATTCCAATAATAATTTCCTCAACATTAGAAATTTTTATGTTTATGACAAAATTATTAATTATTTAACAGCATGCATGTATTCGAACTTTCCTCGATTTTGATATCGTTTGACGATCTCTCCCCCTTTGAGCTACACCCCAAAAGGTGCTTCGTCATTAGTCATTGAAGTTCTGTACCTAACATTTTTTTAATGATACAACAATTTTATTATTCATTGATTCAGAAACACATAACTTATGTAACATCTTTTTTGTTTCAGATACTTATCGATTAGCCATTTGATTAAGGAACTACTAGGTAAGTGAAGTGTTGGATACATATTCAACAACGCTTAACATAAATGGCCAAAATCCATAGAACCAATTTATCTATCTATATTTGCACGGTGAGGGCGATATTTGAATAGCCTGATTGCATTAGCCAAATTTGATATTAGCTGATAGTAAATTACTGAAATTATCGAATTGCTTTATACAAACTTTACTCTAAAACGTACTTGATGTTAATGAGGATATCACCAGGTTAAATTCGAAGTTGCTACTTGTAAAATTTCCTATAGTTTAAGTCCAAAATATTTGCTTTTCTTATCCTAATGAGCCGTTATAACTAAAGGCCTTTAAGCCGCTGGCTTAACCGCTACTTGTATGGCGTAAAATTATCCGTATTAACCCAGTTACTTTCCGTGTAATGCCTTGTCATCTATTTAACCCAAAATCCGTAATTTTCTTAGTTAACTTCGTTTGCAATTTTAAAACTCTTCACGTAAGTAGTTAAAATTGGAACTGACGTTTTTCGCAAAACAATGGCTAATTCCAGAGCCACTACTGATACAGGAACTCTACTGAGAAGCTGTGTGAAAGCCTCAGCTAAATTCTCTTTATAATTCTTGTGAAATGATAGGAAAATCTAACTAACGCCTTCGTCGTTCTTACCTTAGCTTTGAAAAATGTCGGAACCGTGAACACATCCTTCTTTCTGTCCAAAGCAATGACCAGAGGCGGAGCACAACAGTTCACCAAACACTTCAGAACGATCAAGCAAATCAAGCAAACAGTTGTACAAATCACTAGTGGTTTTCCTCCTTCTTTCCAAATTGTTCCTTGAGGTGTCAGGGTGACTCCAAAATATTTATCGAGAATCATCCAGATTCCTCGCCAATTCATCACGTTAGAAAAGGAGAGGAAACAGATATACAGTCTAGCAATAAGAAAAACAAACAGTTTTCTCCATAAATTTGTTTCCTTTTTGACGAGAGTTCGATTGAGAGGTTCTTGGATGACGTTGAATAAAATATTAATAACGTAGCTGAAGAGAAGAGTTTCGCGTGGTGGAAAATAGATGTTGTAGACATCTATCAGTTGCCATACTGATCTCCAGAAACCGACAACACAAGGGGCTATTATTGTTAGGCAAATTAAGGTATCTAGAATGCTTAGGAGAGGTTTTTTGATTTCTTTTGATGTCAGGAGTAGGGAGGTTTGAGGGGCAGGAACAATTTTTGGCTTGAGCGTTTTGGAAAGTAGTTGAATGGAGGCGTCATTCTCTTCGTGATTTGTGGACATATTTGTTTTTTGATCTCTTCTGGCTAGCGGACTCTGGCGGTTTACTTGGATATAGATTTTTTCCTGTGGGAAGAGAAGAGAAATTTTGTGTTTTTCAGCTGTTTCAAAGATGCTGAATAAGGATCTCTATACAACAATTTTAAAAAGGGTCAAGAAAAGTTTTACCAACCTTTCTGAGGAACTTTTTGTTTTGCTCCCGATTTGTTTTTCCTGTTGATCGGCGCCCAGATCTGGAATAGTGGCCCAACCTGGAGTAGTGGCACGTGTCATAACACTGTCTAGGCTTATTATATCGGAATTGTGTTAAAGCGTACGTTGTTTACCTTGATGATTATCAATCGCTACGTACACTTTACTTGTTGGAAAACATTTTACTTGCATTAATAAGGCGGTTTGCTGCACTTTGGGTCAAGAGATAGCAGCACAACGGAAATTGGACCTGACTTGAATATAGAATCTATGTCCATTGAACTGTAAAATAAACACTTTTCGGGAAACTTTTTTTCTGGTGATAAACTCGACTAGATTTAATAATTGTTGTTGGTCTAACAAATGTAAGATAATCACGACCAAGTGTCTATTGTCGTCATTACGAGACAATAGTTGCTTCAATTTTGCACATACATCCTAAACTAATTCCAAATTAAATGTTGCACCTGATAACGAGTGTAGACAAATATTTTCTTGGATCGGTACTATGTCAAGAAGTCATCAAACACTTTGGCTCGTTTTTTTGTTAAGCTCAAAACTTTTACTTTCAAATTAATCCTCTTCCTGTTTCTTTTTGGTTGTTGTCGAAATTTCCGTCTTTCTGCCCATTTTCACAAAATTTTCCGCAGTGTCTTCGTTTCAATGCTGATTTCATAATTTTCTGCATAATTGACTTAACGTAGGTGAATATTTTAGATTAAAGAAAATTATTTGTGGTCCTGCCATTTTCTGTTACTAACTAGGTGCTAGGGGCCAAAAATTATTAGAATAAAATACGATTTCGAAATGTATACTTTTACAGCATCAACTGTCTTGTGATGTTTTTTTACTGTTCACATAATATTATAATTTTTCTCCTAAATAATACAAATTTGAAAATTAAAGAAAATTATACAATTATGCTGAATTTGATTGTATAAACAAAATTATCTAATTTAATAAACCTTGGTGGCGTTGCATGTCCTTGGCATGTGCCGTACATCACAGGCTATTGAGATTTCTTCATTTAAATTTGCACTGCATCCCACATGCGAGCTCTAAATTACTTTACAAAAGCCTAAATTTTATCTAAATGTGCTGTTATTTGAGCGAATAATAGCCATTAAACTACATCCTTCATTATTCCGCATTGATGGCCTAGCCACTCTCGTAGACAAGTTAACTGAAAATAGTTGCAAAAAAAATAACAAATTGCTTATGGGGCCACAAGGGAAGGAGAGTTGATAATTATTGAAAAATAGTTATTTTAGTTATTTTTTCTAATTTCAGTTGTTAACAACAGTGTCAATTATTAATATTTTTAATCAATTCGTCTTAACAGTACAAGTGTGTAAAATATGAACAGTAAAAAAATAATGTAGAATAAGTAAAACACCATCCGCAGTTAACATTATTTAAATAATACTTTTAGTTTTAACGCCGCTACTGTTGACATTGAAAGGCACAGAAAACATTAATTTGAAGCAAAATCAATTTTTAACAGCAAAAGTGCCCAGCTACTTTGTTCTCAAGAATGTCACCTTTATTAACAAACAGGACAAGTCCATTTATGTTTACCTATCCTCTTTTAACTATCAAACAACAAAGCAAAATTATCACGCAAATTGATTCTTGCAAAGAAACTGCCGCAATTAATAAAAAACGAAGTAATGCTTGCGATTAACAATTATTCTATGAACGAGTACCTAGATTTACACTTAGCTGGTAATGTTTGAATCAGAGCAAGAAAACGGTGGTGACGCAGTTATTGGCTGTACAATACCCTGTACAAGTCGAGTTGTTTGCGTTACAATAGTGTTTTTTAAAATCTGGAAGTAAGTTAATTGATAGTATCACACTGTAGTGCTTAGGTCGTAAAATTAACAAATCGTTGTATCTATTCTATTATTTTGCAGCTAAAATTCCGCAGAAACGTCCAAAATGACGTGAATCATCCTGAATGTTTGTGCAGCTGAACATTTTAACTTGACAACTTACAAGTATCTTAGGATTATTTCGTAAATCGTAAATTTGGTGTTTCAAAAGCTTAAAATACGTTACGTTTTCAACAAATAGAGTAGTACTAACATTACTTCATAGTGAGAAAGAAACTACTTACATAAAGAAAACAAATAAGAGTTAATGTATAAAAAATACTGGAAATGTGGGTTTTCTGGGTAAAGTAATACTTTCGTAGGAACACAATGTAAAGTGCAACCCGTTCATTCAACAAGTATAGCATTCACTCGAAGGACTAGAACTCTACGGCGATTCGGAACTTTGCAATACTAGTAAAATACTTAATTAGAAAATATTTTTTGTTTTCTATTTAGCCTAATTACCCGCTCGTAAAAGTTAAACAATTATTGATTTCTCAAATATCGACAATTCTTTAAATTTATTGTATCCTCCTGGCAATTGATGCCTAAAATCGTGCTGCTAGTCCGACTCGTTGCAGCAGTCCGAGTTCACCGTTAACGTGCTGCCAGCCACACACTGCAACAAAGTTTCTTAATTAAACAGTTTTTCGACTGCTGCCACCAATTGAGAAAAATCCAGATTACAATCGAGCATTCAAAACTACTATCAGTTTTTACCATCAGCAGAAACTTACGTCTCGGAGCGATATCCTAGGAAACGCCAGAGTCAGTTCCGGATAAATCCAGGGTTTTTCCAGGGGATTCGGTTGCGACTCCTTCCAAAATTCGTAACCTTCCGCCGCTTTCTTCAATTGTTTAACCACTTTCGGGGCGAATTTCTGCGTAATTTTGTTGACCAGCCAACTGGGCAGTTTTCCTCTCGGATCCGTTTGCGAGATGTAACCCAAAAAACATCCGGACTCGGCCGGTCTAACCACGAACCCAGTCAGATGAGAAATTGCTCTTAACAAAAACCAACGTTAATTATACGAGAAGATTAAAAATTGATGTTCACCTTACGAAACCCTTCTTTTGCGGATAGTCCTTGTGTTCGATCGAGTGGTTGAGGATAAGTTTCTCGTCGCCCATATCCAGCCAGGACCGTTGCAGGACAAAATCGCGGTTTTTCACGGGAGCCGGACACGACACTGGAAATTTAAGAGATAACAAAACAATCTAAATTTTCAAACGTCATAACTACTCACAGGCATAGTAGCCGACGTCGTTGTTGGGATTGAGGTAACCTATTTCTATTGAGGCCAACATGTGTTCGTCCCAGTCTTTTCTGTAATCGGGGTCGTGAAGGACGTCGAACATGGTATTGGCTGATATATTGTGGAAGACCGTTTGTACTTTGACCATCTTAAATGAACAGTTCGACGTCGTCTTGGTCCATACCTAAAAATCAAGCAATCATAACCTTTCTAGTTTGTTAAAACAATTATTGAGTTTAGGGAAATCTAAGAGCCCCAAGCAAACCGGCACGTGACGTCACTACCTATAACCAGAAAATAAAAAATAGATAGGTAGCCGTTGCTACTGATGAAATAATAGTTATCTGTAACTGTAACACACATTGTCGCAGAAGCTGCGTTGCAAGATCTCAGTTTTGATTGCTATTAAAAATTCGATGATGGTGACGTCGTTTCTTAAGGTGTCGCGACGTCATCGAAACGTTGCGTCTGTCCGTTATCGACGTTACGGTAGCGCTGGCGCTCTTCTTCATCACGCCATCTCCCATCCAGCTGTCTCTTTTCACGCAGCACACTTTTGAAATTTGAAAACCGCGTGACTCGACACGAACACACAATAAATTACCTTTGTTCCATCCCCCTTGTCGTAGTCCAACTTCCAGTTGGTGTGGTCGTCCACGAGCATCTTCAGCATGTTGAAGTCGCTGTCCTCGGCTATCTTCACGACGCCCGCCTCCATTTCCTGCAACAACGACCGCCACCGGTGAATGCGACGTGGTGGCTACGACGAGGCGTCGTGGCGCGTTCATTTTCTATTCTTACGTCGCTGCTGTGCCAGCGGTAGGCCCGCCTTCATCGTGTTGTTGTTGTACGTATTTTTTGACCGTGTGACACACACACACTGTTAATTTTTGGTTGTCGGTGTTGTTGGTATCGACTTTTGTTTTTTGGGGTGCATGCTGTTGTCGATACGCTATTAGTCGACGACCTGGTGCATGCACTCTGCTGCTTGAGAAACGGGTAAGGGGTACGGTACGATGCAACTGTGGTGCAGTTTAAAACACTGTGTGCGTATGGGGATTGGGGAACGTTGGACGTTCGATAAAATTATATAGGTTTTGCCACTCCCGCCACTGACTTTGCGCCTGCACGCATCTCTACACTCCCACGCTTTTATTTTGCGTTTTTTTTCAATTTGTTGCAAATATCTGAAATTTTTTCGGAATCGGCCTACGAAGCCAACTGATCCGCCCACGTTATCTGACAAACACGAAAGGATTACGAAAAGGATATCTCAATTAGCTTATGAAATTCATTAATTTGTAATTAGATACCTGCAGAAATTATTAATAGTTTGCCCCAGCTAGTGTCCAAACTGTACTCTGTAGCTGAGGCCAGGCTGAAGGACAACCAAAAATGTGAACCGTAGTTTGAGTTTGGTTAATTTTAATTCTAAATTTATTTTCTAGGTAAAGTTAGCGCCTCCACCATTTTTGATATTACACCGTTTATTAGCCTGATTTACCATTTGACTCGAAAAATTTGAAGGTCAATTGTAATATTATCAAAGAGCAATATTGGATATCGCTACTTAACATCAGTAATCCACTCTAACTTAGATTACTCTGAAATTGGAAGATAAATAGGTGAACAGATACATAGAATCGTTAAATGCCAAAAAGTCTTTTAAGCCTACCCACCTGATAAACGGAGTTTAAAGAGCAATATTTCCACTTATTTCCAAAATTTATTTAACCTGGATTTTGCTGAGAAACGCTTGGACAGTCTTAAGCAAGTAACTAACCCTCGGAGTTTTGATTAACATTGATATTCCGGTTTTTGGTATCCAATTTTTCGGATTATTAGAAGCGTAACAACATAATTTCTAGGAAATCGACCCATTTATATCGTTTTATTGGTTAGCTATAAAAGATAAAACTTTCTGGGAAAGTATCTCGAACATTAAGAAAATTAACGAGACGGCTATGAATCTATTTATTTTAGATTCCCCATAATTAGGTGGATGATTGTCTCGTCGTCATAACCTAGTAATTTAGACCCTCCTCCCCCTTTGGTGTCTCCCTTGGAAATATGTGCCTAGTAAAAATAACTTTTTTTCTCGATGGAACTTAAGTAGATTAGGCACCCAATTCTTACCGGTAGCTCAGATTACGACAACACGTTTTTGCACTAAACTTTAGAGGTGCATTCGAAATTTCTTGAGACGTCATCAGTGTGCGGCAGAAAAAGTTTAAATCGGCAACAACAATCCACCATATACATAGATTAGGTTAATTAGAAGCATTTGCTGATAAGAAACCGGACTTGGTTGGCTGACAACAACTGACTACTTTTAAATACTTACACTTGGCGCTACCTCTAATTACAAGCCATTTAAAATGTTAACGCCAGTATGGACACCAAGCGTATATAATCTCCTTAACAATAATTATTACTGTTATTGGCTCATTTGACCTGGTCAGATTTAAGTGACGACACTTTACCACTAGCACCAGTGACAATTATTTTTATTTAACGTCGCTACTATTTCTGTCGGTTGTTCGCCTAACGAAAACAACATTGTTACTAAACAACTGAAGTCAGTGAGGAGAAAATGTAATTATCATAGTTGAGCAAATCAATTGTTTGGTTATCACTTCGCTGAATTTTAAAACGGCAACAATGTAGAAAATGCAGAGAAACTTTGTAGGTACGTGTTAGGTTGGTTGTCTACATTCAGGGTTTTGACTATTGTCTTTTTTCCAATCAAGCGTACACCACAAGCAAGACTTGCATTGATTTCTGGACTTTAACAAACACTTGCAAAGTTCTGTTTGCCTTCTTCTCTAAAAACAGGCGATGGAGACTCCAAGTCTATTAATTTTCAAGTCAGATAAGAAATTTTTCCTTTCATTGGCGTCATCAAGATAGATGTTACTTATAAAATTAGATCCCGCTTCTAATTATAGTTTTTTTGACGAACAAGCCGCAATCAAAGAAGTTAAGGAACAATGTCAAAATAGTTGAATAGTAGAATTCAATAATTGAAGATTCGACATACTGAATTCTGGCTATGGCACGTGGCAAGGAAAGTGGAGACCATAACAGAAATTTTGGAAACTTCTTGGAAGGTATCTCGCGCAGCTGCTCAACCTCGCCCATCTATCCGAAGACGTTTCGGTCATCTTCATTATTACCCCATAATTTTGAACGCTGCCAATTTGTCGCATGATGTCACCAAGTTGTCATAATTATCCGTAAAAAGTTACATCAATAAAAATAACAGTACCTCGTATTAATGGTTCCTAACTCCTAATCAGTGCGGTGGGTGCAGTCGCGTGGCATCGTTAGTGTTGTTGGGTTGTTGTTGTTGGTGATTTTTTCTCCGGCAAGCTAACAATTTTAATTGGTGAATATTACCAATTTTGACTTACATATTTGACGTTGTAGCTCCTTTATCAACTTGGCTTGTTGTCACTGCTTGTTGGTCCGTTTTACTACAGCCTGGCCCGTATAATATTTTATCAAACAGAGATAAGATCCAATACTTCCCAACCTAACTAAACATAATGAAAGAGTGACGCTTCGATGCAGATGTTTTTATTTTTTTATTTTTAGGTGACTATCGCGCGAAATTCTTTTTCACTTTCATTCCCGTCGCGAGTCACCGATTCGGTTGCAACTCGCCTTGTACGTAACTTGCTTAATTACAGCAGTTCAGCAGTTATGTAACTGCTAGGTACATAATCAACAACAAAGTGGGTCCTCCAACAACAGGTTCGTTTACCTGTTGTTGAATTTAAGTGCAAATAACTGCCAATGAATCAGGAAAATTTACATAAATCAGTCGAAAACAGGTATTACGAGTCAACCGTTACAATTAACGTGCCCACTTTGAGTCATCAATCAAAGATTTTTTGGGGTACACTTTATTTATTTGTACTATATTTTTATATCGTAATAATTACTGTTAATCAAAAGTGGTTTTGGAGGTTTCCAACGTTTGGGTGCAAAATCACAACGTTTTATCGCACCACGACTGCAGTGCCCCATCTGTGGCGTCAATGGTCGAATCGCAATAGCGCAAAAGTCCCTGACCTAGTCCCCATTCATGAGAGTTCAAATATTTCTAATTTGAGATAATTTCTCTATTCAACTAACAATTTGCTTGTGGTAGGGTAACTAGCTGTAATGAAGCTAAATTTTCTTGCAAAATATAAAGCCAGTTGCTCAATTTCTTCGTTGGGGTCTTGAAAGGAAGTTAAGGTGATAACCTCTGAACTTCTCGCTGGAAGAATTTTGCTACGAATTTACAAAACAATCCACGCATCCTTACAAATATTTGCGTCATTAAAACACATTGCGTAATTCGTGTCGTGTTTTTGATAATGATAACAGTAGAACGCCAGATAACCAGCAGTAGTACTCGTTGTTTGCAGGTGAAGTTTCACGGTGCAAAGAAAAATGTCGCACCCAACGGCAGAATTAACCAAAAAAATCGAAGAATGGCTGGCGTGGGATAAAAACGAAAAAACTTCATCTTCCATCAAGAAATTGGTAGAACAAAAACGTTACGAAGAACTCTCCAATGTTCTCCTCAACCGTCTCTCTTTCGGTACTGCCGGTTTGAGGGGTAGAATGGCTGCAGGATACGCGGCCATGAACGATTTGGTCATAATTCAAACTGGACAAGGATTACTTAAGTATTTGGAACTTTGTGATAAGAAACTTCTAGTCAGCAACGGCATCGTCATCGGTTACGATGGACGCCACAACAGCAGAAGGTTAGTAGAAAGAAAAAGAATTTACAAAAAAAGTTGCGTGAAGGTTTGCAGAATTGACAGCAGCGATTTTCCTTCATGCCGGATATCCGGTGAAATTATTCAGCGATTTGACACCTACACCTTTCGTTCCGTTCGCCGTTGATAAATACAAGTGTGCCATCGGTGTCATGGTCACCGCTTCGCACAACCCCAAAGACGATAACGGCTATAAGGTTTGGATCGTTATTGACCTTTTTTTTTTAAATTAATTATAATTTGATTTTAGGTGTACGGCGCCAATAGTTCTCAAATTGTTTCACCGGTTGATAAAAAAATCCAAAAGGAAATTTTAGCCAACTTGACGCCACTTGACAGTTCGTGGGATACTGATATTTTGAAATCTAGCAAGCTCCTAAGTGATCCTCTCAAAGAAACTTTAACTGCTTACATGAACGTGATTGAAGCCACTATTCTACCTCAACATAGAGAACTGAACGAAAAGGCAAAGTTGTTGTTTACTTACACAGCGATGCACGGGGTAGGCTACAAATACGTCGAGCGAGTTTTTGAACTGATTAGGGTCAAGATGGCGGTGGTCGAGGCGCAGAAGGACCCAGATCCAGAGTTTCCCACGGTCAAGTATGCCATTATTTAATGTAATTAATATTAAGCTATGTATATAATTTCCCAACCCTGAATACTAGTAGTTACAAGCTACAAGACTTTTCTTTTGTAAGGGTAATATTTATTTGATTGTAGATTTCCCAACCCTGAGGAGGGGAAGAGTAGTTTGGACCTGTCCTTCAAGACGGCCGACGAGCAAGGGAGTCACATCATCATAGCAAATGACCCTGACGCTGACCGTATGGCAACAGCCGAAAAAGATCTAAAGTAGTCTCGAAACTTTTGCAATTGACTTTATTTTCATCACGATTACTATTTTAAGAACTGGCGAGTGGAAGGTTTTCACCGGAAACGAGTTGGGAGCTCTTTTGGGTTGGTGGTGCCTTCACTGCTTTAAAACCAAATACCCCGAGGAGCCTCTCGAAAACGCTTACATGATGTCCAGCACCGTCAGCTCGATGATACTTCGTTCAATGTCCCGCAAAGAAGGATTCAATTTTATCGAAACTCTCACCGGTTTCAAATGGATGGGTATTTTGGTTAACAAGTTTTTGCTTCTAAAAATAACCCTTTCGTTTTCAAGGTACTAAATCTGTTGAACTTCTGGGTCAAGGTAAAAAAATCATCTTCGCTTACGAGGAAGCGATCGGGTTCATGTGTGGTCCCGCTGTTTTGGATAAAGATGGCGTTTCGGCTGCGTTTCAATTAGCAACACTCGCCTCGTACTTGCACAATCAAAAGAAGAGTTTGCGGGATAAGCTCGAGGAAATTTACGACACTTACGGTTTTCACGTTTCTCTCAATTCGTACTTTATTTGTCACGATGGAGAGAAAATTTGCAAGATTTTTAACAGAATCAGGAATTTTAACGGTCCAAATACGGTGAGTTAAAGACAATACGCGGTACAAGTGTGACGTAAGCCGCCGAAACTGGCTAAAGAAATTACAATTACGACATAGGTTCTTGTTCTAAGAAGATTTCTGAATAGCGAATTAGTTACAAGTCGCGCGACGTCATGTTTGCAACGCGAATTCTCGTGAAAAATTCTTAATAAAGATTTTTTTTCAGTACCCTGCTGCAATTTTGAACAAGTACAAAATAAGCACTGTGAGAGATTTAACGACGGGATACGATAATAGTCAGCCTGACAATAAAGCTGTGTTGCCGGTGTCTAAAAGTAGTCAAATGATAACTTTTAACTTTACCAATGGATTGGTGTGTACGCTTAGAACTAGTGGAACTGAACCAAAAATAAAATATTACACGGAAATGTGCGCTGCTCCAGGAGATTTGTAAGTTGATGTAGTCTGTGTTGTTCTGTTTAATGTAGCACTTTTTTAGGGACAGGGAAGGCATTAAGAAGACCTTGAAGGAAATGGTGGACGGAATCGTGCAGGAAATGCTCCAACCTGAGAAGAACGGCCTAATTCCTAAAGCTGATTAGTTGTCATTAATTTATGTTTTATAATATTGCTGTTACTTAGTTAGTCGACCGTCGACCTGTGATTGTGAACTTTCCAAAATACACTTTAGTTATTTATTCATTCAATAACTGTTGTATTATTAGCATTTATCCTTTGGTCACCAATGGAGGTGGCAATAATTCTAAATTTCTTTGAGAAGTCCAAAAAATTAGTTACACTTAGATATCATTTAGATTGATGATAGGACAACAGAAATTGTGTTCATACTTTTCAGTTATGAATCACGTATCGTCAGTTGTTTCCATCAATTTACTGTAGAGTTGGGTCTCTGCTTTTTATAATTAAGATTAGTTTTACTATTCAAGTTCTAAGCATTTAATCTAGGATCTAACATTTGGCGAATGCGCCGGGCGAATCACGCGTCTAAGCAGATTTTGTCTTGGTTCTTTACGAAACTAAAATAGAACTTGATGTAGTTATTAATTCTAAATTTTGTAATAAGACAGTGTCCGAAGAATAATTTTGGATTTCTGGCAAATTATTGATTTCCAACTTCCATATTTAGTTGTTGCTGTTTAGTGTTGGCTCAATGTTATCGAGTGAAACGGTTCTCTTTTCAAATAGTGGTGATAATAAGTATAAAAATACACTGCAATCTACTTTTCTTTATCAAATAAAATCCAAAATAAAACAAGCATTTAATTTGAGTCCGTCTTGAACCCTGGACGTGGTGATCGACACGCCAACAATGTTACTGCATGGTTGTCGCTTTAGAAATCGAAAGGGTTATCGTGTCTATTTCCACCATATAAGTATAACATAATATTAATCTCAGCCTTCAATTTAACGAAATCACTTATGAAACAATCATCTCTTTGAATCTATAAATAAAATTTCTTTTCCAGAGATTAACGTGCATTCCGGCATTAATTGTTAAATGAGTCATCGGCAAGAAGTAGTTCCACCAGTTTAAATTTTTGGACTTTTCCAGAGGTAGTTTTAGGGAATTCGTGCACCGCTTTCACTTTGGAGGGTATTTTGAAATGTGCGATGTTACCTTTGCAAAATTCCTTAATATCGCTATAACTCAATGAGCTTCCTGGCCTAAACTTGACGCAAGCACATACTTCTTCACCAAGCCTTTCATGAGGAAGACCAACCACCTAAAAAAAAATATCGATAATACATGCTGAAAATACAATTGAACAAAGTTTACATAAATTTCCAAAATACTTGGATGAGTAATCAGGAATTCTTCAATTTCTTTCGGAAAAATATTTTCGCCACCTCTAACAATCATCTCCTTAATTCTGCCAACAACCTTACCATACCCATCTTCTCGCAGAACAAACTGATCTCTAAAACAAGTCAGTAATTAACGTTTTACCACCGACTAGTGGACGAACCCAGTTTTTAACCAGCGGTCAGGTCCCATCATCTCGGTAGTTTTGACTTCGTCCCCCCAATAACCCAACATATTGGCATAACATCTAACCAACAACTCCCCTGGAGTTCCCAATGGTACCATATTTCCTTCCTTATCAACCACTTTAGCCTCCACATGGTCAGACAAATAACCTACGGTACCAGTAGCTTTTTCCTCGTCATCTGTGGGGTTTGATTGAAACACCACCGCAGAAGTTTCGGTTAACCCATACACCGACTAGATTGGAGTATAATTGAATAATTTGCAACATAGTTACCAAAGACCAAAATACCTTAACTTTTTTCACTTTTAGAACTTGCAACATTTTTTTGAATAATTGGGGAGGGCAGAGGGCGCCCCCGGAAATCGCGATTTCAGGTGAAATATTTTCGTTTCGCTGTTCCTGTCTGTGAACTAAATCCACGTACATTGTTGGAGTTCCATGAATGGTCGTGCATCTGGAAACTGCAATTAATGTTTGGGTTGAATTAATATAGATTTAGATTGCTTTTCGTTCTTGATGGCATCTAACGACTTGTCCGGACTGTAGCCTTCCGCTGGTAGTACCATAGTGGCTCCGTGGCACAAGGCTGCTAAAGCAGTGATCACGGTGCCAAAAGCGTGAAATAAAGGAACCTGCACGCAAATTTTGTGATGCTTGATCCCTAATTCGTTTCTCTTGCCTGTGAAGTATGCGTTATTGACTAGTTGGAAATGGCTAGTCACCGCAGCCTTGGCTAGTCCAGTAGTTCCCTAAAATGAGGCTCGATCACACCAAGTAGAGAATTTGAAAAGACTCACTGAAGTAAATTGGATATTGCAAGCGTCGTCTGGACTGACGCAGTTTTGGTTGTTTCTAATACTGGAAATTTTTTCAGCGGTACCAAAATCGAAAATTTCGCCATAATTAAAAGCCCCTCTGTGACCAGTAAAATTAGAAAACTACTCAACGGCTTTAAATATAAATACAAACTTTTTCGAATCTTGACTCATTATTATGACGTGTTGCAAGGACGGAACTTTGGCGCTGGACAGTTTTCCAGGATCGGTTTTTGACAATTCCGGAGCGACAGTCAATAAATGTTGATAATAGTCTTGATTCTTGAACTTATCGGCGCAAATCATCGCCTTAATTCCAGCTTTTTTGATACTATATTCAATTTCTGGAGGTTGGTAAGCAGGATTGATAGCCACCTTAAAAAATTATAATACTTTTTTGAGTTCTTTATTAAAAGAAACTTACCAAAATCAGTCCAGCTCGGGCACAGGCCAAATTTGCTACACACCACTCGACCATATTGGGCGCCCACAACCCTACTCGATCATTTTTGTTCAACCCGATGGCTCTCAATCCCGCTGCAAATTGATCAGCTTGATCGAGAATTTCTCCGAAGGTTAATCTTTGATTTTGATGGCACGAAATTACACATTCTCTTTCCCCATATTTAGCTGCCGTTTCTTCTAATTGTTGACCGACAGTGATTGCACGGAATCGTTCTTCTCCCAAATTGTGGCGATAGCTCAAATTTGAGTGGTTCCTCTTCCTTCATTGGACAAATTAGAAGCGTTGAGAGTAAAAAACGAAAACTACCTACCAATGTTTGAAGAATAACCGAGCGCTCAAATGAAAACCACTTTGAGCTGTGGACATGGTGATCGACGTACTGACGATGTTGTTTGATAACACATTAATGATAACTTGCTTTGTTTACATAATAGACCTTCGGTTCAATGAATGACAACGTAATTGCAGTGATTCATTTCTTATCAATGCAGTTGTTTACAACTAATAAGAAACTGCAATATATGACTGCAATTGTTTGAAATACAGTGGTCCGGTTTAATAAGTTTAAGTTTTTTCACATTTAAAGATTTGCTCTCAATTGCTATCTTGCTGTATTATCATTTCCAAAACTGCTTGTCATAGGTGAGTAGATGTAATTTTGAAATATACTCTAGATACAATGGTAGAATTTAGTGACACAACATTGATTTGTTTTTTTAAGCGAGTATTATGGTCTCGTCTTCAAGAGGAGTGCTGCAGAATTAAGTGACTAAGATCCTCCGGTCTAGGCAAACTTCCACCTCGTCACGAAAACCTGATTTGGTCATTGGGAGTCATGTCGGTAAGTTTGCGACTTTATGACTGATGCATAATGCATATTCCCCTACTTATCGAGCTAAGAGGTTATTATTTGGTTTCATCCACTGCACCATTCCTAACTTGTTCCAGTTAAGGCTCAGGATATGTTGGGCGATAAGAACGTCAACTGCCCATATAAACGACAAGACGGCAACCGTAATTTTTCTGGTGGAGCTTCTGGAAAATGTTAAATGTAACGGGCGACCGTGGCCGTCCGGAACCGCGACCGGAAATCGCGTGCTTCAACCGGACACGCACTCCACCACCATTGGTCAAGACCGGACTGCTGAAATATCTGAAGAATTAGATTCAGCGACCACCGGCAAACCGGACGATTAAAAATAGGAACCGAAAGAAAATGTTTTGCGAGAATTTGGTTAATATTGCCATTACGTCATGCTGGGCCAACCCAAATCTGGGAAATAAACGAGTCAACCCCATAAATATTTATTGCGCAACACAAAAAGGCTGTCGGTTAAATCCGTTCTTGGCAAAATTATACTTGAACCCTTCCACGAATATTGATTCGTCTTTAATTGTTCAAAAGAGAAATCGACTGAAGTTGCAGAAATTTTACTACCACAAGGTAACGTAATGCATATTCTTGCAACAAAATTAGTAACGGGGTTGTTTAAACGAAGAGCCTCGTTGCATGTTAGTAGTCTACATTGCAGATAAGGTCTTGAAAAATAGTGTTCACTAACTTCGAAATTTTCCAATTTACATAAAATCCATAATTTCCCACAATTTCTTGGATTTCTTCCCGAAGAAATTTGATTAAGTTTATAGCTTAGCGTCTGAAAATTGAATATTGGGCACTTGTACCGCAACCCCTAATTGCAACGTGTTAATCCATACCGCCGAATTTAGCATATTACTTCAGTAGGTCAATGTGTCTGCACGGTTTTCAGCGCTGAAATGTTGAATCGCAGCACCCTCGTCGCGAGCACAGTGGGGGCGGTCGCCCTCCGATTGGCCAAGACCTCACCACCGATCCAGCTTTCAGCTGAGATTTCTTCAAAGCTAGTTTAGTTTGATAACGACCATTAAAGAAATTGTTGCGTTTACAACCATCAACACTACCATAACGACCGCGTGTGGATTATATCGAAGTTATGTTGTCTTCGGGCGATATCATTTTCAAATGTTTCCAAACCATCGTTTTATTTCTGGTGAAGAAGATTAACATCAAGAGAAAGAAATAAGTGGATGAGGTTGGATATGTTCAAAAGAGACTTTTTCGTTTGGGAAATTCGAAATTGGTTGCTGATTCGGATCACATAGCGAAATGTCGCAGCCTGCAGGGAAAAAGGGAGGCGGCAAAGGGCCCCCCAAAGACAAAAAAGAAGAGGACAAGGACCAGAACAACAAAGGTGAGCTAGGCCGACACAGCACCACAGCCGTATAGCCCAACTTTATCAATAGATGAGTCTTATAAGTAGTTGTAGATTATTTTATTTTTCTATTACACTTTTACTATTAAGTAAGTACATAAGTAAGTATGTTATAAATCTTAAAAAGATTCAAAAACTTCTCAACCTTAACTTTAATTTTGTATTAGATTTGAACCGTTTACCTAATACTTTTTTTGCAATTTTACGTAGTTAGTTCACTAGGAGCCTAAGTAAGAAAATGAGCGTGTCATTAAAACTGTTGCAAGCACCCCCTCCTCCAGGTTCTGACGTTGGTTTCCTAATAATACATTGATAAATTTCCTAAAAAATTCTTTCAGGGCCATATCAAATTTCCTATTTTGTCTGAAAAGCGATCCATTTAATTAACGGTTTTTGGTGACGCAGCTGTCGATATAAGAAAAATTTGAATCAATTAATCCAACATTTTATTATACGTTATTACAACCGACGTACAAGTAAAAATGTTCTTAATTTTAACATTTTAGAGTTTATTACAAGGCTATTTATTAGGCGATTTGGAAGTACTTGTTGGAAAGTTGCGTTGAACACAGTCTAATGTGTTAGATTAAATTGTTTGAATACAATAGGTGACAGTATCACAATAAATAAATCGTAAATGGGTTGTGTGAACGATATTTGATCGATAATTGGAGCAATGAAGTCAATTGAGCTATTATACATCCTAATTTTTTTTGGATTGCTTAATAACATTAACATGTTGCTTTATAATCACATAAATCCACTTGCATTAAACAATTATCCTTATTTACCAATTTAAATCTAAGATCAACTTTCAAAATAGCAACTCATAAATTTTCTGCTGACCATGAGAGGTTGCGATTTCTTGATCCCCACTTGACCTGGCCTTGAATCAACCAGATACGGCACCCTGGACCTTATACAAAAATAATCATCAAGTAGTTTTGCAAGCAAAAATGTAACGTATTGCTCTTCTTCGTATTTACAATTATACAGCATATCTAGGCAATTATATTAAAGCTTCCTTCCCCTTTTATATTATTGTGTATTATAATTTTTTTCTTTTTTTAACGTTCTTTTGCCACCACTGAAATTTTGAATTACAATTTATGACAGATATTTAACAAATTAGTAGATGTGGTGGAATCAAGGGTGGTTTTATTTTAGTACCGAGCAAAGACAGCAAGGACAAGGATAAGGAAAAGGACAAAGAAGAGACGACGAGCAACCCGGAAGGCGAGGACGGTCCCAGTTCCAAGCCCCAAAGTGCCGGTGCCAACGTTAAAGATGCCGCTCAACGGACGTTGGTTTTGTGCCAAAAGGGCGAATGGGGTCCGGTCGATCAAGTTCTCAAATCCATGGAGAAGTCGATCGCGGCCGCCGGCGACGAAGCCAATACCGTTCCTCTTCTTGGCGTTGCCGATTTGGTAGGATGTTCGATAATTCAATTCGTTGTGTTGTGGCGTTCGTTCCTCGGAATGTCATTTCCTGTTGGTTAGATTTAATATTCGTAATGGTATGATGATATCGAACAAACATTCCGAATGATTCTTGTTTCCAGGCGACGGGCATGACACCTCTCATGTACGCGGTGAAAGACAACAGGACCTCCCTTCTGGACAAGCTGATTGATCTGGGATCGGACGTCGGCGCCAGGAACAACGTGAGTGACTTAACACCACAACCGACACCGAAAGGAAGTTTTCACTTCACCAATTCACTTTCGTAAATTGATGCCAAAATTTACAATTCTTTTCGAAAGAAGGAGTACTTTTTTAAGTCATTTTTTACTTAAAAACTTTAATAGAGTTTTTTCGCTATTTGACACGTAGAGGGATAATTTTTGCTAAAAATTTTGAAACAACCTCTAAACAAAATTTTCTGAAATTTCCCAACGTCCGAAGGGTGCTAATGTTTCCTATTTATAGCACCCGCTATCGGTGTATGGCAAAATATGAATTTCATACACGCAACTGACCCCGATTCCGGGCCTGTCGATACTATTAATAATGCTTAATGTGCTCAATAAAACACACACCCCCTTTTCATGTTTAGCGAATAACTAATAAACTGAAGCTTAATGATTAACTGAGGTTTCGTGGTTAATGAAGGCACATCCGACAGGTGATACATGATTCTCGTTATTTTTTGCGTGATTAAAAAATCTCAATTTTTTAGAGAACGTTTTTAATTTTATTTAACGAGGGCGATCGAGTAACGCCGCTCCCTAATCTATCATGTAATCTTAAATCATGGCAAGTTGCTAAAAATAACCGTCCTGAAGCAGGTAGGTACATGATCCGCAATATCATGACCTATTGAGTAATCAAATAAATTATGGCTTATCATGATCGATCTTTGCCGTCATAAATTTTAACAATATCTAGCAAGTATCAATAATCAAAATTATCTCATAGTGGAAGTGGGCCGATAGTAAGTTTCTATTTTGTTACATTTTTGAATCCGCTGGATAATTTTTAGTCACTCTCTAGCGGTTTGCCCGGCGCATCCGCCATTTGTCCAGTTGCGGATTAAAGCTCGAGTAGCACGTCCGAAGAAATTCTAGTTGCTGATTCAAGAATCGATGGTAAAAATTGCAACATGTCCCGCTTTTAAACAACTATTTTTAGATTAATTGAAAAAATTTTAACAATAGAACTAGAGCTGCTGTCCCGCAAGAAATACAGTTTAAGTAATGAAATCTTGGCGACAATCAAAATGCAACTTGTAGCGCGATTTCTTGGAACATCTAAACCAATTACTTTCACAGAACCTCATTCGCAAAGCGAACCTCTAGATAAATGTTGAAATAATAAGGGGCAAAAAGCTTAAAAGTCAGAGCAAATCGCAAACCTCAAACAACCAGCAACATGCTTTTGCTGATTTAATTCATTTAAAACTAACTTTCACCCGGTGAGCTTTGTTTGAAACTCAATTAATTATCACGCACACAACCCGACTCTGATCGATTGAGTTGAGTTATTGTGCCTGTTGGCGGTTTTTTACCATCGACTTTAATCAAAATTGCATTCGAACAAAGAAAATTTCACACAAAAAATTTACCGTTATTTCTTCGACTTATGTCACTTATCATTATTAAACACGGTTGCTGGTCATTTCGTATGACGAATGAGGTTTTCTTCGTAACGTAATTCGCAAATTGCGATTCGTCGAGTCGATGGGAAAAATCCTGGAAAAATGGGGGTAGTTTGCCGAACACTATAAAGATAGTGGCTTTCTGACCTAAAGCGTGGGTTGCGTGACGCAGCGTTCCAGATTTTTAAGCACGCTTCGAAGTTGCACGATTATCAACAAATCTTAAATCAACCGACGTTGCAAGAAATTCATCTAAGACAAAAGAGGTCGTAGTATTGTAGGGGTGCTTAGTATGTTAATTAGGGGCTGTCTGCCGTGCAATCTTTGCAACGTTAAAATTCTTTCTCGCTTTAATTGCAATTAGGGTTAATTGGTAATAGTGCCACTTTATTTCTAAATTTAACATTAATTAATGACAAGAGCTAAAAGTGCTCGACTACGTATACGGCTTATATGTATATGGAAATTTTCATAACTATCTTCATTTAATGGTAATGTATGCATTAGCACCTAAATTTAACAGTGAGTTCTAGAATAATTCACCTATTTTTAGATTCTCGAAATAAACGTCATTTTAGATTTATGTAGACATACACGACAAACTGATTAAAATTATAATTTTAACTTTTCCAAATTCTTGAAATTAAAATAATTACATTGACGCAGCACGACAGGGGTGTTTTCGATTTAAAATTTGCTTTAATTTAGTTTTTTTCTAGGATAACTACAATGTCCTCCACATATCAGCAATGTATTCACGGGAGGACGTGGTGAAACTTCTGCTGACCAAAAAAGGAGTTGATCCATATTCCACTGGCGGGGTAAGTCTACCGAGGTAACTCTCAAAGAACACGACATCGTAATTTTCACACAATTTACTACTTATACTACATTAATTTGTGTCAAGAAACGTTTTAACTATTCGATTAACTTTCGCATGTTCTTCAAACTTTAAACCGTGTAATAAAATGAAAGTTGTTTGAACTAAGAATAATTTGCATTGAGAAAAATTGTTGTCGTTACCACGGAGACCAATGGTTTTCGTACATTTACCATTTGAGGATTCTTCAAAGTGCTAGATAGAACCGTGAAAGTTACACAAAATTCGTTCCAACTGAGTATCAAATTAAAATACTTTTCGTTGCAGAGTCGCCATCAAACGGCAGTTCATATAGTTGCATCGAGACAAACGGGAACAGCAACTGCTATTTTAAGGGCGCTTCTGCAAGCTGCCGGAAAGGACATTAGATTGAAGCCTGACGGGGTAAGTTGATCGCAATCAGTAACAATTTTAATGGTTCAAACCTCTAACCCATTGAAATAATTTTTTTTAACTGACTCCTCCACTATTTTTGTGGACTCTCCCCAGTTTACAGAAGTTAGTGTTTGCGTTAAGGAACAATTTGCATATTTTTTAGAAATCCCGCAATTAGGGCGAAAATTCATCAGAACGGAAGTTTTGTTTCAACAGTAATCACCCGGGCGCCTATAAATTAACGACATATTTAACAGAGAAAAAGTAGCCTAATTGTCAGGACAACAAATTAATGACCCTCGATCGTTACCAACAAAGAACCTCGTTACGAAAGAAAGAAATTTATAACCACTTGCATCATTATATGCGCTAAAACTTTTTTAATCTCTATTCAGATTTAATTTACGTCTTCTAATTTGCGTAAGTTGGCATGGAAAGGGGTTAACTTTTAAAAAAAGTTTCGTAAATAATTTGACAATTTTGGGGGTGGAGAAAATACAAGCTTCCGAAACTATCGGGGCAAAGAAAACGAAATCAATGCCAACATTTTCATGTTTTCCGTGCATAATAATTAGTTGATAAATATATTCTTTCTCTTTCCAACCGGCGATTCGAGACTCCCTAAACCCAAACAAGCTCGAAAGCGTTTCGCCTACCAATGACTTTGCGTGTCGAAATTTACGGCACCTGGTACAAGATGACTTTACAGTCCCCCGCCGAAAAAACACAAAGTACGAATGTCAATGGATGGAACTATGGATTTTATTGGCATCCGGCATTCCATTTCACTAAGGACCAACAATCTCTTCGTACTGAGTGAGGCGAATTTACGAGTTCTTTTCGGAGAATTTGGTACGTCTCAGTCCAAATTGCATGAGTGCCAATTTCTAGTCATCTGTAGCAACCGCGCGGATTTTAGGAATTTTTCGAATTTCTACCGATTGAGGTAGAACAAAAAAGTCGAAAATTTTGAAATTTTTTATTTCGATTTTATGACTTATTCTGATAAATTTCGAACCGATTAACACGAATCTGGCGGTAGTTCTCATGTGGAAGTCATACTTTTTAAGATATGACTATTTAAATGTTTTGATTCAAAATTTTCGTCAAAATCGATCTAAATTACAAATTTCAACTTCTTTATTATTAGACTTATAATTTTTGTTCATACAACATTCGATAGCCTTTGTGAAATGGAAAAATTTGATGCATCTGGATTTGGATATAAGTTTGTCCGTTCAAAAGTTACAAGAGTTTGAAAATTAAAAGAAATTGAAATTTAGTGGTTTTTCTAATTCGATAAGAAATCTATTTATACTGGCGTCGAATTGATTACGGATTTGAGCTCAGATTTCAGTTCCAGCCTTTAGGTGCAACGATGTCGATTTTAAGAATTTTAAGAATTTCTATCGATTGGGGTAGGTATAAAAAAAAGTCGAAAATATTGAAATTTTTTACATCGATTTTATGACTTATTCTTGTAGATTTTAAACCGCTGAACACGAATCTGGTCGTAGTTTTTTTTGTACAAGTCGTACTTTTTGAGTTATGACGATTTGAAGACTTTGATTCAAAATTTTTATCAAAATCCATCAAAATCGCAAATTTCAACTTTCTTATTATAAGGCGTAGGGTTTCCATTCTTGCACCATTCGATAGTCTCTGAAATACTAATAAATTTGATGTATCTTGACACGATATAATTGTCTCCGTTCAAAAGCTACAAGGATTTGAAAATTGGGAAAAAATTGATTTTTGTGGTTTTTGGGAATTTACAAGAAATCTATCGGTTCTAGAGTCAAATTGAGTCCAGGTTTGATTTCAGAGAGGTCGATTACACAAGAAAACGTCAACTTCCAGGTCCTTGTAGCAACGATGTAGATTTTAGGATTTTTTCGAATTTCTATCAATTGGGGTAGAAAAAAAAGTCGAAAATATTGAAATTTTCTACTTCGATTTTATGACTTATTCTTGTAGATTTTGAACCGCTGAACGCAAATCTGGTCGTAGTTTCTTTGTCCAAGTCGTACTTTTTGAGTTATGACGATTTTAAGACTTTTTTTTGCTTAATTAAATTTGTATTGCTCTTGAAAGTTAATAATAAGTATTCTGGAAATTTTAACCTCAATGTTATTTGAAAATGTTTACTGCCGTTGCAACCGTTTTCACAAAATTGATTGCAAACATTGATGTGTGACTTCGGTTTGAACGAAATGGTACGTTCCAACGCTCTAACATGCAAGTTGTTCCTTTGACGTTCGATTGAAATTCGTGTAAACAGCAATATCAGTTGTTAATACCTGGTATGCATTTCCTCTGCAAAGAGCAATGATCGAACAAATTGAATTCAATACACGGCCCTTGCGTGACTGACGCTAACCCCGTGCTTTCACCTTACAATTGCACCCTAGGAGAAAACCATCCCTCAACTCTTCATGAAATGCAACAAATTGATATTTTACAGAAAGGCAAAATCCCTTTACTGCTAGCCGTAGAGGCCGGCAACCAGTCCATGTGCAGAGAGCTTCTTAGCTCCCAAACGGCCGAACAAGTCAAAGCAGCTTCCGGTAATGGAGATACAGCCTTGCACTTGGCAGTGCGAAGAAAAGACATCGATATGGTAAATCCATCAGCCATCACCGATAAATTTCGAAATTATTTTCAAAATAGGTCCGAATACTGGTCGATTACGGCACTAGCGTCGACATTCGCAATGGAGAAGGACAAACACCCCTTCACATAGCAGCAGCTGAAGGAGATGAAGTTTTGGTCAAGTACTTTTACGGAGTGAGAGCAACAGCCAGTGTTACTGACAACCAAGACCGGACTCCAATGCATTTGGCCGCAGAAAACGGACACGCCAACATCATCGAGTTGCTGGCTGATAAGTTCAAAGCCAGCATCTTGGAGAGAACTAAAGATGGATCTACTCTTATGCACATCGCTTCCCTCAACGGACACGCCGATTGCGCCACGATGCTCTTCAAAAAAGGGGTTTACCTTCACATGCCCAATAAGGTAAACTAAGTACTTTCGTTCCAAAATATCTTCAAATCGCCTTGACCCCCCTAAACTTTGGCTTTCGTGCAGTCCCTCGTTAACTTTGACAGGTATTAGCAGGACAAGCAACAAAGTTATGATCGTTAAAAATTTTTATTCGTTAAAACTTTACAACTCTTTTGTTATGCAAATTTAGTTAACGCAACTCTGATATGTATCGTGTCGTTTAAACTAATGTCTTGCAGGATGGTGCCAGGAGCATTCACACAGCGGCCAGGTATGGTCATGTCGGCATAATCAATACGCTTTTGCAAAAAGGTGAAAGAGTCGATGTAACCACAAATGTGAGTGGCACGCACCTCTTTTTGGGACTCTAAATAGATTGGTTGTGATTACAGGAAAATTACACTGCCCTTCATATCGCTGTTGAGTCTTGCAAGCCCGCAGTAGTTGAGACGCTCTTAGGGTACGGAGCTGATGTTCATGTCCGAGGTGAGTTACGTTTCTTCAATTCGGAAAACTGTGCCAAGTACAAAAAAAATTGGGTGACTCATTCTACTATTCCATTGTGTAAAGGTGGCAAACTGAAGGAAACGGCTCTTCACATAGCAGCAAGAGTAAAAGACGGAGATCGTTGCGCCTTGATGTTGCTGAAATCTGGGGCAGGTCCAAACTTGACGACGCACGATGGCCAAACTCCCGTCCACGTGGCCGCCCAATACGGTAACCTCCAAACCCTCCTTCTTCTCTTGGAAGACGGAGGAGATCCAGAGTTTAAGAACAAGGTACAGTCAACCGTTCGCTATTAACCTTAAATAAGCAATCTTTACGTAGCTTGGCGAAACCGCTCTTCACTTGGCTAGCCGAAATTGCCGGCCCGACGTAGTGCAACACCTCATCAACTACCTTAAAGAGCACAAAAGTGAAGACGCAGCAGCTGCATACATTAACGAAGTCAACGACCACGACGAGAGTGCCTTACATTACGTGTCCACGGTTAAGAAAGAAGACGTCGAAGTACCCCTAACAGATAAAGAAGTGGTGAAACTTCTTCTGGTGAATGGAGCAGATGTGAAGCTGCAGACGAAGCAACACGAGACGGCTTTCCATTATGTTGCCACGGCCGGTAATAACGACGTAGTGATGGAGATGATTTCTCACATGACCACAACTGACGCTCAAAAAGCGTTGAATCGTCAAAACTCTAACGGTTGGACTCCTCTTCTAATAGCCTCCCACAAAGGCCACCAAGAAATGGTCAATAATCTCCTAGCAAACCACGCAAGAGTTGACGTCTTCGATACTGAAGGTCGCTCAGCCCTCCATTTAGCGGCAGAACACGGATATTTGCAAGTGTGCGATTCTCTTCTTTCCAACAAGGCCTTCATCAATTCGAAATCGCGAAACGGCAGATCTGCGTTACATTTAGCAGCCAAGAACGGTTACATTCACTTGGTGCAGTTTCTAATCAAAGACCATAACGCCGTCATCGACATTTTGACATTAAAGAAACAAACTCCTCTCCATTTGGCGGCAGCAGCCGGCCAAATCGACGTTTGTCGTCTTCTCCTCGAGTTAGGTGCCGACATCGACGCGACCGACGAACAAGGCCAAAAACCCATCCACGCAGCTTGTCAAAACAATTTCTCAGAAGTTGCCAAACTTTTTCTTCAACAACATCCCAGTTTAGTCATGGCAACGACGAAAGATGGCAATACTTGCGCTCACATCGCCGCCGCTCAAGGCAGCGTTACCGTCATTGAAGAACTGATGAAGTTCGACAGACAAGGCGTGATTTCGGCCAGGAACAAATTGACCGACGCAACTCCTCTTCAAATAGCCGCCGAAGGTGGTCACGCTGAAGTTGTCAAGGCTTTGGTCAGAGCTGGAGCTTCGGTTACTGATGAAAATAAAGCCGGATTTACGTCCGTGCATTTGGCGGCCCAAAACGGACACGGCACCGTCTTGGACGTGTTGAAGTCATCCAACACTTTGAGGGTGGTCAGTAAGAAGTTGGGGGTGACACCGTTGCACGTCGCAGCTTACTTCGGACAAGCCGATACTGTGAGGGAGCTTTTAACTCATGTGCCGGGCACCGTGAAATCGGAGGTGCCCAACGGTGGGTCGTTGGTGCCGATTTTGGGGAACGAGTCGGGGATGACGCCTCTGCATTTAGCGGCCTTTTCCGGAAATGAAAACGTCGTCAGGCTGCTGCTGAACAGTGCTGGAGTGCAAGTTGATGCCGCCACCACCGAAAATGTAAGTCCAAATGAGCACAAACATGGTTTGGGGACTTTATGTTAATAACAAGGGCATTGGTCTTTTAACGACTTTTTTACCATTCTTTCTCCAAATAACATAACTTCAAAATCAGTAGCTTTTGATCATTTGAATTCTTTGATAGCATTAATTTCTTGCATCAAATATTTCTATTCTAGTGGCACCGGGAAGTAGATTGACGCGCAAACTTGCCATTATTAAAGTAAGTCGTGAACTATTTTGAGCCAAAAAACCATTAGCTGCTTTTCAAATTACATCGAATATGCGATAACCATCAACGCTAAGAATCGGATTAATCTTTTCCCGACACACAATCCTCGAATAAATAAAAGAAATATTCGGACCCATTTCGCAGGTTAGAACACGTCAAATAATCATTATTCAAGCTTCAACCCTCCATTACCAGATATCCCAACTACTGCCCAATTGGGCCAATCGGCATCGAACGTTCGTTAACTTGTCACATTGCAGGGTTACAATCCGATGCATTTGGCTTGCTACGGAGGTCACGTGACCGTTGTTGGACTACTGCTGAGTCGATCTGCAGAACTGTTACAGAGTCATGATAAGCATGGAAAGACTGGTCTTCATATTGCTGCCACTCATGGCCACTATCAAATGGTCGAAGTGCTTCTAGGTAAGAATCTCTCGCACAATTCCGGACGATTACCATCTTTACCACCCTAACTTCTTGAATCAATCTGTGTACTAATAAAAATTAAAGGACCCTGTCCCACTAACCTGCGTGCCAGTTGTCGCAAAAATTCAGGCCGAATAACACACGAAACATTTAAGTTTAAGGTTACACGCCTTCCAGATCTTAGATTAGCCCTTGCCATTGATCTGTTCCAGGTCAAGGTGCCGAGATCAACGCCCCAGATAGAAACGGCTGGACACCTCTGCATTGCGCTTCAAGAGCCGGAACATTCGACGTAGTCAAACTCCTCACCGAATCCGGAGCTTCCCCAAAATCCGAAACCAATCTGGGTTACGTCCCTATATGGTTCGCGGCTTCAGAAGGCCACCATGGAGTCCTCGAATATCTCATGACCAAAGAACACGACACGTACACCTTAATGGAAGATCGAAGATTCGTTTACAACTTGATGGTGTGCTCCAAGAACCACAACAATAAACCTATCGAAGAGTTTATTTTGGTATCCCCGGCGCCTGTGGATACCGCAGCCAAATTGTCCAACATCCTGATAGTTTTGTCGACAAAAGAAAAGGAAAGGGCGAAGGATTTGATTGCTGCTGGAAAGTTTTGCGAGGGGATGGCGACAGAATTGCTGGCGCTGGCGGCAGGGGCGGATTCGGCCGGGAAAATTTTGACGGCCACCGACAGGAGAAATGTGGAATTTCTAGACGTGCTGATCGAGAATGAGCAAAAAGAGGTCATCGCGCATACCGTTGTGCAACGATACCTCCAGGTAAACATTAGGTAAACTGTATTCTATAATATCGGCAATGCGGATGTAGGAAAAAATTGTTAAAATTCTTGTTTGTAACTATGACGGTTTTTCCAGGAACTCTGGAGAGGGGCGCTCAACTGGGCGGCGTGGCGTACTCTCCTTCTTTTCGTGCTGTTCATCATCTGTCCACCCGTTTGGATCGCGTTCACTCTTCCCTTAGGCCACAAATACCACAAAGTCCCAATCATTAAATTCATGTCTTACCTAACCTCCCACATCTATTTAATGCTTTTCCTGTTACTAGCAGGCATAACTCCTCCCTATCCCACAGTCAGATCCGGCCTCATCCCCTACTCCTACGAATGGATCCTATTAATTTGGCTGAGCGGTCTTCTCCTCTTCGAACTTACGAATCCCAGCGACAAATCCGGTCTAGGTTGGATAAAGCTGTCGGTGCTACTCTTCAGCATCTTCGGAGTGGCGGTCCATTTGATGGGCATCTTGTTCGTGAGAATCGCCTACTGGCCAACGTTGATGTACTGCAGAAACCAATTGTTCGCGTTGTCGTTTGTGTTGGCTTGCGTCCAAATTTTGGACTTTTTGTCTTTCCACCACCTCTTCGGACCTTGGGCTATTATCATCGGTAACTTGATGAAGGACCTCGCCAGATTTTTGGCGGTGCTCGCCATTTTCGTGTTTGGCTTCTCGATGCAATTCGTCGCGTTGAACCAACCGTTCAAGAACTACTCGAACAACAAAGTGGCGACGAGATCGGGCATTTTCATTGACGGTAAGCGTCTTTAAATCACAAGCACTCCAGTGGCGCACCGATTTTTCCAAAGCGGTTTTTTTTGTATATACTGTACATATCTGCATAGGTACATACACCTTGATCTATTTATTATATTTGGGGATTGTTAATGCAATATAGAGTTGGAGGCTTTGACGGCGGAGGCGGAATGGATCGACGAAACTGTCTACAGCAAGCCTCGATCTAGGGCTGGTCTCCGTAAAAAGCGCCCTCCAGCTACAGGGAGTAAGTCCCAGTGTGGCGTTTCAATGTTTTGTGTGTTGTTTGACTAAGGCAGATTAGTCTTGGTTGTCGTGTTACATGTGGTACATAGTTTTTTCCTTAGGTGTATAGTCTCTTTAGGTGTTCTGTGCACGTGTTACGTCTTCGTCGCGCTTTTGTATGTGTGTAAAGGGACAGGAGGACCTCCCGATGTTTGGCTTCAATGTGGCTCGTTCATATGTCTAGAGCCTCAGGAGCTTTCCCAGATCTTTTACAGAGAAATACAAAGAGGACATCAGTTAGTTAAGATGCACCCGTCACGAATCACAGATTATAACCAAACGGTTAAACTTTAATCACTAAAGCACGGCATGAATTTTTCTTCATTTTGTCAAAAATATTCGGTTGAAAGAGACCTTCATCACTGTTTGAACTTAACATTTTTACAAATTTGCTTTGCTGAGTACCAGTTGAATTTGACCACAACACACGTATTAGCAAAGGGTAACTCAGTTGGAGTGAAAATGCTTTGATTGGGAAAGAGCCGAGGCCGCTGGGACGATGGAGGTGCCTGCGTGTGCGTTTGTCTGTGTCATGTCTCTCCGTGTGTGTGGTTGTGTCGCCTTGCCTTCAGCTACTCTGTCGTCTCCTGGGGGCCCCCAGCACTGACTACCGTCCTGTTCCCAGTGATAATGAACCCGCTGGTAGCGTTCGAGCTGTTATTTTTCGCCGTTTTCGGCCAAACCACCTACGACGAGTTGACCTTGAAGGCCCCAGCTAATTCGCACGACGGGCCCTATCGCCCCAGTTGGACGGACAACCTCTTCAAAATCGTGTTCGGCATCTACATGCTGGTCTCCGTCGTCGTACTGATAAACCTACTAATTGCCATGATGTCCGATACGTACCAACGAATCCAGGTAATCACTTGTCTCTTTTTCTTGTGCTTCCAGTCCAAAAGAGCCCGATCAGTGCTTTCGAGTTGCTGTTTTTCGCGGTTTTCGGCCAAACTTCCACCGACCAGCTGAAAATCCCCACCTACACGGTGGCAAATCATAATCACCAACCCATATGGACGGAGCTGCTATTTAAGCTCGTGTACGGAGTGTACATGTTGGTATCAGTTGTGGTGCTGATTAATCTGCTCATTGCTATGATGACGGATACTTATCAACGTATCCAGGTAACGCCGTGTAGAAGCATAGCACCCAGCAGAATCACGCTTGCCTACCCCTGCCTCGCCGAAGCCGCTCACCAGTTGTTTTGGACTGGATCATTTTAGAAACACGTAGAAAACCCATCAATAGACGCTTTCGTTATTTTTTCGACTCCCTTAAACTCAGACCCAAATTAGCCAAAATCTCACCCTTAACATCCTCCCAAACATTTGGGGCTCTTGGAAACAGGGATCGAATCAATGTTAGCTTTGAGTAGTTCATAAATGTTAGAAGTAGGTAGGAATTACTGTTAGTCACCGTATAGAAACCGAAAGTATCTTGCATAGCAGGAAGGAAGCCGCAATAATAATAGAATTAGACTCCTTTGTCCCCCTCAAATTTATTCCGGTTTTATTTTCGAAATTTTACAACAGTGTATTTTTGAATCTTTTGCATTTTGGATGCACTCCACTTTTGAATTTTTAATTATTTTTTGACTACTCTCGGTTAGTTGTTTTGACGCATGGTTTTTGCATTTTGGTAGTTGTATTGCATCGTTTTTGTGAAGCCTGGAATTTTCACAGATTTGTTGTGAGTATTTGCAAGGTTTCTAGATGTATTTTTTCCAAAACTTTTAACTATCTTTTGTCAATCCAGGCCCAATCTGACATAGAATGGAAGTTCGGTCTCAGCAAATTGATCCGGTCCATGCATAGGACGACAACAGCCCCCAGTCCCATCAACTTAATAACTACGTGGCTCTTCTACTTAGTCAACATTTGTAAGAAAAGAGGTAAAACATTTTCTATTTCTTTACAGTAATGTGACTGAAATAAAACTCATTGTAGTGAAAGCGCGTAAGCGGGCGAGTCTGGTCCATTTGATGGGCAGTTTCCAGCGACCTCAGCAGCAGCTCAGTCCCAGATCGAAAGCTGGCGCCAAGTGGCTTTCCAAAGTGAAAAAGGGCAGTCAAGTGGCGCCCAAAGAATCTGTGGCCTTATCCGTGACTCATCTGAGTCCTCTCGGTTCTCAATTAAGTTTCAACATTCAAACTACCAGAATCGAACACGTGACCGACTGGGAAGTCATTGCCAAAAGATATCGAGCACTCGTTGGACAAGTCGACGAAGTCAAAGAAAAAACCAGCGATGAAGACGGTGAAAGCGAAGATGAAGGACAAATTCCCAACAGTGTGCAAGCTTAAATATCTTCAGTTATTACCAGAGACAGTTTTGTAACTATTAACGAAAATCATTTTTATTGTAAGTTATAAAGTTTTTACTGGGCTATTAATCAAAAGAGGGGATAGTGTCGTCCTACTTGATTCTGTAGAAGAACAATGTTTGTGACTTATATAACGACCAAATTGTATGTTAGACGTGTGCTAAAGCGTAAAAGTAAATAAGAAAATGTTGTAGATTTTTTATACGTTATTATAAGCTTGCTTCATAGGTTGTGTAGACTCGTAAGTTGTGAATAGATTTTACCAGTGAATAGTGCTGTAAATAAAATAAATGTAGTACCTACGAGAGTACGCCTACTGAGTAATGTAGAAAATTTCTTAAATGTAATAAAGTATATTTATTTTTTATATTCTTAAATTTAATTAACCTTTTGTTAACCATTATTCAGAAGACTTGCAAAACATGTATTTTAAGTTGCCAACATTTCAGGCGCTTTACACTTAACTATAGGATTTTTTCGCATAAAATTTTATAATTAAAGTGCAAATTTTTTCCGTCGTTAAAGTTAAGTCGATTTTAATGGGAATATGTTGGAGTTGTTTCCAACAACAAATGGTATACGCTTCTTACATCGGAGTCATCGATATCCTTCAAGACCGGATTGCGGGTTATCTGTTGACATCAAACTAATGCAAGTTTAATAACTTGCGGTTAACTAACAACAAAAGATTCTTGTTACTTATCTTATTTAGCAATAATAAGATTTTGTTACAACGCAGAGTGTTTTTTTTTCAAATACTTGCACGCATTATTAGACCGAATAATTAATAAAATTACCGTTTCTATTTATTTCAATTATTTGATAATTATCTACGATTATTGATTCGAGAGCTCAGTCATGTTTAAGTTAAACGACCGTCTCTGGTTATCAACAATGATAAATGATAAATCACCAATATTAATAACCAAGGGAAAAGGAAAGTTCACTCGGGTCACTAATGCAATAATTATTATTCATCACACACAGCGTAGACTGCCAGGCGGCTGTTTCGGCCATAAATCGCCAAATAAATTGATAATTGACGACGACATAGATCCCGTTAAGTTTCTATGAATGGATGAATAGATGGCTGGCATCCCGAATTCATCCAACCCCTGGGGTGGACAGAAAAGTATAGGGGTGAGAAATCTACGAGGGTGAACAGATTACAATTTAGCGAATTTTATAAAGAGAAGCAACTTGATTTAAATCTGGTCCCGGATTTTACTTATAATCTCAACTTCATCCCCTTCTCAATTCTCTCCTGCCAATGAATGATGAGAAATGCAGACATCCATTATTGAGCTTCTGTTTGGCTGTTGTAGCCTGAGGGTGCCGACAGTATTTACTTAGGGATGTTTATGAGTTTGTTTGGAGAACGTTTATGATCTGCATGTGTAGTTGTCGCTTATAAATAATAAACATATGGAAGCGAGACTTTGCAGGTCTCGTGCTGAAGACGTTTTATAGTTTTTGAAAAAAAAGGTAAGTAGAGGTTCAAAAAGTGTTGTTGGATCACTCTTTGGCGATGGGGAGGCTTACTTTGAACTTCTATTCTATTCTTTGTTATTCAAAAAGTCTTTTTGGAGAAAGTAAAAGTGTCATGCAAAACCGGGGACGTTTCTCTTCGATCTTGCGGACGACCACAACCACCGTGAAATTTTATGGGCTGCAAGGTCCCCTTACAAAATGCCACAAATTTGTTCAATTTTACAACTCAAAAATAATACAATGGTAAAATTCTGCACTCAAAGATGAACATTGAACACGCGTCTTCGCAGCCAACAAAAACAGATCGTGCCATAAATATGTATACATCTAATATTCAGCATTCAACGTTCAGTCAGTCAACGATGTTTATAACTCCAACACATTACGTTTTGGGAAAGCATACAGCGTTATGGATTCAATGGAATGTTTGTTCTTTTCGGTGATCGATGCATTAACGTTCCAATATTTAGATAAATAGAGGGTGTTGTGTTTTGACGCGGGTGATAATGATGCATTTCCAAATTATTGTAGACAGAAGATTGTCAAAGATTGCAGATAAAAATGATTCATAAAAAATTGACACAAAACGTGATAAAGGAAAATAACGTTGTTGTTGTAACAATATTTAACATTAATTTTAATTGAACGATTTTAAAAATTTTGGTTACTTGCTCCAATGTGTACTACGAGGTTTTCAAAATTTAAAATATTTGGCCGTATTCAAGAGTTTTGCTAAAAATCTTGTTTACTAAGGACTTAGAATGAGACCGGTAGTCTCTACATTTTTGAAGTGACGGTCACATTCTAATGCAAACAACTCTTGCTCTTGCTTCCCTGAGAAACAACGAAACAACTTTTTTTTTTTTTATTGAGACACCTTTGGTGCTTCTTGGCAATCAAAACGTTTAAAAATTTGTTTACAATAAGGTGACTGAAAAAATTTGTTCCACAATTCTGTATAATGGTGAGGAAAGTTTAGGGTGACCCTATAGCTGTGCCTATAGTGCGGCTCTCTTTGCCCTTTTGTCCCATTCTTTTGTGTTCCATTGTGTTGGCCATTGTTGCCTTGCAATATTCGCAGTACTACTACATATTGGCCGGTCCGTAAAGAAAGAAGGTAATCCTTGTCTTTGGTGGGGAGCGGCCCGTCAGCTGTGGTAGCTGCTTGGATTCGGAAGGAAAAGCAGTTTCTGTCAGTTGACGGTCGCGTGTTCAAGGAGGAAGAGGCGCCTGCGACGGGCGTAACTTAACGAGCGCACACGTGTTTTCGGGCCTCACTAGTGCCCCCATGTGACTTTAAAACTCCCGACCCGAAAATGCAGCTCCTTTTAGGAACTTGTGTGTTTTTCCTAAGTGTTTTAACAGTGCAATGTGCCAAAAACGTAACAATTTCAAAATGCTGCAAATTCGACGAATTTTTAGCCAGCACCAACAAGTGCATGTATTCGGTGAAGAACACGTGGGTGTTGAAAGTGTTTAGTAAAGGCACTTTGAATGCTCAAGATCGAGTTCCTCCCAATTGGCACTTGAAAGAGGGCTACAAACCGAATTGTTCATCCCCAGCACTATACACCGCCAATTTCGGAAATTACATTTCCTTTCAAAACGGCTCCCTCTACATGGTCGCTTACGACAAACTTGTTCACCCCAATGATTATTGTATCGACTACAATTCGGTTCTGGTATGCCACGGCCAGAACGAACTCCAATCGATGTCTCTGCCGCGGATCATGAAATGTTGTGGCAAAGACGCGATTTTCTCTCAAACCAATCAAACGTGCATTTCGCTGAGAGATCCCAGTTACCACATCGATTTGGGAAAGAACAAAACTCTCATTGCCGGTTTTCCGACCTGCAATGAACATAAAATGGCTCTCGTAGGGAGGCTCGAAAAGGACAAGGCGGTCATCCAGGATAACGGAAGTTTGTGGCTGGCCGAAAGCAAGATGCTGTTGCCCGTCGGGAATTACTGTCTGGAACATGTTTTGGAGAATCGAGGTGAGAGTGAGTCAATGAGACCTCGAACTAGAACTAACGGTTTAGCTGCCTCACCGGAGGTTTTTTTAATTCAGCCGAGAAGCCCGAAGCCCCACAAGAAATCCAAGCACCTATTATTTCCTTCTAAAATAGTACCGGTGCAAGTCAAGTAGTTTATTCAGCCTTCAAGGGGAAAGACGTCACGTTACTCAATTTAAATTTTTCTCGTGTACAAAATTCTACAATCATTGGGGTTGATTTTGAACTTACTTTGGGGAACGCATTGTTAGGTAATTGAAAACGCAGCAACATTCAATCCACTCAGGTTAGCAGTGCGAGGTCAAAGCAAAAAACTAGAATATTGAATAACTATTCAGTGGTTGTTTGGATCCTTTCTTTTGGTGTCTAATCTCGTTTTTACCCTGATGAAGGTATTCGACCTTACAAGGTTATGTAACTATGTGGCATTTTTACCGCTGCATTTAGTAAACAACCGATAACATTTTTCAATGAGACTCCATTCTCTGTCTCATTGTTGTATTGATATCGCTATAAAACGCTTATACATGGCAGCGGCTTTATAGCCAAGTCAGTGTTATTTATGTTTTTTTTACCGCGCTTATTAAGCTAATTTTCTAATTTCCGTTATTGTTATTACAAGTTTAAATCCTCGTAGGCGAAACAAATCGAATCTCTTTCGCTTCTAATGGACTTCAAGTTAAATTTATCCAGACGTGCGCACTATCAGTAAGTCGACTTGTTTGTTGATTTTGGCGACCGTTATCGACAAGCCCACATTTTTAAAACGAAAAAATGGAGAAGGCGTTTGCAATTTGTGACAAGTTGGTTAGTAAAAATTTCATAAATTAGCGCCAGTAATTTTACTCACCAACCATCAAAATTGAGCCAAACTTTCCAAAAAACAAGTTTTTTTTCCTTTGAAACGAAGATGGTTACTTGGATAATTTGAAGTAAATCGTCAATTCCTTTATTTCCTGTTTACCCGCTATTCAAGCGCGGCTCTTTCCCACCTGTTGCTCGCACAGACAAAGAACTTCGACCCAAATGCCGCTCGGTTTTATTTTTTCTCGCTATTCGTCCCTTTTTGGTTTTTTGGCGCCAAGTACTTACCTTGCAACTTGATTAGTCGATAACTACAACTACTCGGTATACAGTTGGAAGGGTACTCCAGGTCCTTCTTTACCGGCAAAACTGGAGTGTGACGTCCACGCTTGAGTAATTACCGGAATGATTGGAGCCCGAAGAAGGCTTCGGAGCGGAACCTTTTCCTTCAACAGTTGTGTCGTTTCGAAGTTTGAGCAATTTTTTTTCTTCCGTTTCAGGTCGTGCAGCCAGCATTATGATTTGCGAAGATGATCTGCAATCAACCGTGACGATTGAAGCGACGCAACCTAGCGATCTCAGGTTTACAATATACCCGATGGGATTAGCCTTGAGTGCCGTGTTTTTGGCGGCTACCTTGGCCGCAGTGGCTTTTATGCCAGGCAACCACCACTTCCTCTATTGGAGATGCCTCAATTACCACGTGGCGTGTCTCATGGCCGGAGATGTCCTTCTTTGCATCGTTCAATTAACGGGCAAAATCAGCCCCGCACCCTGTTTCATAATTGGTAAGTTAAAATTGTAAACAAAAAAAATTTTAAGCTCCGCAATTTTTTTATTTTTATCAATTAATTATGGAAGAAGAAAATTTGAACTCGGAGGAGTTTCTGTCGAGTCAGTGTTTCTTTGCCAAGTTCTTATAAAATGAATCACAGCTGATTAGTTTCGCGTAATTAATAGCACGTCTGACAGGCTGTAATCATCTATGCAAGATTTGATAATCACGTTATTAATAACAATAGAAAAAAATGACGTGCACGTGAGAACTGGTACAAAGAAATTTTTTCCACAAACATATCAGTGGTCGTGTTCAATTCGTATGTGGGGCAAGATAATGGGAATGTCGTGTCTTTTTGGACTTTAATCGTTTAAAGAAAAACAATTGGATTCATTGTTTCCGGGGTACCTACTTGACCCGCCATGTTGCGAAACCGAGAGTATTTTCGAAGGTTTCCGTGATTCACTCGCAACTGTTTAATGTAACGGTGTTTTTGGCATAGTTTCTGCTTTGATCAACACAGGTTGACACAGGTAGAGGCGGATTTGACACTTGAACATTCTTGAAATAGTGACGAACGCGGAATTGCCATCATGAATAAATAATTAAAGTTTTGATGGCGACACTTTTTTCGAATTGTTGAAATTTTTTCTCTCAAACTAGAGCTACGAAAGTCAGAATAGATTTTTATTGATCGAAGTTAAAAAAAAGACTTGATCAAAAAATGGACTTTATGCACACATAAGACCAAAGGCCAAAATTTTGCAACTTTTCTTGGTTCAAGACTCATAGTCTTTCGAAGGTTGTAACTGCCCCCTCGTTGCCGTATTTACTCTTCAAGTTCCCTATTTTGCCTTTTTTGACCTCCACCACAAAGAAGGTCGCGTCAACCGCAAGCCATGAAGAACGAGGACATCGTTTGTGGGGCGATTGCATTCGTGGGCGCCCTTTCTTCACCAGTGCTCATTCCCGTCACTTATAAGGCTCCAAACCACTTTGATCATTATCACTAAATTCTCTTCTAATATTGAAATAGAAAGCATCAAAGCAAAATAAACATGGCCATCACCCAACGGTTACTGGGTGAACGGCGTCATCTTGCCGGCATGAATTCCTTAATTACTTTAACGACCAAAAGCGCCCAGAACTGACAAAAAACTCAGCCAAGGTGTGTTGGTGTGCAGCAAAAAATTAACGGGCACCTTGATTGAAAATCCAAACCTCGTTAAAAATCTACAAAGTGTTAATTCGCTAATTTGAGTTATTTTCTCGCCCATTGGCGTGCAGTGGCCTCTGAAGAATGCCGAGGGTGTAGTCATAGTTATTTCCTTACTCAAGGGGGGCGCTTGATCTTTGGAACCTTTTATCGAGCTATTTACATATTCACGATAATATTTATGCCTTCGGCACCTAATGTTCCCGGTGTCTTCCAGATAAGAACCCAAATTGGTGTAACGGCTACGCTATTGCTTCCAGTTTGCTTTGGCGATTTACAACAATTTTACTTATTTTTATTGTTTATTGGAGGCATTTTATGCACAAGTAAATGGATAGTTAACAGACAACAATATCATGTCGACCTCGATTCGTTATTGTTTATGACCCCTGACCGAACGCCAACAACTGCTCGAGCATAATGTAATTTACTCTGTATTTGGCGAAAATCGACGCAGTTATGTAATTTTTCGATCTAGAAGGATGTGGACCAATTAATCTCCAATTAAATAAATCGTTGCAGCATTCAACGTGAATGATTGCAGCATTAAAAGACAAGATTGTTCTGTGATCGAACCAAAAAGGCAACGCCAAAAGTCTGAAACCGAAAAACTGTCATTGTCCAACTGTTCAAGAGGTCCACACCTGTTGAATTTATCTTGGGGAAAGCGTTGGTGGGGTTTCCAACAGGTGGTCGGCTCTCCGGAGACTGGCCGAGAACTGGATCGGAGGTCAGGAAAAATTTGTAACGTTCCATGTTACGTAACACGCAACTCAACTGTCTGAAGATTTTTTTTTTATTATTCAGGTCTCATCTTACTATAAAACCGCCCGAATGAGTCAGTGACCGAGACGTGAAACAACGTTTTCTTCATAGCCCACAGCGTTGCGATTGTTCAGCAACTCGTCCGTTTTAGTTCACGGTTTCGTGAACATCATCATCTTTCGCGTTTTATTTCTTCTACACCAGTTTCTCGAAACTTTCATTGTCAGAGTCAGAGTTTTCAATATAAAGTGGGACGCGACTCGATGCGACCTGGATGATGAACAATTTCATGCTTCATCGCAATTCTTCATTAAACCTGCATGTAGACGTGAAGGCTAGACAAAGTGAATTAGAAGTCACTAATGTGGTCTAGACGTAGAGCAAATTTGACATGATCAAATAATGAAAGCAAAATCGTAAGCGAAACTTAAGACAATCCCACTTCTGATGACGCACTCTACTCGACAATGAGACTTTTTTAAACGATGCTGCGCTCAAATGATGAACTTTCTCTTCGGGATGAGTGGATCGGGTAATAAGTCGCGGGTTAGATCGGAATGCGGCTCATTAAAATAAAGTGATCACCATAATAATTTTTCGATAATAAATAAACTGGTAGTAGGTACAGGAAAACGTTTCTTATCCGTGGCTGGTTAATTTATTTGATGGATAACTAACAAGTAAACCTCGTTTCTCAGTCATTAATTATTCTAATTGAACGGAATAATGACCGTGACACTGGCACAAAATCCATTAAGCCTTTTCATATTTTGAAATGTACAAGTTGCGTAAGTCGTCATTTGTTAGTTTGCTCTAGCTGCAGGTATAATTGCAGTTAAAAATCTTTACATAGTTTCAAGCCGAGCTACTTGATTATCACGACGTTTGTAACTGCAGAACTGACTTTTCATCAAAGTTTAAAAATCTTATTTTCTCTTATCTACAGGTGATCCATAAATAATACTGAACTGGCGACAGTAAATTTTGCTATAAAACTTGGTCCATTACTAGTTACTATGTTTTTACATATTTATCAAAAAGGTTTAGATTTTCACAAGGCTAATCTAAAGCAATTTTTATTTTTCTAGCTTCAGTTGTCAGGCATAAAAAATGGTTTTCTTATCGAATAAATTGAAAGGTTTGTCACTGAAATGAATACGAATTAATTGATTATAAGAAATAAACAAGACAAGTAAAGCCATGGCTCGAGCACTCGGCTAGATACGTCATGAATTCTCATCTCCTCTTCTTTTCCACCTGCCCTTCTTACTATGCCGCCACAGTACTCCTCTCATAATGACTTTGAATTTCTTAGAGTTATGTACAACTGTTTCAAAAAATTGTTTTATTAGTGCTGCCCGTTCTACATAAATTTGATTTTGCACCTGGCCCTTGACGATTAGCTACGCCACTGGATAAGCCACTAGTTATTAATTCCTCATGTTGTTGATGTTGCTGCTGTCAAAAAATATTTAAAGAGAATAAGTGTCGCGTGAATAAGTCGTTCACGTAGGCAACTGTAGCAAGAAGGACACGTGTGTTGTGTTGATGAAAAACTTGATATTTTGAACAAAAATACCCGTGTAGTCTGGCATCTACATAAATTACACCTATCCAAGGCTTTTGATCGACAATTTCCTGATCATCCAAGTGACTTGCCACAGATATTTTTAAAACAAAAATTTAATTATGAACACTTTAAATTAATTACAAGCCGAATCGGCGTCTCCGAATTAGCTCTTATCGCCGATCAAACTTTGTTTTTCGGCAATAAATATGGCCCGATCTCGTAAATGTCATAACAGTAGTTGGCTATTCTAAATATTTACTTAAAACACATGAAACATTGGTTTGACACGAGCGATGTACCTCGGAGATGGATGGAATGGGCGTGAAAATTTCAAATTTCTCCACGTTCCGTCTGCATCCCTAATTTCGATGCCAACCATAATTCGTATCATTACGTTGCAGCGCCAATTTTCTCTTGTGGGAAAACTGCAGTGCAACGTAAACAGCGAATTTTCCAATGTTTGTGTCGATTTAATGACTGACGTTTCGTTTTTTCTTTTGTTGCAGCCGTTTGCATGCATTTTCTCTTCCTCGCCGCTTTCTTCTGGTTGAACACGATGTGCTTCAATATCTGGTGGACGTTCCGGTAAGTGGTCGCTGTTCAGTTTCGCAACTCGCGAAATGTTTGCGCGACGCAAATCGTTTATCACGCCGGCCGTTCGAAAATTTTCCGACGATTTAGAAATTTGAAAATTTATTAGTTTGTTTTTTCGGCTTTGATGTAAACGCGACCGATCGATGTGATTAATAACGAGAAATTAACGAGCGGCAGCGTTTCAAGCGAAGCCGGTCGAAAAATCGCAGATAAGTCGAGCTACTTAACTCAAACTGCACAGATGTTTTGCTCAAATTGACTCGTTGACATGTTTTCTGGCAGAGTTCACGGCGATTTGTTCTAAATTTAAACGGGGGAATAATTGAATTGCAACCGCATCTCGCCGGCGTTGAGCGAGATGCTCGATGACGTCTTTGGCCGCCGAGATGCCCAAAATTTGGGTTGCTGGGTTATCGTGGCAACAAATTATTATTTGTCGGCATAACTTATGAGAAAATTTTATTACAGTTGTGACTTGCCGGCTGCATAAACTTGTCACCGTTATGACGTTAAAAGCATGTTCGTTTCAGTAGTGCATGTCGGGGCAATGAGGTTAATGTCTTATGGTTTTAATTGATTGCGGGGCCTGTTTTTCTTTTCATTTCCGCCGAATGATTGACGAAAAAAGCCCATTTTAGGGCAAATTGGAGTGGACGTCAAAACACTCGACAAATGGAACTTCCCTTTCCGCAAGCTTTCGTCGGCCTTGTTATCGTCATCTAACATCTATCTGTATCTATTTAGAAAGATTTCTGAACTTCCTAAAATGTGCCTCAAAAATTACAAAATTTCTTATAAATTAAAAAATATCCAATTTTCTTTTTGAAGAAATTTTTAAATACTATCAGCATTCTCAGAGATTTAAAAAAGAATTGGTCATTGTTTACTTTACCCACTCTTCGATTTTCAAAAAACTAATTACACCAACGCATTCGTCACCATGTATACATTACGAAAATCAATATCTTTTTTTGTGCAAACTACTTTATTTTTACTCTTATTTTCCTTGCCCTAGCACATCTTTTTTTTTCTTATTTTTCTATAGATTTTGCATAAAATTATTTTTCATTTGCACAACATTTCATTGCTCAAAATGGCATTATGATGTTTCACGATGGTTTCCAAAAAAAAGGCCGCAAAAAGCGAAAAGTGGACATTGTAAACAATTACCAAAGAATTTGTTGGGAAGACAATTTTTGCAATTGGTTGCAAAATTTCCTCAAAATTAGTAGCTTGACGTGAAATCGCCAGTCCACCCAATTAAAGAGAGCCAATTACAGGCATGTTGCATATCCAATTGAATCGTCGAGAGTCTAGACATTTGCATCGCTTACGTCTGCAATTCAAATTGCAGCACCCAACCGGCACCAAACCCACTTGATCTGGGCCAAAAAAGTGGCGCCCTGGCTCTCCATGGAACTAATTAAGAAATTATATTTAGAACTTCCGCGACCTCAGACAAACGAGGGCTTGTTAGCGTCGATGCATCGTCATGTCCCGTCGGATTTAAATGCCCTTCTTAAATTAAATAATTACAACGTTTTTTGGGCGGATCACACGAACGCTTCGATTATTTTTGACAAACAGCCGGGGGTGTGATTAATGGAAATTTGAAATGGTCCATAAGGCGTCATTGCAAAATCTAAATTTCGAAGACACGTGGTGTTAATTATAGGCCGATCTCGAAACTACATATTAATTACGTCGGAATGACAGGACGGCGCCAGTTTGATCGAGTCGTGAATTATAAAAAGTTTTATTTATAACGGCCGGAATCGCAAAACGTTGGAAATAAATTCTGGTGCGATGAAGGAGGAATCGCTTTTCGCACTTGAAAGGAGCTGTCATTAGTAAATTTGATAAACATTTTCCCACTTTATAATAACGCGTATAAACTGAAAAGAGGGTCGGGTGCTAATTTTTCACGGTGAACTCGAAGGCTTCGAAGTTGACACCGAAATAAATTTACTACAGCGGTTTTCGTGTTGGTACTGAAATAGTGTTTCGAGATGAAAAAAGACACGATGGGCGGTAATTGCCTCGCCGGAACACCTGGGGGCCTTCGTGCATTCAAATTTTTCTAAGCGACTGCAACATCACATTCTAATTAAACGTTTCCAAAGCGAGCGTCAGGTTATTGAATTTAGAAATTAATCTCCTCTACGGGGGTAATAATTACGATGCAGCTGCCGACAGAATTCAACCCATTAACAATACAACGCTCCCGATCTTTCGATTTCATCTGCAGAATGCCCCGCTAATTTTATCTTGAAACTTTGCCAACTAGCAAGGTGTGCCATGGATTAGACAACATAATCCGGAAATGACCCAACTACCGTTACATCAGTTAGAAAAAAAAAACTTACGAACCACTTTATAGATTCTATCCTCTCTAGACTCTAGGGGGCCGGCACCGATCTTGCCCAACTTTTTGGTTTAAAAATCAAGTACCCGTAATTTCGTCGTTTGTTGCTTTGTTATAGATCGCAGCTGTTTTGAAAAGAAGTGACGTAATTTTAGATTTTTTTAATTTTATAGAATAAAATTTTTATTTTGATAATTATGAAATCGAGAGTAATGGCTCCCGGTGCCAGTTTCGTGTCGCATTCTGGACCGCGACCAGTTATTATGTTGAAACGCCAACGCAAATAGCACGCGATTAATTTTCTACGTGATTTTCGAAAATTGCAGCCCCAGCTGATTACATGGAATCACTTGCTGCAATTCAAAAATTAACAACTCCCTTTTATTAAAAGATTCCAGACGCGATAAGTGGGAGGGAAATTTTTGCCATCCTCTTGCAAGGGAGTAGTTTCCACGTTTTTCTAAAGTTCGTTGACCGAACCGCTAATTTATGTAAATAGTTTGGCTGGACCGAAATGGCAATTAAAAAACGGGCAAATGAACACATTTAATAGGCGCGTCCGAGGACTTTACATATGCCAAATTACCCGAGCAGTATGTAACCAAGTTGTACATGTGGCGGTTTTTTTTTTTTGAAAATCTTTGTGGAGTTGCCAGAAGAATTAAGGACGCTTGTTAAGAAATTTCTGCCTGATTCGCTAAATGAGACGGTTGGCTATTTAAATTTTTGATGGGCCACTTCCTCTATAATATCATTCCCTGAATTAAACTTTTGTGCTCTTCGTCAACTGAACGTCCGTCGCAATACCCAAAATTTAAAACTTTTCCAACTTTTTCTTAAATTTTCTTCAACTCGACCAACATAATCAAGAAAATTGGAAAACAGCAAGTAAAATCTTCGACAGCTGCTGCATAAAAATTCATTTCTTCACTTCTTGGAGCAGGTAATTTATAACGGTGAACGGACGCAGAGACGGAAACCACGTTTTATTTTCAATGTTAATGGGATTCTTAATATTGTCACTTGTCTAATAACTTCCAGAACTGATATTGAATCGATGCTCGCGTAACATTGACGAACTGAAACTAAGTTGACTTTGTTCTTCCACGTGAATGAATGGTTTTGATGAACCGCGGAATGCCGTTTGTTTGTTGGACCACCGGCCAGGCATGAGCGATATGAGACCCAAATTTTTTTAGATTACCTGGTAGACTCGTCTGGAATTCAATTTAACTGCTAGTCAACGTATAGTCTAGGAGTAGTAATCTTAGGGCGTTCATCACTAACTGACAACCGAAACAATCCAACACTTTTTGAAAATGGAAGAAAACAACAGCGGAGTTCTAAAACTGTTTTCTTTTCCTTAAGAAAGACCAAGCGAGGCGACTCAACGTGGTGCAACTTCCTGTTACTGTACTTTATCTATCTAGGAACACGCTTTGTTTCGATACTCGTATTTTTGGACGTAATTAAAGTCCAATTAGTAAACTCGTAACAGATAAGAAGTAGGTGGGTTAATTCTAAAAGAAATATGTGGCCTTTGTAACCATCGTTAGCAATCGAAGATAAAAGTAATGTCTTGTTATAAATATTTTTTTGCAATACGGAGTATATGGCTCGGTACCGGGTCACAACAGCGGTTGAAGAGTCCAAATTAGTCTCAATTTTTATTTTTCTCATGAGAATTGTAAAAGCAAGACTAAAAGTTAACAGAAAAATAGCAACCACCAATAGAAACCTATTTTCGAGTGTGGTCGAACCAGTCATTATTTGTTAACTGAATGGAACTCAAAATAACTTCAGCAAGTCTTTTTTGACTTCGTCTGTGATGTGCACCCGACGCCCCGACGAAGAATTTCAACTTGTGCTGTTCTTGTCGCTGATGGCTGCACTTCTTTCATGCAAACAAAAAATATTCAATTTACAGAATGGTTTTAATAGACCAGACCTTCTAACAATGTAATAAGATTAAAGAGAAGTTAACGACGGGCCGGTGCAGCTGCAAGAGTCGTCACGGTGCCGGCACGGATACAAATTTTCGCAATAATCCTCAGTGGTCCGTAATTAAATCATTCGCAAACGTTTTATAGGAGTATAAATCATAATCAATTTTTAGCGGCTCTCTCTGTAACGCTGCGATAACCTCGGTAATGACAATTATTAAATTCTCGATAAATCCCACAACTGCTTGTAATTTTATCCAGCAAGTGCAGCAAATGAGGTTGGACGCAGTTGATGATAGAGATAGATCTTTATGCAGTGTTGCCGGACATGTTTACATCAGTCTGCGTAGAGTTTTTTCTTCTTTTTAAGAAAAAAAATTACGTCGTTCCAATTTCATTCGTTAATTTTTTGCAATGTTTCTTTACTTGGCGCTTCTACCAATCCTAACAATCCTAACAATCTCGTGAGGCAGCTACAGCAGACGACAACGGACGGAAGAGAAAGCGATGTCGCACCTTTCGTTGAGGATTTTACACTTTTCTTCAATTGGGTGGGGGAATTATTGCATGAACCATGGGTATTTCTCGAATTTTTCAGTTATTTTAAGATCCCGGATGTTGTCCCAACCTTGGCGACGGTACCACTTTCTCCTCTCACGCGCGTTCGTTTTGTTTCCCAACTGTCTTTCGTTCAATTTGGGATAACCCACGTGATGTCTTAAGATTCATGCTGTCTAGTTATACTGCTGATGCACGTTAGATAATATAGTACTTTTTATGGCGCCGTGAAACTCTGGTTTTCATGGTCGATAAAACGGTTCCGTTCTCATGTTTCTGGAAATTTAAGTACTTTGAACTGGATTATTTTTATTTTCTAGAAACTTGCCAAAAAATCTACATCCGATGAGTTTTTGTTGATACTAAAATTATTTGCTTTAATGACCTGCCCACACTTTCCGGAATCTCGGTTTGTTTTTATCGAAAACTAAACTCTTCCACGAAATTTTTCATCATAACACTAAAACAAATGGATTCCAATAAAAATCAATAATAACTTTCTTGATAATTGATAACCTTACAACAGACTACTTTTCTTACTCAAGCTTTCGACACTTTTACGAAGACACTTGATTTTTTTGTTAATTATGAATTTTCTCAGTTTTATTGCGTTTGTCTGGCGGTCCACTATTAATATCTGTAATAACGCTGTTGCAAATTGCCGTCGTTAAATTAATCTTTCATGTCGCTGAAACAGGCTGGAGAGATTATTTTCATCGCAGCAGCACGCTTCCTGGTTGTTCCCTGAAAGGAACGGAAACTGATGGTTGTTGTCGTCGTCTCAGCCCTCGTTCTAGGGCGAACCCGTCGCTTCCTCTCTCACATTATACAGATTACAATATCTAAACAGTTTCGCTTCTTGTTCGACAGCGCAAAGGGGAGATCTGAATGCACCACCATCACACTATGGATTCAATGCCCGATATGGAACTGCATTTTCTATTCAGTGCGTCGAATGAATGCCGTTCTGTCGCAATTAAGTGGCGAGAGGGCCTTACGAGAATTAATGGCGTGTCTGGTGTTTGAATACGATTTAAGAGTCGATCAAGAAGGTACTAAAATTAAGCCATCACGACGGGCTGATTCAAGAGAGGCCCTCGGATGCTGACAGCTTGACAAGTGCGGCTTAAAGAAAACACCCCTTCTGATTAACATTAAGATGCCATCCGTAAACCGTGCACTTAAGAATTCACCATGCAATCCCAATCTTGACGACTACCTCCCATAAAATGTTACGTTCTCCTTGGAGGAAGTGTCGCCAAATTAACGAATAACAGTGTCTATCCTCAACTTGCGCGAACAACAAAATACCGTTGAATTTTGCTTGTTACGTTGTTCAAGCGTCCTAAAGAATCACGTTGAAACAGGAAACACGCGATCACTGCATTTTTTCCCCAATTTTTTTTTATCTAACTCCAATTACATATTTTTAGTGTTAAGGAACGCGCGGCTGCCGCCGCCAACATGACCAAAATTTCAAAGCAAGAAACAGCCAAGGTTGATAATTATTATTATTGTTATTAGGAATCGCAACTATCTGCTGTAAATAATTACCTTTTATGTTTACTGCGTAATGATTATTGTTATAGTTCCAACGGCGTGACCGTCTTAATGATGGACCGTATACAGTTTTTCAATAGCACGACCAGATAAAGCTCTATCAGGCGTCAACCTCAAAAAAGGTCTCGATTTCTTTGAAAGTTACCGACCTAATTGTCCAGTTGCGAAAACGGATTTTTACAGCTGGCTGAATAATTGGAACAATCAATTGGACAACTCAAAAAACTGGGAGCGTCTCAAGAGTGAAATCCTCTGATCTAAATTTCAAGTCAAGTACTGAGAAATTAAGACAATCGAGAATCCCTTTATTACCCTTAATTCACCCTTCGGTTAAGTATGGAAAAATCGCAAGCATTGTCTGTGGGTCCCACGGTTCCACGCAAGGTAGAAAGTGTCAAGCGAAAGGACATCAACTGTGGAGGTGGGCGGGGCTGGCACCAATGTCTACGTGCGCCTAAATTAACGATTAATTCCTTAAGTCAGGCTAATGACGTAGAAGCAAAAAAACAAGTGTTACATTTGTCTGTGCAAAAAGACGGCTGCACTAATTTTGATTGAATTATTGCTTGTTTCTTGCCAAAAATTATGATTGCAAAATCATTTCAAGTAATGAACGGATGATGAGAAACAGTGCTGAAGATCCCTGACAGCGCTATTTTCAGAAACCGCATCCATTCAATTAATTACAATTTACGATCTTTATTTTTACGTTTGTTTGAGGCTTGCGTTTAAATTTATTGCTATATTTTTTTGTTTTTTTCCAGAGATTTGCGGCCGCAGAGCGTGGAGAAAAGTCAGGAAAAGTGCCGCCTGAGGCTTTACGAAGCCTACGCCTGGGGAATGCCGTTCCTCATTGCCGGCACTGGTTTCATCTTAGACGTGGTCCCCGGAGCGGGGCCTGAATCGTTGAGGCCCAAATTCGGCACCAACTCCTGCTGGTTCGACAGTAAGTTGAAAAGCGATCGGTGAATTATCCCATCGCAACTTCATGACTTGTAACAAATCGTCAAAGCTCAGGATGCACGCTCTAATCGTAGAACTTATTCGGTCAATAGACCGTGTAATTATTCATAAAGGATGGGTTGTAAAATTTTTCTAATAAGTAATTATTATTTTCAAATTCAAGTACATAAAAGCGATTACACACATTTGATGCGTTGTGAAATTGTTTCGAGAGATTTTTCCTTGCCGGGAGGTTCAGAGATGGGGGACGTTTTAATGCTGGTCGTAAAGGCCCCGGTGATTCTTTGTTTTTTCCTTAAGCGGAAAGATGGTAAATGAAGCGAGAAATTTATGTCCGGCGTTTATTGCGAGCTTTTGATTTATGGGGACGGGACGCTTGCAACGAGCCAGGCAACTTTATTGTACAAGTGCCCACAAAATGACAATTCCGTTAATTACCGCCATTACTTAGGAACTTGATGATTCTACAGCGAGGTTTAGGAAGGGCCGAAGGGCGAAGACTTTGTTGTTTGGGGAAGCGGCGCAAAAATAGTTGTTAGTTTTAATAAAGGCACCAGATGGTCGAGTTGGGCAGCCAAGAGTTTCTAGGGATCATTAGGAAATTAACGATTTTGGCGAACCTCCCAAAATTATGAATTTTGTTTCATTACGTGATATTAGGGCAAATACTTTGTGGCCGATTTCTATTTTAATGACACCATTCAGAGAGGGCGGGGGTCAGTTTTGTACCAGACAACTTGATTTGGATATCCCCAAATTTCCAAGTTGCCTAACATCTAATAATCGTTAATTTTGCATCGACTCTGTTTTTGCCACCTAATGAAAGACGTTATTGTTATTATCGCTAAATGCCGCTCAAGACACTTAAAAGTTGATAATACTAGTAAAAAATCTGCGATAAGCCGGTACCACCAACGGTCGAAAATTATTTTTAATTTGTAATCACCGCCAAATTGATTTGGTTGTCCAGCAAACAATTCTTATCGTTTTGCTTTCAATTAAGTGCCATGCAGTCTGAACTGGTTGGGCAATTTTACGAAATATCAAACCCACGTCAAACCAGATAAAGCGTCATACATGCAAATAAGTTTACAAGCAAACGGTTATCTGAACGGCTATTAATAACACCAAACACTATCATTAGAAGCTACTGAATTATCCTCCGAAGAAATTAACAAAATACCTGCAAGCGTGAACGAGACGACGAGACGTTTTCACTTGATTGCAAGTGAATTCATAAAACATCAAGCCAACTTGAATAGGTAGCGTTAGTTTGATTTTGAATTGTTAATTTTGGTATTTCTGATCCAGACCGCCAATTAACCGGCCAAAGTATAGTAACCGTCTTTTTCAAGGACCAACGCGAACGTCAACAAGTTACTGATTCTCTTCCTGCAAAATCGATCCTCATAGGTTGAAAAATATTAATTTTTGATGATAGCTGTCATTAGTCAGAGTCCGCCCCATTCAGTTGATCCTTGCCTGTATATTATATTTTCTACAATCATCTATTACATTATCTATAATCATCATTCGACTTGGTGTTGTTGCACGACGTTTTCTGTACGTTAAAGGTTAATCCATTGTTATATCACTGCGATTTGGCATTAGTTTACGAAGAGAGAGAGAGGCTTAGAAGGTTAAACCTTGATGCAGAGAAGAACTAGAATTGTTGCAACGCTTGCAAGCACTCTCGTTGGTTATGTTAGTAGACAAGCAAGTAGTAGCGGTATATCGCATGGCAGTTATGCGGAAATGCAAACGCCTAGACGTCGCGAGCTATACCACATTCTTAGAATAGAATCAATTTTGTGATGACCAAGAGCCAAAACGTCATCAGCGAAGAGCTTCCCACGTTACTCCTTCATCCGTCCACAAACGCATAATATGGAGATTGTAGGATGCGCACTTAGTTTAAAATATCCGAATTGGTCTTCTCCGAATAAAAAGATAGGTAGGAAGATGTATGTGGGGTGGAATGGAAGGTTCAATTTAGTGATCCATGTATGCTATTGCTAAGGAGATTTGGCTTTCTTTAACCGGCCAAGTGAACTCAACAGTTTTGTGGACAGTTCTTCCCAATTAGCCGTAACTTTACTTTACATCACGTGAGTTTGTGAGTCACTATTTACGATTCAAGCGTAGGTTATGGTTCATTAGACCATTTCCAATTCACGTCTCATCCAAGAGCAACGCCCTTCAGAAAGTGTGGGCCGATTCAATTAATAGTCATTTTCATAAATGTAGCTGTATCTCAGCTAATTTTTTATAATTTTTTTTTGTTTCTAAATTTAACTTAAATATCGCTAAGCTCCCACATGCGCTTTTACGCAACATGGTGAGAAAAGAAAACTGGTGGGTTAGGAAGAGACCAATCCTCTGAAACCTCATGACAGGCACCAAACCGATATGACAATAATCCTTGGTCAAGATTCGGTAGCTTAGACAAATGTTTGTTTACCATGTAAATTACAAACGCAAAATACCTCTGGAACCGTTACCGGTAGTTCAGTTATGGACCCACCGCCCACTCACTTGAGCCATTGGATGACTGGTTAGTAAATACACTCATTTTTTAAGCAAGGTCGTCTCAAGGCTGCCATTACAGCGGAATGCCATTAGAACATCACCACCAACCGTCGTCGCCTTGATGGTTAAAAAAAATTGCCACCCTTATCAATTCTGTCTGACCTGACCCGGTAATCTTGTTGCAGCTAACAGCAAATTGGAGATTTTAACGTTCTTCTTCGGCCCGGTGGGCGTCATTCTCTTGGTGAACGTGGCCCTTTTCGCCCTGACGGCCCGAGAATTGACTTGCGGATTATGGAAACCCGATCTGGTCAAATCGACGTCGGAAAGGTAAGAGACCTTCTGTAATTGGCGATGGCCATTGTGTCGGTTTAACTAACGGCCACGCCGTTTGCATGAATTAGCGTTATTTGCTGTTAATTACGTCGGCCGGTTATAATTGCGTAAGTGCACGTCGTCGAATACCGGCACGTAACGTTTTCGAACGCCAAGATAACTTTTTTTGTCTATGGATTCGTCGTAAATGCGGCGGATTGGTTGACAGGAAAGGCAGGCATTATAGGCTGCATTCTTGCGCTACATTTTTCTCATTTTGAGACGCCAACGAACATCAAGGACGGGTCTCTACTTAGAAAACTTCTGTAAGATGTTTCTTAACCGGTTCCAGTAGTTTTTACACGATTACAGAGTATTTTCTCGGCTTAATTGTTGTCAAATGATGGCATCGCGTGCTGCTGATACTCAATGTTGCTGTAATTACTCTGGTTAATTGGTTTTTTTGATTTCTTCTCAGGGCCGCGTTGCGACTCGTTTGCATGAAGTTGGTCGTCGTTATGGGAGTTACCTGGATAGCCGACGTGATATCCTGGATCGTCGGAGGACCGCAGGAAGTGTGGTATTTAACTGACATAATCAATTGTCTCCACGGGGTCTTCATTTTTATCGCAGTTGGAACCCAGCCGCAGGTAACCAATCAACTTCCAAAAAAATATCTTCAAGAAGCTTATCTACGTTTGCGAGAATCGGTTCTGACTATACAGCCCGACCTGTTTTAAAACACTCAATTCTTGCGAGATTCTAGACTAAAATGGACGAACTTAAAAAATTAATTCTTACATTGAAGAAACTTTGGCAAATTTTTGATTCTGTTTGCAGGTGTTGTCGGCTGTCAAGCGCCTTTGGTGTCTGCGGAAGCACGGTGAAAATGGAACTGCAGGAACGACAAATCACCATTCGTCCAGTTCGCAGGGCTTACCGTCTGTTGGTGACACAGTGACGAACAACAGTATCACCCACAACACCACAAAATCCATCCCCTTGGAGACCAGTTGCTGAAATTTATGCTTTTTTATTTATTTGATACAGTGACGAGTTCGGCCAGTGTCGCCGAAATTACCCAGTCATTGGACAATTTTCATTCCTTCACAACTTGTGTTCTGCGTATTTATTTATTATTTTTTTGTTACCGTAAGTCGTTGTATATAAACATTGCCTTTTTTTGCGGACTAAACGTAGATAGGACTGATTATTTTTATGTTATGAAGTAGCCCAGTATTAATTGTTTGACAATTTTCTTATTACTCTGCCTTTTTGTTTATTATGAGTTGTAATATAGCTATATTTTGTAATAAAATTGACTGAAGCGTTAACTTACCTTCATTTGTATTATTCGACACTATTGACAGACTAGAGACTCATCAATATGCTGGAGCAGAAATATTTTAGATCTCATTTTTTCAGAATAGTTCGTAGAAATAATAAAAATTTTCGGTAAGAAACTTTTTGCTAGTTACTACGAAAGTTGTATCAACAACTCGAAAAGTAGAGCGTGGCCAACAAGGAGAAAACACAAGTTATAAGAATGTTTTTATATTACAATATTCTAGCCTAGCACGATATCATAATCTTTGGTATGTACAAAAATAGCATAATAGCAATTCAACAACCACTTCTTCAATTGACGGCCGAAGGTTTTGCATGAAGCTTATTAATATCGATAGACGCCAATTGAAGAATCCGGGCTTAGTGATATAAATATGAAACAAAATGTACAACTTTATGATTACAGATTGAACCATAGTCTCAGATCAAGGTTTACCATCACAAAAACAATTAATACAAAATGATGCTTAAATCACTGGTAGTGGTAGTGAATTATAATATTTAAGTGTCACCAATGAAAAGCACTTAAGTCGGTTCGACCACTGAGAAGTTTCCCCGATGATGGCACGGCATTAGTGAAAGTGCAACTGGAACTGATTGTCGTTCAAGGCCCTTTGACACCGAATTTCGGAACAAAAACGTATTACTATTATCACATTCCTTCGTCATAATCATAAATCATTGACTACAACAAAGTTTTTAACAGTCGCAAATCAAAAGGCCTTCTCGAGAGCCAAAAGAGGTGAACACAAGAAGGGTCCCTCAACACATCTACGCCTATGTATCCAATTAAATAAATAATAAAGTTTTATTTACACATTAATTTCACGCTTTCGCTTTTGGAACGGTTTTAGGTTTATTTTCGAATTTTTGCTGCAACGAAGCAACATTAGATGTTTGTTTAGCTGCATTTTTAACACCCGAAGGCAAAGTCTTCCCAACTGGACTGGCGTCCGAATTTGTTTTGTTAATTTTAGCTGCTGCTAGCGGTTTGGTTTGCCTGAAACTGACAGGTTTCGGACCTTTCGGCAGACCGTTAATGTTAGGTTTAACACTAGTTGCCGGTTTCTTAACATTTAAAACATCCGGTTTTGTTCCTGGCTTGTTATTGCAACTCGTCACCAAGTCCGGACTGTTACTGACGGACCTGGTTTTGGGACGTGTCGGCGACGGCTTCCGACTCCTTAAATTCGGAGGTGTCACTTGTCTACTAATGGAATTCCTGGGACTCCTGCTAGGTGACGTGGGAGTTTTTGCTTTAACAGTTTTGTTAGTTTCGGGAGTTGTGTCGATTTTCTTGACCGGAGTTGGGCTGGCTTTGAAACTAGACGCTAATGGACCTGGAGCTCGACTGAAAGTCGAGGTAAAGGGCTTAATTTCAGCCGGTTTCGCAAACGTGCTTAAACTAGGTTTAACTTCTTTAAGTTCTCCATTTTTCTCAGATTTAATTGGGACGTTAACAGCTGAGGGGGCGATGTAGCCACTCGAAGTCGAGCTGGCGCTCGACTTGACATTGTTCATGTTACTGTAGACACTTTCAGGGGATTTGTAAGGGGACGTGTTGACGTAATCCGAAGAATCCGGAGATTTCAACCTTTTCCTTTCCTCCTCCTCTTTCTTTTTCCTAGCTAGAGTCGATGTTGAGTAAATCGAATCAAAATTGCGGTTCTGAATTTCAGACACTATTTCTCCCAACAACCCCATGCTCTCGTTAGAACCGGAACTAGTTTTAACGCTTTCGGGAGGTGAAACTGGCGACTCTTCAATAACAGCATAAATATTATCGCTGCCGGTGGGACTGAGCTCTTCGGTTAATTTCGCCAAAGGCGCCGTTTTGTTCAAACAATCGTCATATTGGCTGTTTGAAGTTTTACTCGATGGTTTTTGGTAGCCGGGCAAGCTGGGAATTTTGATTTTGTTATCATCTAGCGCAGGAGGGCGCGGTGGAGGCGGACTTTTCGGTCGATTTCCTGACGGTATGCTCATGGGTCGTTTCGCGTTCGTTTGTCGCATTGAACCGAACGTCGGTATAGTAGGTCGCTGCGTAACGGTGTTGCCTCTCATGCTTTGAGCCCTCATCACCACAGGTTTATTTGCGTCGTTGTTAACCGGTAACGTTTTGATGGTCAATTCAGCTTGCGACTGTAAAATGGGGCTAGAAATTTGAATCGATTTGAGAGCGTCTTTATTGAGCTTGTTAGCTTTAACTTGGTTGTTTCGAGACAACGTTTCGTTAACCACCGCCGGTTTTTTATCAGCCGATTTTAAAAACGACGCAATTCTGTTCAAAGTTCCTCCACTTTCCTTCTTTTTCGCAATATCCTTATTGTTATCAACCCTAACTGCGTTAATGACAGCACCAGGTGTCGATAGAGGGCGCTGAATTTCTTTAATAAGAGGAGCTTCCGGGGCGATCCTAACCGGAACTTTCGGAGCGTTTCTCAAAGGCGAAATCAGTTCTTTTGCTGTACAAGTTGAATTTTCTAAAATCGGCGAAGAAATTATCGGTTTGGCGTGACTTCCTGGGTTGGGAGGTGGGAGCGCTGGAGCTGCTGACGTGTTGTGAACACTGGAAATTGCTCCAGCTAAATTTTGTTTGAAAGATTGAGCTCTGGCAACTGATTTGTTCAAGAATCTGTTGGCAGTACTGTTGGAACGGTGAACTGTAGGAACTGGAGGTGGTGGTGCTGCTCTTGCAGGTTCCGTTTCTGATTTGTGCTTCATGGGCGTCAGCGAGAAACCCTTGAAGTGGCCGAAAAACTCGTTCTGGATCCCTACCGATGACGGTTCTTCGTGCAACAGAGAGTGGTTGTCTTCGGCACGTTTCGTAGGCTCATTGAACGACACGTTCCGGGGCTTCGACGGCGATTTTGATCTGTTGGGGCAGAAGATGGGTCAGAATAGATTCTTGGGGGCAAGGAAAGACACCTAGTGATTCTAGTAGGGTTATTCGATTACAAATAAAGCGTGCATGCCAATAAAAACGAGAAAAACTGAACAACTGTTTATATTTAAACGAAATATACAAGCAATTAAATAGTTAAAACATAAAAAGAGGACATGCAAGATACATTAAAAAAAGTGATAAAGACGTAGAACAACAGATTCTGAGTCAGAGGCATCGCATCAATAATTTGAAATTAGTGCAAAAATTTCACTAGCGCATGATAAAAATTTCATGTAAATGCTTCGCTCATCCTCAACAGTATACATATAAAAAAAATAAACCCAAAAGCAAATTCGGTTCGACCGAAGAAAATCTGTTACTTTGAGTAACAAAATGTTCAGTTACACTTAAGCAAGTCAGGAACCACCACCAACAAAACGTTTAATCAAGGTCCGATTTTTATGTGCAACTGGATATTGAAAAAACTATTTACGTAGGGACTTTTACCGACCAGTAACGTAACAGTAGCCTTTTACAAATAACTATTCACAGGTGACATAAACCTATTCAGGCCCTTAAAATACAATGTTGAGTTTTGAAGGTCAGGTTAGCACATGACTTAATAAATGACTAGATTTGATATTCTTTGAGATTCTAACGACACCTATGTCCAAGTAGAAAATAGTACGTTAAGCCTTTGGAAAATTCGGTCCATTCGCCAATTGTTTCGCTAGCTCTCTAACACTGAGCCCCTTAGGGGGGCTATCGTCATCTAAACACACAGTTTCGGCAGTACCGGGAGTAGCAGCTTCTTGACCGGTGCTTTCTTTGCTCCTCCCCATATGCAAATTAGTATTTATCTTGAGCCCTTTGATGTTCCTCAAAGATATGCGTTTGAACCCGGTCTCGTTAGTACTTTTAGCAGTAGTCTCCCTATTAGTACTTTTTGAGATCGTGTTACTTCGCAAGATCGCGTCGGTATTAGTGGTTGAGATTAACCCGGTTTGCTCGATTTCAACCGTACGAATCGGCTGTCTCGTCGTGACAGTTTCCGAAATTGTGGGAACACACTGAACCGAAAAACTAGTACCAACACCTTTACATGCAGACAGAACATGCTGGAAACTCGAGGAAAAACAGTTTGCTACGTACGTTGACGATGAAGTTTTCGGCATTTTGATAACGTTGTGACGCAAGTAGTAAACCACAAAGGCGATGAGCAGCAGCAGAGGAATGGCGCCCAAGAACACCGCGAACAAGGCGATCACGAATCCCTGGCGAGCTGCAACAAGAAACGCGCCAAACAATGAAAAGTCGGTAAAACAGTTTTCTGCAAATGAGGTACTTGCCCAAAAAAGTTGTTTTTAATCTCTAGAAGTATTCGAATAAGTAAGAGAAGCATAAATATATTTCTTTTTCATTTCCTTATTTCATATTTTCGAAAATATTTGAAAATGTTTGCATTTATGACGTATGTATGTACGACTGGTATCCAAGATCCACACCTGTATTTAATGGATTCTCGCTTTAGCTACTACGCTGTGCTGCTACGAGAGTGCGTGACCAGCATCAAGCAAATTTGATTTATACAAACAGTCCATACATAAAAAATGGGGGTCTAATAAAATCTCTCATATTTTCTAAACATCATATTCTCCAAGCATGAGGCAAATACCCCATTGTCGACGCCAACAATTATTGTTCCATGTAAATTCCATGTAAATTGTGTAGTAAAAATTACCGTTAGGATCTGAGGCTGGCCCACTATCCTCTGAGCCTCCGGGGCCGGGATTCTGGCAGTAAGGGGGCGCAAAACCGTCTTTGCAGTGGCAGTGTCCTAGACTGTTGCACCAGCCGTTCCCGTTGCAGTCATTAGGGCAGGTATGGCCCGTCACCTGGAGACTCGCCACCGTCATACATTTCTGGTTCACGCACATCTGGAAAGTTTTAATTCAGCATTGAAATTTAAAAACTAAAAATTGACGTTAAGTAATTACTTTTCCTTCGCCACATCTGGCGCCATCAGGAGCCAAACCCGGGTCGACTTGGTTCGTTCCCAAATCAACGATGGCAGTACGGCAAGGCACTATGGAACCCTTAAGGTTAATAAAACTATGGGAGAGAATTGAGACAGACTCCATGCCGAACTCGAGACGCTCGTTCAAATGTTTGCAGTGTAGCATCCCACAAAGGACGTGTCTAAAAGAAAGAGTTTGTTTTTTAATAAAACACCAAACTGTTTACAACAAATTTAAAATTACGTATACCATAAATCAAAAATCGCAAATTGCTGTAATTTTGAAAACTTACTCATCATTGCATTTCATGAACGACTGGTTGAACTTGTTGTAGCCGCAATTTCCATGCCGCGTCCCTTTTGTGTTCATCTTATAACACTGTTCATCGCTGGATTTTCCCGTTTCCCCCCACAAAAGTTTGCATTGGTCGGTCCTGGTCCTGCAGAATCCATGATAGCAATACGCCTAAAACCCCAAAATTACTCAACGGAACAACAAAAATGATCAATACCTTTCCACCATCGCAAACTTCTGTATCCATTTTGTAAATGTCGGTTGGGCAATACTCTGAATGTCCCGTACAAAATTCGGGTAAATCGCACTCATAATCAGCAGACCTACACATAGTTCCGGCGTTTTTCGGCATACAAGTCTGAAAAATCGTTCCCAATTAGCACCTCCACGAAATTAAGTCATCAAAACGCAACTTACAGTCAAGTCACAACATTCGCCGGTTGCACAACTGGCGTTACTGTGCAACATGCAAGTAGTAGCATTGCAACAAGTATTATCACAATGTTCCGGTAATCCACAATCGCATTGTTCACCAGGTTCAACGAAACCGTTACCGCAAACAGGGCTGTCGAATAAAGCTTCGGGTTTGTTTTTGAGGCAATAATCCATTCCGTGCGTGAAAGCCAGGAGGAGATAATTCAAACTGCATGACGACCAATGAGTTGGAGCAACTGTCGAGCTGCTGGGGGCCATTATGCAACGATCTTCGGGGCATTTGCATTCGTTGGTGTCGTGTTCCATACCTGTTTTAATTGTTTGTTATTGAATTGGCTTTAAGCATAACTATTGATTGACTCACCGAAATTATGGCCCATTTCGTGCGCTACTGTTGTCGCAACCAGCCCTATAACGGGTGAGTGGTCGGTGTTGACACCCCCTGAGTACTCGTACGTGCAAATCGGGCCTTTGAGAGCTTTACCGACGACGCCGTTGTCAAAATTAAATTTGCTGTTGTTGAGAGTTATTAGAAATTAAGTTGGGGAAGAAGTCAAAACTTACGTCAATAGTTGAGCGTTGTCGTTGGGATGTTCCTTGACTAATTTCTCGCGTCTATAGTGCAAAAAATTGGTCAAAGTGGTGTCTCCGTTGAGCGAGAAACTAATTTCGTCGTGTTCAGTCCATATGACTACTCCTACAAGAGCTATGAAGATGTTTAAAGGGGCGTAGAGCTGAAATTTGATGTTTAGCCAGATTTTGGAAAATTAGTTAGAAATTGCTCACCCCATTAATGATATTTGCAATGGTTTTGGCGTGGTGTTCAACTCTGCTGGTGCTTTCGCCCAGTTCTTTGAACTCGCGGTTATCCACCACTAAAACTAATTCTACATATTTCGACTCTTTATTGGCATTGTAAGGTCCCCTCACCATTTCGGTCGAATCTGCGGTTCTTTTGTACTGAAAACCGTTGAAATAAATATTGTTAAGATGGACTTGATCAAAATGCATACCCGCAATATTCTGTTGTCGGTGTGGATTTTGTCGGGATCAACGGCGTCCCCGCCATATCCACAAGTTTTGTTGTGATCCGCTAAATCCGAGTGTTTATATAAAAAATGATCGGATTTTGGCGCCTCTTGATTCTTTTCGATGTAATGCATCTCTCGGCCGTCGTAAATTACACCGGATAATCCGTCGCAAGTCGAGAGTGCCACCCAGGAGTCGGGTTTGGCTCTGACTTTGCCGCTATAATGGCAGAAATCCATTTCCTGCAAAGTGGAAAACGGGAATTATTCGAGTTGGGGAGATTGAAAGAGATTGATCCTCACCTCAGGTTTGGGTTTGATGACTTTGTGGACCCCGTTCTGCTGGATCTTGCGGAAGAAACCCTTCGGGATTAATTGCTTGTTTAACGTTAAATCTAGAACGAAGTCTTCGCCGTCGATGGGCAACTCTATTGTTACGTGGTCGATGTGGCCCCCATACTGGAAAAAGGTGACAAGTTAGAATTGAACATCAACTACATAAAGACAGAAGGGTCGCTCCGCGGCTTCCAGCAGTACACTTTGGAAAGGGTGCTTCTGTAGCGAAATAAAAAAAGGTTCCTGTAATACCGCCAAATAAGTTTTCCATTCTCGTCGACTTTGTTGCGTTTTGCAATAAGTTCTGTGGAGTGAAAATAACCCCTTCAGTCTCTTGTAGATTTTCTAGCTCTAGTTTTGGCGCAATTACACTTAGTCTAATGAAATTAATCGCCACGTATTAAACTGTTTAGCCACTGGAACCATTTGGCCAATTAGTTACGTGATCGCGGATGAAAATTGCAATGGCAACAAACAGTTCGCAAATTCTATGTCAACTTTTGTGTTTTAGGGCGCAGCAACGTTGGTCGAGACGGCCGGAAGTGATTCAACGTCTACCTTGGCGAATCTTCGCCCATATCCGCCGGTTTTAATGCGCGACAGGAAACAAAAATGCATCCAGATAAACAACCCTTCTGTGTAACAATGCAATTTCATGTCGTTGTCAGTCAAAGCTCTAATATTATCAGCAAAATTCCCAACCGTGTGGGCGTCGTAACGAACACATCCTCCTGGTTATTTAGCGTTTCGCCGGAATAACTCAATAATTTAGGCAATTTTGGCGAGTTCCTTGAACTAATTGCAGAAATTAACACCAATCTATTCCTGCCGACACTCCAACGGGAGACGTTGAGAATGCGCATAAATATTTGTTGCTGGTCTCGAAATAACAATAAAGCAGGTGGTGCTTGCGTCTGTCGCAACAACTAGTAGTTTCATGTAAAAACGTGGTTGGGTATCCTCACCTTTTCTTTGGTCGTTGAAATTTGTCTCTTCTCTCTCCCATGATATATTCTAGGTTTTGTTAGTGTGTGACGGCTGAAGTCTCTGGCAGGATGTTGTTCAGCTGAAACAAGAAAAAACGGGTTGAAGACTCGATGCCACGCTTAATTAAGCTCTTTTTCTATTAAACACCATAAAGCCGGACTAATTCAACACTCCGTCTTCACTTGAGCAATTAACCGCTGCTGAAAATAGCTGAATTCGACCAGCGCAAAAACTTTGGCTTGTTAACTTGGATCCAGGTTGAAATTATAGCAATCCTCGGACTTTCAAGTTGGTAACAAAGCTGGTTTAGGACGAATTACGAAATTAACATCAGACCCATAAATTACTGATTAATGTTATGCTTTCGCCAGGTGAACGTTTCGACTAATTACACTAATTCACCTACAGGGACCCCGTGCCAGGTTCGCATCTGGCAAAAAAGTAACAAAAAGAAGGCTAAATGGTGTTTATTGAAATCAGACAGTTGCGAAAGCGTTAGAATTGCTGAAGTGTGTAGGTAATTAATGGTCAACCATGATTTTACCACGATTCCGATAATTTCACAATATCCAGATTATTTACGGCTAAAACAGTAACATAAAGCAGTAGCCGAAATTTAATTTTACAAATTATCAAAAAAATTTCGAAATAGAAGCACAATTCCCCAATAGTGACTTCCACGAGGAAGTTCTGATGTATCCCACCAAATAATAGTGTGATTAGATCATGGAAAAATCCGCGTTCATAAACTATCAGAAATTATTGGTTTAACATGACAAGTTAGAGCACTTTTTATGTTTTATGTAGGTAGCAAATAATAAAAAAAAAATGGTGGGTTAGATCCAACCTTAGACCTGCAAATCCACACCTTCAGAATGTCGCTTGAATTTCTTCCTTTCGAATTATTTGCTCATCCTTATATTTAGAAATTAAACCCAACATCACTTCCACCTGCTACTCAATTTGGCTGTCAGCTAATTAGCAATAATTACATATTAATCATAAGCAACAATGGCTTATTTTCTGGTAAATTTAACAAATCAATTATCAAAATTAGGATTGCAAGGTGCACTTAACCCCAACTTAAATGTCTGAATAGCTAATGAGACCCGACATCCTGATGGTCTCATGGTAAGTATAGGTTGGCGAGCAGCTCGTCAACTATTCTTAAACTACACAATTACAATAAAAGAAGAGCTTGAGAGTTGGCATTATATGAGAGAGTTAGAAAAACAAGCACTTTTATTTCTTTTTTAGGGAGGCTTAGAATTTCTTCAAAAGCGTTTAGTTCAACTTCGACTCTGACTGGCAAATATGCAAACTACAAATTTACACTGCGAGCGATAATGGAACTGTGCATGTGCGTTGAAGTTTCGTGTTTGTCTATCAATGCTGATATTACAGGACGCTGCACTTCCACCTTGCATTGTTGTTGCAAACGACACAAAATCGTTCGCAACACAATAGCGAATTGTGCTGTGTGCTGGGATTGAATTGATTGTAAATGGACTTGAATTCAGCCGAATCGTCCTACGGTTTACCTATCGTTGCCTATCTTCTTTGAGCAAACTGTACATGAGGCGAAATGGAAATTAGGTTCCCCTACCGAGTTCCAATTGGTTCTGGATCCAATCAACATAAAGTGTCTGTCTGCCAAGTAGATATCGTGTAAAGCACCCGAAACGCGATAGCTAAACTGACATGTTGGTCGAATTTGCAACTTTAATTCAATATAACGAAATGTTTGTGAGCTCGTGCAAAACTTTCATTACACCACGTCCTTCAATCTCAATAATTACTAATTTTAGCCTAATTAAAAAACCGCTACTTTATGATGAAACTCAATTAGGTAATGAAAGTCTAGTAAACTGATAAATTTTTCCCAAAATTGCCTCAACGTCTCGCCGATTTTAGAAAAAGCGATTAAAATTTTTCAAATCCCAATCTAAATACCGCGTTGTACTTGGAGACGGTCCAGCAACACAGAAAGACCAAGAAAACTGCAGACTAGTGTTAATTATAGAAACTCTGCAGGGGACTCGATTTTCATTTGTAGATTCCGTACGTTATGACGGACTCTAATTTTAACCCTTCTTCGAGCAAAATCCATTAAATTGAGACAACCAAGAAGTCTGGAAGTTTAGGGGTTAAGAGGTTGCTGCGATCCCAGACCTTTATTTCGAGAGAACAAAACACTTGGAAGTTAGTTATTCCATATGGGTACAAAACCGTCCCGTCTGGGGTCTGGGTGTCTGGTGGGTTTTCAGTACGGTAACAAAAGAAATCCGGTACTGATTGCGTACGTTGTACTTATTTACTGAGCATGTTGTCCGGTTGCTCGTCCTTTCTTTTATCACTACGTGACAATATGTGGTCATAGACAAGGACGTGGCACTGGCGCGTTTTGGTATGTACTACCACGGTCTTATCGGGTTCATATGTTACACTTCATCGAGATTGACGTTGTTATTACTGACAGCTTTCGGCTTTCACATATGATTGGTGGAGTGATGAGAAACTTATTGAAGAGACTCATCAACCGGCAGGTACCGCTACGGCAAAGAAAATGCAACACGGACATCTTTCACCTCAACCTTAGCCTCCTCAACTTACTATATTCCAATACAGTATATATTGGGTTATGCAGAAACGATAAAAATTGATTTTTGGCTTACTTTTAACAATCGCACCGAAAACCCTGTCGGCCAAAATTTTGAAGACACTCATCCACCTCTTGTTTATCTTCATGATGGAGTCAACAACAAAAAAATTAGCGTCTCATGAATCACGGCGCCAACTTTTATCCGGGAAACGAGTCACATTTACGCTTTCACACGTCCGAAAATTTGCAACAAACTTCCACACAACAACCATGTGCCGGTTGGAGGGTTTACTGACCTCCTCCTGCTAAATATACGGCTTCCAACCAGCCATTAGCCATTATTGCAGAAGGAAACGCATCAAATTCGAAATCAAGCACACTTCCTACTTGAAGGTGTAGGAGAGCTGTTGTGCAACCGGTGACATAAATAGATACTAAAAATAGTCAAATGCACTTCTTTAATTACGAACTAATTGCGTTAAAGTGGTGTCAGGCAGACGCTTGGTGATATCCGGTGCTCAATTTTGCAAATTAGCGACAACACCCATGAAGTTTCATTACGTTTAAACGTCACTAATTCAATATTGATGATGATTGTTTAAACACTGCAAGGTTCACTTTTCGCCAAATTAATCGTCAAGGTCATTGCATAAGTGTTAGAAAGTTGCGATTACGTTTGAATCGGTTTCAAGTGCACAATAAATCTGATTTACAACAAATGTGGAACACGCTCTAAATTCGCTTTTGTTTTTAAACGACAATAACAATGCGTGATGTAAACACAATTGTTCGGATATTAAATAACGATTTATTGTCTAGATGCGTCGGAATCGATTTAAATTTTATTTGTTTTGGTTTGGACGGAGGCCAGAGATGTAGGGACGAGGTTTTTCCTGCTTCTCACCAAGATTGTTTGGTCTCAACAGCGGATTCTGGTTGCGTTATGATACAATAAGTTTATAGTGTTCTTGGATGTAAACCGTGGTCTATTTTAGCTCCGGTCTGGTAAAGATCATAAACTTTATCGCTGTATAGTGCAGCGCAGGTGAAGTAAAAGTTCAGAAAGCACATCAGGATGTTGGGACCAAATATTTACCTTATTATTACTAAATATCAAACAAACGTACTTTCTAAAATTGGGCTCCATTATGCAAGGAGAGTGGGTACACTTCCTAAAAAATGGCTTATCTTGACCATGAGCGCAACGATTCGGAGAATAGCTGTAAACTACTGTAGTGCAAGTCGTTATCTATCAAAAAAATATTATTACTGTGCTATTATAACCGGTCCTGCCATAGTTTCAAGACTGCCTTGACAAGATTTAAACAAAGAATCATTTAAAAAAATAATTTTGAAAAGATATTGGAATCCATCAATAATTTCCTGGAACCAGTAATTAGAAGTTTTGCCATAAAATTCTTGTTTATAAATTTTCCCATTTAGTTGAGGGTGTCACTTGATGCTAAGTGACCCGCTTTCGTGAAAACAATGCATTCAAGTCATTTTATTTCAGAATAAAGTTACCAAAATTTTGTTTTGCTTGATTACTTAAAAAAAATTGTCGTATTTTTTAGTGCTAACAAACATAAATTATTCTTCTGAATGCTTCGATACCATTCTGTTCGTTGAAAAATTGGCATTTTGTTTCTTTTTTTACCTGGGCCAAAGAATTTTCCCATATCCATGCTAAATGCATTCCATTGTTAAGGAATGCAACAAAGTCATATGGGTGGCGACCCTAAACAGCGTTGGTATTTTTGGTATACCATTGGTAGCAAAACGAACACTAAAGTCAGAGTCTTTGTCTAAACTATAACAATGTATAAAATTTGTATAAAATACACAATTTAAGTTGTTCCTTATGGATTAATTCGACCAATCAGCTGTTGCCGTGAGTCATTTCTTGAATTTCGTGTCCCAGTGGTCCGTAACCAAGGCAACTTGAACGTGCGGAACGGCATTTCACTATGTCCAACGCCCGTGCCGTGCTACCTCAATGCAATCCTCACGAAAGTGGACGTCGTCGTCTGGCCACTTCGATCAATTTCGGTCATGGACTCCGGAAATGACCACACAAAAGTTTCCTTTTCATAACCCACCAAAACGGCCAAGAGTATTGACCATTCGAACTTGAGAGAATAAATCAACAAAAATCACTATTTTTCCCAGAGAGTAGGCGTTCGAAATAACAACTAGTCAACGTAACATGATTGAATGCAGCAAAAATATGGAGGTAATTTTTTGCGACATGATCAACTTGCGCAACATTAATCGCTTAATTAGAGATAAATGACGGCCTCAATAATACACATGCTCCCCTATAATATGTTGCATCACAACGCTGAATGCATTTCTATGCATTTGATAATTTTCTTGTGGCAGCCACGGCTAATTCGTTGCATCAGTCCAACCGTGACTCAATCATTCATGCGAGGCTTCTTGAACTTGGAGTTCAACGAAAATTAATTAGCAAATATGATTCATCGGTTTCGATTTTTTTAATAGAAACGAATTTCTGTTGGCTTCACCGCACCGTGAAGTGGTGACTTTTTGGTTGTTTTAAATAGCTTCATGTCTGCAGTGCAGTGGGTAAGTAGCTTGGTAAGTAGCCAGGGAGTGATTCAGAAAACCAGTTCTTATTTAGTGGCGCCGATTTATATTCAAGACACTATTTCCGCTTGCGCGTCGCCTTACCGATGACAAATCTAGACGGCGCTTCCTAAATTTAATTTTCACCATCCTACAGGAGGACCCCCCCCTCCAACAGAAGCAGCAGAACTCTGCGTAGTCTCAAAAAAGGGATGCTATACCTACTCTTCGTATTCTTTTGCTGATTAGGTTTCATCCACAATATTTTTTCTAGTATAAGTTACAAGTCGATAACGCCTCCCCTGTGTTTTATCAGTGTACTAACACCTTCGCTACAAAGGCTTCATTGTCTTCGATTTTACGCAATCCACTTGAATCATACATCCAATCTTGTCAAGAGTTAATGTCCTCGGTTCAACTTAGGTAATGGCAGTTGTTGCACTTTACAGAGGTCGCCCCAATTACTTACGTGGTCCAATTGAAAACACCAATTAAACTTATTAAATGTCATGATCCCGGTGCATTTGCGGCAATTAGGTCCTCCCGACAAGAAGTGAGGTTGTTATGAAAATGGGCCAAAACCTAACTACCACAGGCGCCACCGTATGAAGCACTCTGTCACCAAGGGGTAATTTAGCGGAAAAGGTCAACTAGCAGCTTTTTTCTGAGCGAGTTCCGTGTCGTTGTCCAGCCTCATATTGCAGACATATATTGCGGAAGATTGTGGAAAACTATACACAAATAGCTCGAGAAAATATTCCATTGATACGGCAAAGATAAGTAAATCAATAAAGAACTGCAAATATTTATATTTATGGGCATTGTTCAGCTTGGGCTTTTTAATTAAAAGTTTTTTTTATAATTTTGGATAAAAGGGTTTCTTATAAAAATCTATCGTTACACATTATGTTGATAAATATCTAATAATTAAAGCTATGAAAGGTTTAATTAAATTCGGATCTTTATATGCTTCAAATTATTCTCTAGACAAGCTGATAGTGACATTTCATTGCTATCAATGTAGAATAAAAATAACTGTGCATCAACAAATCAGTGGAATAAATTCTTCACGATTTCAGCTGGATTCATTTTATCTGCTTGTGGTGTCGTGAAGCTTCCAGGTTCTTGTGGTAGCACTTTAGGGCTAAAAAACCTCAATTTTGATTAGGTCTTATAATCCAACCACAAGACGCCAGTTTGTGCCAAAACAATTGCGCCTTGACCTTTAATTATTAAACCTCCGCCAAATTAATGAATGAATTTTTTTTTTTTATTTCCACTATGCAAACTTTACAACTTTTAGCAATGATGCGTGGGCAGTACCATCTGTCTTTGGCGCCGCTCCTCTCATTTTCACCTATCATAAAACTGTCTGGCATTCGACGGAAACTAAATATAGAAGAAAGTGAGTATTGGTGCATTTGATGGACTTTAGTAATTTCGACGGCCAACAGATTGGTGACCATCTGCCGCCTAATAAGCTGCACAAATTCACTTGGTGCCCTACCACCTGCCCGGCAACATCAGCCAGTCTTTTACAAAAGAAAAGAAATACGGCGTGGAAAGTTGCAAAAGCCAACCAAGTGGAAGATTAACAACAGTGAAACAAGTATTTGCCAAATACAAACAACAGCACTGTTGCGACAACCATTTCATTACTTGCAATCAACAATTTGATTGCAATGTTAGGTGGTCGTGATATTAACAAAAACACTTTGTTTCTTTCTAATTAACAACGCAGTTGATAATCGGATTCTTTGTTTCCCTTCCTATGATTATCAGAACCTAGTTCCTTTTGCGGTTGCCTTTATCTTATTGAAATGTAAATTGGGAAAATACAGTTTCAATTAGGAAAGTTTTATTAAAAATTTCCGAATTAGTCACGTGGTGATAATTTAAACGAGACATTTCCCGGTAATTGCGTTCTCTCTATTACTCACTATAAGCTGCGCAAATTAAAAATGTTGCTAACCTTCATAGCAGCCATAATTTTATTGTCAGGTCAGGAGTACCCTCCAAGAATCAAATGAGTACCATTCGTGGTCATCAGGTGAGACATTGAGATTAATCACTAAAATCACGAACGTAGAGGATGGGAAACGGAAAACGATTGTTTTATTGTTGTATTTTCATGAAAAGTGGTGAAGAAAAAACGATTACCTACAAAAGTGAACGGCATTATCTCTAGAAACTGGTCTATCAACTCACACACACACATTCAATAAAGCGAATATCGTAAGAATTTTAGCAACAACGCGTAATTCTACCACTAAATATGGATAGACTGGAAACCGCACCTGGGGGTCGCTTCGCCCTCTCCCAATTTTTTCTTCGGTCTATGTAATAAAGTAATTAAATTACAAAAATTGCACGAAAATATTTGTAACCGATGTTCGTGATGCTTGAAGAGCAATAAATTATCTCCCTCCGGGTATGAACGAATAACAAGCACTTTGGAACGTCCCTTGAAACCACCAAATCATTTCAGTACGCCGTAGAAGTGTTTTTTGCATTTAAAAAGTTAGAGGGATTAGTGTTTTTTCTTGGATTACGACTGCATAGGTAGAACAACCGGTAACTATACAAGGGAGAGTCAAATCCATATAGACTTACGAATAGCTATTGGGTGACGTGATTGGTGATTGGTGGTCGTTGCATGAACCGTCTGCCCCTAACAACGTTTCGTAAGAGATGGTAAGATTGGTAAGAGCATTTCAAGTTCAGCTGCTAATAGTTACGAGTCCATCTAGCCTAGAAAGATATTCATAATTGGGTTCCAAATATCGTTGCATGTGGCACGAAAAATTTGCGGACCTTTAAAATTAGCCGGAAATATCCCACCAACATAGCGCGTCATGCACTTTTTAAACACCACGTAAAAAATTCGGCCAAAACCCGCATGTGGTGTTAAACGATCCCGTCTCCCAATAAACTTTTAGGGTTTTTCTTCATCTGTGTTTATTTTCACAGAGCACGTGTCTCGCATCGAACATCCATAATTCCGTTTTACTAAAAGCACAAAGAGTGAGAAATATTAAACCATCGTGATGTTTATGAGGGTGTGCCACCCTTCGGCTTTTGCCCTTAGTTTATTTTTCCCACATCAGCCCACATATGGACAGCTACACTACTGTACACGATAGCAGCTTCGAGGTCTTGGCGTTGAAGAAGTCGCTTGCTTTTTCTCAACACATGAAATAGTCTGGAGGAGGAGTGACGCATTTAATTTAAAACCGGATACTGCAGTTGCTCGACGCTTCCTCCTGTCTATTGTTGCTGGCTTTTTTCAGAATAAAATTAAACCCGGGGAAGAAGCGCGTTTCAATTGGGAGACCACAATAAATCCGGTCGGAAATTTTATTAATCAGATTAACCACGACGAAGCCAAAGTGTTGGGGGGCGTGGTAATTTTAGAAGTCACAAGAAAAAATGAATTTATTTCACCCCCACTTTCAGTTCATAAGTATAAAATAAAATTTGTCTTGGTGTTATGTTGTACATACTTTTTCGGTAAATTATACATCTTGTAAAAGCTAGGTACCTCCTTAAGTACTTTGTGCTATAGTCAAGTGGATAGCTATATCTGGTTCGTTGAATGCATTTTTATCAGTTCCAATAACGATGCAATCATGAATATTCCAACGATTCCTTCACTGTTATTAAATTAAGTTATTATCTATCCAATAATTCGTGCAATTACTTGAAGTCTAAAGTGCACCTAAACAATGGTAGGTAATGTTGAAATAAAAATTCTTTTTAAATTACCTCGCGACATTTTTTTTTTTCATAACAGAATTATCTGGTAAATTCTTTTGTTTATAGTTTAAGCATAACACAAACATTATTATTGTTTAGATAGATTCAAGGTGTAATGTTTACAGCAACTGTAATTGACACTCTTGATAAGGGTTTACAGTACCTAGTTGTATATGAAACATGACATGTCTCAACAACAATATACAGATTGCTAAATTGCTTGTATCTTTTTACATTCAATCTCAACAATTAAAAGATCAATTTTTTTTTGTAGTTGAATTTTTGAATCTCATTTGAGCAATTATTGGGACCTTTACAAACCAATTAGACGTGGGTTTAATTTAAATGTAAAAAGGTGGTGCCTGGATTGGATTGCAACCCTTTTTTGTATTTATCCACGATCCGTTACTTGATCAAGGTACGGTTCGATGAATGAAAACAATTGTCCAACATGTTTCTTCTTACTTTTTTCAGTGGCTGTGGCTATATCCTCGTTAACGGCACTGTTGACCAGAAACAGCAACACAAAGCAAACACAATAATACACTATATCCGCCATATTCCCACTGAACAACTGATCTCACATACTGCGAAACATAACTAAAGCAACAAGAAATACAGTTGCCCACAACGACGCGACTCACTGTACACTGTACAACCGAGGCCGAACAACAAGCATAGCACTAGATGGGGATTTGAATCATCAAACGGGGGCAATCGAACGAAGTAGACAAGAAAACCAAGTCATGGATGCGGCATCTAGCGGCAGAACAACAAAAAGGAATTAGGACGCTACTGCTGCTTGACCCGACCTCAAAAATCTCTCCATCGTCCAATCAATGATTAATGCACACATAATAGCTGCCAAACGTGACCCCAGCGCAATGTTTTACTAAAACTACTGTAACTATCTTTGGCTAATTTGAAAATTTTGTGAGCAAGTAACCAAGACAGAGGTCAGCTCAGCTTACAAAGTTTGTCTCTATGAATCTTTTAAACAAACAGACCATCAGATTGACGGGTCGGAAATGACCAGCGTTATAAATTAATCTCAAAATTTGGAGATAATGTATCTTGTTCTAACGTTGTACGGCTTTCCTTTGTACCCCGGCGTCCCTATGCTCACTATCCAAATGCTATAGCACCAGTGAGGGAGTACTGTTTCTGCCAAATCTTTCAGAGCTTCTTCTCATGCTCATTCAAAGTTTCTGAAACAAAGACAACAGTCAATACAAGCTTTTATATTAAATACAGATCGCAGTCAGTTGGCTCGTTATTGATCAAACTTCACTCTAATTAAATACGTACTTCCTTCATTCCTTCGTCTTATCAGGTCGAAGTTACCCTACTAAATATGGATGCTGACGGGGCTGTAAGGAACATAGTTAAAGAAATTCTTCGAGAATCCAGAAACCGGAACATTCAGATTCATGAAAACTTCCTGACCTACTACGTACGTAAACTTGCATGTGCCTCGTTATTGTAGAACTAAACGATCTATTGTAGGTGAGTTTACTGGTGTTGGAGCCAAAATGGGGAATATCATCCAGTTCATTGACGAATCGCACTGACGTCCAAAATTTTATCAAGTTCGTGGTGGCAAAGCTCGAAAATCAGAAAATTCCCAGTATGGTGACGCTAAAAATGCAGTTCTTCTTCAATTGCAACTACGAAAACAAAACAAAAATGGTGAAAAAAAATCGAATTGATCTTCTGGAACGGCTGAAGCCTTTAGAAACGGAAATTCTAGATACCATGTCTCTTGATACCGGCACGGAACTAACCGTGATGTACAAAAAGATGGTCTATTACGTCACGCTAGTTTCTGGCCTCGGAAACCCAACATTAGAACCGGTGCTTATCATTACCTAATCTATATGCTCACTGATCAATTCTTGTCAGGTTTTCAAAGAAGCCGAAGCTGCTTTGAAAAGCATCCTTGACGCGAGAGAAATGAGAGAATACGCACGGGACTCAAGATACGCCAAAGAGGACAAATTACAAGAATTATCCAAGCTGGTGGCGGGAGTTCGATTGTTCAATAGGGACTGCGAAAAAGGGGGCGAAGGAATCGAAGATTGTTGGTTTTCGAACCTTGAATTTCAAAAGTGAAAGTGTTGTTGTTTTAGTGCCGAAACTCCTCAAGTTTGCAACAGAAGCTGCTGACCAGGAGTTACACAATACTCTCAGCGCTGTTATGGACAAAGTTAACATGTTAACCACAGCACTTGACGAAGCCTACCAAACAGAAGAAACTGAAAATGGAGATTACCGTATTGTGTGTTATTTACAGGAAGGAATTGAGGCTTCCGATGTTGAATACATGAAGGACACTCTTTTGGTTTATAGACAATACGAGCTTTTTATTAGGTTCTCTTCAAATTATGTATCAACACTTCCTACCAAAATAACAAAATAATTTTAGGAGATTGCTGGAAGAAACCAAAAAACTTAAAACCAATTCTGACGATATCTTTGAAGACCTGAAAGAAACGCTTGTAACGCTCCACCAGATCGTCAGGAATAGAATAGCAATTCCGGTCGATGAAGTTTTTGTAATAATTACCTTTGTAAAATAGTTGCAACTTTATTGAAAATCTGAGTTCCAGCCCAATTTTATCAAATTATCACAAATTTGGTGTCAGCTCCAAGACCAAGCGATCCTATTGGCGAAACTGACCCAAATTGGAAACACTTTGAGTCAATACGTTAAACAGTTGTTCTACAACGATGCTCTAATTGAAACAATGGTGGGTCCGGTTTTGCCAAAGACTGATGCTGAACGATTAAGACAAACTGCAGGACTACGTATCCCCCAAGAAGACAATAAGGTCGAAATTTTGAATCCGAAAAAATTCAAAGACATCGATAAAATTCACTTGCAGGTAAAATTCGTACAAACTTTTGTTACATAAATATAAGGAAGTTGCAGTTTTTGGGCTTTTGTGGGTGGAAACTCGTCGAAACGCAAGGAGGTTTGATACCTGGGAACCCTAATTTAGGAATAGGGTTGGCTATGAACATGTATTACGTTTTTTCGTCAATAGAAGCGGCAAAGGTTTTTGGGAAAACACCTGAAAGGTAAAAAGGCGAGCTACCATCCTTGACCTATTATCGCTTAATGTTTCAGATATATTTTTGAAGCTATAAATTTGGCTAGAACCAAGCCGGAGTTGATTAACTTTTTGCAGATCAAGGATCAAATGATGGTGCTGCAAGATATGCAGGAGTAAGAGAACAAAATTCTAAAAAATCAATTTTATCAATACCTAATCTATGCATTGTAGACTTGTCACAATTCCTCCAGAAGTGGTTGCTACAATTGAAGTGGAAGTCGAAGCTGAAACTCATCCAATCTCAACGCACATTGATCCAACATACAAATGGAACGTTTGGGATTTGAAAAGAGAAGCCATTATGCTGGTAAATTTGATCTCTGTACTTAAGACTTCACTTAAACGTTAAATAATTTTAGGCAAACTTGGTTAAATGTAAGACAGTTAGCTCACAAACAAATAAATCGCAAGCTCACTGTGCTGTAAAGACTCAAACGCACCCTACCAAGGAAGAGGTTTCTCAAACTAAGAAAGACAATTACTCTAACGTGCCGCGTTTGTCCAACTTCATCTTTGGATTGCGAGGCAGGAAAGACGACAAGCAGTTCATAGTTGATCTCACCAGACCTGTTAACGAATAAACAACTGGGTTTATTAATAAACATCTGCATGAATTGCACCTGACTCCCATACCTGTTCAAGTATAGCACAGAGAACTATAAAGAAGGGGGTACCAGCTAAGCACAATCATAGGAATACTTGCTGTCAAATTAAAATTTAAAACATTTTGGAACTTATGAGAAGCTATTGTTTTACGCCCGGTCACGTTTAATTACAAAGAATTTTAAAAATTGCTCCCAATCCACACTTGTGGTCTACACTGCACAAAAATAAGCGATCAGGATTTATAAAATAATGTTTGAGGCGGTAAGGTGATTTATGAGAACCTAATTTGTTTACTTCAGTTTTATTGGATAAGAAATAAATTCGCTTCCACGAAAATTTAGACGAGACATATACAGTGCACAAATCACATGAACTACTGTGGACTGATAAAAAATTATAAATCGTAATCTTAATTACCGTATTAACTTAACCTAAGTAATCAGTTCGAAAGCAAAAAAAAAAAATATATACGAAATTGAAGTTCTACATCATCCTTATTGTATACATATGAACATTAAACAGTGCCAGCTAGCGCTAGTCACAAACATCCAACTACAAATCAAGTGGCTATTTTTGAAAAAAATAATGCGAAAAATCGAACGCTAGGACACAAAAAGGTTAATCTAACTTATAAAATGATTTTTCAAGAATTTCATCATCCCAAAGGTGCGGAAACGTTTCACACCGATGACTTTGAACAACGCGTCATCGCAAATGGCGTACTGTTTGTTTTTGGGATCGTACAAATCCCGTTCTTTGATGATGGACCAAACCTTCTTGACGACCTCATGACGAGCCATTTTGTCCTGTCCGACGAGAGACGCCAGTTCGGGGGACAAAGTCATTGGCTTAATGTAACCGCCGCCTCTCTTCGCACCACCGGCCGCGCCCTGCAAAAAGAAAGTCAACAACACGGCCACATTCACTGGGTCAAATTTGCCACGATAATTGGCAAATATTTAAGACACCCTACACCAACACGCCCAAAAAACTGACCATACCTACGTAAAAAATATTGACATTGATCATGTCCATGGATTGAGGTCCCTATTGATCTAGATTTCAAAACAACCCTTGAATTGCGTCACTTTTGTTTTTTACCTATATGCTTCAATATGGAAACAAAATTTTGAATGTTTTTGAAGATTCTTTTTCTACTTCGTCTTATAGTTGTAAAGTCGTTAGAAAATGGTGTTCAACGACACCAAAATAAACATTTTAGAAAGATTCCGAAAGTTTTTTTTGTCTGTTGAAAAATTTAATTTGCTGAAAACCTGGCGGATATTGCCAATAGTAGCGGCAATGATTGCGTGTAGGGGAGGCTATAATGTAAAAAAAATTCAAAGCAGGCACTTACGCCCGCCTTCTTTCCTCCCTTCTTCTTGCCCCAATCTTCATCAGAGTCTGATTCAGAACCCTTCTTCTTCTTGGGGGGGAGTTTGCGGGTCTTGAAAGGCTTGACTTTTTTAGGAGAATACTCTTCTTCAGAATCCCCCTCAGATGCGTCGGACGCTTCGCTAGCCGATTCTTCAGAAGCCTTCTTGGACTTCTTGGCAGCTGGCTTCTTACCGGTTGAGCCGCGCTTCTTCTTTTTGTCATCTTCAGATTCCTCCTCCTAGTAAATACATAAATATGTTCTTGTAACATTTACAAAAATCTATTTCTTTACACCTTGCCATGAACTTGGCACTTTGATTATGTGGTTTGTGTATTTTTCTCTTAATTACAAAATTTTGTATGTCTTAACTTCTTTTTTCAACGCTAAAAAATTATCAATAAAATAGTTTACCTCTTCTTCCTCCTCCTCTTCTTCTTCCTCGTCTTCTTCAGATTCGCCCTTCTTCTTCTTCTTTTTGTCCTTGGCACTTACGAACTCCATTACCAAGTCGTCAATTTCCTTCCTCCTGGACTGGAAGTTGGCGTCAAGTTTCTCCTCCAGTTCCTGTCTCACTTTTTTCGCCGAAGTCGACGCTAAGTCGGCGTCTTTCAAGATTGCTGCGCGACCATAAACAAAAAAAAAGTTGTAGTAAAATCCAAATGACCAATAAAAAATCACGACGCAAATTCAAATTCAATTGTTTACAACAATTCGCTTCGCGCCACAACTCCGCGACGAACGGTAGCGGCGCTGCTTGCTTTCTCCCAACAAAGAAGGCCGTGTTTTTACACGGCCAAACTGGTTAATGGCGAAGAAATCGCGAAATAGCCGCAACGAAAATTGTCCATCGATGTTTCGGGAGTAATTTTGTCTACAAACGTTTTTGTTGTCGATGCACCTACAGGGCGAAAATGGGGAAAAAGGCGAGGGACGCCAGCGTAGCTTGGGTCGGTCCGGGAGGATCGCGAACGACCGACGACAAGTTTCCCGAAAAATTCTGGAAATACGGCGAAATCGCGGGAGATAAAGTCCTACGTAAATCGGAAATAAAATTCTACATCGATTTTGTTAGCGGCATACCGTCGTGCGATGCGTAAATCCAGAGATATTCCCGTTTGAAAAGTCGCGTAATGTCGTAGGTACGCTAGTAGTGTCGTGTAGCCATTGTTTATTCCGAGTTTCAAACAAACACATATTGGACAAGAGGAAAACGCGTGATTTTGCACGGTAAGCCGCAAAAATCGCTATAGGAAAATTGCGCCAAAAAAATTAACATGCCTAGTTTCGTACGTTTGAGGGGCGGTGGAGGTGAGATTGTCGAAAAATCGCCACTTACCGGCTATTTCCTTGCGGAGATCTTCCTTGGAGATGTCTGCCATGTTGATAGAACGACGCGGACTAACGAACTGACGAGGATAGAAGATGTCGGCGTTGTTGTTCGACTCGCCCGCTAACAGAATCAGTTGGCGGTGGCGCCACAGCAGCGCCAATCCAAACGCCAGCAGCTGAACAACTGCAACCCTTTCCGGCGGGGAAAATTTCAAACTTTCTCAACAACACCAAGCACCACGCTCCAAAAAGGGCCGTTTCCAAAATTGGCCCCCATCCCCATTACAACGCCCCGCAAAAATCTGTTGATAAAAACTGCATTCAGCGTCAACAAATTAAATTAATAAAACTTCAAGAAAATGCAACAAAAACGACTCCAAGGAGGTAAGAATAACTTATATCGCAATAATAGTGGGCTAACCATTGTGGTTCCTGGTGATGATTCAGATTGATATACAGAGGGAACAAGGGGATTAATTAATGCACTCCCACTTTTATCCTAACCTAAGTTTTTTTTTTAATTGGATTTTTGTTGTCAATTATTGTTTTATTGCTTTATCGACTAAACTATGGTTTTTTTTCTAGTTTGCAATATTACCTGCAATCTTTGATGTCTAAATAATTCCAATTTCTAAACTCCTGGCAAAAAGATGCTTCACCTATTTCTTTTCTTCGTTCCTCAATAGGAATTCTGATGCTGGCAACCAACTTGTCCAAATCTAGTGGTAAGTAAGCTTAAAACGAAGATAAGTAAAGTTAAAAAGCAAGATTTATCGCATCTATTGCAGATTGCAGCCTAGCCAGAACAAGTGCTGAGACAAAGATGTGCTGGAAGAGGAGAGTCTACAGGGGTTTAAAAATTAGGAAGTTAAAAGGTCATAGAGTAACAATTATTAATTGTTCTCGACTAAAAGATTCCCAAGTTAGGAATAGAGAAAGTTGGTTTAGAAAAAGAAGGGTTAGTTATGTTATGCACGAGGGGCCACTGCTCGCAGTGAATTTTCAAGATTTTTGTGTTGAGGCCCAGGAGAAGGTATTTCCAGCAAATGAAACAATTTTTATTTAGAAATTGTTAGAAACCAAAAGTTATTACTTTGTCTTAGTCCAGGAGGCAGGGAATTTTTTTGGACCTTATTTTCCCAGTCAGTAAACATCCACAGAATTGTTCAGTTAGTAATTTTAAGCAATATTTTCTATATTCAAGAGGGGGGGGGTTCCGATGGGTTGAGGCGGAAAATGCCTCAGAAGGTACAAATGCGCTTCACTTTTTTTTCCACTGATGAAAATGGTTTTAGTAGCAAGGGGTATAATAAAGTTAAGTAAAAAAAAAATAGTCTGTCTAATCTGTAAGCATAGCAAATGTGTCTGGCAGGTGAAAAACTGAAAATTATTTATTAATATAATTTCCCTTATTTTGGCAGTTCTGAAAATTTGTCAAATGATATTTTGCATTATAACAATAGCTTAAAATACAATGTGGCTATTATGGGAGACCCCCAAAGCCTTGCCAGACTCGTCTAATGCTCGCCTGGCGTGCTCAATTCGGTACGTTTGATTATACAGACGATTGGTGTTGTACCAACATGTTCTTTTTTTAATGAGAGCATTAAAAAAGCAATGGGGTACTTGCCTCATGTTTGGGAAATATAATATTTAGAAAATATAGGGGATTTTATTAGACCCGTATTTTTTTATTTGGTTTCTAGGGTCAATATTACGCCCAGAATTAATTTCTTAATTTTTGGAGTGGGAGATTTGTGATGTCGACCTCAGCACGGCGTAGTTCTCAAAGAAATCGTATGATGGCGCTTTACTCAGATTCCTTATAAATCAAATGTTATTCTGCTGTACACATGTGGCGCCCTCTGCTAGCAGCGCAGCATAGTAGCCAAAAACAAGAGTCTATTCAATATAGGTGTGAGTCTTAGATACGGGGATCCAATACGTCATCAAAAACAAAAATTGCAAATATTTACAAAAATTTGGAATAAAAAAAATGAAGAAAAAAATATTTAAGCCTTTTTTAGTTATTTGCATGCATCTAAAGAATAAAAAGTGCAATATTTGTTTAGGCAAGTACCCCATTGTAACAGTGTATATAGAGTACATAATTATGTTTTGTCCATTGAAAAATATTTTATTTATGAAGTCATTAATTTGGGGAGCAAAAATGGTCGCTGGTGACTCTAGACGTGGTTCTCAAGTGCGCTGGGCTGTAGGATTTAGCTAGGTTGCGCTGGCTATGTCGCAAATAATAAATAAAAAACAGCTAGACTTGTTTTTTCCATGGAATTATAGTATAAACTATCATGTGAAAAATTTTCAGAGCTGGGAAGATAAGAGCGATAATTTTCTATTTTTGCAATTTTGAAAATGCCGCCAGACTCATTTGCCAATTTCGTAAATCAGCCAGACTTATTTTTAATTATAGTTTATGATGGTATCAATTTATATACTGAGTTTCAAGCATGCAAAAATAAGGGTTAAGAATCCAAAAAATCGGTCAAATTACCCGATCAGCAAATTTTCAGCCAGACTTACTTTCCTCAACTTGAGATAAGCCAGATTGCTTTTTTCGTAAGTTTTATGATCTACTTTAGTAAATGTAAGTTTTATAACGGAAAAAATAAGTCGACTTATTAATTATTTTTTTTTTGAACTTATCGGAAAATTTTTGCCAGACTCAAAAATTGCTGATTAGTATCACTAGTAGAACAAACTAATTGATATACAGCAACTGGGAAAATAAGGTCCAAGAAAATTCACTGCCTCCTGGACTATCTTGATGAAACTTGATTAGTGACTTGATGCAGTTGCAGCGCCACCAACGGGCTCGTTGCGGAACTAAACGTTGTGCTCTCCACCTGGCTTCGGCGTTTACCGCCTGCCTAGCCGCTACTTTCCAGATGGCGCCACTGCCCCCGTTGCTATCCTTTGACCTCTCGCAGAAGTAGTTGTCGTTTCTTGGGCCGACGATTTCCGTCTTTGGTTCTTCAGTTTCCGATAGTATCGGCAACGACAAAGACAGATAGAAGGTAGAGCGCGTAAGGTAAAAAATGACGAATGCGCACGGCGGACCGGTTTATTGGTTGGTTCTTCTCTCGTTTAGAGGTTGGGACAAGTTTTTAGTGAATGCAGTTTGCTGCCATGCAACTAAAACGATTTCGTTGTACCATGACCTGATTTTGAGTGCAGCTCTGCGTACTAACCGTTCAGAAAACGTCGTCGGCGTCGTCGTCGACGGATACTGCCGAAAACTTTTTGGTTGGGTGCAATCCGATGACCTCGTCATGGAGCATCTCGAAGGCCATGGCCTTTGCCGCGCCAACAACCAAAACAATGGTGCGTGGGGGCCCAAGAAGACAACGCATGCATGATTTTTTCCTTAACTTTTTTTTTCCGTTCTGAAATCGCCGGACGCGTGCTCGAAACTTTCTAGTTTTTTACGCCTAGATAAGTAGACGTGTCTCTAGGACGTGCATATAAATGCACTTTTGTTGCATGTTGTAGCTGCGCTCTGTACCGATTGACATCGTACGGTGCGGCGTGATTCTCGGATTTGAATGGGGAGGATGGTTGGTTCCACCCCAATGCCCGTTTTCGTGGCCTATGCAAGTGGGGTGGTGCAGTTGTATTTATAAAGTTATTGATTTTTCGGGTGGACTTTCTTATCGTAAAAAAACTGGGCGTTGGTTTAAGGAGCGCGGATGCAGTTTAGGCGCTTGACGTCGGCGTCGTCCCGTTGCCATGGCCACCCTTGATTGATAGGACAGTTCCTCCGCGCCTGTGAACAAACATTGTCAAATTTGCACTCGGGGGGCAAATCGAAGGCGAAAATAACCCAAACGCACCCTGCGATTATCGACAAATCGCCCATTACTTAGCCGTATACCTACGCCGTTTTTCCAATCTACAACACAAAAGACGGCTGCGTTGAAATTACGGTTCGAGGACCCTTTGCGTTATTTCGTCCCAAAGAAAAAATACGTACGGCGTACGACCAGAAATCGAGGCGCTTTCAAGAAGTGACGAACGTGCGTAATTAGAACGAGGAGAAAGATGTCAAAAATTTAGAGCAATCAAGTTTTAAACCGTACACCGGCTTATGAGGGAAGCCGTTTTTTAATGAACGGTAACTTCAAAGGGTGAGGGTTCATGTCCCTTCCAACTGACGTCTTGAGCACCTACCTCGCAATTGCACCGTATCAAGATCTGATCCAGGGGTGTCCCAAAAGTATCAAATGAGGAAAGTACTTGAAGGAATAAAAAGTTTCAACAAAACCAGATAAAGATAAAATGCTTCGCCAGAATGAAGATCTGTGCATTCTGAAGTAGAATTGGTGATCCCCAACAAAATTCCGCCTTCAGACATTGGTTCTTGTGAAAACCCAGTCAGCTGAACTTTTCCCCCTTTTTTAACTTTATCCCTTATTCGTTTGCTTCGTGTATCAGTCAGCACATGGACAGATTTTAGCAGCGTTGTGGGGCCTCACGCATAAAATTCCTATGAAACGTTCAAGCAAAGTGCGGCTTTCAAATAAATTATTAAACGTAATCGCGGTTTTTGTTACTGCGACAGAGACAGCGATCCCGTCTCATTTAGGAACAACGAGAGATGTAAAGTGCGCGCGTGGCGAAGCTTTGTAAAATTATCTGACAAGTAATGGCTCTATAATAACATAAAATGGTAATTAAGTTGTTGTTATGTGCTGCTTATACTATACCGATGCTGTACATAAGAGCTTCAAGGGTTACCGTGCGGTTCGTCTCCCGCCCCATTCACTTCTTCTCCACTCTACGTTTCATGTTTCATATGTGATTCTTTCACTTACGACTCTTTGACGTATTGATGGACTTTGTGGAATTGTTGGGAGCGTTCGTTGGCTCATTCATTCGTGAAGTAAAAGACAAAACCAAAGGTTTTTTACTGGGATAATGCTTAAATCACGCGCCCACCGCAGTTGCCTGCGACACGAGTGGGTCTTCGACTTTTTAAGGTTGGTTGGAACTATCGTTAGGAAACTTCTATTTACGTCGTACCTGCAACTATAAATAACTTTCCTCTCGCAGTTAACAGCATTAGGCAACATCATTAAAAGATGTAAGTAAATAAGCAATTATTGTCAACAAGGCAATTTTTTCATCAATTTACGTTTTTTTTAAAAAAAGTGTCATAAAAAAAACTATGAACTTTTTATGAAATATTTCAACCCCCAGGTCTTGGCCGTTGTCGTGAGTAAAAATGCAGAAACCGGTTCTAAATTTCGCAAGCGTATTGGTGGAATTATGGAAAAAGTTTAGGTGAGACTTGATTGTTGCCCGACGTACCGCCAAACCGGCCTGTCATTTTTAAATAAACAATACTTACGAAAAGATGAGGGGTCGACACAAAGCCTTCAAACCGCAGTCTTCTGATGGTATTTCGTCAGAACTGCAATTATTTTCGTGTGATGCATCATCTGTTTGCCGAGTCAATGATGGAACTTTGAACATGGTGACATACTTCTTGTATGAGAAACGGCTCCAGGGCCAAGTCGATAAATTTGCCTTTTGTCGATATGTAAATATTAGTTAGCAGCCACCTTTTATTAAGTTTTGAAAGAACTGACTCGACCACAGTAACCGTTTCTTTAACTTAATTTAATTTCCGAATGCGTATGGAAGCGCATCACGTACCATTTGTGATTTAGCTTTCCTCTCGGATTAGTTAGCACTAATTCCCATAGTAAATATCTCACGAAACTAACGGGCGTCTAAATAAATCATAGAGCAAGATTAAAATCTCCTCTTGCAGGAACTGAACGAAAATTATACATTTCATCTTCTTAATAAAAATCGTACACTGGAGGCTGTAACTGTGCAACAAAACGAATTATAAGCAGCAGTCACTTATTAAATTTGTTCGTTTTAATTGGCAGGCGATCTGCATCACGGTTCATTTTAAAGCTCGTGTTAATGGCCCTAGGAAAATCACTTAATTGATTCGTCTCAGAATTGCACCTTTTTGAGGCTAATTAGCGGCTACGAATTGACTAGTGATTAAACTCATCACTTGCCAAATCAGAAACAGTTATTGCGCTTCAGTGACAAGAAAATTTCTTAATTAAACACAATATCAAAGTGTTGTGACTGCCAGAGACAGAGCAGCGTCTAGACTGATGTAGATCGAAAGCGCTAAAATCGCTATGATGGCATGGCCAAAAATTAACACTAGATTTGGTGGACTGCAACCTGTTGACGTAGAGGTGATGGAGACCAAGAGTCATGGACTAAGCCTCTCTTTTCTTGAGCCCAGACCTCTTCTCAGCACCGAGAACTTCAAAGCATAATTCTATTTATATCAAACATCGTTAAATTTTTGTTAGAGTTTTTGCTCAATATTTATAACGGTCATTTTGATGTTGCGTGATATTACCTAATTGTTCAGATTTGGTAAAAATCGGGTCCAAATCTTGGACTGTACCTACTTATTGACCGCGTCGTGGTCTCTTTGTGGTGATTTTCACCTCCGCCGCTCCGACACCGCGCTTAATAAGAACCAAAACCCAAATGGATCGTTGATGAGATAACGCGATAAGGTCGCAATCTTGACAGTGCAAATAGACGTTGTCGAGTTCACATGCAGTTTCGCTGGTGCATTTCTCTGTCGCTCGTTCTCTCTTCTTCGCGTCCGGTTACCCGGAGCCGGCAGACCGCTAAAAACATTTTCGGTAAGACGAAAGAAAGGCAAGTTGAGGCTGAAAGGCGACGTTTGCTGTCACTGACCTAGCCGAAGAACCATTACGTGCTGTTGTGCTGTTTTTATTTCGATTGCACCCGTTGATTTCCGACCTGCCTCAACCGACAGCCACTCGAAAGTGGCACATGCGTGAAAATTCAATGCATATGCGAATGTTTATAATTGGAGTTTTATTTTAATATGGCTACTTCATTATATCGAGATACGGTCTGTTGAACTTGCTGCTGCTCGTATACGAAACACAATTAATTGTAACTACTTGCGATTGGGCTACGACACGTTTTGTTTCAATTTGCGTTTCCCGAAATTCCAGATATCGCAGAAAATTTGGAATTTTTTCTGAAAACCTCCCGCACCCTACTTTAATTTCGTTCGTTTGTTATTCCCTGAAGAGTTGCTGAAACTAGTTGGTGGTCAAGACTTTTTGCCATTAGAGGCTAAATTGCGAATTGTCCAAAGTCAGGTGGACGTTTGCTTGAGAATTCCGCGCCATAATGTTCGGTGTGCTCCCTCAAGTATGACAATAAACCCACAATTTATATAACATTGCCAACTGTACATATAGGCCGGTGCATTTCATACTTCTAATAACCGGCATTCGTTTAGAATAGTTATTTAATAAAGCGGAACTTTTCACCAGAACACGTCGGTAATTTATCACTAGAAATTCACCTTGCATAATTTATTTCCTTCGCAACGTGCTAAATTATTTTCGGCAGCCAGGTAAAAGAGCAAAAATGCACTTGTGTGCAAAGTTTTAATTATTCCAAACACAATTTCCCAACACGCGACCCCAAAGGAACAAACTAAATTTAAGAATTTTTCTCTCTTCATCATGCAAGTGTTGTACTGGCAAAATTTAAATATTTATTCCGAAACTTTTTCTTTGATTTTCGTAAAAAACTCGAATAGTTATGTCGAAGAGATAATTTACAAGAAATTTGCATTAAGCTAATTTACCATAAAAGCTCGTGAGAACTTGAGAATCGCTCCCTTACCGAGACTTAATCTCTGCTAGTTACAGAATTTTTTTTAAGTCGAGGTAACCGGCAAGTGGCGATTACTGATTTTTCTGGTCGTTTAAAAAAAAAATCGTATCAAAAACGACGTGCACCAGTCAAGTTAAAAGCCGCTTCAACTTGTTTTCATATTTGAAAAAAGTAGTGACTTGTTAAAAACGCGTGTCGAGTATTAAGTTGCCATGTTATGATCGACTAATCCGAAATTCAAGTCGAAATTTCAAGGATGCGAGGTTGTTAACTCCGTCACATGAAGCAGATAGTAAATAAATCGGATTCAGAAGGTCTCCACGCAATTTGCAGAAAACTGAGCAAATATTTTTAATTTACTTTACGGTACTTCATTTACTTAACCATGCAAAATGTAGTGCACAAACATCTCCCATTCCTTCAATTAAACTTTTACATACAACTTACTTGTCTTACTTGTTTTTACCTCTTACTTTTGGTTTTCTATCAAGTCAAAAATGTAACAATTTTTATCGAACTCTGAAAGTCGATCAATAACTGAAAGAAGTTACCAGGAAACACTGATTGAATTGATGTAATTTGATCCAATCTCCCATTGAAAAGTTTGAAATTTGGAGAAAATAGGAATTTTGTGATTTTTGACAAAGAAATTTATCGCTTTTAGAGCCAAATTGAGTTCAGATTTGAATTCAGGAAAGTCAATTACATAAGAAAACGGCAATTTCCAACTTTTTGCAGCAACGATGGTATTTTGGGATTTTTCCGAATTTCTTTTAGGGAAGTTACAAAAAAAAGTTGAAAATATTTAAATTTTTTACGTCAATTTTATGACTTATTCTGATCAATTTCGGACCGCTTAACACGAGTCTGGCGGTAGTTTCCATGTGCAAGTGCTACTTTTTGAAATATAGCAATTTGAAGGTTTCGCTTCATGACAAGAAAGTACTTTTTTACCCGTTGTTGCAAAGAACGAACGGCTGAGAAATGCGAGCCAAGACTACACAAGGAAGAGTAAGCAGAATGTTGAGGTAGGTCCTGCTGATACTAAGAACTCACCAGGCAGAAATTCCGCAGCTATAGTAAGACGTAGGTTGAAAGTGTTGCGGTTGTAAATAAACAATCGGTTCATAGATTCAAATTTTTACACATTATTTGTTTGACGAGAATTTCTTGGCAAAACAGTTTGTATATATAAACTTTTAAATGCTCAAATTACAATTGTGAAATAAGCGATGCAGGTATGGTTAAATTAAGTCGATTGAACAATAGACGAAAAAGTTGCCACTGCCAAGGTGAAATCAGTTGGTTGTTGCATTTATGGAAGCGGGTCAACAAAACGGTTGACCCAAGGATTGGGTTATGAGTGACGACAAGGACACCACGCGTGTCCAGACTCCAAAAACAAAAGATTGAGATAGGTCAAGTGACTCGTGGTGGCAAGAGTCAAGACATCATAAGGAAGTGTGGTGGTCGGTGGTTCTGCTGAGAAACTTTTTCCACCCAGAAGGATGGTTTCGCACAAAGCCAGAAAAGACGAATGGTCTATGGAAAGGACTAGAACTCGTTTGCGCTCGACTAATGGAGGTGTCGTCAAATTTTTTCGTCGGTATGGGGGATTAATGCGATCCCATCAAGCTGAAATGCATTAAAACGTCGGTTGTCTTGTCAGTTTTGTAGCGGGGCGCCCGCTAGAAGTCGAACAGGGCACACAGAACCAGTCTGAAAGAAGAAGGCATCTCTCTAATTCTCTGCCCGGGCCGGTTCTTTGCAATTCCTGATAAAAATACCCCGTTATTTTTGCAAGCTACGCAGGTCGGATTTTGTTATTTTTCTTTCGTTTCTCGTCTGTCGGTTACTGACCTGAGTCTACGTCTCCACAGAGGGCACTACTATCGGATCGGCTAACGTTCGGTCAACTCCCCAACTTGACTCCACCAGACGTCGATCTTGATTGACGACCAGTTGAATTTTTAATTTCTACCATTGTCTTGCATCTGCGTTCGTTCGCCAAACGAACGCATACTTGATACCAGCAGCGTTTTGTTTCGCTGCCCGACGCACGTTTCTCAATCGGAATTTCAGATGCAATTCAAATTTAATTCGTTCGATATTGTTCCCCAGGCTTGAAACTTGACACTCTTGATGCCGGTGCAAGTGTGACTTTAATATACCGACTCGCGACTAGCTTATAAAAGAATATCGCCGCAGTTCTGATTAAAAACCTCTCGTTTTCCAATTGCACGCTGGATTTGTAGGCGGACCAACAATCGGACTTTCCATCCAACGTTATTCTTTCAACTTCCCCCAGAAGCACGGCCGCTCTTCGTGTCACCGGATCAACACTCGCCGCACTCCCTGGAAACGCGACAAATCAAACTGATTGATAATGCAATCGCTGGACGTCTGCAAAAATCGCCCCTGGAAAGTGTCAATTAACAACAGGCGGATTTCGATGACCTTAGCGATTTACCGAACCCAGCACGATGACTTCCATCAACTTCTAGCAACCATAACCAAAATATTTTCCATCAAGTCAACTGATGCTTCTAATTTAATAATTAGAATCTAATCTAAATTTTAGAACAAACACTAAACACTTTTGGGTTAGCTGGTTTCTAACGGGCCATGTTCATGTTACGCCACAGTTGGTAATGAGGGCACACAAAATGTTGGGCAGTGATATTGGGTAAGCGTTACGTTCTGTCTTTCTAGATATGTACCTACATAATGACATACATAATACAATGGAAAATGGGTTAGCCAAGAACTTGCCAACCAGTTTGCAAAGCAAATCAAAGAGCCAAAATTCTTCAAAACTGACTTGATAGGGTAAGGGTTGGTTTCTATAACAACAGCAATGCCACTTTATGCCGGCTGAATATTTTAATTTGTTCACCTATCTATTTATCATCCAAAGCGCAATTATTGTAAAATAGTGGTATGCATGCAGGCAGCGTAAAATGTGAACCAACGTAAGTGATGGGTTAACCATTTTATGAAATAATTGTCTAACGCAGTTTTATAACGTAAGCCGGAGATTTAGTCAACTACCTGGCGTAAACGTTTTTTAGATTGGTCCTAGGTACTTGAAGAACGACACAAAAAATACCCTTCTCATGTTTTGTTGTTGTCAAACTTGAACGGAGGTGAGATTGACGTTCATATAATTTCGGTTCATCTATGATGTAACCATGTAACTATTGAGGAGAAAGTCGCAGTTTGGTAACAGATGGCCAAATAACTCCAATTTTGTCGAATTGGCCCTTCGTGATTTCTTGTCACACACTACCCATCGTACTCCGGTAAATTTTAATGTTAATCGATTCGGAAATTCGTTATCACGCGAACGCCCGCGTTTCTCAGTTTGGATCAAATAGGTACGGTTTCCATTAAATTTAATACAGTTTAAACGAAGCAAACAATGCAAACCGCCAGTATTTGTTAAAAGATCCCGCAGATAAAGCGCCGCGACAACATTAATTTCTAAAGCCGGAACTTTTTCGAGAAACGATTTCTAATCATTTAAAATCAACATTTTAGACTTGTACAACGTAAATGGGTAAAATTGAACGTCAGTTATCGCGATTTCAATAAAGCGTCTCGCGGTCCGAACTTATTTTCGACATTATCGAATCCGGCTAATTCGAAAACTTGGTTAATTTAAGTGAAGCAATAACTCGGAAAGATAAACTGGAAAGCGACGCGGAAGGACAACAAAAGTAGGGATAAATCGAACAAAAAACGACAGAAAAATACGGCCGGTGAGCACGAACTCGCCTTTACAAAAATTATCATCATAATTTTAACTGGTCAGATACATATCAAATGTTATAAATTAGCAATTCCCCGAGCTTGTTACAAACTTTTAAAGTTGAAAATTTTCGATCTACTCCGCTACCCGTTGCGTGCCTTTTTTCAAGCTTGTCATTATTCCTTTTCCCATGGCCTTGTAATAATATTAAAATGCATTTCGATTCAAACGACGCGATAACTTTTGTTGCATTCCCATCGAGGGAAGCCATAGATTGTTATTTCGTCGTTGTTTCCATGGCCATTTCCTTATCGGATTTTAGCACGCGAAATTTTTCGATACGTTCACGTCGCAGCTTCTTCGCTCATCAATTGACTCTAGCGATAACGAGGCGCTCCAATTAATTTAACGCGAAAAAAGATGTTTGACACAACAAAAACTGCCAACATGTGTCCCGCAGTCTTATGTGATGGAACAAGAGCAAAAAGAGACAGCAGGTGTACTCGAAATGGCGGTACTCTGCCCCGAGTTATAACTATAGCCATCACTGCGAATGCACGCCAAGACTACGGCCATAAGGCGAAATCGCGTCTCCTTTCAGAAAATCGACCAAGGCGATGTTAGGAAAAATTTTATTATTAGGTTCAAAATTACAATGTTAAAAATATCAATATTTTTTGAACCGTTTTAGCTTTTTGTAAATACCAGTTATAGCTATTAAAATTTTAAAGCGAGGGGTAAACCGCTGGGGATTTCTGATGTACAGGTTTAAGGATGTTCGGGGATGTCTGAGGATGTCCGGGGATGTCCGAGGATATCTGGGGATGTTGGGGAATGTGCAGGGATGTGTTGGGGATGTCCAGGATGTCTTGGGGATGCCCCAGGGATGTCCGAGAAATATTTCTAGAATTTGTAAAGGTCGCAGTATCACGCAAGCGCAAGCGCATGCGTGTGAATTTAATACGCAGTTCATATTTTGAGGCTGGATAATGTTATGTTTTTAACTTTATTTTAATAACAGTAACAAATATCAACAAAAATATTAATTGCAACAGTGAGTTACTGCATTTCGCACTTCGTATTGTTCTATCACTGAAATTAAATTGTAGAAAGTATACGTAATAATCGATCACTTGCATTTCTTTCTAAATCAAAAACTGATGACCTCGTTGATGACGAAGTTGAGAATGAAACAGAAATAAATGACGGTGACCAAGATATACAAGGCAGTGAAAATTTGAACAGAGAGGAAGATACAAAGGAAAACGCCTCGGAAAACACAACAATTAGAATGAAGAATGATATGCCAATACTTAAGGAGGACATTAGTAGAAAGGATTTCCGAAGTTTTAAATCTATTTTTCCTTCTGATTCATCCAATATTTCACTCTTGGAAGTTGGTGACGGTTTAACTCTTAAGGATCATTCCAAACATGGAGATGAAACGTTTTCAGTGCAATTTGTGAAAGTAACTGTAGGTGAGAAATTAGCAATTATTAAGAAGTCTGCACTTTGTTGGTTACTGGAAAAATCTCAAGATAGAGTCAGTACTGATCGTTTGCACAGGTTCATATTTTCGAGAACTCCTGGCAAAAGAAATCTTGTTAGAAGAAGCAAATATAATCCAGCTTTCTGTGACACATCTTCATCTAGCAGTATCGAGGACGAAATAAGCTATGAAGATAGCACAGACACAGAGTGACTTGACGAAAGTGATTACGAAGAAAGTGAAAATTTAAAAACAAATTTAAAAAAAAGCATGGATAAAGAAAAAAATTGATCAAGCAACCAGAGAAGATGGCAATGATAATTATGTAGAACTAATTACAGCAAACTCAATCGAGGTTTTTTATGAAGAGAGATGGTATATTGGACGTATTGAAAAAACTGCCAAGGCCAATAATAATACTTTCAGCGTAAGATTTTTGAAACAAATAAGAAAAGGTAATAAATTTTCTTGGCCAAAAAATTCAGACGTTGCAGATGTGGAAAAAGAATTTAAATTTTTTGGCCCAGTAATCTTGATTTAATTAGAGCAAATTACCACTTCTTTTGATAAAACTTGGGATGCACTCATTTTTAAATTAGATGAGACCATTCATAGCAATTTGAAGGAAATGTAGGTAAAATGATTTGAAATTGCGAGTGAAAATAAAATTATAAATTAAAACCACTGTGTAAATGTAAATTACAGTTTAGTTTGGTTACATTTTTGTTATATGTTATATTTTAATTAAGAGTTACTCTTCAATTGTTTTGTTTATTTTTAGTTTTTTCAATAATTTTTTTTTCTAAATAAATTACTTTTTTTTTTTTTGAATGCCTAAAATCTAAAATAACTATCATGTAGATATACATTTATTCATATCGATTTTGAACCATAAAGTCTATATGTTAAAAAATTTTAGAAACGTTTGTGCTGGAATTTCCGAGGATGTCCGGAGATGTCCTAGGATTTCCGAGAATATCTGGGGATGTCCTGGGATTTCCGAGGATGTCCAGGGATATCCGAGGATGTTTGATGGTACAAGGGGATGTCATAGGAAAAGGGGATGTCTGGTGTACAAATTTTGATCAGCGGTTTGCCCTTCGTTTTAAAGACTTACAAAATTTATGCAAAATCTACAAACGGACAAAAATAAAAATGCAACGTGTCTGCCACTCATAACTCAACTTGATGCATCACGAAGTAACAATAAGCAAAGAGAAAATCGCATGGAATCAGCGATGGTAATTTACTCTTCTCTAGCACCATTAGCATTAATCCCTTGTAAGATGGTTTACGCCTCATTTCTCTATTGTCTGTTCACCATCATTCGCCCTGCATAAGGTTGGAAATTTCCGCTTTCTATGAGATAAACAATTTTTTGTATAAAGCGTTTTTTCAGTCTTTAGTCTTTATTATTGTGATGCGGTAACAGTCTGATTTTTTTCAGAAAGTTGCCGCTTATAAAGAGGCAAAAAGCGTAAAGACAACAACGATATCTAGTAGAGGAAACTTTTTTCATACTTGAAGTGATAAGAGCTTGGCTTTTATTCAGGATGAACTAGGTAAAAGCTTCTCTCGCACGAGGACGTGGTGCAGAAACACGTCCTGTCGCTAGCGTTAATTTAAAACTTCCAGACGGACCCCGGGTAAATTTTGGAAACAACTTAGGAACTTGAAGTGAAATTTTCGACGGCAACACGTTCAACTATAAAATCCTCCAAGTTTATTACCAATAAAAGCAAAACCGCAACAATATTCCGCGGGTTAACTCAGGAACGACAACTGCCAGAAAGTTAAACGTATTTGCGTCGTCGGAATTATTTGTCAAGCTCAGATGATTGAAAAGTGGCTGTCAAGACAAGTTTTGACCAACTGATAAACAATTACAAAACCAGTTAAAAAAGAAATTAGCTAATATTATTCTGCGCCATGGCCATAATATTTTCTCTTCACTGTGCGTTCGAGTCAATTGAGGCATGTGGTATTTAGAACTGGCGAAGGGGTAGTTTCGGGAGAACATCAATATACAAAATAACGCTGCTTCATCAATTTGGAACCACAAATTAGCGCGGTGGCTTTCCGATTGTGAAATCACTCCAACGTGACTCGCTGAATCCGACATTTAGAAATTTGCAAAGACAAATTTATCTCTAACTACGTATTTATACGTCTCTTTTTATTTTTTATTAATCGCTTCCAGTCAAGATGGAAGGAATCGTGTTGAGGAGTTGAGGGGTCGCCCGAAGACTGGTCGGGGTGTTTTGGGCCGATGCCGGCCCTGGATTTCGGAGGTTATGCGAGTTTAGATTATGATAGGTTAGTTTCGTCCGGCATTGCAGCCTTGGCAGGGCTGTTGACCGTTGCCAAACGCCGTCCAAAAACAAAAAGGAACTCTCAAAGCAATGCACTCGTTCAAGGCCAACTATTCGGTGCTCGCAAAAGAGGGGAATGCACGCGAGAGCGGGACTCCGGGGGGGCAATGCCGTGAAACAATTGAACCGCGACCAGCCGCCTGTGACTGGAATCCAGAATTGACGTTTGGCTTTTTTAGGGATTAATTGAAACGGATGATATCGTTTTGATGGAAATGGCAGGACGGTGGAGCCACGCCGTGAGAAGATCGAATTAAGATTATGGCGGTTATAGGTAAGATAAACGACGATTCGCCCGTTTCGCCAGCATTTTTCCCGGTTCACAACATTGGCACGTGGTCAGGTCAAAAAGACAACACGCCATTATGACCAATCTTGTTTTTGGCCTTCTACCAAGGTGGCAATCTTCCCCTTTCCCTCGTTCATTTTCACTATTATTTCTGAATTTTTGTGCTAACATATTGGGTGTTTTAGCATTTTCTACCAATTTCAACTTGATTCGACCTCGGGAGTGGGGGTACCACGGAATCGAGTATCCTTTGTCCAGGGCGAAAAAGTGTTTTCTAACTGGTGAGGATTTTCCGCCACCTTAATTATTTTCCAGAAAGTGGTTCTTACCTTATCTTATCCACCCACTATATCAAACGTTGTTACTTCACATGTCACTTCCGCTGCGCTAATAATGGAACATCGACCATCCAACCCGCATTAATAAACCCCCAACTAAAATGCATTTAATACCAAACACTTAATTTTGTCACAATAGAAAAGAATTTTTACAGGAGGAAGGTGGGTAATTACCATTTTCAACTGAAATTCCACAAATTGAAGCGACTGCAGCTGCAACGACTTTTCGTCTTTCCCTTCCATGCCCCCCTATCTTTATATACATTTTAATAAACCCATTGCTGTCGTGCACCCTTAAAAGTTCCGTCTCCCTATTCGGTCGCCAAGTTTTTTCTTAATGTCTCATTATTATTGTGGCAGACATGGGGACAGGTGAAAAGTTTCTCAAAACTCCATCGCTTCTTTCAATAAATCCTTTGAATCCAAATCGCGGGCTACCAAAAATGAAGCGATATTTAAAATTTTAGCCCCCCAAGACTTTGTTGTTCACGCTCTCGAATTCGAGGGGTGATTTGGGGGGTGGCCGATGGCGTGTCTGCGGGCCTAATTTTCACAGTCCGGCCCCTGCTTCGCGCTTTTCGATGCATATTTCGGTCGGCTCGCTACGTGTATATCCATAACCTACCGCAACGCGCTTTCGATTGTTTGTCTGGTGTATTTTTACGCTAACTGGTTCCAGCGTGTACACATTTCGGCGGGGGGTTAGCCGAATTATGTTGAGTAAGGTCTATAAATACTATGGAAATGAATGACCGCTTCGCGTGCGTCGTCTTTTAAACGTCGCCTTTCCGACTTGCCTTTTTTTTGTGTATATCCTGTAGATTTGCATTTATGTTTTCGACTCATGAAACGAAATAATAAAAACGTGACGAAGCAAGTGAAACAAACCGACGAAAAACTACCTACGTTATACATCTGGAGAGGGGGTGAGTGCGATGATTATTGTATCTCTGCTTTATATTGTCATTTTGTTAATATATGCAAAACAAATCGAATGGGAGGCGATACGGAAAAGTACAAAACCGGCGAGGGACAGCAAAGAAATTCAATTTCGCGAGATCTGATATTTGTCGAGTTTGTATAGTATTGCATCCAAACGGGGACAATAATGTCATTCATGGTGGAGACTACAAAAACATTGTCAAACATTATGAATGAAAGGAAGACACAAAGCCTGTCTGGAATTATAAATGCATTACTTAGAAAATCACTTGTGTTTGTTATACAGGATAGCGAATATGCTAAAACGAAACCAACCAAATTGACTGATGATGTTTGTAATTGGCGGAATCGGTAAAAATTTAACGTTCCAAAGCGGATAAAGTGCAGTTAAGTTAAATAAACATCCCCATTACCATTATCGATCCGTTGTTCACCCTTTGTGCGGTTATTACGACATTTTACAAAATAATGCGGTGCGTAAAGTTAATTTCCGTCGATCGTGATTTAATCCGCGGATACAAACTCTGAAAAATTACAATTACTGGCAATATCGGTGACTCATGCACCAACATTCGATTTCTATGGAAACCGTTTCGTCTCTGCGAGCAATAACAAAACAAAAAGGTTCCTTGATAAGTTTCCAGGTCTCAAAGGTTACTGGATTGCTCAAGTACAACTTTTAGACCAGCTCACGGGTTCCTGAACCTTGTTAGTGACAAACAACATAATAGGAAGAAGAAATTTTTTTGGTCAAATATCGATTTTTAGAGTTTGGTTTGACAACGTCAAATATTTTAAACTTACGCAACCTGCGCAATTCATTAATTTATCGACGGGAAAAAGTTGAGCGGGGCCCGTGACGTGTCTCTTCAATTGCGTGTTGCGTAATCGAGTTAGCCGTGTTTGGTGGATTTTGTTTAGTTTTGTTTACGGCACGAAAACAAAATAAATAACGTCTAAACCACACGTAAATTACGAAACGAGTAAATGGAATATTCAAAGTCGAAAGAGAGAGGAGAATCAAGGAGATTCATGCAAGAAGACGAATGGTAGTCACCACAATGTGTAGTTGACTCGCTAAAAGGTCACAAAAATGGCAGAGTTATGTTTTGAACACAATACATTCTAAATTAAAGTGCCTCAACACATGCACGGAGTTCCATAAAGTAATTATGAAGCGCATTATGTTGCTTGTTGGTTTGTAAAAAGTCTTTATTCTCGACTGGAACTTTTTAGGCAAATTGAATTTCGCTAGAGCTATACCGAAGGAATTTGTACCGTTGCCTCTTCAGTGCCGGAAATCGCGGAACTAACTGTAGCCGCTTTATTGGAAGATTCGAAACGAACCGAGTTGCTGCAGCTTTATGATTAACGATTAATAAACGACGAAATTACCGCATAAGAATTTGTGTTGGCCGAGGCCTTCGAAGCCCGACGAGTCCCGCAGGAAATTTCCAACAAATAGCTTATAGACACGTAAAATATCAATACTTTTAACTCTCCCGCGTTTAACGACCATCATATTGTTTGCGTTAGCTCCCTATGCGTATGATGAGTTAGTTTAGTGCATTTCTTGAGGGAAATGCTTCTTCACGTCGTTCCTGTTGCCATCCTGCGCCTATCTGGAACAGGATGGCGATATCGCTTCGCGTGCAGAAAAAACTCGTCATCAGTGTATTGAGCCACACAGTTTGGGTGCTTGTCCTATCCCAAGCCATACTGTTGTAGACTAGGTCATTAACCTGGCCCGTACATATGTGTGTGTGTGTGTGTGTGTACACGCACTGCACGCGAGCCTTAAAACTGGCGGGAAAAATGCACGTCTTCCACCTTGTCTTCTTCAGAGGCAGAGCGGTCGCAGGAAGGAAGTTTATGTTTATTATTTTAATTATTGTATGTTGCGAGCGTGTGGAAAATAATTTCAGATAGACCGTCGACTCAAGAGCAGGTTTCCTTTTAATTTTTAATTCCATGCGGAATGGCCGATCAAAACGCCCGATAACCGCCAGCGAGGGTTCAACTCCCAGAATGATGAGTGTTCCAAGACACGGTTTCATGTATGAAATTACCGGCCACCTCTTTCACGATACATTATTCGAATCGCGTTCCCTTCAACGGGCAGGAGCCGATATTCTGGAACAGGCGGGCGACTCCAGGTTTTCCAACAGCGGAATTTCGGCATCGCAATCTTTGGCTCTCACTGCAGTTTCGACATAATTAGATTCTTGCGGACATTATTTTCCTTATGCTGTTATCTCTGGAAGTTTGACGCTTAATCACTTCTTTGGAAGTAAATCAAGAACCACCAAAATCATCAATGGAGAGCATAACTTTGAAGGTAATTTCAGCATTAAACAAAACTTTTTCTATTAAAACAATCAAATTTTGATAAAATCATTTTTTCTCCAAGTAATCTTGTTACTTTTTTTCTCCCTCTCTCCTTCTATCATGTCTAAGAGGTCCGAATCGCGCTTTTTCACCGCGTCCAAGATGCAGGACGAAAACGGATTCCTCGACCTGTTACCCCCTCTCCCAATTGAACGTGGCACGCTGCAGGAATAGGCGACAGATGTTCGAAAAGAACTGAACATAAGAACCTGTGTTAGTTTAGTTTTTATCTAATAGGCGTCGTGGAGAAAATGGCGCAACAAAACGAATATTTTAAATTTACAGGTTTTAGTGGTCAGGTCAGCTGCTGGTGATCGTAGCTATGGCGCTAATTACGATCTGGTGCCCGCAATTTACCGATCGACTTTCGGTAAAGGCGGCCGAGGAGCAAATTTTTGGGAAGGACCCAAGTTTAGAGTTAGTCAAAGAAATTTTAACTTGATTGGGTCTACTTATTAAAAAAAAAACATATGGTAGAATGATTAATATTATTTTTCTAACACACTAAAAGCTTTTAACGACTTCAAACATGGATGTACATACTGACCATTAAAAATTTCTTCCTGTCTCATTAACGAAAAGTCACTGGTGCAAGAAGTTGATATTACTACAAATTTTTTTTCTGAAAAATTACTGATAGGAATTTTTTATCTGAAACGCCAATGTCGTGACACAGTTATTGCGTCAATAATGAATTAAGTGCGCATATAGAGGGACCGCAGAGAAATTCTCCATGGAAAATAGTTACTTCGATTATATGTATGTATATCTAATAAATGTGGTTATGTATTGTAATTGTTGGTATCGCGATGGCTGGGTAAACGATAACAAGTTAGCGGAAGGAGAAATATTCGACCCGATTTATTCAATTTATCCGTTGTTTACCCGATTTGGCTCTAACCTTATTCTCTCAGTCACGCAACCCTTCAATTGTTGTTTTCAGACAACAACAATATCGTTGGCAAAATTATGCAACATCGACAGACACACTTGGTGCACCACTTATACATATTTATGTTTGTTGCTTAATTACGGGTAATTACCTATAAAATGCATTAATTTTACAATCCGTGAAAAATAATAATTAAGCCATTCGAAGAGTTTTCCGGGAAATTTTCTGTTCACGAGCTGGAAAATTTATTCTAACGCCAATTCTCGTCGACTAACTTTTATCAAAATTAAAATTATCACGAGTAGCAACGCATAATGCCAGAAAAAAATATAAAATTTACCTCTAAGTAGAAACCGAGAAAAATATTTTACGCCAAACACTTGTTAAAAAAGTTTTTTATTTTGGATATTTTTTATCTAGATCTTTATTTCACAACAATTCTGCTTCTTCTGACGTTTGATTCCTTATTCTGTCTTTCCCTTCTTTCAATTTTCTGTTCTCTCTTCTTTCTCTCTATTTTTCTAAACTCTTATTACAGTCTGACCAAAATTTATTTGGACATTTTGTCTGCAACTGATGAGTCTACCAAAAGTTATTTGGTCTTTTTTGCCGGATTTCCAAACTCCTTGGGTAAACTCTAAAAGATGATTACATACGTACGAGCAATTAGGAATGGTTACCTATCTAATAACGACCGAAGCGGAATCAAATTAACTAAACTTTAGTTCCTCTCTAACTTTGTAATAGAGTAAGGATAATTGGTGGAAATGAAACTAAAGCTATCACTGCCAACTCTGAAGTTGCCAAATGTCTAACGTCCGCTCTTATCAGGATAATATTAACTCATATTAATTCATTCACTTGTATTTAATATCTTTTGAGTCTTGAAAATCTTTTGATCGTACAATTATCCTTTCCTTGATCTTCTTTTCATATTTACTGCACCTACATTTCACTAAAATCTTACTAATCTCTCAGCGTAGACATAGCTGGAAGCGTATTCCTTCTTTCTTTACAAAACACGAGATAATTGAGTCAAATAACTATTTGTTGTCTAGGGAGACCCATCTATAAGGCTTTAAAATATTGTCTACAAATATGACTCTAAATTTGTTTTTCCGTTTAAACAATTTATTGTAAAAACAGAGCTCTTTCCAAAAAACCAAAATTAGCATCTATGGACGTAGTTGTTCAAACTTTTTGATTTATTATCATCCTGAGCCAGGATTTGGTTCTCGTTCCTCTTGTATTGTACTGGCTTGTTATCTGTTGCAGTTTTGCTGATAAAATTTAGCCATCTAGTTCCATTGTATTTTTCCCGTCGTGCGACTGAAGCGAGGAAAAGACAATAATTTCGACGACAACAATGCCACGTATGGATTAAACTGGCGCGAAATTCATTGACATGTTTCATTCTGCACGCGAAAAACCCAAAACAATTGAACGCTCCTCATCGTTGTTGTTAATTCCAGCCGCAAATTTTATAATTCTTCTTGGATTCGCGGAAATAAAACGTCCTTGATTTCAAAACTTAACGTTTTCTGATAAAATGAATTCGTAATAATGGCAATGCCAAGTCGTAAAATAAATCGCCGAGTCGCTAGGAAGAAGTATAACGTTTTCATTTCATGCTCATCTCATATAAGTATTCAAGGAAGCGAATTCTCTATGCCATTATTATGTCGGATGTTTGCCTCTGATTTTCATTCATGGGCCTCCAGTTATTACGTTGATATAATCTGTTACCTATCTGCTGAATAAATTTATCAGTTTTTGCGGATCGAAGGCCCGGTCCTGGGGAAAATCAACCCTTACCAAATACCTGCTGCAATGTTATGAACAATTTATTGCCAAACGAAACCCTATTTAGGTGTTGATTGGTCAGGTTGCCTGGAAGCGTGTGAAGGTCAATAACCTCTGAATCTCATAGCCGGCTAGACGAAACGAAAGCATCTGCAACTCCGTATAATGGCACACATTTTTCCGCGTTTTTTGCGCCAATCGTCGCTAGGAAAAATAATGGGATCATTTATATCATAAAAGTGTTACGCCACTGTAATCGATTTCTATTTCAAAATTTATTTTCCAAACCCACCTAGGACGCAAAAATTTGCAATCAACGACAAAAATTGTGAAAAATTGGCTTCGGAGATGTTGCTTCATCGACGCGATTTCAAATCTCTTCAACAACAAATTTTTGCTTCCTCTTTCCCACCACTCAATTATTCCGGTTTCCAGATTTAGCGAGGCACTGAGTGAGCTGTAAAAAATAATGAAGCCGCTACACAGAAGCAAAGAGATGTTTTTACGGCTTTTAGATCGGTCTAATGTCGAGTTGCGGATAAATAAAACGAGATGGCATCGGTGCGTACCGCATAATTTAAAACACCGGCGGCATGTCGGCAAACTTGTTTTATCTGACAATTGCAAATTAGCCGAAAGTAACAATTTTATTGGCCGGCCTCTAACCGTCCACGACAACATTCAAGGTGATCTCTAACATATTTGTAAGGATATCTACTAGGCATTATAGTAGCGCGACTCGACCTTAATATCCATTCTTTAGGTTGAATTCACAGTCTCTTTGTTAGCAAAACTGCATTTCTAATGCCAAACCGGTTTATTGAATTATAATTTAGCCTAAAAACACGCGTAATGGATAAAGATGGCTTCCACGTCTTTCTCAGAAAGAGCACCACGTGATCCCTCCAACGGCCGCTGCACAATAAAAATCAGCAAAATTTTATTTCCGCTTTTCAACTTTTGTTTGTTGTTGATGACTTTAACAATTTTGCCAAGTAGTGTTTGCTATTAAACTTGATTTGTTTATTTACCAGTAGTTTCAATACGATAATTACACAATTACGCGAGTAAATTTCTCGCACTGAACATTGCACCTAATTACACCGAAATTATTTTCTCGACAATTATGACCGACAGCAATTGGGCACTATTTAATTACGCCAACGTAAGCGACGGTTATGGTCGCGCCAAGGTCCACCGAGAACACGCAGTGGCGGCACTAACGACAAGCGCTATTTTGACAATGAGTCGTAAACGACATGATTTCCAGTGGTTGCAAACAGGAAAACTTCACCCTTATGTCGAGAAAATATCTCGAACAGCGTCATCTAGTTTCCTACTTACGCACCAAATTGGGCTCTATTTCCTACCAGTTTGAATTGATTATCTAACCTAAGTAATAAACTCAAAGTGACGAAATTCAAGCCTACCTAACAGTGACGTACCTAATTGATAGAAACGACGTGGTTGAGATAATTATTGGAATAAATCCTAAATAATTGTGTTTTTTAAACCTCGTTTTTGAGACACTCCTCTTACGATGATAGGTCATCTGACGGCAAAACGAGAGATTCTCTAAAAATTTTAAAAATTATATCATTGCACTTCTGGCGCGGGTGGGCGTAAAACAGCCCATAAACAGTCGAGAAGTAACCGTGCCAAACAGAAGTGCAATAGACAACGGAAAGTAATGCGATAAAACCGAGGGAATGGGGAGAAAGGTATTTGCAGAACCCAGTACGAAATAGTGAAAAGTCCAAGGACAGTCGACAACGCGACAACAGTGTTAACCGGTAGTGACAAAAATACGCAGAAAATTCGTAATTGTCGAAATATTGTCTCTGTTTCCCCACGTGCGGGGTCGTACATTCTCGTTGAACCCGGGTGCACCTACTGCGCCTATGGAGTCGATCGTGTGACTGGGAAATAATCGAAATCGATCGTTAAATGTTATTAACGAGATAATATTGAGGTGATTGCCAAGTGCAATACATTGTTAAGTTAACATTTCAATGACGAAATAGGCGAATACATTTGCATAAGTTTAGCGCGCCACACATTTAACTAACAAATGTCGAAAAGATTAATTCAAACGTTCTTAAGGTTGTTTCATTGCCTATACTCGTTCAGGATGTATAACTTCCACACACAATAACCCTCTAATTAAACGTAAAATAATTCAAGAACTTATAACTAGCGTGAAATTCAAATGATGTCGTTAATTTGACGATAGTTCGAATTCCGTCAATAGTGTTAATTAGGGACACAACCTTGATTTGAGTATAATAGTTGCTTAGTTTTTTGTCGTTCCTTTGGCGAATTGTTGAATATGAAATTCGAATTATTACCAACTCCACCACGACAGGAATTTCAATAGTTGGTCGGGAATTTTTTGAGGTTGCTCCTGAGGACGAACGTGGCTCATTGATCAGTCGCCAATATAAAATTGCCGGCCAATTGGAAGTGTTGAATTTTTATTGGATTAGGTGCTGCTTAATGAAATTAATTATACGTATTTAGGGCAACTGGAGATTCAGTTCATTTCACCCAAGTATTTGCGATGGAGCACTAATACCTATGAAATAAACCGTTAATACGTAATGAGATAACGTTCTGAAATAATCATACGATAATAATGGAGGCCTCCGACGTTAATATTTTACACTATTATCCCTCGCATGTAATTTCGACGGCCGTCTCCTATATTTACTAATATTATTCACGTTTCAGAGTGAAAAAAGAAAAAAATTTAGAAACTATTTTCGCAGTAGATGACGCGACGACTCTCCACTAGGTCACCTAACTGATGATGGAAAAGACACATTTTCGACAACTTCCAATTGGCCTGATTACTTAACTGCCTCGCTCAAGGTCCCGTGACGGCGAAATTGTAATAATCCACCAGTGGTGGCCTCAGGAATGCACTAATAACCGAGGAGGGGTCAATTATTTATTTTTAAGCAGTACATTCACTCGACGTTATAGGGGCGCTTAATAATCACTCTCGCCTATTCTTCCTTGGATTTTTGCGTCCAGCAGACCTGTTTTCAACGACAACAAAACTCTTGGGACCGGGTTCCATTAGTCGTGGTACTCGACCATAGAAGCCTTCAAAATACCAACCGCAGAGGGGGAACCGGTCTACCAACGAAAACCATCGTAGGTGTGGCGACATTAGAAAATTAATATTCTAAACCGAAAATGGTGGTCCTAACCGGCAACATGGCGGTAGAAAAAAACTGGTCGTCTCTCGAATTTGCGTTAACAGCGAACGTCATCTGCTCGAAGCATACAAAGCCGCGCATTAATGGACCTATGATTAAGCTAAGTAAAAGTCGGTTTTGATGGTCGCCACCAGGCGAAAAAGCGATTACAACAAATGTTTCGTCCGGCCTGTGGCGGTCTATACTGCTTTCCGCGCAAATTGTTGGTTGCAACCAGGAAATGCTGTTTGGGAGACCAGTTTCGGATAACCTTGAGGGTTTAATTTATTTATGAGAAACCTAGCCCATTATTATGTATTCTGACAAGCGGTGGCCTTTCTTTCGACTTGCTCTAGCGTTATCTTGCGTAATGCGCCTCAGAGTTCCAAGGCATTCCTATTTCTTAGGCTTTAACACGATTCTCCTTGAGGCGAACTACGTTAGGAGGAAATTCGAGCGACACGTGGCTTCCGTTCGGCCGGATTTTTAGCAAGTAGTGCGCAATCCACTGTTATAGAGAAGGTGTAAATGGAGATGATTATCTGCGTTCAAATGAAGCGTTCCCTACTTAGGTAGGTACAACAGAACTGCAGATACTAACGCACAAAGCCGGATACCGGCACTATTTTGCCTCCGTAATAATTGAATAAAGTGCAAGTGCTAAAGGCAGCCTTAAGTATCTGGCGACGTTACAGATAGCGATCAATGTCGTAAAGTTTACTGATCACGATAGACCTCATTTATTTCGTCACAAGAGCATTCGAGAAAAATCCTCAAACACGTGAAGTAACCTAGAAGCATTTGAACCACGCAAGGACGAGGGGGTCTCGCTTTTCATTGCGACTAATCGAAGGGTAAAATGTCAATCGAAGCATTAACCGAAACAATTATTACATATTTCGCTGCTGGACGGTAAAGAGACGAAATCGTGAACGGCGACAGATTTCCAGCTAAAAGCGACAGTTCTTTTGTCTAGCTCCATCTCTAGGGGGTTTCGCAACGACATTCTTGCATTTTAGAATCAAGGAAAAATTGAAGAAAGAAGTGACAGTTAAATCCTTTGATACGATCGAGAAGAGAATGGGTCGGTGGTTGCTTACTTTTTGTTCCAATTCGCTTTCGATGTTTAGATCTCGATTGCTTAATATTGGGTATGAAGAAGGCAATCGAGTCGCTTCGATAAAGGCCCGATAAAAACGGTTTTCGCATTTTTTGAACTCAATGTTATTCAGGACGAGCGGCTTTAACGAGGCAATTGCGATAAGACCCCCAATTGGGCAGCGAATATTGCGTTTTCCAATTTACCAAAAACTTCTTGTATTACGGCGTTTTTCAATCCACCCTCGTAGCGCTGTCACTTTTTTCTCTAGAAAGTTGAAATTAAAAACTTTATTTAATCATTACATCTAAACCTGCCTCAAAAGGTAACTCGTTATCCTAGAGTCACAAACAATTTTTCCTTCCAAACTTCCTTGATACCTAATTATAACAAGCAGTCCTCTCGATTGTAATGGTTAGTTGAAGATATGATCTGGTTTTGCACTTTGCACGTTCCCGATGGTCGGTTTAATCGCTGTCGGGGGTGAAACTAAATAATTTGCGCCTATTAGCAGGACGATCTATAGATACGTAATTATTGTTAATTTAATAGCTTCGTGACAAATTCCTATAACAATAATATATTGAATAGACGGACACCTGCATATTTCATTAAGGGAAATACCGGCGACCGTAGGTACTTCGAGCGGTCTCTAAAAGACGTCAGCAATTGTTATTATTAACTCTTTCATTTTAACGACTCAAACTTAAATTGTCATTTGAAATTTGAAGAACTAATGGGCGAAGTTGCGAGACCTCTAAATTATTAACAACCAAATGGAAGTAGGTAAATTCATATTCCCAACATGCAATTCGAAAAAACATTTATTATGGATGAAATTGTTAAAAATAATTGTAGATTTCCCAACTTCGATCGTCAATTTCAAAGTTTTTACTTTATACGATTGCGTTACTTTCCGCGACTATACGCCAAAACTGCAGTCGCTTTCATCAATAATGTATCCCAATTGCATTTAGGGTTTGAGATCAAGGCTAATGTTGTATGTTTGCGCAGTTCAATTTTGACTATGTTTTCTCGTCGTCTTGCCCGCATTCAATTTGCTAAACATGACCCGGTCGAGTTTAATATTTTTCAAATTCCTTGCAAAATAGCTGCATAAACCGTTAGCGAAATGTGTTGGCCTGAACTCGATAGCAGAAAGTTATCGAAAATTGAACCAACACATGTGGAAACGGTTACGCGATTCAGTTCATTTCTAGTCAGCGACACTATTCTCGGCGCTTTACTTCACAATTTTTTTCCGAGTAGTAGCATCACGTAGGTAACTCATTGAAGTGCAGAAGTTACCACTCAACGCTGAAGTAACGGGCATTAATCTTCGTTACTAATTACCAAAGAATAAATTATCTTAAATAGGTGTGTGTTAGCGGAGGCAGCTTGCCAGTTACCTACATTATCAACGAATTCATCATCAGAGCAACAATGTCGAGACCAAAAGTTTTAATAAACATTGGGCACCATCGAGCCTCGTTTTCATTCTCTTCAATTCTGTTTCGAAGTAAAAGAATTTTTGAAAAATCTTATCTGCTCATTTCTAAAGTTTCTTGATTTTTGAGTGACATTGTAAAGACACTTTTCAATTAACTGATTGTTTTGACACCGATGACCAAATCGTAATTTTCAGTTGTGTGCTGACCGAGGTGATTTCGACCTAGAATCCATTCAGGTTACCAGTTCAAAATCGCAGTATTTTTTTGAAACACTTCAAAATATTGAAATCAGCGATATTTGCATGCAGAAATTTATAGTAGAAAACCAGTTTAATTATAGTTGTGAAATAGCGAACCTTGGTCACCTTAACATTAAGTTCGTATTATAGATATTTAAAATTTTAATTCAAACAACTTATCAAATGTATACTAGATAGGAGCTAATAAAGGAAATTTAAACGTCATCACTTTGATCCGGCAGATTCAATTAATCCACATAGAGGTATATCCTTAAAAGGCGCCTTGAAAATTTTGTTTGAGTCCTTCCTTTTCATTTGTCAAGTCGTTTATGGCGGCCATCGCAAAATAAATAATTCAGAAATGGATAATAACTTGATTAGAGCCGTGGGACTTGGTCTCATTGAATTTTTATCGAATTAAAAAGAAGCAACAATTAGTTACAATTATTTCCATTTTCCGAGGTGAACATAAAAGGAAATGATTTTTTGCAAGTAATAATTGGCGCAGGTTTTAGAACTTTTTTCTCGAATATCAACGGCGGTAATCAAACAAAACTTGATTTTCCCATCAAAGTCCATGGAATAAATAAAATAATGCGTCATTTATCTCGCATCACTGCATTTGCCTCAATTAACCGTTTTGGATGGCTTTGAGCAATTTTGGTCTCTTTCATAATAAATTATGGGTTATTCATTGCGTTAATGTCACAGCATCAACATAACAATGCCGCGGGTTATAGAGGATTGTACAAAAATCATTGGAGAGCTTTCACGATTGTTTAACAACTTCAACCATGTGTGTTAATCTAATAACTACTTACATAGTTATATGTCGCGGTAGTTACAAAAAAAACTGCCATTTTTAAGTGCCACGCATCGTTTCAATATTGGCGTCTAACCCGAAGGTAATTGCAACCATTTGCAAAATCGAATAATTAATCACAACATTAGAAGGTTATCAACCATAACAAGTGCAATTTTTTTGATTTAGTAAATAACAAGGTTACAATAATGTCAAAATGGCCAGCAAAGCTACAGTTTCCTCAAGTTAATTTTTTTGGGATTATAATCGGCGTCGCCAGGTCGAAGATTTGCCCTAAATTAATACTATTATGGTAAGAAGTGCTTTGTTAATGACCTCGATTGCCTGTAAATCAGTGCAAATGTATGTTAATTTTCACTGCAAGCGAGCAAAATATTACTTATTGTTTCCTTTTGGGATAAACAATCGATTTAACTTGGAAGTTTAGTAGTGGGTGACGTCAAAAGTGTCATGCAAGTGTTTTTCTTTTTAGAAAAACCGGCAAATGTGACCTGGACACTTCATGAAATAATCATAGTGCGGTCAAATTAGAATTCAAGAAATATCAATAGTGTTCAACACATAATGGAAATGTTTCGCCGAGTTTCTTATTATCTACGTTCGAACACGAATTTAACAAATTATTTCGTGGTTTAAATTAACCAATGTTTTGTTTAAATTTTCCACCAACAACCTCCAGCATCGGGCGAATTTACCCGGCGCCTCCGCCATTTGTTCACCTCGCCAGATTTTAAAAAATTAACACTACCACTCTGGTCGTGGACAGCAATTGAAACAAAATTTAATTAAATCTCGTAGTTTTTGAGTTAACGTTAATTGTCATTCTAACTTAACCCCAAACTCTTTTAATAATCCTCAAGACTTAATTAATTTAAGTAGGTTAGGCATTCCAGTCGCTTGCAAGAGTTGGGATTAATCAACGCGTATTTATGTGTTTTACATACACGAGACTACTATATCTGCTTTGCTCTATAATAATGATTCATAAAAACAACAATTCGTTTATGTTTTGCATATAGAGAATTCATAAAAATAACGATAAGAATAATCGCCTGTAAGTGAATAGCCACTGGATTCTTTTAAAATTTATTCAGGCACTGGGTCACTGAACTGCAGCGATTTTCGTAGTGACTCAGATAGGTTAATAAAGAAATGATATATTTTTTAAATTTTACAATTAATGATTTGCGCAAGACCAATGTTTATGTGATGGCGTGCAATATTCGTAACCTCAATATTGCGACATTGCATTATGCACTCATCTCCCTCCTATTATTATTGTTATTAGGATCTTCGAAATTGGGTGACGACTTCTCGTTTGGCTAGTGAAATTACTAAATCGTGACAAGACTCTTACTTACTTATTACGGTATTGTTGCATACCCACTCCGGCCTACTGGAGGTAATCAAAATGTGAGAAATCAAGGTCCCGCAAATTGTTCTTTAGTTTTGTAAGTATAGATGTGCAAAGTGTAAATTGTTTGAACCAAAATTGGGTGTAAGTTATGTAAAATTCGGGTGGAGAAAAATAACGTTAATTATTAATAATCAAATTGGCTCTGAAAATATGGAAATAGGTAACAGATAACGTAGTTGGCCTCAACCGGCAAGTTAACGGCATTTACAAAAAGACGATTCAGTTGAAAGCCATAGAAGCAGAGTCTAATTATTCGAATTATGGCCGCGTATCCGTTTTGTTTCAAATACTTGACTACCTATCTATAATTTGTAATTGGACGATTTACTGATTTTCAGCCACTTATGGACAATACGTAGAAATCTCACATTTTCCAGACACCAAGTAGGAGTATCATCACCGTAAGCAGGCGACATATTAGTAGTCACCCGAATTGTCTTGACGTAAACGTTCCATAATCATAAGTAGGAGTCATAGGATTATCAACGTGACGTGGTCATTTAGGAGAGAAAATTTTAGGTAACAAGGTTGGAGCGCGGAAGTAGCGAAGGAAATTCAATCACGGCTCCAACTATTTTAGTTGGTAAATAATTAAACTTTCATAGAAAATTTTGATTGAAAATTTTGTGAATTGGTCGGTTATTTATTTGGGTCGCAAAATCGGCGAGTGAAATGCCGGTGAACGTCAGTACCTGATGGTTGCGTAGCGTTATCAAATTCAAATTCTCGTAGACAAATCAATCGTCGCCTTATTTTTCACTAGGTATTTCTGTGAGGCAAAGTTACGAAACGGTGATAAAAACCTTAGTCACACAAAATGCTAAGTTATATCAGCCAGACTTAAACAATTGCTTCACAAACAAAACTTAAGGTCGTATAAATAAAATGAGGAAAAATGGCGAAATTGTAGTTCAACGACATTTTGGAACAAACACTGGACTAAAACTGATAACAAGGTTATTGGCGTCATCTCCAAATGCACTGATAAGAGGTAAACTACACACATATTGCATTGATAACAATGTATTTTTTATTGATAATAACCCACTTGGCACTGTGCTAATCCTGCAGGGTTCAGGGAATTCAGGCGAATATTTACCGCGTCGTGTTTGTCCGTAAATAAAAATAACTCCTTCCAACAATCAACAGACAAATTTATTGTTCCTCAAGACGTAACGTCGCGAAAAAACCAACAACAACAAAATTGCTGCCAGTGATGCAGAAAAGTGCAGCGACATTTGGCGCCGAAACTGGGTTCTTCAAACAAGCCCACCTATAAATAATCCCGAAGGTCTTCGCCACAAAGAAATTAGCCGTCGAAAGCAAATCTTGTTGCCAAAATGAGGCAGACGGACACCAAGTACCAAGTTCACGTGGCGAGGTGTGGCCATGACAAAATCATGGCCAACGGCCAGACGAAAATATCCGACGCGTCGTTGCAGAACTGAAGAAGTACCCTGTCTGCAACTAGTCCTGCAATATTCCGAGAAGCGTCACGTCGATATGTCCAAGCAGTTAAAACTGTCACTAATACTTGTCGTTCTTGCCGGAAAATCGTTTACGTTTTTCATCTCATCCCCATTACTAGATGTTTCCCAGAAGCGACGTAATTTTAGTCGGTTCCGCGAAGTTAATTATTACCGCAACTTTTGCTTGACGCCGCCGTCTAATAGGTACCTTAATTTGATCCGGGAGCATCGGGGAATATGCCAGATATTTGTCTGTTGGCCGCCATCGATGCATCTGATGATGGTCGTTGATGGCGATGCGAATGACGATAATTTTATTAATTTTGCTTCGAAATGTGACCTAGCTCGGTCCGTTTCTTTGGCTGGGTGAAATTGCCTTGATGTTGGCGTTTTTCTAAGTAAAGGCAAGTTATTTAAATTATTTTACTGTTAGTTGAATGGAACACTGAAACGACTGCTAACGTTTCCGTCTTTTACTCGTGTTCATGGCAATGGTTTTTTAATTGGGTTGACTTATTTAATCATAGTTTGTGGAAGAAGGAACGAACTTGCAATGCCTTAAAAAGTGTGACGCGATAAAACGTCAATGGGAAAAACACACAAAGAAAATATAATAACGAGTCAACATTAGAACGGGCATTAGCTTTAGTGTTTTGTTTAATAATTTGTTGGGAAGTTTTACATCTGTTTCCGACCATTATTCGACTGATATGGTATATAATCGCGGATTTGGTCGTTCGGATCCTTTTTTCAAAATTACAACAAAACTGTCGGTGGATAAATACTAATGGGCTCAAAAGTCTAACCTTTTTCTAATATTCTTATATTTAGGTACATAAATTAAAATTATTTCTAGAATAAAATTATTTAACAACTTAAGCAATATGCAAAGCTACAAGTACCTATAGATAAATTACATTAAGATCGATTACATAGGAAAACGTCAATTTCCAGTCTCTTGGTGCCACGATGTCGATTATGGAAATTTTTCAAATTTCTATCGAAAAAAATTTACAACTCGTACTTTTTAAGATATGACCATTCGAATATTTCAATTCAAAATTTTCGTCAAAACCGACCTAAATTGCAAATTTGAACTTCTTTATTATAAAACTTACAATTTTTGTTCATACAGCATTCGATAGCCTTTGTGAAATGGAGAAATTTGATGTGTTTGGATTTGATGTAAGTCTATCCGTTAAAAAGTTACAAAAGTTTGAATATTAAGAGAAATCGAAACTTAGTGGTATTTCTAATTTTATAAAAAAATTATTTATTTTAGCGTCGAATTGATTACGGATTTGAGTTCAAGAAGGCCGATTACATAAGAAAGCGTTTATTTCCAGCCTTTAGGTGCAACGATGTCGATTTTAAGATTTTTTCGAATTTTTATCGATTGGGGTAGAAAAAAAAAGTCGAAAATATTTAAATTTTTTACGGCAATTTTATGACTTGGTCTGGTAGATTTTTAACCGCTTAACACGAATCTGGCTGTAGTTTCCCTGTACAAGTCGTACTTTTTAAGATATGACGATTCGAATGTTTCAATTCAAAATTTTCGTCAAAACCGACCTAAATTGCAAATTTGAACTTCTTTATTATAAAACTTACAATTTTTGTTCATACAGCATTCGATAGCCTTTGTGAAATGGAGAAATTTGATGTATTTGGATTTGATGTAGTCTATCCGTTGAAAAATTACAAAAGTTTGAATATTAAGAGAAATCGAAACTTAGTGGTATTTCTAATTTTATAAGAAATCTATTTATTCTAGCGTCGAATTGATTACGGATTGAGTTCAGGAAGGCCGATTACAGAAGAAAGCGTTTATTTCCAGCCTTTGCAACGATATCGACTTTAGGATTTTTTCGAATTTCTATCGATTGGAGTAGAAAAAAAAAGTCGAAAATATTGAAATTTTTTACATCGATTTTATGACTGGATCTGATAGATTTTGAACCGCTTACCACGAATCTGGCCGTAGTTTCCCTGTACAGATCGTACTTTTTAAGATATGACCATTTGAATATTTTAATTCAAAATTTTCGTCAAAACCGACTTAAATTGCAAATTTGAACTTCTTTATTATAAGACCTACAATTTTTGTTTATACAGCATTCGATAGCCTTTGTGAAATGGAGAAATTTGAAGTATTTGGATTTGATGTAAGTCTATCCGTTGAAAAGTTATAAAAGTTTGAATATTAAGAGAAATCGAAACTTAGTGGTATTTCTAATTTTATAAGAAATTTATTTATTCTAGCGTCGAATTGATTACGGATTTGAGTTCAGGAAGGCCGATTACATAAGAAAGCGTTTATTTCCAGCCTTTAGGTGCAACGATGTCGATTTTAAGATTTTTTCGAATTTTTATCGATTGGGGTAGGAAAAAAAAGTCGAAAATATTTAAATTTTTTACGTCGATCTTATGACCTATTCTTGTAGATTTTGGACCGCTTAACCCGAATCTGGCAGTAATTTTCATGTGCGAGTCATATTTTTTAAGATATGACCATTTAAAAGTTTCGATTTTCGTAAAAACGTTTTTATTACCTATACGCCTTAGATTTTTCATTCTTGCACCATTCAATAGCTTCTGAATACGGCTAAATTTGATGTATTTTGATGCAAGATAAGTGTTTCGGTTCAAAAATGATTAGCTCAATAGTTTATAACACGATCTTAACAAGCGTGACACATGTGAGTGACAAAGTTCAAGGGCACCTAATTATTTTTTACCTCCTCCTTTCTTAAAATGGTGCATTTTTGATAAGAATAAATAGGATCCACAATTGCGATCATCAAATATTGCTGTTATTGCATTGCGGTCGAATTATAATTTTTTTAAAATAAATGTTATTATTTTTTTTTCTGAGGACTTATGTTGCTTGCATAGGCAAGCCAGTCGACCGGATTATGTGTCGTTGGATTAAAGTTTTTTTGGATTTTTTTTAACATAGTATTTGTAAAACTTTTCGGGGGAATTCGGGAGTACTTTTGTATTTACTGCAGAATAATTTTACTGCAATGGGCGTTTTCTTTCAAAAACTTTTTCGTAACGACGCTGCAGTTAAAATTCTTTTCAAGAATGGAAACAGTAGAGCGGCTTCTATTGTTGACAAGCTAACTTTAAGGTAATCCTGTTGAATTTGGCATGACCCTAATGCTTAATGGACCCCGCCACTTGGACACTTTCCAGCTACGTTCCCGGCTCTTTCTTCCTACTTGCTTCCTTTCTTCAAACGTAGAAAAATGAACAACTCCTAGATACAACGCTGTTTGTTGTTACAAGCACGATAAATGGTCGACATCGGCGTCAAACTGCAGGTATTTAGTTTTAAGCAGTGAACTCCTAAAATAACTATGGTAAAAAATCAATAAGTGCAGTAGCAGCAGTGCCGCCGACAGAAATCCGAAGGCGGCATCGGCGGCGGTCTATCGCAGACGTGTACACGGGTCGGAGGGCCCCGGCTTCGTAGAGGTAGGTAGTACGTTCATGTGGTTGTGTGTATATCAGAACATAAGAGTGTCAAGGTCGGACCTGGATATGCACCACATGCACCTCAACTGCAATTGCACCAATGCAACAGTGCGCTCTTGCTAGTTCGCGCGTAAAACTCCCGGTTCCTTTTGTTGTTGATTAGTTCTTTTTTTTGGCAGCCCTTTTGGTTTGTATTCCCAGCACGGAATAACCTTCGCCCGCCGATAACATTTTTGGCACATTAGAGGTACGTTTCTTAGTCATCCGGAGAATTCTTGTGGTGATGATGGTTGGAATTTTCATTTTCGGCCGACCATTATAACTGAAGCGATCATCATTCACTTGAATATGCTAATGTTGCTCATTAACGTACCCACACTCTTGACGGATTTATATCTTATTGTGTTTAGATGTGTTTATCGTGATTACTTTCAACGCTATATAGGTCGCAGTTTGCTTATTGAAGCATTATTGGAGGGCTAAAGAAACCTTTTCAGCACCTACGTCTGCGGATTCACAGAACGAGGTCTTTTGACCCGCAGCTTACTTTTTGCTTGTCGACGAAATTTTATTTTGGTTTTAGCGAAATTACTAAAATGATCCCCCCAGTCAAACTTGACACAAAGGCCATTGTGACGGCGAGGCAAACATTTTTCATGTTTTCTCTAATAGGTAGGACTCGTTGAAATAAAATCGTTTGTAATTTATCTTAGATGTACATACCTACTTCTTACAGTTTTTGATGACGTTCTTGTGTAAGCAGTTAGGTCTAATTGACTTGGAAAAAATCGGTTATTGAAAATTTTTACATCTTTGCAACAATGTTGGCTGAGGTAATGATTAGTCATGTTGTCACGCGTAACTACTTACAGATCGCTTAAATTAACCTTGCTGACAACAATGCGTGTATACGCGTCCGAAATCGAAAATTACTACTTAAGTGAATTTCTTTTGATCGTTTGTTCTAATGCTTGGAGCTTCAGTTATTTCGTGGAAAAAGCAACAAGTCTGGAGCCGATTTACGATTTGATCACTAATTTTTGTTTGAGGACCGCTGGTCCTTTATATTATTGGCGGCCATTACGATTTTTAGCGCGTATCCTTGCTGAATACAAATTTTCCAGCATTATCTGCTTAAAATTTCCGTTCGGTTTAAGGACAAATCTAGCCGATGCGGAAGTGCATGTTTTCGCCAACGGATGTAGATTCGGATGACATTTGATTTTCAACATGCATGGTCATATCTATTAAATGGGTCGCCATTTTCATTTTTTTATTTCTACATATAATTTTTTACATCGAAGTGAAACCAACTTGATGGGGGTCTGATGCGATGGTTTTCATTTTGTGTCATCATCGCAATTAAAATTTTCTTTGTTCCTCGTACAATTTTCATATAGTTTGAAATAATTACGGATGTTGTTTGCTATCTGTTTAATTAGCTACAAGTTACGCTGATAAAATTGAGAGATACTGGGTGTGCACTGTTTGATTGGAGCTTTCTTTACTCCAATTTATCTGGTTAGTTATTAAATTTCGGTTTCGGATTTTCACGGCAAGTACCTACATACATATTTGCTATTTACAGGTACACTGCGAGTACAAAACATTATACCATTATCTCTACAAATAAAGTACCTACAAAAGATAAAAAGTACCTACTTGCTTATTCTTTCGCAACTCTTATGACGATAAATTAATTTTCTGCTTCATTTCCCACAATTCTCCATTACGATACAATTTACATGATTAATTTTATAAATCCAATTTGACGTAGGTATTAGCAGTTTTGTTTTGGATAAGTGGAAAGTGTCTTATTTGAAAGGCAAGCAAATCAGCATTTTTTCACCAAATTATGCGGTTTTACGATAGCCTTCAAACAACAGGAACAGGAAGTTGAACGGTGGCGATAAACAAATTTATCAATAAATAATAAACATCAAATTTTGATCTAAAACATTAAAGACTAGATATTCAGGAAGTAAGCAAATATCAGGAGTTAATCCTCTTAAAATCTTTTTCATCCGGCGATGCTGCCTTGATGAGAGTGAGACTGCACCAACTTCTGCAACGGAAATATATTTTTGTTTCGTTTCCTAGTTAAATATACCGCTAATTTGTTGCTGAAACGTAATAATTTATTTCTCTTAATAGTGCTGCACGTAATAAGGATAATAATTTATAGCTGGTTTTGTTGCAGCGAAGAAATTCGTGTTATTAAGGAGAATGCATGAGAATCCGCATTCGTGCTTCGAAATAATGCAAATAGTAATCAAAACAAAAACTTGAATGAAGAGCGGCGAGTTTCTAGTTGTTGCGGCTGTTAAAATTTTTCGGCCTCCCTGTAGGCGCGCCCCTGCGAATGCTGCGAAATACGCACGTGTTCCGCGTATTTTTTCGTCGAGTACAGGGGTGAGGGCAGTTTTGACAGCGCTTCGTTGCAATTGTGGAGGGTTTAAGAAGTAGAGAGCCACTATTGATCGCATTTTTTGATCCCTTTCCGCTTTCCCGTCTCCCTCCTCCTCCCATCAGCCCGCCACTTGCTAAATGCACCGAAAGTGTGTGCAGTTCCTGGATTTTTACACTGGTGAAAATTCAACGCGGCCCCCCCGCTCCTCCGCTGCCAATTTCGAATAAATAACGAGCCAAATTGCGGTCGTAGAAAATTCGTAACCTTGATTATAATTGCGAAATTGCGTCAGGATGCATGTATACTGCACACCATACGTGTGAATCACGGATTGTTTGGCATTTTACAATTTTATGGTTTCTAATTTTTCTTCGATCGTTAGTTTCAATCAAGGCCGACGGCGATGTCTTCCAAGAAAGTCGACGGTTTCGCCATTTCGACAAAAAAATAAAATAAACAACTGATGATGAAGAGTGCGTTATCTAAACGCACTTTTTTCTGGGGGATTCGATCGTTTTTTCTTTTTTGTGGGACGAGGAAGAATCCTTTGGTAAAGTCACCGAAATCGATACCAATTTCTAAATTGAACACGTGCCCTAAAAAACAATATTTTAGCCGACAATGTCAATATTTGGCAAACCCACCCTGTTCCAATGTTCTTTATTGTGTTGTCAGACATTCAGCAGGCCCCTTTTAATTTCGTGTGTTTTAGGGTTGAATTTAAGGATGTTTGTTCTCTACCCTTCTAAAAATACGAGATGGGAATTATTAAAAATTGTGAAGGGCGTGATGCTCTTGCTGTTGCAGGATATTAAGGAATTTTTTGGCGCGGAATCAAGTTTCTTTGCCTAGTGCTAATACTTCATTTATATGGAAATGGCAAAAATTAAAATCCTTGAATTATCCTCGGGAAGCCATAGGTAGAGGTTGCAGCGTGCAACCGTAGGCCTTGACGCAGTTACACTAAAATGTTCTTAACAGCACCGAACATGCGGAAACCAGCACTATTTTACCCTGTTTTTGGTCAAATTGTGCCCGAGCACAACTCTAAATGCTCTCCTCTATTTTTCACTTGTTGACTAATTCAACTAAGATTTAATATTTTCATTTTCAGATCTAAAAGTCTTGATAATTGATTCCTCCTGTTCACAAATGTTGCGTCTTCTAAAAATAAAGTACCAAAAAGCAATTTTTTTGAGTTTAGTCTAGGCTTTTGTAATTTCGAAAGACTCAAGAAATGTTGGTTATATTTATGTTAAAAAATAATTTTATTGGGTACCTACTAAATCGAATTTAGGACGTTGCAATGTGTGATAGTACCTACCCTACCTACCCAATTATTTACTCAAAATCAGTATCTATTGCTTCATAGTTATCAGACATTATATAAGGGACGGTTTCGTCATCTGCAAACAAAATTTGAAATATTCACCTGCCTGATAAATACCTACATATTACGTTCAGGAACCAATCAGGTAACGTTTAGTGAACCGTCATTGGCTGCTGAATAAATTTATCAAACACTTGGCTATTTCAGTCTTTATCTGCAGATGAAAAGACCGGCCCTAAGATTGATAATAATTTTGTTAAATTCCAGTTTTCAACTTTGAGTATATAGGTATTTCGGCGCCAGTTTTTGGGATAAGTATACAGTGCCCCAAACTTCGTACTGATGTTGACTCAAAATCGGGACGCTCCAATTCCCATATTATAATTAGTCTAGTTAGTAACATAGGTACATAACTATTCATGGATAATGCGGAAGCATAAACCACACACCCTAATTATTACCTATAGGGTAAAGTCGGGTGAGATGGCCAGCCGGGAGAGATGACCAAGAGCTAAAACTCAATAATGCGTCGTTCAATGGTGCTGCTGGTCCTCCCCGGCGACAAACATTAGTATGCAAGCACTGCTAATGAGTTTTCGTCCACGTCAAAGTTACATTAAATCATTCGAAAAATAAAAACACTATCGAGTCCTTGTAAAATTATATTATAGTCTTTTACTACCTACTACTGTGAATGTGTGGAAGTAAATTTACCGGTGATTTCAACATATTAGGTGAGTACAAAGTTCATTCGATAATTCTAACCTATAAAAACCATTAAAAGCACGCGGTGGATTTTGTTGGACACCTTGGCCATCTCTCCCTAGCGATCGGGAGAGATGGCCACCAAATTGTGGGGATAGATGGCCATTTATATTTTGCGTCTATTTCTTTACAGTTTGGCGTCCATTCGAGTTTACTGCGGAAAAATGCCAACGAGGTATAACAGAAAGAACTCAAATCGTGGAAACTATACTCAAGAAAATTTAAGGCTAGCCATTGAAGCTGTCAAAAACGGTTCTTCTGTAAACGGAGCCTCAAAAACTTATGGCATCCCTAGGAAGACCCTTGAAAGGAAAGTAAAGAATAATGTTTCCACGACTGGTAAAATGGGGCCCGACAGCATGTTGGGAGAGGCAAATGAAAATAAATTAGTGCTACATATTAAGAAGGCACAAAAATACGGTTTTCCTCTGACGGTACCAGATGTTCGAAAGCTTGCCTATAATTTTGCTGAAAGTCTACAACTCAATCATAAATTCAATAAAGAAAAGGAAACTGCCGGTTCCGATTGGTTTAGGTCCTTCTTTAGAAGACATCCTGACTTGTCTATTCGAAAAGCTGAGGGTGTATCTCTAGGGCGAGGTGAAGGCATGAACCGTATAGATGTGGAAAAATATTTTACACTTCTGCAAGATATACTGGAAAGCAATGAGCTTTTCGACAAACCTGGGAGCATCTATAATGTCGATGAAACAGGCCTTCAATTAAATAATCGACCTGGGCATGTTATAGCCGAAAAAGGAGCAAAAGATGTTGTTACAGTGACATCCGGGGAAAAGGGGGAGACAATCTCGTGCATAGCTTGCTGTAATGCCGAGGGTTTTTTTCTACCGCCAGTCTGTATATTTAAGGGAAAGAATTTAAAGGCCGAGTGGATTGATTCGATGCCGCCTGGTTCATATATTGTGATGTCTCAAAAATCAGCTTATGTTACTGCAACAATTTTCCTAAATTGGTTTAAAAACCACTTTCTACCACGTAAAGGGGAAGGGAAAACCTTACTAATTCTTGACGGGCATGCATCTCATTGTTCTTGCGTTGAACTTCTAGAAACAGCTGAAGCTAATAATGTCGTTTTGTTGTGCCTTCCTCCGCACACCACTCATTATTTGCAACCCCTTGATAGGGCTTTTTTTAAGTCTCTTAAAACGTTTTACTATCAAGCTTGCAGAGAATGGATGCATAGTCACCCCGGAAGAAAAATAGGGCGACTTCAATTTGGTGAAGTTTTGACGAAGAGCTGGGGAAAGTCAGCCAGTGTTGGAAATGCAATGTCCGGCTTCAGGGCCACCGGAATATTTCCCTGGAACCCTGATTCCGTACCCGATCATGCCTACACTGTTTCCGATAGAATCGTAAACAACGAAAGAGAAGGCCAGGAAACATCTGCGCATGTAACAAACATTCAACATTCGACCACACAAGTGAATAACACTGAAGCAATACAAGAAGTAAGACGCCCGATCAATATGATGGATGATCCAGTGCCATCCTGTAGCCATGCACATCCAGAACCTCGATGTACAACTCCAGTCGAAAGAACATCTGTCCCAGATTTGACACCTGGGAAACTTTTAGACCAGATTAATCCCACACCCAAACTAGTCGCTTCTGCAAAAAAACGAGCCAAGTCCGTTGCTACCCTATTAACTTCTCCTGAACACATTGCGGTTGTGAAAGATAGATCCGCAAAGAAAGCCAAACAAACAAAAAAGAAGACCCTAGAAAAGAAAGTTCCAGAAAAAACAATGGTTCGAAAAAGAAGACGCTCACCTTCGTCAAGTTCTGATGAGGGGGGGGGGGAGAATATAGAGGTCCAATATGAAGAGGAAAGTGATAACCTTTCCGAGATCGATGAAACCGAATGCACAGGATGTGGAGAAAACTACAACACCACCCGAAAAAGAGAAGATTGGTTACAATGCATAATATGCGAGATGTGGTTTCATGAAAATTGCTCTTCTTTTTCGGACACCTGTCAAAATTGTGGCAGAACCGCGTTTAAAAAGAAGAGAAATTAATATTAAGAAAGAATATTTTCGTTTGTTCTTATAAAAAGTTGGTTATTTTGACGTTTTTTATTTCATTTCTATTTTTATTTTGTGGCCATCTTTTTCTTACTGTATTGGCCAACTAACCCCACTGAACAGGGATAGATGGCCACATGCAACTTATTTTTATAAATAATAAAACAAAAATTCTAAAAGTATTTTGACCCTATTTATTTACCTATCTGTTCGGATGATGGTTAAGGCTGTTACAAAAAAATATGTCTTAATCCTAACCCTCATAAAAAAATTACAGGCACCTACTATTCAAAACGGTGGCCATCTCACCCGACTTTACCCTACTAATCCATCCATTTTGGTCTCAATATTTACTTAAAACTCCGGCGTGTAGTATCAGTCCATTGTTATTTGGTTTTCAATTTTGTTGAAATTTATTTTGTTTTATTTTGGAGCCAAGTATGGATATACAACTGTGTTTTTAATAAAGTGACAAAGTTTGATACAAAAAAAGTTATTAAGATCTAGACCCCGACCTTATTGCACTTAAATAAAAAAATTCTTTTTGGTTAACGATTAACGTGGCGACGTTATGAACGTTAATACACTAATTTTATTCAGTTCTTACCGGTTGAGATAGTGAGGCGTTACAAAATTGTTTATTCCATCACTATTCTATGAGAAAGGTTTTTAATTTTGCACGCCCTTAATGGCGTTAAACTGGGAAATTTCTTGCGGTCATATCGGGGTTTGGTTGGGAAATTTTGTGCGTGTCTCGGACAAAACTTTTGTACAAGAAATACGCAAATATAAGACCGGAACGCGGATGGAATCGAATAAAGGCGAAGATAATTAATGGATCATTGTTGAGTTGTAAAGTGTGAAGCAAAAATCAGCGTTTCAAATAGGCGAACACGCAAGTTTCTTCTCGACTCTTCGAACCTGTAATTGTCTTATTATTATTAAAACGTTGAAAACTAGTAGGCTGAGAACAAAGTGTCGACGGTGGTACCGATTCGAGTTAACTGTGCACATTTAACGCGTTTATTTGCCTGCAACCGGCAATGTTGTTGTAATTGGTGCTAATTCCGTGAATGCTCCGTCGATAAGTAAATAAAGTGAATTATCGGCAATGATTGTTGATTATCGCCAATTCTCCGCCGTTCCTCGTATATGTATAGGTAGGACGGAACAAAAGTCCGGGAGTCCGGAAGGCGAGCGGAGGGGATCGGATATGCATTTAAAAAGAGAACAATTCAAGTTTAAACTGGGAAAATTCAGCGGCGAGAAGGGAAAAGCGCCCCAATATCGGCACGTAAGGAAAGAGGCAAGTTCGGAAGCAGGCCTTGGGTCATCAGACAAAGACTAGTTAAACAAAGACAGTCAATATTTTAACCTATGAAATTAATACGTTAGAAAAGAATACAAATAGACCATATAGGAAGAGAGGTCCTGGCGCGCGCGCGAGAGAGACGGCGCGTTTTCGTGGTGTTTTTAAAGTCAGACGGACGTATGGCGGAAAGAAACGCGAGACAAAGAGGAGAGATAATAGGGATGCACGGCGATCTAGTAGGCGAGGGAAGGGAAAATGCAAGTGCATGCAAGCGCCGAGTGGCGTCGCACTTGTTGCGTCACAATATGACGTTACTACAGTAGTGATACAGACCACCATTCATGCAACACATTACTGCAAAATTTTACAACAAATGAAAACGCGCCAACCCGATTCAAACATGTAACTCGCCGCTGAGCAATGTAAGCCGGTTTTTCGGTATTGTCGCACCGATTCACGCTAATACCCCGACTTTGTTCCAGATATTCGAGGAAAATGGCGAAAAAACCGCAGCTTTTCCGCAAGAAATGAAGAAGACACTCCGGCATCGAGTAGGCGAGGACTTTAACAGCGATCGAGAGTGCGAAATTTAAACGAAACAGAAACTGGTGTTGACATTAACCCGCGGTGTGCCTAAATAGTGGACTGGAATCGGCGACGCAGCTTTTGAAATTGTTCAGTGAATTGTTAGTGACGGCGGTACAAATAAATTAATTCGGTGCGTTTTCGCGAAACGTCGTTTTATCTAATAAAATTTTGGTGTAATGAATGATTTGAAGCAATGGGTAATAGAAAATCTTGTATACGAATCAGTGTAGCAAACTTGCCGCTCGGAAAAAATGGCGGAGTGCTCCTATGCGCGATGCGTTCAACAGAGGAGAAACATTAGACGAGAACTTCAACGATGGACAAAAAACATGGTTCACATTGTCGGTAAGTCACAAAAATGCCGTTCGCGACCCAATTTAGGCTTCGAGCGGCGCATCACGGCGTATTTTCATTTAAATTCGTCAACAAAATCGGTGGATTCGGTATAACCTGTTGCCTGTGGAAATTTTAACCATCAGGGATGCATTTCCCCTAGAAAATTCAAATGTTTCGTTTGAAAATCGGGCAGTTTTCGTGCCGAAATTGCGCCGTGGCGCCGAATTTGTTTGGGACGCTCCGGTCTCTCGGTGCATTTAATGATTTTTAAGATGCACTTTTTTATATGCGTCGTAGTCGCATTTTTCTGTGTCGGCGCCGAATTATTACTTTACTTTTGTTTTTTTACGGAAAATTCGCCATTTTCAGGCGAACGACGACGCAATGGAAAATTCAACCATTAGAAAAACGTCAATCGCATCAAAACACCGCGCTGTTTTCTATTAACTGCACCGCCCACTGTATTTAATAATTCCAATAGAATGCTGTCGATTTTTAAAACGAAATTTACAATATTAATGGTAATTATTGTCAAGGCTAGGCGAGCTAGGCGATATTTTTAGATGTTCGATAAAATTTTCAAATTGCATGAACGTTTGTTGTATCTGCACCATGCCATCACTAAACAACTGGATGAGTGCACTTTTATTGACCAACCAATAAATGCATTGCCGCAACAATTAACTCGTAGTTAAGGCGAATCTCTAAATTTGACCAAAAGCAGTTCCAGATTCTCACTTTTTTAAACTAAATCTTCAAATTTTCTTCAAAGAACAAAATAGTCGTTAAAACACGGAATAGAGAAAAATGGAGATCTACAAAGAATAGATGGGTGTATTTATTAGATGAGAATAAACTTCGAAATTTTAAAAATTTGGTCACGCTTCAGGTTAGTTCAACAAATTCCAAATATAAACACCATCATCATGAACTACATATCTCTGTCACAATGAGTGAACGCAGAGCAGAACGTTATTCTGGACAATTTTAACAACTTATTTCAAACAGAAGAAGACAATTTAGATTTTTATTTTAAAAGTTGTTGCGTGATCACAATGTTTTTTTTTCAGATTAATTTTTTGACCGGGTTTTCTGTGAAAAAACGTATTGCAGTTTCTATGAAAAATGAAACCTCTGAATCAAACGTTAGAGCCAAGATGAGATTGAGTTCTTCACCTAGCGGTAGATATATCTATAATTTTAGCAATATATTTATAATCTTACAGTCAGGTAATTTATACGGCGAGATGGAAGTCGTGGAACCCACACAACGCAGTTGTTATTATTTTTCTCTACCTAATAAAATTATAAAATTCTGTTTGGTCAACAATTAGCTAATCAGTAATTCTAATTAAAGTCACCTAAATAGAACCTGGTTACGACTTGTTGACGCATACATATGATAAAAGTATAAGGATAGACAATATCTACAAAAAAAAATTAAATTTGACTTGAAAAAGTTAAAGTGCTATAACAATTTAAAAATTACGTCGACGAAAATTGAGAAGATATCGAGCTTTGAATAAAAGGGTTAAGTGGGCAATAGAAGCAAATTTATACGAAGATACTGGTGATCAATGCTCGCTTCGTATGCGCGACTGTTAAAAATTAGATTTCATGTTTCAAGAGAACTAAATTTGTAGCTAATGATGAGAAGAGTCTTGGGTTTATTTCCGAAAATATTCATTCAATTCACAATATGACAGTCATTCCAGAAAACTGAACCTAGGTAAATGGCACCGGGACCACTTACGCCTAAACCAGTTTTTGCCCAAATTCCTGAATTTGCCCAGCTAAGTAATTATCCAAGTGGCCGGTTTATTTCGGTATTGTCGAAAATACCACTTGACGACATCCATCGATATTGTTGTCTTTTCCCCGACCGGTCGACATATTATCAAAAACTTGTTTGGTATAATTCGAGGACGTTACAGGATATTATTAACGAACACGAAGACAATTGCAATTCAAGTTAAAAGCCATTTCGTCGGCGTTGTTGTTGATGCGCCCGCCCCACCCCCGATGCGTCGGCAATGAATTTGTTAGTGGTGTTAGTTTAGATGGTATAGTGTAAATAATGGTTGTATTAACATGTAAATGTCAGTGTAACCGTGAGCTATATTTGTGGTAGGGCGTTTGATGCACAAGTTTACCTACAGAGTGCACTGACGGCCCAAGTGCAATTATAAGAGACATGCGCGTTATTGAACTTGCGGTGCAGCAGTTTCGAAGAGAGGCACATCGCCGAGACCGGGGGGACTTTACCATTATCATCCAGGCCAAGTCATCGGGCCTAATCACCACATCGCACGTGTGTGTGTGTGTGTGTGCATTGTTTGGAACGTCCCTCTTCGCTCCCAATGTTTTGCAAATTTACGACCGCCTGGAGCAGTTATCAGCTGAAAATTTCGCGGAAAAATTATGTTAGGAGCTGATTTCAGACCGTACACAACCATGAATTAGTAAGGCGTGAGTCAACGGGACCGTATCGTTTTAAAATTTTTTTTTGGATAGGTTTCTATGAATTATTAGTATGCAACAATTATTAGGTTAGGAAATTTCCGCAAATATTTTGATTTCTAATATTTTTTACGCGGTTAACCTCATGATGGTAATTTAGGTAACTCTTTTTACGTGCTGGTGATACCTGTTGAAGGCCAAATTTAATATCTAGTCGATTGGATTGAAAGTCCATAAAGTTAATAATACTGTTCAAGATAATGTAAGTAAGCTAAAGGACAAAGTGAAAATCAAACGTAGTCGTCACACCAAATTAGGGAATCAAGATGGTTTGTCGAAAAGTCGCAGGGAGCCAAATCTGGCGAGTAGGACTTTAATTCTCAAATTTTAGTCTTACAACTGCTCACTTTTTGACTGGTGCCATGATGAAAATGTAATTTCTTTTAGTTACTTTCGAAAAATCTACAAAAGCCATCGAAAGAAATAAGATGGGAGTGTTGCCGGGATTTTTTAAATATCTACGTACCTGTAATGGCCCGATATTACAATCATGTTTTCATGTTGCATGACATTCCAGCCGTTCTAAAACAACAATTTAACTTGTGTATAATTAACGGCCCCCGAGTAGATTTATCGCGATAGGAAAGATGAATAAATGGTGTTATTGACTGGTTTTGTTGGCGTCGTCGAAACCCATCAAAAAATCCCGGATTGTCGGTTCATGGGATTAAATGAATATAAATTCGGGCCTGCTGGCGAATCAGCCGTCATTGCACAATGAACGTGCCCGCTCTATTAATTTGTTCTCCGGCTCTATGGCCGTCGTTTATTTCTCTAATAATCAAGCCCAATCGCGGCTTTTGAACCAAATTCGAAAAGAAATGAAAAAAAAAAAATGAGCGCCGCCACCGCCGCCAGGCCTGCCTCCATCAAGGTAAAAGAATCGCGCCGCGCGCAATTAAAAATCAACAAACATTATATATTTTTTTTTTTAGAACCGCCGATCGTCATTTTGTTTCGCCGTTCACTTGTCAACAGTTCTTTCATTTGTTAGTTTCTAATTCAAGGTCTTCTAAGCAACCAATTTAAAATTCAAGCCAATAGGAACATCGAGTCTGGTGCGCGGGCCATAAGACCCGACAATCACCAAATTTCCGTCGTGGTGGGACGAGGTTCCCCTCCATACCATTGGCCCACTCACTAAAACTGGTTCCGAATAGATGAATAGTTTGGCCTCCAACCATATGCCATTGTTGTTTACGACACCGGTCGGATTCCTTCGTGGCAGCTTTTTTCTTTGGTCGCCAAGTTGGAGAGCTACACGGAGAGGCGCCATCTTGGACTATGCGAAACCTCTTTTAGACAACGGTCGAAATTTTCAAACTAAATGCGAGATAAGGGGTAACTATCACCCGGACTAAGTTGACAACTTGTACTGATAACTTGTTTAGGTGGTAATTTTCATCTGTCAGCTTTAAATTGGTTTAAAATTTAAATCTCTTTGCCAAATCCGGGGGTATATAATTTTGATAGGAGGAAGAGAGGAAAATCTGATGGTTTGATTTAACTGATGCGGTTTTATTTCTGGTGGTTGGCGGTTGGTTTGGGGAAATCCTCGAAGTTGTTGCAACTTTAGAAACGTGACAATTTCGAATTGCAAGAGGAAGAGACCTTCCGGTTGTAAATTTGTAATTTGATGCTTTTGACTTGCGGCCGTTTGGGTGATGGTATTTTCGACTAGGGTGATGCCGTAACTTTACAGATCCGGTAATAAATGCAGCTGTTGTTTCGCCAAGTCTAATTAAAATTCTAATTTATGATGACTTTATTGTAATTTGCTAAGTAACGATCAATGATTATAATTAATCTGAGAAATACAATGTCGCCACAACTGATAATAATTCAAAAGTCAGTATAAAATCCGGGCAAAGGCGGATACAGTCGACCACAAAATTAATGTGCAACTTACTCTATTTAGATGATGCACACTACCGCAACTTTCGAACTTTGGCCCAAAACTTTTGCAAACGGATGTAGCTATGTATGTATTTATTTTCGATTTATTTTTTGAATTACCCATGTACCTAAGTGGTTTTTATTAAGTGACAAACAGAAGTCAGGTCTCGTCAGGTCAGGTTCTAAAGTTTAGAACAAAAATAGACATTTTAGATTTAAAAAAATTTAGTCCTAACTAAATTTTAGAATTTATAAAAAAATATCCATCAATTTAATTTTTTATTAAGTCCCAGAATGGAGTTCAATTTTTTTGCCCTAGGTGGTGATTCAGCTCCAATGTTATCTGACTTTGTTATACCATCACCAAACTGTTTTTTCCCACGTGTCCACTTTTGTCGTTGCGCTTTTGCAAATAAAATACCATTTGAATAATGCATAATTTTGCAATAACTTGTCGACGCCGTAGAGTAGTTGGCGGATTTCGTGTCTCATTTCGCATCTTCACAGAAAAACCTAAATATAAGCACATTACCGACACATCCAGCCAATTAAGCAAACAAGCAAACTTATCGGAATACCATCCATAACTAATCACCTCGGATTTTGCAACAGAACCATTCTCGTCCCGCGGAGATGGCCTTTAAAGACCATCATCACAACCATTGTTTTTTTTATAACGTCTAACATAATCTCAATTCCAAATTTCAACACAACAAAATTACCCAATTATTAATTCAGCTAGACGTGCTCATAGATAAATATTTTTTTGCCAATGGCAGAGCGAAAAGTTGCGCAAATTTATCAAGAAGAGTAATTTTCAGCACCTACTCGTTTCCTTTGTTTATTAGCGCGACATCTGGTGGCCGATAGGGTAAGCTTGAATTTCGGCGACTGATAAAGCAGCAACAGCAGTTGACGTCAATTTTCTTCCGTGGCTATAAGGCCACAATAACTACAGAAAGCACTTTGTTTTAATCAGCAACTTTCATAGACTTTGCGTAGAATTTTTTAAAGCAGTGACTAATGTTTTTTACTAGTTTCTCCGATGGGGCCCGCAATACACGTAACACGTGCTTTCTTGCGACCAAGTCTTTTCGTCTAAAATTATTCTATACCAATGTCACAATATTGACGATTTCGTACAACACGTGGAAGTGTTAGAACTTGTTTCCCACTTCTGATGAGATCGTTTTTTGGCTAAAACAAATTTTGTGGTTTCTTTTCTTGACGGTAGATATGTGGGGGGTGTTTGGTAAAAATCCGGAGAAAATCCTGCGGCCAAGTGTTTTCGAAAAATGTCGATGGTACTGAAAGTGGTACGCGGAAGATAAAACGTCGAAAAGCTCTGTTCGAAATCGAAACTCGCCGCCCGTGGCGCATTTACCATCACGATCTCCGACAATTGTGCATTTTATTTGTGCATCGGGCGAGCCTTGCAATGTGCACATCTTGCAGATTCACTCGCTCCCGTCGCCTCCTGCAACGGTGTGCCGCTCGCTGTCGATCCTGCAACGCTTTATCTCGCGCATATGCAGTAACTGACCTACCCGACAGTCGGTTGAGTGCACATAGTCGAGGCGGTCTGCCCTTAGCCCTACTTCGGCCCATAAGGGCTTTACATGAATGTAGGTTCTCCCTACCCAGTGTCTAATCAGTGTTTTTCTGTAATAGTGCCATCATCAGTTCGTTTTTTTTTCTATCTTTGTGATTAAGATTTAATTTGTGCTTGGAATCGGCGCGATAACAACCGGTTTTATTTTTGTGATGTTTAATTGCTGTCTGTAATGAAATATGTGCATGAGGATCATAGTTTTGGTTAGTGCATTTTTTTATTTATTTATTTACTTGTTTATTTGCGGAACGCTTCAACTCTTTTCCTGACGACTTCCGTTTTCTTCCGCCGACGATTCTCAATCGTTGACGCGACGTCTCCGAATTCGGTTAACAAGCCCGAAACGTCAGTTGCAAAATCGAATTTGCATGCCATTATTTTACTTTGATTGCAATTATACGCTCCCATCATTTCCACAGTTTCGGCGACGAACTATTGCTGAAATTCACGTGGTCCCTTTACGCGTCTAACTCGATTTTGAGCTAAGGGTTGAAAAATTAACTGGGAGTTGTCGGAAAAAATTTTTGTCGGGTCAAAAAAGCGGCAGACGAGTCCGAGGCGCGTTTTCCTGCTGGTCGAGACTTTTGTCGCGATGACATGTGGTGCCTTAAATTGCGCCGTTGCGTAACCCCAAAACGGTTCTTGACGATGGTGTCGCGAGTTTACCAATTAAATTATAATAAATTGTCAATTTGGTGTTATCTCGCATCACATCGATGCAAACGTTTCCATTAGCTGTATGGCTTAATGACCGCCAAAAATACTTATCCACGTTAAGTGCCGAAAGTTGATTAAATCTTGCGTAGTTGAGATAAGAGTCGAAATTGTATTTTTCGATTTTGGCGAATTGTTGTCGGCATTTCGGCAAGGTTACGTCCCTGCGCCATTTAAATTACAAACGAACAGTGACAACGGGCAAAACATTCGGGTGTTTGGTATAATTGTGGCTACTTTCGACGTATTGGGTGCCGAATTTTGAGAAATGCTCGTATTCAAATCGAACCGGCATCCGGTCCGTGCTAATGCTGGCTGCTTGCCCGAACGCGATGCTTACATCAATAACTTATCTCGATGGGATTTGCATGAATGTATTTTTGTGTATGGTCGCGTTATCAGCAATTCAAATTCTTTGTACTTTGTCACCGTGTACCTAACCTACCTGAACACTTTTGTATTATTCCTTCCCAATCTAATTCGATAGCGGACGACGATAATGCCTCTCGATGTTTTTATTATTAAGTCCCGCGTTTATGTGGGATACCAACATATACCGGCATCGATAAATATTGATGGGTCTATTTTTTTATTTATGTCTGTTTCGGCACAAACAAACAACACCTACCTGTAGGGAGATGGAAATGTTTTATTTAAGACGTTTAAGGTAGGTCATTTTCGCAATTGGGTTGCGCAATAGCCCAACACTTAATTCACGTTATTATCATCAATTTAGCAACAACTTTTGAATTAAACTCGGCACCTACCTACGTATCGGGTATCGATTCGAGTTTTTCAGTCAAATTGCGACATGTCGTTCGAAACTTACTTGTCTAGTAGTCGTTTCTGGGGTTTCGTTTCGATGTGTGGCGGCGATTTCGAGAATTAACGGCGATGATGGCGAAAAATCGTTGCCTAACGAGTCGCGATTGAAAAATTGCACGATTTATGGCGTTAAGTTAAAAGCAAAAGCTTGTTAAATAGTTGAAAAGTGCATTGAAGCAATAGATTGACGGTGTCACCGAGTGTATATTTCAGCTCGTCGGTTTTAGGTAAATTTGTAATGTTGTTTAATGCAAGCCACAACACCAGCAGCGATAACCATCGGCCTCGGTGTACATAATTGCCACTCATCCGTGGGGTGTAGACATAATAAAATAATTTTTTTTATCGACACTTTATTTGGTACTTTTTACCATTACATGCGCTCGATCTCCTCCTCTGGATGCAGATATTTCAATCCTGTTTGCACGGTGATGACCCCCTATACTGAATAATGCCGACGAATATTAAACGCCCCACCGCGTCTATACGTGTTCGGTATTTTCCAGGAGAGTAATTAATAAAGTTGGTTGCTTGAATGAAACATTATTCTGTCCTAGACGCAGTGCAAAATTGTTCTTTGTTAGCTGGTTTTTGCCCGGAGAGAGGGAGAGCGGGGGGAATACCTTGAACAAACCGCCTAGTTTTCTAATGTCAAGACATTGATCAGCAAAATCCTGCCGTTTCGGTATCTTTTTTTAATAGTCATTTGCGCACTTTTCCACGTAATTTACACTACGTTAACTTGTAATCGTACTGTTCGCCTTGGTTTTTATGTTATGTGGCAAAACTTTTGAACTCCTGTCAATTAACGTGCGTTTAACTGTTATCATTGACCGCTTTTTATGGATTTAGTTGCAAAAATAAATTATTAGCGTCAATAACAATTATTCTTTCGACAAAATTCTAATGGTAATTGTAAGTAATGGATAAAATAAAAAAAAACACTAATGTCGCCAGAAAAGCAATCCCGATACCATTCAATACTCCCTCTAAAACTTTAATGACTCCCCGTCACTTGAGGGTTAAAAGGAATTTTGATGGTTGAAAGTAGACTGGGCAGGTTGCAAAACACGAAAATCTATTATCCAAGAAAAACAAAATTTAGAGGAATTTTAAGATCTCGAAGTGATCTAATCTAAGTATCTATGGTAAACAAGTCTGAGGCGCTAATTTTGAGATATTTTGGCGGATTAACTTTTTACCTATTAATTTTATCTAATTGTCTCCTGTTAAATGTTTATTGGCCGATTTAATTTTCATAATAAGCGTAAAATTTTCCCTCTGGATGCCATAACGAAACGTTGAGACCTTGCGCCGCTCCCAAAGTCGCGAAGAGATAATTCATACCAGTAATAATTTCTGTTTGTTAAAGTACAGTTTCACTTGTTTTACGACAAGGAATTTAATAAGTGGCCTTTAAAAGGTGATATATGTATATACATTACATATCGACCTACACATACCATTTAGATAGATGCTCCTGACACTGAGCCAGGTTATAGCTGTACATCATTTTCTATGTGCAAGGGTTCAAGAGCAGCAACTAACTCAAAAAATTGCACTACTGCAACAAAAATCCAAGTTTATATAATCAAAATCTGGATTCTGGACTTAATTTTGTCACCCCTAATAGTGATGATATCGCTTAATATTTGAAATATTTTTCTGTCGAAAATTTAAATTTTTTGACGGGCGCGAAATTTGAATGTGACGTCTGCGTTGCACTTCCGTTCCCCCGTTTTAGCGTTTCGTTCATGCATTTCGCACGTAAACGTGATCGCAGCTGTCTCAAAAGTGCATTTGGCAACCGGTTACTGTGCAAATGGACACGTAAATTACATTATTCAAGTTAATGCCGGTCAAGGTCAGGACAGCAGCTGAGGAGTGGTCAGAAAAGAAAGCACCGCTGTCTTTTCCAAAATGTCCACAAGTTCTTTCTCCAAAGACAATTGTTTCGAACTATTAGAAGTCACTGCATAAAAACTGAAAATTTGGAATTGTTATTAAAAATTTGCTAAAATAATAGAACACTCAAACAAAGTGATGATCATGGTTTTCAAGATAGTGCGATACTTATTGATGAGTGTCGTGGTCGTTGGGCGTTAGGAGTTTTGCTGGAACGGCGGTCGAGGGTGGCACTTGTCATTTTTTATTTCTAAACATGCTTCGATTTGACTCAAATCTTTTCCTACCTTGTCCTAGCCTTCACTAGAAGCGTGAAATTGTCTTCTTTCTGCCGGAAGGAAGAGGTCCACAATTGAAGGGAGTTATTTCATGGATGGAGGGGTAATTTCCTAGGAAATTATGCGGCGGTTAAACTCCAAGAGATGGTTAATTAATTTAGTTGAGACACCCATCCTATAATTTAACTCGAGCCATACGGTCAGAAATTTGCCGCTCTATTGTGCTAGATATCCCTACTGTTTGTTGTATACATATATGTTATAGGTATATGTGATTTAAGTGCGGATGCCTTTTTGTAATCTGATGTAATCAAAACCATTCTCAGCCGATTTTGTTGGTTTGTTATGTCTGGTGGTGGGTTTTTGGGGAACACTAACTGCCTCTTATCGGATAGGAGGCCGGAGTTTTAGCTGGTAAATCGACCCGAGCTCCCTCAATCAATGAAATGCATACGCCACTGGGTAATGTTTACGAGTTTACGTTATTCAATGCTCATAATCAGCGATATTCTAACTCTGAAATACGAAGTTGTTTGTTCGTATTTTTCGCGGTTCGCGAAATCCGTCCCACTTTAATTTTTCACCCAAACGAAACTTTACTTTACCTATCAGACCGCCACTTCAATTTGCAGACAGCTTGATGTTATTAAAAGTCCATGAATCACAAATCTTTGGTAATTAATCTAAAATTTGATAAGACTCTGAAATCAGTACCTACTACGTGACTTTAAGTCATCGGCGTGGTCTGCAAAATCCTCCGTTTTGGCTGCTTGATTCGATAAAAATTGCTGGCCGATCTGGCATTGACAACTAACAATTTCTTTTCTCCTGGTACTCGCTAATTAAAGAAATTTCTCATTATTTGTTCAATGATTAATCTTTTTTGCTGCAAATTTTGCAAGGTTGATGTCAGTTCATCCATTTGCTCCTGTCTCAGCAGGCGGGCAAATCGGCGCGATTTGCTTGTTTCTTCTTGTAATCGGGAATATCGTATGCAGCCGCATTATTCAGTGCGGATACGCGGTTAATTATTATAAATTGTTGGAATGGCGATGGCACGACTTCCGGGACATCAATTGAATCTTTGATGAGAGTACAACATATTGCCAAGCGACCGATTAAATTAGGCCCATAACTTATTAATGACACAGCGCAGCACCATTTAATTAACAATTTTTTCTTACAATCGATACATGCACGGGAATTAAATGAATTTATTAGTAGTCAGCCGGCAAGTAGGCAATAAATTTAATGTAGGTAGAGGCAATAACTACCAAGTGTTTGTCCTCCCAACTTTTAAACCGGCGAATCGTCGCCGAAGGAGGAAGACCTGCTGGCGCTTAATTTTCATCAACCATCAGAGTTCATTGTTTGGGACGCATTCAATATTTATATGGAAATTTCCAGGAAGTTTTGGCGTGTTGCATGTAAAACTTTTCCACGTCGTTACAACTGCACGGGATTTCAACAGTAATTATTTTTGCTTAGAATATTTAATCAAAACTTACGTGGCGGAATCTAAGGCGACCGAATTTTTTTCATTCGATTTATGTCGTGGAAATGCGTTATTATGTAAAACGATATTGTTCGTTACGCGATATGCGAAGCCGGTAAGGAATTTTTCCTAAGCAACCCGTCGCCGGCTCGAACCAAACCGAAATCATTACGAATTAAGGCCATTCGTTTCGATAAAATCGACGCATTTCTCGAAAAGTTCAACAGACTATCGGTTACCTAATAACGCAAATCCCCGCATTTCTACTAACAACAAAAGTGGGCGTTTTACGAAACGTCAAGGACCATATCGGCAGTTTCGCAACTGGAAACCCACTGCACGAAAAGACAACCGTCGATAGTTGGCGGCGGCCTGATGGACGATTCGCTCTGTATCAATTGTTGCTAACTATTTAATTAATTGCTCTTCTTTCTCCCGCTATGTTTGTGATTAGTTTTAATTGCCAGTTTTAATTGTTGGCTTAGTTTACTTAGTCATCAGTGATTGATGCACGAAATCATAACGCCGGGTTAAAGTAAAAAAAAAAAAAAATTAACGTTCAGAAAGAGAATGTTATTGAGGAAGGGTGGCGGAGTTGAACGACCATGCAACTTTTGTTAGGTGTTGTGAGAATTTAACCATTGATGATGAATTACCGATGATTGTAAAAGTTGGCGTATTCGAAAGAATGGAGAAAGTGGCCTGGATTAATTAGCGGTTTTTCTTTTTTTTTTTAACTATTTACGCACGCACAATTAGTTATCGGGCGCATTAGGAGCAGGGCCGGTCTGCAGATTTCTCTGTTAGTCTCGACTAGGTATTCGATTTGTTTCGCACTTCAGCACCGATTTAACCCTCCAATTCATAATTTAACACAGTTGCTGTCAAGATCTATTTGTACTTACTGTCACAGGATTATGTTGCAATTTAAGGGCAAGAAATGGTTGCAACAGCTGCAAAGCTTAGATTATTTTTGGATGTAATGGTAAAGAAGGCGTGATGACTTGTTGCAAGTATTGCGAACACGTGGCAGCAGAAAACAACTCATCCACTCTTTGTGTGTCGCTTCCTCACCCATTAATTTCGCGCAGTCTAGTAAGTCGACTGAAAGATACAAAAACACCAAAACATTGTTTATTATCCGGAAAAAAATATCGTAATTGGCAAAGTTTTAAAACTTTGTTGCATTTTGTTTAGAACTAGGTACCTAGCCATTGCTGAAAAACAGAGACATCATCGCGTATTCAATGTTGCGTTGTTCTGATAAGAGCGAAAAAATGTCTCAACTTCATATAAAGAATGTTCAGTTTTTTAGTTAAAAATTGCATAACTCCCAGTCTCCTCACTTTTTTTAATGAGCGATAACAGAGCGCTTGTTTTTTTTATTAATGCCGAAGCAACCTGTGGCCTCTCCGTCAGTTGTTCCACGATCCGCCATCTGTCGTGTGTTGTGGCAACCGACTTCCAAATTAATATCTTTATGAGTGAAAAATTTTAGTTAAAATTTCCGGGCCAGTCCTCGGATTTGGTCAAAGTTGTAGAATTTCTGATTCGCCGGTTGCCAGATTTCACCAATTCCGTATCGCATCGCGCACCGATGGTTGAGCTGTGGCGTTAAAAATGGCGAACTAAAATTAACAGCGCGTTAAATTCCATCGCAATTGTCCTTAATCGGTGGATGCGTTGTTGGAAATCGCCGCCAACAGATTCGTATGTTGCCTCGATGAGATTATCACCAAGTCGAGACGGCGTCGAGATTTTAAGTTTCAGAGGAAAGTTAGAATTTTAAGTGAAAGCAAGATCGCCATCGTCGATGAAAAAAATGTGCATAGTAGTAGAAGCTTTCGGCAAAATTTCTAAAACACCATCGTCACGATCTCAAACTACGTAAAAACGACATTTTCTAATAACACCGTTTCGTGGCGCATCAACTTCCCGAAACTCCATCTAAGCAAAATTTATGTTTATGCTGAAAATTATGTTGAAGCGACGAATTTGACGCTTCCAATTCGTTAAATTTCAAGGCCGCGAGCTCTTGAGGTATGCGCTTCCTATTTCGTCCCGTCCACAAGAATTTCGAGCACCTAATAATAATTATTGTTATCATAAGCTTTGTGGTCGGTCGCGAACGCTGCTACACCGAAAATTGTTTTTTTCCCAATAATTGTCACGTCTCATTGGTAGTTGAGCGCCGCCGATGCACGGAATAGGTATTTGTTTTTAGTGGAAATCTCGGAGGGGTTCCTACTGCCATTAATGCAGTTTTTGGTTTCGTCAGGGTTGGAACGAATCGCTGAAGAGTTGATGGGCCGAAGGAAATGGAAACTATACCAAGAATCCATGTCAAGAAGTTATTTGCAACCGTTGAACAACAACATAAAGACGCGAACAAACCAAGAGGAGTGCTGCAAGGACGAAGAGGAACATCAGCACCAGGACTCGGAATTGGACCAAAACGAGGAGAAGCGCCGAGAAATTTCAAAAGACAAGTATACCTCATCGACAAGAGAAGAAGACGGAAAGAACGAAATCGAACGGGAACAGAAGGAAAACGAAAACGAAAAGTCGCCGACGGAAACGGACGAAAGGCTCAAGGATTGGACGCCGCAGACAAAGTGCTACTTTTGCGTGGACGGCAAGCTGGATAGTGAACACACCGCACACGGGGTTCTGGTAAGGACTTTTGTTTAAAAAGAAACAATTATTGCGCGTATATATACATAGAGAGTTTGCCGGTTTAGGAGAGTTGCGAGACTAAATCCGGCAATGTTATTAGGCAACGGCACATAATACGAGGAAATTAGTTTCCTTAAATGGGACAATTTATAAAGTAAATCTGGGCCACGTTGGCCAACCAAGTTTACTAGATCAAGTGGAGTTCAAACGCGCCTGCTTGATGGCGGATCGTACGTTTATACGAGCCGGTTTCTATTGCCGGCCCCCGCCATTTGACCATATATTCAAAGTCGATGCGATTATTTATTGCTCGAATTGATTATTATCAATTTCTGAACTAATTACACACGGCGGCAAATGAGAAACAAGGCCTTGTCCACCTATAAATCGGCATTTCGTAACGAGCTAACGCTCTAATTGAGACGGTAATGGGTTTGGTCTCGAAAACAAGGAAAACCGGGACTTTAAAACGAATTGTCCGGAAAAACAAGTTGCGCTCTGTGTCGCTATCGATTCTTCTTGTTTTCTCTTCCGGCCATCATGTGACCAGCCTGAGCCCAGAAAGATGCACCAACGACAATAAACAAATTTAATTCAATCAACAAAACTTCATTTAACACCTCCATAAGACAAATCACGCGCTCTACTTATTCTCATGCCTCCCGACGTCTTGGTGACAACATTAGACATTACCCAAACCGGCTCAGTTACATTGGTAACGTCCAGAATTGTGAAATTATCTGGAGACCTATTACCGTAACTGTTGGAAAAACATTTTTATAGCACAACCTGTAGTATGGACACTTCTGAGTCTCTAAAATTGTATTTTTCCTTCCTTGTTTGACATCGATTTGGTGTTGTCATTTTCTTAATAATTTTCTTCGCCGCCCAAATGGTAGTTATTTTGTATCAATTTCCCGACCCATGATTAAAAAATGGACTGAAAGCACCGCGAATATCAAAGTTGAACACAACGAAAGCTCGCAAGTTTCATTGAACCTGTTGAATTCTCTTAATAATATAACTCGCCCAATTCACTTAATGCTGCTGGATTGATTCGAGTTGTCCAAAACATATTTTAATTAATATTATGCTCGTTTTGTTATGTAAGGCAAAAAAATTGCGGATACACACTTTTGACTCAGAATAAGTTCCGTTTCAATTACTGTTTCATAACTAACTATAGCATTGATGGCACTTTTCCAAGTTTTTTTTTTTTAGTTTTTTGTGAAGAAACTTGGGATCGATACTTAACCTTTTCTGGCTGTAATGCAATAACTATTTTTTTTTATAATCGTAGTGATTGGTAGTTAATTGTTTCCTCGCGCGTGTTAGCTTGTCATGGATGATGGTTGTGATGTTAGTAAGAAATTTGGCCAAGGACATCGAGAATCTTTACAGATAATTATTTGTAAATTGGGTATCAATAAAGCAATAAAATTTATAAATTTTCTAATTACTTGCGGGCATTTAAGTTGTCGTTGCTGAATTAATTAAATTTTTTTTAAACGTGTGTTTACCTTCACAAAGGTCGAAACGCTAGATAAAAAGTGGCGTGGAGTTGTAACAACTTTTAGAGGAATAATTGCTGCAGGAAAGCAAGAATAATTATTTTTTATGGTAGGTAAATAATCAATTTCAATAATGCAATCACTGTTCGGTCATGCTGAGATTTTAAGGAAGTAGGTACGTTATTATGGCGAGACGACGTGAAAACTATTCCACGTCGCCCTTACCTAGATCAGTATTTTCGAGTTCGATAGAATCAATTCTCATGAGAACTAAAGTAAATTATTCATAGAAATGCCGAAATGAGCCAATTTTATGGAGTCTCAGATTCTCGAACTGAAGAATGCAAGCAACTTCTTTATAATTTGAAGATGCTCATCTTTTGAGAAGTAAAGTCATATGAATTTGGTAAATTGTTCAAACATTGTAAGGAAAAGAATACGTAGTGGAGTATGTAAAATTGGCGGATGCGCCGGGAGAATAGCAGGCAACGTTAACGCAGAGTTGATGCCTAATTTGTTGGTTACAATCGAACCAAAAAACAAAATTTTACAAGCAGGGCACTTGATTTTTTGTGCAAATTTTCTTTACCAGGGGACTTTAAAATGGTTTTACCTCAAATTTGCACGAACCATCCGGTAGTTACACAAATAGTTGTTGGTAGCATTATTATTTAGTTAATCCTGTTGCTGTCAATAATTGCACGAGTTATTTGTTTGTATTTACATTAACTTGAGTTATATAAAGTTGTGTTTAAGCGACAGGCTTGCATAGGGAGTTTGCTGTTTAGAGTGATAGTTGAAAGGTCTAGATCGGCAAACATCTTCTACTTTTAAAATGACGTCACTTACGTAACAATGCTTTTTTGCTATTGCCCCTTATCTATAAACGTCATCATCTCTTATCTAATATCATCGATGATAAAACGTCGAGCCTCGCTTTTGCTTGTTACGACTCCTTAAAAATCTCAATTGGTGATAATTTTCTCAATATTGGATTAAATTCGACCCGATATGATAAGAGTTTTTCTATTGATGTGAAAAGCTCATTACTACAGTGAGAGTGCCGCCTATAGCGACAACTAGATGCTTCTCCTGAACTTTAATAACTTGCACAAAATCTCCGGTTACCCTGTAAATTTTGTTGAACTTTTCTGCTCAGTGTTGAATGACGTTGTGATTTTGCAGAGTCCCCGCCATTCGGACTCCGATTCATCAGACAGCCACAGTGACAACGAGGTACCGCCATCTCTTACCCCGTCAGCGACGGGTTTGCTCAACAACAACAACAACAACCACCGCCACAACCACCACCACCATCACCGGTCGTCCGTGCATCCGGTATCCCCCGCCAACATGACGACGATAGAAAGCGTCACTTCCATGGCGGCATTGGCGGCGGCTTTTTCCGGCGGCAACTCGCCCGGAACCCCGGCCCCCCATATGCCCTTTTATGCCCCCAACATTTTGTCCCACAACTGGTATCTTGCCAACGTGGCCAGGTCGTTTCAGGCTGAAAGATTGACGACGCCCGTCGACGCCGTCGTCGACAAGCACACCGGCGGCGAACAGCCGCTGGATCTCAGCAAGCAGGGCTCGGCCAGCATCAGCGGCGTTCCCGACAACAGAATGACGAACAACTTAAGGCTGCCCACACTCGACACCAAACACATATTCAAGTGAGTTTCGGACAAAATTTCGTTTCGCCGCTCTAGCTCTATATCGACAAGCTTTCGGCGATAGCCCTGCCAGACGGTTCACGGGTACGCAAAAATTTCTTATCGTCTGTATTTGGTAACGATAACACTTTCAATGTTTCCTGTGCGAAATCTCTTCGAATGACCCGAGGTAACCTGGAAAATTCGAGACACTAGTTATCTAGATCGTTATTTTTTATTTCGATAAATGGACATTGACTAGTGGACAAAATTACTCGCCTACTTAGTTCAAGACTTTTTCTACTATTTAGAATTTTTTCTGTATACTAGGCAATAGTGACAACCTTGTAAGTTGGGCAAAGAGGTTTTATTGCGGATGCAATTTATCTGGGTTCAACGTTTTTAGAAACTTGTAAACGTTTCCAATTAAATTATCAGCAGGCGATTGTTTCTTTAGTATTGTCCTTCATTTGATTTAATGTCGCCCCCACACGTGTTTTCTAATTTAGGATTACTTTCGCTGGTTACTCGATCTTGATTTGTTTTCCTGCTGCCGTAATTTTAATTAAAGTTACCCTCCTTGATTACTTGATAAAGCGAATAAGTCTATAATTTTATTGTTAATAATATTGTCTAATAACTTTCCCTCTCTTCCCTTTTATTTCTTAAGAAGTCTTGCATTAAATGCAAAATCGTTTACTTTCCTACAAACTTTTTTCAAAATTTAAGTTGCTTATAATGAATTATATTAAAATTGAAATGTGGCTTTTTGATCAAATTTTTTTTTCTGTAACCTGCAGTGACTTAAGTAGGACGATCAAGTTTAATAATTTTGCAAGAAGTCTTTACGTCTTAATTGGCGTCTGTTGCTTCTGTCTGGAGCTGGCCCGTTCGTATTTTGGGCCAGGTGTCGGAACGAGTTCTGCAAGTGTCAAAGCGTTCGAAACGTTTGTTTGAAAAAAATGGTGGCAGCTCGACTTGTTTTGGCGCGTTGAAATTGTGCGTGAGACGAAATTGTGCTAGATTTCCAGTCTAGGCACGAGACAATTTTTATTATCGTCACCTTTGAGAAGGAACAACCGAGAACGCAACAAAATAAGTTTAATGCCATTAGCAAATGCAGTGGAAGATAACGGGAGTTGTGACCGATAAATGTATTTATTTCAGAGAAAACGCATCGACTTTTAACGGTTTTAACATGTTTTTAACGTTGCATTTGTTATTGACCCCTTTCAGATTAAAAGTACGACGAGTTCATTTAACTGAATGTTTTTTGTCTTTAAGGAAAATATCTAATTTTAACACAATAGTTCACTTGAGAGCACTTCGCCGATGATACGCCATCACTAATATGTTATTCGTTTCATTTTTATTGTTATTTTGCGCAAATATTGCTGCCCTATTTCCCCCATTTGCAAAATTCACTCCTACAGTTGTTCAAACTCGAATTTTAATCAGGGCGGCTCGGGGGCAAAAATTGGTTCGACTCAGGACGATTTCCAAGGATCGAGATCCGCTTCTCTCCTCAACAATGGCCTTTTAATCTTCCTCCGCTCCATTTGGCGTAAAAAATGGCGATTATGGCAGCCTGATTATTTAGTCTTTGCTATCTGCGGGGTCAATCACTTTACCCGTTGCATCTGGTCTATTTGTTTTTTATATCTGTATTAATACTGTTTACTGTCTATGTTTGCAAAAAGCAGTTGCGAAAATAATTTCGATGCATTTTTCTCGAGTGTTTGTTTGGTGCAAATTGTGCCGAAGTGTTGTACAGAATCGATGATCGAAATGTCGTCTAATCTGGTCCACTTTCGGGGTTTATCGCAAAAATACAACAACGTCGTCACCGAAAGAACGTACGACGCAATATGTTTTTCGATGGGATAGGTTAGTAAACTTTTTTTATCTCGAATTTTGTTTGGACGAAACGCGATGATAAGACATCATCATTGGTTGTATCGGTTATTTGTGTTGGTTACGTGAATAGCGAAAAAACAAGAGGGCGACGTAACCCAAAAACAATTGTATCTGGTCAAGTTCAATTTTTGTAAACAAGTCGAGTGTCTCCTTTTTTTGTTGCAACCTTGACAATCAGACGTTTTTTAATCGTTATCACAAAATTAATTGCAGCCAAATAGTGGCGACCGCTATCTTTATTTTCACAGCAAATCCAGGACACGACCCAAATTTATTTATATGCATCGAGATACTTTTGAGGGAGATTCGTCACCAGACACCTTTGAACAAAGGGAGGGAATCACTGTACTGAAGCCAAATTTCAGTTCGGTTGTTTAGTTTAGAACTTGCAATTGTTGTAATTGTTGCAGCTTCGATAAAACTAAAATTATTGACTGAGGGACGGCGCGAGGGTTGTGCAGTTTGACTGCGACCAATTTTCTCAACTATCTTAGTCGTGGTGGCAGACGTACGGCTTCCCGAGCTCGTTGGCAGAATTGCATTGTGGCCCGGCGTTGTTTGCATGCATCTATCGACATAGTGCAACGACGCCCTTGTCCCGGTTTAGGATTTTTGCCTCTATGAGAAATGCATTGACATTAATTTGCAGCCGGTAATTTAGCTTTGGCTAAAATAACAATTTCCTCAAATAATCGCTTCTAATAACCGGCGTCCATCTAGCAATTGGCAATTTGAAAAAGCAAAAAGTAATAATTAGTCGTGATGTTTGTCCAGTCGTAAGTAATTCACTGGCATTAAGATTGACATGGAAAGGCCAGAATCCACGCAAAAGTTGTGTTGCCCGCCCTGTGCGGCAAATTGTGCCGTTAGAGTTCTCGAAACTTGTTTTCTAACATATTGTGCAAGTTGCGACCATGGAAATTTTCGTTTTGCTTGGTTGCAGCTTGCACGTTTTAGTTGTTCGGACAACCTCTCATAAGCTATAATTTCAGTTCTGATTTTAGAGCGAAGCCTAGGATGTCGGCGGTGGCCGGTAGACGGACGTATACCGAAGATGAGTTGCAGGCGGCCCTCAGGGACATCCAGTCGGGAAAGTTGGGGACGCGCCGAGCGGCGGTGATTTACGGCATCCCGAGATCGACGCTGCGAAATAAAGTCTATAAACTTGCCTTAGAACGTGAAAGGGAATCCCACCTGAACACTTCCACTCCATTGAAGCTGGACGAAGAAGAGGCCATGGATGACGACAAGGAACTATCCGGAGCCGAAGAGGAGAAGGAAGTGGAGAAGGCGCTACAAGCACCCCTGTGTGATATTCTTAGATTTTCAAATATGGAAATTCCCCCAGAGGCCTTGAAAGCTATCATACAGAAAAGCAGAGAAGGTCAGGAGACTTGGGCCGGGTTGGAGCATAGTGAGATCGGACCTTATATCCAAAATTTGTTGTTAGCTTCGCAAAATATTTTAGCAAATCAAAAATCACTAGACAGTACGGTTTTAAATAATGTGGTGCCAGAGTTCGTTAAGAGGATCATAACAGAAGACCAATTCAAGATGCAACACAACGGTGATAACGACAAGTTGTCGAGGCCGAGTCCTTCGAATTCTGTCACGAGTAAAGTAGATAGACTTCGATCAGAATCGGACATGGAAACTGATGAATCGCCTTCGAATGTGATACTAAAAATTCCGTCCTTCAAGCCGACGTCGAGTAAGAACGGATGTGATTTATTTAGGAGTTCAGCGGAACCAAGTAGTATGGTTTCGCCACCTGTCACTAGCGAATCGGGATCACCGCCGATCCTCCCCGGTAAAGGCATGACGATCAAAGACGTCAAGGATGTAATAGCTCAAAGTATCAGTCAAAAGTTCCAACAGAATCTGGAACCGGCTAGAAGGCCCCCAATCATGGAAATGGACTTCAAACGAGGAGGCTTCACTCCCCCGCTAGGCAGCGGAATATCAGTAATCAAAACTCAACTCCACCAAGACTTGACGCGATCATATCAATCACCGCCCAAGCCTCAACAAAACTCTTCGTCGGGTTCAGGAACCGGTGGTAAAGGTACGCGGCCGAAACGAGGCAAATACCGCAACTACGACCGGGACAGTTTGGTCGAGGCAGTCCGCGCCGTACAAAGAGGCGAAATGTCGGTACACAGAGCGGGCAGCTATTACGGCGTCCCCCATTCGACCCTCGAGTATAAAGTGAAAGAGCGGCATCTAATGAGGCCCCGAAAACGCGACCCGAAACCCAATCCGGTCGACGAAAAAATCGCCAGTTTAAAACAGAACGACATAATACGTAATTCACAAGACAAATTAAAACAAGCAGTCATGAAACCTCCCCAAAAATTCCCGCCAACCTCCCCGAACGGAATGAAACTGCCAATGTTCGAGCCGGGAATGGCGCCGTTACCCGGCTACAATCCCGCACCTTTCCCCTTCTGGCCCCATCCGGGTTTTCATCACATTCCCCTAGAATACGGAAGGAATCCGCCAACGACTCCGTTCCCACCCAATCCCGAATTCTTCGCGTCGCAAATGATGCAGAAACTCCAGGAGGAATCGTCGAGAACGATGGTCAATAGCGGAGGACAAGTTGCGGCCGGTCCCAACACTCCCGCTTTGGCGAAGAGCGCCAGACAAATTGCCGAATCTTTGCTGGACGGGACGGGGTCGAACGGTTCTTTTTTGGACGGCATCATCAGGTCGAGTCTGGAGTCGGGCGTTCCCACGTCGGACGACAAGAAAGAGGACAAGAACGTGGCACCCGAGAACATGTCGAACAAAGCGTTGCTGGATCAACTCTGCAGGAACAGTAGGTTGACGCCGCTTTCCAAGCCGGCCCTGACAGAACCCAACAGTTCGGGGGACGAGTCCTACAGGAAAGGAACGAGTCCTCTGAACTTTGCTGGAGGTGAGTCAGGCACAAACAGCACCTCCGGCGCTAGCTGCCGGACCAAACCCAAAGTAGTTAAGAGGCGATCAGAAGTCGTAATGTTTGATAACACTCAATAAAAATAACACTTGTTAAGAAGAAAATTTTAGTGTCAAAAGTCGCACAAACTTGCAATTAGGAAAGGGAAATGTTTGAGAAGTTTGTAGAGGAACTTAAATAGAAGAATTATTGCTAGAATTGACTGCGGTCTTTTGAATGTCTCTTAACGTTAAAGATTGAGTTGAATTTGTTTCTCGATTGTCTAATTACAATATGTGTAATTAAATTACTCACTAAAATAATTATGCAAAATTAACCAATTAAGGGTCGTACATCGCAAAACCACAATAATATTTTTTCATGGTTTTATCTTTTCACTTCTTTGTCAATCGTTAAGTAGTCAGATGGTTCGAACTACTGTTTGATAAAATTTGTGTAACTGAAACCATCACAAGGTGATAGATGCTCAAGCGTTGTCCGACTGAATTCACCCGGCGCCTCCGCCATTTGTCGACACTTCAGTTGATCGAGCAGAGTTCGTGTCATCTAGCAAGTGTCGTCGTTGACAATGCACTTACCTACTGGTTGTAACAATCACCGGGCCCAGCTTGATCAAAAAACGAGTCAATTTTCTTTATTAAAAGTAGGCAAGTGGTGAAGGAGGCATGTGAAGATCATAATTTAAAATTTAAGTACAACTCTCCGTTGCAAAAGTCAAATTTCGGCGACGAAAAAAAGTTAAAGGTGTCTTTTTTCAGCGTCCAACTCCAAGGACGGGATGATGGACACGTCGCCGTTGCGGTACGACCGGATGGACGCTTCCGAGTTGGCGACGATCGAGTTGTCGAACGATTCGAACGATTCGACGACGATGATGATGAGGCGGTCGCCGTCCAAGGACGATGAAACGAAAACGACACCGCCACCTCCAGCACGAATTTACCTGAACAAAGATCTGGCCAATCCAGACAACCTTCAACCCGAAATGTTGATGCGTTTCCGGGACTTGCTGCCGGACACGGAACGGAACGGCAGCATCAGCGAAGGTATAACAGGAAGTGCCTCCGATAATGACGCGCCTCAAGACTGACACCTATCTATCGTAAGTGAGAGATTTTTATACTGAAGATGTGTAATTTATTAGGAAATTACGTGGTTGTAAGTGAATATCGAGCTCGATGACGGTGTTTGTTGATCATTATTTATTCTTGTTTTTTTTTATCATTATTGTTTTTAGCGTATAGTGTTTTGGTAAGCATCAAAGCAGTGATTTGTATATTAGATGTTTTTTGACTCTAAAATGTACCCGTATTCAAATCATACCATTCCTGCAAGGTAGCCAAACCAGCCTGAAGTTCTCTAAATTGCGCTTTTGGAATTATTCACGACGAAATCTCAAACTCGGTGTTTTGTTTCAATGTCGAAATGATCGCTGTGTCGTTTGGCTATCCTGCAAAGATATGTGTTTATTGTTCGATGTATTTGGCATGTACCAAAAAAAAAACTAATATTCCAGAATGTATCATCAGTGTACTCTCTATGTGTCTTCAACGTGGCGTATACCTCAAACTGTATAAAGTTCATGCGATACATGTTCACGCATTCAGCTGCTTTGATGATGAAGGTTCATATATCGAAAACCCTTGGGATTATCCCAGAATTGAAAAAATTATATCTATCTGTGATTTATTCAAAATTTTTGATGTATATTTTCTCTAAAAATATCTTAAATATTATAAATATAAAAATTAAACAATTAGAGGTAGTTAATTGATATGATTATGCGATTCGTTGGCGAACTGAGTGGAGCGGCCGTTTTGGTCAGTTTTCCAACCGATTTTTTTTTGTTTATTCTATGACAATGAAGTGCAATTAGATGGTATATACATAATATATATTTACATCAATATTAAGTAGTATATAAGATATATTAAATATATTATATATTTGAAATGGAAGCTATTTTGTTTGAGAGATAAAAGATTGAACTCCAGGTAGAGTTTAAACGCTTCATTCCCCTTCAACAACCGTCAGATACGCAACCAACCACAAACCAAACCGATACCGACAGTTATGAGTCGGTCCTGGCGACGGGCCACATTTTCAAAAAAATCAAATAACAATGAAAACCACCATCACACGTCCAGCCACGACCGACTCCCCAAACCAAAACAGATTTACAGTATAACACACATATTTAAGTTGGACCAATAATATTGCAGTTGTAAATATGGTATGCTTTTCATACATATCGTTTGGTGGTTCGCCCGATTTCGGGAAGATCCCCTCGTGGGACGTCACGGAATCGGCTGCGCCGCCAAAAACCAAACATTCCAACCATATATGTGCCAGATTTTTTATTCGCAACAATTAGAGTTGAAACAATTGAATTATAACGCAGATTGTGATCTCCGGGACTGCGGCCCGTTGGATCGTCAGAAAGCATTTTTTCCAAAAATGTAATAAAGTTGATTTTGAAGCTGCGAGCTTCCCAATTCTAGTAGTCCTAAGGTTTTAAAAAAACACTGTATTTTTAAATGTTTGTGTGTTTCACTTTTGCGCTTGCCCAATAATACCAAAACCAGTCAAGAACGCGTCGTCGTTTTCAAACACGACGGTGTCTGTTTTTGGCAGCAACCAAAATACTCTTTCGGCTTGTATCGTAGTGTGTACCAAAATAATAATAATAATAATAATTAAAAAAACTTGTTCGCGGATCGAAATAGTTAACAAACACAAAGCAAGTGTGCCACCGATTCTGTGCAATTTATTGAATAGTGTTAATTCAATCCTACATTATTTCCATGTGATAATTTGTTACGAAGACGTTTTTCTTTCACCTTTTCTCAAATACGCGGTCCAAATTTACAGTGTATAAAAACCACCTTATTAAAGTATACGCGTAAAAACAATATTTTTAGTACGTAAACCTCTCTGAAAAGTTGCATGTTGCTTGAAAAGCGCGCGATATAATCAAAACAAGTTGTGTTCTCTTTTTAAACATTGTTGAAACGTTCTTGCAATCGTTTTATTTGCGACGATTTTGTTTTGCTGTAATTTTTTACCATTAATAATTGTTGATCGAGTTTTGGTCTACCGTCGTCCGCTTCGGTACAGAGCGGCCTCTATTCATTTTCCCCAGTAACGTCCCTCCGTATCCAAACGAACCGGTGGAGCATTACGTAAATCTTTTACATGTAATTTTGCACCAAACGTGTCAGTATTTTTTTCTCTTTTAAAAAAAGTAACGGACCAAGGTCTTATTAGATTCTAGAGACATCATTCCACACGTAGCTTTTCACTACTACAAGACTTTTATAGTTTCTATTCCTAATTATTTTTTTACATACACACATAATTTTAATGATTTTTTATATCAACGTATTTGTTAATTAATTTTTAGTTGCCTAGGATAGTGATACGATTTAAGTTTCGCTTTACAACCGTGTATATAGTATACTGTTTCAGCGCACTTGAATGTCGTGTGCCTGCAGATTATAAAACTTACAAAAAAAGTTGAAACCTCTCAGCAAGTAATTCAGTTCGTTAATAATATTATGACAGTTTTACGTTTCAGCAACCATAACAAACAATAGTTCTCACACAATTGCCCACATTTAATCACATTGATGAAGAGCAGATTTTACGTAAAGATGATATTTTATGTAATGTTGTGTTGTTATGTTATTTATGTTGCAATATTTGTAGGCATTTCTGGGTGCAGTTGTTTTTTCGTAGCACCGCTATACGTAAACTGATCTGACGGGGCCATCGCCGCCACCGTCAGAACCAGTACTGTATGTACTTGTGTCGACTGGTTTTAAATAATTTATTCGTTCACCCTGTGAGACACCCAATCCATACTGTAGATTCGACAGAGTGTATACTTAATAGCTGGTAGTTACTATACGTCATACTTGACACTTACAGTACAAGAGGTTAGGTTTAATACCCACTATATAGAGTTTTTTGTAAATGAAACACTAATAACCAGGTGATGGCACTTAACTAACTTAGATTAAGGTTTTACTTAGTACGTAACGTAAAAGTAGTTTAAATGTAGGGCCCAAAGCTCTTCATCGATGTGGTAGCAAACAAACTACAGGTTCAAACTAGACAAAAGTTTTTTCTCATGGCATATTTAAAAACTTCAATAAGTCGACAGTTTTAGCTTTTACTTAATATCGTAAGTCATATTTCTTTGCTAACAACGAAAGTGTTGGCGCTAGCATTCGTTACAGTTATGCAACTTTGTGTTAAATTGGCTGTTTTTAGTAATTCGAAAATCGAAACGCTTCTAAAGCACTTAATTTAAGTAAAAAATTTGAAAGCACACAACACCAAAAAGTGTCTTCGTTGTTTTGATAGTATTTTTGTACCTGTTCTCGGTGCGCGATTCGTTTAATTTTTTCTAGTCTAAAAATGTGCTTAAAAAAATTGGTAGAAATTTAAAAATGTGATCGGTAAAACTTGATTAAGACTGATTATGAGTACGCGAAATTTCATTTGAAAATTTTTGAAATATGCCATAACTAAAATAAAAACATCTCCGTTGCATACACTGGGACCAAAAGTACTGATTCATATCCGAAATATCAAAAACAATATCAAAATTCTTCATTTCAGTCAAATAGTGTTTGCGGGCCAGTGTTTCGTCGTCAGGCGAAATTCGGCCCGCGACATCTCCGTTCAGCTTTCTTTGAGAGATATTCCATTTTTTGACAATATGTTAGATTAAAAATCGAGATTTGAAAGTCGTTGGAATTGGGCGACTTTGAAGTCCGAGAGTCGTTCATATTATAAAATTGTGACTATAAATGCCTTTTAGCGTGAATATTATATTATATCAATTTGTTGTATTTTCACATGTAAAGGAAAAAGGCTAGACAATGGTCACCAAAACATCATCTGTTTCACCGTATTCGGCGTCAAAATTTTTCTAGCATTTTTCCTGGAATACAACGTGTTCTTGTTCGTAAATATCTGTGACTTGTAAATCATGTTTTATTAAAAGTTAGATGTTTGAACAATTGCTTTGTGGGAAATTGTTATTTTCAGAAAATATTTTAAAACCACAAAAATACAAAAAAATACCATACACATTGTATATTTATAATGTAATTCTGAAGTATACCAGTATTTATTATACTGTGGACTACATTAAAATGTTCGTGCTCGTTTTATTTCCGCAACACAAGCCCATCCCTTTCCGTTTCAAAATGAAATGAATGAATCATCAAATTTCCACTCATTCTAGAAATTATCTAATTCTCCAAAAACATCAATTTAAAAGAAAAAAACTCGAAAATTGTGTAAATAAGAAGCTACAAAAAATTTCTTAGGTTTTAAACTAATGTTGCAGAATAGTTAATACTTGTCTGTGTAGAGCTAATCATATTCTCGTTAAGAAAAAATATCACTTTTCTCTTTCTGTTCGCGTTTAAGAAATAGTTCCTAGATGCCTAGATAGAGGTAATCCCAATTCCTTTAAGAAAGAACTTGCTATTCTGTTACTGAAATTTGATATTTTTTTAACATGACCTTTGCTCGTCAGTTAATTTTGAACGTGCAAGTCTTTGCAACTAAAAAAGTCACATGTTGCAGGAAGCTCTTGCGAGAGGTGCTTCTTTTGCTCTAATATAATTATTAAGATTAGTAGTTTTTTCAGTTCATTTTCGCGGGTTAAGGATTTGGCCTAAACCTATCTAAACACAGATTTGTTCTTTATTTTTTTACGTTTATTGAAACAAAAAATCAATAACTATGGTAAACCGCCTCCGTTAAATATTTTATTTAATCAGTCACGTACACAATAAGGCAAAAGCACCAGTTCACCCCTCACACAGCACCAGTGAGTTCCAGGGACCGCATTTCACATCAAGAACGGTTTCCTTAGAAAAATCATGCAGGTAAGTCATTTCACTGAAAATTTCAGTCTCCTCATTCTTCAATTGTTTATACTTGTTCCAGCCGCACCCGAATAATTGACCATTGTCTAAAAACAAAATTTCATTAACAAGTAAATTCAATAGTTTAGGGAGTGGCGTAAAACCTAGTAAAACTATGGTGTGGCGTGCCCCGCAAGCCACTTTTTTTACGTTGACTTCCAAATTCAGCACCTGGGGCGTAGCCATAGCGGTCACCTCGTCGTCATTCGTTTTGTTCGTTGCAAGTCCTAGTTGGCCGTTGCCATTCCATCCCCAAACGTAGACATCTCCTTCTTTGCTTACAGCGCAAGAATGCCAACCTCCAGCTGCTACTGTTTCAATTGGAATCCCTCCTAGAGCTTCGACGAATTTCGGTTCTATTTCGTTATCGAGGGAGCCATGTCCCAACTGTCCTCGACTGAAACTGACAATGTTAAAAACTTTTCGAAGGCTTTTCAACCATTACCTGCCAATTCCAAACGAATAAACGTTGCCTTTGCTATCTAACAATAGGCAATGTTCTCGTCCTGTTTGTACGTTGACGATGCCGCGGTTTTCGAAACTTAATTGATTGGGGATGTTGAAGAATTTACCACTGATTGATTGGCCGATGGTAATTTTTGAATTGGCGCTAATTTTGCAAATTTTATCGCTACCATTCAACAATTTTGGCAGCTCTTGAATATCGTTAACGTTGTCTTTGGATATTTTTGCAAGATTCCCGTTTTCAAACAGTACTAAAATTTTGGTCTCGTTGCACGAAATTTGCTTTATTTTGTGTTTAAATTTTTGAATTTCGGTCGGTTCAGAGTTGGCGCCGTAAAAAATTAGAGAATCGGCAACCAACAATACGGCGTAGGTGTAACTAACCTCAATTTGCCGAAGATTTTCAGCGCTGAAATCGATGAAGTTTTCCACCAAAGACTCGCCATTCATGAATTGGCGGTAAAGATTGAAACCCTTGTGGTACACTTTCATGGTATTGATTTGTTTAGAAGTTATTGTTGACAGTTATTGCAACGGGTTGACTCACGGGTTGGTCGCGCTGTTTTCCTTGGTTTGTGGGCACTCAAATACGTGGAAATTGTTCCAAAAACGTGATAATGGTAAGGGCATGTTCTAACACTAATTTTGGGTGGAAATATACGAAGAAATCAGAGGGAAACGGAAAAATTACAAAATTTCTGACACTTCGACACTTGGGTTTGATGTCAAATTAGTTGTCATGGAAACAGAAACAAACATAAGTGTACCGACAATTATATGCAACCAGTTATACACAATTTAGATGCATTACGTGTATTGCAAGAATTATTGCAAAGTCGTAGTTTTATTTTGCAAAAACGTAGACTTTAATGTATTGCGTAATACTTTTTTTAATTAATTAAAAGTAGTTTTAAAACGTCAACAGTTTGAAGAGTGAAAATGGTTAACCAGCAATGTCGCTAATGCTAACTTGTTACCTCAGGGTGCTGGCCAATGGAACGACCATCATTAGCACTCTCTGATAACGATTATTGTTATTTACATCGGAATACGTGTTTATGGTAGTTTGATAAGTTTTTTTGGAAGAAATGCCACAATTATTTTTAAAATACCTTGTCTCTGTGTTTTTTTAGGGCCTTTTATCACTTTTGCGCAAACTGAGGGCCGCCCCTGAGCGAGAATTGCGCCTCCTTCTCTTAGGGCTGGACAATGCCGGTAAGACCACCATTCTAAAAACTTTGGCCTCTGAAGACATCAACCACGTCACCCCTACCGCAGGATTCAACATAAAATCCGTAATTTCTGAAGGTTTTAAATTGAACGTGTGGGACATTGGAGGGCAACGCAAGATCCGGCCCTACTGGAAGAACTACTTTGAAAACACCGACGTTTTAGTAACCGTTAAACGAAATCGCCTTTTTCTCTGGTAATCGTGATTTTTGCAGATTTACGTCGTGGACTCGTCAGATAAGAAGCGATTGGAAGAAACTGGAATCGAACTGTACGAACTGTTAACTGACGACAAATTACAAGAAGTGCCTTTGTTAGTTTACGCCAATAAACAAGATCTTCCTGAGTCGTTGTCCGCCTCCGATCTGGCTCAAGCTTTAAATTTGCCTTCCATCAAGGACCGACCGTGGCAAATTCAAGCATGCACTGCCGTGCAAGGAACCGGAGTTAGAGACGGAATGGAGTGGGTGTGCAAAAGCATCAAGAAGAAGTGATTTCGACAAGAATTGCTTTCGAGATCACGCATCCGTCCAATTTCACTTGCACAAGAACAAAAACAAATTTGGGTTTTTATTTTTGCAAAATTTCAAACTAGGCGATTAATTGTAATTTTTTTATTACCAATTGCCTATTAAATTTGTTACTTCGAATAATTTGTTTTGTAAAACTTCCAACTGAACCGAGAAAAATTTTTACAATTAACGAATAGAATTAGCACGAATTTTGCGGTTTCGCTTTGATTTGCTGTAATTGACGAAGTACTTGGTGGAGAAAATTGCAAAACAACTCAGTTGCCGCTGTCGACAGTTAGCAATAATTATTGTTGGAAGCACTGACCTTTTTTATTGTTTCTGGTGTACTGCCGCAGATAATGGCCTTAATTAAAAGTGCTTATTCAAAAAGCTGCGTTTGCTCCGTGCTTTATTTGTTTTAACTCGCCAAGTTTTACACAAATTTCAAACACAACAATTACATTATTTAGTCACCGTGAAGTCTACAAGAAATTGCTACAAATCTGAAAACATCTTTCGATAACGAGCAAGATAAGAAAACGTGATCAAGAATCTGTGACTAAAGTAACGACACGTTTGCAAAAGAATTGAATGCAACTGGTTTTAAAAAAGTCTCTGAAACTCGATCAATATGGGCATTATCACTTTACAACAATGTTCTTTGTTGTCAAATTTTAAGTGCCGTTTTGATGACCAATTTTTATTATTTTACAACGCATGTGTGACTTTACTGACCATCTTATATATTTTCTTTATTGCGCACAGTTAATTTATGGATAAGCTAACTTTGACAAGATTATTTATTGATGATGCAGATATAATTAGTTTACAGGAAATTGACAACCCCCACAGTTATCAATGACGAATTTCCAAAGATCATAAAATTTTTAACTACTCCTTGCCAATAATCTTATCGTTGGGCTTGTGGGATGCCCCTATTGTCTTTAGAATTTCAATTACCACAAACTTTTTATGATGGGGAAGTCTACCTGCTTGAAGTAAATTCTCCTGTAAACTCTGGATAATTTCCAAAATGTTTTTTTGTCAGTTGGTCGCTAATTTATTTGATAAACAAATTTCGGACTGGTTTCGATCTCGTCAAGAATTAAAATCACCAAGGTCTTTGGAATGAAGTTTATTGACCCCGACTTCACTTAAATATTACTCCGAAGCGTTACTGCAGCGCCTACGAGCAGAGTCACGATATTATTTGGTAACGGACTGTGATTCAGATGGCTTCGACCCGACCTAACCACATCAAAATTTAAATCTAAGAAGGTTTTTTTTATGTCAATTTATTGCTTTCTATTTTTCAGTTAATCCAGCTTGAGTCATTAAGTTTATACCTACCTCGTTGGTTTATACCATCATTAGTAAGCTCACTTTTTTCCGGAAGCGTTCTTATTTCTTTTGAGTCAGATGCTTTGGATGCAAATATTCACAACTGTTTTAATAGAAAAGTTATATCATAACGCTGATGAAACCGACAACTTTTTTTAAATTCAGCCACATCCTGTCGAACGATGCAATAATTTGGCACAACATTTTGAATTTTTAGATACCTACCTCTGCATGTTAGACAGGAAATGATATCTCCGAAAATCTTTTGAACTATAGCAGCAAGTAAAGTGTCTATCTGTGAGTAGTAGTAGGTTTTCAGGTTTTATTCTTAGAAGATAAAAAGAAAAAATTAGTTTACTCTTATGTAAGATTTGTCACCGCATCACCCTCCCTCCAGTGAAACTTTTTAGAACTATTTTAAATTCGATAATCATTAAAAGATAGTTTATAATCCTTTCAAGAAGCGCCTTCCTAATTATTGAAGAAATAGTATCAAAACACGCAGCACTAATAATTGTTAGTCAAAAAATTAAATAACGTTGACAACTGTGATACTTACATAGATTTAATAATTTTAGAAGATTTTGGCGTCGGGGTCACGACTTTTGAACAAAGTGCCGCATAAAAACTGACAATTCTGCGGTCATCCGAAGACAACTTTGGTTCCCGGAGCCGGTTTCTTCGGCACCATTCGAAATTCTTGACGCTATCTCCCCCAGGTAGGCCCTGTGCCTCGTCAATGTGGACCAGTAGGAATGTTCCAAGTAATCCGGCGACCTACTCGACAATGTTAAAAGGTGTATTACAGGTGTTCGGATGGTTCAGTGTGATTCCAGCACCGTTTTGAGGTACCGTAAGTACAGTTAGATCGAGTACGTCACTCCGGAAAGTGCTCAACACACGCCGCTTAAGTCAGTTCTGGGCCAACACATAAAAGTGGTGGTTGGTTTCTTGTGCTGTGACATGTGATTTCAGACGGTTCGTCGTTATTAGAAGAGGAATACCTGTTGTACTTATTTTAGATTAAAGGTTGGTAATTGCAAAATTTGATGATGGTGCAAAAAGTCGAAGACATTAACCTTGTGGCTGGCTGAAGAAACTTCTTATGTTTTATTAAAATTTGCTCAAGGCGCTCGGTGCAAGGTGTTCAACTAAATAATCACTTTTAGATTCGCTATTTAACGACGTTATTTAATTATTGCTAGAGAAGCTGTTGTACCTAGATGGGTTTTAAATTTTACGAAATTAATGAACAATTAATTTCTTGCCAACACTGATTATTTGCTTTTACTTACTTCTATTGTTGATAGTAGAGATTGAGATAAAAAAGATAATATGCGTTGTTTAATATGAATTGTGCTCCTTTGCGTTCCACCTGTAACTTCCTGCACGTAACGTCAACATGCAGAATAGATAACTGTAGTTTTTGCGGATTTATAAACGTACAACAACAGTGTGCTCGCTGCAAATTTCGCCAAACTGCCATCATGTGCCAAGAGATTGGAGAGGAGAACCCGAATTCCTAGACATGACTGGAAACGGTACCAGCTAAAGTTTTTTCGATTTTTATATTGTCTGAATTTGAAACACAAAATGTTTCTTAAAGCAGAAGAAAAATTCAAGTCTCCCAGCAGCATTGTGCTTCTTACTATGCCAAAACCAAGTGAAAATTTATTATACTTAGTAGCCTTCTACAAATTTTAAAACTGTCATTTTTTCCTGTTTCAACCTATCACAAACAACAACTTTTCAAAGCTTATCGGCGCTCTTTATGTATTGATAATTAACTATACTTTTATCACTGACGCTTCCAATTACTTTTTTATCACTTTAATAGCCACTTAATAATAACTACCTACACTATACCAAAGTAGGTGTAGGTATATACGCTCTAGAATACACCGCGTGGTCACAATTCATACACGAAGATTACAGTTAGTTCCACCTTTGTTAAGGTAGTTGTCCATTCCGATAATAGCACCTAGAACCGAGCAATCGTGCCACATTACAAAAGTTTTTTTGTTCAAAACCAGCCCATTTGAATTTTGCGTGCTCAATCTTAATTTTCGAGCCACTTACCTTCGATAATTGCATTTTACGCCAGTTGCCCCGTCGATAATTCCGCAACAACTAATTGTAATCGACCTCACGTTTCAAACTGATACGAGTTAACTTTTTTCTAGATTACACCGTTTTCCAATGGCCAGCAACAAGTTAATAATCGTTCTAGTCACTCTAGCTATCGTCAAATCGTCCTTGCAAGACATCAAAAACAATCACGTGGAATCTGAAGATATTAACCCTCTCGCCGAAGCAGCTGCGGCTATTTTGAAAGAACAAAATGCCCAAAATATCGGCGGCATGGTCAACAACTTGCTGCAGTCCGGCGGGGCGAAACAATTAGGAGACATGTTGCTCAATGCGGCCACCAACGAAAACGCCGGTGATCTCCTGCAAGGATTAGGATCTATTTTGGGCCAAGGCAAAGGACTCGATCCGAGTATGCTGGGTGCTGTTATGAATCTCGTGGGACAAGCCCAGAAATCCAAAGAAGATTCTTCTGGTGGTTTGGAAACCCTTCTGCCGCTCCTTGGGTCGTTCCTGGGCCAACCCGGGAACGCTCAGGGTATCATGGACTATTTACCCATGATAATGCAAACTTTCAACTCGTTCATGGGACCTGAAGCTGACGAAAGAAGTCGGAGTCATGCCGACCACGCTTGGTTGTTGCCACCAATTGTCGAGAAATTCCACCTCATGTTTGACCATTTCATGAATTCCGATATGGGGAGACAAGTCATCGCCACCATTGGAGCTGAGAAGTTTGTGAAAATTTTCCATGATGAAACCGGAAAGTTTAGTTACAGGAAATTCGTGGAAATGTTGGAAAATCATTCGTTTAGAAGACACTGGATCAGGATGGTCACCAATAGGATTGCCTTGATTATTTCTTATGCTGCTGATCCGAAAGTACAAAAGAAGTCGGTGCTGAGGGTCGAGGTTTGATAGGTTTTAATTGATGCCGTTTCAGGTACTTGAGTAATGCTCAGAACTTCATCAACAGCATTCTGAAGAGTCAGGGGTATCCCAAAGTGGCAATGTTTGATCCCAATAAACCCATTGAAACGATTACAGCGTTTGTTAATCACTTCGTGAAGGTCACGTTCAACATGAAGATCAGTGCCAAACAGTATGTGAAGCCGGCCGTGAACTACGTGCAAGTAAGTGAAGATCTGCTGGCCTAGAAAGAGTCACCTGAGGGAGAAGTTAGAAAAATTTAAAAGAACTTAATTGACCTTATGCAGTTTCATTAAAGAATTGATACTCTGGAAATTTAATGCTATAATGCTTCACTACCAATTCTAATTCGGGCTTTTACTAATTCGCCGTCTGAGGGGTTTAATCAAAAGCTTGCAAAGAACCTAACTATCACCAAATAATTTTGAAGTATTTGTGCACGAAACATACTTATGATATAGATTGAAAAAAATGTGTGAATTATTGATTATTGACAAATCACAATAATTTTGGATGACTTGTAAATCTTATGTACTTACTTTATCTAATCAACTACTTACAGTGAAGCCTGGATTATGCAAGTTGCGATATTCAAGTTTTTGGCAGCTATTTTAATAGTTTCGTGTCATTCTCTCTTAAGGATTGTTGATTGACTAAAATAGGTTCAATGTGATAACGCAATTTTAAAAAATTTTGATTTCTGCACGCAAATTGCGCGAAGTGCGTTTTACTGGTTGCATACCCTTTTGCTAAATTTGATTTAAATATTCAAAAAATTAATTTAACAGAACTACGGCTATAATAATTTAAGCACAGTCCAATGACCGCACTGCAAAGTTTACAACAATTCCCCAAACTGTTTACTAACAAAATTAGAACTTTGCTCCTAGCAACTTCTTGGAACCCAACAGTAGCGAATGTTATTGAACCCAATCCAAATTCCGACTAAAGACGATGCAAATTTTTACAGGATCTGTTCCGGCTGGCCCAAAACAAGGGAATTCTGGGTTCCGGCGTTGATTCCCGTCAATTATCCGACAAGTTGGCCGACACCATCAACATGGAAGTGATCGAACCGATCGCAAGAGTGAATCGTGCTTACAGATTCGCTTCAAAAGTGCACGAATGCGACAGGTAATTCAACAATTTTTGGACAATTTGAAAAACTTAAAAAAACTTATCTAGGTACGTCATGTGTTTGGTTAACCAACCGGTTTCGGAAGCGAACGCCAGTCTTCCCGGTCTGAAAACTCTCTTGAGCAAATCGACGAGTTTGGTTCTGAGTTGGTTCCTCAGCAGTGCCACCGGTACGTCTTTCTGGTCCTTGTATCACGTGATTATCGAGGAGAACAACTGTCAGGTCTGCATTGAGATAATTTGTGACAAACGTGATGGTAATTGAAAAATTTTTAGGCGCGCTTTGTCGACTCGTGCAACGATTTTCATCTAGAAGAAGTCAAAGTGACCACAGAGTATGTGCATAACGAATTGTAGATACGTCTTTGTAAGGCCAGGGTGAATGTGTGATTTCGAACATTTTGCTCCACTGATATGCGTTTGTGCGCGATCAACATGGTGGCTTCAAGCATATCAGTCGAGCGAACTTAGGTTATTTATTTTGATTGTAAAGTTTTTAGGTATATATTAAAGTTGAGAACTACCGTTTGCAAGAGTTTTGATTTTTGTTTATCCGGTTTTCACAATAGCTCAAGAATTTGGATGCAAGATGGAGAAAGTTTGGCAGGAATGAAGTAATAAGTGGTTGTTGCTACATCACTATAATTTTACTGCCTAATGCGTACAAAATAACAAATCTTCTACGTTAAGTAAGGTTACAAAAAATTTGCTAAAATGAAAGATCGGTGCCTTCAGTGTGTTGCAAGGTCCACTCTTCAAATTTTTCTATAACTTGAGGCGACATAACGCTCTTGTAGTTTCCAACAGTTCCCGATCGCATAAACGCGCCTTCATGTTCAATCAACTTAAATTTCTTGTTCAATTCCACAACCATTTCGTAATTGACAGCTTGATTGTTCTTCATTGATTCGAAACTCAGGTGCTTGTTCAAAATTTCCACTTGCTCTTCTGTCAGACTACGGTCTAGAGAATTGGCGACTTGACGTATAATGGTAGGCAGATCTTTCTTCATGTCTTCATACTTCAAGAACAACACATTGGCGTCACTTTTACGCTCCCAAAATTGAAGAACGTGGTGCCAATAGGGAGCAAAGTTTACTAAAAAAAAATAGTTATGTCGAATATTTTTATGTTTTTTTAATAAGTTACGCTTTCCCGCCAAAAATAAGTTGCAAAATTCATCGAAATCTCCTGTGTACCCCTCTAGTAGTTTGCAGTGGTGGTAGTAAGAAATGCAAGTGTCTTTCGGATTCCGGGCGACGTAAATTATCTTCAAACCACAAAATTGAAGCAAAATTAACCAATTTTATTATAGACGTACCTTGGGAGTTTTGGCACCTTTTCGAATTTGACGTGGAAGTAAGTTGAACGGTAAATGCGTTTTGATGTATTTTACCCCTCTTTGGTTTTTTACAAAAGATAAGGAGTCTTCTAGAAAAGGTGGCGGTTTAAAGTTCTTGTTGTTCTTCATCAAATCGCGATAATCGAAAACTGCTGAAACCCTAAAATTTCCCCATAAAAATCAAAAACTTTTAACTCGCACAAATCTTACTCAAAAAAAGGAGAGCGAGAACCCAAATTTTCTTGGCCCTTCTCAAAATCCAGGTTATTGGCGATCATCCAAACCATTTCTTGCGTCCACGTGGTCCCTTAACGTTATTAATTAGTAACTTTTTTAATTAATAGAAAATTACTCACCAGTTTTGGGAAAACTGCAGATCCAAATGTCGTTCTCGTCCACTTCCCAGTTGTCGATTTCGTTTTTTAAATCGGCAAATCTCTCCGGCATCGTAACCCCGTCAACTTTGATGTAACCTTTTCTGAAAGAACTTGTGAATTTCTCTTCGAGAAGTTTATCGAGGTCCTCGGTAACGATCACCATTGTTGTGGTTGAAACATTAACATTAAACAAAGATTTTATTCGGGTCGCTTTTATGCGAAAATTTTCCAGTTTTTTTAAAACCTTGATAATGAACGCCGCAGTTAGTTCCGTCTGTTCAAGAACAAAACTGAAAAACTGCAAGTTGCGTAGCTTTCCGACAAAGTTGCGTAATAAAATTATTGGAGCGTACCAGCACGTCCCAAAATGTCCTTAGAAACTTTTCAGTGTAAATAAAGCTTGGGCATATTTACCCACGCAAGTAGTACCTAAAACTACAGATAAAAAACCAAAAAAAGTTTATCCAAAAATCTATTCTGTCAACGACCTTAAAAAAAATTTGAGTGCTAGCTGAAAAAAGTCTGTAGTCTTTTATTCAATTATAAGTATGCTGAAAATCAAGTCCTGAAGGTGTCTGTAGCCACTGCTGTAAAGAATTAGGTAGAGCTACATTTTGCAACAAAGCTAAACATTTGTTTTGTATTTTGACTCTATCGCAATTTCTTCAAGTGGCGTCAGAAACTCATATTTTTCTGGTTGATAGATTCGTACTTTATGCACCCCCTGTGTACAGTTTGGGAACCGCTGCTCTAGCTTTAGCGCCAACAACAGATTAGGACAGTCGGAAAGAAACCGGCAACAAAAAAGGGCTCTCATGTTAACCAATTACTCAATAGTTGTTGTGATTTCTTATAGCGATACGTGTCATTGCCAAGAGCACTCCAAGTGCAGAAAAATTATAATAGTGAGAGTGTCGATGGGGAATGTTGGTAATTGCCAGTTCTTGTAAAAATCGGTAATAATGGAAGCACCAATGCGTATCAAACCTTGAGTACTTAATCACATTTTTCTAGGTGTTTAGGTACATTTTTAGATAGGCGTTCTGGGATTGCTGAATCTGTGATGGTAGCTTGATCAAACGTACAAGAAAACTTTTGTACCCATCTTGCCAACAATTCTATAAATTATAGAATAGATAGTATATTCTATGGTAATAGAAGATAATAACTTGGCCATGATTAAACTGTTGACTGATCATGGTGCAGTGAGTCAAATCGATACTAGTGTAGGTGCTGATTTGACTCACTGCAAAATTTAACCCTTTTTGGCAATTGTTTTTGGTCATTGTATTTTGGTCTACAAAAAGTCTATTTAGATCTTTAAGTTTGATTCAACCAAACCCATATCCGGTATCATCCGACCGAAAATTTAATTATAATTTATGGTCGGACCTTTGAGTATAATTTCGGACTAGTACAGGGTACAGGTGGCCGACCTTTAGTTTTCTAATTACATAATAGTATAAAACTAAGTGACTATTTAATGACTCATTGTTTAACATGTAAAAAAATGACCTGGGGACTAATAATACGTTGTCTGCCATCATTCACGTCGCAGCGATTATCATAAGACCCATTACAGCATTCGATTGAATGAAAATATAATAATGTTTTATTACGTAACAGTTAATTGGAATATTTCCTAACTTAAAATACGTGTCGTCAAATAGTTGGATTACAAACAAAACAACTTAGTATTAATTAATTAATTTATTTATTATTAATAAATGTTTTTTTTACACGATTGTGACTACCAAGTTGATCAGAGAATTCCTACTTTCTCCAATTCAGGAAAAATTTTGTTACTGCATACGAATTAAAGTGAAAGTGTAATTAATTACCGTAAAGATGTGCAGCGTTATCAGCACACTTGTTAAGAAAATGAACCGGCCTGATTGCGCATGTATCTTTATTACAAACAATGACTTATTAATTACTAACATTGACTTAGCATGTAAATTGAACAGTATCGCAGAGACTCTAGTAAGTAACTTAAAGAGAAAATTTGCGAAAAATTGTAGTTGCTATAACATTTTGTACTGTGATCTCCGAAAACAATCACAAGTTCCACTGAAGTTCTCAATCGAAAAACAAGCCGGTTCCCTTTGAGTTCTCTTCAATCCAATCGTCGAATCTCTTAGATAGTTCCGGTGACATGTAGTTTTTCCAGTCCCCAACCTCCCCTTTTCTAATAAAAGAAGCTTCACCTTTTGAACAAAACTCTTTGCCGTACTTCCACGTCAGCAAATGTTCCAAATTGCATCCCTTGTTTTTGTTCATTTTTTGGAAGCTCAGATAATCACAAAGATCCTCGTATTGGTCTTCGTCGTATTTTTTGCCCATGAAATGGGCAATTTTCTTGAGGGAACCCCGTAAATCACGCTTCATGTCTTCGTATTTAAAAAATAAAACGTTGGGGTCGTGTCGCATCTTCCAGTAGGTCAAGTAATGCGACCACACTGAACCGTACGGAGCCAAGTCTCTCAGGAGCAAGTCGCAAAATTCTTCGAAAGACGACTGTAAATTGTGGCCGATTTTCATGTGGTGATAGTAAGAGACGGCCATGTCTTTCGGATTTCTAGCAATATAAATTAACTAGAAATTACTCAAATTAGTAAATTTCAAAAATTTTGTTGCGGCTAACCTTTGGTTTGATTTTGTGGAATTCGGTCGGTAGCAGACCGGGAGTTAGGTGGGTCTTGATGTATCGCGGTGACGGTAAATTGTTGATAAATTCGACGGAATTCTCGACTAACTTCCCAAAAGTGTCTGCAAAATCGATGCTGCTTGCTGGAGCTTGCCAATTTTCGTAAAACTCAAAAAAAACTGTTGAGGACCTAAAACAAGACTTTTAAAAAAAAAAATGGGAAAGAAAAAAAATTACTCGAGTATAGGGGCGCGTAATTGCTGGATAGTTTTCGTTGATGCTTCGTAATCTAAGTTGTTGCCAATCAACCAAACCATTTCTTGGCACCATGTTGAGCCTAAAATATTAATTAGTTAATTAGCAAACATTCACCTCAGCACTGACCTGTTCTGGGGTAACTTATTAACCAAACATCATCTTCACGTACTGGGGCATCCAGGATTTGTTGCGCTATCCTCAGATGCGATGGGTTCAACAAACACTTTCCCGGATTAAACTCAAGCAAAGCCACTTCCACACCGAAAGCTTTGCCGACAGCTTTCTCATCTTCTGGATTTAACTGGTTAACAGTGTAACCGGTCATGATGTTCAACTCTTCGCGACCATATGACTACTGTATTATTACTGATTATTGCCATTTCTTTACATACCAATCACTTCCACCACCGGTTTGCTTTCGAAACATCCCCACTTAAGTTTTGTTATGATGGTTATGTGATGCTGCGGTGAGCAATATTTGTTTTTTTTTTCTCTTCACGTCCAGCACAACCAAATTCCACAAAATTTACTTCGAAAAGAGCGGTGACAATCAATTAAAAAATATTCCGGAAAATTATAGCGCCAAGAAAAAAATGATAGGAATTGCGAAATTCGTCACGGTGCTTAATCTCAGCAATATGCAAATATGAAACGTTCGGAAATTAACCGATTCGGACAAATGTGGTTCTTATTTTGTTATGTAAGCGAAAGTTAATGATTGCAGTCGTGGGCTTAAGTTGGTCATTGTTTAAAAAAACTTTTTGTTTGTGTTCTGTGCTCCTAACTAAATTTGGAAAAATTCGTTACAACGCACAGAGAACTGAGGCACATAATTCTCCGATTCGTGCAGAAATTAATTAGTAATAAATTAAATACTTAAATAAATTAAATTAAATAATAAAACTTACTTTGAATGAACCTCAATCTGCCGTTGTCTGTAAAATTGCATTTATTTGAAATTCAAGTATCGAAAGTTGCTCACGAGGTTAATCAGTAAAAGAAAACAGGTAATTAAAATAGTGGAATTGTTATAAAAATTAAGGATTGAAAGTTCGGAAACAATGGAGAGATTACAAGTGTTGTAGCTGTGACTAATTTTTGTATGTTTACGCACAACTAAAGCGGTTCTTTAAATTTTTCCATAGAGTTACTTTCTGGCATCTACTGTTTCGACACTATTGCACATTTAAATAAAAAAATTCCGTTACCTACATACAAATAAAAAATCCGAAAATATTTATGGTGTAAGTAGGTCTAGCTCGTTCGTTATGCGAATCCCAACAAAACAAACGCAAGAAATTGAGCCATTATATAACAATGCGTCTAAATGTGAAAGTGGCAACTTTTCCATTTAAAATTCAAGAATAAAAATTATCAAGGCGATCGGTCAACAAAAACAGGAAGCATGTGACTGACGCTATGTGGATCTGGAAGTCCCAAGAGAAACTTTCGATCTCAATTGAAAACTTTCCTATCTTTATTCCATTTTTGTTATCATATTTTCTGAAATTGCCTAATTGAGCAAAAATCAGGAAAGCGAAAAAACCGGGAGAATCGACTTCTCAAAGTTATTCGACAATTATCTCTGTGTGCACACTTATCGTGAAAGTAAGTTGCATTTTTGCAGATAAACAGTTCTTGGCCGTATTCGCGTAACTGGGCGCCCTTCCCTCTTTATCATTATCAAAATCACTTTCGTTTTGATCTGGTCCATAGTTCGCAGATCTTCGGAGAAAGTTTTTTCTTCGTTCGGGAATTTTCACATTTTGACCATAAATGTTGTCGCCACGCACCGCAAAGAACAAGGAAGTTCAGAAGTTAAGTCATAGAAGTCAAGCGGAACCTCCAATAATTCTGAGCAACTGGTTGAAAATTCAGACAAGCGTTTTAGTTTGCTATTTTTATAACTACTTAAATATCTTAATAGATTGAGATTATAGATAAAAATAAATTATGAAATGAATAATACATGTAGATTACTTATAATTACTTAAAGAATGACACAAATTACTTTTGCTTTTATTATTGGGTCTTAGGTAAAAGCAAACTGTTTTGCGTTTGCTCCACTTTGAGCCACTTTTGATTTAGCAATGTTTAATTATCTTGCATACTTATGTACAGGGGGAGAATTAAGTCATCCACAGAGGTTGCGTCAACAATCTACTTTTGCCACGTTATCATCAAGTCTAACGTGGAAAAAGTTAACGATTTGTGATTCTTCTGAGCATGTTCTTGGGAGTATGCGCAGTGCAGTAAGCTCCACGGACGCGGTATAAACAGAAAGGGGTAGAAGTTAGAAAAAAAAAAATCACCGTAACACTTATATTTGAAGTCATTAAAATATGTCAACAACCACTTCAGAAACCAATTGTCCTATATTCAACTTTCTAAATAAAGACCATTGATGAGAACCTATCTGTATATAATCAACCTACGTGATTTCCGGCTTACAGCTAGTTAAATTGATGCATCACAATTCCAAAATCAATCTTGAATGCAGCTAAAAAACAATTACAACCATAATTTTAACACGAATTACTCTTATCAGGATCAGGTAATGCCGAACTGGAGGCCTGCGCCCCTAGATCCCCCGTAACACACGGAATACTCGGAATCTGCCATCCCTGCTTCGTAAACCCCGAATACTGCGACGTCGTCGGCTTGATGGGCGATGGCAAATTTGCAGTAGGTGTTTGCTCCTTTTTGTCGATCAAAGTTTCCAAATTCGGCGATTCCAGAAACGGCAAAACAAAATCATCTTTCGGTTTGAGCGGCACATCTTCGACGACTAACGCCACATTCGAAGGAATTAACGGCGTTTGCGTAATTGTGCAAGTAGCACCGATAGGACTGAAAGGATCCGGGGTGAAACTGGGCGATTTCCTCTTCTCAGGTGTCAACTCGGCGACGCTATTTTCTCCGCTCAAATCCGAGAAGTCGATGTCGTAATTGATTTTTGAGAGACCCAGAAAACTGTTGTCTTCCGGTGTTAAACCGTCGGTACTTTGCGCGTCGAAAGCCGGCGACAGAAATTCGGTTGAACGTGACGGTTTTACCGTTAACGTTTCGGACATGCACGGAGTTATGTCTAGTTGTAACTTATGTTTAGTGTCTTCTAAAGCGTTAATTTGGCTAATTTGCAAATTTTGTAAATAATAATTTTGTTTGTCGTCTTCAACAGTTTCAGCACCTTCAACTGTAACAATAGTAGCGTTGCTTGGTTCAATTAAAACTAGCGAATTGAAATTTTCTTTGTCTAATAGCACCGGAAGTTTCCTGGGTTCGATAATTAATGGCGTTTTTTCCAAAACTGCGGTCACTTTTTCCGCAATTTCCTCCTGCCAATAACAAAATTAATAAAAAATTAAAAATTTACCCGGCAATTTACCTTCAATTTTAGCAAATCGCCGCGTAAATTTTTTGTGCCTTCGTGGACCAAAGCGGTGCGTTCAGCTAGGCCCTTCAATAGGGCCAAATGTTCGCATAATTGATGCATTCCTTCGCAGGCGACCAAAGCCGACTCCCAAGCGCTCACTGAAGTGATTTCGCCACTCATGTACGCTTGGAACTCCTGCTCGGGCATGTTCAGCGACTCGGCGGTCAGGTTCTCGATGAAGGAGACGGCACAGCACTGAAAAAATAATTGCCTGACTAAAAAAAATTATCCACAAAAATTAAATTTATTTGCAACGTGTAACTATGAAAAAAAAGCAAAAAGGATCGTTTCAACTTAGGTTGTTCCTTTCTTAGTATGATGAACTAGGCCTGCATCCTAAAGTTTCAGAAGATAGAGGCATTGCCAGCTCTCATGATCGATGACCTTGATACCGTTCATCCAGTACGTACTTTGCACTTCTGCGCAAGTCAAGGTCATCGATTATGAGAGCTGACAAAACCTTTACATTTCTCTTAAAAAATTAAAAACCAGTGCAATCCATTTCGCCACTGATAATATGAACGACTCTCTTTACCTTTGAGCAAATTTTTTCTATCAAACTCTAAAATTTCTTTTTGGAAAATCTTGCTGCAAGTTCTACTTAATCTTATTAAGTACCAAATAACTAATTTTAAAACTAAATTAGACTTAAACTATTCTATCGCGCATCCAGCCAACCTACCAGGTTCGTGAAATAGTAGCCGGCTTCCCCTTGCATCAACCTGGTGTCGTTGCAAAACCTGGTAACGTACAAAATGTTGCTTTTGAGCCTGGCAGGATTTGCTTTGAGTACGATGAAGATTAGTGCTGGCAGAAATTCGTCGGCACTAACCGGTCCTCCTTGACAGTGTTGCAAGACTTCCACGACACTCCTGCAACACCGCACGACGCAGGACAGCTTCTCTTGGGGAGCTTTCATCGAATCCATCCCTAACAAATCCGTGATCGCCGTATAAACCAAGTCTCGAACTTCAATGCTGGTCTCGCTGATGCAACAGTCCAAGTGGTGGGCGTTCACCCAACTCAACTTGCGAATGCGTTCTTGGATAATCAAGTCCTTCTCTTCGTCGTTGGTGGACGGCGGACAGAACAACCAACTGAAAATTAATAATAATGATGAATCGTCTTTATCAAATTTTGTCGATGATTAAGTTGAATTATTTCTAATGTTGTTTCCAAGGTGTTTGAGAGTACTTTGTATTCAAACGACCCCTTTATCAGTGATGGATCTGTTTTCGGCAATTGAAGGTCGTCTCACCTGTAGAGGCTGACCATGACATATTTTTCGAAAAAGTCCAGAAGTTCTTCCCTGACCTCAGTGGTGACCTCTTGATACGTCGACAACGCATTGACGCGATTGTTGTACAAAATGTAATATTTCTGCGCGATTTGCGCTATGTCCTCGATCGGTTTCGATTCGAGTTCGCTGTAGATTTTTGTGGTAAAAGACTGAACACATTTGGAGAAATCCCTTCTGACTAGATCGCCCCAAATTCCGTACAACGAAATAAATTCCGCAATTAGTTTGTCAGCATCGGGATTGGCGTGTCTCAAATCCAAATGTCGTTCCGGACGACCGGAATCTACACACGGAAAAAATCGTTAAGGAGTGATTTTGGAAAATTCGTTTTTACCAATACCTTTAGCGCTGGAGGCTTTTCGGAAAACCGGAAGACTCTTCAGGTATTTGTTTTTCTTGTCGGTTTGTTGTCGTTTTTTTTCTTCGAATTTCGAGAATCCCGACACTTGAGGCTTGGATTGGTCGGAGTGGCTCTGACGCGCCTTTCTTTGACGATCTTTGTCCAGCTGATTTCGGTAGCATTTCGAACAATATCCTGGAACTCTTTGTTATTATTCAAGGCCCGACCAAAATCACAGTCAACATTTATTATTGATCAATCAAACAATTAACTTCCAGGTAAATAAAGAAAATAGACAGTTGTGTCATCAAAACGGAAGAGGCTACTTAAGGGAAAAACCAATTGGATAGTCTTATCTATTTGAATACTACCAAACAAGTGTTGCATAAAGCGAGATAGTGGCACGTAATCAAGATTTCATCGTTGATAGTTTTACTTTCCCAATAATTAAGCAAAATTTTTTCTGTTTTAGATTATTTGGAGAACCAAAAAAAAAATTTCAATTTTCATGAATTTTTTTTCACAAAGGACACAAAGAATTCTGGCGGCATCTTTGAACCGCTGATAAATAATTTTAAATTAAAATATTGCTCATGCAGTCGTAAACATGTTTTTTCTTCTCTTGATTGGTGATTATCAAGAGTATTATAATTAATGGGCAGATTATCAGCAAAGACTTATGGCAAGTTCCTAAATCCAGCGCTTATGCAGATATCGCATGTTGCGCCATTAACGTCACAGCAGTCAAGTTTAGTGGATAAAAAAAGTAGCAACTTTTTTGATCCACTAAACTTCTTTGATCTTTAAATTCTAATTATTCTTTATTAGAAAGTTTGCGTTCAATTGCCCAAACTATTTCTTACCATCCCAGTCTGCATTGCCGTAGTAGCCGCACCCGTTCTTGCACTTTAAATCCGCCTGGTTGATCCTCAACGAGGGTTGTTTCGTTGCGTACATGATGTACTTATAAGACCGCTGCAAAGGAAAAAAATGCATCTTTCCCAAAATATTCACTTCACACAAAAGTTAAAAAGTTTCAAAAATCGAGGTATACGTTACACCTCGACATCACTCCCCCAACCCCACTTTAGCCCATATTTCGTAGCCCCAATTTTCGTTACAGCTCCAACCGGTAGTCTACCATGGAGGTACGAAACTGTGGTCATGGGCGCACAAGTTCAATTCTTTCATCAGCATTTGCACGACGGGAAACTGGGGGTATTTTAAGAAAATCACCCCCGTCACTTTGGGTGTTTGCACCCTCATCAAAGAAATCGTTGTTAAGTATTCACCGGGATCAGCCATTTGTGGGTAAATTTAAATTGTATCAGCGACAGATTGAGAGCCGTTTCGACAAAAACAAATAAAGATAGTTTTGAAATTAAGGGTCGGATGAGGTGAACGCACAGTACTGAGCAAAATTTATCAGTCCCGCTCTATTTCAACACTTGCGTTGAGTGCTTTCTTATCTTTGGTCAAGATAATGAAACAAAGCAGGCAAGGTTGAAGTTTAATCGGTTGGTCTGAACCAGTATCAGATGAGATACGTATTAGATTAAAGCCAATACCGTTAAAGTTTAGTAATTGAAGCACTTACCACCACCCCCTTAATACCAACAATTGATTTTTGATAGTAAACCACTAAACTCAATACCCTAAATGGTCATTGTTTTTAGCAACATGTACCTACAGTGTTCCTTATAACAGTAATTTTAATTCAGTTCCATTTCACGTTCAAATAAGTGCGAAATTTAGATCAACAGAAAGTGATAACCTAAATATCAACTTAATGAAAACAACGGATAAAAAACACATTAACAACAAACTTGCCACATGTGGCTTTCACAACGTACTTTAATTGTTATCTCTTCATTTGATTTTAAGTTGTCTAGGAAGGAAGAACTCAATTTGAGTCATAAACATCGTTCCAGAAATTCCTTGTTTAAGTTACCCCACTTTAACGTTACTTCGTAACTAATATACGTAATTACTTACAAAAGAGCGGATCCACAACCAGAAAACCTTTAGATATTAATAAAACGTGCGATTTACATCATTTTTTCAAAGATTTGACAACTCCGAATTTGAGGTTAGTAGATTTTGACGTTTAACGTTGACGTAAGAACATACGTGGTTCAGGTGCAGCGGATCACTTCTTATCTCTGTTTGCATGCACAGGAGAAATAAGGATAGAAGGTATTCCGTTTTGTGCCAACTCCGGAACGCAATTTGGACGCCATGCGCCCGCTAAAAGAGCGGTTTATTTGAAATCTGTTAAAAATACGAAAAGACAAATTGCAAAGTTCACGTGACTTCCGATCAACAGGCCTAAATACATTCGGCAGATTATATTGAAGAAATATCACTAAAATAATATGAACATTGATCCAAAATCCGGTCAAATTCTTGTATAAATATTTGATACATTAAATTACTAGTAAGGCCCCTTCAGCACACACCATTTTTTTATTAAATCTACCACGTTTTTCAAGGTGCCTTTAAAAACACTTAGAATTTCCTTTTTTTGCTCAGTTTTTCTATTGGGCCATTTCAAGACAAAAATGAATACGATTTCGCCCAAACAAAATCGAACAAGGTCTTCATGAACGAAGCAAATTTAGTTTGTAAAGTGGTTTTTAAAATTGGGTGAAATAGAAAATAATCCTGGAAAGAAAGCTGTTGCAAAAATATGCTTAAATTTCTTATGGGGTAAATTTGGTCACAGACAAAATATAGACGCAACAAAATATATTACAGATATTAAGAGATTTTATAAAATTTTATTAGACAGACTTGATAATATACATATCAATAAATTAAACGAAAATATGTTACAAATTGATTACAAGTATAAAGGTTGCTATGTAGAAAATGATTTCAATACCAATAGCTGCTTTTACAACTGCCAATGCAAGGCTAAGATTGTACGAAATGTTAGACAAATTAGGAGAAAGTGTAGTATATTATGATACAGATAGCATTGTGTATATAGATAAAGAAAACACACTGTTAAAACAAAAAGTCTATTGGAAGATTGGACCGATGAATTAGGTAAGGGCGTATGTATTGTTGACTGGGTATCAACAGGTCCAAAGTGTTATTGTTATAAGACTAATACAAGTAAAGTTGTTTGTAAAATAAAAAAAAGTACATTAAACTATGAAACGTCCGAAAAAATTAATTCCCATACTATGAATAATATTTTAGAAAACAAAGACAGAAAAATCAGTACACAATATAATCGAATTACTAGAGATACCTTAACTAAAGAACTTTTAAATTAAATAGAAACAAAAGAATTTGGTTTTGTTTATGACAAGAGAGTTATTATAGAAACTTTGATACAATACCGTTTGGATATTAATTAGACAAAAAAGAAATTAAAGTAGAATACTGAGTGATGCAACTTAATATCTCTCTTATTAAACATTATTAAAAAATAATTCGGTTATGTAAATGGAAGGTACATACAACAACATACAAGTACAACAATATAAAAGTACATAAAAGTGCGCGCGTCTTTTGTTGGTCTTGTTGGGACGCATTTTATTTTCGTGAACTGTCAATATGTTGTCCATTCACAGATGGTAGTTTTTATTTTAGATAAAATGGATGTGAAAAAACTGATAAGGGATTTTCGTCACTTACAACGTGAACGTCAAAAGACCAAGTTAGTGAACAAGATGGCAAGCTTCAACGTTTTGAGGTTCCGTAAAAGAGGGGCTGATCAACTTCTGTTGGATGAACAAGCAGAGGTAACAATAAGACTGCACCAGGGTGTTATGGTGTTTCTAAACCAAAATGGCCAAGTCTTTTTTGCTCTTTATGATGCGGATATAGAAGGGTTCGATGATGGTGAACCAGATTACGATGAGGACAATGAACGACCAACACTAACTGCAACAATAACAATTTACCGAGGAGCGCAAAGTTTAATATTGGAGTTTGGTACCTTATCCGAAAAAAGGAGCTTCATAACAGCACTAAATGAATTTTTAGAGTTAAAGTGAGAAAATACATAATATATAATAGGTTCATTCATTATGTTTGATTCTATTTGTAGAAGAGGAACTTCGTCTGATTCAGGAACATCAACATTAGCAAATTAAAAATTAAATTAAAAACTTTTTTGTATGAATAAAAACATTAGGGCCGCTATTTCAGTGTCTGTTTAAACTTAAGATTAACTAAACGGCGGTGAACGCAAGTAAAACTTTTGCACCATGTCTTTCAGTTGCCGTTTAAGACTAACTAATAAGGACCAGTATTTCGGTCTCAGTTTAACTAAACTGCAGTTTAAACTTTGTTGATTTTTATTGTTACGACAATGGTTTCCACGGATATTAACCAGAGGTTCAGGTAAACTTGGTTTAAACTAAAACTGTAATACTGGGCCTAACAGTTTAAACTGACGGTCAAGTAATCTATGGCACTCGACCGTTTAAGTTCAGTTTAATGCGAATTCTTGACATAACCATACAAATCACTCCTCCAAACGTCCAAAGTATGTTTTGACCACGAATCATCTTGTCTCATACTCATAATAAACTTCAATTCGGCGTGATAGCTGCAGGAGGCGTAGGGAGTCCAGCCGAAGTTGAAGAACTGTCGACAGCAGGACCCAGCTTTATGTCGGGGTCGCTCACAAAAAGGATGAGGATGTCTGGTTCTGGTTGATGAGTGGCGGGTTCTTCAGGACTATCCTTATCAATATCAAACTCAGTGGTCAGGGAAACCGATGTTTCCAGTGCTTTTACGTGACACTTTATAACTGCATACTGCATATTCACGTTCCATTACTTTTTACATTACTAAACTGCGTAGTTATGGTAGTAATTTCAAACACAACGTGCTGCGAGGTGCTCACGCAGCTTTTTTGACGTTAATTTGACAGAAATTATTGACACTGAAATAGCGGCCCTCGTCACGTGAGATCAGCTCACAAACGTGTGTATTTAATCCAAAATCACATTAAATTATTAGTTTCTTTACTTTGTTGCTAAATAAAATTATTGCCCGGAATTTAAGTATCTTAATAAAATCCAAGCTGCTGAGTTGGCTTTCATAAAAATCCATAAGTGACCAATTAAGCAGTGAAATAAAATAAAAAAATAAATTTAACAATCCATAAACTCATATTGCATAAACCTCTGATTAATGAATGACCAACAGGTAACTTCAACGATTAGTAGTTCACTCATTAAGCAAGCAATAGGTGGCTGTTTTCAAACATGACGAATAGTTTGAACCTATCTAGACACAACATTCGTTCTATGACAATAATTTACAACATTGGTAACATTTTCAGTATTGCGCCGTCCTACAGTTTTGAATATTCCACCACACGCCATCCGTTACGTGATCAAATTTTTGCGTTTGTCTCGATATTTTTGGTGATATTTTTGTTGTTTGACTCCATCCACAAACGAATCACCGACGCTCCTCATACACAACTCTCTTTAATTTTGCAATGCGTGGACACGTTTTTTATGGTTCTGTTCAGTTTTTCAGTTATGATAGTTTCTACTGTCTGCAAATCTGGGCAATGGACACGACTCAACAACGATTTTCAACTCATAGACAAGAAGTTGAACCATCAAAATCGACCGATAAAATTTCTTCGAAGCATTTACGCCGAATTTTTTTTGTGGAACATTGTATTTTTCATAATCGAAATTTCTTCTTTTTGCCTATGGATCGACGACTTTCAAAATGTATTGACAATGTTCCGAATTGCTGGTCCTCGTGAAGTTTGTGTCTATCTCGAATTTCATTTTCTACTAACGGCTTACAACATCCTAATTGCCTTCAGGTTGAGGTACCAAGATTTGAATAAGTATCTCACAGAATATTTAAAGAGAACCGATAAAGATCCAAAAAGTTTTCTTTATGTCGTCAGAAAAGTCGAAAACATTTCGATAATGCTTGGTGAAATGATTACTATTTTTAACGAAATTTTTGGTTGGCCTTTGGTTTTTGCTAACGCTATAACCATTGTTGGTCTATTATTTGAATTTGATTTTTTTAAATCGATTATTCAAGAGATTAGTGACAACTACTACAGCGTAATTAGCATCAATATTTCCCGGATTTTTCTAATGATGGTATTGTTGTTACTTTGTTAAGTCAATGGTTAATATGGATTTTTTTCCAGGCACCAATCACTTCAGTAATGATAGCTAGCGACTTTGTGGCGTCGGAAAATGCGAGGACGATCGTGTTGTGCTACAAAATAAGAGAACGACTTCACAGCGAAGAAACTAAAAGGAAAGAATTGAGTTTTTTGGCAAAGCATCTAGAAGTTAACGCCACCGCAATCACGGCTGCAAATTTTTTCGCAATCAACAGAGGCACAATTCTCGGGATTCTAACCACAATTTCAACCTATGTCATCATCATCATCCAACTTTCTTCGTAGATATTGAAGATTAAGATTGTAACAATATTAATTAAAATATAAAATTATTAGTCATTTTTATACAGGAATCTTACAAAGAAGTCTTAAGTACCTACGACAACTTATAGATTAGTAATTTTTGCTGCATCTTGCTGCGGCTCCAACGAAATGTAATGAAACTCATCACTGTCGTCAATAGGAACGTCAATTTCGGACAATATGCATTTTGGACCAGTTTTCACCTCGGTTTCCATATTCTCCGACCATTGGAACGGTAACATTTTATTCTAAAAATTGCAAACTAGAAAAAAAAACAGAAAACCTTACGAACTCACCTTAAAATAAACTTGTTCCTTGTAAGTCTTTTTTGTGGAACCGATTTTCAGAAGTAGCGATTCCGTATACCAAACAGGTACTGGTGTCGGTTTAATAAAACACTTTGTGGTATATCTAAAATTAATAATAAATTATTAGATAAGCTTAGTTTCGTAACAAACCTTTTGGGGGTGGATCCACTGAAATCCGTCCTGGATTTTGTTAAAGTAATAGTTTCTTCCGTCATGATTCTCCTGGAAAATTTAAAAAATTACTAAAATTACTGCAACCTTCTTATGTCATACACTCTAACATCTCTTGGGATTTGAACAACCGTAAGATCGCCATCAGATGTGTTCAATTTAATTTTGGCAGGAAGATATTTGAAACGCTTTTCAATAACTCGGTGGGACATGTTTGCCATTTTCACTCGCTACCGCTTCAACAACAAACTTGTTTTTGTTGAACTTTTTTAGTCATCTATTTAGATATCAAGATCCTGAAGCAAAGAAATTTTGACACTCCAAGTTTTCAGTCTGTCGTAAAAAACTGAACAAATCATAAAATTTTCGAGAAAATTAGAGATATTAAAATAAAATTGTGAAGAATGGTAAATTTTGCTTCAAACGTTAGGCAACCAACAATACTTCGGTGTAACACAGGCCGCTTACTTTATCAATATTATCAGTTACTGCCCGTCATGAAAACTTCTTTCAAATGCAAATTTTATGGTAAAAGTTTGTCGTGACTAATGGTAATTAAAATTGTGTTCGTAAGTTACCTTTCGGCTTTCTCCTTATCGTTATCAGGCGAAGTTGCAGTAAAATTTCCGTGACTCTTTGATGACTCCTTCTGTTGACCTTAAATACGGTTTCGAATTAATTATTTAGGATTGTTACTCATTAACTTTATTAAATAAACGATGACGCTTAAGTGATGAATAACGAACTTATGCAAACATGCGGTTTCCACCAACTTGTGACAGCAGTAAAGTGCTTATCTTATCAATATGTAACTTTGTTAAATTGCGCGCCTAGTTTCAACGTTTTTGCGCAACTTTGGAAAAAAATTCAAATAATGCGCCACTGCAACAGCTAATTACAGTGCTAATGGGATAATTGAAAAATATTTGTGATACAACAAATTGTTGAAATGTTGAAAGAAACAACAATGTCCAAGGTTGCTGGAACTATAAAATCTGCATGTGGGTTGAACTAAAGTGCAAGTAACAGCGCGTCGATTTTTAACATGTTTGTAAATCTGGAATTTCACAACAATTTCAAGGAAATTAACAAAAACATTACTTACTTGTTTCTTGGATAATGGCCGCATTTTTCGCATGTACCAAACCGCAATCGTACTTTTCATTTTCTAGAAAATTGAAAGTGTTCACTTTCATAAATTCGGTTTTGTTTGGCATCTCGTTCTTCCACTTCATCGCCGCTCAAATTCGAAATTTGCACTACTCAACTCACCGCAGCGAACAACAACAACCAACAACGCGAATATGCACCGGACCGGAGACTGCTTTGCCGTTGGAAATCGTAATAACTGACAAATTCCTCGTACGTGTGATCAGCTTAAGATAGCGTCAGACAATTCTTAAGCTGACCTGACGTCACCGTGTTTGTCATACTCATTAACATGGCAACAGGAAACTGAACCGCTGCTGCTGCATCTGACCAACATTTGACCCCAACCCGACCGTCTAGTTTTAATATGCTAATCTCTAGACGATCAACACACCTTGTCGTTTTTTAGCGAATTACCCTTCTCAGGGCCTTCAAAGAAATATTAAAGAGGAGGTGACGTTAGCCCAAACTTTTTAACGAATATTAAATTCTTATACGGTATCAAGTGTCAGCTTTGATATCGTCCAAACGGTTTTTCCCTAGGCAGAATGAAGCGCCGCTTGCCATATGTTCCAAATCTAGTTTAACGGCCACAATAATTAATAGGTAGGTACCTATATTGTGTAAATGTGAATACAGTTACTACTAAATTAACATTTTGTTGGAAAAGACTTTTTATATATCACAAGAGGTTAATAACGAAGTTAAATTCCCCTCCTTAAGTGGGTTGTTTTAAATAAAGTTTCCATGAACCCTCCCAGTATTTCTTTCGTGGTCAATTGACGAAGTTGTTGGTGTTGGAAATTAATCAATTAATAATATTCATTCCGCAGAAAAGCATCTACTCTTGAATGTTTTAAGTGAGGAGAGAGCCGGTTGATTCAATTTTGTCAACGATACCAAGTCAATATTTCCATACCAAATTCCCGAAAGTAATAAGTAGCTGTGTCATAAGAAGGCAAACAATCTAACAAAACCGTGACTTGAAACACGAATAAGGATAAGGGACGCTGCCATTAGAAAATTCCTTTATTTCTCCTATCCGCTTTACTTATCGAATTACCCCGTTTTACGAAATTCCTGGCAAATTTAGCACGGTTCTTGTCAAAGGGCCGACGTCAGCCGCGCGTAATAGTATCACTCTCTTGACTTTACGCTCCTGCTTCAGCTTCCTGCTTATTTCGCAAAAATACGAGACAAATATTATTGTTGTTATAACTAGTGCTAAACTAAAGCCAAGCAATTTCCTTTGTCTTTGCTGCGAGACTTGCGAGATAACTTAGAGACAATCGGATCTGTTCCGTTATAAAGTTCAAGTTTTCCCAGATTTCGTATATTACTAGATTTTTTTGTAGATGTTTCAGATCTCCCGCGTCTCGGCCTCGGCCTATAGTTGTGACGTCAGTGGACTGTAGCTCGAAAGATCTCATTGTGCTCTCATGAGTAATTCAGCGATCTATGATTGTGGCCAGTGAATGAAGCGACAAAAGAAATTGTATCCTGTTATGTAATACAATTTTAGGATTATCGAACGGTCCAATAGTCCATTAAAACAAAAGCATGTCGGAAATTACAGGTGTCTATACGACCATTATATTTTTTATAATTTTCCAACGTAATTATTAACAACTCGAACTTCTTGTACGGTCGGCGATGCTGTGTGGAAGGATTAACCGGGGGAGCCCTGTAGCGGAAATGAAATGCAGGAAATTGCTAAATAATGCAAAGCCAACAAAGGAACAAAAACTGTGCGATTCACACGAGACAATTGAGTATTACCTATTCAATTTAGGTACCGGACGCAAAAAATTCTAAAATTTAAAATCCAACTTGAAACATTAATCTGAGAGAGTTAAAAAACACGAATCCATTTATCCTTTGAGTCCTTTGACATAACTTTGCGGATTGCGTCGTTTTCAAATTTAGAAGCCCCACTCCCATGAGGACCAAACCCATCTAACAAGCCAACTAGATTTCACATAGCAATATTAACCAACTGTCCAGCACTTCCGCTTGTTTGTAAATTTCTCGTAATTATTATTTGAGTTATTACGAACCACTTGTTTCGTTGTCGCAACAAAGTTGAATTTGTTGTGATAACAAACATTTTGCAAGCAGCTGCTAATTAATTATTCGTATTTGCAAAATAATCAGATCTCTAGATATCTGCAGTAACATCGACTTGGCTCAACATCAAAACTTGAAGTAAATGTTCGTGACAAGTTCAGAAAAATTTCCAACTTTATGTAAGCAACTGTAACGTGTAAATTATTCGGAAGTTGGTTAACACGGCAACAATTAAAGCCGCGAAATTTGCCCTAATTAGCTGAGAGTCTTGGGGCGCTTGAGCAAGTTACGTTATTTTGGTACAACTTAGTGAGCTTTCAAGCCGGTTCCGGGGAAGAAGCCAATCTTTGTCACTCGGGACCGACCAAAAAGCAAAAATCTTTGTTGCTGCACCCCCAAAATAACAGCTAATATCTCCTATTTCTATAAAAAATAACAATTACTTAGGCATTACTTAGTGCAATCGTGTATTAAGGGTCACATAACTGCACTTTGAAATTTGGTTCTCCAGTCTAAACAGCCCCTGTGCTGCTTTGGGGCGATAGCGTGGAGTTCTGGAGGTAGGTTTCGAAGTTTCGCGTCTATGAGTATGACGGTGTTGATGGTATATGGGTCGATTAAAATAATCTCTCTACGTTGGCCTAGCTCCGGAGCCCCGACGTAAAAGAGATGCACAATGTGCCTGTAATCTCCCTATAAGTTCAGGAAATACGTGATCCTATCTGCTTGCCAGGATCGCGCTTCCAGCTGACAAATCGTTTAATCCTTAATTTGACTTCCCCTAAAAACAACGTCGCCCTAATCATTCACAAAACAAGACAAGTCCCCAGATTCAATGCAAATTTGCCAACGTCTGCCATTTACTTAAGGCCATCAAGCTCCAAGAAATAAATTTATTAGCGCAACTATTATTTATTGCTTGATAATTCCGAGTCGATGCGTTCAATTTTAAATATGGCGAGAACGGGGCACTTTACGACCCTTCAAGTGGCATGCACTACTTCGGTTTATTGGATTAACACCATTTTCGGAGGAATCTCGAGATTTATTGCGCAATTCTAAGTTGAGTTTGCAACTTCCGTGTAGCGTTTTATCTGGATAATTCAGGTTGGATGGCTTCCACTGCTTCCAGTGTAGTGCAAATGGAAATCGGAGCGATATGGAAAAAGCGTAACAACCCGATTTGCTGCAATAAACGGGTGGCGGCCTTTTCACAACAACCTTATTTTACTAATTCAACGGTCGTGCGTCATTGCCGCCCGCCACATAATGGAAAGTTTGCATGATAATTAAATTGAGTCAAAAGAATTTTTATATTTAGATTCCGATAGGTAATCGCCAAAGTTTGAAGCCCGGAAATTTCATTAGCGTGATTGGACTCTGGGCCTTTGAAAAAAATATATCCGGTCAGTTGAAACGACGGTAATGCGCCGTTTGCATTTAAAATTTTCGAAAGCGATACGGCCATCAATAAAACATTTCGAAATGGTCGTTAGTTACTTTGAGTCTGTCTCTATCAGTGACGCTCGCTTTTCAATTGTGAGAACAATTAAAACGGAACAAGAGTCTCAAATTACCAACTCGACGCTAAGGAAGTTTTAATCAGACGAGGTTAACCGTTGCGACAATCAAATTAAATCAACAATAATTATTTTTATTAAACTCTATTAACTCTGATTATTGCATAGAAAGACGGGAGGCTGAAAATTGTGCTCAAGCCGCAACCGAATTGCTTAACCCAATTAATCATTTAAATTCAGAGACCTCTTCAACGAGTCAATAACACTTTTTGTTGCATCATTAGGCATTTTACTTAACTTCACAATTAATTGTACTTGGAGACCACTTAGTAAAAGCAAAAGTTCTAAGTAGATTTCGACAATTACATAACTTTTTTTATGGAGCACTGTTTCTAAATCTTTGTGTTTTCTCACAATTATGGCGCAAAAAGTGATTTAGCCTTTTAGAATTTGTGAAACAACACCCGGTAATAATTCAGAGTTCTACTTTATTGAATACTTGTACAGTAGTTATGAGAATCAAACTTTTTAATTCATAAACAATCCTTAGTGTATTATTGGTTGCATAATCATCGCACATAACTTTTTTAAATTTATTTACACCTTCTTTATTGTTCCTATGTGTAATTCGCTAATTCGCCTAGTAAAAGCTCCTACCCTGAAATGTTAATTTTAATAAAGTACAACTATTTGCCAATCCTTTTGATCCAGGTGTCTTCTATCAAAGGTCCAAAATCGTCTTCACTGTTAAGAATTAATATGGGTCAACAAGACGCGTATGAGTTGATCGTATGGAATGGCTGTGAAACCCAAATCTATCTGATCTCTGTCAGTTTTTTTATTCTCACATCTTTATTGTTAATTAAATTATTTAAATTGGCCAATTTCGTCTCCTCGATGCTGTAGGGGTTGGCTTTGCTAATCCTGGCCATGCGTCTATTGATCCCTCGGTCAGGTAATTACAGCGCCCAAATTTGCCTTGATCACAGATGAACAGTTCAGCTTTATTGAATCATAGCACATAACTCCATCATGCATCCCAATACCAGAAGCTAATCTTCCAACTGACTATTTCCATTACAGAAACTTTGCCAAAAGTAGTTGCGGTGACTGGAATATCTCGCCTAATAAATCTTCGGCAATAATTAAGTTATTGATAAAGTTACATGCACGCGACGGATTAATTTCAACTCTTGGGGAACGTCTTATTAACCTAATCGGATTACGCAATTAGCCAAGTTGTAAACCAGAGAATGTCAAAATTAATTGCATGGAAACATTCAGGAGCGACCAGAGTTCGTTTTTGAATTTTCTTGGATGCACGTAACTTACCGATCTGCAGTGGTAAGTAAAAAAACGGCACACAACATGGACATTTTCAACGTTCTCGACTGTACATAGATACCTGGATGGATCGACATTCAATTCGGTGAAACTTCCAACTTTTCCAAGTTACTAAGACGCGTTGCGGAAGAAATTGCAGGGCGGTATTAAGCAGCCATCCATCACCCTAAGTGTGGGTGCACATGTGCAACCTGATTCGACCCATTTGGGCCATTGTGTAAGTTAAACAGCATCATTAATTCGCGCAGTACGTACCCGTAATGGCTATCTGTTAACAGTTAACTTCACAGATAAATTATAAGTTGCGGAAAATGGGGAAACGAAGCGTAAGAAATACACAAACAACCAACCCTTTTAACATTAATTTAATTGAGCTTTAAAGCTGCACGTTTAATAAAAGCGTTTTGTCTGTCTTTTGTATAGGTTTCCTCTCTGTTCCTGCAGGTTTCAGGTTTCATCTCAATCGGCGCTAGGACGAGTAACTGCAGAGGTAAAACGGCACCATGAAAGACCCTGCTGATGTATTCATGAAACTTGACGAATAGAGCAAAAGTGCTATTTCTTTCAGCCACGTATTGGGGGCGGCTGAATGACCGTACAATGCGACCCATTATAGTCGATTGCCGGATCGGTCGGCCTAAAACAACTTTCTTGTTATCCAGCTCTTTTAAAACTGCCGGGAGTTGCCTACATACTATCACAATTAAGGGCGAGAACCGAACTGAATCTGCAAAAATTAATCTTCTATTTTTTCTATAATTCTAGCAATACAGTTTATGGCAGTGTAGGGCAGATTGCATAATTAAAAAAGTTAAAAAAAAGTTTTAGCAATGCTGAACTTTTGACGCTATTCTTTCTCCCGGAAGCAATAGAGTAACGAGTCCATCGGCGTACAGCGGGTCTTAAGCCAAGCCCACAAGGCAACACTTGATGATTTTGAAATTTGGCATCCGCAAGTGTTTTTAGGTGAAGTATGCGTATGTAGATTAGAACGAGATTTGCATGAAAATACAATAAAATGCAAAGTAGTTAACTGCAAAGCGCTATTTTCACAAGTTGCATCAGTTGCATTTCCAAAAAAAAATGTCCAAATTTACGAGATTTTTTTCTATCAGGCAGGAGATTAGGGGTCGCAGCAATAAAGTTGGAAAGATCCTAATTCTCGTTTGTGCAGCCATTTGTTATCAATACACGTAAGTTTACGAAGCAGCAAACAAGGGAGTTGACCCCAACTCCCAATATCTACTTTGAATTCGAATGTAAACTGGGAGTTTTTACAGCTCGTCCAGGAGACCGATCCGAAAGTCCGAAGTCATTTAAATTGTAAATGGAGCTCGGGCCAGTTATAGAACATTGTGCCCACCTGATTCCATTTCGAGCTATTCAACGTTTAAAAAGATTTAATGTCAAACAATCTAAAATACGCGAGTTGTGATCACAAAGCCGTGCAACATCCCCCGTGGTTTCCGTTTAATTGCACAATTACCCCTTTAATTACCGTTTGACTTGGGGCGGCCAAATCAACGCACAAACAAATTCAATTTGTCAAAGGCCATGACCAGTAAACAAGCGACAACGCCAAATTGTTAATTCGAAGCGAATCTTTGTAACCGACGCCGAAGATACTTGCCGGTCAATTAGGGGAGGGTAAAACTGGCCTCGGCAAAATTGGCGTTTATTGAAAATTTTTGTCTGAATGGCGGTCGAACTGGAGTTTGCTAAGTTGGACTTAGCGGCCCGTTCGATTGAAAATTATTATCAAATTCGCGTGAAGAGGATTCCGAGTGAATTAAACGCGTCCAACTGCGGCAAACTTCCGACAACTATGCTATTAATTTGAATCGGGGGAATAACGCAAAAGTGGCGGCTTACATATTGAAATCCAATTCCCCTCTAACGTGTTCCGACGTCTGTAGTTTCGGGACGAAAATCTAAATTCTAATTATCCTCACGCATTCACTACACGTCACGGGGTCTAGTTCGGGATTACCGCAAACGCCACGGCGAATAACTAATCAAAATTAAATTTAAAACGGCTCTAATCGACATTTCCGATCCGCGAAACATGTCGCGAGCAGGTAGCAAGGGCGCCTCCACCATTTCCCATCAACCGAATTATTCATCAAGCGCTCCGCTTCGGTTTTCCAAATATTTCAGCCACGCGACAGCAATCACAACACAACTAAAGTATAACTACGAGGCTCTACCAGAAAGTTTATCAATAATTTCGTCAATTATTGGCGGTTTTGGATATTTTTCATTAGGAATAAAATTAGTTTTGTGGGACGCTTGTTGAGCGCCAGTTACGTCGGTCGAAGCCGCAATGGGGTGGTAATTCGGAGATTTGCGGTGATTTGTTGATCGAGGTGCGGATATCTGTGGCCTATTAAACATGAACGAATGTTTTGCTGTAAAGTGTGCGCGCTCAAAATGTCAGGTCTGGGACCGAGTCAGGAATTTCAGCTCTCGTCGGCTGAATAAATATCTCTCGGGTCCTTTCAATAACCCCACCGACCAGTAATTTAGCTCCCCTTATCGCCAACAAATCGCAAATTTCAGCAACACTAGAAATTGTTTCGCAAAAAATTAACGCAAATTTTTCCACAATGTTCGAAAATTTAATATTGATCCATGATTTTTCTTGCAATAATAAATATTTTTAAGTTGGTGGAATTTTTCATATACTCACAATGACAACATAAAATATGTTGGATTTCTTCAACAAAATTCTCTGGTGGCTTTATTTAGATTCGGTGCTTCGCTTGGTCGTTTCTTGTAATCATTATAAACAAAATTTTTACTGACGCTCGACAAAGAAATCGAAATAAATTGAATAACTCTAGAAAGCTTACAGACAGAGATAACAATTTTTTGTCCAAATATGAACAGTAGCGAATTATGTGTTGTGAATATACAAATCTCAATGGAGGTTAATGGTCTGAAAATTTCCGAATTTTTCGGGAAATGTTAAGTCGTCAAATACAAGTTTGGTAATCGTTCAAAGTTTTTTCTCCGACAAGTGCTTGTTGAAATTGCGCAACCAGCAATGTTGTCTCCAAATGCCTTCCTGTGTTTGACTTGGAACTTGACGTAACGGCCATTTTATGCTTTGGTTGATGGTCCGGCTTCGACCGCCCCAAATAAAATGGGAACAAATATAATGTACAATAAATTGAACCATACATCCCTTGCACTGTCCACCAGAAAATTTAATGATCATCAAAAAATCTAAATAAAACCCAAATTATTGTACATCAAGAAATGAGAACATTACCACTAAAATAACTATACTGCGTATTGTTTTACCATTGCTTACATTTTAAATTTTATATGTCTATCAATTTTACTAAATGTTTATCAAATTTAGAACTCTCAAGTTACGCGTCCGTGCTGTACATAATAAATATTCGCGCTATCCATTTATATTTAGTGTTTCTCAAAAAAACTACTTGTGCGTCAAATAATTATTCTATTACTCCAAAAATAAAATATGCTCGCGCATCTCTCTTTGCCGCTTGCGCTTCCAGACAAGAGGCACGCGAAAAAGTTTTGTACAAGGTCAGTTCAGGGCCCTGTAATTTTTTTTTAAACCACGATTAGACATTACCACTAAAAGAAGTTTTACGTTTTACATAATGCAAGCAAAGCATTTATACCGGGTGGACCATTACTTATGGTCGAATTTTTCCCGTCCAAACGATAAAAGATTTGAATTTGAGCTTTCAAGGATATGATCGAATCATTAAGACCTACTTTTCAAAAAAATTTGAATTTTTTTGGCCTACCCCGTACGCGTCTACACAGTGATTTATTCAAAATTGTAAAAAAGTTGACAATAAAGTTGCAACTTTTTTATACCGTTGTACGCAGAAAATTTTTCAAATTACGGCGGTCTCTTCAGAATTTCGAAATTTTGATTTCTGGGGCGGTAGTATTTCGTAAAAATGCAACAGCCAAGTTGATTCATGGAATACCTCCCTTGCCTCAGATAATTTTCAACAAAATACTACGGCTCCAGAAATCAAAATTTCGAAATTCTGAAGAGACCGCCGTAATCTGAAAAATTTTCTGCGTACAACGGTATAAAAAAAGTTGCAGCTTTATTGTCAACTTTTTTACAATTTTGATTGAATCACCGTGTAAACGAGCACGGGGTGGGCCAAAAAACTTCAAAATTTTTTGAAAAGTAGGTCTTAATGGTTCGATCATATCCTCGGAAGCTCAAATTCAAATCTTTTATCGTTTGGGCGGGAAAAATTCGACCACAAGTGATGGTCCACCCGGTATATTACAGAAATCAATATCTTTTTTTGTGCAAACCACTTCTATTTTTACTCTTATTTTTCTTGACCTAGCACATCTACATCTATAATTTTGCATAAAATTATTTACCATTTGCACAACATTTTATAGCTTGTGGTTTTTTGATCAACAAATAGTATTTTTAACTGCTAAATAATATACGAAACTGTCGAATATTAAATATCTGGGTATTATGTTAGAATTAAATGCGGAATAAAATTTGGTGAACATTTAGTATTTATGGCCAACAAAATATATAAGAGGCCAGCATTATGTCAATATTTGGTTGTTGTTTTAAGATTATGTATTTTCTTGATTTTGGTAAGCATTTAGTATTTTTGGGAAATAAAAGTATTTTTTTGTATGAAATATTGGGTAAATTTGGTAGACTGTTAAATACGACCCAAATAAAATTGCCGAGTTATAACTTGTTGTTAAAATATGGCGTTAGCATCCAGCATGACGTTTCCATTAAATCATAGTATGGGATTGTACGGCAGAAATCACGTCTGAAACGTTGGTTTGATACGTAAATATCTACCAAATGGTGTATCTATTATGCCGTTAGGAGCTTTCAGCGGTTTAAGCGTTATCGACACGAGCTGGTTTCGACGGAATTCCAAATTGTCACATCCGCATGTTGACGCAGCATCATCATTACAACGTGGTTTTGAATTATATACCATGATAATTGCACAATGTGCGTAATTGGGTTATTATTAGGTCGCAAATATTGGATTATGCTGCCGAGTTTACGTAATTTAACCAAAATTTCAGGAAAATTTTCAGCTCTTTCAGCTTGGGGGAAATTCTGGGCACAGACACTTGATTTGAACGGTATTCCAATAAGTATGTTGGTTTCTCCATTGCAGTTTCCAATAAAGTGAAATCCGTCGAAAAGTCGAATGGCTTTTGCTGCAAACCTTGCTCTTTTCAAATTTTAACTGCCGAAACGAATGGAGATGGGCTGTTAACGTCAAGCTGTCGACGCAAAGCGACAACTAATTATTAAATCAAGTCAATTTATGGCAAAGCATTACCTCTAACTGGCGTTCATTAAACATAACACCGGGTCGCTCTGCAACGTGTTGTAATTCCAGCCACCCGCAATTGGACTGATGAAGTCCGAAACAAGTGAACGTTAAGAGAAAAAATGTACCGTAAAGTCTTGATTAATTGATCAATTTATATCCATCCAAGAACTATCAGGCAGATTGGCGACATGACTGGAAGATGTCAAAATCCGACAAAATATCGAAAGAACGCCCCAAATGGTCAGGTTTCCAGATAAACTCTCGGCCAACTAGTTGGAAGTTGTTCGTAATCCGGGATAAAATCGGAGTTAATTGTCGCCTTCCTCGACGCGTCCCGCTGGAAGTTTCCGGAGTCGCGATCAACTCGGTTAGTGAATCGCGCCAAAAGCTCCCGAAACTTGAATGCAATTGTCAACAGGTGACAAAGTCGGACAACGTGGTGGGAGAGATGAACGAACGCATAGTGGGGGATACGCTGGAACGGTCCTGTTACTCCTCCGGATCGTAGCGCAGAAATCCGTGGCCGACTCCGGTAACCGGAACGTGCCCCCCGTGGAGATTGCACACACTACAGTGAACAACATTCTCTCGCGCCACAAACATCGCGGACAGCCCCGAATTAAAAATCATCCCCTAAATAAATATTTAAAAAATACGAAACTTTGACCAAGTTTCCGTCGACTTTTTACCAGTTCATTATTTTCGTTATCACGAATACTTTGACGGAGTTGGAAATTTTTTAAAAATACCTCGAATTTTCTCCCTAATTGATGGTGCTACTTGAAGAGAGCGGGTAAATTTCGGCAGTAAGTCACATTTCGAGAAATTTTATTGTCAACAAAATTTGCAATTCAAATCGAGCAAAAATTGCCAGTTCCAATTATTGCCATCTTAACGAGTTTGTCGTAATCGTCCGCGTGATGGAAAAAAATCTCTCTTTATTTGAATACTAAACGAAATTACGTTCAACATTTGTTTCGTTTTAATTGAAAGTGTCTTTCTAGTGTAAACCTTGTCGTTCTACAAAGATGGACAGACGGGAAAATTAGAATTATGTGCGACCAATTAACGCTTCAGTGCTCTGGAAATTCTTCGTGAAAATGTCAATGATTAACAGCAATCATGTGTCTGCCATTTCCGAAAATCACTGTCCAATCATTCACAATTCACCTGGGGCCCACAGGAAGCCGATACGGCTGAAAAACGTTATAAGCAAAGCTGAAGCGTTCGATTCGCTGCATCTGAAACCCTGTGAAGTAAGTTTCATTGCAAATTAGGCATGGCATGCGAAATTATTTTGAAATTACTCAATTAAACTGTTGGTTCTGTAAATTCGCTTCAGCCATTTCCAATTTCGGTTTGCTTAATTAGTACACGGCGAGGAGCCTCAGTATTGGAAATTCAAAAACACGCAATGCTACAATTAAATGTACCTACTTATTACGCCAAAATATTTTTTGTCTTGTACAATGTTTTGGTGGATAAAGTATGTAAAGTTTTTATAAAAAAATTATTTTCTCCCTTGTTTTTTATTCCATATGTAACCAGAATGAAGTCGTTAATCTTTGGTGTTATTTCGTTTCGTTTCGTTAGACCTGGTCGTGGATTTTGAAAGAATAATCGGTCTTCTCCTCGCGACTTTCCATTAATGTCGTGAATCCTGGAAATTTTTCTAGAAAGTGGTTAACCTACCTAGTATTACAAAATGCAATAGTTATGTTCCATCAGAAGAGTTGAGTGACCAACGATTTTTATTTAAAGAGACAATAATAATTTCCTTTCACTGATGATTTGATAAAATTCTGGGCTTTATCGGTATTTTGCCAGTAAAATTGTTTAGTTTCTATTTAAAATTAATGAATCCGATGCCTACTCTATTGCTTCTATTATTAACGGTTGACCTATCGGCAAAGGCTTCTAAATTGAATTGATAATGAATTTAAATTTGCTAATTTCACCAATTCATCTCGCATTCACATCGACTGTTTTCCCATATATGCAAAAATTTTCTAGTTTGGCCGATTGTTTCTAAATTAACGGCCGAGTCAAAAGTAATCTTTTAGTGGCGCATAAATTACGAGCAAACTCTTTTAGAGGCACAAAGGAAAGCGGGCGATAATTGACAACGATTCAAATAAACGTGAATGGCGGCAAGGCATGCAGTTGTCCTGCGAAATAAATTGAAAACCTAATTGATTAACGTGGGAAAACAGTTGTCTTGAAGAACACGCTTCTGGATGAAATATGACTGAAAGAACAACGCACAGCAGAATCATGTCATTGATTAAAAACTTGCCGCAACAACGAAAGAATTGCGTCGTTTCAATCAAAACAAGAACATCATTAAAAACCTGCCGACCGTTTGATTGAACCTAAAGAAGACATTTATATTTAATTTCCTCCACTAATTATTAACTGTTGTATTTTATTAGTCATTTGCGTTCTGTTCCAGCAGGTAAATCCCGCAATTTCGCTCCGGTTTACGCAATGATTGCCAGGACTGATTGCCTGTTTCGAGTAAATATTGCAGCTGGTAATTTATGAATTTATACAGGAATATTGATTCGACAACATAATAGTGGAGAATGTAAGGAATTCTTTCGTTATTATTCATTAAATAATGGTCCTAAAATAATGCAAACTAGTGCAAAGGTAGTTTCATGCCGACAATAATTTCGATGCTTTGCAGCATCACTTTCAGCAACGAGTCGCGCTTCGCAAAGTTTACACGGAATTATTTAACGGATAAGTAGAACGACTTAAAGAAAACTTTAAATTCGGTGCTCATTTCCGGGAAGCATCGCGTATTATACTGAAACGTAAAACTATTTAAATTTTTACCACTGTAACAGGTTCCTGTTTGGTTGAATAGAAGAAAATTGTGCCAGTTCTTGCTGTAACATGGGTACTAAAAACTAAAAAGAAACTTTTTCTACCTTTCTACGTTTTACAATAAAGCCCAAAACAGTACTGTAATAGCTTTTTGGGTTTTGTAATAGCGCTGGACGACCAAATTTCCGAAAAATTAAAATTACAAATTTCTATTTAAAAAGTTTCCAAATAAAAAATAATAATAAAAATAACTCGGTCACAAATCTATTATCGTATTTGTCCATTATAAATCTCGCGGCTGTGCCGCTTTGTATTTAAGACTGATGGTCTTTCTTTGAAAAAAATTGAAAAAAGTCAAATTTAAATTCAAATTTTATTAGTCACTATATAAATCCCCCAATGACCGTTTCTGCCTCACCCGTAATACACGCCTTAATAGTAGTTACCACAATTATCGCGTCTCTAAGGCCCAGCGCCCATCGGAGTGACGTCTGGCATCAAAGTAACGTAGCAAAAATATAATTTTAACGCATACTAAAACGATAAGTTACAAGTAACTTGTTACTTTACATGCATGTTTAGTGAGAGTGATGCATTTAATTATATGTATTGGTTCAATTTAATTTAAAGTAAGAATGCTAGTTGTACGCCATTTGCTAGATCACGCGCCACGCCACCGGTGGGCACTCCGCTTTAAGCTTTATTGGTAAAATTTAATGGAAAACCCGACATCAAACGAGCCGACCGACGTAGATCGTGTACATTTATTTTTTTCTGATGGACCGCAACACATCAGTAACCGCATCTACCACAATAACAACGAATTAATTGGTATCACAGCTCTAATACAACAGACAAATCAACAAAAATTTAGCTAACGTTAGGTTACACCAATTAACACGAATCTGGCCGTAGTTTTTCTGTTCAAGTTGTACTTTTTGAGTTATAACGACTTCAAGACTTTGATTCAAAATTTTCATCAAAATCGACCAAAATCGCTAAAATCAACTTTCCCATTATTAGGCGTAGCTTTTCCATTCTAGCATCATTCGATAGCCTCTGAAATAGAGATAAATTTGATGTATCTTGACACGATATAAGTATCTCCGTTCAAAAGCTACAAGCATTTGAAAATTAGAAAAAAATTGACTTTAGTGACTTTTGGAAGTTTACAAGAAATCTATCAGTTGTAGAGTTAAATTGAGTTCAGATTTGATTTCAGAGAGGTCGATTACACAAAAAAACGTCAACTTTGCAGGCTCTTGTAGCAACGATGTCAATTTTAGGATTTCTTCGAATTTCTATCGATTGGGGTAGAAAAAAAAAGTCGAAAATATTGAAATTTTTTATATTAATTTTATGACTTATTTTTGTAGATTTTGAACCGCTTAACACAAATCTGGCCGTAGTTTCCCTGTACAAGTCGTACTTTTTAAGATATGATCATTCGAATGTTTCAATTCAAAATTTTCGTCAAAATCGACCTAAATTGCAAATTTCAACTTCTTTATTATTAGACTTACAATTTTCGTTCATATCGCATTTAATAGCCTTTGTAAAATGGAGAAATTTGATGTATTTGGATTTGATGTGAGTCTATCCTTTGTAAAGTTACAAGACTTTGAATATTAAGAGAAATCGAAACTTAGTGGTTTTTCTAATTTTATAAGAAATCTATTTATTCTAGCGTCGAATTGATTACGGATTTGAGTTCAGAAAGGCCGATTACATAAGAAAACGCCCATTTCTAGCTTTTAGGTGCAACGATGTCGATTTTAAAAAATTTTCAAATTTCTATCGATTGGGATAGAAAAAAAAAGTCAAAAATATTGAAATTTTTACATCGATTTTATGACTTAATCTGCTAGATCTTGAACCGCTTAACACAAATCTGGCCGTAGTTTCCCTGTACAAGTCGTACTTTTTAAGATATGACTATTCGAATGTTTCAATTCAAAATTTTCGTCAAAATCGACCTAAATTGCAAATTTAAACTTCTTTATTATTAGACTTACAATTTTCGTTCATATCGCATTTAATAGCCTTTGTGAAATGGAGAAATTTGATGTATTTGGATTTGATGTGAGTCTATCCCTTGTAAAGTTACAAGACTTTGAATATTAAGAGAAATCGAAACTTAGTGGTTTTTCTAATTTTATAAGAAATCTATTTATTCTAGCGTCGAATTGATTACGGATTTGAGTTCAGAAAGGCCAATTACATAAGAAAACGCCCATTTCTAGCTTTAAGGTGCAACGATATCGATTTTAAAAAATTTTCAAATTTCTATCGATTGGGATAGAAAAAAAAAGTCGAAAATATTGAAATTTTTTACATCGATTTTATGACTTAATCTGCTAGATCTTAAACCGCTTAACACAAATCTGGCCGTAGTCTTCCTGTACAAGTCGTACTTTTTTAGATATGACCATTCGAATGTTTCAATTTAAGGTTTTCGTCAAAATCGACCTAAATTGCAAATTTCAACTTCTTTATTATTAGACTTACAATTTTCGTTCACATAGCATTCGATGGCATTTGTGAAACAAAGAAATTTGATGTATCTGGATTTAATATAAGTCGCTCCGTTCAAAAATTACAATAGTTTGATATTTGAAAAAAGCTGAATTTGCCCTTTTTCTAATTTTATAAAAAATCTATTTACTCTAGCGACGAATTGATTACGAACTTGAGCTCAGGATGGTCGATTATATAAGAAAACATCAATTTCCAGTCCTTTAATAAACGTGTCAATTTTAGAAATTTTTCGAATGTGTATTGATTAGGCTAGAAAATAAAAGTCAAAAATATTGAAATCTTTTACGTCAATTTTATGACTTGATTTGGTAGATTTTGAACTGCTTAACACGAATCTGGCCGTAGTTTTCCTGTACATGTCGTACTTTTTAAGATATGATCATTCGAATGTTTCAATTCAAAATTTTCGTCAAAATCGACCTAAATTGTAAATTTCAACTTCTTTATTATTAGACTTACAATTTTTGTTTATATCACATTTAATAGCCTTTGTGAAATGGAGAAATTTGATGTATTTGGATTTGATGTGAGTCTATCCCTTGTAAAGTTACAAGACTTTGAATATTAAGAGAAATCGAAACTTAGTGGTTTTTCTAATTTTATAAGAAATCTATTTATTCTAGCGTCGAATTGATTCCTTATTTGAGTTCAAGAAAACCGATTACATAATATTTCCAGCCTCTAGGGGCAACGATGTCGATTTTAGAAATTTTTCGAATTTCAATCGATTAAGTAGAAAAAGAAAGTTGAAAATATTGAATTATTTACATCGATTTTATGACTTATTTTTGTAGATTTTGGACCGCTCAACACGAATCTGGCCGTAATTTCTTTGTACAAGTCGTACTTTTTGAGGTATGACGATTTGAAGGCTTTGATTCAAAATCGACCAAAATCGCAAAGATCAAAACTCTTATTATACGGCGTAGGTCTTTCATTCTTGCACCATTCGATAGCCTCTAAAATACTGATAAATTTGATGTATCTTGACACGATATAAGTGTCTCCGTTCAAAAGCTACAACCATTTAAATATTAGAAAAAAATTGACTTCTGAAAATTTACAAGAAATCTATCGGTTCTAAAATCAAATTAAAATTGTAATTTTTGAAATCGATTTTATGATTTATTCTTGTTGATTTCGACCATTATTCTCCTAATTATCAATATTTGAAACCTTATTTGGATTAATAGTAAAGATTATAACTTTCAGCGACTGCTATTGAACAAATTAATTATATCTACAGTTTCCGATTAATTTACTAATTAACTACGTTGCGGTTGATAGGAACTTGTCACACAATTACATTGTAAGTACATGATCGTCACATCAATGTAGTTTAATCAGTTTCCATAACAAGCTTGATAACTTTATGGATAGTCCATCAGGTCGAAGGACTTCGTTGGAAATGGTCTCTTCCCTTCTTGAAAATTACTAACCGACGAACAAACTCACATTGGTGCAGTGCTCGTCACTTACAACTTTGCTCTTACACTTTCAGTTTTTCATAATTGTTACCTATTTATACCTTCTTTTTTATTTTAATTGTTTCATAAATGAAATAATCTTGAGTTTGTGAGAGACGTTGCTAATTTACGAGACAGACGACGACGCATTAAATTCCCTGTATTCTTATTAAATTCGTCGGATTTCCGCTCCTGTCTTAAGCTGCTAGCCACGTACTATAGGAGATGGCGGAAGATGATCTAATATAAAGGTTTACTTACAAAGGAACGAAATTTCAGCTGTTGATAATACGAAATAACTACAATGTCAAGGCGGGAAAAACTACAAATACGTAAGGAGATACGACCGGACTTTGTGCTCCTGAAAGGACTGCGATACGAAACTTTCACATAAAGTAGCAAAAATTCGGAGATACTGATGGTGCGTCTCAAGACATTGAAAACCGAAGGACGCTGTTTTATTATTGGTAAAAGCGTTATTAATTTCGGGTGACCTATTTTAGTTTGTCGCATCTACTAAAATTTGAAATTGCAAGTTTTTTGGATGCCTATCTGTTTGGAATTTTTCCATTGACGACAACAGCAAAGGTTTGTTTGTTGAGTTAATAACAATTTAAGATGAAAATCAAAGAGTTTCTCGAAAAACGAGCATAAAATAGTACGCCAAATAAATTCTTTAAAATTGCTATTTATATTATTTATGTAGATTTTCAACAGCGCGCACGTTGGTGTTGGAAAAATTTATTTTTTTGCAAGATACCAAAAAACTTTTGTCCACTACAAACAGTGATTTCGAACAACAAAGGAAAGACGACCCATCGATAATTCGTTGGTTATGTTTCAGTTTGGTCAATTTTGGTCTTCCCATTCCCGTTGAATTGAATGGGTGGATGCAACAAACGTGTTGGACGTCACGTCTCGTGGGGGATTTTGAAGCTGGGAACGGGGAAATATGAAAACGGGTCTACGTGAGCACCATCACAGTTATCCTCTGGAATTAAAACTTAACCACAGTTAGACCAGCGACCGCGGTGATAATACCGGAGTTACCACGTAAATGTTTCCGGATTGTCTGCTGACGACACCTTTGAACATTTTTCCTAAATCCATAAAACTTCGTTCTGTTATCAATTTGTTAGATAATTATTTGATCGCCTGCACTTTTCGGCAAAATTACAGCCGCGAGCCGGCCGTGATTGAAACAACCGCTATCTGCGACCATAACTTGCAATAGTTAAAAAGTTATGAGCAATTGCTCAAAAACGATTACTCGATGGGAATGGCCAATAATATTCGTGATTGCGTTGTAAATATGTAATTTTCATTTAAAGAATATCAAAATAACTCACCTGTTATTGTTGGCATAACTTTCTCCGAATTGTAATCGTGGACGTTTGATCGAAAAATCGAGTCAAATTTCGTTTATCGGAAAATATCAAATTATCTCGTCGGGATCCTCCAGTACTGCGTAACTTGGAAATTATAACTTGTGACAAAATCTTGATTGAAAAATTCTTGGAAGTGTTAGATCACGAGACGATTGCAAAAATCATCATCGATGATGAACTTACTCGCGAGCTTACCTGATCAGTTAATTATTTAAACAAATAACTTGAGTACATGAAATATTTGTACATGTGACAGGTACGGTATCGAGATTGAAGCAGTAAAAAATTTGCTTGTTGTTAGTTTAATGTCACATGTTCGCGATTAAGGTATCATCGGCTTATTAGCAAAATTATTAGGTAAACAGTCGTTCACAAATCTTTGTTTGTTTGCCTGAAAATTGCCAGCTTTCTATCACATGTTAATACGTTTGACAGGTCACGCGTTTGCTGTTGACATTACCAAACAACAAGTCGATGAACAAGTTTTTATTAAAATCTGGTATTTTTATTGTTAGTTTCCCATCAAGGGAAAAAATGGCCCAAACGTTACTCAAAACTTTACCTAACAAAGTCACAAAATGCAGCAAGATCTTTCAACGATAGTTCTAAATCTCAAAGAATGAAAAACTAATTTTGAGTTTTGCTTTTTATAAAATTTTAATTGAAAAAGAAAAATTTAGGAATTTTTTTATGAGATTTACTTCAAGAAATTTAATTTTATTTTGAAATTATAATTTCTGAAACCTGCACCTATCACTTGTTATTGACCTAACCTCGACATCAAAAGCTCAACCTTGTGCCAAGGTTATTACCTCGAGCACCCTCCATATCTCAGTCTGATAATAGAAGTTCCTAGAAAAATAAATAAATAAAACTTCAATTGAACAAAATTCAATTTCAAGAGTTCAGCAACTTAGACTTTTATCCTAAATTTAAAACTATCCTGAAAAAAATTTTTTAACCTTTAAATTCTTTCAGGACAACAGTTGGTCCAGATGCATTTAGAGCAATCCGGATTTTAAAAAAGCAAACTTTTCAAACTTGAGCCCCAAATCGCGGGTGAACTAATAAGAAAAATCCCGAATTATCCAACGTTCACTTACAAACTTCTGCGGAAGAATTGGGGTGGGGCAATTTTTCGGTAACCGACGCGATATTTTGCTGCACGTCAACGCGGAATAACATATGAGTAAGAAAATTTTCGTGCGAGTTCTATAAATTCCGCAAGCACGAACATTGCGGATTAGTCCTGATCTTGTGTTCATTAATTTAACACAGCGATCCATTCATAATTTTTTCCCCGACAACCATCATCGATTGACATCGAAAGATTCCCACGCGGTTAAATCGCGCTCGCGACTCTTATTTATTATCAAAGTGGCCGATTTCCTCGAGAAACCCAAATAAACCGAGAAAAGTGTGAGAACCGGCGAAATGAACGTCAACAAGATGAACCAGAAGAACAAGGCGATATGCGTTCGAAATTTCGCCAATAGAGAAAAAGACGTTCACGATACTTTGTATTCTGACGGGCTAAAGGAGGTGAGTCGGGGAGGTTTTAAACAACCCTAAATAGGAAAAAGTTTTTGGTTGATTATTTTGTTATTTTTGACCGATTGTGGGTGATTATTGGGCAGTTTTCGTGGCTAATTTGATAATTGCCACGAATTCCCTGAATGCCTGAAATAAACTTGGAAATTACTTCGGAAATTTTCTGTCACGAAACGCGATTTTCGCGGTGTGGAAATAGAAGGGTTATGGGGAAAAGTTGGACGCCAGACCGGGACCCAATTTTAACTTAACTAGGTGGTGGTTTAGCCTTTTTTTATTAAAAATAAATGCAAGAGTCTTTGGGAACTTTACAAATTATACTTGGCAAATTTAAGAAAGAAACTATATTTCTATTAATAACGTCACGAACTATTTTAATAATATTTTTTCTAAACAAGAAATGTATCTTCTTGTAATTTTTATAAAAAAATCTATAAAAATTCCAAATAAGCCCCTAATTCTTGATAAAATTTTATTGCCCCACATCCACACACAAACAATTTGTTTTACTACCCCGCGAAATCGGCGGTTATCCGTCGAGCAAATTGACTCAGTTCGCCCAATAAATGAAATTAATAACTTCATGTAAAGGGGCCTCAAGAGTTGCCGTTAAAGTTGATTAAATTCCGCAATTACAACCAACCCATAAAGATTTAGTTCGGCGATGGGGGTGGTGGTGGTCCAATTAATTTTCGTTAGGTGATGGTGCCAGGTCATAAATCAATTCAGATTCTTTGTCGCACGACGTGATCGTACAAAACTATGTGGTCGTACCAATCGCTTTGCACCCTTGTCTTAGTGGTGTTGCTTCCCGGCTCGCTGCCGGGATCCACGCAAATTGTCCTCCTGTCGAAGCGATTCTGGAAAATCAGCCCCTTCGCCGGATCGATGACCACCTGAAACAGGTCCAAATTAACACGTTGAGGGAGTTTAAAACGATAAAATCAAAGTGTTGGAAAGATTCATTTCGGTCCTCTGAGAGCGGCTACCGGATTAATTGCAGTCGGAACTGATCTGACTGAGGATTAGTGTCAAGTCAAAGTGTCAAGTTTGTATCATAAATTTGGTTAAGGTTCGATTCGCGTGCGTGGATTTTGCCGGTGCTTCCGCCCGCACGTTCCGACATAACGGAATGGAGCCTTAGGGGAAATTAGCGGTGGATGATGCGGTTGTCGTCATTTTTCTCGAGTTGGGGCGGTTTACCGTCGATAATTATGGATGATGGCATAAATGGATAAACAACAACAAGAGCGGGATTTTCGGGAAACAAAACATCCCTCTTTCTCCAGCCTCTCTTACTTTAGACACTTGCATTACGTTCCTATTTCCTCGGCGTCAAGCACACGTAGCACCGTTCGGCTATCAGATGGTGATGGTCCATTTGTCAAACTGACTGGAGTTTGGCACAAATCTAAGAAAATTTAACGCGACGAAGAAACGTCAGCTGCCAACTTCCTTCGGTTCAAGTAACGTAGGTGGAATATTATGTAAATCGCCGTAAAACTCGTGACTGTTGCACAAACGGTCCTCGACGGATTAGCGCAATTACGAAGTTGCGCAATACTGTTTTTGACTAAAGTTTTTTGGAAGCCGACTGGGTTACGTCAACAAACTCAACGCGATTAGTTGCCAAAATGGAACAGAATTTTTCCGTTGCCGGTAAAAATATTAACAGTTTAAAGTACTTCAAGTTGTTGCGATTATAAATTTAGGTGAGTTTCAAAAAATTATCTTACTTTTTTGAAAATTTTGCCGAGACTCTAGAGAAAAATTTAAACAAAAAATGAACCAAAATTTTTTTGGTATTTTTCTTTTGGGGCACTCTCACCTCTCTTTCATTCGCGAAAATTTTGGTGGTGGTGGAAGTAGGGTCTTGCCCGCCCCGGAATCATTAGGTGGGTGACAGATTGCCGAAGTTGCACAAAATCCGGCAAGATTTTTCCGAAAACAAACTCTGTCCGGCAAGGCAAGAGAAATCTGCCGATTAATTCCGGCCCAAGTCGATTTGTTAGAGGGAGCCGATTAATCAGTCCTCTCGCCCCCCTCATAAACTTCAAACTCTCTCGGAGCGCCGCAACTTTCTAATTTCCCCATATTACCGGGAATTATGAACAGCGGAATCTGGCAATTACGCCGGTGTTCATAATCGAATTTTTGTCGCCAAACGATTGACAAACAAATAACGCGCTCGTCGTTTAAACGGCGACCCGCCCTCCCGAGATTTATTAGTTGAGGAATTCCGCCATTGATTTGAGGGCGACGAAGAAGTTTTCATTCTGGCAGTTGCGAGGGTGGTAATTGCCGTCGCGATTATTGACACGCTGTTTTAATTTCCGAGCTTTCCAACCTCCCGCTTCTGCGTGGGCACCCGAAATAATAAATAATTTCGATGGGGCGACGAGATAAGGCACGAAGTCGAATATTTAAATGCGTGTGTGCGATCCTCGATATCGGGTTCGATTAGGCACGTGGCGCCCTCCCGATCCATCCCCGATTTAATTTAAATGGATGAATATTAACGCGCCAAATAAATTCAGAAAAATTTTTTTGCTTTCATTTGTACGGGGGACTTGTTGAGGCACCAATTGCCCGTAAATCATCGGGCATCAACAATAATCCGGATTTATTGCAGTGATCATCGAAAAGTGTAACACGCCAACATCGAATTTATTCGTTTTCAGTACTGAACGGGCAATTTCGCTAATGACTGTTATTACACGGTTCATAAACTTTAATTACCTGTAACTGATCCGTGATTTATCGGTTTAATTCTAACGGATCTGGGATTTTCAAAACTATCTATTTCGTTTCCGGGGACAGGGCCGCACTGGTACGGCCTGCCTCTTTCAAACAACTAGATACGAGTTGATGAGTCGCCTAGCACAGGAAGCGACGAGTTTTCGAACAAAGGCCGATAGGTAGAGCTTTGTCAGAGTGCCAAGTTTGTTAAATAGGACGAAAGTTGCCTATTCAATTGTCTATTTTAAACATTTAAACCAATTTATGACTCGCTTTTGCATTATAATGTTAACAGAACCTTTTCTACTAATTACATCCTCGTGACTCTTAAAAAGTTTAAAATTAAACAGTTTTCAAAATTTTTTATTGTTGCAAGGGCTCTAAAAAAATTTGAAAAAACTTTGAAACTATGTAACGCATGCAAATGTCTTTAATCAGTCAAAAAGTTGTTAACTTCTTTTATTTAAGGGTAAAACTGCCCCTGGTTTAACTTTATTTCTTAATTTTTTACAATTTCTTGTATCTGGCGCATCCACCATTTGTTCAGTTTTCAGATTTTCGCCGATATTACCCAATATTAGCTCGGTAAACTACCGAACCACGCAAGAAATAATAAAAAAAAAGTAAATTGATAAATTTCGGTGATTATCTCATTAAAGCGGGACGTTTAAGACGAGACAAGAGCGATCAAAACATTGTAGATGCTTGAGGAAATCGCTGGCGGTTGGTGCGTTCGACTGACCTTGTAATTAATGGAGTGGTTGGATTTGGTCCTGCCCAGTTTCCAGTGAAAATACCCCAAATCCGTGGACTTGGCCAGGAACCGCTTGCCTTCTGTAAAAGAAAAATTCTCCTTCAATTATCCAGGCGGTGAAAGCGCGCTTCCCTTGAAAGAACGGCTTCCAATTCTCCAGTCCGAGCCTGGCCGCGTAGTCTATATAACCGGAGATCTCGAATCCCTTCGTCGTAAAATACCTCAAAAATATGATGGTCTGTAATGTATTCAAATTGCTGTCGATGCAGAAAAATTAACGGCGGGGATTTAATTTTGGCAAACCTGAATTCGGCTTACCGAAAGAATCCCAACTCGATTAGATCTCTCCCTGATTGCCAACTCCGTTTGGATGGGGTCTCCGCCTTGCATACCTTCGCTCGCTAGCTCGTAGGGTTTGTAGGGCGGATACAGATAAGCAATTACAGCTGCTAATCGCCTCTCAAACTGCTCCCTACTGAGCGTCTCCCCCGAACTCCTGAAAAAAACCGACGAATTTTTAACACAAAGTCACGAAAACCGCACACCTATAGCCGAGCTCCGCCACAGTTCTTGCGGCCCCCGTATTTTGCAGGAAACATCGGTCTTGAGACGTCACCAAAGAATCCAAGTAATCTTCGTAAGTTGCGAACTGCAACAAGCGCCGATCGGCCTCGATCTGGGGCGTGGAAGCCACCACCAAATGCGCCATAACAAAAAAAAATCTCCAACTGACGTTTATTTTTAATTTTTTAGTTGGGCCACAATTTGACGTTTGTTTTTTTTTCCAGAGCACAGTATGCACGCCTCAAATGTGCCTGGGCAGCATGATGGCCCAGCCGGGTCGCAACGAACTAAGAACTCCCGAAGAGGTCCTGAAGCACGCCAAAGATTTTTTGGGGCAATACTTTACGTCAATAAGAAGGTGAGTCGTCGGGACCCTCTCGTTAATAATGGACCGTAACCTTTATCAATAAGAGATGCGTCGGCAATTTTCGATCAATTTCATGGCGAATCTCAGTCGAAACTTTAAAGAATGCATTGATTACGTTAGAGATGGGTTGCTCGAATCGTAACGTTGACTCAGTTGCGGCGTTACACAAAGCTGACTGCATGTGCTGCCACATAACTTCAATTTGGTTTTGTAATAAACGTTGCTGTTCCAACAAGACTTTATGCTGCGCTGTTTAACACGAACCTGGCGGTAGTTTCTATGTGCAAGTTGCACTTTTAAAGATTTTGGACCCCTTAATAAAAATCAAAATCAACGCTAAGAACGTGAGACAAAATTAGAAATTCTATAATATCTATTTTAAAACAAATTGGGCATTGTCTTCTACAGGGTGGGGCAATAAGTGCGTCCGACTTCGATAGCTCGAGTTCTATGACAGGTAGGTAGGTGATAGGATTTAAAAACACAAATAAACTAAAGAAAGAAGTCTATAACCAAAAATTATTTTTGAATATACAGAGTGAGCTAAGACAATTATACAGGGGCAAGTAGCTTTTTTTTAAATGGAATGTGGTGTGTAAAAGAAGATTTTTTGAAGCCTTTTCCTAAACTCTTTTTACTCCAATATTATTGCTGACTATTTCCAAACCACTTGGATGTAGCGATTTTTTTTGTTTATATAATAGCATCTGCAGATGCATGTTAAAAAAATCACTGCAGTCACAATTATGAGTTCTAAAAAAAAATTATGTAAAGACTAGTTAGGAAACATCTGTGGAATGTGTTTGAATCGTTTTAACTTTTGAAAAATTATACAGGGTGGCTAGATTAAATTTTTCAATATAGAACTTTTTGAATTTAATTTTCTCTATTTTTTCAAATAAAACACCTTGTATATTTTTTAACGATATGGTGTAGAAACTAAGAACAAACATTTTTTGTATGTACACTTCTATATGGCTATTTGTAACCATTTTCAATTTATCGCCCAATAATTACAAAATTCAAGAATAGGTAATTGTAAAAAATTAGATTGTTTTTCAAATAACTCGACAGATAAAATTGTAATAAGTGCTCCAGATGCTTTGTTTATAAAAATAGCACAAGTTTTTTTAGTAAGTACACTTTATGTTTGTATCTTAATCATTTTTTGCATTTTATATTATCCGACAAGAAATACACATTTATCGCCGTTACCTGTCGTCAGTTGTCATTTTTGTGTCAATTTTGAAACATTTGAAGTTTTTTGTCGAGTTATTTGGAAAACGATCTAATTTTCTAGAATTATTCTTGAATTTTGTAATTATTTGGCGATATTTTGAAAATGGTTACAAATAGCCATAGGGGTGTGCATACAAAAAATGTTCATTTTTAGTTTCATTATATGGTTAAAAAATATACAAGGTGTTTCATTTAAAAAAATGGAGAAAATTAAATTCAAAAAGTTCAAAATTAAAAAATTAAATTTAGCCAGTCTGTATAATTTTTCAAAAGTTAAAACTAATCAAAAACATTTCACAGATGTTTCCTAACTAGTCTTTACATAATTTTTTCTTAGAACTCATAATTGTGACTGTAGTGATTTTTTTAACATGCATCTGCAGATGCCATTATTTGAACAAAAAAAATTGCTACATCCAAGTGGTTTGGAAATAGTCAGCAATAATATTGGATTGAAAAAAGTCTAGAAAAAGGCTCCGAAAAATCTTCTTTTACACACCGCATTCTATTTACAAAAATGTTACTTGCCCCTGTATAATTGTCTTGGCTCACCCTGTATGTTAAAAAATAATTTCCGGTTATAGACTTTTTTCTCTAGTTTATCTATGTTTTTAAATGAAATTTCTACCAACTCGAGCTATCAAAGTCGGACGCACTATTGCCCCACCCTGTATATTGCTTTCTGGAGTAGTTCAATTTTTTTTTAATTTTTGGGCAATTAAATCAAATCAATATTCTTTGAGTGAGTTTTGTTTACACATTATAATCAACTAGTCAATTAACAACACAATATCTCTCGTTAGATTAGAGCCTGTTTTTAACTTTGCGCTGCAGCAGGAATCGGCGCTCCTTTTTCACGTCCAGATAAGCACGAAACTTGTATGTACCTTTCAACAATGCCACAACTTTGCCGGGTAAAATGGATAAAGCGGAATGGGTGAGAAGAGGAGTATTAGTTAACATCCAACATTCCTCCTTCGCTAACGTCGTAACTTTAGAGCAAAACATTTGGAATATAGAAATACCTAACAGCAAACACACTTTTGTTACGAGTTTATTTCAGGTACGTACTTACAACAAACGGTTACTTGACGCTACCCACGCTTATTCTGTCATATACAGGATGTCCAAAATAAAAATTTAATTCTGATAATTATCCTGGGCCGAACGCAGTTTTCTCGAGAAGCGCTGATCGACGCTACTAGTCACGTTTGGTCATCCCGATCTTCCTTGAAGCTCTAATCGAGGTTGGCGCGGTGTCGATTGAAAAAATTAGTGGGACAGGTGGGACGCTTAAACGACTTTATTGCCGCACCGACTCAAGCGAACAGGAACCTGCCTTATCACTTATCAAATGACAAAGCCGTTCTCTTCTTCACAGTCGAGTTCGTCTACTTTGTCACCGACGACTCACATTTTAAACCGCGCCCAACAATAATGTCAAGTCGTAATTCAGCCATCACCCTCTCCAACCTCGTGTTGAAAAAAACCGTTTAAAATCGGGAATGCGATCAAAATCCCGACAATTTTACAGTCGACAGTCAAACAAGGATTCGAGTTTGATTTATTCGCCGTCAAATAACGCGAATTCCTCGGTGGCCCATTACGTGCGGTAAAATCGCAAGTAGTGTCGATGTGTCAGGCGGAGATTTTTACAGCAGTTAAGGGAAAAACAGATTGCAAAAGTAACACCGCAACGGGACGATCATTCCGCACTCGGGGAGTTTCAACGGAACGTTTTCGAATCCGCAAGATTTACAACGTCAAGTTGGCTTTAATGAGGGCTCACTTGTTAATTTTCAGCTAGCCCCCCCTGTTTTGTAATATTTGGCTTTGTTTCGACAACTTTAACAGGATATGAATCCGATGCGATAAATAAAAGCGCTTTTATTACGCCTACTTTACGGCCGGTTTGTTTTTATGCGTAATAATAAAATTTGTTTGGCATAATTTTTCGGGATGATAATGGCATGTTGTAAAAGCTCAAAGTTCTCGCGGCCATTTCGCAACCCGGAGAAACAAACACCTGTACGCAATTTTATTCGTGTTGAAAAGCTCGCCATTTGCCCCGGTTAAGATATTGTTATTGTGCTTTATAAATGGCGTCGGCTCATATCCTGCATTTTTTATGTACCCAACTGGGTTGGTGGGTGCGCACAGGAAATTGATCGTGCCGTACGAGTGTCTTTGTTGCTGGCACCATAAGCACTGATAAGTGTTTAAAATGTTTTTGCGTTTGAAAGCTTATTGTGGAGCTTCATGCGCGACCGCTTATTGACAGCTAAATGTTTAATAGATGGTTGAAGCACCGGGTCTTTTTTTAAAGCGCAAAGCTCTAGCGGCACAGCTGCAAACATTCTCCATTAGTTTAAATTCCGACAAATTCATCAAATTCACGAGCTGCCACCGATTCTTTTGCTGAAAGTAATCCTCAAATTTCTAAAAAACATTTCTTACTTTAGAAAAATATTACTGTGGCGAATTTAGTGACTTAAAAATTCTCCAGGGATTATTACAAAGTTAAATATTGATCGCGAGACTAAAAAGTTGCAGATTTCTTTACTTTGCGAATTGTCAAGTCGGTGCTTATTGCCTAATAACAATTTCCGTGTTTTCCGCAATTCCTTGCTAACACTCCACAATTACTTCTTAACAACTACAACAATTATTGATTGTTGCCATTTAGTGCTAAATAAGCGAGATAAAAAATTGCGAAGAAATAAAATAGATTCACTTCTTTCATATAGCAACTCATGCATTCCTGAGCTTTAATTTGAATAACTCCAGGAATTTCCTGGATCCAATTAAATTTCTTAGCTACAATCTTAATTGTATGTCTAATCGTTCCAGATAAAATATGGCACCCTAAAATTCGCAATAAAACTGGCATAAATCGAGTTCTAGAACAGCTGCGTATCCTTTTACTTAAATCCAGGACAACACGAGTATATGGCGTTATTGTGTTGTTAATTAAGCCGAGCTTCTATGGAATAAATTTCAACTTTTACAATGCACAATCCAAACGCAGAGTCCGTAACGCGGAAGTTTGTGCTTTAATTGGAAATATTTTTCCGTGCACAATCGTCACCAGTCATTAACAAATTGACTAAGCAAAACGGCAAAATTAACCCCCATGCAACAATTATGAACAAGGATCGAAACCCGAAAGTAAATAGTGCGGCATGTTTTGACGTTATAAAAGCACCCCCGATGACGTAGCAAATTGGGGAGCGTCTATTTACACGAGAACAAATAGCCAGGTTTGCGTATTGTTCATTTCAGGACGTGTCGAAGCAATGCCTTAGTTTAGATAGGGACCAATCGATGATTTAACATGAAAAGTCTCGAGATATTATCGATTCAACTTTTGATTCCTTGCAGAGCGGAGAGTCCTGCTCACAAGTCCCGTTGGGAGCAAGTCCAGAAGGAGGTGTCTTCGACCGGGACTTACCAGCTGACGGAGACCGAACTGATTTACGGCGCTAAATTGGGCTGGAGGAACGCCGTCCGCTGCATCGGCCGGATCCAGTGGTCAAAGTTGCAAGTGAGTCCAAATCAACTTTACTTTAAAGTCCAACGTACAATCGGAATTTTTCGATTTTTTTTTTAATTTTATTACAAGTCCCAAATTAACTTCAGTTAAAAGGTGCAATCGGAAATTTTCGCAATGTTTAGTCGCGTAATTTTTTTTTAAACTTTACTTAATTGTTGTTGTTGAAAAACTGGCGGGTGGTGAACCTGGACGGGGTTGCGGGCTGATTGGGGAAGGCCGACGGCGCGGTTTGCTTTGCTATTCGCATCTCGTTCCGGAGTGTTTGCTTTGACTTTTTCGAATGGGACACCTGAAAACTCTTCGATTCCGCCCAACAAAGAGTCAGTACGCGCTTTATTTAAACTGGCGAGAAATCAGCACGAGGCACCTAATGATGTTTGGATTGTGAACGGAAAGAGGGCGGGAAGAAGTCGAAAAGCTTAAAATCTCAAGTTGCGACATTGTTTCGTCGAACCGAAAGTCCAGAATTATCTCGATGTCTGCATCCTACCAAAGCTCTTCGGGCGGTTCACGATTCGCATAATCGCATCGAACTGGGATAAATGCCGAACAAATGGAAATCGGGACTTTTCCACCTGACGGACTGCCACCGGGGTGGTCTCATTTGACGGCGAATTTGGGGATTGTTAAGAATAACGGCAAATAGACATTTTAACTGATTGTTTGCCTCACGCTTTGAATAAAAATTCAACGTTGTCAGGTTACATTTTGTCTTTTAACAATAATTTGGATCTCAAAGAAAGAGGATTAAGGATTAAGTTTCAAATCATGGAGGTAATAATATTGTCATTTGATAACGCGTAAGTTGAAACTTTAGAAGAAGGGAATCGAGCTGCAGCAACAGGTAATTACCAACAATTTGTTAAAAGAACAGTTACATCATAATTAAATTAAATTTTGATTAAAAATAAAGCCATTTAATTCAACTAAAAGTTTAATAGGTCAATTTGAATAGGTGAAGAAACTAGGAACTTTCGAAGCATATGAGTACGCCAATCATGTAAACATATTAAGGAAACACGTTTAACATATTGAGTACACATTATCTCATTCAAAAACTTTGAAAATCATGTGATGGTGAGTAGAAGCGCTTACGATGCTATCGCTGATATGGTATTTAATGTTTGCACGCTAACTAAGAATTTAGCTCGTAATTTGTTACATCAACAATAGAGTATTTGGCGCTGTCAATCAAATATTTACTGACAAAATAAATAAATTAGCCAAAAACCAACAAAAATTCCTTCTTGCTAGACTAAAATCGGCTTCGCAAACTTTTTGTGATTAATCGACTCACAGCGAAGGGGAAGGCAGTGTTTCTGACAATAGATGCTTCTTGGTTCTTCAGTTGTAGGAAATGAGGATCTTCTCCCCGTATTGCCAAAACTGTAGTTTTGCATACTTGAAGCAGTCCAGTGGCGCAGATATTGGGCCCCGCTCCCTCTTATTTCTTCACTTTTGTTTTTGCGTCTGTGATCGGAAATCTGGAACGCTGTTGGCACTCGCACAAACGTATTATCGGTCCCGCGAACAAAAAAGTAAAAAGATGAACTCGAAACCAAGTTCTTAACCGAAGACTATCGCGGACAAGGCAATTTTCCATCATTTCTCGCATCCATACAGCCCAAGAGAGCGTTCTGCTAATCCTCAGATTGCGTGTTCTAGGAATGCCAACGACAGTTAAGAAGGAAAATTGCACCGTTCAACCCACACCCCCAACTAAATCTCGACGCTACCAGATAATCTCCGGGAGAACCTCTCGACTACAAAGCGACAAAATATCGCTCCGCAAACTTTCGCACCAGCCACCCCCGCAGTTTGAGCAAAAACAATAAATTTCACCCCCGTTTATCCGTCGAGTAATTATTTTTGGTTCGATCAAGTTGCAGTTTGAAAAATTACACCAAAGATTGTTTTTGGGGATGAAACGCGAGTCGTCTCGTCTCCGCAGATTAAAAGAGTCCCGAAGTAAACTAAGCATGAAAATCATCCGGTACAAATCCGAGCTAAACCGAGCGTGACTAGTTTGAATGTAAAGCAAACAAGAGATTCGGTTTATTGACGTTCGGATTCGACCTGATTAGCCTGAATCAGCATTTTGACATTTCTTATTGCTGGCAAAGGGGCCGTTCAACAACTGCGGTCGCAAAAGAACCCACGGCACGGGCGGCCGCACCTGCAAAAAGACCCGTAACGTAAGGGTGACTTTTTCGGGTAATCCCCCGGCCTTTTTCGCCTCTTTGATTTCTTAAACATTAATGCTTTATATTCCTCGAGTCTTGCCGTTATTCGGCGGCTTTTCGCCGGATCTTTTTAATATTTAGTGCCCGAGCACGGAGACGCGACTTATAACCGGATCAGCAGGAGGCGGGAGCTGAGAGGTGGCAGCCGAACAACCTGCTCAAGGACCACGCAAATTGACAGTGTAAAAAGATCTTGTTTCAAAATTCGGAGCCACCTCGTTCAGAAAACATGATTTTTTGTAGCTCATTATTCACAACAAACTTTGAAAGAACCATTTTACGTAGCCCAAGTTAACAAAGACGTAGATTTGGCTAATTGTGGAACTTTAACCAGTTTTTCTAAAAATTTTTAAATACATAGGTAATCTTCAAAGTCTGGCAAGTTTATGCAAAATATTGTAATATTAAAATTTAAATTAAAAATTAAAATTAAAAAATTAACAAGTAGACGTAGACAAATGGTAATTTTTTTCGAAATACTAGATGATTACTTTGGCAGATGGTGGAGGATCCAAAACAAGTGATATTTTTCAATTACTTGGAAAATTTGTCTATCTGCCTCGTTTGCGCCTCCCGGTGCCTCAGTTCTATTGATAGGCTAAGGACTTTTAAAACTTGCCCAGATTATTGGTGTTTCGCTGAAAATTCGAATAAGTTTTAGCTGCAAATATCTGCTTCGATGCAAAGTTATGGGTAAGTTTCTTCGTTTTAACGCGGACGTTCCGGCGAACCCCAAGGCATCTGTCGTCTCATGCATATTCCACTTTTGGGGCGACGACAGCCAGATAAACCGATACGTCACGTATCAAGTGTTGCATAACCAGTTGATCAAAAACAACAAGTAACAAAAAAGTTAATGTTTTTATTACTTACGAACGAGTGTTTAGTTTCTTAAATCCTTGTGTGATCTGACGTATTAACTGGAAACTGATGATAGGAGGTAGTTATAATATTGCTGAAAGTACTTGCCAACCTATTTTTATTTTAAGCTGCAATCAAGTAAGCAGCGGCACAATTCAAAGCTCTCTAAATCTTCAGGGGATTTATCTATCAAAGCCCGAAGCAGCGACTGTGCATTTTTAATGCAAAAACTTCTTTTTGGCCAGCGATTGCCAGGTTTTCCACATCCCCGCCTTTCGTTAGGATCGCTTGTGCACCTAACGCATTAGCACTAATCACGAGGTCCTGTTTACCAACGACGTATTCAAGTCACAATGTAAAATTTCGGTCTCATTTGTGCTGGGTGGGTAAAAAAGTTGTAATTTAAGGGGCGGTCGCGTTTGCACGAAACAAACATTCAATTTTTCGCTTAGCTTTTCATTTCGACCAACACCATAGGGGTGATTGTTCCGGAAACTATGTGTATTTACCTTAATACGTTTCCGACGTCACCTTCGTTTGTTTAGTAAAATTCCGGTTCTTCTCGCCGGGTTGTTTCAATTTTAGGCAAGTTGACAAGAACCAATTTCGTTAGAGAAAAAGTCGCGATAACATCGCCGAATTTGACGGAGGCGTCGACGATGATTTATTTATTTACCATGAAATTTGCTTCCAGGTCTTTGACTGCCGCTATGTTACCACCACCAGCGGCATGTTCGAGGCATTGTGCAACCACATCAAATACAGCACCAACAAAGGCAACATTCGGTAAGATACGGGCCTCAACTTTCGCACTGTCACACTATAAGCTCAAGAGCCCTCGTCTATTGATTCGAGACCGCGTGGGGTAATTACGCAAAAATCGACCGCAATTACCCCCCGACCCCCCCGGCCGGAGTATTATTTCAAAACTAACAAAGCTATTATTGTTTCGCACAATGGGAAATTCAATTCTAGCTATAATAGCGAACGTGTGTTAGTTTCGTAGATGAATTCGTTGTTTCGTGTGGGAGTTTGAGACGAGAGCTCGTTTAAGTAGATGATAATTAATCCCGGAGTAAAAACACCGGGAATTCGTTGATTACGTTGATTTTCTTTCGACGAAGCTCCTGTCCAATTACCGCGTTTTTCTTAAGATTCATTTAGACTTGACGGATCCCGCAAAGTTGGCCGGTTTGTTGAAAAACTGCTGTTTTCTCTTTAAGATGCAAATTTAACTTCGTTGAGCACTCGCGTAAGCGCGGATGGTTAAATCATCCGGTAGCGTCGGCCTGTCAGGATTTAAGTTATGAATCCTCGGACTTTTAGGTATCAAAAACAGGCCCGAAGAAGAAACATTTTTACCCGCAACATAATTACCAAACTTAATTGACACGTTTTCGGGACGCCTCTTCTTGTTAGTTATTAGGCGAGCGGTTCAAAATGCAGGTAGGAAATTTTATCAAAAAGTTTCACCAGGCGGATTCCTCATTAAGGGACTTGAGAGAAATTTGCCCGTTGTTTAATAAAATGGCATGAATTTTTAATTAGACTTTCAGCAACTTCTCTAAGAAACTTAGGAAAATAGCGCCAAGTTTGGGCCGTTACGACCCATAGAATAATTTGAATCAAGCCAAGAAAGTATCTCGATGAATAAAGCTGGAGCGGAGAAATTGTTGCTGCAATTTCAGGTTTATTGCGCCAACTTCAGGAAGCGCAACTTCGCCGTAAAATTTACAATTTTCGAATAAAAAGGTTGTAAAAGTGGCCGGGCATCGACCTGGGCCTACCGATGGATCGCTTAAAAAACATTAAGGCCCAGTATTTCAGTCTCAGTTTAACTAAACTGCAGTTTAAACTTTGTTGATTTTTATTGTTACAACAATTGTTTCCATGGACATTCCCCAAAGGTTAACGTAAACTTGGTTTAAACTAAGACTGAAATACTGGGCCTAAGAGAGTGCATCTTATGGATGATTCTCGCAGCATTCGCCCGGCGCCTCCGCCATTTCGCAGCGAACCTGACCTGACGTCGCGCCCATGTGGCCCGTAACGTTTAAAACGTATTATTGTATTAGTTTTAAGTCAGCTATTACAGTTAAATTGTTTAGAGGCTGTCGCAGCTGCGATTTCCATTTTGTTGATTGCACTTAATTATTTTTTTTAAGCAACAACTTGCTTTCAAAGTGTTAATGTCGAAGTTGCAAAACTAATTTTGGCTGACTGACGATCACGATTAAAACATAATCGTTTGAGACGAGAAACGCGGCCGTCGGTGATTGTTTCTAAAGTAAACCGAGAAAGTTCCGCGAGTAGTAATCGTCACTAAAGCTCGTCTTGTTAGAGAAAAGCTGCTAGTTCCGGTTCCGGTAATTTCTTATTAATATTTATATAAACAAACTGTCGGAACAGGACGAGGCAATCACAAGCGTCTGGATATTTCGCGTGACATAAAGTATAAACAGGCGAATATATTAGCCGAAATTTATCCTTCAAATGACAAACTTTATCATCCTTAAACCGAAGCGAGTCGAATAAATATTTATTTTTCGTAATTGGCCCGAAGTGCTGCAATTAATTCAACGATATAATCCTCTCGTCATTATCGGTGCTGACGGTTGTTGCAGCGAAAATTGTCCAGCTGCACCTAAATAATGATAAATATAACAACAACGACACGTCGAGATAGCGCGGTTATAGGGGGAAATTAAATCGAAAATCACCGATACCTCTCCAACAAACATGAATGGATAAAGTTGTATTATATCCCGCAATATTGTCAGTGGGAATGAATAGGCAGAATGGAAATTATACGTTCAATCTCCAACGTGCAGCAAGCTCGGAATATAAAGTTCCCGCCAACTCCTTCGGGGGAGTATTGAGCAGTGCATTATTTAGGGCACAGTTTGGCGGACGAAGTTATTTAATTATTGCACCAGGACCTGGGGCGTCGACAAAACAAAAACGAAAAAATCACGTTGCACCCAACCCCTTCAAATTTCGATTTACAATTTCGTCGGCGAAACAGGGCGATTTGCATACGGAAAAAGAGGCGAAACGCGATCTTGCGCAACTTGGTCATTTATATAAATTAAAATGCGATTTAGAAATCGGACCGTCGTTGAGGTTCATAAAATGACACTATAATCGGATGTTTGAAAGTTTTTCGGGTGGAAACAAATGCGTTTTTCATCGCAACATATTTCACGGGGTTTATACCAGATTAATTGCGGCTTTGTTTAATTCCACACCTGCGCTGCGGCTCGGTCTTCATTTCGCTAATCTCGCATTACCTGATCGGTTTAAGAAATTATTTTTCTTGAAGGGGATTAAAATTTAATTTTTAACGAAAGCTCCAACTAAATCGCTAAAGATTAGAAGAAACTAAGACAGAAACGTTTTTTTTCTAATATCAATATCTACAGACTTTTATCAGATGACCTCCTGTCGTAACAAACGTTTCTCTATACAAATGAGAACAATAACATCACCGGATTTTAATTGTACGAAAAATGACCATGAACCAACAGACGACAATGTACCTATTACGAAAGCAAACAATGGCGAAAAGTGTTTTTTCGACAAAAAAATTAACAACTGCTGCGAGTCCATTAAGCGACTTACAACCTTCTAGCTCTAGCAAGATTTTTTGGAAAAAATTGGTTTTGATGTTTTTGTACTTAAATTTTTGTTGGCCTCAAAAGCGGCACCCTTAATTGCCCTTCTACTATTTATCGTGTGGCTGGAGATTTGAGCGGCTTCGTCCTGAATAAGTGATCAGATTCCGAAGATGTGTCTGGCTCCATTTAGGTTTTGGCGCTCTTAATTCGACTTTTAATTAATTTTGAGTTAAAATAAGCAAACACGCCCTAAAATATTTATGATTCAATTATAGCGAATTGCCCCGCGAATATTTAACAATAATTAATTCTTAATCTCGAAACGGTAACACCCTCACCCCGTTCTCCATTAGCGCTCGACGTCTCCGTAGCAAAAACTCATCGAGTTAATTTTTCCCCAGATCTGCCATAACAATTTTCCCCCAAAGAACAGACGGTCGACACGATTACAAGGTTTGGAACCCCCAGCTCGTAAGTTACGCGGGTTATCGCCAACCTGACGGCTCAATCCTCGGCGATCCCCTCAACGTGGAGTTCACCGAGGTCTGTCTGAAGCTCGGCTGGAAAAGCAAGAGAACAAGATGGGATATTCTCCCTTTAGTGTTGTCGGCCAACGGACACGACCCCGACTATTTCGATGTACCTTCCGAACTCATCTTGGAAGTTCCTCTGACTCATCCGACGTGAGTGATTCGATTTTGAAGTGTTGCGGAAAAAAACATAATTAGTTGCTCACGCTCCCTCCGACCTGGGCCAAACTCAATAACGTCTTAAGTCAATTTTCTATAATTATTATTACCGCGCGGGCCATCAAACGTTTAACTCTTCGTCAATCACGCAGGTTTGATTGGTTCGAGGATCTGGGACTCAAGTGGTACACCCTACCTGCCGTCTCCAACATGATGTTCGACGTTGGCGGCATCCAATTCACGGCGGCACCCTTCAACGGGTGGTATATGAGCACGGAGATAGGGTGCCGGAATATATGCGATACTCATCGTCTCAACATGCTGGAGGTGAGTACTCACAAATTCGGATGTCGCCGGTAATTGCACAATACTACCCCCAACAACTCGAGACGACATCTGTTATTCTGTTTATTTTCCGCAAAATACTAATTCTTTTTGCAACTTTATTACGAGTTTATGCTGATTTTTCTGGTCCAATTCGTTTGAAACGTAGATCGTTGCTACTAAAATGGGGTTGGACACGCGCACCCCCGTGACTCTGTGGAAGGACAAGGCGATGGTGGAATGCAACGTGGCCGTGCTGCACAGCTTCCAGGCTAAAACAATAACCATTGTGGATCACCACACCGCGTCCGAATCCTTTATGAAGCATCTGGAAAATGAGGTTCGGCTGCGCAACGGTTGTCCAGCTGATTGGGTGTGGATAGTGCCCCCGCTGTCGGGATCCGCGACTCCGGTGTTCCACCAGGAAATGGCTCTCTATTACCTGAAGCCGTCTTACGAGTACCAAGTAAGTTCGATTTTTGTCCATCAAAAAGACAAAATTAATTTATTTGAAACGTTCTGGGGGCCGATACTGCGAAGAGCAATATAGCGCTCAAGCCGCAATAGCATCAAAACCGCAAAGCAATAAATGTCACTAGCGGGTGTGAAATACACGCAACCAACCGACTTCCGCCCATGTCTCCACACATTTCACTCATATTAAAGGCTTTATAACAAAAACAGGGTTAGCCGTTATTGCGCCTGTTTATAAACGAGGAATAGTTTCACTATTCCAGCAGGATCAGAAGGAACCGTAATTTTAGTTTTTAGGCGGATTTAAAAATAATTTTATTTGGCATCCCTTAAATAAGGGTTAAAGCTGAAGTTGCCCCGGAGTTTCGTTCCAAAGTTTTGCAAGCCATCGCACGTGGAAAAAATATATGGAACATTACACTTCTCTTTGTGCAAAAGTAATGAAACGTCTGAAGAGTTATTCAAATTTACCTCACGTTTTCTTCCTAAGTAGATCAGTGTTGAGTATCAATCAGATTGCTGCCTTGAAATCCTGTTCAGCTGGATCGACAGTTTTTTTGCGTTTTCAACTGATTTCTATAAAAAATAAAACATTTAACAATTGCTCAAATAAATTATATTAAGGGCATGGTAATGGTTGATGTTCAAGTCTTTTCTATATTTAACATTAGTGGTTTTTCTAATTTTATAAGAAATCTATTTATTCTACCGTCGAATTGATTACGGATTTGAATTCAGGAAAGCCGATTACATAAGAAATCGCTTATATCCAGCCTTTAGATGCAACGGTGTCGGATTGAGGAATCTTTCAAATTTCTATCGATTGGGGTAGAAAAAAAAAGTCGAAAATATTGAAATTTTTTACATCGATTTTATGACTTAATCTGCTAGATCTTGAACCGCTTAACACAAATCTGGCCGTAGTTTTCCTGTACAAGTCGTACTTTTTTAGATATGACCATTCGAATGTTTCAATTTAAAGTTTTCGTTAAAATCGACCTAATTTGCAAATTTCAACTTATTTATTATTAGACTTACAATTTTCGTTTACATAGCATTCGATGGCATTTGTGAAGCGGAGAAATTTGATGTATCTGGATTGGATGTAAGTCTGTCCGGTCAAAAGTTACAAAAGTTTGAATATTGGAAGAAATCGAAACTTGGTGGTTTTTCTAATTTTATAAGAAATCTATTTATTCTAGCGTCGAATTGATTACGGATTTGAGTTCAGAAAGGCCGATTACATAAAAGAACGAACATTTCTAGCCTTTGGGTGCAACAATGTCGATTTTAAAAAAATTTCAAATTTCTATCGATTGGGATAGAAAAAAAAAGTCAAAAATATTGAAATTTTTTACGTCAATTTTATGACTTGATCTGGTAGATTTTGAACCGCTTAACACGAATCTGGCTGTAGTTTCCCTGTATATGTCGTACTTTTTAAGATATGACCATTAGTATGTTTCAATTCAAAATTTTCGTCAAAATCGACCTAAATTGCAAATTTCAAATACTTTATTATCAGACTAACAATTTTCGTCCATATAGCGTTCAATAGCTTTTGTGAAATGGAGAAATTTGATGTATTTGAATTTGATGTAAGTCTGTCCGTTCAAAAGTTACAAGAGTTTGAATATTATAAGAAATCGAAACTTAGTGGTTTTTCTAATTTTATAAAAAATCTATTTATTTTAGCGTAGAATTGATTACGGATTTTAAAACTTTAAAATCAAAAACCATTTTCGATCTTTAGATGTATTATTAAAATGCTTTAAAATATACTTTGTGTTGTTGAAAATATGCAACCAGTAATACGCTGAGCAACGCTGCGTTGGACACCGAAAGGCAATTTCCCAAAATTATATTAGATGGCTTTGAATTATTTCAAAAATCAGAAATGTGTGGTTTTTCTAACATTTGGTAAAATGGGAGTTCATATTTGAAGATATGAAGGTCAAATACGTGGTACATTATGATACTGAACAGTCTGGAAAAAAAGTTAAAAATTTTGAAATTTTTTACATCCATTTTATGACTTAATCTTATAGATTTCGAACCGCTTAACACGAATCTGACCGTTTTAATATTATAAGAAATCGAAACTTAGTGTTTTTTTTAATTTTATAAGAAATCTATTTATTCTAGCGTCGAATTGATTACGAATTTGAATTCAGAAAATTCGATTACATAAGAAAACGCTTATTTCCAGTCTTTAGGTGCAACGATGTCGATTTTAGAAATTTTTCAAATTTTTATCGATTGAGATCGAAAACAAAGTCGAAAATATTGAAATTTTTTACATCGATTTTATGACTTAATCTTATGGATTTCGAACCGCTTAACACGAATCTGACCGTAGTTTCCCATAATACTTTTTGCATGTCTTCTCTCAAATAGGTACATTGTCAAAAAATTTGATCTTTTACAGTTTTTGAAGCCTTTCTCACCCGACCTGGAGGTCGAGTATTCTTTCTTTGTGATACATCTTCATTTTAAATTCTTTACAATTACTTCTTATTTTTTCACCATTTAGACTTTTACATCTTCTCGTTTGTACCTATTTTGCCTGTGCTGTTCCTTCAACTACATTTTTACATTTTTTAACCTGACTTTCTGGTTTTACTTTTCTAATTCCCTTTTGCATGGGCAAATAATTGAGTTGTGTGAAAAAGGGCCAGTCCTAGAGCAATTTTTTTGCGGCTCTTGCGGCGAGAGCTTCCACAGTAACCGGCGAACTGCCGCAAACAAATCGCGTGGTGGTCAAGTTGCCCCTCGTGTTTCCGTACCATTACCGAACAGAGGCGGGTCTCGGCTGATAATTAAACATTCACCATCTCGTTTTTTAGCAGGAAACCGGAGATCGAGTCGCGCTTATTTTCACTATTATCCAATTCTTCCTTTAGCGGTCCTTTTCGGAACGAGAAAATAAATTTGCGTGCTGGATCTCGTAAGCTCCCGCGGATTGCCTCTTTGTTTCGATACGCCCACCCTAACACAAATTGACAAATAATCCAATATTACCAGCCCAATAAATTTATTCGGGAATTATCTTTCGCAAATGTAGAAAAATAAATACCCCTGGGAGTGCGTCCGGAGTAATTTGGGGGGAATAGACGAAGAAATGTTGTCGCGTCGAAAATTTCTCGAGAGATTCGGGATAACGCTCGATCTTCTAAAATTCGGTTAAAAAAATAATAAACACTTAAAGGCGGCAAAAATTGCGACGTTTCGGCTTTTTGTTGGCGCAATTGTAAAAAGTAGCAACAAAAAAGTTGTTTTCAACAGTCATCCCTGGTGGGGATCGAACCCACGACCTTTGGATTAGAAGTCCAACGCGCTATCCACTGCGCCACAGGGACGTATTAATCTCGATGCTACAACCGAGAGATAAGTTACGCTAGCGTATTGAATATTTTCTTGTTTCTCACGTGTTGCTAATTAATGTTAAAAGTCTAAAAGTATTTTACTTGAAGATAATGGAAAGTTAGCAACACTTTAAAGAACTAATGCTATTTTATCCTTAAATTTTCGTCTAACACGCCTTCCACACCAATTTAGTCTTTATGCACCCTCCTTCAAGTATAACTTTTTTTCTTCATCTGAGCATCTAACGTCACACTTTCTAGTTCTAGAGCGAGTTCTTATTTATTTATTTTTTAAATTGTAGGTTTCTTGGTTTCAGACTTCTTGTTAATTATTTCATAAATGCTTTTTCAGTTATTCAGTTATTTAGCAGTTTCAGCTTAGAGGTTGTATGGAGGATCTTGTGATTAGATGAGTGATTTGTTAGTAGCCGTTTAGTAATTGACCTACGCCTCAATGATAAGAATGATGTTAGGTCATCTTCTGTCAAGATTGGGTATAGCCACGAAGACTTAGAAAGCTAAAGAGTTAGGAGTTGCTTCAGATTCTTAATTTTGATGACAGTCGAGTGCTAACTAGTAGATACTGCTTGGAAACCTTTCAATTTCCTCGTGGGTTTATTTGGAGTTGCGGTGGAAGTTCGGTGTGGATGATTGAGGTTCGTCTTGAAAGCGCCGATTTCTATGATAACTGCCCAATAAAATTTCTATTAGCCTAAAGTAGTTTGTGGAACTTTCCAGGAGCCTGCATGGAAATGTCACGTGTGGAAGAAGGGCCGCGAATCCGGTAAATGCAAGAAGCCCCGTCGCAAGTTCCACTTCAAACAAATCGCCCGGTAAGACCCTCCACGTAAAAATAATAAAATCGTCATCAATACAATTCCAATTTCTGCAGAGCGGTTAAGTTTACATCGAAATTGTTCGGGAGGGCGTTATCTCGTCGCATAAAAGCCACCGTTCTCTACGCCACTGAAACCGGCAAATCGGAGGGGTATGCAAAGAAACTCGTCGAAATTTTCGGGCACGCTTTCAACGCCCAAGTTTACTCGATGGCAGATTACGACATTACCAGCATCGAACATGAAGCTCTTTTGTTGGTTGTGACGTCGACGTTCGGCAACGGGGATCCCCCCGAGAACGGAGAGGTCAGTTTTGAAAAATTTTTATTCCTCCTGTTAACCCTAAAATTTCCAGGAGTTTGCCAAGAACTTGTACACGCTGAAATTGAGCGAGAACGGAATCAGCAATGGAGATGCGGCCAAATTGAGGTAAAACTTGTCTTAAAGCTTAACTAAACCAAATGCTTCCAAAGAGCTTCAATAATTCATCAAGATCATCTCGACAAATTTTTTTTCAATTTTCTTAATTATGTAATCATCTAACTTAATTTCTCTACTCCACGCTGTCTTGGTGATGGTATTCTTCAGTATGTCGATGGCAACATCGAAATCCTTCATTAAAGCAAACAGCCAAATCGAGTTAGCTACAGCCAAACGACTCGATCGTCTGGATTCGTTGAGAGGTTCCGCTAGTGAACCTCTAATCGAAGACACTTTCGGACCTCTCAGCAACGTCAGGTATGTAAGCTTTGCTTTTCTGCGCTTCTCGTATTCGCCATATCATCTCGACCACACATCTAACTTCTTACAAAGATTCGCAGTTTTCGCGTTGGGATCGAGCGCTTACCCGAATTTTTGCGCTTTCGGACAATACGTCGATAATCTACTTGGCGAACTCGGAGGCGAGAGACTCCTGAAGATGGCGTCCGGGGACGAAATGTGCGGCCAGGAGCAAGCCTTCAAAAAGTGGGCCCCGCAAATTTTCAAGGTAACTAGTTCCTGCCAAATTTTTCTTTGTCTCTCCACCATCTTCTTTGTCTTCACGAAGAGCTGTACCATTAAAATCTAAATAAGCAGTTGGTGAAACTTTTCTTCATTTTCTTTTCCAACTTTCTTTTTGCAAACAATCGGTTTAATCCTTACAATTCTGGCAGGTTGCTTGCGAAACCTTCTGCCTTGACGACGACGACACCATCCTGGAAGCCACGATGACGCTTCAAACCGAATCGTTGACGTCCCAAACGGTCAGATTCATGGAATCGAAAGCCGAGAACATAGCAGTTGCCTTGTCCAAATGCCACAACAAAAAGGTAGCTGGAAGGATGATCTTTGCAATTTTGCTACAACAATTCTTGTAGGTGCATGCGAGTCGCCTGTTACGCAGAACCAATCTTCACGGTGAGAAGTCTTCAAGAGCCACTCTGCTTCTTGAGTTCGAAACCAACTTACCCTACACACCCGGTGACCACGTAGGAGTCTACGCGATGAACCGCCCGGAACTTGTCGACAAAATCATTAACAGACTCAAGGGAGTTGACGATCCGGATTCTTCAATCGAACTGCAAATTTTGAAGGAAACTCACACCTCCAACGGTAGGAAACTGGAATTTTTTATTAGTCAGATTTCTAATCAGAGCTTTTTTAACTCAATTACTTATCTTCAGGCGTTATAAAAACTTGGACTCCTCATGAGCGTTTGCCTTGCTGCTCGTTAAGAAACCTTTTGTCGCGCTTTTTGGATATCACAACTCCACCAACACCGAATTTGCTGCAACATTTCGCTAGTATAGCTACGGAACAGGAGGATCAACGTAAACTCGAACTTTTGGCGACGGTATTGTCACTTATTTGTACTGATAAAACTAAATGCGACTAAAATCAAATATTTACAGGATTCTTCTGCCTACGAAGATTGGAGACACTGGCGCTACCCTAATCTCTTGGAAGTTTTAGAACAATTTCCTTCAGTGTCGCCATACGCACCTCTGTTGATTGCGCAATTGAGCGTCTTGCAGCCCAGATTCTATTCGATTTCTTCCAGTCCAGCACTTTACCCCAATAAAGTTCACCTAACCGTAGCAGTTGTAGTCTACAAAACGCAAGGTAGTAACGCAATTTTTGTTAACTCTAAACTTATTAAGGAATTTTAGATGGAGAAGGGCCTACTCATTACGGTGTTTGCTCCAATTACTTGCAAGACGTGCAAGTGGGAACCGACGTTTGTTTGTTCGTTAGAAGGTAATTCTGTTGGTTCGCGCTCAGTTGCACAAAGATAATTGCCAGTACAATTTTGTGTTGCGTTCTATTTACTATTAATAATCATCAATAGCGGACTGCAAATAAATATTGCAAATTTGTAGCGCTCCAAACTTCCATTTGCCCAGCGATGTCGCTAAACCAATCATCTTGGTGGGTCCTGGAACTGGAATTGCCCCGTTCCGCGCTTTCTGGCAACAGAGGTTGGTGCAGGTCAAGGCGGGCCAAAAAGTTGGGCAGACCTGGCTGTTCTTTGGTTGTCGCACCAAAGAACTGGATCTGTATAGAGACGAAAAGGCGCAACTGAACGTGTTGGATCGCGTGTTTTTAGCTCTATCTAGAGAACCTAACGTTCCTAAGGTAAGTTAGGTAGTTACAATCATTGCAGGCAGCGCCTGAATTGTTGTGCTTTGCAGACTTACGTGCAGGATTTGGCCTCGAAAGAGGGTGCAGATATCTATAGAATACTGGTTCTGGAAAAGGGACATTTCTATGTTTGTGGAGATTGCACTATGGCCGAACATGTGTACCAAACTCTAAAAACAATTATACAGAAGTATGGAGGAATGAGCGATAAGCAAGTGGAGGCCTACATGCTGACTTTAAGAGTAAGTTGGCAACATTTTTGGAACTGGTCGATAACTGGTGGTAATTCATGATGGGTTGCAGGACGAAAGTAGGTACCACGAGGACATTTTCGGAATTACCTTAAGAACTGCCGAAGTTCACAATAGGTCGAGGGAATCTGCCAGAATCCGTATGGCTTCCGAACCTTAACAACATAATGTTAGGTTTTGATAATAACTCCTAGTGATTAACCAACAAATAGCGGTTAGAACCATATTTATTTATTTATTAAAGAAAAATGTACTTACGAGTATTAATCAATTTCTTATATTTTATTAACACGTTTTCTATATTCAATAAGTACTAATAAGGATACCTGTATGTACAGAAGATTCTTGTCTGTTATAATTATATAAAGCACAAATTTATTGAAATTAAAGCGATTACGGCACGGTTTTCGACATTTGCATGTAATTCTGCATATAACGTTGAGTGCTTCTCTATAACTTTCTTGTTGTTGCAAAAAAATTACCTATATCATCGAATTTATGTAAAATTAAAATGTTCAAATCGGGATAAATAAAATCTGATTTATTATTTGCTTTTTATATCTCTACACTCCCTTTAAAAAGCGGTTAAACCTCTTGTTATCAATCCACTTATCAAGTTCGTTTTTATTTCAAAGGAATCTAAACATTTTTGCACGTTTTTAGCATTTTAGGTTTTAGATTAAACAAAATTACACTTGATTATAAGAATTCGAGATAACCAAACGTTCAAAATCAAGCATCAGCTAATTGATGCCAATGCAAAGCACCTCCAACTTCACAAATTGCTGACGTTAATTTCCACTAATCCTTAAGATAGGAATAAAATTTGCTCCATTTTCAATCTTCTCTGGTAAGCACAAATTAAAAATTCAATAGCCACAGTTAATAGAGATCAATGAAGATGTAAATTTGGCAAGTGGTATATTGTAATTGAGAAACTTTCAGTATGATTTGAGTAACACTTAACAATAATACTAAATAAATATATTAGACGCTATAAAAATACAGATCTCTAACACGTAAAACTTTAAGCAACAGAGTAAATAGAAAACATCCATATAAAATTATTACAATTGATTGATTATACCACAGATTTAAGCGTAAATATTCCTCCTGTACTGGTTCCTTAACGAACTTGCGAGACACAAGCCGAAGAAAGCACCGAAAATCTGCAAAAATAACTTTAGTAGAAACCAAAGATTTAAATGAAAAATATTTACTTCAATGGCAGCAATTCCAATAGCTACTCCGCCAATAACTTGTGAACTCTTCTCCAGGAAATCGATGAGGGACTGGTAGCAACCATCATGGTAGAGTCCAGTGGTTCCCAAAGTACAAACATTCACGCCTTCATGACAGCAACTTTTAGGGAGCGTAGAGTTTGGAAAACTGTCAGGACCATCAATGCCGCAACAGGATAGCTAAAAATAGTTACAAGATTAATGAACGGTAAATAAAGCGAAATGGCCTACAAAGCTGCGTCATACAATATTTTCCATATCAGGAACTTTTGTCAATGATTGAAATTTTCTACAACTACTGTTTTATTGTACTTAGAACCTTACAAAGTAGTGATTGATACATTGCTTATTTGTTAATGTGATCTATAAAAATATCTATAAAAAGTTAAAAACTTAAAATCTGAGTAAACAAAACAATTGGATTCATTGTAGGATGTTGAAAGTTAATAATAACTGGAGTGAATCACTCGTTATGTGTAAATGTTTCTTCTGTAATGGTTCCTTATCGAACTTGCTAGACAAAGTCCGAAAACCGCCCCGATGATCTAAAATAAAACCAATTAAAGCACCATCAATGAAGAAAATCCTCGACAACTTTACCTCGATGACAGCGATACCTATCGCAACCCCACCAACAACTTTCGAACTACTTTCTAAAAAGTGAACGAGAGCTTGATTGCAACCTTTCTCATGTATAGTTTGATAATCTGTACTTCTGCAGTTTTGGACGCCTCGTTTGCAGCAACTCAAAGGCAAACTGCCATTGCTCAAAACTATGTCTCTCGAATCTTTAAAACCGCAACATTCCAACTACAATAACAACAAAAAGAAACGCAAATAACATTTGGTCAAAAAGAAAAACAATCCAGAACCCCTAACCCTAGAGAGATGTTAATGGAAATAATAAATACTTTAGTTCAAGATATGGAAAATATTGTAGATATTTTGTAGATATTATTTCGTTTCATGCTTCGATGCAAGATTTTCTAGCAAGTAAAGCGCTATTCTTTCTCAACTCAATCGGTCGTGTTGTATCGGATTACGTAATGTGCTTGAGATGATACAAAATGGCCGAAAGTTGGGTGATTTTTCTACGAATTAATTAATTAATGAGGGTAATACTCACAAAGCGTGTTCTATCAGAATAGGTGCCAGTTATACCGACAAGTATAACCATTTCGATTAGTAACTGTTAGTGGTTTATTGGATTATGGTGGAAATAGAGAACTTACGAATCTTTGGGTAACCTCCACTGCTTCTCTAGCTTCCGGATTATTGTTGTAGGCGTCGAAAGTTTTCTCCAGGTTCTTCCTGACGGTGTTGTGGAACTGGTCGGAGTCCTTGATTTGGAGGAAAGCGTAGATTCCAATGGCCACTTGCAGAATGAAAATGGTGAGGAGGATGATGGCGTACTGGAGAAATCAACAAAATTATTGAAACCAGCCACATATTAGGACGAATTAGAGATGAGCGGAAAGTTCAAGAAACATCCTTATTAAGAGGGCAATGCACCAAACGAGTGAAATGTTCCTCGAAGTGGAAAATTTCTGTTTCAAAGAATGGTCACAAAACGACCTTTAACCTCTCGATTTATCGCGTAAAACGTCCAAAAATACATAGAGGCAACCTTGATCTGTTAATCGGGACCAGCTAGAAACTTCCGCCGTTTAAACTGGGCCAAGCGACAATCGAAACGGGTCAAATTTTGGCAAGCAAACGGTAAATTCGATTTTCGACCATCGCCCCCTTTCCGAAGTTTGTTTTTTTACGGTAGACTTCGCACATGTGGAAGTGCTTTATCGGACCGTTTCACGGTCTCTAATTTGAAAAGTAAATATTTCAGCGCCAAAACCAACAAATAACATTACTCACCGTTGTTAGCATGCACGGACTTTCTTTGACCGCACCGCAACATCCCAGAAAAGCTGTGATAAAGACTACGGCTCCAATGATAATGGACAGGATAGGTGCTAGTCCGAAATCGCTAGGAAGAACGTTCGTGGCGTCATTGTAGTTGAATTTGTACATGACACCTATGATGACCAACGCCAAGCCGGCAAGCTGAAAAACAAACAAATAATTTTTATTGCAAAATGAAGATTTCGGGAAGGAGCAACAACAGGAACGACCAAGATGACAAAACAACTGAAGGCGGGTCTTTTCATCCCTTATTTCCCAGGTGGAAAGACCGGCCCTAAGACTGAATTTTGGTCGAAACTCGAGTGTTTTTAGTTCGTGATTCACATCGTAAAAATAGAGATGTTCAACCTGATAGCCGGCTCTATTGTCAAGGTTACCAGCCTCAATTATGCTAGAAAGCCAAAGGTATAGTCGACGTGATCTTGCTCTCAATTGTTATAAATAAATAGGATTCTAATTCAGGGCAGACGCTCCGAACAGTGGCACAGGGACAAAAGTGTCTATTATTTCATGATTCAAGTCAACAATTGCTAATTTTCCTCCTTGATGAAAGTGACAACCCTTCACTTTAGATTTGTAATTAGATAATTACATTCGCGTTGGTGATGGTTGTGGTCAATTAATTGAGGAATTATCAAGCATGGTTTTCGGCTCACATGAGGCGAGGAATTTTGGGAATCTCATGCAAATTGGTTCGTCGAAAATACCTGTTAGAAATCGCGACGTGAAAGGTCGAACCACCTTACAGCTCTAGCCTTGAGATACACCAAAGTTACGGGTATTCCTTGTAACAGTTTTGGATTTTGTTCGCAAATTATTGCATAATTTTAAAAAGCGATTAATGATAACAATAAAAGGCAATTGCCATCGAATAAACGTCAGGCACTTTTCTTAGCAACAAAATGCGTTTTACCACCAACTAGTGTTATCATTGAACTGCTATTTGTGATAACCCGCGATTGCAACATGTGGAAATACGATGTAAAATGCAATTTTTTTAAAGTACTTAGTACGTTAATCAATTTTCATGTTATATGGCAATACCAATAGCGATGGTAAAAACCAAAGAGTGTCGAAATTCTTGGAAAAGCGTTCCCACCAAAAACACTGACGATTTTGCAGAACGATGACGTCCTACCTAATCATGAATGATAATACTATAACACTGCAACCGCATGTATTTCCTAAATAATGACTCACTGGGATGACGAACAAGGCTAAGTTTGCTTGCAAGGTTGCACAATACGTTTTGCATTGTTTATTTAAACAAAATTGATTTTTAAATGTATGTAGTAGTAGGTGGTAGCCATTAACCAACCAGTAGTCAGGTAATGAACATTTCCTTTTTGATAAAGTTTCTTCCAACAAGTAGCACCCAGGTTAGTTATTTGAAAATTTCAACTAACAACAATACAGGCCGGCTAGCTGTAGGGCTACGTGGAAACAGGAGGGACTTTCAGCAAGTTCTTGTTGAAAACTTTGAAGATGTTAGAGACGTTAAAATTCGGTAAAGACAGTCATGCGAAGGTTTGCGGCTAACCATTACGTTCCTCAATTAATTAATTAAACTTATAAAGGACAATGACTAACTCTTGACCGCTGGCGGTTCGTAATTCCCTTTGAGGATCACCGTGACTTGAGGCTTTGGTCTCTAAACGACTAAATTTTAGTTCTTCGAAACTTAACACTGAAATCTAATCAGTCGAGGTCCTCCTTACTGATTGATTGTCCATTTTTAATGCTGCAGGTCGTCTAGGCATAGACAATAATAATTACATACTGGTAAGTAAAACTTGACATGTTCAAATATTCTTCAGTTATGCAACTAAATTGTTGGAAACAAGTTTTGAGGTAAAAAATTGAATATGGGACTAATCAGCAAATTTTCAATGCTATTCCCATTGTGTTCCGGAAGTTATTTTATTGCATTGGCCTTGTACGTATTGTTTTACGTTTACGTTAACTGACGCCGTGGGGAAGAAAATAAGAAAAGAACGAAAGAAACGAAATGGCAAAGAAGACGGCTTGAGATAAGAGGGCAGCACCATATTTTTTAGTTTCAACCCAGTTTCAACCCCTACGCTTCGAAATGTGAAACAATACCACAATCATCCGAAACGCAAAAATGATGCGGTTGCGACAACGATAAATCGAGTCTCATCAGTCTCATGTCTATGACGCAATTACCTAATATCGCCTACCGGTGGCGCTGAATTAGGAAGTGCAACTAGGGGGCTGCAAATGTGGCAATTAGCATATTTGGAGAATTAACCAACTTATTAAGTGCTGGGTGTGAATGTTAAATTTTTTATTACAGCAATTGGCGCTCTTGATAAATTTTATTGATCATGCACATTTGATATTCAAGCACAATCCCACCATATGGAGAACCCGGAGTGAATAAAGTTGCTGATCAACTGTCCATGTGCAAGTAAAGTGAAATGTTCACTTGGAACTGCTTTTTAAATGCCCTATAAACGGTTTGATCGACAATTTTTTGGACTGTACCCAACTGTTTTACGACCTACTGAACCGTAAATATTTGCGCTTGTAGCACCAATTTCCACAAAACTAACAAATTACGGTATGTGGAAGAACCTACAAACGCGTCCTGGAAGTTTTCCAATTCGGGGAAAACCTGGGGGAATAACAACAGTTCGTCGATTTGTCATCATCATCAATACCATCACGTGCGGTCTAGGTCACTCGCTATTAAAAAAAAATACGTTGTAATGAATTACACAGCTAACTCCAGGTTATTTTTTTTGGTTGTAAGTTTCGACGACAGTTCCGGAAACGAAACATATTGTTCGCAACAACGGCTGTTTATCGTTTCTATTTTAATTTATGACCTAATTCACTCGAAAACAAAAGTTGTCGGCAATATGGCAACTACTCAATTTCTCTTTCAATTCCGCAAAAGCAGCGATGAAGGTAATTTTAATTTTACGGCAACTTGGGCCGTTTAAAGAGTGTCATTGGGTTCGTGACGTCATAATTCAACTTCTCGTACACCCAATAAACCGGTTAAAGGGCTTCGCAACGACAAAAACCACCCCTATCCGTTTTATTCACGACACACCGTATCGTTTTCGTTAAATCCTGTGCGAATTCGGCGTGCACCTGTTGCTTTTGGGCCCGATCTGCGTAGGCGACGACGAAAACAATGGAGGGCACTCGGTTGCGTTTGTTACTTACCGCGAAAATCAAGTTGGCTATGAAAACCAGGTATTTCACTAATCCAGTGGCGCACCCCATGATTGTTGCACACTAAAACAAACGCGTTTATTGCAGAAAAACCAACAACTGGACGGGGCCTCCGCCTGCGATTTCACCGGAACGGAGGTTCGATGTTTTAATTTTGGTAACTTACACAAGTTTACGCAGCGAACGTAACCTAAATAGCTCTCAAAGAACGCTTCTGGACCGACGCACGAGTAACAACAAGGAACCACTGCGATGCGAGCCGCGTACGAGCAAAACAGGTTTTTCTTTTGAATTCGACGCTCCCAGCCGAGTCCAGTGTTGAGTGTTGCAACACGTCATTCAATAGTCATAGGCGAAGACAGGGCCGGCGCAAGAACGGGGCCGTCACTCGTCAGACCACGCGCAAAAAAATTCTACGATATAGAAATGGTGAAGTGTGAAGTTCAACTTTAACCGAGTCAGGAATCAGGACTTGGTCTTGATTATGATGACGTGGAGGGGTGTTCTGTGGTGGAGAGTCCGACGTAAATTTTATAAAAATGAAAGAAAACCATAAAAAGGAGAAATGTCAAAAAACTAATATATTATGTCAATTCTAGTAGAAGATTCGAACGAAACAGGGAAGAGGAGGCATTGCATCTGGAAAAGATGACCAAGGAGAATATTGAAGCGGCAGCTGATCGAAGATCCTGCATATTTAATCTAATCCGGACCTGGTGGAACAGAACGAATAACAAAGTTTGCTGTGGCGGGATCGTCGTTTGACTTGATTATAGTTAAATGGTTTTAACGTTTTAAGTTGGTCGTCTGTCTGTTGTTTCCTCTTCTCTGTATTTTACGAATTAACTCCACATCGATTATTGACCGTTTCAAATCGTTACTGGCAGAGATCCTCAATAGAGCATACCCCATACACACTTTCTGATACCACACATTATGGCATGGCCCTTTGTTGCTTTAAAAATTTAAAAGTTATGCAGGGACCTTGTTTGTATTATGCACCCCACACGCATTACAAGTAAATTATCGGCGAGTAGTGTCACGCTACTATGTATTGAACGCCCATAAGAAGGACGAAAGCATTACCCACAACTTCTTATCAGCAACCAAACGCCAAATATGCAAAAATGTGGCCTCTAGTTAATGCAAACCACAATGGCAATGAGCAGAACATTTTTCATTCAGTACAAAGTTGTGAGTACCCACTTTCGCCTTTTCCATATCAATAGTTCTTGAATAACTTCAATTTATTACAAACATTTCATTCTGGAGTGATTAAAACTTGCTTCTGTGCACGAAGAAAAAAATTCAATTTTGCTAGTTTATAAATAGTAGTAAAAGAATCAAGAAGGAAGAGCTTCCGTATCATCGAGACCCATCTACATTGTATAATACAGTATGAAGTTTTTTTGCCATAGTATATAAAAAACTCTATAAAACATTTAACTGCTTGAAAGTGGCTCTGTTGTTTTGCGACTTGCTTACTGACATTTTTTAATTTATAAATTAAGCTTCAACGTTTTCATAATTAATTCCAATATCCTAACAATTAAAATAAGTAGAAATAAAAATCCGTTTAACTCCTGAATAGTTAGGCAACTTTTAAAACACGGGCGCCCTAACAATTAATGAATGATCTACGCAGGCGCAGGTCGCGACCTTCGGTTATTTATGTCGAAGTTGCACGAGGAGTTGCACTTTTGCTTCCAGCGCTTCAGGAGATGAGACCGTCTCAGCCACATGTTTGAATTTTTTTAAGGCCAACCGCAAAATTGGAACGTTCTCATTAGGATTCAAACATTTCATTTTTTTTTGTTACAGCAAACGATCTTTTCAAAGGAAGAAGATTTGGTCATTGTTTACTTTACCCACTCTTCGATTTTCAAAAAACTAATTACACCAACGCATTCGTCACCATGTATACATTACGAAAATCAATATCTTTTCTTGTGCAAACTACTTTTATTTTTACTCATTTTCCTTGCCCTAGCACATTTTTTTTTCTTTTTTTTTTCACAACATTTTATTGCTCAAAATGGCATTCTAATGATGTTTTACGATGGTTTCCAAAAAAAACAGCACAAAAAGCAAAGAGTGGAAATTGTAAACAATTACCGAAGATTTTAATTAAAGTTAAAGTAAAGTTAGTTTTTTGAATTCGAAAAATTATTGGAGACAAAACAGGTCGATAATTTTATTTTTTTTTAATAAAAACTTCAAATTCGATACAAATAAATTACATTCATCTAGTTAATTAATTTCATTTCGTAACATTAACATTTAACATCCCTAGAATTGTGACATCTCGTGAGGCAGTAAAGTGAGTGAGAATTAGAATTAGGTATAATTAAAACTAACCTACTTGTTTTTGGTAAACTACATCAGTCAATAGGTACCTTGCACTGTTTAATCTTTAAATTTAATTGCTTATGATTGATGGTTTTTGTTAATAATGATACATAGTTGCAATGAGAGAAAAGTTGCCCTACCAACCGCTAGTTAGTTGCAACAATGAGTTAAATTACAAGGCACGCCCTTATTAATTTACTTAATTTAAAAACTAGAGGGATCCCTAGAGGGTACACTCCCTTTTGGCAAGCCAACTGTTGCGTCCAAATTTTGCAATAATTATTACAAAAACCAATCGATCCTGCAACAAACCGTTTCATATCAAACCGCTGACACTGCAAGATATCTCAAAGTCCACTAATGATTTGAAGAAGTGCTCAACTAGGGAGAGCCCCGTTAAAACTTAATTCTATAACTTGAGTTTAAAAAAAAATGCTGCACGACAGCTTTTAGAATAAGTTTTTTGTCGCCATTTTGATTTCGTTAATAAGTACAGTAATTTTAGAAAAAATATAAAATATTTACATAATACTTTTGCTTAAGGTACACAACTAGGTGCTGAATGAACGTTAACATGTAAATGTGTTTCATTTCAATTAGTTGCTAGAAGTTAAGCGTAAGCTTCGCGTCGCAGTTGGTTCTTGATGGAGCTCGAAAGACATAGAGCGAAGATTGCCCCTATGATCTGAAAATTAGAAAAGTTAGCATCACCACAAAGACTTAGGTAGTTATACTGAGGTACTCCCTAATTCTACGCCTGAACCCTCAATCTGGAGCAAATCCACAAGTCACCACGCTCGGTGGTTTCTGAGTTTGCTCCGCATTGAAGATCAGGTGACAAAAGTTTGCAATTCTGCTTCTGCTGAGAGATCAGTTGGCGGATTTCTCGAGAACGCGGGTCTATTTTCGTCTAATCTCTCCAGGACGCACCTTCAAATCGATACGAATCACTAATCTAAATACCTCTATGGACGCGATCGCCACCGCCAAGATTCCCAACAAATCCAGCCCGTTCTTGAACCAGCTGTATGCCTTTTCCGCACATCCGGTTCTGTAGCAATTCGTTGCCACAATCGTACAATTCTTGTTGTTGTTACAGCAAGTGGTGGGCAATTTTCCGGATTCCCATTTCCAGTCACTTGGGTCGTTAACACCGCAACATTGCAACTGTACAAAATTGATGATTAAAATTTGACGAATCCAAAATTCGATCCGTACTCACGAAAGTTTGGAGGAAATCAAACTCTTCTTTAACCGTTTTCGTGTTGTTGTATTCGTTGAAAGACTTCTGAACCACTTGTTTGACCGACGATTTCAAGTCTTCCGTGTCGCCCACTTGGAGGAAGGCGTAAGCTCCTATCGCGATTTGGACTATCAACAAGACCAGAAGTATTATGGCGAACTGAAACAAAGGGTTGGTTAGCAGAATATCGCGTGCAAGGGTTGAACGTGGCCATGAGTTTAATAATTTCACATGTCGAATCCAGTTAGATCCGAGGCTTTGTTTTCTTTCTAAATGCAAGGTCAACCATGATTTAAAAAACTGACGGTATTTTTTATACAAATTCATTCTTAAGCCTCCTGGCTACAGAAAAAAACAAAAAATTGTAAAAGTCAGTTTTTGTGGCCACACGCGCTTACTGGACTTCTTTCACGTGGACACATCAGCGTGAAGAAAATTGAGTAGTCACTAAAACTAATTTTTTGTTAATTTTTGTTAAAAATCCATCAAAGTACATTATAAAAAACTGCGACTGGCATTTTTAAATGTTCTGGTCAAAAGTTTTGATGGACAAAGTAGTAATACTGCTGGTTGCGAGAAGGCTGCATTTTCTAGGTACCATTTTCAAGTGTCATCTACCTTCCAAAAGTGGTCTGCGGGCCTTTTACGGAATGGATTGCGGTGGTCACGTAAGTACTGAAGGAAATAACTTACCGTTGTCAGCATGCACGTGCTTTCCTTGATGGCTCCGCAACAGCCGAAGAAGGCGGTGACGAAAATGATAGAGCCGATGATGATTAGTAAAATCGGAGGCAACCCCAAGTGGTACTTGTCCGGAATAAAATTCTGCAGGTCATTATTTTTCAGTTTGAGGAGGATGCCCAGGGCCAAAATTCCACCGCCAGCGATCTGAAACACAGAGTAAAAACAGAAATTTTGGAAACAATCAGCAGCTACCTATATGATAAGAGCGAAATAATTGAAAAGAGTGTGTTGAGGAAGAAGCAAAATTGAGGAAATATCAGTTAATTATTATTTAGCCGCTACGCCAATTAGCCCACCCTTAATTAAGTTTCGCAATAATTGCTGGCTAACTCCCTGAAATATGGTTCATGTCGTGTTTATGGCCGAGGGTGGCTTTTGTTATTACGTTGCTGTAATGACCGCCAAGTTGATCAATACCAGCGGCATTAAAATATTAATATAGCTATGTATTCTTCCATGTGAACGTAGCAGATAGTCCAGAATAATTATTGATCGAACGCTAGTCGTCTTTGTGCAGTAGGTATTATTAACCCCCCAATGGACGTTGCTCTTTATCTATGCATATCCGGCATAATGAAAGTGGTAATGTAGCGTGCAAATTTATTTATTGCCAGGCACAACTGCGTTTCCATTTCAATGAAAATTTGATTACAACCAAACTTTTGACTGTCAACTAAATGAAAAAATTAATTACAATCGGTTTTTTTTGCAACATAATATTTTTTTGGTTGAATTATTAATAACAATTTACTTTTCTGAATACGTCATTCCAAGTGATCTGTCATAATTTAAATAAAATCTATTTTAGTTACGATAAATTTTTTCATCGTAACTTCTTATAATAGCCTCACCCACGGCAATCGCCATCCCCCTCTAAAATTTTCAGGCTTCTAAGATAATGATCCTCCACGTCTCTTCAATTATATTTCAGCTCACTTTTAAGGTACCTGAATATAAAAAAGTAGCGTAGGAGCTTCAGAGAGTCTAAATATAAAAATTAATCGAAAGGGAAAAGTTTTGACAATCAGAAGACCAGATTGGTAATATAGAGAGTGTCCTGCACTAATTTAAGATGACTTTACCTCATCCTGCTTGACTGACTTGTACTGCAGAGAGCTTCAATGCACAGTGACTAATGCAAAATGTGCTTTAAAAGTGCCATCAAGCGCAACAGTTTCAAAATGCAATAATAATTAATTACATACGTTTATTCATTCGTACAGAAATTTGCTATGAGCCGGAAGTGAACATGGATGGAAGTTTTAAACCACAATTTATTCACCGGATTTGGTTTCATTCGACTGACTATTTATTCTACAGGTGTTGAGATTTGGAAGACATAAAATAGAAAATGTTGTAAAAAAATATTAATAATTTTTTGCGTTAGGCTCGTAGACCTTTCAATCCATCAGCATGAATTGTGAAAATTTGTTTATTTTGGGCTAAGATGATGAAACAGGTGGACAAGGAACCAATTGTTTTTCACGATTAGAACGATCAAATTTCTTGGAAACAAGCTGATACAAGTTATTCTGTGATTTAGCAATATCAAAAAGTTGTCAAACATTATGCGGCCTTTTAAAGCTTAATTTGAGATTTATTAACATCCGTGACTAATGGTTGTAGCGCTAACGCTTTAGATAGAAAAAAGAGTGACAACAGGTACTTACGGCAAAAACTAAGTTGAAGAAAAACACTAAATATTTGACGACTGTCGTGGAACAGCCCATTTTTTTCTCGAAATAATTCTGGTGCACAACGAGGATGTAATTCCAAAAATAACCGTTTAAGCTATTTCACAACCAAAACAAACACGCGATGTCTATGCGTCGTTGTTCAAACAACCACACATAACTAGTCGGATGACCCAGCACTGTTGCTTCTGTTGTACTGTTGTACAGGTTACAGGTTTGTATGCGTTCCGAGTTGCTAGGAAACGAAACGGCGACGTCGTAGGAGGAATCACGACAACGCACCGACGTCGACGAGCACGTTTCCTGTGGGACACGCATCGGAAAAAGGAAATGCCTCCGTAAATTTACGTGATCGACGCGAAGCCAATTTCCTCTTCGCGGTAATTAATAGCGACAGCCCACCCCAACCCTACACCAGGACCAAGAGTTTCTTAAGATCATCTTCTGGACGCGCTACAACCACCAGCAAGCGACACATTCACCCAAAGGTTCAACAATTTAACACAAAGAGAAAGCTAGAGAAGAAAGAAGAACAATTCTTTTTTCTTATAACAAAGTATTTATTCAAAGTAAGTTGATACAATTTTTGTGATTGACATCTTTATGCGTACCGCCCTCTTCTGCCGTCGTTTCGTATGGAATTGGCGAGGCACAACGACACAATTGCCCCGAAAACCTGAAAACTAATTTGAGTACGAATTTGAACCATTTAATGCTATCACCTCAGTTGCAGAAAGACACAACACCACTATTCCGATAATTTTGGCACTGTCATTGAGGAAATCGAAGAAAGTCGATTGACAACCTTCAGAATAAGGTCTGTTTTTGCTACAATCCTTGTCATCACAACAACTATCCGGAATTTTGTTAACCCAAGAACTTGAGTCTTTTACCCCACAGCATTTGAGCTATAAAACAATTATTTGGTTATTTGAAAGAAAATTAAGCAAATCACCCAACTTCTTGTTGCATGAAATCCACTAGTTCTCGAGTTTTGTTCTTCTCGCTGTATTTGTTGAAAATGTCCTCGATGGTCCTGTTGACTTCCTTCTCCAAATCGTTTTTGTCCTTGACTTCGAGGAAAGCGAAAACTCCCAGAGCGATTTGCAAGATAAAAATGGTCAGGAGGATGACAGCATACTAAAAGAATTGGTTAAGGTTTTTAACAATAGTTTTCGAAAAACTTACAGTAGTTAGAAGACAGCTGCTGCTCCTCAAGGCGCCGCAACATCCAAAGAAGGCTATGGCAAAAATTAGACAGCCTATGACTATGGTTAGGATGGGGGCGAGCGAAATGTTGTCGTAGGCATCAGGAATGGCATCTGTTAGGTCGGTGAAGTTTAACTTGTAAATTACCCCTACGACGATCAAGGCGATCCCAGCTAGCTGCGACCAAAAGACTTAACTTAATTTTTTTTGCAATTTGCTGCAACTTGATTTTTATTGCTGCGCAACCTAAAAGTGAGTCAATAGACACGAATATCAAAAAGCATGTTACATGACCAGGAGAAAAGTTGACATAACTTGTAATCGCTGATAACGGCGCACCTATTCGAGTGTTACCGAGAAAACTCATTCTCTTATCTCCAAATTTGGGTGTTTCTACTCGTGAAGGAAATTAGCGCTGCCTAAAATTGACTACAATAGCAACTCTGGCAAATTTTGCTAGAAATGACGTTGACAAGGTGAGTTGAGATAAAAAGATCAAACAGTCAATTTTAAAATGTTTTATTTTTATTTTACTTGATAATTTGTGGGTCCTAAATCAAACCTGAGGTGTTGTAAAGCAAAGCAAAGTTTCTTACCACAAACAACAAGTTGAAGCCAAAAACAACAAATTTTACACAACCAGCGACGAGACACATTTTGCCGTTGCTGTACACTTTCTACGCCGTGCCAATATGAGATAAAATTTTAGTTATCACAAAGATAATTTATTGTGGGGAAGATAAGGTGCTAACATGCGCCACAAAAATAAGTTTCTTACTACTTGCAGCGATAAATTTTGAGAATTCCAAAATTCCACTTTTCCTTGAACCAAGAAAGGAAGTTTCCTGAAGTTATCAATTACAAATAAGTTTTTATTGGAAAAATAAATTCATCACAACTAATTGCTGTAATTATTCTATAATTAATTATTATGGCGATACTGTAGTACTTTGAACGAGGTACTACTACATGTATTCAACTTTTTCAATTGTTAACCGGATGTACCAGGCCAGGATTGCCGCAATAATCTAAAAGCAACAATTATGAGACAACAGCAAAATTCGAAACAGTTTTACCTCCACAACAGCGAATCCGATAGCAACTCCACCTATAACAACCACGTTCTTCTGTATAACTTTAGCATAAATAGCTGCGCATCCTGCTTGGAAGGGTTGAGCACAAGGCTCCTTTTGCTCCGAGCAGCAACTCGCGGGATAAGTTTTATTGTAAGGCCTCCACCAGTGCGGGCCATGTACACCGCAACAGCGAAACTACAATTGTTTGTTCAAAAAAAATTTTTTTTAAATTGTTGACTTCTACCGTTCTCTGAACTGAATTAATGGTTTTCATCGAAGACTCGTCTTGCTTCGAAAACAGCTCCCCCACAGCTTTTGTTAATTCCTCGTCCTGTTCGCATTTCGAATTGTGGCTTGAACCAAGAGCTATTCCTCCTAGCACTATTTGGATCACAAATAAAATTATCATAACTACAGCGTACTGAAATCATTGTTAGTGATGATAATGATGATTTTTTTTTGGGGGGGTAGTTACTGATGTTAACATGCCAGGTTTCTTCTTGAAAAGAGCGCAACAACCGTAGCAGGCCATGATGAAAACTAGCACTCCCATACCTATTGAAAAGCCCCCTATTGATAAGCTTGCAAAATTCTTAATGCCCTTGTTTTCATCAACTTGCAATATTGCCCCAAACGCTAACAAAATTGCTCCGCAAGCCTGAAAGAAATTTTTGGTGAATGTCTGGAAACTTTAATTGAAGCAACTTACGGCAATTAAGATGTTTAAAAGTAAAAAAGTTAAGTATTTGGTGACTTCATAGGAACCCATTTTTGAGAATACTGATGAAATTGCTTGTGATTTGTGGGGTGATAGTTGAGATTTACAACCAATTTAGCTACAACAGTTTTATGAGGTATACATGGTGTTTGCTTGACATCACTAAAATATTTGCAAAGATTCCATTGGTTGATAAATTTCTATGTAAAACTTTTGCTTTATTGACGGTTTCCATTCTAACTTTTTGCATTTGGATCTACTCTTGTGTAGGCAACCAACAATACAAGATAGTTTCTTCTTTTGCCAGAAACAAGTTGAACTAATTCTCAAGTTCTTTGTTGTCTTTTATTAAGAGATGTTAAGAAGAATTACAACAAATGGCTTGTTGCATTACGGTCGCTATAGTGACCCATTTACCACGATGATGTGAAATTAAGGTAAATTTTGAAATACATATTTAAATCTGGTAATTAAATTAATCGGTGTTGAGCAATTTTGAATAATTATAAGTTATGTGTAATATTTTAAACCTTTACGATCAAGAGAGGTGTGTCAAAAATATGGCCCTCTACCAGTAAAATAATGACCCAGATATTATCTGTTGATAGAATGAAGAGATCTTCATGTCTATATTGACAATTTTTAACTGCTTGAAACGTTATTTCATTTTAGAAATTTCTCAATCAGCCTAACGGTGCCACTGCTAATTTACTAAGTGTCACTACTTTCCACTTCTTCTAGCGTTTCCAGTAGATGCTAACTGAGTGAATCATTAGTATCAATTTTTGCCGCGTTATTGGAATAATATGTTTTTTTAAAGACAAGTTACCAACAACTCAGAAAAGTAGTATCTAAATAACGTAAATTATGGAACAAGAAAACCAATACTCTACGAAATGGTGGAGGCGCCCGGTCTACAAGCAAGAAAGCATCAGGGCGCGTCCTATAAACCGGTTTCCGTTGCTTTTAACCATAATCTCCAATATTCAGCGGCAAAATTAAACTAATGTAGGTCGTAAAGTGTTGGTCAACCTTGGCTGGTGGAAAGAGTCAGTAAGACTCATATAACTTTATTCTTATTGCGCTAAAGTCGGACACTCCTCATTTTGGATAATTAAATAAAGAAATTATTTTTTGTGGTTTGTGATTTAAATGACGTCTTACTAGAATGTGTTAACTTTTTTTAAATTTAAACCAAAAAAGTCATCTTAGACTTTTTAACTTTATAAATAAAATGTTGGTATTTTCCAGACATTAACTATTCCACGCCTTTCTACCTACTCTCGCAAATGTTGAGTAGCTGCGTAAAAATGCCGACGTGTTTTAGAATTACCTTACCTATCATTTACTATGCAAATTACGAAATATCGTGTTGTTGTTTTACGTTTATTTACAATTTTCTTGAATACTCAACCTGCATTGGCACAGTTTGGAAATTGAAATTTTACAACAATAAATACAATTGATTACGCGAAATATTAACACAATTGCCGGTCTTCTGATGTTACCCAATAACTTACCTGTTCATGTACTTATAATGAAACTGATTATACGTGTAATTATGGAAACCCACAATTAAAGTTTGTTGGTTATTAGCGATGGTCACGTAAATTATTACTTAATTACGCAATTGTTCACTTAAGTAATATTTGTTAGAAAATCGATTAATTAATAAGAAATTGTTGTGCGGAAATCCTCTTGGCAAAGGTTTGTGTCAAAGGGTGTAACGATAGTTTTGTTTCAGGTACCGTTGTTGGCGACTTTACCAAATGGAGCAGAGTTGAGGATTCTTTCTAATAACATTGACTTTGAACCATGAAAGTTACCTACCTAACTAGCTATCATCTAGTTGAGAAAATGACAACAATCACTCTTGCATGCCTAGGTACACACTACCTATAATTATTGTTTGTTATCGTTATACACCTTCAATGAAACAAATCGGTATTTTGCTGAGCTCATTAGATTATTGCAATTGCATTACAGTTAGTTATTTAACTCGGCCTTTCCTACTCGTGTGCTAAAAAATTTTTTGTAATTTACAACAATTTAGAAACAAGATCGGTTTTTCTCTCGATAATTTATTGACTCGTTAGCGAGTAATAATCGAGAGTCGTCGTCCGGAAGGTCTGAATAATTAATCACAAATAGTCATCATTTCCAATAGAATTTCTTCATTAGATCGACAGATCCACGATACCAAAGACACGACTGACTTTAGTTGATTTCAAGGTGATAAGAGCAAAACCTGAAAAGTGCAAAGCCAATCCTGATTCCTCAGCATTGCATTAGTCAGTACGCGTGCGACTTGTGCGTGAAAAGGATCGCAGTGTTTTTTTCTTGTGGCGGTACTAATTTTTCACTTCTGGATAAGTTAAACTAAGAAGGTAAGTAGTTAGGTACGTTAATTTTATTCTAGTCTTTAAGTGTCGTAAAAAAGTTAAGTTAATGGAGAACCATTAAAAAGTTTCACCCTTATCGCACATATTGTCATGTGGATAAATAGTTAAGAAATTTTTTATTTACAGCCAGAATCTTGTATTATTGGTTATGTGCATATTGGAGAAGCTTTTAGACAATAAAGTCTAATGAACCCACAAGAACTCCCTCCACTTTTCTCTACCTCACAAAGATGCAACTTTACTCATGTTTAATTTGAATTTATATAGGATTAGCAAAGAGGTGCACTGAGCTAAAACGACCTTCTGTGAAAGTTATGCAATTACCATTTTTCCGTTATCAGCGAAGACTTGTTTCACTGTACATATGTATGCACTTATCCAGGCCATTGCAATAAGATAGAAGCAATAACAACTACGCCATGGCGGAGTCAATATACTGATTACCATACCTACATACATCTTCATTTAACTTAGGACAAGAGATAAATAAACACAACATGCAAATTAGCGGGCTATTTTGGGCAGGTAAAGAACGTGCCAATTAAATTAAGTGACCATAGTAACAGCTAAAACCAAGAAATATTTTTTTTATACAATTTCTTTCGTTTTTGCTCTTTCTTAAATTCTAACATTTGCTAGTCAGATTTTTTTTTCTAACCAATATTAAGACTTATCGATCAGAAGCAGCAAAGTAAAAATAGTCAATTTTAACTGCATTTTGAAAGCCTCGACATACAAGCTGAAAATAATGAGGAAGGGACACAAGGTGAAATGCTAGAAACTAGTTTTGAATCAGTGTTGTTGCCTGAGTTAAATGATATCAAAGTTTCAAGTACGCCACAGGGGTTCAAAGCCAAGACAAGACTGGTTATCCAGTAAAGAGAAGTGACGAAGAATAAGAACGACACCTCAAGAATAAATTAACAACAAATAAAAAGAGGCAAAATGTATTACAATTATGTACCCATTATCACCAAAGTTGGATAGTAGTAGGTACGTCTCAACTTTTTTTCATAAATTGTTTGTTACTTATCAGATTCTTAGTTGATATTATAATAACTTTTAAATAATTGCTCTCCCGGAATTTTAAAAAAACCTGCTTCATTTTTATGGAACGAAGCGAATAATTTACTCTTATTTGCCGCTAGGTAATTTATGTAGAACTCATTAGTGGTAGTATTTTTTAATTGAGCCATCCTACAAAGCAACTTTGCCCTTGCGATCTTTTCCACGTGTCAGCAAAAACCAAAATATGTAAAGTACATGCAAATAATAATTAAATTAAAATTAATTCTTTCAAAAATTAAAAATAGCGTCAAATTACTGAACCATAACTTATTTACTACGCAGAAAATACTAACTGCACAATGTACAAGGTATTTCCTAAATTTTTCTTTTAAAAATAATTAATAACAAAAATATTTTTTATTGACAGTAAATTCAATTCAAGGTCTATTTTTAATTTTGTCCAGATATATAAAACATAATCTAATTTTTTTTGTTCAACCCATAAAATTTCTGCAATTAACAAAGATCAAACTGACTGGAAACTCGTCAAAGTCTTATTCAAGAACAATTTTTTTTCTCCATTAATAGAATTTCTTGCCTTTGCGTTTTTCGGTACATGGGTTGCAGGTATTTTGAATATCCAGACCTGGAACACATAAAAATACAATATAAGAGGTCTATTAAATAATGGAAAAAACACTTTTTTATTGATTTAAATTAATCGCTGCCAATAACAAAAAGTCAACAACAAAAAAGCCTTGAAAATTCTCCAATCAACGGATTCCTGTAGCTGCCCGTTGACGATTGTTTATTTGATAGCAAGACTGTTTTGCCTAATCATCTTATCAATCGCAAAACTGTTGGTTTGAACGTGATGATAGTGACGCAACATTACATAAATTAAGTCGACAAAATTGAACAATTTTTAACATTGAAAAAAGATTAGAAAAACAAAAACTGACTCACTCAAATGAGTTAGAAGATCACTTTTTACTCAAACAGAGTCATAATAGTGAAAAGTAATAAGTGAAAATTAAAAGAGGAGATGAAGAATGCCGAAACGTCACGACACTTCTACCAGAACTTGCACAATTTTATTTTTTATAACCCTTACATAAGAAATAGTGACATTGAATATAGGAAAAATGCTCCTTTCAGTGATTGTGGGGAAATTCTTCATACCGATTACATGATTTCACAAAATCCAAGGTTTTCCGCTCTAACCGATTTTTCCAATTATTCGCATTTATTATTTTTAATTAGTTCATTTGCAACCTGCAACGACAAAGTTTTCGATTGCAACTGCACTTTCAATTTGTGATACGTCCAACAAACATTAACAATATTAGGAATAAGTTTTAAACTGCAACCACGATCGCTATTTTTTGATACCTACATCATATTTTTTTTGTTAAAGGTTTGTTAATATGGCTGCGGAATCAGCCATTTACGTCAAGGATGCCTGCAAATCGTATGGGAGCAAAGAAGTCCTCAAGAACCTGTGTATGCAAGTGCAAAGAGGCACCATGTGAGTATAGAAAAAAATGTAACTTTGGTAATCAAAGCATAATTCTTACTTAAAAACTAATGTGTCTATATCCAAACCAGTTTCACTGAAATAAATTAGAAAAACTTAATTTTCATTATCTTCTACTCTATAATTTACATAACCATTTCGAAATTCCTGATGCAAATCAGCACCTTTGGTTTCGGTGGAAGATCAATAATGAGGCCTAAATATAAATTATATAATAATATTATTATGTAAGTGCGTGCAAGTACAGTTGAATGTACTTTACGTGTACCAGTTAAGATGCAGTTAACCTTTAAGTCCAGTAAGTGACCCCGAGCTGAGACAAAATCTCGTTGAATTCGTGCAAAAGAAAAGTTAAAGTTAGTAGAAAAGTTTTTACTCTCTTTCATAGAGATAGTAACATAAACAATTTTTAATTGTTCATGTTTATGTTTCAGAATAAATTGTATTGCTTAAAAATTTGTTTCTAAAAATTATCTGCATCTTCTTCAAAAAGCCCTACAGCCCACACTCTATAGTCTGGCGATTCATCAGCCACTCGCTTGGCAGATCAAGGCGATCATGCAGAATTCTTAAAAGTTGTTACATCGCAGTCTCCAAACACGTATGCAAAGAAGAAAGGTGATGCCAGGAGATAAATTTCAACTCATGGTCGACAAAAGCATTTTTAGTAAATGCGTTTAATGTCACATATTCACCAGGAAATACTTCCATTGTGTCACACAAATAATAATTAACCACTAATAATCTTTGCAAACAATAATGTTAAGAAAATTTTCAAGGTGAACATAATTTACATTGATTCCCCACGCGTTGCTGATAAATTTCAACTAAAATATTATTTTCAAAAAAATAAAGAATTTTTTCGCTCCTCAGATATGGACTTCTTGGTGCCAGTGGATGCGGAAAGACCACCTTACTCAGTTGCGTGGTCGGCAGAAGAAAACTCAACTCTGGAGAAATATGCGTGTTGGGAGGCCATCCCGGAACAGCAGAGAGCGGAGTACCGGGACCCAGAGTCGGTTACATGCCGCAGGTAGATATAGCAAGTTGTAAAAGAAACTGGATAAACTCGCACCTCACTCTTATGCAAAAAATGAATAAGGTTGAAATAGGTTTGGTCCAGTTACTTTTGCAACTAGCTGTACAAATCTATCATAGAGTACTTGTTTGCTAATAAAACAGAATTAAGACTATTCTTTCAAGAAAGTATAAAAATTTTCTATATAGTTACAATTTTTCTTGGATAACGTGACAATGTGTGAGATAACTATCTACATAATTGATAGATAACCTTAATTATAAATTCTTTACCGGAATGCGTGACGTCACTTTATACCTAACCATTGTCGTAGAAACATAAACACTTTTAAGTTCATTGGTCACACTATTTAAGCACTTGTCCAGTTTTCAGGGCCACCTCTATACGGAAGCAATAATTCTTGATTCAGTTTTGCGTAAAAATGATTCTTAATATTTTTTTTCGCAGGAAATTGCGCTGGTCGGAGAGTTCACGGTTAAAGATGCCATTTACTACTTCGGCAGGATATTCAACATGTCGGAGAAAGCAATCACGGAAAGGTTTTACAAGTTGACGCACCTCCTGGATTTGCCTCCAGAAAACAGGTAAATTGTCCCGATATCCCCACGGTACTTCAACCATATCTTGCGGAGTTAGGTACCTAAAAAACTGCAGCGGTGGACAGCAACGAAGGGTGTCTTTCGCGGCAGCTATGGTGCATCTGCCCGAACTACTTATTTTGGATGAACCCACGGTTGGAGTGGATCCAGTTTTGAGAGATAGGTACGCAAGGGTAACACTTGGTCAACCAGATGGTACTCGCTGTCTCTTTTAGGATATGGAATTATTTAGTTGAAATTACGCAGACGCGCCAGACCACTGTGGTCATCACTACTCATTACATCGAGGAAGCGCGACAATCCAACGCGGTAAGTTATTTAATGAATAATAACAATTGGAGCTCCTCCTTTGGGTTCGACCACAAAGCCAAGTTTGCAAATTGGTTGTTTCAGATCGGGTTGATGCGAGATGGGTTGTTGCTCGCTCAAGCCTCCCCAGCAACGCTACTCGCCACTTTCCAAACTGACTACTTGGAGGACGTTTTTTTGATTCTCAGCAGAAGACAGCAAGAGGGTCGATTGGAAAATCTTGCTTGGGAAAATCCCACGGAAAATGTCAGAGTCACGAATTCCAGCAGTGACGTCAGTTTGGCATCATTCGTAGGAGATCACGGTTCTACAGATGTGAGAACAATGTCATTACAAAAATTCAATAAAAGAAAAACGTAATTACAGAGAATCGCGGAGGGAAAACACCAGCCGACTGGAGCCAAAAAGAGCCCGGAAGCCAGACGGATGCTGAACGGTCGACGTATTAAAGCTCTACTCGACAAAAACTGGAAGCAATTCTACAGAAACACGGCGTAATATTTCCGTCTAATTTCGTAAACGTTCTAAATTCTGTTTTCAGTGGTATTGTCTTTCTGATGCTGATTCCCGTCATAGAAGTTCTCTTGTTCATGATAGCGGTTGGCGGAGATCCGAAGGGCATCAGTTTGGGGATCGTCAACAGTGAGACCATGTCGGTCGCTTGCCCCAATTTCACCTCCAACGGATCCGCGGTGCCTTACAGTTTCTCCAGTTGTCACTATAAAGAGTTGAGTTGTCGATTTCTGCAACAAATAGACCATCCAATGATCACCAAAGTACCGTTCGATACACTGGAACAAGCCATGGACGCGGCTAGAAGCGGTGAAACGATCGGCGCATTATACATGGCGGAAAACTTCACCGAATCGTTCGAAAAAAGAATGGATGATGGCAGAAACGTTGAGGACAAAGTGTTAGATTTCAGCCAAATCAAGGTCTGGCTAGACCAGTCCAGTAAGTTCAAATCACTACGTTAGTTAGATTTAAAAAAAAAAACGATTTCAGATCGTCAACTCGGAGCTACTCTCAAGTATAAGTTGCTGTCTTTATACGAAGATTTCGCCAAAGAAGTCATGAAGGACTGCAACTTGAGTCCGAGATTGATTGAATTTTTCGATATCGAGTACTTTTTCGGGAGCCAAGACGACACTTTCACCGTATACATGGTACCTGGTGTTGTTTTGACGTACAATTTCTGTTCTTGTGCCAACAAAAATCGACCAAACTTTTTTTAGGATCATGTTTTTCATAGCTACAATTATGACGTCACAAATTATCATCGCCGAACGTTGCGAGGGTGTTTGGGAAAGATCTACAATAGCAGGGGTGACTTCAATCGAGATCACGTTAACACATTTTCTACTTCAATCGTGCATCGTCGTAGTGCACACCATTGAATCCCTCGGACTACCCTTCCTCTTGTTCAACACCCAGAACGTTGGCAGCATGTGGACCCTGGCCCTCCTAACTTTCCTGCAAGGAATCGCGGGAATCAGCTTCGGTAATAACGCCCGACGATTTTTATTTTAGCAACATCAACAAATTTTTCGGTCACTTTTTGTTGTTTTAAATTACTAAAGCAACTATTTGTCTTTTTACGATTTCCAGGTTTCTGGGTGTCCGTCGTTAGTTACAACTATTCAATGGCAAACATTGTGGCGACTGGAAGCTTCTACTTCATGATCTTCATTTGTGGTAAACTTCTGGACGAGTCGAAGACCAACTTTGTTACGAAACTGTTTTAGGATTGATGTGGCCTTTGGAAGGGCAACCGATTTATTTGCGATGGGTGGCCAACTGTTTGCCGTTCACGATACCCATCGAATCGTTCAGAAACGTAATGAAGAAAGGGTGGACGATTGGTCACTCGCAAATTTTAACCGGATTTGGGATGGAAATCATCTGGATTGTGGGTCTTGCCGTTCTTAGTGTCATGATAATGAAATCGAAAAGATAAAGACACGTTGCATCGAGTTTGTTGCAATTCTCAAGACTTATGACCCAAAATCGGCAATGAGACTTGTGTCGTTGCCTTGATCAATTTAGGGTAATGGAAAATTGTGATTAATAATTATTAGGTTTTAATACCCACTGTAGCTGTTAGATATATTCATGACTTAAATTATTGTAGAATTAGGGAGAAAATGGTACAATTTTATTAAATGAACTGGAACAGCACCAAAACATTTTCTCATGCCTCAAATGCGAGGAAGAAATTATATGAAATAAAGTTAAAAAAGTACTGACTCTTTCTTAAAGACCCTGTATAATTTTATTATTATTATTAGTATTATTTTACCCGCGGTAACATTAAATTTGTCTCATGCTTTTGCATGCGTAACGAAAAATGAAACACTGTTTGATTGTGTTCAATAAACCAACTACAACCTTTTTTTGATTTGCATAATCGAGATTATAAGTCATTCGTCAATTTGTTAGCAATAATTGCCTTTTGCATTTGTTTTAGTTCGAATTAACTACAACATTAGCAAAAAAATATATTGATAAAATTTTACTAGATGAACAAGTACTGCATACAAAAATATTGCTTAATAGCTTACGAATTCTAAATACAAACGAAAACCGTAAAGCCTTGGTCAGTTTTCTTCATTTTTGGCACCTCTCCGACGCGAATTGATGAAAGTCAGCCTGGGCTTGTAAAGGTCATCGCTCGAATACCTTTGACTGTTTGCTGTAAAACACCTGATCAGCATTAATAGAACTACTGACCAATCACCTTACCCTTATTGACACTGCTTCGTTTCGGTTTAACCGGTGGAACTACGGTAGTTTCATCCTTTTTACCAACAGACTTATCGCTTTCTGCCGGACTTAAAGGGAGAAGAAACGTTTGATTGTGTTGCACAACTTTAAAAACAACCATAAGAAATGAACCAAGTCAACTCACAGTTCTTACCAGGACTAGAACTAGGATGGCTCTTTTTCGAGACAACTTTCCGCCTCTTTTCGGTAATCTTGTTGTTATTGTTGTTACTCAAACCGTCATCGACCGGCCTCTTTCGAAGTGATTTCGTTTTGGGAGACTCAACAGCGTGTTGCGCCAAATCAAATCTTCTTATGTAATCATTGGCGAATTGGAGGAAAGGTATTTTATTTAGATCGACTTTTTCAAAGTGACTGCAAATGTTGTCCTCTTGTCCCACTTTTGATTTGTCTTCCTCACTAACTTTCCCGACGTCCTCTTGTTCCTCCAGCTGTAACCCTGATCCTTCCTCCATACTATCGATATTATCTTCACCTTCTCGGTTTTCCCCAAACTCATCTTCAAGACATTTATCGCTTTCTCCAACTTCATTTTTCCGTCTCTTGTCCTCTTCCCGCTCCTCATTCGCCTCAATTCTCTCTTCACCTTCCTCAAATTCGCTGAACTCTGAGGAGACCTCCTGACGTAACTTCGCCTCCATCGTGTCCCAATTATCCTGACTGATAACGGTGTTCCGCAACGGTGACGGCACCACCTCCGACTCGTCCACCTCCTGGTGCAAAAATTTCTCTTTCGAGATACTGCTCAGTTCCTCCAAAGAAATACTGGACGAAATCAGCGTCAAAGGATTAACTTCGACACTCGCCAAACTCAGCTGATTCTGTTTCTCTAATTTCGCCAGTTGCTTCCTGATTTTCATCAATTTTAACGCTTCGTGAAGGTTGGAAGCGCATTTCGGTTTCAACAACTTTACTTTTTGTTCATGCACCGGGGATATAAGAATTTCGGAATTTTCGATCGTTTCCGAAATTACGACGGGAGATCTTTTCTCGCCTTGGTCGGAATTTCCGGAATCACCCCCGCCATTATTGAGATTGTTGTTGGATTCATTACGTTGCGAATTTGACGTGGTGGGTTCTGAAGGGGTGGAAAGGGTTGGTTTGCTCGATTGGCCGTCGTTGGAGTCGCGATCTGTGGAGCGACGATCGTTCTTCTTGTCTTTGGAGCTGTAATGGTCGTCTTTGGATTTTGAGTCCTTTTTTCTGTCCTTGTCCCGCTTGCTGGAACTGGACTTGTCGTTGTGAGAGCCGTGCTTGTCGTCTTTTCGGTGGCTGGAGGAAGACTTTTTCGAATCGCTCGGCTTTGATTTCAAATCTTTACTACTGCTGCTCGAGCGGTTTTTATCTTTGTCTTTGCTCGAGCTACTGCTGGAATCTTTATCTTTGCTCGAACTGCTGTTAGATTCCTTTTTCACGACCTTATCTTTGCTGCTTGGGTGTTTGCTGCTACTTGAGCGGCTGCGGTCCCTCCCCTTATCACTTTTACCGTCCCTGTCGCTTCGACTGGTGCTGCTTTTCGAATCCCGCTTCTTGTCTTTATCTTTGTGCGAGGAATTGTGGTGCGACTTGGAATCTTTGTTGTTCTTCCTGTCTTTATCGTCTTTTCTGTCAGACTTGCCTTCGCTTCTAGACTTGTGTTTATCGGAACTTTTATGCTTGTCGGTTCTACTCTTATCTTCGCTCTTCTGGTTGGAATCGGTTGACTTGACCGATTTCGACTGAGAGTCCTCGCAAATGTCCATTTTAGAATTATCATCCGAAGTCACTATTGACAACCTGCTATCAGAACTGTTGCGCGACATTTGAGAGTCCTGTTGCCCGAAATCTATTTGGGTCGGTTTCTGGTCGTTGCTTTGGTTCGACTCGTGACTCACAAGACCTTAACAGCGAAATTTCGCGTTAATTACCCCCGAAAATCAATACGCGCAGTAACATAACCTCAAAATTACCCGTCAAATTTTTATTTTTCTTCTTCCCCTGAAACGAACCAAAAACTTACTTGATAGCAATGTGGAAGTTTTAGTTAGACGAGGTTTGGGGCTACCAAGTAAAAAAATTGCGAAAGTTTTCTCGAAATTCTGAAAACTTGCTTGACTAGTTTTGAGGTTTTGCCAAGTTGCGTTCTATTTTTGGATACCTGAAAATCCCGACATGTGCGAGTCCACGGAGTTTTCCTCCTGCGGGACGTAAACCGACTGTTCTTCCAGCGGCTCAAATGGGGGACTCTCATCTTCCTCCACTTTGCTGTCGTCCAAATCCTGCAAAGTGTCGCTACTTTTGTCCTCCTTCCTCTCCACCGACTCAGATTCAGGCGAAACCGCTTCTAAATCGGAGGGTAATAAATCGCTCGCCTCAACGCTACTCTTGCCACTTTTGGAATCTAACCGGTTGGGCTTCTGGATCCCCAGGTGACTGTAGACAATTTCTTCCACTCTAGGCAGGAAAACCGTGTTGATTTTAGGATTGACCACCTGGTCGACGATACGTTCGACCCCCGTTTCCAAATAACCCGATCTAGAACGAAAATTTAGAAAAACTCGTAGAAATTTGGTCAAAATTACTCAGTTATCTTGCGACGCAGCATTTCTCTGACTTGGTTCTTGTTCATGTCGGGCCTCCACGACTGGTCTTTGAGGAACCCACTGACGCTTCCTTCAACCCGTTGTCTCAAGTTTTGGTAAGCTGGCTTGGTGTCCACATCGGCGAAACACTCTTTGCGGAAATGGTCGAAAACTCCCTGAGACTTCAACTCGTACACTATTTTGTCGACAAGGCGCTGGTCCCCGGGCACGTAATTGTTCGCCACCACCTCCATTAATTAAGCAACAAAAAGATAATTCTTTCAATGTTATTGTTTTGAGGCAGAAGAGTTACAGCTTTGACAGAACTGTCAATTTTGACATTGCTTGACATTGAACGGCGCAGCTAGAGGGCGCTGCGGAGCTGTTTGCTGCCAACTTTTAAAGAATCAAAAATGACGAAAAATATTGCCGTAATTTCTAAAAATTTCAATTTATCAGTAAATAATCTTCGTATTATCCTAGTAAAGCCAAATACGATTCTGTCATGATAATCCCTAAAAAAATTGGATTATTGTTCGCTTGAAAGATAGGCAACCCAAAATACACATTTGGACAAGGTGCAATTTAAATAATAAATAATCCGTTTTAATAGTTCTTTTCTTTGGCCAATTCGCGCAATAAATTATTTGATAACACTAGCCAAAGCTGATACCGTTTTACAATCTCTCATTTTTAATCCCATAATGCACAACGTCTAATTTAATAAGCAATTGTAAGTAGCAGGTAGGATGCCTCATCCTTATATTGTTGTTAATAAATATTTTTCCCGTTACGAATCCTCGTTGATAAGAGATCGTTGATACGTTATCAGGTCGCATTGCGGAGCGATAAAGTAATTTTGGTCGCAAGCAGGTAGTCCATTGATAAGCGCTTTAATGAAACCGTCTTGCTGAGTACACTTAGCAATGTTCAAATAACAGTAGTGCCCAAACAGTGAATCATAATGGCAATAACAAAACGCGAATTTATCCTTGCGACTTGTTTTTTATCGGGAGCAGCTTCAATAATCTCTTTCGTGTCTTTAGGAACCCAATATTGGGTAACCGCCAAAGGAAAATGGGTAGATGATCCGACTCTATCGAAACTGAACGAAATAAGATATGGACTGTTTGCGGGGACTTTACGGGTGTACGATCCATTTCCATGGGTTTATGAGCTTCAAAGTAAGATTAGCCCAACCAATTTGACAATTTACCGATATTTGTTTTCAGTGACCTGTTTGTTGGACAAAAATGTTTGTGCATTTCTGTGTGGCAACGATGAAAGCGCGAGACAAAGTGAATTACAGGATCTCTATGATGGAAAAAATCCAGAATTTGACAGGTCCTGCCCTAAAATTACCTCCCTGTACGATGAACGTGGAGACGGAGGTCCCTTTCCACGTGCAACCAAAGGCTCAGGTGAGACTGCAACGAAACGAATTAGTGATGAAGCATAATAATTTGGAGTTTGATGAACAATTAATGCTGGGCAGGGAGTTATTATCACAGATAACTGAAAGTGATTGTGTTGTTCAAGTGTAATGGCTGCTACGTCATGTTGTTTCAGAGAACAAAATTATTAATTCCGTAGTTTTTTTTTATAGTTTTAGAAGGACACCTATTCAACTTGATACTAGATACTTAATACCAAGAAAACCTTTTCTTTCATTTGCTTGTATAATCTTCCATTATTTGAGGCCCCTTATCAATTTGAAACCACTTACACTTTTTTGACACTTGTTATGTCATTCTTTCTTGGTCGGCTTTCTGCTCCAAAATCTCCTATTTAACTTTGGCATCTTCCTCACACCACAACCTGCTTTTCCAGACCTGGACTTCATCAATGCGGGCGTTTGGGTAACGACAATACTCTTCCTGTGTCTTTCCGGTCTTATGGGAATAGTGGCAGCGGGAATAGCAGTCTGGAACACCGCCTCCAACCCCATTCAACTTTACTTGAGCGTTTTTGGACTGTACATCTACAACGGCATAGCATTCTTTTGCGTTCTGCTCGTTCTTTTGCTTTGGGGCATCATGTTTGCCCAAACTACCATCCACAACGTCGGAATTTTATACACTTTGGAAGGAACTATTTCTTCAGACGAAAGGGCTGAATTGGGCTATTCCTATTGGTGAGATCACAAAAAATGTAGATAAGTTTAAAAAACTTAAATTTTTTGCAGGATCAACATGGCGTCGCTCTTTTTGTACTGCACTAGCATAGCACTACTTTACCTGCGTCAGTATTTGATAGCCAAGGAGCCGAAAGTCGATGTTCATATGGAAGACAACGCCGATCCTGGACTATATCTCTACTAGTTTTACGATAAATGTTAAATTAGTTTTAGTGCAACACTTGGACCGAGCTGAGTTTTGGCGCCAAAATCCGCATCGGGGAAGAAAATATTTTTCGTAGTTCAAACCTTGATTAAGTTAGGGCGGCAGCTGCTGTAACAACAAATTTATTTATTCGTAATTCTTGACTGAGATGTTTGTTTTGTAAATAAAGTGTTATGACCGAAAAAGTGGAATGCTAAGTTCGATAAGGCGTTAGTTGCACAACCTCGTTATAAAGGGGGCCACCGGGGAAATTAACGAAACGTAATAATCACCTCCAAACACGTTTCACGAGATATTCCGGAATCGTACGAATTTACCAGTTGCCAGTCAGCACGGCACTACCTTGTTGGTCGAACCAGAAGCAAGAGAGTGTTGCGGTACATACCACGAGACCTGAGAGAGACGTCACAGAGAATTAGTACTTTTACGAACGAGTTCAGTTGTTAGTGAGTGCAGTTTTCCTGTTGGCGTAATGTAGTTTGCAGGGTGTGCGACGGAGCCATTTTCGCCCCAGATCAGAAGTGGGCTTCCGGTGTCCTTTCCTCAAGTGTTACGCCCGATGTGATTCTTCTTAAAAGTGGGACAAATATGCTAGGAATCCGTCATCGATGATCGGATCGAACTCTGGCGATTCCGCAACAGTTGGAAAAGCTGACCGCGGTCTCGTGGAGACTTCAAAGATCGGTTAGACAGGATCCTCGCTCGAGTGATTTAAGTGGGTTCCGTTGTTTTGATCGACGATAACGAAATGTTGCGAATAAGGCTGTTCTGATGTCAGGATGCCAAAATGAACCTGTTCAAGCGCGGCATGATATTCGTGACCTTTTTCGGGTCCTGCATTGCGATGGCCTTGCTGGTCGCAAGTCTCGGCACCAAACAGTGGGTGAACGCGAAGGCCAAACGTCTCAAGAACCCCCAAGAGAGCGACGGCAAAATCAATTTCGGACTGTTCGACGGCAAAAAGGAACTCAACGTCGCCTACGGATGGAGGACGTACGAAATTGACGGTATACACGATTATCAGTTGACTAGGATTAATCGCATTTTCTCTCTTAATTCGGACTTCCGCAAAATCGAAAGTGACGGAGCTTTGTTCAAATTCCGGCTGCACAGTGGTCGAATTACGTCACGTTTATTATGCGGATGGTGCGATCACTTGATGTGACCAAAATACAAAGGAACCGCGATCCTGGTACTTACATACGAAGAAGTGGAAGGTATAGAGTGGCGCTTATAGCGTGGAGAAAATTGCCTGCATGCAGGTAGTTAGTGTTGCAATTGTTGTTGGTTTAATGGCCGGTGAAGACGTTAACCTTGCCGCATCTATGCTAAATTAATGACATCAGCAACACTTTTACCAGTTCACTGAATACGCAATAATTAGAACATTGAACATAACTATATTGATTGTATAATTCCGTCCCGAGGTTCTGCAATTCATCCAAGGCAATCAATGGTAATTCCACAAATAGCGCAATTAAAAGAAAAGTTGACTGGACTGCAACTATCCTTAATTAATCTTAATGGCGAACCTCTATTCCATTAGAGTAGGTTCCCCACCAAAACCTGGATTCATTCTAAGAGCAAGCGTCCTGTAAAGACTTTCGAATGTTATTTTTAACTCAAACTTCTGCATCTGCAACATACAATAGTTGTAGAAATGATTTACGACTCATTGCTACATTGCGTTTGTATGTCGGTAAGGCAGGGCTCGATAAGAGAAATAATTTTGTATCCTCGTACTCTTTGAGTTGCGCCCACGTTTTTGGTCAATAGGACAATGCAGCATCTTCTGGAATCTTGAATGCAACCAAATTGCCAAAATTATAAAATAAGAGATGGAAATGAATTTAACGTTTTTGTCTCAGATATGTGTCAACGGAAGTGCATTGTAAACAGAGTCCCTGACATAATTTCAAACAAATGATTGGCAAACTAATTGCAATGTTTCCATCGTCTCATTAAAAATAGGCCACAATTGTAACAGAGGTAGAAAGGTCACCCAATCTCCTTTAACATTTGATAAGTACAACTCAGAGACTTGCCACAACGGAATAACAAGTGTATTTTCTGAATCACCTGCAACTAATTAAAATAGTCCAAATGTTGTTCACTCCAAAATGTAGGAATGTTGTTTGATTTAAATGTGTGGACGAAAAGAAAAAGCAAAACTTTGTCTACGCGGTTAACAGTTCCTCGAGCTCGAGTAATGACCTTTGGAGTTATTGTTGGTAGATAATTTTCTCCACTAATAACTTTTTTCAGTCGTTGCTTTAATATGCGAGCAAAGCCGGAGTGAAACAAGAACTGAATTATGTTAATGGCGAACGTAGTGATGAGCACGGCCATCACTTGTAACAAGACCTGGCGTTTCCGCGAACTTGCTGCTTCTTATAAATAATTTACGTGAAATCTCCTGTGACAACATTTACAAAAATAGAAAGAGCGACAACAATTCCAGCACCATCTCATGCAAATAACTTTCGCGTGTTGTACAACTAATTGGTTTCATGCTCCAGGAGTGGAGCATTATCTCTTCATACAAAATTTTCTATTTACTTCGTCGTGGATTTCTTGTAATTACGTTTCGAACATTGTTTTGTTAACCTACTTGTCACGACCACAATATCGTGACGACACTTAACTAATAAAATTTTGAAACTTTTTGTCCTCTAGTGATCCACATGCTCAAGTACGAACCAGAATTTTTAATATACGGCTTCTGGATCGGGACGGTAGTTGGAGTTTGTGCCGCCCTCCTCTTCTCGGCGTTTAGCGCAATTTTTGCCGCCATCAACACAGCTACGACACCCTCAAGATGTTTGACGTCAACCTCCGGTTTATATTTGTGGAACATTTTATCACGTACGTAAAGCTACTGCTGGAATTTTTTCGAAATTTTTTTATTTAATTTTTAGTGATCGCTGATGTTGTTGCTGTGGGGTTCTGGATATCACAGTTTTATCTTAGAATACAGCATAACGTGTTGTCCAGGGAGGATAAAGATAATGACTGGATTTCCGAAGAGATGGCAGAATTGGGATATTCGTTCTGGTAAAATGTGCTTGGAAAAAGTAATAAAAGTGTCTAATGATTTGATTGCAGGCTTGTCGTGGGAGCTGCTGTTGCGTCATTCATTAACATCATCATAATCTACATTGCCAACAGTGAAAAAGAAGTTGATACTGTAATACCAGTTCTGGAGGAAAAAACAAACGGGGCCATTATGTTGTATTAATTATACCAATTAGATACCTACGTAATTTTAAATATGCTGTAAATATCGACTGCTGCTTTAGTGACTTTGTAAAAATTATTTATGTCTTAACCCTAAGTTTTTATTATTTTTTTTTAAATAAAACTTTTACGCAAATAATTCCTTTTAACTTCCACGTCTGCAGCAATCATTTACTCAAGATGGGGATTGAGATTCTTGGCAATATAACCTTTGTTCGTCTAATCTTCTTAAAAATAATTAAATTTTCTCTAAAAATAAATTTAGGGGTACAATTAGGTCTCTACAAATCAAGATTCTTTAAAATGTATAAACAATGTATTGATTCATCTGAAACGAGAATTGTTAGCGGAATCTTTGTGGCTTCTGCTTCGCTAAATAACATATTTGAGTAATTAAAAAACAAAAACGAGAAGGAGGTAAAAGTGAAAAATTGGCAGTTGACAAAAGTAAACAGAATTCATTTTTAAAATGTATTGATTAATAAAAAATAAACAAACTCCCCCACAGTAAGCTATTAATAATATATTCGCAAGTAGGGTATGAAATTAATTCTTCATTAACTGATAATAAATGTAAAAATTGCGCTACAAGCTATTATTCAACGACGTTTCACTTCAGCCCAGCCTTCTTCCTCTTCAGTTTGGGCCTGTTCACGTGGTGCAGCTAAAATTTAAGAGATAAAAAACTAGTTACTCATTAAAGAGGAATCTTACGCTTCTCCTTGGGCGGAGCTGGTGCTCGCCTTTCGTCGGCTGCCTTTCTTGGAGGATCATCTCTTCGAGCAAATGACCTCCAATCAGAACCAGAACCACCCCCACCAGTACCTCTAGAAGAAGGTGCGCCACGTCTAGGTCCATCATCATCGTTCCTTCGTCTTGGACCTCCATCATCATCATTCCTACGTCTCGGCCCTTCATCATCATTCTTACGTCTAGGACCATCATCGTCGTTTCTGCGCCTAGGACCATCATCGTCGTTTCTACGCCTAGGACCTTCATCATCTGTCCTTCGCATGGATCTCCAAGAACCGCCACCATCACCTCTACGGTCTCTATCTTCGCGATCACCTCCTCTACGATCATCTCGATCACCTCCTCTACGATCATCTCGATCACCTCCTCTACGATCATCTCGATCACCTGCTCTACGATCATCGCGATCACCTCTGCGATCCCTTTCATCTCTCTCTCCACCTCTGAACCGATCCCGATCACCCCGTTCGAAACCTCTTCCGATCTCCCGACGATCTTCCCTTCTCTCTTCACGTTTCTCCTCGGAACGATCTTCATCTTGATCACGAACCGCCCCCCTCCAAGCATCACCTTTCGGCTCTTCCGAAACCACCCTTTTCGGTCTCCAAGCCTCCACTTTTTTCGGAGGAGCCTCTTCGCCTCCAGTCGGTTTTTCGCCACGACGCCAAGAATCTCCACCTTCAACACGTTTCGGTGGCGGTCCATCTTTATCTTTACGCCACAAATCTTTAGTAGGAGCAACTCCACCTTTATCACGCCCACCCTTCTCGTCTTCCATCCTCTTTTCGATCTCTTCCAGACGTTGCTTTTGTTTGGCGCCGGTGCGATCCAACATTTCTTGTTGTTCCTTAAATCTCTTCTCGCGTTCTTCGCGTTCAGACCGTTCCTTCTCTTCGCGTTCTTTTCTGGCTAATTCCTCCAGTCGGTTTCTTTCCTCTTCTTCTTTGCGTTGTTGCTCCATCATTTTGCGTTCTTCTTCTTCCTCTTTGTCTCTGACGTAGGCGGTGTGGCGTTCTTCTTTGCGAATTAATTTTCGAGCAAGGAGCCGTTTGGCGCGTTCTTCGGCCAGATGCTTCTCAAAATCTTTGAGTTTATCCTCGTAAACGATGTTGCGTTCTTTTTTGAGTTTCTCCAGGAACTCGTTCTTGTCTTGTTTCATCCTGACGAGACGATCGCGAGTTGCTACGGCCAGTTTCCGTTCTTCAATAGCGGCGGCTATGCGTTCTTTCTCTTGTTGTTCCCAGAATGCCTGATCTTGTAATTGGCGTTCTTTCATGCTGGTTTGGAGGAGCGGGATCTCCTCCAAGCGTTTGGCGCGTTCGAAGTAATCGACTTTCTTCTCTTGACTCTTCAATTTTGCCTGCAACTCGCGACGTTCCTTCTGGAGTTCTTCGGCTTCCTTGGCGGCGATTTGGTCGGCGTCGAGTTTTTTGATGTCGTCTTCGTCGAGCTTCTTGAGAATCTTCTGGCCGTGTCCGGTTTGGCTGATCTGTTGCAGCTTCTCTTTGAGGTGTCTGTCCTTAATTTGCTGGATTTCGTTGAGGGCTCGCTTCTTCTCGCGCTCTTCTCTCTCATGTTCTAGACGTTTCTGTTCCGCAAGCGCTTGTTGCCTGGCCAACTCTTCCAATCTTCTCTGTTCTTCTTCCTCCCTGACGGTGTTGAGACGCTCGATGTACTCCTTTCTATCCTCGATAATCTTGTGACGTTGCAGGATCTTCTCGTGCTCTTGGAACTTGTTCTCGTGATAGTTCTTGACCATGACGGAACGGAGTTTCTCTCTCTCCAACTTCTTTTTGTTGGGATTGATGACGCTGATGGCTTGGTGCAGAACCGTCGCCATATTGACCAGTTGGTTCCTGACTTGTTCGCTGGGCATCACCTGCAATGTCGGCCCCTCAGGCTTATCCTCCCTCTGGCTTTCGCTCAGATCCATTCCGAAATGGACGCATTGGTTGCCGTGATCGATCCTGATCTGCATATCGTTATGTCTGACGCAATCGACCAAAAGCCGCTCTAAATGAAACGCGGTGGTGAACTTGGCCAATTCGATCAACCTCGCAAATTCGATGGTTTGGTAAACTTGAGCTATTTGCCTCACGAGACGGACCAAAGTGACGTCCTGCAAAGCCGGGACGTATTGCTGCAACGAATTTTCTTCAGCCTGGAGCGACTCGATGACAGTGTGCACTCTCAAGCAGAGCAACAAAGGATGGAAGTCGACCTCTAACCAGTTGTAGAGATCTTGGAGTTGAGGCGACGCCAAATTGACGACGTTCACGCGAACCAAGTCCTTGAGGAGACTGGCGCGAGTTGGCGGTTGGAAAAGACCGAGCAAAACCGCGAGACGTTGCGCCTTCTCCAACGGCGACTTGTCGGTTTCGATAAAACGGTCGAATTCCGGATGAGCGGACGGCAAAGGGATCGAAAGCGTTGCGATCAACACGCGGCACGCCATTCTACCAAAAAATTGCAATAAGTGACCCTTTAATGTTAATAGAGAACTATACCCAAATTTCAAATTTTTGAATACAGGGTGTTCCCAAAATTTTTTTTGGATATTACTCTCTAAGCACTACAAAGTGGCCTTAATCGTAATTTTTTTAATATTAACTTTTATGTTAAAAAATGTTCAACTTTTTTCAAATTAAAGCAAATTTTTTAATACTTCGGTTTAACAAAGTACATTCTTTTTTGAATGATACCTATCTAAAAAGTTGACTTTGTATAATATTCATTCAACAAAATAATTAAAATGTTTGTCAAACTTTTTGTAAATTTTTCAACATTTTTTGTTTGTTTGGCACACTTGTTGAATATCTTTTTACATTGAGTTCATATTCAAATTTATTCAAATTGGACAATAAACAATGGAGTTACGGCCTGAGGCGATCTTTAGGGAACACTCTGTATATAAAAATTAGAAAGAACACACAAAACTGGACTATAAAATTTCTAGTAAATGGTAACGAGCTTTTAAGCACAAAATTTGCAACTCATAAAATTAAAGTCACTTAAATTAATTAAAAATACAGGGTGGCGTTGGAATAATTTGGCATTTTATTAAATTTTAGCGCTAAAATTGTGCGCATAGAAATATACCTCTGCAATTCCTCTTGAGTAATGTTCTTCTTCATCTCCTTGGATAACTGGAAAAGTTTGAAGAGGGCCGCCGCGTGGAAAAGATAGTTGCCAGCTTTCCAAAAAACCATGGCAAGTTTTTGGTAATAGTTGGCCATGGTTTTTGGTACAGGCATCTTCTTGGACATGTTCATCAAATTGTGGATATCCTCGATAGCCTTATAAGCCTCCTACATTTTCAAAATAACGTGAGCAACTCAAAAATTTCGCACCTAGCTCTAGTTACCTGCCACAGTTCCATTTGGATGGCGCAATCAAGTTGGTGGAGCCTAGTGTCAAGATTCAGTTGTTGAGTTTCTGGTTTTGACATGGAAACATTGGCGACTTGGGCTGGGAGCTTGCAGATGTCCTCTAAATGCTTCCTCAATTTGTCACATAATTTTCGAAATTCAGTTTTTCGATTGTACTTCAAACAGAACTGGAACGCCATCCTGCCAATGTCGTGATAAAGATTCTCAACGTGGGCATTAGTCCTCAGTAACTCCAAACACTGGCAGTACGATTCCCACAAAAACTTGACCCAAGGGGTCAAAATGGTGCGATCTGACCGGTCCTGGGCGTCTTCACCAGACACAGCACTAAACATTAATAAAAACATTCATTTTACAACCCGGAAAAGCCGCATAATTACCTCAATAGAATGCTTTCTGGGGTAGCTAAATTGTCCAAATCATCAATGTCAATGACAGCTTGCGCGGATTGTTCACGGGCGTTCTCGGTCTTTTCTTCAGCCATGCGGAGGTAGCCTCTTATTACATTTTCTAGCGACCCCACGTTGACCGATTGAAACATGTTTCGGTATTGAAACAGCCCCTCTTTCGCGATATGCGATTTTTTTAGCTCCACGCAGAGGTCCAGATACTTGAACATGATGGGCTCCAGAACCGATTCGGACCAATTGTACGCCCATTTCTTGTTACGGAAAACTTCCTGCAACGTATCCAAAGCTCTGGCCGGCTTTCCAACTTCGATAAACTCTGAAAAAACCTTATATAAATCCCGCACGTGGGGCAAGGTGACGACCATATGCGCCGGCTTCCTGGCTTACCGTTAGCGCGCTTCAAAGCGTTCTCAGGCCTTTGCCCGTAACGTGCCATGATTAATTAAGATTCTGTTCACTTAATTCACATTTAAATTGCTTATAAAAAGCGCACGATGCCGAATTGTGGAGAAAACGTCAAAAGCTTTCTCGACGTATCGACAAGATGGCGAATTGCCAAATTGCACCGTTGCGCATGCGCCGGCAATGAAGAAGCAAGTTAGGCAACTTGACAAATTATTATCCAGCGGGTAATTCAAATTTTAAATAAATGGCGGCATTTGCGACACCTGAATGTTTAATTAATAGGCAAAAATGAAAACAGGTCACAGGTGGGGATTGAGGGTTTAAATGTACAATTTTAAAGCAGTTTAGGCGGACAACTATTTTATTTACTATCTTGCAGTGCTTGAGATCTTTTTGGTTTGGTTGGGCAATAACGTGAAAACAGTTTTTACAAGTAGTTTATTTAAATAAAGTTTGATAACTAGCATACATTTAGAGGACGTCTAAGTATGAAGTTAATGTTGAAACATAGCGTCGAATTTGGGTCTTGCCGTCGAAATAAAATATGGCTTTACAAAGTGGAAAATATCTTACAAAAGGCACTCCAATAAATTAATTTCCTTAATAGCGTAATTCACTTAACAACTACGGAACATAACGCACTTAAACTCCAACTATATAAGATATTAACTACGTTATAAAACATTTAAAGTACCATTTAAACACCTAAATGCGCAGTATATAAATGTTGCTATTCTACAATAACACTACATTCTTTGATAAAATATAAAAATTTATAACAACTAGGAAAAAACGAAAATCAACAGTTGATACAGAATATCCTACGTACGGATCACACGGTCAAATATTAAATCGAAAAAACGATTAATATTTACAACTCTTATTGTCAAAGTTTCTCAACGCATGCAATTGAAAACCAATTTCAGCATCAAATCGCAACATTTTAATAGTAATTGACGCTCAATCAATTGAATTGTTTGGTCGTCCCAAAAACCAGATTTCTGCGAACACAGCAAACGTGTCCAAGCTCCAATTCTATTGTTTGATCGTGTGAACATTGGGAGTGAAAATTGGAGATAATATTGTCATACGGATATGTGTGTAAGTAATACCTATTGAACACCATACATTACGATTTGAAAGTACAATTAAAATGTTACAAAATAACTTGTTATTGTCAGCGTAAACAGCCTTAGACTTAGCTCACTATTTTACAAATATTCAGAGATTATTGTCAAATTTGTGCACATATTCTTACAATTATAATAGTTATTGTCATTTATTTGTATATTGTATAATATATTGACCATAATGAAATTAAAGTCCTTTAAATAGAACAGGGTGACCGGAACCGCCGCAAACTTTCCTCTGCCGGCAAACCGCCACGGGTTTCTCGCCATCGCGTAAACCACCCATCAGTCCAAAACGCAATTTTCACCCAGAATCACCATTTTCCTGACCTTCAACACCAATCGCGAAGACCATAATTGCATCAATACAGTTAGTCAGAATCAGTACTACCTACAATAGTCACATGAAGAACCTTCCTAGCAATCAGCAGCGCTGCTTCTACAGCTACTAAAAACAGTTTGGAAACATTGGTTCTAATGTTACGTAACAACTAAGTTACATTAGTTACCTTGAAGTCTTCAATTCAAAATTGCTCATCCCAATTAAATTTTTATTACGGACCAATTCTTAAAGAAATTGTGGTTTTTGAACTGATTTTGAGGTGTGGGCAACCAGACATACGCAAGCTTTCAGCCTGTGGATCAGGCAAGCAAAATCGGGGTACAACTAGAGTGGCGGACAGCCCAAATTCTAGTTGAAGTTCGCCCCGATTTTGGTAACTTTTCGTCAACTTTCCATTTAAAAGAAAAACTATTCTATCCTACAACTACGCGATAAGAACCTTTCTCTCGTTTCTCTTCCTTTCGTCTTTCAACAGTTTGTCATACCGATAAAAACGTAAATGTTTTGATATGTTTGCACGATAATTTTCTTGGTTCTCTCCCTTTTTTCGGTACGTCTGGTTAGCCTCGAAAGTTTCGAGGGAACTTTGGGGGTGTTCCGGTCGCTCCGTCAACATTGACCGATATGAAAAATTGCACCATAATAGAGCGTTATTTATTAAAATTTAACTGATATGGACGACGCATTAGAGAGATAAAGTTATTGTCCCGTCACAAAAATCATCAGTCATCATATAAAATTGATATCAATATTGTCGTAAGTTTCACTAAAACGTTAGAAAATACGGCCGCGACTGTGTATAGTGATGGCGGATATTGTCAATAGACAAATTGCGGCTATCGCTATCAGCGACACGCTTTTGGCGCGGGCCCCATTCATATTGCCGTCGCCGTTCCGCTGCGATATGTAACCAGGGTCAACGACGTGGATCTTCCACCCCAAGTTGTTGTGGGTGTAGCACTACAAAACACAACAAATCATTAAAACGCAAATTCCCGGTTGCACAAACAATCACTGTTTGTCTTAACCCACCTGGTAGTAGAGTAAATCAGGGGCGTCCATAGGAACGGTCCAGTTCAAATAGGCCGGGTCTCCCTGTTCGCATTCAAGTCTTAAAGTGTCCAAATACTCGTGGAAAGTAGGCGTTTCTGCAGACTTGTCGATGCTCTTGTGAGCCCATTCGCAGTATCTTCCAGCCGCCGTCGGATAGGGGTAGCCGTCGTGGCCGTAGCCTACTCCAGCAAAAATTTTCTGTCTCTTCTGTTCGGTCTCCGATTTTTGGCCGAAGCCCCCTTCTCGAGAGTCGCTGATGTAGAATGGATGGTACCGAGCTGGATTCGTACTGTCGTCGCCGCCTTCCACGACGAAGGTGTAGGTCTGGCCGCGCTCCACCGTCAATTCGGGAATGAGGAGGTCGTTGATGTACCACGCGATCCCCCAGGACGGCTGGCCCGTTATAGGGGTGTAACCTCGCTTGCCCCCGGTCGGCCCGATCTTGGCATTGAATGTGCTTTCACCTAAACAGAAAAATATAACGGGTCGCCCAACAAAAATAAAAAGAGTTTGGCAACTTGGCAGGAATGAAGAGTCACATTTAAAGATAATAATGTAGAAGGAAGGATGCGATTGGAAGAAGAGTAGAAATTACAAAGGGAGAGAACGGCGAAGGAAAGGGAAAGTCCTTGTACCTATAATTTTGGCCGGGGGCCAGGGCTTGGGCCCCGTTTCGTCCACCAGGTCGAAGAGACTGACGGAACAGTCGTTGTCGTTGGAGTCGCTGAAGTCGATCTTGCGGTCTTCCGTGGTCTTGTCGGTGATGGAGTGCGCGTTGGCCTCCTTCCTGGAGTTAAGGGGCCCAAAGGCCGCTATAACGCTAACCTCTCCGTGGCTGGGAATCGGTCTGTCGTTGACGGCTTCGTTGGTTTGCAGCGGTTTGGTGTACGTGATGGTGGTAACTCCGTTCTTCCTTTCCCCCGAAACCAGGGTGACGTCGTTCCTACCCCCGATCCGCTCATCGGGACAAACTCCCGATTTGCCGTCGCACTGGGCCGTGTGCGACATGTAATAATCCACAGCCCTGAAGGCCGTCGCGTCGGTATCGTAGAAAGCCACTGTAACGTCTCCACCCACCTGGAAATCAACAATCAGCAATTTGGTCCTGTCTCTTTTGTTTTGTTTGCTTATTTACCATTTGGGGCCGGTTTTGGGCGCCCGATAGGCCGAAGGCCACGTATTGATCTTCTCGGATTTTAGCGGACAGGGTGATTTTTACGTGATCTCCTTGCAATTCCCAACGCACTTGCAAACGTTTGTCTAGGAACTCTCGACAGTTGGTCGAGATCGACGGACGAGGGGTGGTGCTCGTCTTCAGAGAAAAAACACCAATTACCAAACTGCAGGGGCTAAAACTGCGCTAGGAAGCTATTAGCTCGCTCGGCCTGTTGAGCAACAATGAAAACAGACCGAGGGCGCCAAAGCGATACCTGACGCTCTACCCCAACTAAAACCGAAAGGGGTCCATTGTACTTACTGGATTGTACCACCAAGCTGGCTGCAGGAAAAATTTCGATTATGTCTAAGAAACTTTTGGTCAATTTAACAGATTTGAAGAAATGCAACAGGTAAAAGTAATTAATCAAATTTATGCCGAGAGCTATGGAGCTAGTGAGTGCTGAAACATAGGACCGACTCGAGAAACATCCAAATCAAGTGATACATTATTTAAGCTTTTGTTTCGTAATTAATTATAATTTTTTTAAATAAATTAATAATTTAATTTATTAAATTTTCACATTTTCTACTAAAATTATTGAACCAGTTGTCGCGGCTCGCCCGCGCTACTTACGGAGATCTTGGTTTGACCCAGGGCCGGGGGCACGTCGAGGTCCTTGGGGATGAGGACGTGGCCGAAGTTGTGCCTGTACTGGACGCACCACACCGCCAGCCAGTCGATGTCGTAGACCGTGAGCGCTCCTGGAAGTTGGATCTCGATGTCTTCGCCTTGGTAGCCTCTGAGCGGGTCCAGCGAGCCCATTTCGTTGGGCACTTTGATGCCGAACGGCGTCGGTTCGGACCCGTTACCGACCCAGAAGTAGGCGTCTGGACCGGCACCGTCATAGTGCAAATTGGGAATGTAGAAAGTTTTGGCGTCTAAAATGCTGATATTGTCCGAACGGAGGCCGTGCGCCAATCGCTTGAATTCCGGAAGGACACGAGGTTTCGGCACTTCCAAACTCGGGGGGATGAAAACTTCGCCGAAATCGACCTGCGAAAGTCGTCAAAAGGCAAAATTAGAACGACGGCCGGGTTTTAAATCAGTTCTTAATTTCTTCCAGAGAGGATTAGAGCGGCGATAATTTATTATATAGTCATCTCGGGAGAGAGAGCGCTGAGGGTAAATTGCGCTGATAAAGGTCCTCGTGCTGATTGAGAACTGGCATCGAGGGAAAAACTAAGACGTTAAATAAGTAGTTGAAATGGTAATAAATTTGGTTTGGGGGGGCAGGTAGCCATTTTGGTAAATGTATCTCAATTCGGAACGTATCAGTCTAGTTGGGACTAAATGCGTCTACTCTCGGCGCAGGTCGATAATATGATACTGTAACTCCAGGACCTAGCACCACCTTCTGGACTACCCACAGCGGAGGGAAAATCAGCCCTACATCCGTATGCAAACGGGCCATAGGACACGACTATTGCGTTAGCGGGACCGTGGAATCGCCGGATCTCGGCCGCGGGACCGCTCCGGGTTCCGGAATCACAGCCGAAAGCTGCTGGCGCCATTTGTTAATTATTTTAGCAAGATGGAGATTTCACTCGACCTGCGGGGGTCAACGCACGCACCCGCTTTTTCACCCAAACCGCGACAGCCCATCAACGCCACAATAAAAATTTTAGCCATTTTTCAGAAGCTTCCACCCCCATTGCAACGGTTATAATTTCTAAAGAAGTCGGCGAAATCGCCAATTTTTAATCGCGACAACAAAAGTTCCCCACCAATTTACGAAGAGCTCTTCTGCCCACTTTTGGGCAAGGCCTGTCCTAGAGAACTTCAATACCTAAAAAAGAATTTAAAAAAAACTGTTTAGAGTTTAGAGTATTGCAACCCCTTCAAGAAAATGGTTTTGTTTCTATCTAAAGAGTCAATTTATTGCTGCGACTAATCGTTTCGGTTCTTTGGGGGGAGGAGGAGGCTGACTCTGCGGTTGGTGGTTTGGTGCTCGTCTTCGGCTAATTAGGCGTCGGCCCTTGAGGGCGCGTCCTCAGTGAAACTTATCGTGGCGTCTCTGCCATCCAAATTGAATCGTTAATTGTGTGTCACAATCAACAAGACGTTTATATGCAAATGTGAGGAACACTCGAAACAAATTAGAGTCACGTCCAAAAACAAAAGACTACCGGAAGCGTTCACAATACAAGTGTCAGTGTGTGTCACGGCTGTTGGTGATGGGGAACGTTCTGAGGGGGCGCTGTTCGCGAATTTGACGCAAAATGGAGGGGCATCGCTTATGTTCCACTCCGCTACCTTTCCTGAAAAGCTTTTATAATATTCATTCCAGCCGCAGACCGGCGAGCTTTCATTATGTAACTTGCCGGCACAGTTTCCCTCGCCCGCCGCCGCCGGATTTGCGGGGTTCGCATAGAAATTGTGCAACTGAAACCCGATTGTTGTTAAAGTTCCTACGGGAGCTTTGTGGCGGTAATTTTTAATGTAAGAGACAAAAGCTCCAGATGAACGTAGGTAACAATGGTCGGACACGGCGGAGAAGGTGGGGATTTTGGATGACGAAATTAGCATTTTATCTAATATGCAATAAATAGCTGGAGGAGGCGTCGGCGTGAAGCGACGCGTTCCGTCCCGACGCCGCATCCCCCCAGTGATTTAGTGACGCGCCGTAAATGGAACCAGTTTAGCATGACGGACACAACAGGGGCAATGGGGCCGAATGGATTAATCAGGAAGCTGCGACTTGGCCAGAACAGACGCCGAAAAAGCCCGGGATCAGGAAAAACTAGTGTTTTGAGTGGGCGTCGTTTATCTGCGTCTCGTAAAACGGCGGAACGCGACGGATCCCGGGATATACGAGACGTCCAATTTCCGGAAAGCCGTTTCGCACCAGATAGAAAAGGATAAACGAATTATGATAATTGACAGAAGAAAATGGACTCACCGTAAACCGCCTGCACCAAACTGAGAGCCATCGGATGTCCCTAATCCTCTTGCCCATCGGCAGCCGCAGGATTATGTCCGTGTTGTTGTAAGCCCGCAACACCGGAGGATCCCTGGAACAAAGCCAAAAAACATAAGACAAGAAACGGCGATTGGGGCATTTAACAGTCCAAACGGCAAACTAATCATCCCTATAAAGTTTCATCGAGTGCTTCGGCCGTTGTGCACCAAAAATTTTGGCTTTGTGGTCAAATTCGGGTGTAGGTAGATGGCGACAATGTTTGGTGAACGGCGGGGGTGGCGCCCCTATCCCTTGGTTCTTTGTACCGTCGCCCGTGCTCAGTAGTTAATAAAGATGTTGAGCTGACTTCATCACAATTACGGTCGGTCCTGATGCCCGCGTCCCTCCTGCTCCTCCGTAGGCGCACCCTCTCTGTTTATCCTCTCGGGCTGCGGGGTATTTTCCCGGCAGAGGTCCCCCTTTGCAAGCTCAATATTCCCAAGTTGCCATGTCATCAGTTACCACTCTGTTGTGGGATGATTGTATGGGATGTTCTAAAACTTTCAATATCATTTATTACGTCGTGAATTTAATCTTACTTAATGACATCCACCCCCGCGTTACCTGCAAATTTTCATCATATTAAAAGCGATCCGAAACCCCCGCTCATCCCGTTCCGTCGCCGAACGAGTTTTATCTTTTTTTTTCCTAGCAGAGGATGAGCCAATTATCTAAATAGTAACAGCCGGATCCCTTTCACGGTTTAACTAGCGGCTGTAAGTATTTATGGGTGTTGAGGAGATGACGGGGATGCTGCGAGAGGGTGCAACACTATATTTAATCAGAGCGAAAGGGGAAGATGAATGACTGTGATAGTCCTCATTTACATTTAAATGGACACAATGGTTTACCGGCGGTGTAGACTTCTGTTTGGAATCTGATTTCCTCAATTGGGGTGAGCACACGCGATATCCCTGTTGATTCGTGACGTGCTTCCGGTCTAATAACCGGGAATCACGTGCATTTCTTAATTTCGGAAAGTGGCCCAAAAAATTATGCCACGGACCCAAAAACTGACAATTCGACAAATGGTGGAGGCGCCAATTTAAGAACCGTCGTAGAAAATTAACCAAAAAAATCTGGATAACGCCAATTTTTTTTCTCAAAAAGAAAAAAAATCTTGTCGTGGAATGGTATCGATTGTTTCAGTTTGTTCAAGAGTTACGAATTTTTTTCTTACACCTCTACGTATTACTTCCAACTGTAAGTTTGGGTACCAGTTCTGGACGTGGTCAAGAAGCGGCGTGGAGTTTGGGCACATTGGCTTGGGTCCGATTCTGTGGTTCAGATTTCTGCCCCCTCGAATCTCGTTTTGGTCCGAATCGATGCAAGTGTTCGTTGTGAAAAATGGTGGTTTTGCGTAAAGGGTGATCTTTCATCAGCCTCCTTGTTCCGCGTGCCCGAATAAGCGTCCAACAAAAGCGCGAGACCGAGCATTATTCCTGCACCTATTAAAAATAATTGTGAAATCCCCGGGACGAAATAGCGATAATCCCCATTCGTAGCGGCTTAAGTGCCGCCTTAAAAAAGGAAATAAAACAAGAAAACTACGTTTACAACAGCACGTTCCCGGGGTAAATAAAATAAACATCGCAGCGTTTAAGGAGGATTTGCAAACCGTATAAAAATCTATTCCCTCGACGGAGTTCTCCAAATGTATTCTACCGTAAGCCCTTCGAGTTATCATAGCAACGGCAGTTTCTTCTTCTCTTCGCGCCCCATCCGGCCGCATAAGACCCTCCTGCTCTCATTAAAGAGCTTACCGCTATCATCGCTAACGTCCTAAGCGGCTTATGTATGTTGTAGCTATGACGACGCACACATACACACAAAACTCGCTCACCTGCCCGAGTACTCCTCCGGGTACGGGATGATGATGCCGTCGGGACTGGGACGCGGCGAGTTCCCGATCCAGAAGAACGCGTCAGGTCCGGTCCCGTCGTACGAGAAGCCCTTGATGAAAATGGTGTTCTCGTCGACCGCATACGCGGAGCCCTTGATGCCGTGGGCGAATTCCTGCAGGGGGCCGATGAGGCGGCCGAAGTACGGCTCGGGATGGCGGCCGCATAATCCTGGAAATAACATTAATTTTATCGAGATTTCTTCGACCCCTAACCGGCGTAACTGAATCAATTTGCCGGTTACAATGATGATCGTCGCCGACACCCTCGGTACAACCCAATAAAAATCCATATAATATATTGCGTTAGCGGCACCCCCGCGCGAAACGACGGGGACTCGGTAGCTGCGTGATGTCACATTTCTGGCTGTTATTATCGAGCCACTGGTCACAGAGACTTGTTAAAGCGGTAATCAAGTCCGGCAGGGGATACGCGATACCCTTTTAGGGGAAAAACGGCCCTTTGTGGCCGCCAAGAATGATCGCCCTCCTTCATCACGGACGCCCACTCAAAGAAAACGCTTATCGCCCGCGCAAAGCGGTACCCGACAAAACTGGCAAAAATCAGGTTTGCCAGGACCTCGAAAAAAATTTAAAGGAGAGGACGCGATTGTAACCCTAAAACCTTCTTAAAACCATCTCCAGAGATACCATAAAATTTCCTTCAACGATGTCACCTAGAACGACCAATAAGTACTTCCAAGAAACCTTTGGGGAATGGTAGGTCCTCTATGAAGCTTTTTCCTATCCTATTTTTTCAACCCTTATTTTTGGTCATAGAGACTGCTGGTCAAGTATTGCAAAACAATTTGGAGACACCCAGTATAATACAAAAAAGTTTTTGTCTTCTACAGGGTGATTCACGTAGCCCGTGCATTAGAAGTTTTTCAACTTTCAGTTGGATTAGAAATTTGAAACTTAGAAGGCAGTCATAATCAATCATGATCATTCTATCCAAAATATTGTGAGCTCTCTAGCTATACAGGTATGCCAACAGCCGGTATTAACTTTCTTATTTTAAATGGAAACGTATCATTATTTCTACATGGTTTAATTGGTTTTCCAACTCTGAGTTTTTATAACACTTGTTATGTAAACTTATTTGACAATTTTTGACATTATGTTAATTTATGTGAAAGAAATGGTCGATGTGGTAGCTTACGAAAAAATTCGTATCTGGCAGACGGTTTTGAATTTATGAAAAACAATTTGTAAGGTACTTAGTTTGAAGTCCAGACTAACTTCTGATATCTTAATGGTAGTTTCCTTTTGTACCATATGGGCGCAGACAATTTTCAAATATCGCAACTAAAAACGATCAAAAAGTCATTTTTTTCAAATAGCACCTAAAGATTTTTTTTACGCCATTCGATAGAAAATTGTATGTTGGGATGAGTCACTTAAGCATTCCATATACCTAACTTCATCCCCTATCAAATTAAAAATTAAAATCCAGAAATTCCATCAATCTTGCTGAGAGATTTTTTTAGTTTTTCAAGTATACCATGGAAACAAAAGATAATTGTAACAATTTAATTATGAAATAAATATCTTATTTTATAAAACAACAACAACAAAAACTACCAAGAACCATCTTAACAAAATTCTAATGTAAATGTTCAATGTGGCACCATTTTGATTACTACATTCCATTAATCCATTTTCAACAGATTGTGTACCTCTTCTAATTTTGTTGGGACCAAGACTTGTCGAATGTTCTTATTATCTCCAGACCTTACCCCATTAGATTTTTATGTTTGGGGTCGAACAAAAGATTTAGTTTATACTTCACCACTTCGCAACATAGACGAATTGAGAGGGAGAATAATAAGAGCATTTGACAGTCTTGACACCAACGAAATAAGAAGAGCTACACAATGATATAAAATGATAGAATGTAGTAATCAAAATGATGCTCACATTGAACTTTTACATTAGAATTTTGTTAAGATGGTTCTTAATAGTTTTTGTTGTTGTTGTTTTATAAAATTAACAACGTATTTATTTCATACTTAAATTGTTGCAATTGCCTTTTGTTTCCATGGCATACTTGAAAAACCAAAAAATCTTTCGGTCAGATTGATGGAATTTCTGGATTTTAGTTTTTAATTTGATAGGGGATGAAGTTAGGTATAGGAAATGCTTAAGTAACTCATCCCAAAATACAATTTTCTATCGAATGGTGCAAAAAAATTAGTAGGTACCATTTGAAAAAATGACTTTTTGACCATTTTTGGTTGCGATATTTAAAATTTGTCTGCGCCCATATGGTACAAAATGTAACCACCATTAAGATATCAGAAGTCCGGACCTTGAGCTAAGTGCTTTACAAATTGGTTTTCATAAATTCCAAACCGTCTGCCAGATACGAATTTTTTCGTAAGCACCACATCGACCATTTTTTTAACATAAATTAACATAATGTCAAAAATTGTCAAACAAGTTCACGTAACAAGTGTTATAAAAACTCAGAGTTGGAAGACCAATTAAACCATGTAGAAAAAATGGTACGTTTCCATTTAAAATAAGAAAGTTGATACCGACTTTTGGCACATCCTGTATAGCTAGAGAACTCAAAATATTTTAGATAGAATTAGCATGACTGATTATGACTGCCTTCCAATTTTCAAATTTCTAATTCAACTGGAAGTTGAAAAACTTCTAATGCACGGGCTATACGTGAATCACCCTATATAGTATCCTTTTTTGAGTGGAATGTCCCTTTCTGCAACCATCTGAAATGAACTCAGGAATCTCGCCTATTCTTTCTTTCTGAGACCAAAGGGAGTCGCTATCGCTCTAAAGCTCTCTCGCTCTACTGTTCTCTTGAACCAATAATTAAGTCAACATTCATCTTGATCCTTGAGGAAGATACCTCATCATCAACATCATCATCATCTTGTCTTATTAATCTTGAAATTAAAACGTTAGAAAAAAATCGACTACTATGCAAAAATTTAAGGCTTGTCCAGTTTTTTTTTATATGTAATCACTTTTTTGCCCACAGGTAGATACAAATAGTGTGGCAAAATGGCGGAAGTGCCCCTGTACCTTTCGGCCTAACTGGCTGGTTGTGCAAGGGTGAGACGATGTGTCGCAATCGTTGTCAAAAGTTGGGTAAGTGGTGGTCGGAAAGTTTAGTTTTCGGATGCCTGTTGCTAAATCTGCAATAAACTGCGCGGCTGAACGCCGGATTAGAGAGCAATTTGCGAGGGCGATTGTTCAAAACGGAGGAGGCCCCCCCGGTGGACTAGCACACACATTACGAGATTAACGACGAGGCCAGCCCTGAACCGTCACTATCGATCCCGGTCGAATCCTTATCGCATTCGCACATGAACTACTTGATTGCTGCCGTTCGATTCGAGTGCACAGGAGACGGCCAGATAACCCAGAAGGAGTGTTTTTACGGTATAATTTTTTTACGGGTAGTCGATTACAAAAATTCTTCTCAAATCTCGACGGAACGGAGGAAAGTCGGGAGTTGAAGCGCCGCCGATTGAGGGAATAACAGACAGCAGAGAAGACATCCGGTCAAATAAAAGCAGACACGAGGCTTTTAGCGTTTTTGCAGGGGAAATCCGGATGATATTCATATGGCGTCGTTTACAATGCCACCAGGAACGAGCGGGATTTCGCGATACGCCGAAGAAAGATGGACTGGAGTGGCGGCGGAAGCTATAAAGCCGCAGCGACGACAATTGTTGGTTCAGCCCCAAAACGGGACTCTTCAGGACGATCGCTGCCAGGGGCGACTTACAATTAAAACAAAGCAATTTCACCATTTTGAAAATTTTGGCAACATTCCTGCAACTTTGGCCCGCATCCGGTTGGATGCTGCGCTCTGAGGATGTCCTCCACATTTCGGCTGACGGAAAAGAGGGTAAGTGCACGTATCGTTTATGAAAAAGCACGTGATCAAAAAGCCGTCGTCACGGGGGCGAAACGGAGGCAGCAATGAGGCAGAAGACAAATGAATACGTCATTGGATCGATGCGTCATCTATTGTGCGGAATCCCCCGCGGCATATTCGTTCGTCGTTTGTTGCGTTTCGACGGCGGCACACTCCGTCACGGTGGCGGCCCCACCGCCAACCATCTCCCCCGACGTCCAAATTGCATTTTTTGAATTAATTTCGAGAATTTTGTGGTTTGTGTTTTTTGTTTGCCACCTGACGTTTCGGGCCTTCGGGTAAATTACGTGGGCTGGTTGCCGGAGGAAGGGGAGGCGTCGCCCCCGAATTCCGGAGGTCCTCCGTCAGCACCCCGCTTTTGTCGATCTCGATCGAGATATCAGGACTCGATTATGTCGTTTATTGTGACTCTTGACACTTGGAATCCTGTCGCAGCACTCTGAAAATTGCGGAAATGCCCCCGAAACGCTCGAATCAATACTGATCATTTGATATTCCCCCCGATTCATATCCGTTCCGGTGCCGGGCGCCGTTTCAAGGGCTTAATTAATGCAAATTTTTTTCATAACTATTTTCGGGGGGATTTCGATGATGACGTCGGCGAGTTTGCGAAATACCTCCGGAGGATATAAAACAGTTCTTTATTTCGTTTTGTGCTTTTCGTTTTATGCAGCCGAAATCCGGAAGGGATGTAAGGGAGCTTGTTTGCACTTCAAAGCTATCTGTCAATCTTTTCATGCAGATTACGTTGAGGATAGACGGGGGGGAAACATGCCAGTTCGAGTAAGCGATAGCTCTGTTGTTACACGTTGTAAAATCTGCACAAGCCACACATCACCTATGAAGGGATGTTACAGGTGAACCCCCCATTAACGTCGAAAATTGAAAATCGCCAAACTTTCTGGGAAACTATCAGAAAATTATTGCCAAAGAAATTAGTTTAATGTGTTCTGGGTCGAAGTAATAAAAAAGACAATTTTGAAGCATTATCCCGGTCAATTAACAACAAATCCTTTCACTGCCAAACAAGTGCGTGACTCCGATGAATGCATTACCGAAAACCAATTGTTTGTTTTGTACATGGAATCAAAGTTAAACTTTTTCCAACGACACTTTCACGTCGCTCTATGTAGAAGTTGAATAACAATAGCAAAAGTTCCAGAAAATTAGCAACATTTACACAAAATTGGTGAATTGTTGTGAAGAAGCAATCAATAAAGCTTTGAGAAGTGAAAACTTGACTACTTTTCTTCTTGTGGCCAATGACGCTTCATCTTGGACGCCTTTGTTGAGTGAAGCTTCTCGATGTCGGTGTTGGGTGAAAAGCGCCAGGTATCGCCCTGCCGAATCCATGAATTATTCCTGTCGACTCGCCGCTCCCGAAAACAATATTTTTCAATTTTATTTTTCTCTCGCGAGGTCCTCGGTCGTCGTGGCAACGACCAATCAAGTGGGCCCATAGCCGTCACATCTTGTCCGCATCAATTCCGTCGTCTTCTCCTACGTGTTTATGGAAAATAGTCGGGAATGTAGATGGCGAGTTGAGTTGTGGTGTCGACACGCCGAGCAATCCCAACAATTTTCTTTTCACCCTGCCTGCCGCCATCATCATCATCGATCGACAATCCGGAGAGTCCGACACGATAAAACATAATTCCGTCCGTCCGGAGGCTATATAGAAAAACAATTACACGTCCTCCATAGAGAGCCGGTTTTAATCCCGACAAAACGCTTTATTTTAATCAGTTAATGGAAGCGAGGGCTGAAAGCTAACGTTGCGACGCGAAATTTAGGACCGAATCCCCCGCACTTGCACTATCGCCGGGATAATAAATAACCTCTTACACGTTAGGTGACTTGGTTAGGTGTATTGATTGTGATGCGCCAGCAATCGAGCGAAGGCATCGATCCTGGGAAACCGTGACCCGGCGAAAATTATCCGGTAATTCGGTCAATAGAAGCCATTTCCTGATGGTCTCACGTCGCATTGTGCCGGTTGAGGTGAGCAACCTAGGAATTCGTTCGGAACTGCCCTGGAGTTTGTGAAAGTTTGAGGTCGTGAGAAGATCCGCCGTTTGTTTCCGTCCGCAACAAATAACACTCATCATCTACAGGAAGATGGTTGATAAGATTGATAAAAAGAGTTGCTGAGTAGAAACATGAACATAACTCGAAATGCTATTGTTGAAACAAATTGTATGTAGCAGCAGGTACATATTGACCTAGTGAAATGACTTTCCGTGTCGAACCTATCTGCTCGCTTCAGCTCGCCAGTATGAGACTTTCTATAAGGAGGTCAAATTGAGATCAAAATTGAAATCTGGAAAGTCCAAAATATTAAAAACGTTGATATAATCCTTTTTGAAGATATGACAGTTTCAACATAAATGATCCAAAATTTTTGTCAAAATCATCATATAATTATTTCTTCCACCATTCGATGGCTTTTGAGATACGGATAAATGTAATGTATTTTCATGTGATATAAGACTCGATTACACAAGAAAACGTCAACTTCCAGGCCCTTAATTGTATCAACAATGTCGATTTTAGCATTTTCTTGAATTTTTATCAATTGGGATGGAAAAAAAAGTCGAAAATATTGAAATTTTCTACATGGATTTTATGACATATTCTTGTAGATTTCGAACCGCTTAACACGAATCTGGCCGTAGTTTCCCTGTACAAGTCGTACTTTTTAAGATATGACCATTCGAATATTTCAATTTCAAATTTTCGTCAAAATCGAGCTAAATTGCAAATTTGAACTTGTTTATTATAAGACTTACAATTTTTGTTCATACAGCATTCGATAGCCTTTGTAAAATGAAGAAATTTGATGTATTTGGATTTGATACAAGTCTATCCGTTAAAAAGTTACAAGAGTTTGAATATTAAGAAAAATCGAAACTTAGTGGTTTTTCTAATTTTATAAGAAATCTATTTATTCTAGCGTCGAATTGATTACGGATTTGAGTTCAGAAAGGCCAATTACATAAGAGAACGCCCATTTCTAGCCTTTGGGTGCAACGATGTCGATTTTAAAAAAAATTCAAATTTCTATCGATTGGGGTAGAAAAAAAAAGTCGAAAATATTGAAATTTTTTACATCGATTTTATAACTTAATCTGGTAGATCTTGCACCGCTTAACACGAATCTGGCCGTAGTTTTCCTGTACAAGTCGTACTTTTTTAGATATGACCATTCGAATGTTTCAATTTAAAGTTTTCGTTAAAATCGACCTAATTTGCAAATTTCAACTTTTTTATTATTAGACTTACAATTTTCGTTCACATAGCATTCGATGGCGTTTGTGAAACGGAAAAATTTGATGTATCTGAATTTAATATAAGTCGCTCCGTTCAAAAGTTACAAAAGTTTGATTGTTGAAAAAACTTAATTTGTGCTTTTTCTAATTTTATAAAAAATCTATCTATTCTAGCGTCGAATTGATAACGAACTTGAGCTCAGAAAGGCCGATTATATAATAAAACATCAATTTCCAGTCTTTTAATGAACGTGTCAGTTTTAGAAATTTTTCGAATGTGTATTGATTGGGTTAGAAAATGAAGGTCAAAAATATTGAAATTTTTTACATCAATTTTATGGCTTAATCTGGTAGATCTTGAACCGCTTAACACGAATCTGGCCGTAGTTTTCCTGTACAAGTCGTACTTTTTTAGATATGACCATTCGAATGTTTCAATTCAAAATTTTCGTCAAAATCGACCTTAATTGCAAATTTCAACTTCTTTATTATTAGACTTATAATTTTCGTTCATATAGCATTCGATACCATTTGTGAAACGGAGAAATTTAATGTATTTGGACTTGATGTAAGTCTGTCCAGTCAAAAGTTACAAGAGTTTGAATATTGGAAGAAATCGAAACTTAGTGGTTTTTCTAATTTTATAAGAATTCTATTTATTCTAGCGTCGAATTGATTACGGATTTGAGTTCAGAAAGGCCGATTACATAAGAGAACGCCCATTTCTAGCCTTTGGGTGCAACGATGTCGATTTTAAAAAAATTTCAAATTTCTATCGATTGGGGTAGAAAAAAAAAGTCGAAAATATTGAAATTTTTTACATCGATTTTATGACTTAATCTGGTAGATCTTGAACCGTTTAACACGAATCTGGCCGTAGATTTCCTGTACAAGTCGTACTTTTTTAGATATGACCATTCGAATGTTTCAATTTAAAGTTTTCGTTAAAATCGACCTAATTTGCAAATTTCAACTTCTTTATTATTAGACTTACGATTTTTGTTCACATAGCATTCGATGGCATTTGTGAAACGGAGAAATTTGATGTATCTGGATTTAATATAAGTCGCTCCGTTCAAAAGTTACAAAAGTTTGATTGTTGAAAAAAGCTTAATTTGTGCTTTTTCTAATTTTATAAAAAATCTATCTATTCTAGCGTCGAATTAATTACAAACTTGAGCTCAGGAAGGTCGATTATATAAGAAAACATCAATTTCCAGTCTTTTAATAAACGTGTCAATTTTAGAAATTTTCCGAATGTGTATTGATTGGGCTAGAAAATAAAAGTTAAAATTATTGAAATTTTTTACATCGATTTTATGACTCAATCTTATACATTTCGAACCGCTTAATACAAATCTGGCCGTAGTTTCCCTGTACAAGTCGTACTTTTTAAGATATGACCATTCGAATATTTCAATTCCAAATTTTCGTCAAAATCGAGCTAAATTGCCAATTTGAACTTGTTTATTATAAGACTTACAATTTTTGTTCATACAGCATTCGATAGCCTTTGTAAAATGAAGAAATTTGATGTATTTGGATTTGATACAAGTCTATCCGTTAAAAAGTTACAAGAGTTTGAATATTAAGAAAAATCGAAACTTAGTGGTTTTTCTAATTTTATAAGAAATCTATTTATTCTAGCGTCGAATTGATTACGGATTTGAGTTCAGAAAGGCCGATTACATAAGAGAACGCCCATATCTAGCTTTTGGGTGCAACGATGTCGATTTTAAAAAATTTTCAAATTTCTATCGATTGGGGTAGAAAAAAAAAGTCGAAAATATTGAAATTTTTTACATCGATTTTATGACTTAATCTGGTAGATCTTGAACCGCTTAACACAAATCTGGCCGTAGTTTTCCTGTACAAGTCGTACTTTCTTAGATATGATCATTCGAATGTTTCAATTTAAAGTTTTCGTTAAAATCGACCTAATTTGCAAATTTCAACTTTTTTATTATTAGACTTACAATTTTCGTTCACATAGCATTTGATGGCATTTGTGAAACGGAGAAATTTGATGTATCTGGATTTAATATAAGTCGCTCCGTTCAAAAGTTACAAAAGTTTCATTGTTGAAAAAAGCTTAATTTGTGCTTTTTCTAATTTTATAAAAAATCTATCTATTCTAGCGTCGAATTGATAACGAACTTGAGCTCAGGAAGGTCGATTATATAAGAAAACATCAATTTCCAGTCTTTTAATAAACGTGTCAATTTTAGAAATTTTTCGAATGTGTATTGATTGGGCTAGAAAATAAAGGTCAAAAATATTGAAATTTTTTACGTCAATTGTATGACTTGATCTGGTAGATTTTGAACCGCTTAACACGAATCTGGTTGTAGTTTCCCTGTACATGTCGTACTTTTTAAGATATGACGATTCGAATGTTTCAATTCAAAATTTTCGTCAAAATCGACCTAAATTGCAAATTTCAACTTCTTTATTATTAAACTTATAATTTTCGTTCATATAGCATTCGATACCATTTGTGAAACGGAGAAATTTAATGTATTTGGATTTGATGTAAGTCTGTCCGGTCAAAAGTTACAAGAGTTTGAATATTGGAAGAAATCGAAACTTGGAAACTAATTTTATAAGAAATCTATTTATTCTAGCGTCGAATTGATTACGGATTTGAGTTCAGGAAGGCCGATTACATAAGAAAGCGTTTATTTCCAGCCTTTAAGTGCAACGATGTCAATTTAAGGATTTTTTCGAATTTCTATCGATTGGGGTAGAAAAAAAAGTCGAAAATATTGAAATTTTCTACATAAATTTTATGACATATTTTTGTAGATTTTAAACCGCTTAACACGAATCTGGCCGTAGCTTCTCTGTACAAATTGTACTTTTTGAGTTATGACGATTTAAAGACTTTGTTTCAAAATTTTCATCAAAATGGACCAAAATTGAAAATATCAACTTTCTTATTATAAGACATTAGACATTTATTAAATTTATTAGACATTTTCTTGCTAATTATCCTATTGCACCGGTTCATTTTATCACTTCGCACAATCTAAATTTCTGCCTTGAATACAAGGCTAACTACCAATTATTTTTAGTTACCAAATTTTGATGACCGTTTAAGCGCATTGAATGGAATTTTTCAAACATTCTGAAAACGGCTTTTAACAACACCTCGTCCAAGATTTAAATTCTGGGGCATTTATTTAAATAATTGCGATCGAGTAAATCATTTAAAATTGTGGAAAAATTTTATTTTTCCCCATGACTAGAGTACTACTTACCTACCTAGGTATAATTTTTTCCCTAATCCATACAATCTCTCGATATTTCCGGCGGCACTATACACTATATGTCAGTTGGGTTTTATGCATGTTATTATTATTTTTTGTGGAAAGTTACGTAACAAGTTCTGTTTGTTGATCGAAGCCGGGATTTCCGACCGAGTAATTACCGATAATTTTTTTTGTTAGAACTGCTAGCACAAGAAATGCAAATAGTTGCACGTTCCACTTTCACGCCTCACCTTGACATTGTATTCTTTCAAATTTTCTGGGCCATCAGCTAGTTCGTTCAAATCTCGACGTACCCATATCAGCTAACTTAAACAGGTCAAAAGATCATTCCGCATCACAATCACAATCACTCATTTGCAAAACACACCACAGGTACGACAGTTTTTGAATAACGCCATGATCTAATCAGGAACAACAACAAAGTTCGTCCATCGCGTTCTTATTACTTCGACACACATCCTTGAACGACTTGCAACTTTTCGTTTTGTTGATTTAGTTGCAATTTACTGTAAGGAGGCTTGTCTCGAGAAAGTATCCTCCCGATGCTGGATGACATGACATGACACTTCACAGTTATTAGAGTAACGACTTTAGAAACCTGATCTCAATGAATTCTGTTTAAAAGCAGAAAAACAAAATTAATATTTAAAGACCTAAAAACGCGGTTGAAAGCAATAAGAAAAAGCAGGAAGTATAAAGTTTATAGAGAAACAACAAAAAATGAGAAAACGAGGAAAGTTAGGAACTTGTGGAGACTCAAGGAAATTTTGGCCGCATCCGCAAAGGATGTTTAATACAAATTTGTCTGCCTCCGCCTTATCTTCTTGTGATAAGATTGTTTATTTATTTCCTTCCATTGACTTTCCTTGTTGTCACTCTCTGTTGTAGTTCAAGTTAAACTTTTAAATATGTTTTTTATTATTTTTCTAACTTTGTCACTACTGATGGTATTTCTTTTTTTTTGATAACGGGCACATTTTCACCCCCTGGCGCTCTGACCGTCGCGACGCCAATTGCGGAGCATCGAAATCATAAGAAACGTGCGGATTACGCTCTGAAGACGAATCCTTAATTTAGCAGTTAATTAATTTCTCATTGTGCCGCCCTCCGCCCGCCTCTTCCCTTCGCCGTCGTCGACTTCGGCGTCGCTTTTGCATGCGTCACGTGATGAAAAATCGTCGACAGCAAAATCGAGGGTTCGCACTAGAAATTGAGACTCGTTACGTTTTATTAGTTCTCTTACTTTCATATAGCCGCCAGACATGGAATCCGTCCCTTTTCAACAAGTTTTCAAGTTTGATTTGGCTCCGAGTGAAGTCTATATTAGTGTTTGCGAACGTTGTGGTTATATGTTGACTTTCAACTTGGAACTTGATGCCTGAATATCAACCCCCCCATCGACCCCCATCCATCGATCTCGATTTCATTAAGCCGCAATCGACGCATCAGCAAGCCATGAAACAGTTTTCTTTTTTTTGACGTTCTGTCGGTTCAAAATTTTCCGTTGATTCTTTCGAAACTCAAAATTCTTAGTGTAAATCGTCCAAATGGTGTTCGTGTGTGCCGCCGAAAACGAGACGAAAGAGAAGTTGAAAGAACTGCGGGAACTCGTTAAGGAAATCGAGGCGAAAATGACGGTTTCTGTTTGTTGCCGGCCTGAGACGCCACCCCCTTGCCACCCGAATCCCCCCCATGACCCCGCCGGATGTTGCCAATGCTGCTGTCCGGCTTTCAACAACCGAAATCAACCCGCCAAACCTCCATGCCCTCCGAAACCCCCAGACGTCATGGTAATGAGAATTGATCGACCAACTCGCAACTCCTCAAACAATTTTTTTCCCTTAGAAGCCTTTCAGTTTTTCAGGTATCTATCTATTCTAACTCAAAGTTTTGTTGCAGGTTTGCTACAAAGTGCCAAAAGCTTCCAGAAGAGCCGACAAGAGGGTAAAGAAGTCGAAATCGAAAGAATTGCGAGCCAGCTTCCTCCACATTGGCTGCGATTGCGAGAAACGCAATGGTCTGCAAGACGACTGCCAAAGAAGTGGATGTCATGGTTCACCCGAATGCTTGACGAAACCCGAACCGATTTGCGGACCAAGCGAGGTCGCTGGGGGCAAACATTTGGGTCGAAACACCTACAACTGGAACCGTGAAAGCATCGGAGATGGCAATGGGATAACAGCACCCTACAAGTGTTATCCAGCTAAAGGTGTGACGCCAGAAGACTGTTAAGAAGGGTTCAACGATTTTGTCCCAACCTTCCAAAGGAAAGGCTACGATATCTAGAGGTTTAGGCTCTTGGAATATACTCAAAGCTTCGATATTGTTTTTTTGTCCACCAACATCAAAACACCTTTGAAGAAAAATCTGAAATTTGGTTGTCTTATTTTATTGGTAGATACTATGAGTCTCTACATTGTGAGAGGCTCGGTAAAAACTGGAAAGTGCTCTTCGCGTTGTTTCTATCTATTACGCTTAGAAAACGTCTCACCTGCACAGACGAAGATTAGAATGGTCAGGAGGGACCTGATGAGCATCATTTTAATGTTAATCCGATGGTGGCGGCGGGTAGTGCGGCGGTCACAAATTCACTCGACTCTTCTACATTCACAACCTCCCCTTCAGCACAAATTCCAACACAAACCAACAAGAAAAAAACAATAATATAAACAATAATCACTTTATAACATTTACATGTCAGTGAGTGGTGTTTGGATTCCTGCGGCCAGGCCAGCGTTAGCGAACGCGGGAAACGAACTGTCTTGCTGGCTGCTAGAGCGGCGGCAGCTTTCACCGGGTCTGGAGGCGGGAGCGTCGCGGCGGTAGGGCGTCGCTGTCGTTGACTACGCCCATAATCCTGCTACACTCGCCGCCGCCGCCGCAGAAATACTGCGTGGTGGGAAGCCCGAGAGGAATCGTCAAAAATTAATAGTGTTTTCGACTTATTTACCAGGAGTGTCTTATCGGGGTTTGCTGATGGATCGGTTATTGCGAGAAAAGGAAAAACGTCGGTTTAGGTGCGGGAACGCCGCCAGTTTTCTTGATGCTGGATTTGATATTCGAGACGCATAGTGCAGCGGTTCGGTCTGCATTTGTGTTTGCAAGTAAAATGTAAAATGCATTGGGAGCGATTCCGCTTTGGTTGATGTGCTTTCTTGTATTTGTACAGGGCAGGCGAGCGCTGGCATGGCAAATTTTGGTTGGGAGCGTTCCCTAATTTTGCCACGTAGCAAAACAAGACGCAGGATTCAACCAGGAGCCATTAGTAAGAAACTAGCAAAAATGCAAAATTTAGGATCTCTTCCTCTTACCCTCTCTGAACCAGGTGAACTATTGAAGTAGTTTTAAACTTTTTGGAAAGACCTAATTAGGCTTTCTTTATAAAAAGAAATTTTATTATTGTAACTTTATTAGTTATTTTTTTAAGAATTTATATATTTTGATATTTAACTGGCTCTTCCACCACTTGTAAACTTTTTGCAATTTGCACAAATTTCTCAGAAAACTACTTAGAAAGACAAAGAAATATATAGTGATGTCTTTGTTACTATTTTGACCTACTTTCTAACTAGATTTTGACTTATCGATGGACTCTTCCAAAATTTTTGAAAATAGAAAACTATAAAAAATAAATTCTCAGCAAAATTTAGTTTCCTTGCTCTTGTTTATGACTCCAACTACAACTTCCATCTACGAACTTATGCGGTTATTGTCTCTTCTAGTTGTAGTTAGTTCTGGACAATTTTGGTTATTTGCTGTTTGCTGCTTTTTTTCTCGCTTTTGGAAACCACTTATCGCGGAGGTGCAGCTTTTTCCTTTGTGACACTCTAATGGATGTGGTTGGCGTTTGACCACTAGATACTACTATCTCTATCCTTTTGTGACTCAGGGTCATAATTTTATTTACCACGAATTGTTTTGGTGGTTGTCGAGCCAAATTCGGAAAAACTGACACCAAATCGGAAATTAAAAAAAAACTGGACATTAACCGTAAAAGCTGCCGAAGGAAAAGATGTCAAACCGATAATAAAACGCAGCGGACCAGCGGTAGATTTCGCAAATGCACCACCACCGGCGCATCAATTACCCACCTTCATCGGGTCAATGTATAGGAAGATCGTTGAACTTAAAGAGTGTTACTGGGTCACCTTTCTTCGATAACGACTCGGCAATGTTTTTATAATCACAATTCACCTTTCCTCCTTACGATTGTTTCGTCGAGGACCATCGAGTTAAATTAAAAAAGACACCGAGTCCTGTTGCTTTATAAAACGGGAGACTCTCCGGAATATTTGCGTTTTAATTACGTCCTGTCCCGCCGGTAATAAGAGATTTTTATTTTGCCGGGGCGCGTTCTCATTAAATTCGCGCGATGGCGGTAATTGGGTTTGATTTTTTTTTATATTGCGCCATCCAGGTTAATTTCGTAATTAAAACTGAAACCGGCCGAAGCGCTTTCAGCTCTTCTAATTATTGACTGACTACTTGGAAAAACTTCCATCACCAAAACAAACAGCAGGTCCGTTATTCAAACATCACCTGCAGAAAGCACACAAATCGTTTAACCCAAATCAACGATGGTGCTCTCGAGGTTGCTCTGTTCAGAGTTCACCACTAAAATTCATCTTGGCGCTTCGGCCGTCTTTTCGCGACCTTCATATCGCTATGGTAATAAAGTAATACCGTTACTCTATCACTTTTTGTTAAAAAAAATTTAAAAATTTGAGCAGAAAGGCGTTGAGAAAAGGGAGAGCTTGACGCCTGGTTTTCCACCCTTACCGTTGGTCAGGTCAGGACTCAATAGTGAGGTCTTTCGACCCAAAATCTAAGAAGCGTCTTTGGCCTCACTTTCCTCAAAGTTTAAATTGGGGCTGAAGCAGCCCCAAATGGGTTCCTTCTGCATTATGACCGTCCGTTGGTCGCGAGGCGCAAGTTCCCGACTGTATAATTCCGCAGTTGTTGCGTAATTAGTGGAGATTGTTCCCGAAACGGTTGCAAAAGCACGTCTCGCCGTAAGACGCGTCCATTATAAGCGGCGTCGCGGCGCTGCGTTGCTAAGATACCACACACAACAATGATCAATTAAAATTACCCGAATTTATTTAACGTCGGCAAGTGGCGTCTAATAGTTTCGAGCGTCGAAGATTTCGCTAACGATGATTTATAAAGCGATAATGGAGAATCGATAATCGACTTGTAGTATTTAGGAAGAAACCCCCCAACTTGCAACTGTATAACGTGATTAGTGCATTGACTGTTTCCCCTGACAGGCGTAACATGTCATTAACGCAGCGCCGGGACGCTATTGATACGGTTTGACAACCTCCCGGCTAAAGGCTGGTTTGTAATAATTTCTTCAGGCACGTAACCGTCGCCAGCGCGATCAATTAACAACCCCCGTTGATCGATGCCGCGGCAATCGTTAAGAAATCAACAACTGGTCCCCCATCGGAGGGGCTGCTCGCGAGATGAAGGAAGTCGTAAATATTGAATGAGCAAATTAGCTCTAGTTCATTACGATCGTAATGTATCGCTGGTGTAAATGCAGCTTTACACCCCAGTTTAGGGCTTTGTCAACCCCGCGTCGCATTAGTCTATTAAAATAGGGGACAACCCTATCATTTAGTAATCTTTGGTAATCGGGGATGCATTAAAACATTACGTTAATAGCCGTACAGCCATGTAAATCACTATATCGATTCGTTGCCTCACTCCAAGCCCTGGCCTCACACTTTTGTTTATTTTTACTCATTTACTTGAGCAAACAGACAATTCCGCCCGCGCCTCCTCCATCACTTATCGTCGCGCTACAACGCTAATTTACGTGGTGTTAGAAGTTTTTCCAATACGTTAACTTCGTGCAGCTACGTAGCTACGTAGAAGAAGGTGATAAACATGTTTAAATAGTTAAAAAAGACAAATGTTAATGTTCAAAAAAGTTCAAATCTTAGAGCGCCTAAACAGCAGGTAACCTTATATACACATATGAAGAAACGAACCCTAAAAGGACAAAATATAAACATCCCCTAGGCTCTACGTCCTTCGTAAAATGCAAATGTAGCAAACTTTCCATTGTTGGAGTCTTGTTTAAGTCTGAAATGTTTTATAAGTTCATAATAATCTCTGTTTTAACTCAGCATGTATTCATGTATAATGAGTTGCCTAATCGCAAAAGTTTAAATTTTGAATTGAAATGAAATAAATAATAATGTATCAGCATTAGCTATCAGATTAAATTTCCAATCTTTTTTACTAATGCTAATAAAATTTTCAAATTACACTTTGAGTGAAAGAATTCTTGAAGCAACACGCCGCTACTGCCTAATTCTTCAGATTTTTAGTGGTACGGTTGGCAACGCGGGTGACGCTGACGCCTGTCAGACGCGTCAAATGTCAGAAGGAAACCTAACCTAACTCGTATTTTTCGTTTTTAATTAATTTTCTTTAAAAATGTCTGGAATGTTGTACGGCGGCGACGAGATTGGGGCCTTGGTCTTCGACCCGGGCCACCACTCGATGCGGGTGGGCTACGCCCAAGAGGACACTCCAAAAGCCGAAATCCCGGCCGTCGTCGGAATAGCCCCCAACGACACCCCCAAAATCGAGCCGGAAGTCAAGCCAGACGACTCCAACGTTTCTTCAACACCATCAGGTACTCACCCAAACAGTCTAAATTAGTTTCTAACCAAAATTTTAGCTTGGAAATATTACATAGACACAACTTTCCTACACACTCCCCGACCCAACATGGAATTACACAGTTACATGAAGGATGGCATGATAGAAAATTGGGATCTATTCGAGAAAATCGTCGATTATTCCTACGAAAAAGTAGGTTTTGTTTTTTAAAATTGCCCACCTCTAGTTAGATTTTTTTTGCCGCAGATTATTCAGTCAGAATCTCAATATCACCCCGTGCTGTTTTCGGAGTGTCCTTGGAACCAAAGACAAAGACGTGAAAAGCTAACCGAAATCATGTTTGAAAAGTACAAAGTTCCCGCGTTTTTCTTGGTGAAGAACGCCGCGTTGGCCGCTTTCGCCAACGGCCGGGCCACCGCCCTCGTTATTGATAGCGGAGCCACCCACACCTCAGCCGTACCTGTTTTAGATGGATATGTGATCACCAATGCCGTCGTCAAATCACCATTGGGCGGCGACTACCTCATTTTAAAATCCAGGGAAATGCTGGATCATCTCGGCATTGACTTGACCCCCTCCGCTTTAATAGCGAACAAAGACGTGGTTCGCGACAAAGACAAGCCCAAATACACCAAAAAGAAACTATCATTCCAACCAACCAACAGCTGGATGGCTTACATGATGAAAAAAACCGTTCAAGATTTCCAACAAAGCGTCCTACAGGTCGCATTCAAACCCGCAAAATTCAAATTTACGTTCGCAATAATTACAGGTGTCGGAATCGCCGTTCGACGAGCGGATAGCCGCCGGTTTCCCGACGATCCAGCACGAATTCCCGTCAGGTTACCACCAAGATTTCGGCCCTGAACGATTCAAATTAGCCGAAGCTCTCTTTGACCACGCCATGCTAGGTGCCGGATATATTGGTAAAAAAAATCGAAATACTTGAGTAGTGGTGTTAATTTTTGGTTGCAGCTGCGACAAGTGCTGGAATGTGTGATGTTGACATCAGGCCGGCCCTGTACAGTTCCGTCGTTTTAACCGGTGGCAACTCTTTGGTTCAAGGATTTAGCGACAGGTTGAGTCGGGATTTGTCATCGAGAACTCCAGGGTCTTTACGTTTGAAAATGATCGCGGCCAATGGCACGGTTGAAAGAAGGTTTGGTTCTTGGGTTGGGGGGTCAATTTTGGCGTCCATTGGAACCTTCCAGCAAATGTGGATGTCGATGCAGGAATATCAGGAAGCCGGAAAAGCCCAAATTGATCGAAAGTGTCCTTAATTAGATGTAGTTTAAGCCCAAACACGATTCCACTTTTTTTTTTTATTATTTCGGACTCGCAGTATTTTTAAAGGTTTTAACGATGTAATAAGGTTTTTCTAATAAAATTTTCACGGTTTTAGAAAACGGAAAACCTAAATTCGCCCTGATCTCCAGAGTTTCCTATTTTAGATTAGCAGCAATTTATTAAAAATTCCCCAATTAAGCGATCAGACTGAGACAGATAATCTCGTTCTTCCTGAAACAACACGGGACAGACAGTGGATCAAACTGCGCGCGCAACTCTCATTAAAAAAGTGTATAGTTCTGTCTCTGTTTCACAAACTAATAATATCTATGGTTGGTCAGTTTCTTTCACGTTAGATCCGCAGCGCCACCTATGGAGTGGTGTCGGAGTCTCAAAAAAATTGTTTTACTTAGCGTAATGCGAAAAGTAACAAATTAGAGGAAGGTACGGGACCGCGAGTTAATAACAAGTAACAATTATCGCGTAACTGCTTTGATCACTTCATATTACACAAGGTAACATAATAAAATTTTCTCTATATTAAACAAATTTTATATTAATAAAAATAAATATGTCACAAAAAGGAAACAAACTGTCCATTAGACTTTGTTGCCTCATTCAACTGATTTTTTTAAATTCCGTTAAGCAACCTCGCAAGAAGATTATTGCATATCACGTCACTGGGAAGCAGGCATCAGCACCTCAAATCGAAATAATTTATTACAGAAAACTGCAGGACACCAATAATCAAAGACAAGAACCGCCATTTATGCATCCAAGCAGTCTCGATGAGTAGATGCAACATGAATGGTCGCCGCATATTGAAAGTAAAATGCTTGTTCCTAAGTAACTACAGCTCAGTCTTTAAAACGTTATCCTTAACGTGGTACAGAATTTGATCACAAATGTCTTTTAGTACATGAAAATAAACGGAGTTGCTAAAATCTTCACTTTGGCCATTCCTATCATCAGCCGCCAATACTCCGTACCTTTTCTGCAACTTCACCAACAACTTCTTCTCGTATTTGTCCCCGCACTGACTCCTGAGCGAGTGCATGGCCGTCAAACATTTCTCGATCGAGTCGTGGTCATCACCGTCGACCATCAAAAGTCTGAAGAGAAGTTTGTTCAAGTTTTCGCACCAATCGTGTTCGAGAACGTGCGTACTCAAATCGAAATCGGTGTAGTATTTATTCAAACTATCGTCAAGTTGAGCAAAACTGCGTTCTATAACTAAATCAGAAATCATCGTAACCGATTTAATTTGCAATTTAACGTCGTCGGTATCAAAGAATTTCGCTATAACGGTAAAACCGCCACTTTCGACAAATTTTTGTTGAGCAACCGGAAACGACCTGAGAATCGAACTTAAAGCCGTCAAAGCGCGACTTTTGACCCCCGAATCTAAATCAAAGTTAATCATGCGTAAGAGGACGCCGACAGCTCCCGTTTCCAGGGCGCGAATTTTCGGAATGTTGTTGTTTTGAACTAACGACCCTAACAGTTTGAGGGTGTCTTTTTTGATTTCGACGAAACTCGAGTTGAGGTTGTTGTAGATAATTTCGTTGAAGCCGTTTTGGTTGACGAATTCTATCGCGTTGTCGTATTGGTGCGCCAAAAAATCTAAATCTTCGATCACCCTCAAAATTGCGGCTTTATCAACCTTTTCTTCTGCCATAATTTCTTTATGCTTTTTCAAAAGATCGGAAATTACTTCCGCATCGATCTTCGGAATCAAGTTGAGCTCCCCGAAACTCTTCTTGATGTCTTCGTAACTGCGAAATTGGTCTTTGATTTGTTTGATTTCGTCCGGTTTCAAAATATCGTCGCCTTTGATGTTCTTCATGGCTTCTTTGAGTTGGATGATGGGCTGGGGGGTTGCGGCTTCATTTTCGAGAGTTTTTTGCGGGATGGCCAGTACAGCTCTTTTTGAGGTGTCGTCGTCTTCCTCGTTCAGTTTGGCCTCTGTTACGCCTGTTTGGAAGTTTATCCGGACGTGGAGGCCTTTCGGAATTTTCTGGCCTGAAATCAATAACGTCTGTGAATAAACGTCACGACGCCAAGTCGAATTAGCAATAACAATTAAGGTGCGATTTGTGCATTTAACAACGAAGGTAAAAAGGTACAATCGGAAGTCCGGTTACATGCTACTTGAAACTTCCCACAGAGCGACACCAATTCTGCAAATATCCAAAAGAAAGTTGAGAGTTTGCATCGCAACGCAACACGGACTGTTAAAAAAAATTTACGAGACGAAGGACCCTTAAAAATTAAACGTCTCCTAAGGCCACCCCCTGAGAGGCACCCTGCATAATATCGACGTTCTTGAAAGTGGCTACAAAAGAGACAAGCAACGTAAGAAGACATTAACTTACAATCATAGCGCATGTCTTGAACGTGCTTCCGCTTATAAAATATTGGGTCAATTTTAACTCGAGTTGCGCTGGGAGTGACCAATGCCGACGTAACTTGACGTTTTTGTCAAATTCGTAAATATCGGCGCAAAATTTAATCCGTGGCAACTTGCATTTTGCAGTTGAAATTGACCGCATGCAATTTACGCTGCTCCGCTCACTCATGCCAGGCGTAAGTCGAGTTGAAAATGATCCATAAGAATCATTTCCACAAGAAGCGACACTTAACAGTAAAATCTTTAAGCATAACACCAAATGGCTTAAATGTATTTAGATTTTTAACAGGTAGAGCGACATCGGTAAAACGTTATATGCACCAAGTGGTTTGAATGCAAATTTTGATCAAGCGAAAAGAAATCGACACATGAAGCAGGAAAAAAATCAGCAAACGCCTCCAAGAACAATGGTTTGAATGCAGAGTTTGAGAAAAAAATTATCGAGCAAGTCATATTTTATTAAGAATACCATACTTACGATCATACAGGAAAAAGAAAATGGCTTGAATGCGGATGATAACGAAACAAATTTTCACGTGGAGCGGCACTATTATTAATCACACTTTAACGAGGAAAAATGAAATATTTATAGCAGAACCTTCACCTCATTATTTTTTGTTAGCTCCAGCAGATACTCAGCCCTATTGCGTATCCAAGATGTTTGGCCTAACATGTTTGCCATTAGAATGTGACCATCACTTCAACTGTAGACACTACCGGTCACATTCAAACATAATAGGGCTGAATTATACAGAGTGTAACCGAAATAAGTACATTAATTTTAACTGGTAATAGAACTCTTCAAGACGAAAAACTTTTCTTAATAATTTTTTTTTAAAACGTTTTAGTTTTTGTGTTGAAATTATTTTCAAATCTTACACAATTTTCTTACACGCCACTGGACGCAACGTTACAAGATTACCTTATTGTTGTTCATTGTTGGAGCATTTTATAAGAGGCTCGTCAATTTGTAGGGGGGAAAAATGATTTAAAAAAATTCGATTTCGAAAAAATGGTACATAGAAAAAAAAATTGTTCTGATGAGTTCTACCACTGGTTAAAATTAATGTACTTATTTCGGTTACACCCTGTATAATAAGAACTAAAATTTGCGAAAGAAAGAAAAGAACTACGCAATTCGGGTTGTCCACATTTTTAGGCAAGTGCAGATGTGGGGCAAAATATTCTATTTTCGTGGCACTCGTTTGTTGGACGACTCATCCCCTCTTGAACCAAGATGGAAGTCCAAGTTGAGTAGTGTTGTTGAAACCTTGCCAGATGTCCACAACTATACGTAATACGTCACTAGAAGCCACGTCAGAACGTTCACTTGTTTCGGGCTACGGCTACTTAAAATTATATTTAACAACAAGGGAAAACATTAGAACTATTTAAGAATGATAAAATATTGTTAACTAGTATCAAACTAACAAACACTAATTATTAATGTGGTGCTGGTGCAATTTTACTAAAAATTAACAAATCCTCATGCAATATTAATCGAGGGCCGTAACGGCGCCGTTATAATGCTTATTTACCTTTTTTGACAACCTGCCACTCGCTGGTAGCAACAAAAACATCATTTTCATCTTGTTGATCACTGCAAGAAATTCCGCAGACGACGAGAATTAGCACGACAAGTCCCACACTTCTAAACATTGCCACTTATCACGATCATCACTGATTACACTGATCTAAGTGAAAATCCAAATTTGACTGACGCAATTTATAGGTTAGAAAACAAAGACGAATCGGACTGGGCTGCGTTCATTTTATTGGTTGGTCCACGTTGGATGTTGTTTTGACTATTCTCACATTATCCACAAGCCAACGTTACGTAAAATTTTCTCGAGAATTCGCGTAAAATTCAATGCGGGTGTTTGTCGAGAATTTTCCAGATTTTCCAGCAACTTTCGGTCGATTCAATGAATTTTGAAAGTAATTTGGGATTTTGATTTGAATTTGGCGTCGCAATGACGACGAAAATTTCAACTTTCGCGCAGGAAGTGGCTAAAATGCCGCCAACATCCCAAATAAATTCAGAATTGTTCGAAATTTCCAAAACAATATTTAGCAAAACTAAAGATTTCGCAAAATTCCTGGTTTTAGGACAAGATCTTGGTGATTTTAAACAATATTTGGGTTGATTTATTTTAAATTTTGGGGCGACGCCGGGATGGTGTGGCTTGAGCCACGACTGCGCCGAGCGTCTCTTGTTCCCCACCACTTGATTGTTACTTCGGGCGCCATTAGCGAAGTGAAGAGAAGCTCGCCTCACTCTCTTTTCGTCTTCGATCCGTTTGCCGGCTTCTAGTCACGTGCATTGTCGCCTTTATCCGTCAACATCTAGTGAATAAAATGGCCGATGAATATTTCTTTGGTAAGTTAACGCAGCTGAAACTTGTATTTTCAGAAGCCCGCCCGACTTTTTCTGTAACCGCCCGTATTTCCATGGAGAAAACCCGGTAAAAATTTGGAAGCCGGCGATTTGCGCGCCATTATTGACGGCCATTGTTTACATTAACAACGGGAAAATTCCGGAGTCCCTCCGAGCTCTTCCAGCTCGTCCCGCACCGAATAGCGGCGCCAAAGCTAGAGACACGCGAAAATCCGGCCAGTTAACCCCCAAACTCCCTCCTTGCCCGAATCCTTGTTTTTGCTGGAAACCACGTTAAAAATGTTCCAGGACAAATGCACGTTTCAGGTTACTTATTGTTGGTCGCGTTTCAGCTTTGACGCTCAAAGGCGCGAAAGCCAGCGAGGTATGGGACCCAGAAGCCAAGGGCGCCGAGGACTACCAAGGGGGTCACAAACTAATCATCAAGCAGGCTTTGATTGGACCTGAAGCCACCGATGGAGAAGTTAATGTAGTACAAGTTGAAGCTATGACTTGGAAGGATTCAGTCAAAATCCCCATAGCTTCGTTGAAAGCTGGCGGTGCAAACAATCAAGTTTTATTAGATTTATCCTTCCCCGATCCACCAGTTACTTTCAATTTGATCCAAGGAAATGGGCCTGTACACATTATTGGGCACCATCTCATTGGGAGCCCAATGGAAGAATTTGACGAAATGGACGAGATGGAAGAAGAAATGATTGAAGATGAGGAAGGGGAAGATGGAGCTGTAAGTTGAATTTCTCCATTTTATTTCAACTGTTACAAGAACAACTTTTTTTTGAAAAAAATGGTTTAAAGTATTTTTTGAGTAGTTCAGCAGCAAGGGTGAAATAAAATCATTCCCCAGTGCTCGCAATTTTCACACAGAAAGCTGTGATTTGCTGATTTAAGGGGTGGGGGTGCCTGAAAGTCAGACAACCACGTGGCACTTGACTATATTGGTTTTACCATGTGTTTTTAATTTTTAAAAATTTCTTATTTTGTGCACTATTTAATAATTGTTGTTTTAAAATTATTTATTTTACTTAATAGTAATGGACCATATTAATAAATTTCATTTTTATTTCCTCTAGTCGGGAGCATGCGCAGTGCAGCAGACCTCATGGTATGCAAGATGGCGATGGCCGCCAGAGCGTGTGGTTCTTTTTCCGATTTGCGCATGCGTTTTGAATTTTTAATATGGTCCATAAGTGAAAAAAATATACTCTGAGGAGCTCAATCTTTAAAATTTGGTAGAAACAGATAACAGCATTTTTGCAATTCTAACGGTCTTTTACTGTAGGTGACCTCGTAAATTTAAAGTACTTCTTTTCGCAACAATTTGTTGTGCTAATATAATTTATTGAATTAATAACAGCTGTTTAATATTTTGGTGCTTTCTGGTACAAATGAACGAATTGGGTTTTGTTGAATTTAAGTGGTCGTTGTTGGCGCGTTGTAAAATTATTGACAAAATTTCTTTTAGGGCACGAGGGGTCACAAGCGGAAAATTTCTAACGGAATATCTAATGATGAGGTGTGCCCCCGCTAGTGACATTCGCATCTCTGTACTAAACGTCCGTTTGTCTTGTTTTAGGAGGAGGACGAGGACGAAGAGGAACCCAAAAACAAAAAAGCCAAAACAGTGAACAACTCGAAAGGCAAAGCTCCCGCCAAGAACAACAGCAAGGCAAAGAAGTAATTAGGGTGTTTATTTTTTATCATTTCATTTTATCGTTTGACAATGATTTGTCTCGCTGGAATCGGACTTAATTTTTAGTGCGTTCAGTTTTGCAAACGGACCATTCTAGTAGGTGATTCGTATGTTGGCTCGTCGACAATTTTCTTTTAATTCCATTATTGTAATATTTTACGTGAACTATGTAAGACAACCTGTTTAGGTATTTATTTGTCAAATTCAATTTTTTGTATATATTACAATCTCATTAAAATAGTTTTTTTCTAATACGACTGTCGCTCATTTTATTAACCCAATAAAAATCGTTTTGTCAACATTTGGTTTCATTAAAAAAACTTTCTAACGATAGTTTTGCTTTATGTCCTTAAATTATGTCCAGTTTGTTACGCCACTGGTCAAAATATTTCATTGTGTAGTTATTTCTTGCATATTTGGTTGGTACCGTAGGTAGAATAACTTTGGTTGGTACACGTGGGGCAGCCCTGAGAAAGCTGTCATTGTGACGTTTCCTACAATGATGGAAAAAGTAAAGAAAGTGGGTTGTCCAGCGCGGTGACTAATCGTGTCTTCTTATCAAATGTTAAGTGTTGGCGCCTGAAACTCTCTAAAATGGTAGGCAAGATCGACCTGGAGGAGTGTCTCCGCGATTCCCCAAAGTTCAGGTTGGTTTCTCGTCCATATCCCGTTTGTTTACGTTATTTTTGCGGGATTTTTGCGATTCCAGGAGCCTCCTGGAAGCGGAAGAGGCCAATGTGGATCAACTCGAACAAAAACTGGACAAGATCTTGAAAGTTTGCGGGACTATGGTAGATTCTGGAAAAACATATGTTGCCCAGCAAAGGTTCGCCCAATTAATATTAATTACAGCAATTACTTTAGTGCACAACACACTCTTTGAATGTTCTAATCAACGGAGAATTTACACACAAATGAATCATCGCGTTAATAATTTTGTTCCAGTTTATTTGCCAACAGTCTATGGGATTTGAGCACTCATTTCAGGGAGGATCCTACTGTTCTCTCCTCACTCAACAAACTCATTCATAGTTTACAAGAAATGAACAAATTCCACACCATACTTTTGGACCAGGCCTCCAGAACCATACTCAAGAATCTCACTTCATTCATAAAAAAGTTGGTGGGTTTCTCTTCAAAATTTTGAATTCACAAGGAAATTTTCAGCGATATTAAAACCGTTCACGATAATAAACACCACTTCGATAAAATTTCGTCGGAATTCGACAACGTTCTGAACAGAAATTCCCAAACTCCGCGCAGCAAGCAACAGGAAGTTGAAGAAATCCAAAACACCCTCCTTGCGGTGCGGTCATGTTTTGGTCATCAAGCTCTCGACTACGTCAACAGCATTAGCTTGCTGCAATCTAAGAAACGCCACGAAATTCTCAGTACAGTAGGTGCAACCAAAATTCTCATTTTTGGAATTAAATAATTTTTTTAGTTACTATCCTACATGCACGCGTGCACGGCTTATTACCATCAAGGCGACGAGTTATGCGCCGACCTGGGACCATTTTTTAAAACTTTATCGGACGAGGTGGTTGTTTTTTTATGATTTTCTAATTTTACATCATTTGATTGTAGATTGTAGAGATGCGTGAAGAAAGCTACAAGGTTGGTAAGGAGTTGGAGAACAGGCACGCCATCGTTAACAATATTGAAAGGTTTTCGGTGAAAACTGAGAAGGGGGCTCCTATCATGGAGGGCTACCTCTTCAAGCGCACCTCTAACGCTTTTAAGACTTGGAACCGGCGGTGGTTCTACCTGTACCACAATAAGCTTGTCTACAGGTAATTTTAGCTCGTGTAGTTAGCACTAATTGAAGAAAACGTTTTTAAATAGGGCAGGTACAGTTAAACTGTTGTTATCAGTGTTTGTTTATTTGCAATGATGAAGGCAAGCAAATTACGCTGATTTTCGTTGTTGTATAAATATTTATCTTGTTAACAATTATCTGTTCAAGAGATTACACGGTCAGAATTGACCAAAAAAGTTATTTCTATACATAATTAGATAACAAATAAATAATAATTGTATTCACAATTCCTTGCGCTGTGTTCTATCAGGGAAGTTGAAATACAAGATGCGTTGTGAACAGACCATTTATCCAAGGTCAAGGCACTGCCTATTAAAATTTTGGTCGAAAACCCTGTAGATCATACAATTTTGGAAATTAATATTTAAAAAACAAGAAATTTTATTAGATCCGTGTTTTTTGTACTTACTTCAATGTTAATATTAAGCCTATAATTAATTTTTAAAATTTTGGAGTGGGGGTGTGTGTCGCAGCGACCGCCTTTACCGACCGCCCTCGGCTGCCGCACCGCCAGCGCGAGTTTGGCTTACATTAAATTCATTCTATTTCTTGTAATCTTTTAGGAAGCGAACCGGAGAAGAGGCTGAAACAATCATGGAGGACGACCTGAGGCTGTGCACAGTAAAACCAGTCTTGGAGGGCGAGAGACGCTTCTGCTTCGAAGTTTTGTCGCCGTCGAAGTAACTTTTTTGTTCATAAAATATCTTCAACGAGTTTCTTTATTGTCTCTTGCAGGAGTCACATGTTGCAGGCCGATTCTCGGGAAATGTACGACGCCTGGATTTTGGCCTTACAAAAAGGCATCGGGGCCGCTTTTCAACGAATACACAGTTACGATCTCAACGACAAGAACGAAAAACCACTTTCGTCAGAGTCGGGACAACATAGAAATGTAAACGGACCTTCAAACAACTACAACAATAACAAAATCAAGAAAATTAAGTGCGTTCTTTCTTTTAATATTTTTTCGTTGTTTTTCTTACGATATCGACTTCTAGAATGTGGGAGCAGCTTCTCAAGATTCCGGGTAACAATTTTTGTTGCGATTGCGGCAGTCCCAACCCTCACTGGGCCAGCATCAATCTCGGAATCACTTTATGCATAGGTAATTTAAATAATTAAAACTACAGAGTCATCCAGAACTGTTGCAAGCGTACCGTTTCGCGATTGACAATTGACAAATGTCAGTGATGTCTAAAGGTGTTTTTCGAGCGGCACGTTTGGCTATCTTGAATGACGTTGTACAACTCAAATTTGTAATTAAAAGTATTATTTTGCGAAAATAAAGAAACTTAGCGTTACGTTTTTGGTACAAAATTGGGTGCACCGCCAGCGCTAAGATTATTTTTTTTATAGAATGCTCGGGGGTGCATCGAAGTCTAGGCGTCCACTACAGCAAAGTCAGGTCGCTAACTTTAGACGACTGGGAGCCCGAAATCATCAAGGTGATGGTGGAGTTGGGCAATGCAACAGTGAACAAAGTGTACGAGGCTCAAGTTCCCAACGATTTCGTCAGGGCCACCCCGGATTGTCCCGGGTAAGTTACCATCTTCTCTCTCCGCCACCCCCATTTTATGAATTGTCCCCCATTTCAAGAACGATAAGAGAAAGTTGGATCAAAGCGAAGTACGTGGACAAGAAATTTGTTGAAACTCTCCCCGAATTCGACCCCCAACAGCGGGTATCCCGTTCGAGTCTCATGGACGTGAGAAAATGGAGCGTTCGCAAACTGAGACGTAGACCTCGCAGTTGCGACAACCCCAAAAAGAAAAACAAACAAACCAATGTCGCGGACGAAGACCGAATTTCGGAATCGAGCGAGAGCAGCAACGAACCGCAGAAAAGTCGATCTAGTATTTTGTTGTTTGGGGAATTGGAGAAGGCGCCGATCGAGGGGACGCTTGATTTGAGCAGTGATCAAGAGTCGACGGGGGGAGAGGGAGACGAGACTGTTGAAGAGGAGGACATTGCCAAGCTCCATCCAGATCTGTTGCTGTACAAAGCGGCCGCGGCACACAACCTGCCCGTCATGTGCAAAGCCCTCGCCTTAGGCGCCGACAAGCATTGGGTCAATCTGGAAGACAGGGGGCGCAGTCACATTCACCAAGCCGTCCTCAGCGTAAGTATCATTAAATTTTTATGTCGCCATCTAGCGGCAATAGTTTGAACGGAGACGGAGTTGATTGCGATAGCTGTCATGTTGGTTTTGAAGGGCTCGGTGATGCCGTGCGCCTATTTAATTTTGAACGGGGTGAAGATCAACGCACAGGACCAAAACGGCAAAACCCCCCTCCACCTGGCAACTCAGGAGGGTCACACCGCTCAAGTTTGCTTGTTGTTGAAGCACCGAGCTGACCAGCATTTAGAAGACGATGAGGGCAAGGTGCCTTTGTCGATGGCGGAACAGAAGGAACACGCCGACATTGTAACTCTGTAAGTTGCTAATACAGGTTTCTGTAATTTTACTTCACCCATTTACGTTTCAGATTAAGATTAGGAAGATTAAACGACGAAATGAAGGAGTCCGAATCGGGTGTTACGGGAGACAGTATGTTCAACGATGTTGTTAGAGACTTCTCACAAATGGCCTGTTCGCATCCGGAAAGGTTGCAAAGGCCGAAACATGACAGCGAATGATGTGATTCGTAACGAACTTTTAGTTCGCATAAGGTGTTTTACATATATTTTTTTTAAACAAAGTTTTATTATATTTTTTTAACTAGGAAATTTTTATTCCAATGTGTTTCAATCTAACGTTTTTAGGGTATTTTAACTACTTTTCTAGATTAACGTCAAAACTTCGATTTTCGTTTTCTTCCATTGTTTCAGTCGCGATAGTTTACTGAAATGAAAATAATTGAAAATTGATGGGTTGATACGCAGGTCGTATTTTATTGCCTTAAGTGACATTCATATTATTGCCTTAATATGTGATATTAAATAGTTGTGACATTTTATAGCTTACGTTATTGTTGCCAAATTTTTTAACATCCACTCTTGTTGTTAGGCTCGCTTTTGGATACAATTTTAGAATACCCGAAATTATAATTCTATATTCTCTCTATGTATTGGTAGGACAAAAACTTTTGTCTCTATCCCACATCTGACCGGAAATGCGGTCCAAGCATCGTCTCTATAGCAAGAAGTGTTCCTAGCAGTAAATGTTGTGTATCATAAATACGAAACAAATAAAATAAACGTTGTTTAAAAGTAGTTTTCTGTAATACCCACATTTTTATTTGGGCCCAAAGCGAAAGCGATAAAGTTCTCAAAAGCCAAAGATTTGTTTAGGGTGGCATTAACGTAGAATTTTTCTCTCAGTGTGTTTAGGGGTCCATCGTAAAGATCGTTTGGAGAAATAAGGAACATTTTCGTAATTTACACTTTTATTATTCCAACTGGTAATAATCCCATATAAAAACAATGGTGTCGCAATTTTGAAGCTGTTGAAACTGGTGGAATACTGCGAGATAAATACATAAATAAAATAAATACAGTGGTAGTTTGGTTCAGAGTCTACACTACGACCACAATACTAACGCTACGGTCAGCCGTTAAATTCCTTTGTTAGGCCTTTGAATCTAATAAATTAGGCAGGTATTCTAGCAACTATTGCACTAAGGTGGCAGATTTTTGGTTTAAGTAAACGGCACCGAACCGGGATCCAAGTCTTAATCAAGACCTGGTCCGGGCGGTGTACTTCGATGTAAGTACTATTTGTGTGAAATACTGGAAAACTATTCTACTGTTTAGGCGAGTTGCTACTATTGTACAGTGGGAGTCATTGCATAGTCTAAAACCTCTAGGAATGTTCTTTGAACTGAACGGGCACTTAGACTGCACCTAGACAGCCGCCCTCATGACGTGCTCGCGTTACCATCGTCGATCTTGCACCGGTACACGTACGCCGTTATGGAGATGTCGTCGTCGTCCCGCAGACACCGCCGGTTGTCGCTGCATTCACACCTGAAACGACGCATTACTCAAATTTTTCGAAAAATTTCTTGTTTTTTTTTAAACAAAAGTAATATTAATATCTTTGGTCGAAACTGCGGCGCTTACTTGTTCCTCATGAAGTAGTCTATGTAGCGCGTCATCCTGTTGTAAACCGCCCACCCGCAAGGCGTTCTGCCTTGGCAAACCTCCTTCTTCTCGGTCGCGGTCTCTGGTGAGGTATTGGTGGACGAGCTGGTAGCCAGCGATCTCTGCAACAATAAACGAAGGATATTTTATCGGCATGATGACCAATCGGATCGGGTCGCATTGATAATTTTCTGTTACGGAGATAACGGGGGCAACCGGGTGAGATACGTAATTCGTAACGTGATTGAGTCGACGGTGACTAACGGCCCTATTGTGGCCAAGACTAATGGAGAGGATGTAGAGGATGTCCTGTGGCGAGGAAGACGGCGACACTAGGTAATGAATTTATTGTCGAATAAATTGGTTCCCAACGCGGTTGAGGTACTGCGCCGCAAGCGCTTGGGATTTAGGCCTCATTAAGACCGGCAGCACACCTACACTTGCAACTTTATAAGTAAACACTTTTATGTCGTGTAGTGCGCATTTACCAATCATCATTTTCATTCACATGATCACCTTTATCTTCTTGATGTTCGACGAATGTTTTAGAGTAAAGCTTACCAAACAACATTATTAGATTAGATTTTGCTTGCGGTTCAGAAGTCATCGGCGCCAAATAATTTTATTGAAATTAAACGACAATCATGGAATACAGATAAAGAAGTGACAAGCGGAATTCAACTTACAAAGTGTATGAATGAAAAGCAAGATTACTACAGCGTTGTTTTAAATTTATCAACAAGTTTGTTACTTTTCTACAAATAATGCAAAACGACACAGGAACTACCTATGCTCTTTTTCAATTTTTATTTTTTTTAATTTTCTTTCTTTTTCTATTGAAGTAGAAACGTTAGAGAAATAAAAGTCCATAACATTAACTGTTGGAAAACAAAGCCATTGACTAACTTGGCTATCAGATTGGCTAAAAGAATTCAGCAAAAGAATATAATTGTTGTAGGTGTAGGTACGTTACAGGAGCGGCCCCTTTGGTACCTAAATATTAACATTAACATATTAACATTTGAAAGGTACCCAGTACATTAAGGACCCTCGACAAAATTGTCTGACTCTCACATTTTTAGAGTCTAGACTGTTTTATGACCGGTTGCATAACGCTAATGTGCCGCTAATCGCTCAGTTGATCTAGCTAAAGTTCCTATGCTGTTGTTCCAGCAGAAAAGAAATTATGAACGTTTTGAAAATGTGTCTTCAAAACTAAAATTTTAAAAAAAGTTAATAAACCTCATTAAACTGGTTTCGCAAGCAACAATTGTGACTACGAGGTATTACTTAGGTAAGTTTTTTGGTTCCACTTAGGAAAACCCCAAACCACTAGAAAGTATGTAGATTGCAGCCAAACTTTTACTGCAAAATAAGAAAAAGAGTTGTAATACTTATTTTTTGCAAGTTATTGGTTTCATTCTAATAAAGAGTATTTGGTTCCTGGTTGATTTACATCTAAAACACTTCTAAACTAAAGAACCTGTGGTAAAGTGGTCCGCACCAGTATCTAGTTCCATAGACTGTTCAAGCAAAGACCAATAATTTTTTTTAATCTTCTGATGCCAAAGAGTAAAAATTTTTGTTGAAATTTTGCATTTGGTTAGAAAAGTTTATTTACCCCCAGGAGGGGTGCAAGCTTTCCGCTCAATGACTTGGTGCGCAAATGATATTTATGTAGAGCGTGTCGGCGTCAACTCTGCAATAATAAAAACGATAATTGAACAAACAACATCAAGGAGGGCTCAACCCGTAACCAGATAACAAAGATCGCAACCAATTCTCTTCGCGTCCTTTCACTCCTTTCCCATTGAATGAGACCGCGAGTCATTGAGCTGGTGTCGTCAATGAGAGCCCCACCTTTAACGCAAGGTCACTATTACTACACTACGTTCCCGCCAGGACTCGCGCAAAATTACTCTACAAAACCAAAAAACAAGTCGTCCTTCGGTCCGGACCTCCCTCGTCCTGCTGATGCAACCGCGTCGTTCCTGACAAATCAAGGGGTACTCACCCTGGACACGGTGACGGCCCCCAGCGCCTCGACTGTGAGAACGGCGAAAAGGGCCAAGAAAACGGCCAACCTCAATGCCATAGTGGAGGAAATAATCCGAAACGCAACTGATACGGAGCAAAACGGAAACACCACGTGCCCGATGACGACTTGTGGACCTGAAGAAATTCTGCTTGGCTTTATATAAGCTCAAAGAAGTGCGCGCGCATCGAAACGAAGAAACACCGGAATCACCGGAAAATTCGTGGAAGAGATCTCGAGCGAAGGCCCGGAGGCTGCTCCGGGAAACCGGGACCCACCTCAGAATTGCGGGAAAACCGACTGGTATCTGTTAGGTATCTATGGCGCAATAGGTTTGGGGCGATTCTCGAAAAGTCGTCGAAAAAAGTTTTTCGACGTCTTCCTGGTTGGTGGAGGGAAAAGCGGCGGTGGAGATGAGGAGGAAAATGCGTGTTGGGGCCAAGTATGGGTTTCTGGTGACACCCGACCTTGGTTTTAATCAACATAAACAAAACGTCGTGTCAAATTTATTGATTGTATCATAGCCACAACTACTATGCAAAACTGACCAGTTCAAGTGATTTAGTGTTAACCGAATGTGTCCAGTTTAGAATTTTTATCGCCGTTTTTTGTTTCGTTTTTATCACTTATTGCCGGTGATCACGCCAACAACCAATGCGTCTTCGTTTTTTCTCTTGGTCTGATTAAAGGTATTATTAGAAGACCTTAAACTTTAAGTTAATTCTTCAGAAATCAGCAAGTAGCGATATAAAAATCTATTTTCGTTCTTAACTTTCTACGTGCAGAAATCTTAATTTGGAGGGTTGGCAAAAAACTGGGAAAAAACAAAAAAATTGTTATCCCAAAAAAGCGATGAAAGCAATTTTTCGTTTCGTTAGTTTCTCATTTTTCGACAAAAATTTACTCTGGACTTCGACACTCATCGCTAAAATTATAGATAATCTGCGAATGGCAACACTTATAAACAACGGTTGGCATTGAAAAAAAGCACAAACAATGTAACTTGTATGATTCCGGAAATTTCGCAAAAACACCGACGTTAATAAATTGAACTAATAGCAAAAAGTGTTAAAATTAATTTCCGAATCCTCCATTTAGACTTTATTCTGTTAAAGTACCTACCCAAACAAGAAGATCCATTCTCATTCTACTGAAAAAAAATTCTTTGGTGAAAATTGGGCTCATGTCTAGATGAGTTTGTCAAGCACATTGAGCATCATCTACTCTACAAGAGGCGCTTGATAATTAAGATGTCGTCGTAGAATTGTACTCTTGCAGAAAATACCAACTACCCATATCGAAGCCAAGGATAGACGCAGTTCTTGGAAAGCCCCTACCTTTGTTGTGGTCTGCAAGGACAGCTTGATAGTTACATGATGTCTTCACAGAATTCTACTTTTGAAGAAAAAATCAGCTACTCAAGTGTCAAATGGAAGCCAAGGAAGACGCAGATCTGGTTGATGGTGGTGTTGCGTTGCCGGTTCAATGGGCTGTCAAATGAATTTTATTTCTTTCTTCAGCTTTATGCCCGTGAGAAATCTGGTAATAAAGCACTGCAATTCCTGCAACTCGATAAAAGTCAACTTTTCAATTTAATGGTGCGGGCATCATCAAGAAAGTCATTAAAGAAATCCAGCCCTGAAATGGCCATCAGAACCGCAATTATTTAACGACGAACAACCATGAAATTACCCACTAACGAAGCCTAACGACCACACCGAAAATCAGCCCGACCACCCTCTCCCATCATTGACCATCAATTTTAACGAGCACTCATGTTCTTTGCGACAATTTTTAAGCGTTTTTTGGTTATTGGATGCGTCTCGATTGTGGTTGGTTGGAAGAAAAAAGAAATCTTGGAAAAAATCTAGTTTTCCAAATTTATGCAGATTGTGCGATTGGAGGTCTGTTGGTTGAAGGAGTGGTACTGCCGGCACCGGGCAGTCTACACCGGCTAATTCCACCACGTGGTATGTGATGCAACCAGCATCAATCCAATCAGCCCATTCCCATGATCCGGTCACCTCTATTCGCCGGAACCGCGCTCCATTTATGAGCAATCAGGAATCATTAATATGACACGACCCGGCTATGGAATGTCTCCATACAATTACCACTAATGGAAGCGAATTAAAAGGCACGCACACGTGCTCCTGTCCAACCGAAATCAAACCTCAAGAAAAAAAAATTCTAGGTACACCAAGTTCGAAAATACGCACATAGAAAATGTCACGTAGAACCGAGCGGAATCGTATTTTTTTCTTAGATTAGTGAATGGAAGATGACCTTTTAACACCGACCGCGTTGACATGAGAAAACAACGCCTATCGTCTTCATTCATAACTCCGAGACTATTTCGTCGATTTTCCGACATCACCACCGAAAACCAAAACTGAGCGCAAATAAAAAATTTCAACGTGAAGAAAGAAGCAAGCGCGCCCAAAAACAAAATCATTCAAACAAAAGGTGAATTTCTGAGGATACCTGCAAGCAATTCTTACTTCTTGATGATGATGGCAACAAGATATAGCAGATAATATAAGTTCCGTTGCGTGGTGCAGCCGGCCCACAAATAATGTTCTAAACAGTGACAAGCTTCAGAGGCAATAATTGGTTACCTTCGGGGACGTAATGGCGATTTCGCCACCCTACTAAATGGCTGCATGCTGCATGCAAGACCAAAGTTCTCCGACCCTAATAACACCCTTGCAACAATGTTGCAAATATAGTACGGTTAATTTATTAATTTGCGCAGATGGCCCACTTTGTCCATAATTTTCAACAACACTTCGTGCCGGTCAAAAAATTTGCGTGCGTCGTTGCACGCGATTCGCCTTGTATACGGTGTTGTAATCGTGAAAGTTGAGGACGGCCCTGGAAAGGAACGTTTCTTCGACGAAACCATTTTTTAACGTGTTTACCTATCTTCCGAGAACGCCTCGGAACACCTGTGTGACGTAATTTTTTTTTTCTTGTTCAGTGGTTATAAAGAAAGCGATACTTTGTTAACTTTGTTGCTTGGTGATGCGATTGGTTACATGGCTCACCTGACCTGATGTAATATGGTGCAACAAAAACTAACTCGCCTTATCTCGAATGTCGAGCCGGAAATCTTAAAAAACTTGGCTATCGCGTAGGGAGACCCAAAGACAATCTGCAAGGTTTTACCAGAAGCTTCTACGATAAGGTCAGATAAAGTTGGAAGTTGACGGTCGAAAAGTTGATAAAATTTTGGCAAAAAGCTGGTTCTAAAGCCAATTCAAGACTCTCATCTTTATTTCTTATTTTTTTAATTATTTTATTTTATTCTTTTAATCTACATTTTATTAAGCTATCAGAGATAAATGGTTAACTGAACCCACTACTTTCTGCGCTCAGGTAGAAAATGCTATTGCGTTATACAGAGTGGTCCACGTTTTAACTTTTAATTAAGTCGAGCATAAAAAATAATATAATTTTACTTTAAACCCTTGAAATAGAAATCAAAACTAACAGGTTCTTGTAATACTTAAAGGGGGCAACAATAGCTTTTCTACAATGAGTGAAGGTTTTTTGTGTTGGTATTGCAACTGAGTTTAATTTATTTGGTTATCCAATTAAGTGCAGCACTCAGCATCTAAACTAAAAATTAATTAAACAACCAAACTAATGAGAAGTAACATCTTAAAATAAAAATTGAGAAGAAGAGAAAAGAAGAATATTACAACTTACTGTATATAAAATTTTTGAAACAAAGCTGCTGGAAAAAGTATGCACGTGCTAAGACGAGATAATAATTTTTGCCCATATCAGCTTGGCAAGCAAATCAAAATTATTTTATTAAGTGGTAGAGACGTAGAGATTGGCATGTGGCTGAGAAGTGTGCTTATGCAATAATGCCACTTTGAACGCATGGTTGAACTATTAGGTCATTAATGGCGATTATCTGACTAATTGTTCCACACCTGGCGATGGCGGCTTATTACAACATTGATCTCTTCGCCGTCATATTTTCGCATAACTCAGAGAGCTGCTTAAAGGGGGACGCCGGAGGCGTGGAATTTCAAACCTTCTCGCTGCAATTCCAAGGAAGTGCCGTAAGGAACCATTTGTTATTTTTATAATTACGTCCCATTAAAGCGCAACACGTACCTGCCGTCGCCCATTATCAATAAAGACTCTCGTATTAAATTAATTTTATTCTCCTTTAATGCAGGATAAATTACAGACGACGCCAAATCGCTGGCAAATTGCAGGCTGGGAGCCATAATCACGCCATTTCGACCGCCACTTTCCATCAACTTTTTACGGAATTTTCAGCTGCACATTAAAATTAACTAGATTTTCGGTTCTTTTATAAAATTCAAACTCCCCCCTATACCACCGAGAATATGCCACCGAGAAGCGTCCCCACCCAGTAACTTTCGAAATTTTGCAGAAATTAACCTAATTAGAGCTTTTGAAAATTTCTCGGTGCCACAATGAGGATCATCGTAAAATTACGTTAAAAAAAATTAAATGAAGTAAGATCTAATTTTAATTACGGTGTTAATTGACTGATTGCGTTGGAGCTCGAATGGTTGAAGGACCCGGTGGTGGGTCGAAATTCCGGCCACCTAGTGGCGATTTGGCGCCAAATTGACCGAAAGCTCGTCGCCGGAGTTTCAGCCGCCCTTCTTCCACTCCGGATGATTCACGTAAAAACAGAAGAATTCGGCGGCGTGATGGCCAGATGGTCGTTGGGATGTTCGGCGAACCGCTAATTATTTGGCGATTTTTTTGCCGTAACTTGCGTAACTTGATCAGTCGAGATTTCGAGTCTCTTTTTCGGCACAGGTCAGGACTGTGTATGCAAATTCGGGCCGTTTTTTAGTCCAGGTTCACGTCAACCAGAACGGGTTTCGCGCCAAGCCCATCCGTTTTTTGTCCCATCAACCGACAGCACCCAAAAATTGACCACGCAAAAACGAGCGACGACGCACCGACAAGAATTAGCCCCGTTAATTTTGTCAGGATTTTATGGCTTTTAAATAAAAAAAGTTTGCCAGGTGGTTTTCATTAATGGATAATTGTATAATTACTTTTGTTAATTTATTAATTTTATTAATTGGGCTGCATCCTTTCCAATTAAATTGGGAAAATTAGCAACAAATTTTGTTGCTCGCATCTTGCCTGCTCGAGTGCGCGGTTGTGCTTCTCTATGACGTTCATTCATGATTACGATGTTTTTCTTGTAAAGAACTTCGAACGGGTCCGTGGAAAAAACGCGATTATGGTGGATTGGTCGGGGCAGCGGCTTAAAGAGACTTGCAATTAGGTCCTTGATGATTTTGCTGTTAGTTGCTGATGCAAGTTGTAGTAAATAATAATTGTGATTTATTGCTTTTGTGCATTGTATTTTTAACGTTATCTGAATGGCTGCGATCGATTTCATAAAATTGTAAAGTATTGATTAATAGTATCGCTCAAAAATTCCAATAAATTAGTCGATAGTGAACGGAATACAGCTGCTTTTGAATAGTTTTATCAAGACGTAATAAATCACTTGATTCTCACTGACGCACTTCTTTTCTCAATATATTGTAACAGACGTTGCACAATTTTTTCCTAAACTATTAAACTGTAACAATAAAATTGTTGTGCTGACGACGAAAGTTGCGTTCTACCACCAGAATTTTCCCAATCACCAGGAGAATTCCACATTCCGATTTTTATCTACATGAAATGAAAAACAACTTCTGCGAGGGTAAAGTAACAAAGAGCAAGTTATTATAACTTTAGATGTACAACATTGTTATTCGTTACTTATCAATAAAAAAGTTATGCGTTGTTAGATCTCACAGTTCACATTAGTATTCAGTCATAAAATATGCTTTCAACTAAGTTCCATTTGATAGGATACTCCGCTTTCTTATTTAAACCTTTACGAAATTTTTCAATGCGGAGGTAATCCACGTAGTCGATGATTCACAAATCTCCTTCTAATAACGAGGGCCAGTTAGTGAGAATTAATCCAAATACTAATAGAAGATAGAAATAATCAACAGTGAGTGCAGTGATGTGACGTTGCAACCATTTCTTTAAATCAGTGTGTGAAAGTGACCGCTGAAGAGCCAATTAGCACACCATACTTCAAATTAGCCTCAATTGTTTTTATTACTGAATAAAAACAAAGCTATATCTATTATAGTGACAATACTCAACATCTCAATTTGTTGCACACCAATTTCCATCTTCAAAAACCGTTTGAATACCGATATAATAATTTTTGAAAATAGTAACAATACTTGCGAAATTATTAAATAGAAACCGTAATACAAATTGTTCAGGGGTTTATTAAATTAACCAATGATTGATTAATATTGTCTGAAGGAGTGTCTGTTTCTTTTATTATTTTTTGTTCATCGAGCAGCCAAGGTGGACAGGATATTAGTCGTTAAACCAAATTTATAATGATTCGATTATTTTAAAGCATTACATTTACAAGTTTCTTATTGCATCACATTTGATGCACGTATGCAAGTGTTAATAATTTATTTTGTGTTATGGAAGTACCGGTATTTTTTTTAATATTATTTTTTCACTAATTTGGTCTTAAGCGTACAATAATCGTTATTAAATCAAAAGATTTGAAGTGCACCACTTACGTTATTAATTTCTACTTTTCACTTCACCATGCACATTTAGGGAAATACCTGCAACATTCCCTGCAGCCTTCGCCATCTATCGGTGGACGTCGTAACCCAAGAAATCAATTCAGCGGGCGCTTTTCTATCGGTTGCAGTGCCATCTTTTGACAATTACGTCAATAATTTTTCAATCGAATTATTTACAAATTAAACTAGCGTCGTAGTTTCAGTAATAATAATTTGATAAATTTCCTAAATTACGTTACGTCTCGTTCCCTATTGTATGTTACATCATTCTATAAACAATGGTTAGATAATATTTTCATTACAGAGACCTGTAACGGGCACCTTATCTTCACCTTTATTTAACCTTGTCAGTTGCCGGAAAGGTCAAATTCGCACTTTTGACACTACTCTAGCAGTTCCTGGCCGGCGACAGTCAGCAGGATTCCGGAAGATTTCCCGATATTACATAATTAAAGTGAGTGATTGATCATTATCAGACACATTTAAACAATTGCTATCGATAATCACAAACATCCTCTTCGAATTTCTTCCACTTCCTGTCTCTCCTGCCGAACCATGAAGGTCGTTACTTCCTTGCAGGAGACAATTCTATTTTTGAACTGTCTGATTGCTAATTGACCACATTTAGAATGTTACCACCACTAAGGACGTTTTTGCCTATTTTCCGGTTAAATTTCATACAAATGTCAGAACGCTTCATTAATAGTTTCAACAGTTGTGTAATAACATTGTCAAATTTTGCAGAGGACCTTCTCGTTCATCCAGAGCACCAAGATGCCGATGAAAAGTATTTTGGCCCGTCAAATCTTCGACTCCCGTGGCAACCCCACAGTGGAGGTCGACCTCATCACTGACCTGGGGCTGTTCCGCGCGGCCGTCCCATCAGGGGCCAGCACAGGTAACTAATACAAATTTAAGTCTTTACCAAAGTCAAGATAAGCACCATTTGCTCAAAGCTAACCAACCCCCAATCCTGCAACCACCCCACCCAGATTTCAAAAAATTTGTTGCATAACGCCATATTAACACCAAGTTGAAATTTTACCCCGTTTTGGTTGTGTTTCCTAAAAGTGGGGTGAGATGGGCTGCTGGACCAGGAGTTGTAAGTGGGGTCAAATTAACAGACTTTTAAATTTTGCTGCCCCAGTGTTGGGGTCAAGATCTTGAGAGGACGTCTTAAATTTCAGGGACGCTTTTTCAATTTTTTGTTTTGCTTGTAACTGTCGATATTGGCTTCGAACCAACTATTAACCCGACTGGTTGACGCGAGTAATTTGTCGCTTCAACTGTGAAATTAATTCTCCTCAGGCGTGCACGAGGCGTTGGAGTTGCGCGACGAAGACAAGAGCAACTACATGGGCAAGTCCGTTTTCAAAGCCATCGAGAACATCAACAAGTCCATCGCCCCCGAATTGCTGAAGGCCAACTTGGAGGTGACCCAACAAACCGAAATTGACGAGTTCATGATTAAGCTCGACGGCACCGAGAACAAGTCCAAACACGGCGCTAACGCCATCTTGGGAGTGTCTCTGGCCGTCGCCAAAGCTGGGGCCGCCAAAAAAGGGATCCCTCTCTACAAACATTTAGCGGATCTCGCCGGAAACAAGGACATCATCCTTCCGGTTCCCGCTTTCAACGTCATCAACGGCGGTTCTCATGCCGGCAACAAGCTCGCCATGCAAGAATTCATGATTTTACCAACCGGAGCCACTTCCTTCACTGAAGCCATGAAAATGGGATCAGAAGTCTACCATAACTTGAAAAATGTCATCAAAGCCAAATTTGGATTAGACGCCACTGCTGTCGGCGATGAAGGTGGTTTCGCTCCAAACATCCTCAACAACAAAGACGCTCTCGATTTAATCACTGACGCTATCGCTAAAGCCGGTTATACAGGTCGCATCGAAATTGGTATGGATGTCGCTGCTTCCGAATTTTTCAAATCCGGCAGTTACGATTTGGACTTCAAGAACCCGAAATCCGACAAGTCGAAATGGTTGAGCCCCGCCAAACTCCAGGCTTTATACGAAGAATTCATGAAAGATTTTCCAATTGTTTCCATTGAAGATCCTTTCGATCAAGATGATTGGGAGGCGTGGAGCGCAATGACCGCCAATACTTCCATTCAAATTGTCGGCGATGATCTCACCGTTACCAACCCCAAACGTATTCAAACCGCCGTAGAGAAAAAAGCTTGTAATTGTTTATTGCTGAAAGTTAACCAAATCGGTACCGTAACTGAATCCATTAAAGCTCATTTGTTGGCTAAAGCTAACGGGTGGGGCACCATGGTTTCGCACAGGTCTGGCGAAACTGAGGATAGTTTCATCGCTGATTTGGTCGTGGGACTTTCTACAGGACAAATTAAAACCGGGGCTCCTTGCAGATCTGAACGGTTGGCCAAGTACAACCAGATCTTGCGTATTGAAGAGGAATTAGGGGCTGGAGCTAAGTTTGCTGGGAAGTCGTTCCGTAAACCGCAGTAAATTTGGGCAGTTTGTGAAAAGTTCCGGCTTTTTTTGTTTAAAGTTCACTGCCAATCTTTCAAGTTTGATATCGAATTGAGACAGGAAATTAGCCGGTACTTGTTCTGATATAGGCGCAAGGATTTTTAGAAGTTACATTCTATTGTTCTATGTAAAATATGTGGTTCTTGTATCAATGTAACAAGCATGTAATACATCATAGAATAAACTCATTTATCTAAGTTGCTTTTATTTTATATACTTTATGCAATTGTGCCTTGAAAATTGCAAGATGCCGAAGAACCCTGCGCGATTTTACAGTTGGCATCTTATTTCATGCACATTTTACCTTTTTGCGTCGCTTGCTACATCTAGCGGCATCAATTCTAGTTTAAAAATTATTGGCGCCACTAACGAAATTCCGAATATTGTAAGAGGTTCCTAAAGAGGTTCCAGACTTTTATAGGTTCTAGGCCAGTTTCAGACTTGAGAAAGATGTCGCTAGTTTCGCGGCAAAGTTCTGTTACGTTACAGGAATCTGTAATTTGATTATTAACGTTTTCATAAAATTCAAACGTTCAAGAGCCGAGGCCAATTCGACAGTTTGTATATTAACAGTCTTACCAATATGAGAGAGACGAGGTTCAAAATTTGAGACTGGATCGTTGAAAATGGTTTCTATTATCCAATGTACAATTTAAAGGTTTAGTGAAGCTTAAGCAAGAAACCTTCTATAGGCATATCATATCTATAAAGATTAGCTCCTAAGCGTTGATCAATAGCTCGCCCCTTTGAAGTAATACAAAATTTTCATCAATAAATAATTATATTCTTAACAATAACTAAATAGCACAGTGTAACATAAATAATTCGGTTAAAACTCATAACAATCAGGCAGTGCTTAAACAGCAACAGATTCAGTCTCATTTTTCTCAGATTCGGCCTTCTTCCTGGTCACCCACATAACGTTGTCTTGCTGAAAGTAGTCCTCGATCTGACTCAACGTTTTCCCTTTAGTTTCCGGCAGCATCAAATATAAGAAAATGCAAGCCAACAGCGAGGAACTTCCGAAAATCCAGAAGACGCCATGAATCCCAACGACTTCCTTAATAACAGGAAACGCTTTGGCCACCCCGAAGAGAACGAAATTAAAAAGCATAAAAGTGACACCGCCCGCCAGTCCTCGAACTTTGGCCGGAAAAAGTTCACCCAGCATCACTCCGGGTAATATCATGAAGCCGACGGTGTTGGTAGCCACATAAATCAACACACATAGGGCGGCAAAATAACCGGAATTGGCGGTTATTAAACAGTTGTCTCGGGGGTAAAGAAAAGTTCCGAGACACAAAGCCGATATTGCGGTACCTAAGCCGGACGTCATGGCCAAAGCGCGACGACCGATCACCGCCACGAGGAAGCTCGCCACTAGCGAGAAGGCGAAACGGACGCACGCCGTCAGAACGGCGGCCATGAAATGGTCGATGCTTTGGCCGTTGATGGTGCTCAAAATGTCGACGGCGTAGAAAACTATAATGTAGGTGCCCGAGAGGATTTGCATCAAATTAAAAATGTTGATGATGATGAAGGGTTTGGAAACTTCGGGGCGGAAGAAGACGCTCCAGTCGGTTTGACCGAGAGTTTTGCTGGTCTTTAGGTCCTTATCCACTCTTTCGATCAAATGATCGGTCTCCTTGCGTGCCTAAAAGAAATAGTAGCTCACAGTTAGAATTTTTTTTTATTAAGCAGCAAGTTTTGGTTCACCTGGACGTGGTTTCCTCCTCGCAACCACACAAGAGCTCTCTTGGCCGAATCAATTTTGCCGTTTCTTATCAACCAAACCGGGCTCTCTGGCAGGAAGAAAAATAAGGCGATGGAGAGAACAGGAAGAATCGTGCTTAATGCTACAAAAAAATTATTTTAGTTCGGTTCCGCAAGTAGTTTATTTTACCAAAAACAAAATGCACATACGTGCCAATTTAAGTGTTTTGTCTCTAGAAAAGCGCAGTCTAATCTTTCCAATTGATTTAATTGACGTTGAATACTTGGACGAAGTAGAAATAATTTGGCGAGATGCTGAAGAAACTGGAGACTTTGAATTGACAGCGAAGTGCTTTCCAACTTGATCAAATGGACCGCGATTTTGCTTTTTCGCCCTTTACTGCACCGCCGTTTTGCCAATTAGCCGGCGCTCCTCCGACAACAATTAGGGTCCTGGCGTAAAATTGCCGGTTGGCATCATACCTGCAACGTAACGCCAATGTAGCAGCGATCCCGCCGCGTAAACGAGTAGGATCCCGAAGGAGTAGCTGGCGAAAGGCACACTCGAGAACATCCCTCTCAACCCGGGTTCCGAAATTTCTCCAATTAAAACCTTGAAGAAACAGTTTGACGTACAACTGGTTGCATACATTGTCGAATAGTTACTTGTCCCGCCGCCGCCGTTAATCCTGCTGATAATCCCGCCACCAACCGTCCCAGCAACAAAACGGCGTGGCTTTCGGCCAGGCCTATGAGGACCCAACCGACTATTAAGGGCAAAGCGGCGATTTGCAGGGCTAATTTTCGGCCGCAACGGTCCATTAGAACGCCGCTGAGGAGAGAGCCGAAAGGGGTGGCGGCCGAATGAACGCTGGCTGGAAACGAGGAAAAAACAGTAAAAACCGGCGGGATTCCGGAACATTTGGGGGAAGAGGAAAGGGCGTCAATGAAACGGGGGGAGAGTTCAACATGATAAATCAATGGGGAGGCGGAACGGGATAGCGCCACTAATCACAATTTAATCAATTGCGTTGGGCAGTTTGTTGTGGCACCAGGGATGATGGATGGCAGGTTAATTCATACACGTGCGAGGAGGTGTTGGCCGAAATTGACGCTACGTCATTTCTTTGGATAATCGTTTTTTGGATTCTTCTTTTGGAACATTTTTTTACAACAATAGTAATGACGCAACTTTCCAGAAAGTTTCAAAGCTTCACGTAACAGCTACGTAGTCGTAAATAATGATTATTACAGTAATTTCCCGCTTTCATATTTCCAAAAAATTGATACTCGCAGATAACGAACATCAAATCAATACGCATTTACGAAACAAAGGTTTTCCCATTTGGTGAATTGAACCAAAAAAAATTCTGTGAGCTCCAAATTTGGAAATTACGCGACCTGTTGGCTGATTACGAGCTTAATTATTTTTAAAAAATTGCTCTCAAAGTTATGTTTTCTGATTCGCGATCAGAATTTCGGTGTCAGAGTTCAGGCGATAATTTTCCAGGTCAACAACCCACCTTGATTTATTCATCGGAATTGCGGTAGAAGCAGCTTTACGAAATTGCGACCAAACCATGCAGGATCATCTTTCAAGGATCATTTGCTTAGGAGATGGGCAGAGTGTTATTTTTTAGAGGTCATTTCTTGAGAAAACAACGCGATAAACCGGCAACACCTACGCGACAGTTCGAGATTAAATTAAACATTGTTAGACGCTTGTATTTCTACATTTCTCCACCAGTTATAGTAAACAATAGTATTGGCAAATACTAATCTTGACCGATTTTTGTATGTTATTGTTTAATTTATTCAATCGAACCGGGCCACTGGAACGTGCCATGCCCGCCAACCCGAGCTGTATGTTTCTTATCACACTCCCGACCCTTGTCAATTTATTGGCCGGGTTTCAGGGATTGCTCGTGTGTGCTCAAAGAAGCCCTGCGTGAAATATCCAATAAAGCTTTCTTTGAACGGGTCTCTTCTATAAGCGACGAGACAAAAGCTCACCAAAAACGTTATCAAATCTAACCGGATAGTCCGGAAACGAGGCGCTGGCTTCACTTTAATGTCGACCGTTGGATAATCGCGACTTAACTATCCGTGAATTAAAGTGGCATAAATTTGCAAATTTAAAGCGATCTTGACCTATTTTCAGGAGATACAGGGCCGCAAGAGGCGACATTGTTTGAAGGTGACAACGACGACCACTGTCGTGTGTGAATGACCTTAGTATTAGGCTCAATTGGGTGATTGCTCTTCGGGCATTTTCTGCTAACATTGGCCTACGATGCCGCCTCGACGCCAGTGGCGGCGCCACCAAACCCAACAAAATATTTGCAAAAATAAAGCTCAAATTCATCCACAACTAAGCCTCCAAACGAGTTTTGGAACTGGCAAGTATTGTCAATAATTGGAATGATTAGAATTTGTTTAAATTATTTGCTAAGATAAAACTGGGTTGCACGGAGATAATTCATCGTTATTGATTAATTAGCCAACGCTCCGAGTTTTGTTGATCACTATTCACTCGCCGAACCGTTTGCTGGCTGTTGACCAATTTTGGATCCAAAGTGATTCTAAATTTGCATGATCGCAACCATATCCTTTTTGAATCACGTAAATAAATAAAAATAAATTTGGTCAGTGGTCATCAAGGTAAAAATTAAAGGCGAGTGATGTGGTGAATATTTCCCAGTTTCACAGCTAAAATTTGTAGTGAACCCCCTTGAATTTTACAAAAAATATTTTTGCTCTTTTTCGAAATTTGGTGGAGCACGCCACTGCCGGCTGCACGACTCTTTGCTTTGCCAGTCGACGACCGCGGCCGGCGTCTTCGTTTTGGGGTCCAACCCGGCCTCTCTTTAAAAAAAAAAAGCAACCAAAGATTGTCCAATAACCGAACGATGAACCCGTCTGGATGTTTCAATTCCCGGTGTTCTCCTTAACACAAACTAATGATTTATTAATCGCTTGATTGCGTAATGGCGATATTTTTAGTTTTGTTTTTGGCATCTCCGCTCACCTATCCAGGAACCGATTTCGTCGTCGATCCTCATGGAACTGTTGGCGAACTTGAGCTGTGGCAGGAGGACGGCCGAGTAGCCCACAGGCATCCCGCAACTGGCCGAGCTCAACATCACGGCGCCGGTGACGAAACCCTGTAAAATTCCGGGTGAATTCCGGTCCGGGGCAGTTTCAATCGACAATAGGACTTACCTGAGCGGCGACACTTTTCAAATTGAACTTCTTGCGGCCGGCCCCCTTTAGGGGTTGGTACTGGTGCGTTTGGGGGTGTATTTCGCTGTCATCGTCCGTGCTGCTGCAACGGGGAGAAATTGCGTAAAAACCCGGAATTGGGGGCGGTATCGCGTTTCTTTTGTCTCCCCGACCCGAAAGCCCGCCACTTTATCGGTTTCGACATGAAAGCGTCTGATTTCGGCGGCAATAAAAACTTGGAAACAATTTGATAGCGAAGCTCGATTCATTTATTCGATTTGAAGGGGGTTGAAAAAAAGCGGCGCTCACCTGTGATCTGATTTGGTGTCGGAGCACATTTTCACGACACTCGTTCAACACTATCTGTCCGCAAGGTGTCTTAATCTTTTTGTTTTATCACATCGGCGACATGATTTGCGCCCCCCACGCCTATCTAGAAGAAATCAGCGACGTAGCCGTAGTCGCATCCTTGGACCGTCCATTCATGTGTGGTTTTCGCGAATTAATTCCGACGTTTCCGTTCTATTTTTTAATGGAACTTAAATTGGCGATACATTTCGAGTGGTATTTGGCGAAATTTCGGCTATAGTGGGGACGGTTTCGTTTGGAAACTGGGTCAATTGTGGCTTCCTGTAACCGTCCTGACCTTGGTTCACACCCCGTACGCCCACCGTCGACGGATTCTAGGTCGCCTCCTTGTTCTGCATATCGTTATCCTCGATGCGCTAGCATCGCAAGCGTTATCCTATCCTTGATCTTTATCGGCCAGCAGCGGCCAGCGACAGGTTCGGGACAAGAAAGAAAAAGGGACTAAGGCGGCCCAATCAACGGGAAATTTTCCAAGCAACTTTCTTAACGGCATTCGGAAGGATAAGGATGTCGTAAAGGAGGCTCCATTTGGTTAATGCTTCCGTTTTCCAATCTCAACTCTGTTTGTACTCCAAGTGCAATTAGCCACTGAGTTCTGGAATAACTACTTCAGCTATCTAGACAATAAGGGCGGAACTGTTGGAATAACTATTCTTGACTAATTCTTCACCTTTCACATAACAAATAAGAAAGTGCCTTTTATTATTGCAAAACTTTGTTGAACTACCATTGGAATTAAAAACTATCCAAACTAGACCGAAAAGGCGTAACAAGGGTTGTGTCGGCAAAATAAAAAATTTCAGATTCTCACAATTTCGTTGCCTGCCTTCTGCCACGACCTCTCCATTAACAATAATTTGATATGTTGCGCCACTTTGTTTGATGTGTTTATTCGCCTTGGGATTTTTACAACATTGAGCTACAGTAACGTATTTACCTTCAATTCAGCTTGCTAGGGAATTCTAGAAGCAGATACTTCCAAGGAATATAGATCAAAAAATAGACACTTATTAGTCTATTCTTGAAGTAGTGTACTTGGGAATAAATGGGTCAATTGCGTCGCTACAATTTTATTAATGTAAATTTTAAAGATAAAAATGTTATGAGAGGAAATTTTTGTACTTCGTAATATCTATGAATATTTGTTGACGAGATATTTTATATTTTAAGCCAATTATGCGAAACAAATTTCATATTTCTGAATACAAACCCGAGCGCTATTCATCATTGATTAAATAGATAATTAATCAAACACGCCCGTGTTTCTGTAATTGCTAATTAATTAAATTGACAATTTTGTGGCTGGAACAAACAAAGCGTTCGAGTAATGTTGGCAAGCTATCAGATAAAAGTCTAATTTTTTTAACCAATTTTTTACCGGGTTGATTAAAATTTCAGTATCAAGAACAAATTGGTGGTGGTGGTGGCGTGTGGAGTAACTGTAACTGTAAGAGCTGTCAACCCTTGTTTAAGCAGTGAGTAGAAATTAATGTTCATTTCGTAATTCCCTGCCAACCCATCCGCAAAAATATCGCTAGTATTCGCATTTCCAGGACTCCAGTCCACAAGAAAATAGTAATGAGTCTTGAGATAACGAATGAGTAGAATGATCACTAATTTTGCCTAAGAAGTCCTCAAAATCAGGAGATTGACCTTGATGGTAACTTCATTTTGAATAATTGATTTCTTTCTTATCTTGAACATCTCTTTAAGAACTCCAAGGAGCGGTTTACCAGGCCAAAAAAACTTAAACCATCAATTTTTTTTTGAAAATTATGAAAATATGATTAAAACCCTTATTTTAAGAAAAAAACATGAAATAAAATAAATTATTTACCAGAAGAGGATTAAGAGTGCGGAAAAGCTTAATATTGACTTTGGCATTTCAAGACCACGAAAGCTGATGGAGGTCATTGCTCCCCAATGATCTTTCACCCCGAGTTTCAAAATTCTCGCTTAAAATCGCGGCTTTGCGCTACAAATTAGCAGGACTTACAATTGCGGTAATTAAACGTTTCTATTATTGTAATTGGGTCCGAATTAACTTAAATAAACACGGTTTAATAAAATTAACCTCAAAAATTTGGGGTGACAGGATCAACATTACAATTCCTGCTGACATCCACCAAATATCATACATTTACTTTAAACTCACCGACGACATCGTTTGCACTTAAATTTCGGATAACTGCCTCCAATTTAAACCAATTTCTTCATTTTTAAGGAAACCGCACCGCATCAATTAAATGCATCTAGTAGGTGTGCGTCACAATAAATATTGTCAGTCATTTCTTGGAAGTTCGAAGCAATCAAGTAGGTGCAATTTTTACGCGGTACTTAATCAAATCAAGTTCCATGTTCATAAAATTGCGAATTGTAGGATTACCGGAGTGATTGTCATTGTCGTTAGTGTTATTTAATTTTTTTTAGAAAATTAATCTTATAAAGGTAAGCACTACAAGTACAATTCCCCATCCGTCTTTGTTTTTATGAGCACGGAAGTTGTTTTGACTAAGTACCGCGCAAAAAAAGTACCTACTAGATTGAAATCAGAGATAACAGTTCTGATTGAGATGACGCGGCGGTTTCGTTAAAAATTAAGAAAGTTGTTAAAATTGTGTTAAAACTTGACTGTATAGTGAGTGTTAGTGAGCTTCAAGGGTGAAGGACGTTTACAGAAGTTTTGGTACTTGGTTTCATCAAATTTTCAAGATTAGTTGGGAAAAAAAAATTGTAAATTTGAGACGCAAACTAATTAAGGTTAGTCTACCGTTGAGGGCCTAACGGTTCTAAAAATGTTGAAATAAACCTTTCTTGCGTTGTGGTTAAGAAATAGAGTAGGTACACCCTGATTATTTGAAAATGAAACACTTGAATTGCTGGTTTGCTTGATTTAGCAATATTGTAGACTGCATAGCAAGGTCGGGCAAGATCGAAGGCACCGAACTTTACCGAACCAACCCGAACGCCAGCACTAAATGACCTATGCAGTCTACAATGTTGCCAAATCAGTCAAACCAGCGATTCAAGTGTTTCATTTTCCAAAAATAATAATTTTTTTCTGAAAAGAACTACTTTCACTTTTCCTAAAAAATTGCTACTTTTCTAATTTTATTTGTTAATTTTTATATTTTGCTTACCTTCATCTGGCGCCTTCACCATTTCTACAATTTGTAGAATTTGTCAAAAATTTTTGAAAAAATATCTTAAAAATATGTATATAAATTAATCGAATTTTGCGTCCTTGTATAGATGAAGAAGTTGTCTTAAAGGCAAAAATAAAAAAAAAACTGGGAATAATAACGGATAATAATTTAATAACTAAATAGTTACACATAAAATGCATTTTATATCATAAATAAATTAAATAGTTAGATACATAATACTCACACGACGTACATGGTACATAAATAGCGATTAGGTAATTGAAAAACTTATGTAAATTTAGAAGCACATGGCCATCAGCGTCGCTGGCCCGATGCAGGTGGTTTTGCTCCCGGTCCCGGGGATCTTTTCGAAATTCCCCGAATCGACCTGCTGCACCCTCGCAACTTCCTCGATCAGCTCTTCTTCGGCCCCGTTCCGTGCGAAAACCACGTCCATTTCCGCCGTTTGTCCAGTTTCCGGCGCGGCGATTTCGTAATAGTTTCTCGTGTCAACACTACGGCCCGCAACACCGGCAACGAAAAGAACGAAAACGGCAATTTTGATCGTCAACACCATCGTCGTCGATTGTTGGTGGTTGTGGCGCTGGTTAGGTTGTGAAGTGTTTCGGGGGCGCACCGTCGTTGAAGTAGTAAATTTTTCGATGACCCCTCGACCTGCGAACAACGATAACGATTATCGTTTCAGCGATATCAAGGAGACACGCACAGTTCATTTCCACGGACCTGGACAAAAACATCGCTGAAAAATTGGTCATCGGAGTCGGGACTTGACCAGACGAAACAGCGTCGTAGAGCGCCGAATTGCGAAATTCATTCAGAAGTCCGTTGACCGGATCACGGAAGAGGTTACGCTGACGGAGCCGGAATTGGCAACCGGCCCAAATCCTGATCCTGATAGAGTGATAGTTTACGTTTACGCGTCGTAGTAGGCGACGTTAATGAAATCTGAATTCTTAAGATTGTGTTTCGGATTTGAAAAGAATGCAAATGAAACTACGATGCTGCAAATTGTTGGTGCGATGTTTCGATTTTTTACGTATTAACAGTAGAAAAGATTTTGATGATTAAGTCAAGGACTAGTTCTATAAACTTCAAATTTTTTTTTAGTCATTTTGACTTTGACGCCGAACGAAGGACATTTATCGACAATTTTGCAATATTTATGTTTTTCGAAAAAAATTTCTCTATTGATAAACTATTCAAGACAGTTTTAACCAAGTATTGAGATGCATGAAATTATTGTGTCGCACTATTCTCATTATCGATTTCGAATTTTTGTCCTTGTCCCTTGTTGTTATTGTCAATGAGATATACGCTGCTTTTATAGTAAATAAAGTGGGGTTATCGTTGATTATTATTTATACTTAAGTCAGCGTCTTCGTAGCAGTCCGCTTTATTCAATAAATTGTAAAATAAGGGAAAAACTGTTTCCTGAAGTAGGTACGAACGAAATTTGTTTACTTCTAGAACAACGGACCATAAACGTATTAATGAGACACTAAAACATTCAAAGTGCAATAGCGCCTCGCATGACCAGCTTTGAACACCATTAAAACCTCTATGACCAACAAAATACATTGTAACCATTTAGATTACGCCTGGTGGCGGCTGTTACGACGCTGTTTTTGTCCTTTTAACAAGTGGAGGGGAAATAGCGCATTGGTAACGTTTATTTCTTAGAAAACAGCTACAATTATTAACCAATTTAACGTTATAAGTCATTTCGCTTAAGAAAATTTGGGCCTCTGAGATACGGATAAATTTGATGTATCTTGACGCGATCCAAGTGTGCCTCCATTTGAAAGTTACAAGAGTTTGAAAATTGGATAAAATTGTAATTTTGTAGTTTTTGGAAACAAACTGCGTTTAGATTTGATTTCAGAGAGGTCAATTACACAAGAAAACGTTAATTTCCAGGCCCTTGTAGCAAAGATGTCAACTTTAGAAAAATTTGGATTTTCTATCGATTGGGGTAGAAAAAAAAAATCGAACATATTGAAATTTTTAATATCGATTTTAAGACTTATTCTTGTACATTTTGGATCGCTTAACACGAATCTGGCCGTAGTTTTTTTTTGTACAAGTCGTACTTTTTGAGTTATGACGATTTGAAGACTTTGATTCAAAATTTTCATCAAAATCGACCAAAATCGCAAAAATCAACTTTCTTATTATAAGGCGTAGGTTTTCCATTCTTGCACCATTCGATAGCCTTTGAAATACTGATAAATTTGATGTATCTCGACGCGATATAAGTGTCTCCGTTCAAAAGCTACAAGCATTTGAAAAGTAGAAAAAAATTGATTTTAGTGGTTTTTGGAAATTTACAAGAAATCTATCGGTTCTAGAGTCAAATTGAGTTCAGATTTGATTTCAGAGAGGTCAATTACACAAGAAAACGTCAACTTCCAAGTCCTTGTAGCAACGATGTCGATTTTAGGAATTTTTCAAAATTCTATCCATTGAGGTAGAAAAAAAAAGTCGAAAATATTGAAATTTTTTACATCAATTTTAGGACTTAATCTTATAGATTTCGAACCGTTTAACACGAATCTGGCAATAGTTTCCCTGTACAAATCGTACTTTTTAAGATATGAACATTTGAAGGTTTCAATTCAAAATTTTCGTCAAAATCGACCTAAATTGCAAATTTCAACTTCTTTATTATTAGACTTACAATTTTTGTTCGTACAGCAATCGATAGCCTTTGTGAAATGGAGAAATTTGATGTATTTGGATTTGATGTAAGTCTGTCCGTTCAAAAGTTACAAGAGTTTGAATATTGAAAGAAATCGAAACTTATTGGTTTTTCTAATTTTATAAGAAATCTGTTTATTCTAGCGTGGAATTGACTGCGGATTTGAGTTCAGGAAGGCCGATTACATAAGAAAACGCCCATGTTTAGCCTTTGGGTGCAACGATGTCAATTTTAAAAAAATTTCAAATTTCTATCGATTGGGGTAAAAAAAAAGTCGAAAATATTGAAATTTTTTACATCGATTTTATGATTTAATCTGGTAGATATTGAACCGCTTAACACGAATCTGGCCGCAGTTTTTCTGTACAAGTCGCACTTTTTAAGATATGACCATTCAAATGTTTCAATTTAAAGTTTTCGTCAAAATCGACCTAAATTGCAAATTTCAACTTCTTTATTATTAGTGTTACAATTTTCGTTCACATAGCATTCAATGGCATTTGTAAAACGGGGAAATTTGATGTATCTGAATTTAATATAAGTCGCTCCGTTCAAAAGTTACAAAAGTTTGATTGTTGATAAAAGCTTAATTTGTGCTTTTTCTAATTTTATAAAAAATCCATCTATTCTAGCGTCGAAGTGATTACGAACTTGAGCTCAGGAAGGTCGATTATATGAGAAAACATCAATTTCCAGTCTTTTAATAAACGTGTCAATTTTAAAAATTTTTTGAATGTGTATTGATTGGGCTGCTAGAAAATAAAAGTCAAAAATATTGAATTTTTTTACGTCAATTTTATGACTTGATTTGCTAGATTTTGAACCGCTTAACACGAATCTGGCCGTAGTTTTCCTGTATATGTCGTACTTTTTAAGATATGACCATTCGAATGTTTCAATTCAAAATTTTCGTCAAAATCGACTTAAATTGCAAATTTCAACTTCTTTATTATTAGACTTACAATTTTCGTTCATATAGTATTCGATAGCATTTGTGAAACGGAGAAATTTAATGTATTTGGATTTAATGTAAGTCTGTCCGGTCAAAAGTTACAAGAGTTTGAATATTGAAAGAAATCGAAACTTATTGGTTTTTCTAATTTTATAAGAAATCTATTTATTCTAGCGTCGAATTGATTACGGATTTGAGTTCAGGAAGGCCGATTACATAAGAAAACGCCCATTTCTAGCCTTTGGGTGCAACGATTTCGATTTTAGAAATTTTTCAAATTTCTATCGATTGGGGTAGAAAAAAAAAGTCGAAAATATTGAAATTTTTTACATCGATTTTATGATTTAATCTGGTAGATATTGAACCGCTTAACACAAATCTGGCCGTAGTTTTCCTGTACAAGTCGTACTTTTTTAGATATGACCATTCGAATGTTTCAATTTAAAGTTTTCGTTAAAATCGACCTAATTTGCAAATTTCAACTTCTTTATTATTAGACTTATAATTTTTGTTTACATAGCATTCGATGGCATTTGTGAAACGGAGAAATTTGATGTATCTGGATTTAATATAAGTCGCTCCGTTCAAAAGTTACAAAAGTTTGATTGTTGGAAAAAGCTTAATTTGTGCTTTCTCTAATTTTATAAAAAATCTATCTATTCTAGCGTCGAATTGATTACGAACTTGAGCTCAGGAAGGTCGATTATATAAGAAAACATCAATTTCCAGTCTTTTAATAAACGTCGCAATTTTAGAAAATTTTCGAATGTGTATTGATTGGGCTAGAAAATAAAAGTCAAAAATATTGAAATTTTTTACGTCAATCTTATGACTTGATTTGCTAGATTTTGAACGCTTAACACGAATCTGGCCGTAGTTTTCCTGTACATGTCGTACTTTTTAAGATATGACCATTCGAATGTTTCAATTCAAAATTTTCGTCAAAATCGACCTAAACTGCAAATTTCAACTTCTTTATTATTAGACTTACAAATTTTGTTCATATAGCATTCGATAGCTTTTGTGAAATGAAGAAATTTTATGTATTTGGATTTGATCTAAGTCTGCCCGTTCAAAAGTTACAAGAGTTTGAATATTATGTATAAGAAATCGAAACTTAGTGGTTTCTCTAATTTCTTTATTATCTTAATTATTTCTATTAGAATTTTTGTCTTAAAAAGGCCAGGATCAACTCTTTCTGACTTATATCCAGATTTCTCTCCCGAATTGTGGGACCGCATTGATCAAGTTAAACCACTTCTTCATCTTTACTTATTTAAATGCATTCGCTGTACGTAGCATGTTGCATAATAATATTCTCTTATTGACTTTAAGAAAGTTTTTGCTGTAATTCAATTTTTGCCTTGGCCTGCGCTCGGCTTACGAAAAACCGTCGTGAAAAGTTGAAATAGCAACTTTGTAGCGAACACAACAAATCCTCGACGGTTCCGACTTTAATAGGTCACGTCCTTCATCATCGTCGAGTTGCAACTTGATTAAGAAGCAACCTAAGAAATTCTATTGTCTTTTTCTGGCAGTCGAGGACGTCGCGACGCCTTTATTCCGCACGACCAATTCCCACCGAACTCAACAACGTAATGTTTCGAGATGGCGTCATAAAAATTTGCATAAAAACGTGGATGTTCAGACTTTTCCAGTAATTTTCCTCGTCTGACTATGATTGATCTGGTAATGGCGCGTATCGTGTCCAATTTGAATGGTAATGAGAACGGCCAGAGAAAATTGTTGCATCCATCTAAATCCACGGCCAACTGAACAATGTTTCAACATAATTAACGCTGCTGTCGGGAATTTTGCAAAATTGACTTATATCAACATGCCAGCAGGAGTTTCGTCTACAGACTGTTGTTGTATTCTATAGGATTTCCATCACAGCACCGCGTCTCCAGACGCTTCATAGTGTTGAAACTGGTCGTACCTATGTGATGAATTTTTGTTGTCACGACCCTAAGGTGCCGTTACGACTCCTGTAATCCAACAGCCTTAAGCAAACTCTTTACGAAATAAATTTGTTACGAGCTCCGGTGGATGTTTTTATTTCCTCCTTAAACGTTAATCTCTTTCACAAATGGCCGCCTTGAAAAAATCCCTTTTCGGCAGCCACTCTCGCTGTTAAGTTCCCGAAATAATAATCGCTCCGATTAGAAGTACATAAGTCTTGAAGACCTCTCCTTGCTCGTGTTTTATGGTAACGACGAGGGGCGGAATTAAATTCGAAACTTTCCAGGTCAAGATTAAATCGCTTTTCCGCTTTCTAGTATTGTTTGCGTTTTCCCACTTTGATCTCCCGCTGTTTACGAACATCCGACAAAGACTGATAAAAATGTTCGGTGCGAGTCCCCGTGGAACAGGCGTTCGTAATAATCACCTTCCTTGTCTTATCTGACGGCAAGTCGTCCTGGCAGGATCGTTTGCCGGGACGAGACCCTGGAGAGGCCGCCGGTCACATTTCAGGAAACTCCGTTCCACCCAGTTGTCCTGATTAGTCGTAATTAATTGACCAATTCCTGCTACAGGACTTAATCAGGATAACGCGAGCTTTATTGTCGAGCTCTCAACTGTTTATTGCCGATATTAAGAGCAGGCCGGTTATTGGCGCGAAATCTCCGATTAAGGGTGGGAGGAAAAAATCGCGGTAATTAATCAGGGAAAAAGTATTGGAGGATGGATTAATTGGAAATTTTTGGGGTTCGCAATTCAATTTCTGGATTTCACGATCCGGTTACCCACACAAAAGGGAAAATTGATTGAACAGTTCATTCTTGTAGAGCCAGTTTGTACTAAAATTTTTTTTTTGTAAAGTGTAATTGAAAATTAAATTAATATTTCTGATTGCAACCACGAACTATGAGCAGAGGTTGAAAAATAGAAACGAAGACAACGAACTGTAAATAACTGCAAAAGTTAAACTGACTCAAATAAATGAGTGAGTAGCGCAAGTTGGAAAAGTTACCTCGCATAGAGAATAATGAGAGAGTTCGGGTGGATAAACATTATCAAATTGGAAATGTTACTTCTGAATTTACGTTTTTAGTAAAAATGTTAAAATTTTTCAAACAAAGAGTAACACGAAGCATCAACGTTGACAGGATTGTCATCGGATTTCTTTTTAATTAAAACCAACATGAACAAAAGGTTTTTCTTTATAATTGACATTGCGAGATGCACTGTGACTAATTCAACATCAAAAGTCGTTTGATGATTAATGCGGCCATTGATCTTTTTTAACAATTTTTTTTTAATTAAAAACGGCTTTGCCAAACTTTCATTTTTGTCCCCGTCTTCGTTGTTGGGAAATTAATGATATTGTTAACAGGAAAATTTAAAAATTTACCGGGATGATGATATTTTCTTCGATTTTCTCTCATTTACTGGCCACGCCATCAAAACTCTTGACGAAATAATTAATGAACGCCAGCCAAACTTGTAATCAACTGAATGTTCGATTTTCGGCATTAACTTGGCGTTGTAACAATTGTTGTAACAAAAAAAGTTAACATTTTTGCATGACGCTTGACTGATTAGTGGAGAATTTCAAAGTTGGCAGGATTACGTGCTGTAATTTATGTCGGTCCTGAAGTATCGTGTTAAGTACTAACTTAATGTTAAGGGTAGCTCAAATTAAAGTTGAATTATTTACAAGTCAGTGCAGAGCAATTAAAACTAGTTAATTGTAGTTAAGTTTTTATTTACACTCTTTTTTTATTTCGAGCTTGTTAACGATCTTTATGGGCAAATGAAAAAACTTCGAATTGAAGTTTTTGTCCAAAGTTGAATAATTACGACAAAAGCTGTTTTGTTGTTACTCGTTGGCTGTTACAATTACAATTGTTTTATAGCCACATGTTTTCAGGTGCTGGCAATTGAATTTCCTGCAATAAATTTTAGCGGATTTATGACAAACGGAAGTAGGGCATGAAAAATTTCATTGGAATCTTTCCAATAGTGCCAGTAGGAACAAAAACGAAATAAAATTATTTTATCGGGATTAAAGCGGACGAATCAATATGACGTAACGGCCCTATTGACCCACCCCCAATATGGAAAAGTACTGATAAAACTTCTTTCCACTTCGGCACAGTTTCATTTTTCATAAAGCGAAAGGTCAGCATTCTCAAGTTTCTAAGCGGTTCTTTGGTCGTATCTCAACCTGTAATGCGATTTTATGGCTGCAGTCGCCTAACCGCCACCCTTGGGGCTTAAGCCATTTTTGCACCCTAATCTCAAAACGTCGATTCTCCGAAATTAAATTCGCTTCGCGACGTTGTGTTGAAATTCAAAATTATTTTTACTTTTAACAGAAAATTATCGAAAAAACGTACCGTTTTTGTTTCCAAAAAATTTAAACTCGACACAAATTTTTGAGGAGCACCAAAAATGCGAACACATTCACACATCGCTGATTGGTGACTTATTGGGATACTAAGTAAGATTTCCCCACCCTCTATTACTGAAAAACTTAATAAATCTCTTTAGGGGTTGAAATTTGACAAATTCGGTTCTGATCTTCTTCGACTGGTGGTTGGAGTTGTTAGTTTTGTCGACATTTCTCTAGGAAGTCGCCTAGACCGAAATCCTAGGTCTTACGAAACTCGAATTGGGATTTCATCATCCAGAAATCTACGTTTTTGATTGATAAACTTCCGATTTATCACTTTTACAAAATAAACAACCGAAAGATATCGCCTTGCATGGCATTATTAACGAAAAAAATTGATTATGTTTGGAAAACACTGTGAATATTATTAAATCGGCTCAATTAATTTTAGCGGTTGGTACTTAGTCACCATTTTTGTGATCGCATCTAAAATGGCCGCCGGCCAAAGTCCATGGTTTGAACGTTTTTTGCGCCGATTGTCGCCATTTTTCCCGAACAAAGAAACATTTGGACTTTGAACGATGGTTTTTGGCCTGAAAACGGCCCAAATCGGAACGGCAGGTCTAAAGTCGAAACCAAAAACTTTTCTACAATTACCGATTTACGGCTTGTCGAGGGTTGTAACTTGCTGGATAAGTGACGATACGATTCTGACAATGTAACTGACAGGGTTGGTATTAGCAACCTCTACCGGAAACGCCGGAATTTGCATAATTATGATAATCTGAAGCAGTAATAACGTTCGTTGTTAAGACTGTTCTACAAGACCAAATTCCAAATTTTAGGAATAATTGCTTGCGGCTTCATTTGCAAACATTTTCTTAACCAGACAACTAAATCTAAACTCGGATAGAATTTGGTTAAGGTTAGAAATTTATAAACTTTTAGGTGCCAGGGTAGGCCGGAAATTATTTAATTATTTTTAAATAAAATTTATTTAATTTAAAATCCTTAAATGGAAGCGATAATACATATTGTTTGAATTGTGGTAGGAGAAAAGAGTGGTAATAAGTTTATATCGCGAAAGCTTGACATTATTTTTTTATAGATCACGACCACGCAGTTGTCTCTCAATATCATTCTTTTAGCATACTGGACATTGAACTCTTACTACTTATCATACAAGTAATGCCCTCTCAGAACACTTTGTTTTTTTTAAGGATTTTGACCTGTTTTTAAAAGTATATTTAAAAAGCAAATGTTTCTGCTTTGTTTTTAAAGTATTTTTTTAAAAAGTAACATTTTTAAAGAATTTTTCCCGTTTTTAAAGAATATTAAAAAAGTTAAAATTTGTCTTGGGCTCCTGAATTTTAAGGTATTTAGATTGGTTTTTCAGTTTGTATTACATGGGCTTGTTCAGCACATAACACTTTCTTAAGGATTCGGTTTTGTTTTTTGTTTTAGCTGCATCACCCAGTAAACTAATTACTCATTGCTTTAATTTCTTTTTTCTAATTAATATCTTAATGGTATTGTATCAAAGTTTTCTAGAATAACTTTTTTGTCATAAACAAAACCAAATTCTATGGTTTCTATTTTATTTTGAAGTTTTTTAGTTTTACAGTCTTTTTTTCTATACAGTACTGGAATTAATCTTTTTAAATGTTTTATAATTTAATGTAAATTTTAGTTATCGATTGATTAAATTTGGAAATAGACCGAGTGTTACATTGAATCACAGGAATTAGTCGATTACCTTCTAGTCAAGTCAATTTACGATTTTATCTGGGCATAATTCTTTTTTGACCCAGAATGAAAGAACAAAGCTAACAAAAGCTAAATTTTTAAAAATTAAACATTTTGAAAGCCCGGAAGTTGTAAAATTTTAACAAATTAAATAGCCTTTATTGCACTTTCCTTAAAGCTTCTTTTAGCCGCAAAGCATTGCATTCAATCTGACTGAATCGCTACATGCTTGGAACTACTCGAAATGCATGTTCTTTACAGCAGAAGAAATAAGAACTACTTTTAAAAAAAGTTTACATTAAAGCCATTTCTGCGTTTCAAATTTGATTAACTTTAATAAATTACCAATGTACAAATAATTCTTTCTCATGAAAGCCAAAAAAGCCCTAGTTATGAATTTGGATCAGGAGCTTCATACCTAAAACCGCGTAAATTGACTGGATTATATTTCTAGCCCAGATAAAGAAATTGATGAATTAATAAAATAATGACTGACAATTAATATCACTGTATGCAATACATATTACACATCTGAATTTGAGACTAGAAAGCTTTGTGGGGGTCTTTTCGAAATTCTATCAATTGGGGTACGACAAAAAATTCGAAAAAATTCCTATACACTTTGTACCATATTGTCCCCTTTAATGCTCTCATCAGTCAATAAACTCACAGCAGCAAACTTTGTGTCAATGAAAATTTGAGAAAGAATAATATATTAAAAAAGAGACCTGTGAAGAAAGCTTAAAGAGTAGAAGGATAAATGAAGTAAAACCGTAATAAAATTTTTATTATAAATAATTTACATGATACGAGAATATCATCCCTGTTTGTTCATGAGCGAAGAGGAATCTCCTCGCAAGTATTCTGAGGTATCTTGAGTTCATCTCCGAACTTTCGTCTAGTGCAACAATAAACGTTAATGCCCATCCAAATCAGCGACATCAATCCTAAACTAACTAAAATCAGTACCGCTATATTGCTGTAGTCCGGCAATTTTTGAATCGTTTGAAGAATCGGCGCCAAATCGTCCTTCAACGTAATCGTCTGATCAAAATAGAACACCGGAAAGAAAATTTTCGGCACTTCCTCGTACATCCTAAACAAACAACCAAAAAAAGTAGAAAATTCAACAACAGTGCAACGAAACTTACGTTATGTAATCGACAGGTTGGAGCAAAACATTGACTTGCATTCTCGCTCCAATGTCGATAACGATTCCGGATTTCTGCAATAAATTGGTCGAGTTAAACAAGTTGTACCTTAATTGGACGAACTTACAGGTTCCAGAGTAACGAAAAATTCGTGTTTGTCTTGGGGATCGATGCCCTCGACGGACTCGGTGTAGTAAGGATCGCCCCCGTAAAAGTGGGGCATCGAGAGGAAGGTCGGGGAGTCCTGTCTGCAGGACGAGACGTTGAGAACGCCCGAAGGTTGGCATTCACCGATGCAATAACACGCGTTTCTTTCGTCGAGAGTGCCTGAAAGTGGCCGAAGTTGAACAACCGATTATTAGTTAAGTTTGATGGTTTCGGGGTGCGACTGGAGATTGGGGGATGCCGGCGAGAAAACTTTGACAAAAAATATGGAACTCTTTTGCGGAGGCTTGCGTCACTTCTAACTAGTCTAGGCACAAAACTGTGACGAACTTTAGTCCCAATTTACTCTTTGTTTAACCCTCAGCCGTGAAGGACAATTTGCTCCAAACGAATTCATCCCTTAACATTGGTTTTAATTAGTTGGAGGACTTGGGTTTCTTCATTCATTATTTATAATGCCAACTGGAAATGTTGGAATGAGACACAAATAATTATTAAAACCTGTTTAACTTTTAGTGCGATGGCTCTTAAGGTTAAAGAGTTAATGGACCCTTCAAGGTTATCGAATTTTTTTTATGTGTTTTGAGGGTGGGCACATTAATTTAGTGACATTCACTTTTACGCAAACCACTTGTGACAAGTTTCATTGAGTGATAGAGCTCCACTCCTTGTCCATTTGCTGGCAACAATACCCTGTTGAATAGACAATATTGCAGTTGCTTGTCACGCTTTAGAAACAGTTTACTGTAAATCTAATTAACACTAATTCAATTTTGATTTCAACAAATTGCATTGTTTACTTCTTAAACTAAAATGTTTATTAATGAATCAGAAGACTAGTTATAATTTTTTTAGAGTTTGAATTCTTAGGTACAGTTTGTTCCATCGGCTTAGATAGACATAGATATAACAAAATCTCGACAGAAGAGGTAAGAGAAAAAGTGCCAAAGTATCTAACACAAGTAGAGCAGAGAAGCCAGATCCATTGTGAAACCCTTATCTCAGCCATACCTCAAAAAATTCTTCTATTTGGCACAATATTGTCGCGTTATCGTCCGTTGCTTTAAACCCTCGAACTTACCATTATCGAAAATATTCCTAGCGGTGTACTTGTACCCTGTCACCCCCTTTATCACGACGTCTTTTTCATATTCGAACCTAGCAATTCTGCAAAACTCTGACGAAAACAGCTCCAAATAGTCCCGTTTCCGGTTGATGGGATAAAATTCTCCAGCCGATCCTCTGACGTCATTGCAGCTACCCTCGTAGTAGGTGGATTGGTTCTTGTAGTTCCACGACTTGACCTTACCGAAATCTTCATCGTTTTTCGTCCACATGCTGAAGATGCCGTCGTCACCCATTGAACCGTTTTTCTGTAATCGAGTCCGTTTTCGAACATTTCGTTTTGACAATATCCCAACTTACTTTGATGACTCACCCCGTAAAACATTCCGAACTTGTCCTGGACGCCACTTAGCGGCAGATTGCTCAAGATGCTGAGGATGCTTTCTTCGTAGCCGTAGAAGAGGATCTCGCCGACAGTTTTCGTGACGTGCAAGCTGGAGAGACTCGACAGCGACGAAGAAATCATTCGTTTGGTGATGAAGCCGTAGTGGCGGGCTTTGTAAGCTATCGCCTGGAAAATAACAGCCGTCAGTAAAGAAAATTCGAATCAAATTTAACAACTTCTCACAGTGACCATGAAGAGGAATCGTGTTAAATTTAATAATATTATGTTTAAACAAAATTGTCGATAGTTGAAGAGATGAGGTCAAAAGTCATTACTTTAACGTCATTTCGATTGAAACGTGGTCGGGGCAAGTGTTGGATAAAGGAAATTACTTTTCGGAAAATGCCCTCTGTAAGTCCTTGAAGATTCGCCTCATTTGACCTCAAAACCAGAACAGAGATTCCGCTCAAATTAAAGGTTTTGTGGCGGGAAAGAGCTGGAGGCTAACAACAAGTTTTCAGCATACAGGGTGCGCTGCGCAATAGTTCGGGCAAACGATGCAAATTGCGCTGAAGAGACTCACCAATGGGACGATGTTGATGGTGGTGATGACGTCGGTGAGGGGTCTGCCGCCGGTGTTTTGGTCGTCGACGTAGTAAAACTTTCTGTGTCTGTAGCTGATGGTGTTGTTGTGGTCGTGCCAGGTGATGTTGATTTTTTCCTTCACTTCCCTCATCTTGTACGGCCCTACTTCCTGGAACTTGGGTTTGACTCCCGGTGTCAGTATCTCGTCCGGATTCGTCCAGTTGAACATGTAGATGTCCATCTCTAATGGTGGATCGTTGATTTTCCAAACTCTGTACGGTTCCGATTTTCGATTAAATGTCATGGCACTGTTTATTAAAAAGTCGTAAATCGATGCAAAGTACACGAATATCAAAATTCCTACACTAATGAGTATTATTCCTGTTAACAACAGACAGACGGTGATGCACGTCCGTCGTTTCCTCTTCATGTTCGTACTCCTGCAAGAAAAGAACTGGAGTCAATTCCATCGATAACACCTTCGATAATTAAGTTAATGCGCAATTAATAGCCTTACGTTTCATGGCCGCCAGTGGTTTTAGTTTTGTTTGACATTTTCCGTGGAAATTTTGAAGGTTTTCAGTTCACATGTCCGCGCGAGACAAGATTTTCAATGGCGCAATCAACACTGTTGAAAGAAGCAACGCGCGGCCACTAGACCTCAACCTTACTAATTTTTCGACAAACTATCAACGTCTCTTATCCGGAAAGTTGCAAAACTTTGAGTAAAGTTCATGCTAAACAATTCTCGAAGAGATAACAAAAAAGATTTTTCGATGCAGAGTTGCCTATTCAAACATTGATTATGGCTGATGAATGAGCCAAAATTTGACTAAACTAATAATAATTAATAAAGTACTTTCCGATAAGGCGGGTAAAACGCGATGATTGCGGCAACTTTGTTTGTTCATCCAGAAATTGCCCCAGAGTGGTCGATAATAATCGTTGACATAATAACGCACATTTTTCATAAATATCATTTGTCGTAGTTTTATTGGCATAACCTATTGATCGATCTTCTTTTATCTCTAAGTACCTGACTAGTCATTTTGGTAACAAATATTGCAAACTATAACGCAAATTTTTTTTTTAGAGAATATAAGGTTGAGTAAAAAAATGTAAAAAGTTATGGAGTGATTGAGCAATTAAAATCATTAAATAACCGGAACTAAAATATTTTGTTTTCCTCTCTATAAGTGAGCCATTCAGTCGTTAACAGATACCGAGCTCAATGCCCTGGGACAGACGTAATCGATCATAGTGGATTTAGTTTTAATAATTTACAATAGAAACTGATTAGCTACTAAAATCTCACTCTCATGTCTCAACAACAAACTAATACTGGAAGATAAAATTCTTGTGACATTTATTCTGATCATGCCTACACCTGGTATTACCGGTTAATTTCATGTGTCTTGATAAAATATAAGTTTCCTCGTTGAAAAGTCTTTGTCCAAAGAGTTTCAAAATTAGAAAGAATGTAAATTTTGTGGTTTTTGGACAAAAGATTATCAATTCTTGAGCCAAATTGAGTTCAGATTTTAATTCAAGAAAGTCTATTGCATAAGAAGAAGCCAATATCCAGCCTTATGTAACAGCGATGCCAATTTTGGAATTTTTTAGAATTTTTATTGAAATAAATAGGAAAAGAATCGAAAATATTAAAACTTTTGACATTGATTTTATGATTCATTCTTATAGATTTTTGGAGTCTTTAACGCGAATCAGGCGTTAGTTTTTATGTACAATACTTAATTTTTAATATACATCAAGTTGAACAAGTTTTAAAACTGTAGAGACATTTTATAAAACTCTTGACAATTCTTTGCATGCAACAAGAGATAATGTAATTAGGTTTTTGATATGTCAAGCTGACTAGTTTCCGGTGACTATAGTTTGTTGATGCCTCTAACAACTTAAATGATGTGCAAATATAATTATGACCGGTCGAACTATTCGTCATCAAATTTATCATTAGAATTTCGAGACTAAAAAAATTCCACAGCAAATTGTTTACGAGGTGGAACTAGATATGAACGTAGTTATCGCGCGTCTCGTTTAGATTTCAGGAAAAGAAAATAAACAGCACTTACATTTAAAAAAAAATAGATTGCAAGCGAGGTTGCAAGCGAATAGCGTCATTTAAAAAAAATATGAAGCAAACGTTTTTTTTTTTTAATATAAAATTGTGGACATTAACAAAATAGTTTATCAAAATAGTCCACAGCTATCAATAAACAAATATTTTCCCCCGGTCCTAATCTGTGTACCAACACACTCAATCACCACACCTTTGGAACAAAATCGATTTCACCAAATTTTGTTCTATCGAAAAACTTTTGTTCAAGAAACCTACTTTGATGACTCAGTTGTTGTGTCAAAAAATCGTTTCGTTTTTTTTTTCAGTTTGTGTAATCCAAAAATTCTCATTCGTCCATGCCGGTGGCGTGTTGTCGGCGTTAGCCCTGATTGTTGATTGTTCTCGTCATTGTTGATAAGCGCTCCAAAAGTTAATCCGTTCGCGTCGTATTAGAGTCGCTACTGGAACACCTGGCCCGTGCCCAAAATCATTTTTGTTAGAAGCTGTTAGATGAGTGGTTCTCGGAAACGTGCGCTTATCAAATTATCACGGACACTTACTTGTAAATCACAGCATTGCTGGTGGTCAGATTGAACGTCATGGGCCGGACTGTGGATCTTCATTAAGTCACAAAAGATCTGCGAGTGGAGGAAACGTTGTCTCTAAAGGCCGGATGATTTCGTACGATTATGTTTGAATAAGAGATTTATCTGTTGGACGAATGGACTTGGAGAGTGTTATCATTTATCGGGATGACCTTACTGACTGAGCTTGTTATTATTCGTCTTTGCTGTGTGCCCGGCTACTTAATTGAGCGCGTTCAACCACTTAACGCACCCACACTGCACATGCACACGGATTTAGTAGTCGCTACTTTCTTCACGGGGATGGTGGTGGAAAGAACGTCAGACACGTCGGCTGCATCGGTTATGAATGAAAGGGCTTGATAAGTGACGGTGTAATCTGAAAATTTATTTTTAAAGTGTCTAATGCAAATCCGTATCAGGTGATTGCTTGTCAATATTTGCATTGAATAGGAAGTTACGTCGGCGGGTATTGACTAGGGAATAATTGGGAATTGAGTATTTCATTTGTGTTGGCAAGTATTATGGATCATATTGGGTTGCCTTCATTCCATTATAAGAATAGAATAAATAGATTCTGTTGGAACTTACAAGTCACCTTGCAATTTCTTAAATACTGTTTTTCTAGATATTTATTTCATCGTCAAATTTAATCAAAAGCTTTGTGCCAGTAAACAACATGAAACGATAAACAATGCCATTTTTTGATAACGGTGGACTGGGTGGATAACTTCAGCCTAAAGCTAGAACCTACGTTGCGTCCTCTGTCGCACCCACGAAGCGCTATTGCATTCAGCAGATCTTCAACATGCTGGATTATTATTTAGGTCAAAAGTAAAGCACTGGGCGTTTTAGGAAAAATGAATTTTGAACCTCCACTAAAAATTAATCGAGACTGCCTCATTCGTAATGTTTTGGAGAGAATGGGAGAGATTAGTTGCTTAAAGCTCGTTATAGGTTATCGTTGATTTCCTGTTTTTTCATAATTATGATAACCTTCCAATATAAACGTGATTTAAAAATTTGAACACACAAGCTAAATACTTATCAACAATGCGCGTGGACAATATGTGGCATTGTCTTTAAGGTATTTTTAATTAATGTAAAGTTAATCTCTTTTGTGTGACTCTTCAATTTATTATTTAAAGTTGTGGGACAACTAAGGCATAAGGCTGAAGCTGATGAGCTTTTTTCATTGCCACTCCTTAAACTCTAAAGTTTGACTAGTTGCACGCCAGGAGAGGTCGGAAATTAAAGGTTATTTCTAAAATTGGCCAAAAATGTTGGCAACGTGAACTAAGAACGTTGACGTAACAAACGTTGTGACATAAAAAGTTAGTCCGATAGGGTAAGAAAAAAAGACTTTATTTTGCTTTAGGTAGTAGCATCGAATTTGACTCCTTTGACGTAGGTTCATTGATCTGTCACTATTTTAACTTTTTCTTTGGTTTAGTGGTAGAAATAAGCCATTGAAACGCGTCAATATATTGTAAATTATAATTACCATAATTCTTTTATTCCAGTTGGTTGTTTTGGACTTAAAAATTGTCACAATGAAGCGTTGAGCTTATTATTGGTCGTTGTGGCATCCGTTCGAGATGACACCAGATAACCTTTGTGACAAAACTGGATTAAAAACCTTTCCAACGGCCCAAAACCAAGTCAATAACCGAAACAACTCTAAAATCTCCACTTTATTTCTGTTTACAACTCTTGACACAATTTCGCATAAAAAACAATTAGACAGATAAATTTTTTTAACAATAATATCGAGGGAGTATTTTGGCTCGAAACGGCCCACTTTCACTCGTTACTCATCACGCGACCATTTTTTCGTATGTACAATAATTAGCCTATCGTAATAACTGTCTGTAAACGATTCTACATAAGACTTACGTAATTAAAAAAACACTAACGCCAAGGCGGCGGCACTTATCCCTATCGTTACGCTTTCCGAACAATTTCCATTTTGCGATCTTTATTTAGGGGAATTGTTTGTTCGGTGTACATGTATTTTTCTTTCTTTCTTCTCTCGCAAAAGTTCGTCGTGCACGCTTTGTAAACGGCGCACGACGCCAAGATGAGACCCAACGATATGCAGATGATGCCCAAAGACGAACATATCGTCGGCATGTTCAGCAGGAATTTTAACTTGAAGGCTATGTCGTCGGGAAGAACGACCCTCTGCTCGAACCACAACATCGGCACGTAGACTTTGGGAACCCCCTGGAACAACCTGTAAGAGACAAATTTTAGTTGGTGACGCAACCAGTATTACAGCAAGACGGCCAGACATGCGATCAATTTGGCAAATTGACCGGAACAGTTGCCTAATTTTTCAAGTGCGTGATTTAGCCATCATGTTTTATAGTTTACGAGGATCCTTTTTGAGGTAAAAGTTATTAAATTTTGAGCAATAAAAAAGTCAAAATCTGTTCGTACCCGATGTTGGAAATGGGTTGCAGCAGCAAGTTGAGCTGTAGTCTGGCCTGGACCTCCAACGGTATTCCTGTCGTCTGCAATTGTTTCAATCAGCACCAACCTAGTTTTCTCAATTGTCACTTACCGGCTCTAGCGTAATGAAAAATTCGTGTTTCTTCTGATCTGGTTTTAACCCTTCGACTGCCTCAGTGTAATAAGGATCACCGTTGTAAAAGTGAGGAAGTGAAGCGAACGATGGCGAATTGAATCGAGCTGCCGAAGCGTTGAGACTTCCAGAAGGCATGCAATCTCCAACGCAAAAACACTTATTTTCCGGTATTTTGGTACCTGAAAAAAAATTCCTGTTAATATTTCACAACCATCTAACAAGTAATGCTCACCGTTATCAAGTAATCGGTCGCTGCCGACGTATTTGTAGCCCAAGATGTTGTTGACAGTTACTTCGCCGGCATAATCCAATTCGACGTACCTGCCCAAATCGGATGAAAAGAACGAAATTGAAGTTTTGGGTGGGTGGGGCATGAACAATTCTCCGGCAGAACCACTAACTTTACCACAAGGGTCCGGATAAAACCCTGTTTGGGTCTTGTGGTTCCATTCGTAGAGTTTTCCAAATTCGGTCTTGTCTCCGGTACCCATGTTGAAGGCTCCCTCGTAGTCGGCAGAACCGTTCCTCTAAAAAATCGGTTATTTTGTTTTTAGCGATGTTTCGGGATCTTACCGTATAGAACCAACCGAAGCGGTCCCATGGCGGTAAAATGTTGTCCGAGAACATTGGCATGGTCCTGGCCATGTTGATGAGGGAATTTTCGTATCCCTCGAACAGAAACTCTTTAGCCGTACGGGTGGTGTGCAGAGAGGGCACCAACGAATTTATGGAGACGGACAGGGCTTTCTTCACGAAGTAGTTCCAATCACGAGCCACGTACGCGGCTGTCTAAAAAAAAATTAAAAAAATTTTAAGAGACCAAAAAGTAGAATTTATCTACGAAGAATAATCATCGGACAATTATGATATTAACAAAAAAAATTTTAATTTTGCTACTGTTTATAAATTTTTTTAGTTATAATAATCATGTGCAATACGGTATAATTAAAATTTGTTGGTTATAGATATGCAACCAAAAATACGCCTCAATCTTGGGAGATAATAAATTTCGACTAGGTAATGATCATGTGTGTAGTTAATAATAAAGATTTGTATAAAAATTATATGCAAACGTTTCAAAGTGTAGTTTCAGTTGTCGCCTTTAGCCATTTCCTTGTAAAATTCTGCGATTCTCTAAAACTTCCAAGTTCAAATTTGAAGACAACTTTTTGTTCAATCGGCTGTTAAAATTTTGAACACCTGGATAAAGTGTTTACGTTTCCAATATTTTTACGGCCATGGTTCTGATGAGCATGGTTGAATTGTTACTATCAATATTAGCATTACAAATTATATTACTTTAACGGTCGTTATTATTACACTTTGACGCACCGCCTCTTCCGTGAATGCAATTTGGGATTACTTCGGTGTTTGACGATTTCCTGATAATTATTGTAAATTGAAAACGCACGACTGAGGTAATGAGAAACCTAATTGCATGATAGTAATAAGGAAACTTTACAATCAATAACAAATATAAATTATTGTAAATATCTATGGAAGAAAAAGTAAACTAATAGGAAATTCTTGTCTGGTCATAGATTTATGACTTAACCGTTTAATATGTTTATCTATTTTTTTCCAGTTTTTGTCACTACGTAATTATATTTTCAATGCTACACGAGACATATCGAGACATAAAGCCAACTTTATATCTCTTTAAAATTATTTGGAAAAATTTTAACAACCCATCTCTAATCGTTAATCTTTATTCATTTAGAGATATGAGTTATGTTATGAGTTATGAGTTATGTTTGGCGGTAAATTTTTTTAACGGTTTTGTAAACTTTTGCTAATTTCATGCTAATCATTGTATAATTTGGAACTGGATAACCTTACAACAGTTTTGCTTTTAGCGAGTTATCAGGGATTATTTTGGCGTTTGAAGCTGCTGTGAATATTATTTATAACCGAACTAACCATTCTATCTTCTTGAAAAACCAGTAACTGGTCTAAATGGCCCAAGAACCAGTTTCTTGGTCGAAAGAATTCAGTGACGTTGGGTAATTTGATTTGATTAAAGTGCCGTAGTTATTTATTTACAATTTTGCTATAATTTGTTATTCTCGTTACTATTTTTTTAAATTGTTGAAGTTGTTTGTTTTTTTAAGGTGAAGAGATATATTAAGTGTTAATCAAGTTTTTATTTCCTCTTGTCGATCATTATCTTTCACTTCACAGTTGTTTCAAAATAATTAAAAGTAAACTTCCTCCGGTATAATCACGTGTTAATTAGACATAATATAAAGCAATTAAGAAGAAGAAAATTTAGTCGGCCTGGAATTGTAAACATTGAGAAAAACACTTTTTTAAAAAATTTTAAAGAATTCGTCGAAACATAGAAAAACAATGTTTGGGTTTGGAATAAGCAGATTTGAAATTGTTTTAACTAAAAAACGTGTCATTGTTATCTTGTAAAGTAAACAAATTTGATATGTTAATCTAAAATTTTAACATTAAATTAATTACGATTTCATCTGAAAATGTTGTACTGCCACGTGCCCGATTTTAAACTCATCAAAAATTTTCGATAGCAAAACTTGCCTAATTAAATTTATTCTTCATAAAATTAATGGCTAGTTACATAATAATTGTAAAACGGCTAATTTAGTGATTGTTTAACTGCCTAATTATAGTACTGTTTCAGGTGCAGCACTGTGTTCGTTAATGACCAATATTAGAGAACTTGATTGAAGTAATTTGAAGCTGGGCCCAAATTCCTAATGGGATAGTCAAAATAACAATGCTCCATTCAGGTGATGGTCACATTCTCAACGCGATCACTTTTATTACGCACAGTTAACATAACATAATTTTAATAAACTTTTCCATACTGGGCAAAGAAAAACATTATCGGTACAGAGATGTTAACCACCACCTGTTGGGGGTTGTTGAGGCACCTAATTAATCGCATTTCTATCGCTGTTTGCTTAGTACGAATTTGTTCAGATTTCAGTGCTTCGCGTAATTGCATTACAGTATAAGGGTTAATCGCACTGTGCAAGCTTAAAAGCTCTAAATCCGTTTTTGCAGCAAATCCGGATTACACCGTAAACTTTCGCCGTCAACTAACAAGCCTCGAGCCGATTTTCACAATTTTTCCGAACATGAAACTGCGTCACAAAACAAATTTCGCACGCCCCAACACGAAATTAATTCACAAAATAATTTTTCCGCAATCTCGACATGTATAAATGTTAAAAATTTGGCTCACCACGGCGATGGGATCGAGGGTGGTAATGAGGTCCTTGAGCTTTTCCTCGTCCTCCATGTACCAGAATTTCAAATGACGAAAACTCACTGTTCCGTTTTCGTTCCACGTAATGTTGACTTTCTCCTTAGTTTCCTTGAACTTGTAGGGCCCCACTTCTTCGAACTTGAACTTGACACTGTTATTGTACACATCTTGTGGATTTGTCCAATTAAAAAAATAAAAACTCATCCCAAGAGGAAACGGCACTTTCTTCCATATATCGAATATGGAGTTGTCCGGCTTCAATTCCAATTGACTGGTGAGGATGTGATCGAAAATTAGAGGCCACGCAAAGAAAATCACACCACCGCTCACTAGAAGGAACACTGCCAGGGTAAAAGTGTAGATGTAGAACGGAATCGGTTTCTTTGGTTCCATACTGTAGGAGCGTCTGGTCTGAAATAATTGTAAGACCTTGTGAATTTGTGTTTTGTACACACGCGAATTCTCGGCGAAGAACGAAAACTGTAGAGCCGGTTATGGATATTGACTTGCAACTCGTAAATTAATTTAAATTCATTACGGAAATTCTAAAAATATTATGGGTGGGATTTTTGTGGGGCGGCCCCAGCCTATGTAGATAAATATTTATAGCAACTGGTGGTGGTTCTGGTAGCGGTTAGTGACCGAGACGACCTAAGGTGTTATTTGGTAGCTCCACGGTACCTGCTTGAACGTCACAATTGACCATGAAATGTTGATACCTCAGGTTTGCATTTTGGGTTATTAAAAATATAATAATAAGTCACCGACGTTAAAACAATACGACAATAAAATTGTTTTAAAATATTATGTCAAAGTGACAATTGAAAAAGAATTGATTTGTCCGGAGGCTCTATAGGGCTACATTTGATTTAGTGCGAAACGATTGATAATTGTTAGCAATTATTTGAAAGCAAAAATTAAGTTACTCACCACAATGCCGCTTAAATAATTATGTATTTAAAAAAATACGTTTTCACTGACAGCCCACCTACTTATTACAGTGACTACGTTGACTATCATTGGTTCTTTAGACGTATAAAAATATTTAGTTTTTTAAATGAGGTAATTATGTGATTACATGCGTCGAACAGATATGACCCTAGATAAAACCATTAAAACCAATGCCAACAATTTTTCATTATATCGCTAAATAATACGTGAGATAAATGGTATTTTGTTAAATAATAAATGCAGCACAATTAATTCCAAGCCACGATTCGGCATTTTTACGTAATTCAGGTTTCTTTCGTGCAGAGAGTGCAACGTCGTAAAAACAAAGTAACTTGTATAAAAAACGAGTTTTCTTGTCGACAACTAATGAGCCTATTGAACAAATAATATGTTGCGTAAGTTTTTTGGACACAACGCGTGCTTCATAATGACGATTAAAATAAAAACTATAATTACCTTAAAGTAGTTAATAGCAACATAATTTTTTAGTTTGTATACTTGTGCGGTAGACAAGGTTTTTCAAGTTGTATCTCTCGTGATTCAATGAATTGCAAAAAACAATTTTTTCAAAATCTTATCCTCCGAGGAAGGTCGTGAAAAGACGACCGAAGCGTAAATTGAGACGTTCTCCATCCTTCCAGTGAATCGCTTGAGATGCAAGCCAAAAATATAATTTGTCAGTGACTTATGACTTCAATTAGACATAGTTTACTGCTTAAACCTTTTTGAAAAATTTATTATTATTAATAAGGGATTGCAATATTTGGCCCCTGAATGAGTTTATCGTAAATTACTATTATCTGCTATGATAGAAAGAAGTAGAAAAATTTAGTAGAAGCAAATCGCTGTCGTCAATAGTTCTATTTGAGTTCAACTCAATTTGATAAGATATCAAACTACTTTGAACTTTAACGTGTGACGCCAAATGAGACTTATTGATCAAGAGCATCATTAGTTCTACTTTTACAAAAAACAGGTCCTCGAATAAGGTCAGGGCTTGTCTTCTGGCTGCAATTGTTCAAAAACTTTATTAAAGTCAGGAATTTTATTTTAAAGCCATTACCTGACAGCTAATCAATAACAGTATATACAGAAACGCTACTGGACCATTTTATAGTGAGTCTAAAAATGATTAAGTGCAAATTAAAATTGGAAACAATGTAACTCCTTATTTAAGTGCATACATTAAAAATATTATATATGTATGGTGACACAACAAGAGTTTGGAAAAGGTTTTAAGAAGGATAGAGATGTAAGTTTATAATTGATTACCTAACGTGCACCTAAATTTATTTAAAGCCAAATAAGTGAATTTTGTTAATAATGAAGATGAAAAGGAAATAAAAATATTACTTTTTTTCTACTGACTGATTTTAGTTAGACACACCTAAAACATATTTTATGCAAGATTACAAAGTATTCGATGAAATGTAAATTATTCAATCGTTTGCATATTCAGACAGAATACATTTTGGCAACTTATCTATAATTTCTTGCATATAAATTAGGTATGCATAAATTAGCATAACGATAAGAACGGAACTAATTGTTATTTATGATAAAGAAACAGAGGACAAAATTTTTGAGTTGTTCTTTGAGAAATTGGCATTTCTAAACCGAACTCATCAGATTTTTGCAACATTCAGCCGTATTCTTTATTCTGTATTGGCCTAACATGGGGTGTTTGTCATTAGAATGTGACCGTCCCTTCAAATGTGGACACTACCGGTTACATTCGAATGGCAAACAACCCATGTTAGGTCAAGCGTCTGAGATACAGAATACGACTAAATGTCTCTAGTCTTTGAAACGCGTCGTCCTCGTCCTTCGCAAAGATGGTTATTGCTGTAGGTCAAAACAATGATTTTGTTTATCAGATCTTTCAGTATCTCGTTGATCAAGCGTTTAAATATAACGAAGAAGTTATGTAAAACAAACTACTCTTTTAAAAATTCTTATTGCTTTTTCATTTCTTCAAGTTTCAACATCTTTGTTCTCATCTTTTGTTTATGCATTCTGCGTTTTTTTGAGACTTTTTTTTATTCACCTTTTTCCTTTGTCATGTTTTTTGTTTATTTCTCATTTTTTTCGTCTTACTATTGTTGCTAGCCATTTAAAAATAATTAACGTTTAAATAATTAACATAAGATTGATTTATCGCTTTGGGGTCATTTCTTAATATTGCAGAATTAAAACATCGTTAAAAAGAATATATTTATGGTTGCAATCAAAGCTTGTTGAAATTTATAAACAATCACGTCATTACTAGGTCACAACACTTTAATAACGATCCGTCGAAGAGCCCTGGGAATTCGAGATTCTTACTCGACAACACACCATAAGTCAGGTATGACCAGAACGCGGAACCAGAAGCAATTTAGAAATAAGGCGAATTTAGTTAGAATTTCCCAATCAAGAAACCCGATGACGGATATAATTGCATCAACGCGGCCGTGACAATTGTTGCATTTATGCGAGTGTACGTGCGATTAAGATTTTCCCAAAAAAATGGAAATTAAACAGAAAAGCGATTAGGCGGAGAGACAATAAATGACAAAATCTGGCAAAGTTTAAGACGACCGTGTCAATTTTCGAATGACCACTTGTGGATTAGTTTTTCAAAATTGTTACGAAAAGCTTACCATGACCGTGCGATCACCACTAACCGCACTCTAGGCACCGAACCGAGTCATCGCGCATTGACCGTTGATTAAAAAACAAGTTAATTTATATAGAAGCACCGCTAATTTTTCCTAGCCTCCAAAGGTGAAGTGACTACTTGACCCTTCGTTAACTTCATTAACCAAATTTACATCTCCGGCAAAAATCACGCACCACATTCTAAATTATCGAATTCTTTAAGTTATAATTATAGACGAACCAAGGGACAATAACAAAACACCCACCTCGATGGCAATATCGTGAACACTGACAGGTTATTAAAGGAAAACGAACGTCGCCTTCTAACAGGATTAAACCTACCCTTGGGGACTTGTATGTTGCAATCCGAACGAAATTTAAATAAGCCACCACCAACCACTTGTAAGTTATCACAATAACTATACTTAATAGAACAGCCACGGTCGAACTGGCAACTTGCTGCTATCCCATCACTTTTGTAACGTTTGATTTTGATAATGTAGGTACTTGCGTAATAATGGATCGAAAAAAGTTTACAGGGGCTAGTGTGGCTGCCAAGTTAGTTGCTAGCAACTTGCTTGTATAGTGCTAGTGGTTATCTGTTGTGAATGGAATCCAAGGTGATTTTGTTGTAAAAAAGAACCGAATAAAAACTTATCTATTGTCGCAGAAACAAACATATTCATAGCTGCACTTTAGCGCTTGCAGAGATTAGGAAGCGTTGATATTAATTTTTCAACGCGCAATACAACTTAAAAAGTGGTCATCATGAATGCTATTAGAAGGGTTGTGACTTTTTATCGAGTACTTAATGAAATCGGTAATTTGTTGAAGAAATTAAAATTTTTCACCAGACTTTCTTATGTTCTTGATTAAACGCATATTATTGCAGTCTGATGGCTGCACGCAATTAATTTTATTAAGAATTCTTGTTAGTCATTAACCCAAAAATATATTTTCTATTTCACTGTTAAAACATAAATTTTTGAAAACATATTTTTGCAAAATTAGCGATTAATGTTTTTTCACTTCCTCTTCTAAGTCATTATACTTTTCGTGGTTTGGTCCTCCATCTGTTCTCTCTGTAGTTATCTCTTTGGACGATTTTCAGCGTAGCCGTGATTATCGATCTGCCCTTCATGTCGAAATCATTATGAGGAATAATGTTGAAACGAGAGATTTTTGATGATTATGTCGAAGATTTCATTTCACCCTAAGTCTTTAGCTCGGCGGAGTTGCCAGTGGATACGAACTTCATTCTTTTGCGTCAACATTTTTTTACTAGTCATTTATTGAAGATTAGTAATGTTCAAATGCATGCATGCGTTAGATGCATCGTGTATCTATATTTGTTCACAAATTTTGCATCGATTCGTGCTAAAATAATGTTATAAATTTCATGACCAAGTTAAATTTCTACATTTTTCATAAATAAATTTAAATCACTTTCTTTTTCTCATTTCTTCTCTTCGATAGAAAAGCCTTTTCATTTTTTCATAGAACAAATCCGCTAGAAGTAGCTCATGATGAAAACTGTTGACCGAAGATATATAGCTTTCGATGATAACAATTGCCGTAACGTTGCTTTCAAGAGTATTTTTACAAGAAACTCGATAGTTTTATAAAGCTTTTCAATTGAACACAATAACTGACATGTTTTTCTACTCTATTAGTCACATAATCATGACAATTTTTTTCAATTTGCGTTTAGTCCTTGAAGAATTAAAAAAAATATATTTTTATTTTGTTTCTTGTTGCAGGAAGTCTCAACTAAAATGCCAAAGACGAAAGAAGCACATTTTCGAGTGCATTTAAAGGACCTACGTCGACCGTTTAAAAATTCGGTGAGTCGTTAAGTTTCTGTAGTTCTATTATTTCCATCTAAAATGTGGAACTAAACTACTCACTTTATGTCTTTGCGAAATTATATTCTATTTACATATTTATATTAAAATGTCGGCTGGTTATCGAACTGGCACTATTGTTTATATTTAGAGAAAATCTTAATCGCCGCTAATTAGAACCAAAACTATTTTCTCAAACTTAGATTTCTAATTTTCTTATCGCGTTATTTTGACGTTTCAAATCTCTATTATTTGTTTGAACAATTATATAAACAGCCTTAAATTTTTTTTTTAAAAAAGTATGAACTTTGAACTTTTTTTAGTGGCAGCTACTACATTCTGGAATAATGTTATAAAATTCAGTTACTACTCAAAATTTAGCTAGTTATTATTATTTCTTCGTTATTTATAAATCAGATTTAATTAGTACCTACAATCCAGGATTCTGCTGTATAGAAATCATATTGATTGACAAGTCTTATGAGCGTTACTATGAAAATCTCAACAACAACCTTCTTAACTTTTTTAGTTGCTTTTTTGGCAATACTTAAATGTTTTTCAGAACAATAAATTTACATTTTTTAGAAGTAATGGGATATTTATAATAACTGGTTCATATAAGTAGGTACTTTGAAACTTACATAAAAATTGTTGAGACAGTTCCAATAATATCAGTTGTCATCTAAGTTTATCGACACGTGTTATGTACCTATATCTTAAAGCAGAATATGTTTAAGTTTTTTGGTTGGAAACTATGTTGTTGTCATCAACTTTAATAATTTGCATAAATAGCTCAAAATAGTGGCAATATTTCAACGTCTACATATTAATTATAGCTCGACTTACTCATTAAGAACGTGTGTTGCCATTTATATTGTTAGGTTTTTTGAATAGTTAAAAACTTATTTTATTATTTTAAAAACACGTTGTATTGTCGTAAACATCGGTGTATATAAGCCTATAGTACACTAACGAGTTTTTCTTCAAGATATTTATAGGAATTGTGAACATGAGAATTAACGTTCAATACTTTCACAGTAGTCAATAACGCAATTTTCGATTACCTAATTTCTGAATTGTAAATTTTGTAATATCTGTTGAATGTTGAACCAGAATGGCACTACTGGCACTTATTAATTTTTTCTTGAGGAATAAAAAAAATATTCTTCATCACAAATTTGTAAACACAAGTTCCCTCCAAAACTCTTGACGTCAGATTGTTCACACATAAACATATTATTGTAGTTTGGTCGTAACTAATAAACCTTGCAATTTAAAAGTCTCATAACCAAACAAACTACTTCTCCAAATTAAATTATTATAGATAAAATCGAGGACGTCAAATAACCTCTGTCAGTGTCTTTTTTTTTCAAAAAACCGTTACGCATTACTAATGGCATAACTCACAGACTCTTCGGCAGCCAATGTAACGGTTAAAAAAAACAATTATGTAAGTTATTAATAGGTATAAAAGTTAAACGTTTAGTTTTTTTGCATCGAAACGATAAGAGATGTCTTGTGATTTAAGAGCATAGCATGTTCATTCACAAAGATCAACATTTGATTTTTCTTTTGGTTTCTATGGATATTGGTCTAATTAGAAATTTTTATTGTGTATGTTCTATGCAAACACTTACGAGCTATTTTTAAATTTTGCATTTTGTTTTATAATATTGTGGCAACAACTTACCTTTCGAAAAATGTTTCCTTTCTTTGTAGGTACGAGCAGTATTGATGTTAGGATGCAGGCATTTTTACTGAAAGAGAGAACCGGTTTTTCAAAACAAGAAACGTTGAAGTTGTTTTATTGGCAAAGATTTTATGCACTGGTCGCTGCTGCACATTAACCTCTTCAGTGTGACAATCTGAAGAAAACCAGAAATTATGCATTAACGTACCTGAGGTGCATCGAACTCACGGGGTTTCCCAACGCAAAAACATAACCTTTGTGGTGACTTGCACAAAATTTAACGTAGAAGGAAACAACTTGATAATTTTAATTATTACTCATTACACTTAAGATTTTGCTTTACTTATTCAATTAGTAACTTACTTGCAACTTCTCCTAGTAGATATTCAGCACCTTGAAAACTTCAAGAAAGTTTGGTAACTAAATGATTTTTGACATATTCAACTCGTAATGTGGAAAACTTAAGTCTTAAGTGCATGAAACTTTGATGGGTCTCTTCTGAAAAATAAATTTAAAATTAATTTTTTAATTTTTTAATTTGTTACACAGTTGTTTGGGAGTCACTTGGAAACAAAACAACAAAGCAAAAATATATGGGCGTTGGACGCAAACCTGCCACATGCAAGATAGTAGATAGTGGGGGTTATCCTTGTCCCTGGCAAGTTGCTGGTAGGTAATTAACTGACATTACAGAATGCTTTTGGGTTCAGGGAAATTTGTGTGTGCATTGTAAGGCTGCATATCGACAACCAAGGGAATTAGGGCCGGTATTGATCGCGGTCAATGAAACAGCCAGAGCTAATAATAATGGTTTATTCAGTACAGTTTTTAAGACATTAATTTAATGTTTATTATTGGATACTTAATACAATGGTGGTTAATTCATCGATCCACAACTCTAGCAGTTTCCGGCTACATCTCTATTCCTTCTCGTTATATTATTTTATTAATTATTCGTTAATGAGTAGGTACATAATATGTATTAACTTGGTCTAATTGGGTTTGAGATATAAAATCGCGCACCTAATTCTTCAAAAATCCTCCCGCTGATTGGCGGTGAAGGGACAGGTTTCGTATAAGTATATATTTATTTACATGAGTATATATCGAAATCGAACGCTATCTAAAAATACAATCTACACTTAGGTCCCAGAATAAGTAGAGCTTTATGAAATTTTGATTATGCGATCAATATTTCATTTCTAGTGCTTTTGTTGAAACGACGACGACCCGTCCACTCGGCCGAGAAAACAGGACAATAACGCTTAATTCAGCAAAAGAAACTTTCACCTGACGGCTGATTTCTGCCGGCCCGGACCGAGAGGACCGAAGCGTCTTTTTGGTCCTATAAGCGTTATATAAATGTATCACAATATACAGTAAAATACAATACGTCTTAACATCCATCGTAACGTCTTGTGCGAATCGGATGGAATCGTGCCAAGTTATTTGTCGAATAGTTTTCCGTTCGCAGCCTCGCCGATTTCTCGTGTAAATATTATGGCCTTTATATTAATGCGATATTATTATTTATTTTTTTATTAAAGTGGAGAGAACTGGTAAATATTTGATTTCGGAAATGATTATGTGCGATAGTGATATGCCGCGTGGTCGTAATGCCGGCAACGATTTTATTAAGGCTGTGCTATCAATTCACCAGGTTCTTGCGTCGAAAGGCATACCGTACGGGATGTAGGTAGGTTCTTGAGCAACGAGATTTGTGCCAGGACGGCTCTGCGCCGAGCCCCCACCACAACGGACCAAAAAATTTTCACAAATTTTTGCTCATTAGATTCCTTTTCCACAATAAATATAGATTTTTTCAAAAATATTTTCTGTTTTCACTCAATTGTAAAGATGTTGCAACTCTTATTGAGATGGCCATAAATTCTTAAGGGTGCAAAACTAAAAAATCACAAACTCTAATTTAGGTTCAGTTAAAATGGGACACGGTTAAATTAAATTTTTTAGTTGCAGTTTCTATTCAATAAAGCAGCCCAACTCTATTCGCAACTTGAAATAAGAGCAAAATAGGAAGAAAGTTGGTCCAGTTTCCGGAACTATGTAACAAAGTAAATTCGTGAACTAGCGTCCGACTAGCAATGATAAATTGGTTGCTTTTATCCCCAGCTGCAAGTCTCACGATTAAACGTCTTTTGCAATATTATCAAAATTGTTACAATTAAAAGTTTAAACGTTGACTGTTTTTTGAAATTTCGGGGAGTTGGACGAAAATAGTGATTACCCAAATTTGTTTTGTAGGAAAAAAATACTATAATTGGTCGAAAATCGAGACTCTACACGTTATACTGCCGGAGATAATTATTTTGCAGTGACTGGCCGCAAAATACGCAGATTTACCTGCGGCGCTGCCGCGCACTTTTGGTGGAGGCGCCGGGCGAATCCGCGCCGCGCCTCCAACGCCTCCGAATTGACCTCGTTGTGGTGGAAGCTGTCAGGTTGGAAGTAGGTCACTTCCAACAACCGATTTTTAACCCCACTTTTAGCCCGAACAATCTCTTGTACGTATAGAAAATATAATCTCTGAAGCACCAACAGAATTAAAGCTGTCTTTGTTACAAAAATACGATGTCTTCATCATCACACATCGGAACTTTTCAGTCCTTCCAACAGCGGCGCCGTGATCCTGGTTTCATCCAGACAAATAAACACCGGCGAAGACCTATCTTCCTCTTCCGGTATCGAACATCTCCTGTCGAAACTGACCGCGCTAACGTCCAAACTCGTCGCCATTCTGTCCGGTTTCGGTTTTTCTTTCGGTGGCTGTTCGAAACTGCGTGAGATTTTCGGAAATCGCACCGATGGCAGTTCGACTCGAACTTCCGACGGTTCCACGTGCGTTTCGAAACTGATTATCGGTTGGTGATGGCTGCACGACGGCTTTTCGATGTTGATTATTGACGATTTCCGGTCGAATTTTGGATGATCGAAACTGATGAAGTTGCGATGGTGACGGGGATGTTCGAAGAAACAGGAGGAGCGGCGAGCGCGCGGCGGAGGTGGCGGACGTTCGATGGCGATGGAGGGACGACGACGGGGACGTTCTATCGTTATCGAAGGGCGCCGGTCGCGGTTCAAAATCGGTATCACCGATCCTGCAACAAGGACAACGTACAAAAATAGAGAGATTTCGTTGGCAAGTGTCCGTGGGGAGCGGAAAGTTGTTACGTGCTGGAAAATTGGGAGTCTGATAACAGGCCGAGGTGGAGGCTGGAAAAAGTCCTTGCAGACGTTTCTATTGAATCGGTATAATTTAACAGTCTACGACTTCTATTTTGATATTTAAAAATTTTTAATTGTATTTTTCAGACATTCAATCTCTTTTTGTGGATGCTTGATAAGAACTGATAGCAAATCTTGTGGTTAAAAGATAAATAGAACTTTTAATCTCAATGCAACTTGCGTCGTCTTTTTATCAAGCAATTCAATGACGCGTGTTAGTTTACAGTAACGGGATTTTACGCTGAGCATGAAAAATCTGCTTAAATTTCCGCTAAAGCTCAAGCCTCAGCTGGATCTAACTGTTAAATACTAAAATAGTTTCCAATCCCTCCACTACCGCCGTCCTGTTAACAAAACAGTGCTGTGCGATATTTTGTACCTTTTCTATTACCTGAAAGCGACGTTGGACTGGTCTCGTTGACTATCAAATGCTGGATATCCATTGCAGATTTGGCTCGTCGCGGTGGCGGGTTCAAGACCACCATCGTCGAACTGCCCACGAACACCGAATTCTGCCTAGGCCTCCGGATAATCGGCGAGGGCAACGCCGACAAAGGATCCGTCAGCGCGTTCACGTTATATTTCGAAAACGACATCCTTTGCTGTAACACAATTATTCAATTAACATCCAATAGTCCCGATCCGAACCGGAAGTCGCCTGATTACCGCGTTATCGGGGCGAAACCCAAAATTTCTACCCCCTCCCCCAAACCAAGTTATTTACCGTCGAAATTAGATCGACAACGCGCGACGAACGAAAAGAGAGAAGAGAATAATTTCCATCACATCTGCGAAATTTCCCCCAAACTCACTTTGTCCTTTTTATTGAATAGAAGCGACAGTTTTCTTGGGGAAAAATCGCGCTTCGATTAGCCCAACTATAATTGAATGAATCTCTTTCGATTATTCCGCGGCGATTTTTAATTTCGTTTTCGCTTTGCTTGCGTTCACCAATTTTGTGTGTGCGGCATGGAACAAAGGAAATTAATGCCGACCTTCTCTCGAGGCTTATATATGATGACTCTGTTGGGGAATTCCAGTTGGAAGATCCTTAAAACCTCCCTGTCTGAAGCTGGGGAGCACCGGCATTAGTTACAGTCTCGTTCCGGACGGGCCAAGGCGAAGGAGTATTGGCACGAATAATTGGTTAAGAGCAAGTAAAGGATGATTAATTGATGCTGGCCGAATGATCTTAATCGCGTGTCAGTTTTGACGCAATCAGTTATTTACTGTTTAAATTGATAATTGAACAACGCACGGGCGGGAATTATTCAAAGCCTCGCTGTTTTCAGAATCGATCTCCGTTTACTAATTAGGAGAATAATGCAATTTCAACAGACTTGCACCTATTACAGAATCTACAATAATTTTTGTTTAAAGAAAGCATATTTTACAAGTTTTAGTATAATTTCTTTATTTGCCGAAATCGCTATAACCACTTTTTTGGCAGTTACTCTCGAATCTAGCAACAAAAATACTAATTAATTTAGGAAATCTTCGAAATTGCTCAGAAGCGACGTAATCTTGGCCATTAATTATGGACTTAATTAATTTACTTAATTTTTTCCCGCCCGAGTTGTCCTTGCTCCTGGATCACCTTCAATGGCATTATCGCAAAATATTAAATTAAAGCACCAATTATTATTATTCCTTCACTTTCGGTTGATTGCCTAGGTCAACATTGAGATAAAAAAGCATAAAAAATTTAACAATCACTCTTTCTGGTAGCAATAATATTATTACCAACACCTAAATAGATTTTACAACTGTATTGTGGTATCTGCACACGCAAATTGGTTAATTACAATGACATTGGCGTAATTTGACTGCTAACCAATTTTTGCCAGTCATTCCAAGTTGAGATGAAAAAACACGAAAAAAGAAACGCAAAAGTTATTTAAGTTAGCCGCTAATTATGCATATTTATGCCTAACACACACTTACGCAAAATGATGGCGAAGATTAGTTTACATGAAACGATAAAAATTTATCAGCTGATAAATATTAATCTAAAGATTCAATGATTTGATTAGACCTTTTCTAAATAGTCGGTGAACAAAAAAATGTTTAAACTAAAGTATTTAATCTTCCTGTCGGTTATGTAGATCGCTGAAGGTAAAGAAAATAATTTGGTTTGGTGCTTTGATTCTGAGAAATGGACTGCAGAGTCCCTTTCGTGAAAGTGCAGAAATTTTACGTTGCTCGTAAACTGGCATTATGACCCAAAAGTCTGCGTCAATTCTCGACGAGCGCATGTAGAAAGAAGCTTCCGTAATAGCAGCTTGACAAAAATGCTTCCATCAACAACTAAAATTAGGCGAAATCCGGTTGAATCTCTGGCAGAAATTAACTATGGTGTGCCAGTGGTCGTGAAACTGTGGCGGTTCGGCTAAATCGTGCACTATATTAATCCGGATGTTTGCGAGAGTTTTTGTGCTTTTGTCTGTAGACATAACAACTTTTTATGGTTAGCAAAAGTTTCGCATATTATTTGTATCGGTAACTATAAAGTTATGCAACTTTAGATACCTAGTTGTTTTTCATATTTTGCTGGTAAATTTAAAAGTACGAACTATACAAGGGTAAACTGAAAACTTGGAATGCCCAATTTAGAGAAATAATTCTTGTGACGTTAGAGCTTCACCCAAGTAACGACTTAACGACTATCTTAAGTTTTCACAGGATTTGGTGCCATTAGATTTTTTTAATAACAACACACATTGTTTTTGACTGACAATAAAACCAATTGAATTGCAATCGATCTGTTCTTTTCAACTACTAAATTAAATTAACATTATTAACTCGCAAACATTTGGATAATACGTAGACAGCGCAACGCAAGCTAAGGGATGATGAATTTTGTCGATTCAAATTTTTACAATCATCTGCCGCCAATTTCGTTTGTCAAGTCACTAACAAAGTAGTTTTAAGCTTTCGTTGGGCTCATGGCTCAAAGTGATTTTTGTGCAGCCGAACACACCAACAAAATTGAACACCCCCTGCTGTCGTCGTCCAGACCGATCCTTTCCTGAAGGTTTGATCCGATCCTAACTGGTTGCTGCTAAGTGTTCGTGCTAAATCTAAGCCTACCCCTACTTTCCACTAATCACTAGCACATACAGTCGTCGGTTTCTGGGTCCTGGGTAACGTGTTGCTCACTTGGGGCGTGATCCCTGGAGGACTTAGCGGTGCTAAAGGACACGACAGTCGGTGGGGCTGCTGGTGGAATTTGGGTTGGTAGGGTTCCAACATGCGAATTTTGCCCCATCGATTGAAGAACAAGGCGATGGCGGCCACCCATATCATGAGAACGAGGACCACGAGCAGCACCTCCTCGACACGGACTATCACCATTGGTCCATCTGGAACGTTGCGCTAATTGAAGCTGATAAATTTTGTTATCGCGATCGATTTGTTTTTAGGGGTCATTTCTTGTGCAAATCGGGGTCGGTTTTGTTTGCAACGAAATTAATTTATGGAGGAGATAATCCGAAGAGTTCGTTATTATGCAAATTTTCAATTGATTCAACCAAGTTTTGAGGGAGACCTTAAACCGCGGGATGACCAGAATGAGGAGTTGTAGAATTAAATTTGCCTTGACTTATGAATTTATCGGAATAAATGTTTCAAGGATGAAATAAGAAAATAGTTAAGATATCATCTCGTCGCCATCTACAAATCGAAAACATGTTTATTTATGCACGACGTAAGAGTTTTGTTTTTAACACTTGTTGCGTTAACCTTTTCAAATTATTATAATCTAACAGAATTTAGTTGCAACGTACAGGAGTGTTATTAAGCGCGCACCCTTAAAATTTCAATTAAATTCTGCTGCCTGGATTCGGAAAGGTCGCGACTCTTCTTGTCCTGGAGGAGTGTCGGGTTGGGGCTTTTAGCGTAATGTTGCGGTAAAAGCGGTCGTTCGTCAACGATAGGATGGGCTGCTCGCTGTAATATCGGGCTCGTCAAGATAATAACATTATTACGTGATAACGGAACCAATTATTATTATTGTACAGTGCACCGGTTTGTTGTTGGCTCGCCTGCAGATGATCTATATTTTGAAATGGCTTCGTTAATATTTCATTAAACGCTTTCCCGACTGGAAATTGCGTGCTTTCAACTTATTGTTTTATTTGAAATTGTCTCTCAATTTTAAGTTGCAAGAATGGTCTGGAAGTCGTCGAGCTGTCTTTGTGCGACTTCTGACGTTAATTGCTCTTGGATTTCTTCCAAACTACTTATTTTACCGATTTAAGGTTAATTATTTGGCAAATCGTCAAACAACTGCTTGACCATCGTCAGCGACATTGGGCCACAAGGCCGATACCGGCTCTGAAGGGAGAGAGTGGTTTTAACAAGAAAAAAAATGATCTAGAAAATTAATGAATCTCTGTTGCGAGATAAAGGTCGATACTCCTTTGGAAACTCGTTCGATTAGATGTCTGAGAGTTAGTTGAAGAGTTTTGTAGTTTGGTCATGATCAGATTTCACAAAGGCGCTCTATAATTAAAGTTTTTTCTTTTGAACAAGTTGCCATTAAAATGAAATGATGCATTACCCCCGACAGAATTGGTAGGGAATGAAGTTGTGCCAAGAATTGCACGAACAATACGTATGCAAGCCGCATAACCAGTAGCTGCAGTCATGAAGTCGATTATACGTATAACTTCAGATTTGGGTTTGATCCAAACGATTTGCTAAATTGTCCAAACTGGAAGTTGAGAATATGACAAAATGTTGGTTCTGTTGTAGGACGGATTCAAATTGAGTTGAAATTTAGATTTAGTTAATTTGCACGCATAATAAAACGCTGAATTTTTGACAAAGATTTTATAATATTTTATAGATTTCCAGCAAATGTTGTTAGTTCCTACAATATAATAATGGCAATTTGTAAATTGTTAGTTGCTCATTGACGTCTTCGCTTTTAGCTTACAGCAACCAACCGTTGTGATATCGTCAAACATCGTAGCTGATGACGACATTCCTCCAAGCGCTCGTAAATAATGTCACCGTGACGCTTTTAAATATTAAAAATTTTAATTGTCACGAAACTCAATTAACATTAATTAATGCGCAAAAACCGTTGTGTACAATTAAAATTTAAAAAATTCCTCTCTTACAATAATAATATTTTACCTGCCGCCGGATAAGCGGGAGTGTTGTTGACCAGCAGTGCGGTGGAGTCTCCCGATCGGTGTCCGGACGACGCCTCCTCGCGGACCTCCACCTCCATGCCCTGGGAGATGCCACCGTGGCCCACCTCCCACTCTGCAAAACCGACACAAATCGACCGATCAAACAGCCAAGACAGCTCCTGATTTACAAGCCAAAGGTCCTGCCATCCTTAATCAACTAATCAAAGGGGCATTCGGGAGGAAGAGATAATAATCGCGCTACGTGCACCCTACCGACCTGACTAGAGCTCATTAGCGTGCGAGACCAGAAACCTAAAGGAAGAGATCCGGATCTACTGCGAGTCTCGAGGACGCTTCACAGAAGCACCGAGTGTTCTTTCTTATTAACCGCGGAAAAAAACTGACGCTGATGAAAAAGCGGCAACTTTTTTCTTAGGCCCCCGCAGATTTTTTAACCTTCGTTACCACTATTCAGAGAATTAATCGCGTTTTTACACCGGTTCCCTCTTTTGAGCTCTCAACGTTATGAAAGCTCTGGAATTGGGGGTGAAACTCGATGATTAACGACATCAAAATTTCGAAAAAACGCTACTCCCTAACCGAAATTACCATTCTAACTGGGAAAAAAACTGTTCGAAGTCGAGCGCCCCATTACCGAGTTTTCGTGTCTTTTGTCAACTCGTCCGGGCGCACGAGCCTCGCTTCCGCCCCTTCAAATAAAATATTGAGGCCACGTTCCGGTGTCGGGCGTGATCTGGCTGGTTATACAGCTTCTCGTCCTATGATGAATGGATGCGATATGTAAATTGATACGTTAAGGGCTCGATTCCGTACAGTTCGGCGAGAGGAAAGTGTATGTACAAATATGTGCATAATTTACATGAGCGGTATACCGGCGTGCACATGACCGTGGGTGGTGGCGTCCAGAGACGGACTTTTCGTGGGCCCGACACGGCCTCTGCCGTCTATCTTGCGCCGCCGAGAGGATTCGCCTCCTTGTGGAACCCCCAGGGTGCGATCTGGAACAAAAGTCACTATAAGAAAATTCCGGACGTAAATCAAGACGATGCGTTGTTTTCATATAGAAAACGTCTTCGCCAGCTTCACGGCGAGTCCATTAGCATACGGTCTCCAGAACATAAGGAAATTTTTCTATCGCGCCTGCTTCTATCGATCAATTTACTCAACCTGCGCCCAGATTGAGGACGGAACCAACTCCACGTCACTTAAATAAGAAAGTCGTGAATTATTAGCTAAGTTGCAATTTTTCGACGTTTCGGTCATCTCGTCGCGACCTTCCATGGTTTCTGAAATCATCTTACGGAAGAGCGATAGCTCTACTCTAGCTAACTGAATGTCGATCAGGTAAATTTTGTAGACAGGTTTTTCCTCTTTTACGATCGCTGTGTATAAAAATAACTTTGCGGCGACAATAATTGGCACCTCTCAAATTTTAATGGTTTGTCGGTGCAACGAAACAAGTCTTTCAGATGAATCGTAATTTGAAATCGCCTCTAACTAAAATTAATTATGCACCAATAAAAAGTGGGATGACTTGCGAAAATTTAAATTGCTTCTGGGTAGAAGTTTTTTTAATAGCAATAATTTTGCGGTATAAACAGACCAATTTTTTACCTAATTTTGAGGATTATTTAATGCCATCATGACTTGCAAGATTCTGATTAGCAAGATATTTTCTTACAACTTTTTCATTCCTTTAAATAAGGTCAATTATTGCGTCCATCTTGAGAAAATAAACCAAACGAAAGATGAAGAAACCAAACTACGACCAGCAAAAAAAGTTGTTGAAGTTTGATGGAAACAAATGCGGTGAATAGTGAGGAATGAGGATATGCTATCAATTCCAGCCGATTCATCAAAAATGTTATTAAATTAGCTCAATTATCCTGATGAAAAGGCAACTTGCGTGATAATTAAAAAAATCAGATCAATTTTATCTTAAAGTTAGAAAAAACTAAAACCATCACATTGCCAAAGACATAATAGAATCAGTTTCGTAGCACGCGCGTTAATCTTCGTTTTCTTCTGCATATTATTATCGGGAATTGCGCCACACTGCGTCCATTGTTGGCCCTATTTTACAACGCCGTAACTTGTACAAAGTTGCCATTTTACATCGGACTTCGTCAAGCCACTTTTACTGTTTCAGCGTCAAAGTAACACCAAGCGTCGAGACGCCCCATCTGCTTCTTTCCCGAATCGGGTGGTATCCGTCGTGCGTTAACCGGAAAAATTGAAAAATTGAATCGATCTGAATGTTTGCTGATGGAGATGATCCATTCAAAACGTCGGATTTCTGTCGGTGTTGATTGTGCGGTTTTCAGGGATGAAAATGATAATAATTTAGCCGGAGTATGCATTAAACTATTCCACGGTCCCGCGAGCACGGGGAAGAGCGGAATGTCATGAGATAAGGGAGTTGGCAATAAAGTAAAACGATGTCAGCTCGAGATAGCGAACAGCTGGTAGTGCGATTATTTATGAACGTTTATTTATGTTTTTAGAGCAAATTAATCCATCCTTCACCTTTTTCCAAATCTCAGAAACTTCAAACAAAAAACGGTCTTCAGTTTGAGTCTCTACAGAGCCAGTAGTTGCTTGCACTTATTTTAAATAATAACTTTGTAGCCTAGTGGCAGTCTTGTGTTCATTCATAAAGTTCATATTACGCGATGTTGTTAAATTTAAATTTCAAATTGCTTAGAGATCTCCCGAAAATTACTATAGTCTTCAAGAAACTGAAATCGAGTCGTTGTTGCGAAGGGAAATTTTGCACAACTTTAAAAAGAGCTTCAGGCTCGTTTTGCAAATTTTTTTGTTTGGCAGCAAACAGGTGAGCAAACACAATTTTACGTGCGCCTGACTCAGCGGTAACAAGATGATTAATAACTCTTGAAGCTATTTCTCTTTAAAGCTTCGTTTAAAATCCTTTCAACAAAGTTGTTGTGAGTTGCAAACTTTACCTGTCAGTTCAACAACTAGAAAATAAACGAATTTTCGAAAATTCTGTCCATTGTCTGAAAAGTGATGACCAGAATCTCTTCGTAACGATCCTAGAATAGGAGACAAAGTGAAATTTAGACTTTAGACTAACAACAAAGTTAAGTGCTAGTCTAAAGCCGAGCACAGACTATCAAACAAGTCAGTCGACCTGAACCGTGACCGAAGTCTCTCGCTGAAACATCAAAGGATGTTGCAAAGTTTGGCTCGAATCTCATTTAATGGCACTGTCAGCTGAACATCGAGCTATACCCATACGTCGAATTGATTTACACAAACTAATTACTGAAGACTGAAGGAAAGCACAGACGCGAGGAAGTTGGCAATCCATGAAGTCTGGCTCGCTGGAAAGTTCGGTTTGGCGCTCGGTTTCAGGATGGACGTGATAGTCTGGACCCTCCTTAAGAAACTTTCCAGCTGTTTTTATTATTCAATTGAGTTTTTTTCGCACTTTACTTTCCCAACAACTTTAGGTCCTCATTTAGTTTGGTTTGTAAAACCTTTGGCGTTATTTTTTAATAGATGCAGAACGTTTATTTTGTTGGCGCCCTACCTCATTTTATATTGACCATGCAAAGCTACTCGCTTTTCCCAGTGGACCGAACTTGGCGGTTCCGGCCTGCATTGTCCTCCAGGTACATTACGGCTAATTATTATTGTTGCACGGACCGGACTTTTCCATTAATTTACTGGGGCATTGTCAATATTGACGCACTCGACCGCACACAACAAACGTTTGGCCAGCGCCACATAAAGAAAAATAAATTATTACAAAGACACAGGAGGTAAATAGGAGTAAGTAACTAAAATATTTATGCGGTACGACGTGTAAACAGTGCTTGATCTAGAATTTAGATGGAACATTCAAACAAACAATCTAGCTGGAGACTGGACGATGGTAATTTGGCCCGGTTACAAGTCAAAAGTTTTACGAAACAAAATGGATTTTTTTCGCACTTTTTTATCACGATTCACGACACCAATCGAGCATCGTTCTATTGTTAGAGAAGGAGATGAGAGGGTGAATTATCGAGGTTTAACAGCTGCTCTGCACGCGGCTTACAATACCGCGAACTATTTAGGTTTTTCGGTTTAATTTGTGACAAAGAAGTTAGCAGCAAAAAACAAGTTTATTGAAGGTAAAAAATTATTGTTGTATATTATGGCAGAGAGGAACGAAATTCAGAAAAACCCTCAGGTTAGTTGTTTGATATAAATTAGGTTCCATATTTTGCTACAATTTGTCTCACAAAAATTTTTTTTTACTGGTGTTAATCATTTTTTACTGCTATGTTAGTAGTTTGAAGAGTATCGATCGTTAATTGCTACTATCTATGAAAATGGTTGTTTGAACACACCAAAATGGGTTTTTTGACGGTTATTGACTTGTGATTATTTAAATTTGTGACCTCTAACCTTCACACTAATTTACACGAACGTTTCGGCATTATTTTTTTTTTGGTTACCTGGTCATTCATTGATTGCATTGCAGGCAATCACTCTATGACTTTTTACGTCAACAAGTTAAAATTTTGTTTCCACTCGCAGCTGCCAATTGATTAGCAATTTTAGTATCTATTTAATATTAGAACTGCCTTAAGGGGTTTTTCATCTAACACACCACAGTTAGATTCGGCTATAGATGTAATCATGATGACGATCTATGTCAATGAACTTAACTCATGATAACGGTTTTTTTATTTGCCGTTTTTGTCAAGTTCTGATCCATGGCCAGATAGCAACGCACTATTATTGTTTCAAACAAAAACACGCTTAATAAAAGAACGTAAACATAACATTTACTTTTACTCAGTACAAAAAGAAGATGCTCTAGACACTCTTTGAAAAAAAATTTGCAATATTGTTAGCCAACGAGTAAAAAACTGGTGGTTTGAGAATCATCAAAAATTTCTAATTTCCTTAAAAAATTTAAGAGTTTACGGGAAAACTTCTATGAAATTATAACGCCTAATAAAATTCAGAAAGCTGCAATTACTGGACCAACCAAAAAAAAAATATTAATTTTGCTTGCCAGAAATAACTAGAACTGGTCAACTTGTCAAAAGGAAATAAAATTTGTTTCTGAAATTGTACTAATTTGTCCTTTACTTTAATGTCAAAGTACTTAATTTATCCATTTCACTTAATAGTAGTCGTCAATAAAATGTGTATTATGACACAAGATAATGACTGCAAGTTGGAAGTGACAATAATAATGACTTTGTGACCACATTTTTTCGTTGTTGAAATTTCTACTAAACTTGATAATTTTGTTTGCAAATTGTCCATAGCGTAATTAATATAAAAATAAATTTGTGGTGATTGAAAAAAAAATTGAATAAATATTGGGAAAATCTTTTTTCCGTTGTGATTTTTCTTTTTTAAGCTCCAAAACAAGCTTCAATTGTCGCGAACAAAGACCGAACAAAATAGTCGTTTACATTGAAAGCTTCGTCAGAATTTTATATTTTCGATTTGCGCCCGGCTGCACATTGAAAAGGTCGGTCTGTTCCACGTCCGCGTTATTGCCCAATAAATAAATCAAGTCTTCCTTGTCTTGAGCGAAAATAACTGCAGGAACATGTGTACTTGAATCGATAAACTGCAATGGTTGCCCCAACTAACTAGATGCGTGTCATTAACCCATGGGGTTTGTTGAACTCCCAGAAAGACGCAGGAATCAGATCGAAACTTTCCTGGATGAAGCTCTAATAACCGACCGGACCTCGACGAACCGGGAAATCCTCTCTTCCTACCTTCTGGATTGACGTTTCGACGTGTTTAATTAAATAAAATAAATTGTTTTTGACCGCCCTCGCACCCCCGGCCGAATCCAATTCTGGGACTTAATAAATTTAACGTTTCACCAATTTACTCGTTTTTATCAAATAGTGATGTTAATTGACTTTCTGGAAATAGCAAGCACAGTTTTTACGTAACGAGGTGTTATTGCCCAAGCGGCTCGAAATTGCGCCGTTCAAAGATAAACAAAGTGGGCAATGTAATTGGGAAGACCGCGTAGCACGAAACAGCGGCCCGCTTTGATCCGCCAAAACTCCGATTGTTAATATTTAAAATTGCGATTATCCAAATAACGTTGAAGCGATTTCGTTCACAATTTCCGTAACGTTCTCGAACATCGCCACTGTGTCGCATGGATAATGATAATGGCGGTACTTTATTGTCTAGGAACACAATGGCCATACCTACTAGGAATAATGGCCTGATTGCACCACAAACACAATTGGAAAAAAAATTACAATTTTTCTGGTAAACGAGTTAATAAAAAATTACTTCGCAGAGAGCACGCCATCAACGTTTTTCGCCGATCCTCTATTGGAAAAATAAAATTAACGATGTTTCAGGAAAAAATACGAAATTCTCGTTTGCCATCAACGAAGTAATTAACCCAAAAGTTATTAATTGCGAGTTCTAAAGCAACGATTCAACTATGGTTTCAGTCCCGAAATAAATGTTCGGGATTATAGAAGCTTGAAACGGTAGGTTTGAACCCAGCAACCACCAGTTAATCCTAGCTAATTCAATCCGGTCCTGTCAAAAGTTAAATGGCTTGTAATTCTGCAAAATACCCATTGACATAACGGCAACTCTCGAGCGGAACTGGCCAAAAACTAACGACGACAAAGTTGTTTGGTTTATTGACGTTTTAATTGTCTTAACGAAATATTACTCAAAGGATAAGCTCTATGAAACAAAAATTGCCCGGGATACAACCTGGAAATTCTATTTTAGGAAGCAACAACCGCAAAAGCTTTCAAGCTGAATAGTAAATTGGACTATACAATGAAGCAAGTTTACTAAATTATGTAGGTGCTTACATATTTTCAAATTTTCAAGCCTCCTATATTTTTACAGCCTTCCAGCAGTCCGTATTGGAGTTGTGTTTATACGCCATAGCATCTGCAACTGGCAAATAAAATCGAGACTTTACGTAAGATTTCTTCGCCTCGCTTCGTAAGACTTTTTTCGTTACAAATATATTCGGTAACTACTGAACGGTGAGAGAGCGTGTCAGATATCAGCCATTAACGGGAGTTTCAAAGTTGAAACCTATCCACCACACTTCGAGACCTACATAAAGGTTGTTGCTACATTTTATTATTAAAAGAAAAAATTTGAACAAATCCTGAGAATTTTCAAAATCCGACCAAATCGCTGCAAGATTGTAGAAAATTATAAATAATGGCCTCAAAGGTTGTGTTTTAAAAATCCAAGCACAGTCGACGATTTTGGAATTGGGGCTAATCTTACGATAAGATTGATGCTTAACGACTTGTACGTTGTACGAAATCGGATTTCAAGAGCCCTGTAATTTAAACGAATTTGTGCGGCGCCTCCACCATTACTCAGTCAAGAGCGTTACCTTATCGATTCGTTTGTATCCTTGACATTACTTGTTTCAATTCAATCAAAATTATGAAAATTTATCGTCGCTACAACAAAGGAATATTAATTGAGATCAATAAAGATTTCTAATTACGCCGTTCGTACTTATAGGTATACAATAACGCGACATCGAGAAATTCTTGTCCCAATTTAAATTGTCTTTAATAAAAACTTAATTGAATCTGCACTACCATTTCCATTCTCGTAACCTCCCTCAACGCCGGTTTTTTTCTCATTACCATAGTTAAGGAAAACAAAAATTTTATCTCTACACTAATTTTGTTCTGGCTACCGAACGTGTGATGACAATCTTAACCAGTTGACGTGAGTAAAGACCTCGGTCAGATGGCCAGGTCCAGATTGTGACGTACCGGGAAATGTTGTACACAACATTTTTTTGCTCTTTACCAGTCTCAAGGCACGAAATAATTTTATGTGGTAGGTAGTTAATTACGTGCAAAAATTGATCTACTAATCGTCGGCTGGCCCCGCAACAAATTAAATGTCGGAGTTTAGCCCTCCCTAAATAATTAAAATTGGTGAAAAAAATTACCTTCTCCGCTGTTTCCAAGTTCAAGTAATCGAGTTACTACAATTACGTGCAGAGGCAAACAAAATTGCTGATTATGGTGTTACCTAAGATGTGCTCCGTAAAGAAATTATGTTACTGTCACGAGGTTGACAACCTTGTTTGACATAAAAAAAAAATGCTGTTTTTTTTTCCAACTTTATTGCGACACTTTCTCGCTATACCATTTGGTGGAGGGCTCAATGGAAAAATTTAGTTTTAAAGGTCTTGGCCGACGGGCCTCCATAAAGCGGTCACTGCAAGAAATCGCGCTTCTCAATCACCAGTCTCAAGATTGCAACGACCTTCATATTGCAGCAGGGATGCAGTCAGTAACAAGAGAAACCGGACGAACCTCCCGCCAAGATAAATAACTAACTGTAGAAAGAATTTAAGGGTGCGAAAGAGCGATTTTGCGCATTTTTGCTCTATTTCAAATCGAAATTGTGTAGTAATTAATAAAGACAGCGGACTGAATTTCAGTAATTCTTAAACAACGATCTTTGGACTACACATAGATTAAAAATTTATTTAAATAGCTATGTGACTATCGGTTGCGTCTTAAAACTTTGTTTGCGTCCCTCGTAGATAACTTGAAAGAAAGGAGCCAAGCTCATTGTCAGCCTCAGTCGGATTCATTAATTAAATGTTCGGCTCGGGTTGACATAAAGAGCCATCGTTAGGCTCGACAGAAATTCGTCTCTGAATTCAATTAATCTTTACCACCAACCCCATTACCATTCAAAAATCTCCGAATTGAGTCGCGCTAGAACCCACATTTGCCCTAAATACGTCGACAATGAGATGACAGAGTTATCTGGGACAAAGCCAGTTTATATATCAAGTCGTAGAATTGCAACTTGATACCGTCCCCCAACACAAAAAGTCGCTTTAACGAAACAATCCACTTAAAACTCCCACCAACGATGAGACACTCAATCAACCTAATTGTGTTGAAGTCTTCCGGCTCGTTTTTTTCGCCGTCGCCGTGTTTTCGGGGTGATTTTAATTAATGCACTTGATGAATTAATTACGGACAAAAGAAGAGGAGGGGTGGACGAAACAGTAGTTTTGGTGGCGGCGCAATCTCGACGGAACCAGGTGTCACCGCAAGATTTTCGGGGAATTAGGGAGGAACGGGACGACAAAGAGCTTTTCTGTTTGCAATCCTGAAATTCTCGCTTTCAGTCTTGTCGATGCTCCCTCGGCAAAAACTGGCTTCACTGAAAAGAGATTTGATTTTATTTGGTGAATTTCACGGTTCTGGAAACCATCGGATAGAATTTCTCCATTAAATAAACAACAGTATTGAGGCGCTGGTGTTAATGGGAGACATTTGGGGAAAGCTGAGCTCTTTAGATTTTTGACGACGTCTTCATTTATTTTAATGGTGTAGCTTTGAAGCGACCTTGTGGGCCTAAAGTTTCAACCAGCTCATTAATTAAACGACCCTTATTTGTTATCTTATTACCTACTTTTTAATGGTACAAAGAAATAATTACGTTGCATCTGCAATGTTCTTGCGGTTGTGCTTCTATTGGTGTTAATTACAACTTGTTATGCCAAGCGACTATTTAATGTTAGTTAAAAAAATTTAGTTGCAGCCCAATCTAATGATTTAAAAAGTGTCTGAGGTCTTCCGAGTGACTCCCTAGCTAAAATCAGAAAATTTTATAAATTATATAAGTGGTCGGTGCATGTTTACTTTTGACACTCGTTTTTTACTCTTTGTAATTATCCTTGGCACTTAAATTTATTGGCAAGTAATAAAATCGTTGCATTAGAATTGGTTACATGTAGAGGTTTTAAAAAAAATTCTGTGTTTACAATTCAATTAATGCGATAACGTAACCGAATGTTTGTGACACAATTTGATTACAAGTTTAATGAAACGTGCTTACAGGCACACGGTTACAAATAGATTGGAAAGTCGCAAACGGTGACAGCACTATTTGAATAATTATTTAGCATCCAAAATGGCATCGTTAATTAGTAGAATTTTGATGCTAAGTCAAAATTTAACAATACCAGTAGATCCTCAGGCTCATACTTTTGTCAGAAATTTTTTCGCATGCTTAACAAAGACCTCAAAATGCTGACTTGCGTGAAGAAATTCTGGTAGAAGTTTTTTTAAAACTAGATTTTAATTTTAAAAGTTTTCCGATTATTTCCTAATAGAGTTGTCAACTATATTTCAGACACGGAAAAGTAGCTCCAAATGCCGCAGATGTGATTTATCGTCGTATACTTAGAGAGCTTTGCTCTTAGTGTGCATTTCAGATTTCAAAGACGTTTGGACCTATTTACACAAAGCTTCATAAATTAACTTAGAAATTATAATTGCTTAATCTGCCCCCTTGTGAGAGAATTTCTCAGTACCTGTGTCTAAAATTAGAATTTTAATATATAATCCAGAGCGAGTCAAGACCACGTTCTACCCTACTTATTTCTTAGGCGCAAATACGAGTAGCCTGATACTATTTTCAGAGAACTAACATAAAAATATTTGATGATTTCTGACGGTCATATTTCTGTTATTTCTACTCATAACGACTTATAATAAGACCAGCTCAAATTTTAATGTTACAATAACCTAGAAAGAGGGAAGAGAGAGGGGCAAAGCTGCACGACAAAATTGGAGTATTAAAAAAAGCAATACACCCTCGCTGGTGTTGCTAATAAAAAAAATATTGAATCGCGTAATCGAGCCAGCTCCACGTGAAAAAAATTTTGATTGCAAGCCGGCTGGACTGGAAATATTTCGATGTTTTGTGGTTGACAACTCCTTGGGTCAGTACCACAACACTCCAACTGATTGATGGTGGTTGCTTGGGCTGTCATGTTTGTTGGATATTTTATTGAAATTCAAAGGTCAGCCAAACCCATCGCTTTTTCGTTAACGCCTGTCCCGTCTTATTTATTCAAATCTCACACAACATCCCGCTTGATCCCTTCAAGACTTTTGACCCGGTTTTTCGACAGCCAGAGTCGACCCTAATCTCCCTCAATTTTTCACCACCGCCACCAAAGTCCTTTCACAGCAAATAATTACCCGAATAACCGGACGCGATGCGTTTCCCGATAAACTTTGGCCATCCCTGGATTAAAGTCCAACCGCGGATTTAGGCGGACTCAATTCGCCATCACGCCAGCGGTTTATGCCGCCGCCCGACTAAAATTTCAATAAATCAACCCCCAATAATTAAATTCCACCAACAATTGAAACAACGAACTTGTGCAACTAAATAAATTATTTATGGACGATTCTATGATTTATTAATTATCGGTTGAGGGCAGTTGAAGGTAAAAAATGTTACCTTAATCGCGTCTTATCTCTAAAGAACTAGGAAAAAACAACCGAAACTCTCATGATCACGATCACCACCGATGATGAGTAATAAGAAAGTTTCTTTGAAAGCGACCGGAGGCTTTGGGAGCACGTGACAGGTTTACGGGCGTCGCGACGGATACACACTGACGTCCGACAACAACAACGAGGCAACTTTCTCTTCGGTGCGTGCGAACTGGCGCGCAAGCTCCGGACGGTGACAACTCTTGGAAATCGGCTTCATTCAAGAAGACGGGATGAAAAATGTTTACAAATAGCAGGAAGAGGGGGTCGGGGGGTGCTGGTGAAGGCGACGAGGTGCAGTTACTTGGAAAAAATCAAACGACGTCTGGGGACTTGAGTTATGCTTTCTGAGAGCTAGGTGTGCTTTTTGCTGAAATCCCAACAGAGAGCAGATGGTACAGAAGCTTTACGAGAAAAAGGAGCGACATGATCTCCAGACTGGATTTGCACAATAATGAATTTTGACAATTCGACTTCAACAGCACAGGCTTCAAAGGAAATTTCAATTTTAGGTTATTTATGTAATTGGATAAAGTTAACTGTCAAGCGACTCAGAACAGCGTCGTGAGGTGTTAGTTACGATGCCATTTCTGGCAAATTCACGAGAGGTGTCTTTTAAAACCAAAACATAAACTAAATATTTAAAATTTGTTTTTTTATTTATATATTTAATTTTTTTGGCATCAAACTTCAGTGTTCTGTTTAAGAATTATTTTCACAAAGTGTCCTCTGCCTCTCTTCGCAGCTAGATGCTAGCCATATATTCACGTCTGCTTAAAATTATATACAGTTAGTTTCCTTATTGTCTTGTGCTACAGTACTAATAGGGGCTGACAGGGTGAGCCCGCATTAAGTTGGATAACTTTATTCTTGAGGCTTTCACGTCCGTTAAACATTAAAGCAGGATCTGCACCGCGATGATGGCAGAGGAACGGTTATCGTCTAGATTCAGAATTTACCTACCTCGTGTAATCTTAAGAGACACAATAAGCCGTGTGATGCATGGAAATAGCCCCGTTAAGTTTCCAACTAAATTGGTAATAAGGAAATTTTGCACTTAGTCATTTCACTCTCTTGACTTAGTTGGTTAAGTTGCTGAATATCAGCAATGCTTGAAGGTTATTGGCGATCAATTTGAAGCGCCACAAAAAAAAAATGCAAAATTTTAGAAGCACTTCAGCCAAATTATTATTAATTAGCAACGTTTCTGACAATCAAGAAACTTAATATAGTTCTAACTTTTTTTTTCTGACGTCTCGGGGGTGAGTTGTAAAATTTCCGCTGACTTAAATGGGCGAAGAGGTGCGTCGCAGGGAATCGTCTAATTGATCGTGAAAGCCTCCTGCGTCGCATTATCCGCCGATCCATTAATTCCGCGATCCTCGACGGTGCCGCAAACAGTGGCGGCTTGTCCATAGGATCACAGGAGCACGTGCACCCCCACGGCCCCAAGAAGAAAAGAAAAAAATTAAATTTTTTGAAATAATATTATTTTTTTGTCTAGTAGGTTATAGGTAATAATTCGTTAAGAAAAAAGTTAGGCCGCGCTTCGACTCCCAACGTCCGTGTTTCCGTGCACCGTGACTATTTTTAAAACAAGCGCACGTGCTCCATTCCGTAAAGACTTTAGGTATCACCGGGGGGACGGAGGCAAAGGGAAATATGCCGAGAATATGCACAATTTGGTGCACAGTTTCACTGTGCTCCTTAGCAGTTCGGGCTGTTCGGAACTCGGTATTTACGACATTTTGGTGTATTTTACAATTTTACCGTCCAGTGTCCAGTATTAATAACAATGGCTAGTACAAGTAATGTAGGTGTAAATATAAACAATAGTGTAGTGAATATAAAAAAACAATTTGCTGCTTTACCGTTGCAAGAAAAAATTGCTTTCAAGAACTTGGGGAAACCAACACCCGATATTAATATAGTGCATATTACTAACTCTAAGTCAAGACAATATAAAAGAGAATTTAAACGTGACATTTATGAAAAAACCGATTGGATATGTGGATGCGCTGAAACAAATCGTTTATATTGTTTTCCGTGTTTGCTATTTGCTCGTGGTAACATCGAAACTAATTGGACCAAAACAGGTGTCAACGATTTAGGACATTTAGCGCAGAAAATAAAAAAACACGAAAACGCCCAATCACACATTAACGCCCAATTGGATTTAAAGTTACTTGGAAAACAGGACATTAGACAGCAGTTGGACAACGCATATAGGCGCAATATTCAACAACATAATGAAGTGATAGCAAAGAACCGATACGTTCTTTCCAAAATTATCAACTGCATTAAGCTTTGTGGAGTTTTTGAGTTGGCCCTGCGTGGTCATGATGAAACGATGGATTCTTTGAATCCGGGAATTTTTCGAGGGCTCATAAATTTTAGTGCCGAGTTAGATATAGCTCTTAAAGATCACATAGAAAAAGCCACCATATTCAAAGGAACATCCAAAACGATACAGAACGATTTGTTAGACTGCATGCTAGAAGCAATACAAGATACTATTAAAATAGAAATTTCAAGTGCCGAGTTTGTTTCTGTCATTGCTGATGAAACCAGTGATGTTTCATCCATTTTTCAAATGGCGATAGTGTTTCGATATGTACTACCCAATGGTGATCCAGTCGAGCGTTTTTGGAAATTTGTCAATCCTGCTGGCCATGATGCTGAAAGTCTAGCAGATAGTATTCGTGATGTTTTAAAAGAGGTAGGAATAGACAAACCCGAGAAACTCATTTCTCAAAGTTACGATGGAGCTAGTGTGATGTCTGGGAGATCTGCGGGAGTACAAAGAATTCTACAAAGAGACTATATTTACGCCTTCTATGTTCATTGTTACGCTCATCAATTAAATTTAATATTAGCTCAAGCAACAAGCCAAAATCAACAAGTTAGAGTATTTTTTTCAAATTTAAGTGATATTACAAATTTCTTTGCGAACTCACCACAAAGAATAGAAGTTCTAGATAGAATAGTCGGCAGAAGAATTCCACGTGCTTCCAATACAAGATGGAATTTTAAAAGCAGAACTGTTGCTACTGTATTTGAGTATCGAGAAATCTTAATTGAATGTATGGACGAAATAGAAGAAACATCAAAGCAAGCGACAGCAATAAATCAAGCCGGCGCGATATCTCGTATGCTCCAGGATTCCACATTTGTATTTTGGTTAAGTGTGTTTCATCGTATAATGCCTCATGCTGATCTTCTGTACAATCAATTACAGAAAATTGGAACAGATCCTGTTGAAATACGGCATTATACACAAACTTTTGAAAATTGTATCCAACAGGAAAGAGATAGTATTCAGGATGTTGTGACTGAAATATCTGAGGAAACACATGAGTTTAAGCGCCGGAAAAGAAATGTTGAAGACCCTTACATTACAAAGGTGGTTGCAGCCAAGGAAGTGTGCGATACTATTATTACTCATACAAAGGAGAGATTTTCATTTGCAAATCATCTTAGTGCTTCTAATCTCTTCTTATCCCAACAGTTTCCAAATTTTAATAAAGAATTTCCAGTTCATTATTTGAACGCAGCAATTGAATCATATCCATTTTTGGACGGAGTACGACTGAAAACTGAATTAGAAATAATTTACAAAAGACCAGACTTCAGAAACTTGTCTGGAGCAGTAAATTTGCTAAAATTTATAATAGAAAACAATCTGGAAGACTTATTTGCAGCAACTCTAAAGCTCTTGAAAGTTATTGTTACTATTCCTATGACGACAGCAGAGGCAGAAAGATGCTTTTCCACGTTGAAGCGCATTAAAACTTTCTTGCGGTCTTCAATGAATCAAGAGAGATTAACAGCTTTGGCAATGTTGTCAATGGAGAAGAGACTTATGCTGAATATGGTAAACTTCAACGATTTTGTCATAGACAAATTTGCCTCAAAAAAAAATAGGAGAATGGATTTTACTTTAAGGTTTTGTACATAATTTCAAAAAGAACGAACCATATAGTTTAGTGATGCGTTAGTGACCGGCAAAAGACCTTAAATAAAATGTAGTGTCGGGTAAAGGAAAATGCTGGAATATTTACAATAGACAGTATTATGATTCATCATCATAAGCGCAGACAGAGGAGGATAACGGACTTGGCATTAAGTAGTAAGTACCTCAAAATGCTTTAAAATTGCATTTTTAAAGCGAATATTTTCGAAATTTTCTCCGGGGGGCCTCTCAGAGACCCCCCATGGGGGGCTGCCCCTCTCTCATATTCCCTGCGTGGTGACCGTGTACACAGTGAACCCCCACACTTTCTACTCACGGGCCGCCACTGGCCGCAAACCGTAAAAGTAAATAGACGAACGATTCCAAGTTATGACGATCCAGACTCGGAAATCCATTAATCTCGAGGAGAAGTCCAATAAAACGTGCGTTAATCTCAACATCAATATGAGACAATTTGAATTGATTGGTCCAAGATCCTTTAGGCGGCATGCGATGTTTACTACTATCGGGAAAACGTCTGGATTGATTTACGGCCGCGTACAGACGAAACCCATTAGAACAGTTTTAGGAAGAAGATGGAACGGAAACCATTCTCGGCACATGTAATGACCGAAAATTCAGGTTTGTTTGCACAAAGTTATTAAGTTTCCTTTTAGCAAGTCTTCTACGGTTATCACGGGCACAAATAGCGGAGGCGCCGAGAGAATCTAAAAATTTGGCCGAGCGACTTACTTCGCGACCACTGTTTCTAATTATTAAACTATTTAGCTTTAAGTAAATGGATATTTTGGCGGAGGCGCCGGGAGAATCCAGAAAAGTTTGGATTACTTGTAAGCTGGGGGCGGCAAAGGTTAAAAAATGCTAGCAAGGACTGTAATCTGAGATTGACAATTTTGTGAAATTAAATTGCGCTCTGGTGGCGTTAGTGACAAGCTCTTTGTCCCGCAAGATTCATTATTTCATGCGGATACATTATGTTTAACACCACGCCAGCTCTTTTGTTTGTACGCCCACAGATACATCATCCATTTTTCGGTGGGTTTATAACTTATTCTCTTTACTGACAGAGACGATAAAAAGAACAGCCAGCAGTGGGATTTGTGCTCAGTTCCCCGAATCTCATTGCATTTAGTTGGGAGTTGAGTGGTTGGCGTGACGAGAATCATAAGAACAAGGAAATGTGGCCGCGTTTAGTAATTGCACGCTTTTAATCTTTCCCTGTGTAAAGGTTTCTGCAGTTTGTTTCATTAAAAATTCTTTTAAGTACATATCTACTTCTCTTTTAGAGTCTATAATTTTGAACAATTGTAATAATTTCTAATTTGTTGTCAGCAACACCATGAACTATCTTCTTGCTCCCTACAACTACTCTTTCTGTCATTGACTTTCGTAACAGGCTAAGCATTAAGGTGTCTCTGTGTCAAATCTATCATTTATCTTCCATCCTTTCGCATAGTGCCAGTGGACGTCAAACCTATTCACCTACAATTCTTATCTAAATTTCTTTCTACATCACATCCCTTAAATTGCTTTTTTATCTTTATGGTCTTTTTGCCAGTCTGACTTGAACTCGTTCACGAAGAAGTAATAATTATGTTAAATTCTAGCTTATGAGCTGCAGTTCACTAAAGCTCTTGGATGGCATGGTTATAAACTTGCGTAATAAGAATGAGACCTCTTGAATGTCTATTATTGAAGCGTCGCGGCGGTCGATTCTGCACTATTTTTGGTAATTCAGTCCCTAGAAACCTTCTACTCGACCTAGAACCGTCTTAAAATTTAAAATAATGTCGAATACTTGAAGTTCAGACAAAGAAACCGTTTCTCCGAAATTGAGACCCTTTTTCTTTATCGTCGACCCTTCAATATTTCTGTCCAAAAAAGACAACTTGAACGTTCTGACGGAACGCACCGTCAGCACATCGATTGAAAGGGTTTTATTAATTCACAAGAAATCGATATTTACACTCAAGGCCGGTTATTGTCGTTTTACCAACAAACGATCATCCTCACGATCACATCAACTATATTGTCGACAACAATCAAAATTGATGGCAAAAACCGTAAATTCTCCTTAAAACAACCCCAAATCGTGATTGATGGTTCCTAAAAGCTCGGACCTCGGTCCGTTTCTTCCATTAATTTATGTAACGTCCGCGATTTCAGTCAAGAAGGAACTGGAATCATAAAACTTTTTTATCTTTGCCGTTCTCATCGGTGTTGGGTGTTGACCGGCAAACGTTATTGGCAATAAGCTCGCGAGATTGTCAAAATATTTTTAGGGGTTGTCGAAGTGCTGTTGATACGGGAAAATAATAGCAAGGATAAGGCGGAGACGTGACTTTTAACGTCGGAATTTATGGTTAAAATTACGTAGTTTGGGTACGAAATAAATCGCGGGCTATTGATTGATGGACGGGGGGTGAAGGATCGGCGGTGGAGTTAACAAAGTGATGGGGGTTGTCTTGGGTTCATTGTGCGTAACGCGAAGTTACACAAAGTTATCGAGCATGTTGCCCTATTTCACCAGGATGGAAGCCATGAAGTAGTAAAAGAAAATAGAGGAACGTTTATATTATCAAACGTGGTGCTATACAATAATAATATTTATAAAAATGGAAACTACTTTACTATCAAACCCTGTTTTTATCTTTGTGAAGAACGAAAGATCTGGAGGTGTTTTATTCCTAGTTTCTAAGATTTCGGAATCCTATCCGTATAAATTGTATTGCGAACTAATCAACCATTTAGCTCAAGTAATAGCAACTGTTGCAGTTGTAACTTTATTTACAAGTTACCTGACAATTCTGAACCGCTGAACGTAGCACGTAAATGTTACCAAGAATTTAAATTTTTAATTAAATCCAATTAAGAAATTTGCGGCGATTCTCTCGGTGCCTCCGCCATTTGTTTGCGTTACATCTGTTATTCAAGCAAAGCAACTGCTTAATTTTTCTTTGTTTCTGACAACTTCAGCAAAAATGCCGATTAACAGGTATTTGTACCTTTGCCATTAACAATTGTTAGCCCGCCTGCTCAGATTTTTAATATCACAGAACTCCACCAGCAAGAAACGCTTTAATAATGAAACGCAACTGCGACCTATTGAAACTATATACTTGTCTCGTTCTTGCGGGAAACTTAATAATAATAATTAGATAAGGTCGATTTGGGTTACGACATCACAATGTTTCAGATCGTAGCCAGGACTTATTTATAATAGAGCGGAACGTAAAGTTCAAATGGCGTCGACTTGTTTCAGGACTCTACCTACAAATTATCCTAATTGCCACCTGTTCAGTAGTGGAACGTGGAATCGACACTAAGACCATCAAACATTCAATTATCATTTGTGATCGATTTGTTACTGTTCGATTGATTTTAGCAACAATTTCGAGAACTAAAATTGCGAGCTTTAAGGTAACTGTTTGACGTTTGGCTCGCTGTGGCGAGATGGCGCCCGTTGTGGTGGAGGAAATTTACAAAATTGTGCTTTCGCTCGTCAATAATTTCTATCAGTTTTCTGTTCAATCGCTCGAACACAGATAACGACGTCCCTCCAAGTGAATGCAAAATTTCGTATGATGTATATTTCAGGTAATATTCAATATTGCCTCCGTTTCTTATTGCGGTTGTTGGAATCTGGGAAAGCTACTTAAAAAGTTTGATTTCGAGAAAAAGTACAGACAAGATTGTCGAGTATTGGGAAAAGTTATGAATAGGAAAAGAAATTTCCAACCAAATTTGTTCAAGGTGAACGAATTGAGCTGCAATTAGAACTTAATAAAATAAACTTAAGTTGAAAGTGAAGTTCGGACGCGTGGAGAAGGTTCTTAATTTTGGATGGAGTTCGTCACGAATATAGAACAATATTCTCTAGAAGCGTCTGGAGCCCAAGCAGATGTTGTGGCTCAATAAAAAAATCTACTTAATGTGCTGCAAGTTGCAGATAGTTGAAACTAATTTTGACAATAAAGTTCTGCTTTTTAGTAGCTTTTTATAAGGTTGCACCTTTTAATTAATTAATCTGCTCCGTCTACCCTTGAAACTTACGAAATTTCAGTTTGCCGCCAAATTAAAAAAGTTCTTCGGAAAGTCAATTAAGTTCGTCTGCGTCTCGCCTTATTCCCTACGCGACTTGCATTTTAAAACTATTTAAAAAACCATGTCAGACCTAAAAACTCGCGTGACGACGTAAATATTAAAAGTCTTATCTCCAACGAACCTTATCTGACTATGATTACGTCGTCGATATTTTTTTGTCTTTCTTTGAAATTCAAAAAAAAATGTGCGTAGTCGTAACGCACCAATTAATGGAACGTTAGTCGAACGATGCGTTATGAAAAAGTAACACGACGGCCGTGTGGAAGGGGGCGTCGAGAATTTGGTCGATCCGTCGTATTGAATTACTAGTTTTGAGTTTATCAATAATTTACGCAATCGATTGCAATTGCCTTGATGTGGAATAAGTAATGAGGTGAGTGTGTATTTTATCGTGGCCCACGGAACGTTAAAAATAAAGATTCCGGAGGGGCCGAAAAAATAACAACACCCTAGCACAGGACAGGCCGGACCTGATAACGATTATGAACATCCGAGATGGAGGTCATCAGATACAGGGATACAGGGTTTGTAATTTTTTCACGATCTCTTACAAACTCCTTAAAATAAAATATTTAATTTATAATTAATTAACTATTTTGGAGAATCAAGCAATTTAAGAAATTGGTAGTTAAAAAATTGACTCGTGATGGGGTCAGCAATTGCCATAAAACTCATGGGCAACAGGTAAACAATGATCAGCCAGCCTGCATGATAAGAGAAGATTACAACGGTTTACCAGTAAATCCCTTAAACCAAACAAAATTACCATTCGTGCGTACCTACGAACCCTATTATGAGCAATCCTTGTCCCCTAACGGTTCATTACAAATTCACTTCAATCACTTGACATGTTCAATCCAGAGCACTTCAGCTGGTGAATGGATGACCTTTCGAAACTTTTTCCTCGCTTTTGGTTGAGTACAGAAAGCAGCCGAGTCATTGTCTCTTGCGGATCCTGGAGGAAGGGCCGATGCGTTATTGGGCATGAAGCATTCGGCGGCGCCGTACCGTGATGCATCCTTGTTCTGGCGTCGACGCCGTTGCTCAACGTACCTGCACGGGCGTCCAGTTCCATCGCGACGCTCGAAATGAAGAGGTCATGTGATCGACCCGTTCCTCAACCAAGTCAAATAATATTAATAAGTGTGCTGTGATCGCCGCTTCGATTCGACGCCAATTCAAAAAGGGCAACCGGGACTTAATCAACTTGGCGTAATCTTCAAACAACCCGACAAAAATGTGACAATTGTCTTAATTACCGGTGAGTGAATAGATACGATTGTGGGCGCATCTGTTTCTTGCGTGTTTCTAGGGGGTGGAGGAAAAGCGCCGAATTTGTTGTTTTGGGAGGATTGATCGGGGTTGTTTTTCTTTAATGTAATTACAGCGCCTGTTACTTATTGATTTCTTTCGGAAATATTCCAGTAAAAGCCCTCATCATAAATCAATATTTTAATTTCGTTTTATTGTCCGACTGGACGTTTTAATCCCGGGGGCGGCACGGGGAAAACTCGAGACGAATTAATTAATTCTTGCCGCTCTCTCCACAGTTTCCTTCTGGAGAGCTTTTGAAACTCTCCCAAGCTCGATGCGAGGTAAACGCAGCAACGGTTATCTGGAACGGTTTAAAGTTTGTGGATTTCACTATTTATGGCGCTGCCGGGCAAGTTAATGTGTTTTCTTTTCAACGCTCCTGCACCGCTTGAATAAGGCAGGAGCTATCTTTGCGTTGTTGGAAAACCCGGCAGCAGGTTCAAGAAGGAAATAACTTTAAGCCTGCTGCAGCGGCTATCGATCGGGCATTATGGGCCTAAATCAACAATGTTGCTACAAAAATTTCAGTCAAACCTGCAGGTCCATTCTACACCTGTCTGCGGCAAGGTTCACATTTAAAGAATTTGGAGGAGATTGCCCTAAAGGCTGCGGATAACAGCAAAATATGGCATATGAGTCAATTAGCTGTGTCGTAAATTTGCTTATCGCTCTTGGTGTCAAACAAATTGGTCGGTGTGGGAATTTTTGAAGCGAATACCGGCAGCTTTACGTGGTTTCGGAGCCCCTTGAATTGAGGGCCCCAATTAATTGCTTATTTTCTAGACCTCTTCCAATTTTTTCCAGAGCTTCCAGCCACCAGTTGATTGTTAAATTTCTTTTCAATTAATGAAGCCTCACGCAACCACTTAACAATTCTTTTATTTCCAAAAATTAAGGTTTAGTTTCTCCATAATTCAAGCTTTACTACGTCTTGTCCCGCTTCTACGTATTTTCTATCTTACGGATATTTACCCACGTGGAAGCTGTCTTCAAGTCGATCAATATTTATTAACGTAGTCAGTGGCCCCTTATTCACACTAATATTAATATCTTCATTTAGATAATCTTTTGAGATTGGTAGTTAAGATGGATAATAATTGGTGAAAAAGTCAAAAAACTTTGAAACAACAAGTTGCTATTGAGTAGAGATTTGAGCAATAACAAGTCTATCCAAAAACCTTAACACTTGGTGCTAAGTCTCCTTAATGATTACATGGGTGAAAACTAGAAAAATAGCTTAATGTAAAAAGATCCCGAAAAGTCACAATATTTTATCTACAGCCGTAGCTCAGTTGGATGTCGCTAACAAATTACGAAATTCTGCCGCAGATGGATTTAGGGTAATTGCAGAGTTAATTGGCTGCCCTTAATAATGTTTACACACGCGAGGTGTTTACTTCCGTTTTACTTGTTCAGGAGAGTCTTGTTAAAAGTATCCAGAAAATGTTTCCTGGGACGAGAATTACGTTTGACGCTCATGTCGTACGAGGATGAACTAGAAAATGTTGCGAAGCAACACTGAGATTGTTTCCAACTAATTTCAATCTCAACAGTTGCCTTGGTTCCTATCTAGAAGATTCTGTTAAGCTGTTGAAGCTGCGACAGATTTTTTTTAAATTTCTCCTCTCCAGATGGCTTAAAAGCTTCTACAATAATAATCTCACCGAACTAAATCCAGTGATCATACATTTTGGGTAGCGGTTCGTTAGTGCTTTGACTGCTGCTTTGCTTCCAGTGGTAGCGACGAGCTCTCGTCTTATTTTCTACAAAGACTTAAGGTCTCAACCAATCAATAGGAGTTTTGATAAATAATGCCAAAAGCTGGAGGGCTTAACTCGTCGCCCGAAAGGTTTGAATCGAGTCAATAAACCGGTGTTATCAAATTTTAACTTCTTTCTGCAAACATAAAAATGTTAATGTCGCGATTTACAGTTAGATTACGTCTTGAGCTGTTGAGAACCCTAAAACTTTTAAAGCTTTCTTGCGTTGATTTTATTTTAGGTGTTCTTTGGTCGTATATCAATCACGTAACTTGTGAAAACGGTAGACATTTTGAAACATAAATAAAATATGAAGCAACTCAACAAGTACTTTAGAAGATGAAAATTATTCTGTTCCACACTTGACCGCAACGAAGCCATTACGTATCCTGTAGCAGATGTGTTGAAAATTACGAATCAAAAATGATTTCTAGAACTTCCTGTTTTATATTTGGATTACTAATTTCGAAACTTATAAATAACTACAAATAATTAATGATTCTTGCAAAAGCAAATGTCCGGTTGGAAGTTACGGATTGTAATAACATAGGGCAAAAGAGTAATTTCGTCATTGATTTACCGCATATTTTTGGTATCTAAAGATTTGAATAGCGTGCTAAGGGGCATTAAACGTTTTTACTCTGCCGTAGGTAAATAACTTAAACTAGAATAGGAAACAAACCGATAAATTAGCGAAGGTAGAATATTCTGTATTGTAAGCCGAATTGAATCGATTCCACATTGCCTAGAAACCAACTTTTACTTAAATATTATTTTTTAATTTTAGATTCTTTTTACGTAATTTATTGAGGTATTTGTCACTATTACAGATGTAATAAAAAAGTTATAAATTACAACTAGATTTTTTGAAGGCAGCTGTACTCTCAGAAAAGAATTTTATTTTCAATTTGTCATTAAAATTGTGACTCTGGGACTAACATCCAAATTCTTCTTTAGATATCCTTCAAAGGTCGCATAAGTAGTTTTTGGCACGTTTCACATCTTCTCAAAGAATTCTTTGAATCAATCATTGATTCCAAGAGTTCTACACGAGCTAGGAAATTTTCTTGGAGGTTGCTGGCAGTTTCCGTCTGTGTGCAGTTCACATCCGTTGTGCACGCAATCCTAATGTAACAAAAGATGAAGGGTTGAAATAAATAACTATTAACTGAAAACCAACAATATAGCTCAATTACAACGTAGCCCTTAATGGTGAAAGCGAACATTAATTCAATTTTGATTGTTCGTGTTCAGTAAGCCGTAAAAGTTATCTAAACGAATTAAAACGTTATTTCGAATTTCAGATGAAGTTTTTAAGTTAATTTAGAAAGAAATTTGTTGGCTTAACTACAAGCCGCTTAGTGTTTTAATCGACTTTAGCATTTTGACGTTTATGCACCCTAATAAAAAAATAGAAAGTAAAAAAAATCTGAAATTATTTTTGAGATCGAAGACGTGAACCTTCTTTCTTGGTTGTGGAGAGCATCAATTTTTTGTGGTGGTTTGCTGGGCGTTTTTGAAATCGAAGATGTGAACTTCCTTTTCTGGTTGCGGAGGTCAATTTTTTTGGTGGTTTGCTGGGGAGAGTACCTCGAAAGTCCCGTGAGTGGTTGGAGGGCGCCGTAAGCAACTTACCTCGAAAATAATTGCATTGTCATGTTTTCGCGTCGAGAGGTCCTCCAGTTTTCTCGCCCTTGGCCACCTAACAAAGGGCGCAAGTGTGCGGATGTTGGCTATTAATTAACCCCCAAGAAGCCAAACTGAAAGTCGCCCGGCAGCTCGCACGACATCCGCATAAATGAACAAATCACGATAACGACCCCGCAAATCTGCAGGAATATCGCGTGCGGAACCGCACTTTGTCCGTTATCCTCAACTGGAGTGGCAGTCGTGAAACCAACCCTCACATCCGTTCGGTGGTGGAAGTCAACCGTTTCGCCAACTAGCGCCAGGATGCTGGGTCAAGATTTTTCGCCGCAAATCAAATCGATGATAATTAAGCAAAACAACTATAAACTCCAGACTTAAATTTAGTCGGCAAAATAAACGGTCGCGGGGGAAATGGGCTCTCAAACTTGATTATCTGCTACTTGACGAGAGCGAAAACGTCTTTAACTTGTCTATATTTACATCGTCAGATGGTTCAATCGGGGGCGAGAGCGCTTCACTTTTATTAATGGAAGTGTTGCAACGCATTTTCTTGATGACACAGTCCTTCTGGAAGATTCGCGGGTCTGGAAGGATGAACAGACTTTCAAGCTCGAGAAAACTGGATTACCAATTACGAGAGAGAACAACGACGCGGAAACAGTGGCGCGCCTAAAGGATCATCTCAACCTCACATCAAATTTTCATCTTAGCTCGAGGAAACTTGGCAGGTTTAGACGAGACGGTTCGCTTAATCGTAAATTGAACTTTTTTTCCAAATCTTTATTTTGATGCACGCAATCAGGCCCACCTGCGGTGTCCGGGCTGATTACCCCTCCTGTCGCTCGCCCGATTACCGCAGGAAGGAAACGCGAATTTAGTTTCCGGGTTTTGTTTGCAAAAGTCACGCACGCGATTTTTGTTTCACTCATTTTTTTCTATGGTAATTCGATGACGAGTTGATTGCGTCTGGTAAAAAAGACCATTGGCCTTCCTGACCCCACACAAGCTTTTCTTTCGTTCTGTCGCATGTTTTGAAGCGTCTGAAACTCGATCGATGATTTATCGCGTTTGCACATCTTGCGTTGCGAGCGAATGGCGGTAATTAATTGGATCCTTGACGATGTGGACCGGTTAAGGGATCACAAAAAGGACGAACAGTGAAAGAAGGAAATGAGCTGACACGCAACGTTATTGCTAATGGATGCCTTCTTGTCGGGAGAATTAAGTTTTAAGAGTTTCTTGGTAGCAATCATTTTTCATTAGTGGTTATTAAAGACAGTTGACTTTGTTATCAAACGCGTTTGATTCTAGATAAAGCCAGTTCTTTATGAAACATCTAGTATTAGAAGAATGACACTAAATTAATGTGTACTAAGAAAATAACTGAAATTATTAATAGCGACGTAAATTTTTCTTTTTTTACCAATTTAAAAAAAAATTCAAAAAATGCTCCAAATTGTAAAAAATCGACAAATGGTGAAGAAGCCACGTGAAAGTCATAATACAGTAATTTGTTCAAAATATGTATTGATAGGGCTTTGTGGGCCTGTTTCTATATAATATAATAGTTTTCTTTATTATAAATAATCAAGTCGAGGTTCCTTTTGATGTCACTTTCAAGAAGCAGGGTTGAGTAAGCAATGTCGATTACCTATAAACATGCTTGAGTTCTTTTTATAGCTAAAAGTGTCATTGTTTTCGTTAGACCTTTTATATCGATCTTGTTCTACGTATGAGTCTCTTGAGAGTGTATCCACCAAATTCGGTTCTAAAAACGTTTCGTGTGCTGACATAACATTCAACTTCGTGGAGAACAGCTGATGATTAATGAAAACTTAAAACGTTTCTTCAAGTCCGAGCTTTTGATACATGACTAGACTACGACTAAATGTAAAAGAACAATAGAGCTGAGATGCTTTACGTTCGGTTCGCAATATACAAAAGTATGAACTTCATGTTCTTGTGAGATGTATAAAAAATTTATAGAAAAACTATCACGTGTTTGTCAAAGTGGATTTTAATTTATTTATTAAAAACGGCTACAAAACAAGTAGGTACATACGTGTAAAGACATAAAACTGATATATTGAATACGTGGCTGAGTTTATATTAGTCTCAAGAGATTAATAATAAAATGATCATTAACTTTGTGTAAGTAGTGTAGTAGTAGTAGTAGTGTAAACGTCATAAATTAATTAGAAAGCATTCCCATATAACTGAAAAGAGCAATAACATTGACGTAGGCACTAAATCGAAAATATTGAACTTTTTTACATCGATTGTATGACTTAAATCTTATAGATTTCGATCCGTTTAACACGAATCTGACCGTAGTTTCTCTGTGCAAGTCGAACTTTTTAAGATATGACCGTTCGAATGTTTTAATTCAAAATTTTCGTCAAAATCGACCTAAATTGCAAATTTCAACTTCTTTATTATTAGACTTACGATTTTTGTTCATTTAGAATTCGATAGCTTTTTTGAAATGAAGAAATTTGATGTATTTGAATGTGATATAAGTCTGCCCGTTCAATAGTTACAAGAGTTTGAATATTAAGAAAAATCGAAACTTAGTGGTTTTTCTAATTTTATAAGAAATCTATTTATTCTAGCGTCGAATTGATTACGGATTTGAGTTCAGGAAGACCGATTACATAAGAAAGCGTTTATTTCCAGCCTTTAAGTGCAACGATGTCGATTAAAGGATTTTTTCGAATTTCTATCGATTGGGGTAGAAAAAAAAGACGAAAATATTGAAATTTTCTACATGAATTTTATGACATATTTTTGTGGATTTTAAACCGCTTAACACGAATCTGGCCGTAGCTTCTGTGTACAAATTGTACTTTTTGAGTTATGACGATTTAAAGACTTTGTTTCAAAACTTTCATCAAAATGGACCAAAATTGCAAATATCAACTTTCTTGTTATACGGCGTCGGTTTTCCATTCTTGCACCATTCGATAGCCTCTGAAATACGGATAAATTTGATGTATCTCGACGCGATATAAGTATCTCCGTCCAAAAGCTACAAGCATTTGAAAAGTGGAAAAAAATTAAGTTTTGTGATTTTTGGGAACTTTCAAGAAATCTATCGGTTCTAGAGTCAAATTAAGTTCAGATTCAATTTCAGAGAGATTAATTACACAAGAAAACGTCAACTTCCAGGCCCTTGTATCAACGATGTCGATTTTAGGATTTTTTCGAATTTCTATCGATTGGGTTGGAAAAAAAAAGGCGAAAATATTGAAATTTTTTATATCGATTTTATGACTCAATCTTATAAATTTCGAACCGCTTAAAACAAATCTGGCCGTAGTTTCCCTGTACAAGTCGTACTTTTTAAGATATGACCATTCGGATATTTCAATTCAAAATTTTCGTCAAAATGGACCTAAATTGCAAATTTAAACTTGTTTATTATAAGACTTACAATTTTTGTTCATATAGCATTCGATTGCTTTTGTGAAATGGAGAAATTTGATGTATTTGGATTTGATGTAACTCTGCCCGTTCAAAAGTTACAAGAGTTTAAAGTTTGAACATTATAAGAAATCGAAACTTTGTGGTTTTTCTAATTTTATAAAAAATCTATTTATTTTAGCATTGAATTAATTACGGGTTTTTAAATTTTAAAATCAAAAACCATTTTCGATCTTTAGATGAATTATTAAAATGCTTTAAAATATACTTTGTGTTGTTAATAATATGCAACCAGTAATACGCTGAGCAACGCTGGGTGGAACACCGAAATGCAATTTCCCAAAATTGGCTTTGAATTATTTCAAAAATCAAAAATGTGTGGTATTTCTAACATTTGGTAAAATGGGAGTTCATATTTGAAGAAAATAAGGTCAAATACGTAGCACATTATAATACCAAACAGCCTAGAAAAAAAGTTGAAAATTTTGAATATTTTGATGTCCATTTTTTGACTTATTCTGGTAAATTTTAGACCGTTTAACACAAATCTGGCGGTACGCTTAATGAAATATTTGATTGTGGCAGGTGCTTCCACAACAACTCATAATTCAAGCAAATGGAATAGAGAACTGTAATTACTCTAATTTATTGTTTTCAGGCGTAAAAACTTTTCGCGTAAATTTATGTATTTTGCCCTAAAAGCTTTCTTGGAGTTTCCATTTGCAAACAAATTGTTTTTGTAAGCTGTGACTATGCTTCTGACACCAACGATTCTTAAAGATTTATATAGATCTATATTTCAAATTTCTACATAGTCAGACGTATTAGACCAAAAAAATTCAATTCAATTGCTCCATATTATCCATGATTCTTTACACAATGTGCATTCTTGGTCAAGTTAGGTACCTACTCGGCAAAGTTCATAAGGTAGTAAACTGAAATGAGCTTTGACTGAAGACCAAAGATCAGATTGACCTCACTGGGTCATTATTGTTCGCTTTCACTCGATATAATCACCAAAGCCTGTCGGACCAATCAGGCGATCTTGGAGACCAATCGACACATCAGGCGACTAATTGCATTTCTCCAACTTCACAACTTCCCAACTTCCTATTCAATTATCCTAGAAACGTAATCAATAGAAGCCTTTCAAACATGTTGTCTCTTAGTTTAGTTAGGCATGGAGCTAAGCGAAATTGAACGCGTGCAGAAAGTGATCACTTGAATAACAGGAACTTCGATCACCACAATGTACGTACTTCTTGATGAATTTTGGTAGTCGTAGCTTCATTTCTGTATTTTAAAAGTATCTGGAAAAGAAATTAAACGAGGCCACAAATGGTGGATGCGCCGCCTCAGAGTTCTTCGGCCCGATTTCGAGTTAGCTAGAAATACCCTGAATTCGGTCTTTAGTTAACCATTTTAAAGAAGCTTCAATCGTTTAACCGTTACCGGATCTTACTTACGAAGCGATTTGAGAAACTTTAATGTGTTGTTTCTAACTAATAAGTACATCGTTATAACTTCCGTCAAGCCGCCTTCCTTGATGATAATCAATTTTTTATTGACAGTTTGCTCCTGATTTTATCTTTTAAGTTTAAATTGTTGTGGAAAATGAACAAGTACCTTTTACTGATGGCAACAATAACGTTTGGCAGATTTGTTGCCTGAGGACTAGTTCTGTTTTTCGCAGGGCGTCCAAGCTGATGGTTTACAATCGAACCATTAAGGTCAGCAGATAAAGCCTGTTATTGTTGTAACAACACTGGCTCCATGAAGCTTCGCAGTAAAGCTCTTCTATTATTATCTCACTTGTATCGATTTGCACCACGAGCCGGTCTATTTCTGAATATTTATGGCGGTCATAATTAATAAATTGTCAAACTTTGGGCAGGTGTTGGTGAGATGGCGCAATACGGGTGAATTCCTGCTGCAATAAAACGAGAAACGGCCCCGTGTCCGTAGTAGTCTCCACAATTAGCCAATTAAATAATTACTACAACACGACAATTAGTTGCATGTTTGCAGTGAAATGACTCGTGCTGCGTGCGGCGCCCTAATGTGTTAAAAAAGCAACTGCGGTTCGACCTAATAAAATTTGCATATCTGGATCGCGTTCATAATTAGCCCCCCCTCCCCCACAATTAAACAACCTTGAACTTATTGCTGGAAATTGATACATGACGAGAAAATAAATATCGAATACGTAATTGGACGGGTAAATAAAAGTTATTTTTTGCCAGCAACGTGACAGGTCAAAGGCGTGTCTCTCTTCAATCAATGTTAGCCCCCCAAGGCTGCTAACCTAACATCAGTACGACATCGTCCCATCCCCGTAATCAAACAAACAGGTAAAAATTGGATTCGTGTTTAAAAGAAAAAAAAAACCGCCTTTGATTGCGGTGAATGGCGCGATATCGACCGCCACCACCAACCAAACATTTGACATCAAGCCCTCCGCCAGCCCCTTTTGTTAGTTGGTTCATTTTGGGAAAAATGAACAAAGAATTTCTTTAGTTGGTGTAATTGAGCAACGGCCCTGGCGTCAGTGGGTTTAATCGAGTTGGGGTATTTTTAAAAAATTCACGAGTCGATTTTGTTGGCTGCGGTGGCGGACGTCAATCAAACGTGTTTGTGGGGGCAGACGTTAAGCAAATATTTATGCACAATTAATTGAAGGAAGAAAGAAGTGACTAACTTGCTGCTAACTTGCAAACTTTCCGACGTGTCTACGCCGAGTTTCCTTAAACTCGGGCGAAAACGTTTTTAAAACTGTTGAAACTGCCTCTAACTTAGTTTAAGAGTTGGGACGTTATTTGATCAAGAAACGCCAGTTTGGACCTTCGATTATGTAACTTTTTTTTCTTCACTGAAAATGTATGAAAGACGTTTCCTCCAGTTAGTTCTGCATTAAGTTTAATTTTTCTTCTACTGTCGGTGCAACGATGAAAAAAATATGAAAAGCTTGGACGACTGACGGAAAGCGGAAACCGTGTCCGCCGTAGTCTTACTTTTTCTACTTCCGTTTTAATTTCAACGGACGGAACGATTTCTGAGTTTCAATCACAAGTAAAACTGGAAACTCTTATTCTTCATAAATGTTTGACGAGGTAAACGAGACCGACAGATCTGGCAGTAATTCCTACTTGGCAAACCCCCATCTTGCTATATACCGTATAAGCGGACGTTATTGTGGTTTGTTGAGTAAAAGTATTCCCATTCAGAAAGGGAATGTTTTCGCCAATAATTAAATGTCATCGCTTGGGAAATGCTACGACTGCGACTCAGACAAAAACCTGGATCAACTTCAAACTCAATTAAACTTTCTTGCTATATTCTTTTTGAAAAAAAAAATGTGACAAATTTCAACAATTAGTCTCTTTGATTTTTTATTAAAGCTTATTATTTGATACATTGCGGCGTTAATGGTGAAAGGGCCATGACCGTTAGAGCTTTACAAGGTTTTCCCTGGGGTCTATAAAGGTATTTGCGCTTGTTGTTTATTTCATCTGCAACTTGTTTCTCACTTTGTTGCTGGCTTCACAGAAGAGACACCGTTTCGGCATTTTACTGCGCTACTAAGTTTTAATGAAACAACTGGAATGTAATAAAGGATTTAATGAAAACTGCCAATTACAAAATTCATTAACTCTGAATCTAAGTATTTCAATTAAGTGCGGTATAAGTGAAAAGAAAACTAAATTAAATGTTTCTTTGGAAGTTGACGAACCATCCCCGGAAGTAGCACGTTCGAGGCAGTCGAGACCAAGTGGCTTCATTGCAGACGTCTCAGGAGCCGTCGTCCAGGAAACCGCCAGCAATTCCTTTTAACAAAAAAAATGCTATAAATAAGACGCTAAACCAATCGAGTTATTTTCAGCGTATTAAAGCTTAAGTATCGAACTTTTTTAAACCAAAATTATTGCAGGATTATAAGAAAATAAACGCAAAAGTTACCGTGAATTTTGAGGCGAACAGTTGTTCCGTGCTAGAAATGTCCCGGTGCAGGAGTCGCAGTCTTCTTGTTGTTTTTTAAAAACGTTCAAGTATTGCTTAAGACTGCGCAATGTTTCAAAACTCAGTTGTGTAGTCAAAAACAATACTCGACAATTTTCAACGTCTGAAAAATCAAAAGCGGCCCTGCAACAGAGAATTTTGTGCAACATTCTATCTAAATAAAAAAAAGTCATCTTACGTGTAGCGTGTATTTAACTTTATACCAAATTTCTTACCAACTTTGTTAGGGCGGTTGAAGCAATCTCTTGTACGTAGTATAACACTAGTTGATGAAATGGTAAAATAAGCCACCAACCATTGAAATACCACGTACAATTGATTCTTGCTGGTCCTGTTCAACAATTGATGTAGGTACGTACAGAAGATCTCGACAGGCGTATCCCTCTATTGGTTTCATATACAAATAGAAGATACACCGATCGTGACCCACAGTACGCTTGTGAAGAAGTTCTTGGGGCTTTTGGAAAATATCCAGATATTCCTTAAAACTGCTCCAAGTTTCCAAGTTTTGTGGTTGTCTACAAGCAACCCTTTGGTTGTAGCAAGACACTGACCTGATGGAAGGGTAAAAAAAAACCTTCAAGCAGTGAAATGCCACGTCCAATTAGCGCTAACAGGAAAGGTTGAAGCGGTGGTGCAAGTATTACTTAGAAGTTCGATCTTCTGGTATGCTGACAAAAAATAATTATTTAAATGTTACGCACAAATTGTGCTAAAATTACTGATGTCTCAACTTTTGATGAAATCGTTCCTTGATGAATGTCGAGCGCTAGAAGTTGTACGGAAATGTTTCACGTCTTAAACTCGATATGGTAACATAACCGTACGACCTCCAGCGGCCGGATCTATGACGCTTTGGGACCAAAAAGTTTTTGGAGTTTTGGGAAGCAGCCAGATACTCTCTAAAACTGAGCCATGGCTTAAAGTCCCATGGCCCGGTAATAGAAAATATCCGGCGGCTTCCTGGATCGCTGAAAAATTAGCAAATTTGAGGATCATACACAAAAATAATTAATGTTCCAAAAAAGTTTAAGTCAAGTTGTGGGCTCCACTTTCCATGTTGCTATTTACGACAATAATGTTTCTGACAGTTCATGCGCCATTCACAAGATGCAGACCAGTTATGAACCCAATTAGTTATTTATCTAAGTGGATTCAAAAACTCGCCTAAATCCAGGAAATGTTTTAAAACAAAAATATTTTTGGAGCTTTAGAAAATGACCAGATATCCCTAAAACTGTACTACAATTTAAAAAACGATGAAATATCCGGGTACTTCCTAAAATTTTAAAAAGTTGCAACTTTAATCACGAGAAGTTGAACGAAAACGCAGTACAGATACTCAAATATGATCTGCAACTACTTTTCGACAACCACTAATGACCGAATTTACGCAAAAATACAATAAAAGACATTACATACCTTAAGGGATGTTAGCACAATCGCCGAAATTTTGAAGTCACAAATTTTGTTACACTTTGTTGAAACTTGACAAAAAATTTTGGCACTACAATAACAAATTAACCAAGACAGCCGATCATCGAATGAGGCACATAGTCAATACAGCCGGAGGCTATATACCACCACTATGACTGAAGAAACTAGCAGTGGGGATGGGGTCGGCCTCCGGGTCCATCGCGAAGACTGACGAGAGCTGGGAGTCGAAATTTCTTAGAAGCAATTGGCTTCTGGATTTTGGATTTTTGGTTGAAGGTGTGGGGTTCAAAGGACCCCACCAGCACTTAGGCACACAAATGGGCCCATTGTACCTCCCCTCGAGTTTGCCGCACCCCCTTCCCAATTGGCAATTGGCTTTGTCAGAAATTCATAAAAGCTGGTAGCCAAAATTTTAACGAGACAGCTTCGAGACTTTATTACTATTGTTACAACATTCCGCTTTATAGGAAACAAATTTCTATACTTCCAAGTAATTGCGTTTTGATCGGAACGTTTCTCCAAGTGTTAATTAATGGTGTTGGTGGTTGTTTCCACTTTTCGTTTTGGTCGATCTCGAGTAATTAAACGCTTCTATTTTTGTTCGGGCAAAAACGCATCTGCGCCCTTCAAACCCAATTCCAGCATCAGAAACCCACAATTAAATATTTACCCGACCCAAATTTTCAAACGCCTCCCGGCTAATTTTCATATAATATTTGCCGTCTACCCTTAAACAAGGATTTAAAGTTAAACATTCGCTAGTCTACACAAAAATAATTTCAATAACCAACAGAGTAGACGTCAATTTCAATTTTACTCCCAAAAGCTTTTCAAATTGAAATTTGGGGTAAACCCGAGCCACCTTATTTATATGTATTCCAAGGAACGTTGGCAACAAGAAATGTCTTTTACGGTCTGCCTTAGAGATGCAACAAATTGAATGTTTCTCTTTGAACGAAAAAGCTGCTGGGGAATTTTTGTTGTTTATTTTAGAAACAGTTATGATTGTTTGGATTTTACAGTTGTCTTCTAAAAGTTATTGCAAATTTAAAAATCGTTTTATTCCTAAACATTCGAGGCCGTCAGAAATCCGAGGATAATCTCGTCTAACTCTTTGTTATAGAAGACTATCTTGGCTCCGGTCCCCGGCAACAAAGTAACTCCTAATATCGAATTCAATTATTAACGCGCCGTCGTGCTGATCGAACTGGATTTCCACTTTCCTTTTTCCTGCAAGGTCCTGCATAGGCCGATTCCCTGCGGGTGGTCACCGGATGATATTTATGCGACGTTTGATGGGATCTGGCGACTTATTGAGATTAACTTTACCGCACCTTCTTGGAGGACCCGAAACGAATTAGGGTAATTTAATCTTCTTACTCGAGGATAAATGGCCGGGGGTGGACAAATCCATTCGAGAAATTTGACCCTTTCCTTCAACACTTGAGTCAATTGTTGGAAAAAAAATTAACAACTCCTGGACAGCTCACTTTCGTGATCACGATAATTAATGAATTACTAGTGCTGGACGTCTCCATTTCCTTGGAAAACCTCTAGAAGGCGAATTGTGGAAGTAATAAACAATTCAGAACAACGGCGAATCCTTGCAGGATTTTTATAAGAAAATTTCTTTGTGTGCCTCAGTGAATTCAGTTTGAGGTCCCAAGAGACTCGACTCTGTCAACTAAAGTTATTTATTTTTGTTAATGTAAAATATTGGCTTCGCTTTTTGGACCTAAATTTACGTTTCTAAAAAGTTTACAAAAAGTAATTTCATTCATTATGTACATGCATTTCATAAAACTGATAAGCGTCGAGTGCATTATATCATTAAATAGTATAATAAAAACAGCAATTTTCTATTGATATCAGTAACATCTTTGTAACACAGTTTTACGTAATTACTTCCTTAGAAATGAAATTGCGTCAAAACAGATTCAGATGTACAAAACAAAGCTTACGGTTTTGTTGGGTTTCAATGAAATGTTTGTCCGATTTTCTTACCAACAATAAAGTGACCAAATAATGCGGCGAAATGGGAGATGCGGTAATAAAATAAAGGATAACCTGGCTGCGGAGGAAAGCGTCACAAGCAGTGAAACCCAAACAATTAAGGTCATCCTAAAGCTGATCGGTAAGCAATTTAACCACAATGTCTTTGCAGCGAAACGTAGGTAATTTTCAGCGTCCGAATGTATCTAAAAATAAAATTATTACAATAACGTAAAATTATAATAATAAAATTTTGTTTTATAGTCACTACAAATATTTACGTAATGAAACTACAATATGATAACTAATACCATTGTTGACCTCGCAAATCTTTCGGCTCCCATTTGTTGTTGCTTCTCGGAAAAGTTTTTGTGTCCCTTGCATTTAATGACCTGACGCGCCGTTGAATCTTTGAATTTAATATTTTTTATACCCTCCGATCGCACAACCGTACCAATAAATAATGAGTTTAAGTATTACGTGTCTGACCAAAACACCGATGGCTTCCTGCAAACGACATTGTTTATTACCAACCGGCAACCGCACGTGTTCCAGAATCCTTCCCGGAACACCTCGTAAATTTCATTGCTGTCGTCCAATACCGAAATCTTTGATGCAAAACTCGCACACGAGGAAGTGTCGTCGTCGTCGCCTTTTTTTGCTGGCAAACTGTTCGATAAAAGCCAATAAAAATTTATAGCAAAACAGCAGGGGAAAGAGGCCGATCAGAGTTGTCAGGAGGTTCAAAGGGTAATTATGGAAAAGACATTTCTCAAGACGGGGAGTTTCTTTGCTGCGATCCAAGTGATTTCACGACGGAAAAGGGCTATAAAAATTTAATAACGACGGAGCGTTTTGTAATCTGAAGGTCGGTATTGTGTCCCGAATCTTCTCGAGGATAATTGCATTAATTAAGGAGACGGCTCGGTAATGCCCAATGATTGGGCTCATTTAGACCAAATCTCATCGATTCAAGCCCCGACCTCACGAAGCAGTCAACAATTAAACTCCAGAAGAACTTTTCCTAATTTTGTTATTTAAAAGGAACAATTTTTTTTTTTGCCAACTTAACAGAATTTTGTCTTATTTGGTTGACACTAGCTCCCGAGAATCTGCCGGCTTGGCTCAGATCTTGCAGATTATTCAATCTCACGGCAATTAAGCAAACAGACCCCCTAACCCTAAAGCGCCTCAAAACGGGGTCGATTTCCTCCGACTCAATCGCTGTGCTGTCTCGGCCCTGCGCAGAATCCAATGACCCGATAATTGATAATTAATTATTTACAAAATTAAAAGTTTACAGAACCGCAACAAACGTAACTTTGTTGCAGGGCTGCCACAAATGTTGACTGGAGTTTAGATTTAACTACAGCACAGGATGATGTCCACTTTTTGTTTCGAGTTGGAGCAACAATATAAATTGCTCGTAAAAACCAATAACAACCACTGACTACTGTACTTAGGTACATACACCCCTATGGCGCTATGACCTTTTAAATCTAGCCGCCATATAGAGCAAACCACCCCTCTATCACACACCTTTCCTATTAATTACGCATTCAACCGCCCGCCCTCCCCCTGTCACGTGTCGTAATAAACAAATAAGCATCAGATATCCGGGGCAGTTCGATAGGTATTGACGAGCCGCCAACGAGAAGTAAACATTTCGTCATGGTGGCCCAGTTTCCCGCCGGTGGCTTTCACTGGGTTAATATTTGATGACAACCTTGAGCGTAGCTTCCGCTGGAAAAAGGTAATAATTGATTTTCAACTTTTATTGAAGTGGTTTTTCTGACGAGGGGGATGCGAGATGGCTGACGTGACGGGGGGAGGTCGTGGAAATTCTCAAAGCTGGCTGTGCAAGAACCCCAAACTCTCCTCCAGCGACATGCTGTTATTTGCCCGGCAAAGGCGGCGGCTGTTTGCGTCCCACAACAAGCACTTCAACCGCCGTCTCCTTCAAATTGTTTTATTTCGGGATAGCGGGACCGGCGGAGGTACTTAAAAACGGGACGAAGCAAATTGTAAAACGGGAAGGGTTGATGTTTACTTCAAACGGATTTTGGATAAAATGTCGGGAGAGGGAATCGGCATTGTCGGATTCACCTCCCTTGATCAACTCTCCTAAATGATTGATTGACCGTTTTTTTTTTTTTTTCAGACGCATCCCGCGGGACTTCAAGCATGTCGACGACAAGAACACGGCGGCATTGTTGCTTTGGCTTCCTGTAGTGACCGACAACGGGAAACCAACGCCGCCATGTTAGGGGCAACTCCGGATTTCACGTGCAGCTAATATGTTCGTATTGGCTGCATTACTCCTACTAAGTGCCGGATTAGCAGGTAGGTAAATCCCGATGTCTACACTTCTTCTGGAGTCTTATAAAAAAATGACGAGTTTAATAATTGACGTTTTGGGTTAGTAGGGTAAAAACTGCGATGTGGTTCCTGAAACATTTAAACGTCTCTATTGATTTTATTGACCGAACGTTAAAAGCGTAATTGACGGTTTTATACCTGTGCTGAGATGATGGTTGGAGCGTTTTACGACTTGAACTTTATTTTTGCTGGCAACCTTATTGAATTTCTATACATTTAATAAATGATTTGATTTATTTATAAAGCGCGGTTATAAATAGGATGCGAAAATAAATTGCCGCGAACCGGATATCGGAGGTTAGTTCACGTGAAAACCTTGAAGGGTAAACAGCGGTTGGTCTTATTTCGTGGAACCTCCGAATTTTGTCTCAGCCGGGATCTCGTAAGTTTTCTCGTGCCTTGAAACTTTTTTAATTATCGCGATTATTTCAATCCTAATTTTGCATCGACTCAACTAAATTAAAAAATAATGGGCCCGAAACTTGAAGCCGCGCTATTAAAATCGTATTAACCTTTGCCTTAACACTTCGCATTTTCCTTACTTTCGCTTCCCCGAATTACGAAGCGATTTATGCTACTTTTTCAATAATACTACCAGGTAAAGTTTGTTTGACTTTATTATTTCTTTAGTGGCAGCACTTTATTTAGAAAGACTTATGGCATGTTTGGCTCGAAAATTTGATTTTCAAAGTAACAATTTCTATGTTGTTAAAGTAAATATTTGACTTCTATAAATATTTTTAAATTATTTGCTTTTCGTCAATTTTCAAGCAAACTCAAATCGACTTTATATATTTTATTAAAGAACGCAAACACACAGAATCAATCATTATTTACATAACATCTATCTGAGATTTTTACCGCCAAATTATCAATTACTTTATGATGAAAGTAAAAATGATTTAAAGTCTTTTAAGAACACACACAATAGTTATACACGCAACAATAGTTTATAACCATTCCTGAATGTTACCTGAAAATTATCTCAATTATTGCCCACGTGAAGTACGTGCTTTTCAATTTCGCACTGCAGAGTTTGAAATGTTGTCAAAGCGGCGCTTCCAACTCTGCAACCTAATTCGACCTGTAAATGCTTTTGATACCGTAACAGCTTCACATTAAAATGCAAATCGTGCGATCTGAAGACACGCCGGAATTAAAATGGATATTAATAGAGTCGCGCCGCTGACAAGCACGAAACAGTCTGAGTGCATCGCAACGCTGCAGATTTACCCGGCGCATCCGCCATTATTCGACATCAAACAGAATACTCGACACGAGAAACATCCCAACACGACTCTCGAGGAATCTGGACGGGAAGAAAAAAATGTTGTGTCTGTTGCAGGTTCGATGCCCGGTGGTCCCGGGGTTCCCGAAAACATCACCGTAACATTCCTCAACCCCACTTCCGTCAAAGTATCCTGGGCCACGTCGGTCGACAACGTAGACAAATATGACGTCACATACAAGCCCACCGACGCCAGGTACGTCGATATTGTTGGATGGATTAGTCGAAACGCATTTCCAGATCGGTGTGCCGTTTAAACAATTCAAATCCAACCCACATGTGTCGTTTCTTATCCATCCGGAGCAATTACGTCCGTTTAACCCGCTGTCGTTTATTTTTAACAAACAGAATCGATAATAAGGGCACTCACGCAACTTCAGAGGTGGTGGTGCAGCTAAGTCAGTCGACAATTGACGGCGGTCGCAATAACTGACTTAACGAAATTATCACTGATTTAGGTCGATCCGAAAGCCGAAGAGATTATCACGTTAAGGAAAAGTGCATATTTGATGTGATAAATAACTAAATTCTAGTTAACTTCGTGCGATGCTTGCATGCATTAGAATAGTTAGCTTCAACACATTTCGATTTTGAATTGTCAGGAAGGAGTCGAGGTCTCCTTAATATTTCAACAAATTCGCTTATCGTTTGAAATCGTGACATCAGTTGCTGTTGGAAAATCGAATCCGACGGTCGCTTCAATTGTCGTAAACTTAGAATTTTCCTTCGGTTACTCCTTTTGTTTTTCTGTCCAAAGACCGCTTGATTAGTTTTGAGTGTTACTGGTGTAACTGCAATGAACAGGTTGTTAGTTACAGAGTGGTGGCGGTGGTTGCCGGTAACTCGGATGCTGTGACGTTGAGCGGCTTGAAAGCGGACACCCAGTATCAAGTGACGGTTGCCGCCGTTTGGGGCGGCAAGAAATACAGAAGCAGGCCTATCGTCTTCCGCACACTGGGTAAGACTCTGGTGTGGTGTGTTGATCAAACAGTCGATTGTCTGGATGTGTCTTGACCATAGCAGAATCCTGCAAGAAAACGAAAACTGTAAAATCTGCGTATAATCCTTGCGAAGTTTCTAGTTCTAGTTTCTAGTTTTTCAACTAATCGGAATTAAAGTGGAAATTTCCTGCCACGACGTAAACCGACTACATAATTATATTCTGGAGTTGCTATGAATTGACCTGATTGCATTAAAAAATGTGCAATCAATTTCCCATTTGTTAGACCATCAGTAGCTAGCAGCTAGACGGCGTATGTTTTGATTTAACCTACGCTTTAATAGATATTGATTGACTTTGCCTGTAATGTCCTCAATCATAAAATTAAAAAATTAGAATTTTATAGCAGGGCGCACTTACCGGCTTTTTAATACCCCCAGGTGTCTGAACTACGGTGGCATTAGTTGAATTTTTTTTTCGGAAAAATACTGTCGCTGCAAGCGCGTATATTAGTTCTAGATTGCAACAGGATAATAAAATCAATGATTGATTCGGTCACTTACTTGTTAATGTAAAAAGTCCATTAGCTAATCTGGATCGTCACTGAATTGATTCAAACATTAATATATATTTTAACGCTTGTCTGGCGATTCTTTAAAAAATGCATTCACCGGTCCAGAACCCATTATTTAAATATAGAGACCAATTAGCGTTAAAGTCCAAAGTTTTTACGTATTGAGCTTTTCGCGCAATTGTTCGGTTAACCAAAACAGAAAGATCTACAACCCGGAGAATGGTTCTGAAACTGGAAACTTGGCAGGTACTTGTGCTTCGCGTCCAATTAAGTTAATCCGGGCCTTGCTCCGGGCGCGGTTATCCCATATATAACTAAATTCCTGTTATCAATTTCTCTTAACGACGAGTATTGTGGTTAAAATTGCATAGCGCGGCCCCCGTTCCTTTGATGTAGTGTCAATGTTGTTCGGTCGACTCCAGTGCACCCCTGTGAACTGTGCGTAGAGCTCATGTGTGTTCCAGAGCCACCCCGGTCGTCCCCCCAACAGGACCCCATGGCGGCGCTTCCCACCGACGCCCCGGCGACGAAGGACGACCCCGAGCCGATCGACCTTCCAGAATACACTTATCCCCAAACCAGTTCGACGGTACTACTTGAAGATTATCGACGTATTTTTTTTTAAGACTTCTTGCAGGTTCGGGGCGTAGAAATAGGAATAGTACTGCTGGTCCTGCTGGTGTGGGTGGCGGCGATAGCGCTGTTCTTCAACCGATGGGGCAAAATCCGGATGTTGCTGCCCTATCAGCCGGACTACAAGCAGGAGCAGTTGAAGGTGCCGGGGACGGCGGCGTGTGCGGCGGCAGTGGCGTCCGGAAACACATGCACGCACCATTCGGGGGACCACCTATGCCAACAGGTGATTTAGCACGCCGGAAATAAGCAAGAGTTGTGGATTAGTCGCGGTCGGAAATTTCCATGGAAAATTAGCGATTCATCCCCCGTCCATGTCTCTTGCATTATTCAGGCATTTTCACTAAAGAATTTCGACGAAACCACATCAACTAATGAACATCCTTGCCCAATTCAATATTCCGAGTTTCGGCGTGTCGCTGCATCTTTGGCAATTTTCCCGAAGGGAACCTGATTTGTTAGTCATGAAGTTGAAATTTTCCGCTCCGTTAATGTAACGGCGATTTCTGGACCTGGAAACTCTGCGTAACTAGATTTCGAAAATTAACTAAAAATAGTCGGAACTTGAGTTAGGAATTGTTGAATAGCCCGATGCAGCTTCACGTTGTGAACACCCACTGCATGAATTAACCCCAACTAATTGCCAGTGCAAGAAGAGAGACCGGACGAGGCTCTTATCGCGCCCTATCCGTCCCGTTTGTACCTGTGGAGCTACGGAAATGGGTTATCTTACCGATTTCGAATCCGATTGACACCGCAACAAAGGTTAGATCTGTCGCAGCACTCCTCCTGCAGAGACAGTCAACAACGCTATCAGTTCGTCCTCGTGTCCGCTTGATACAGTCCAACCTCTCACACACCCCCGTCTCTGGTTATTGGACTTTTGACATGTGTCGATTAAAAATCGGTGAACACACTAGCAATTATGACTGTCGATTCCATCAGACACAGCCATTTCGTGATTCGTTGGTCAGAATTTGTGAAAAGTTGTGTTTTCTTGTTTTTGCAGTGTCAAGAAGGAGAAGGGGCCGAATCGGCTCCGCTTCCTATTAATGACATCATTAACAATAACAAAGTAAGTTTACTTTACAGTTTTCATCACAGCTCGACACTGATAATTGCTATTTAAGTCACATATCGATAGACTTATCCAATGAATTAGACAAGACGTGGCGTGGTCAATTCAAGTGCAGATAGGACGCGTGCCAAAAAAATATAATTTACGTTATAAATTATTCAGCTGGTCGTTATTGAACTGGAGATTGGCCAATTTTTAATTTATCATCCGGTCCGCAAATGCTGCTTCCGCTTAAGGGAGCTTACCAGCAAAGGTGCGAGAATCCCAAGATGCCACTGAAAAGTGTAAGTTCTAAAGTCCAGACTCTTTCGCCAGACTCTTTCTCAAGTCATAACGCGGAGAACCATATTGTTATTGCGATATTGCCGTCTCATCATTGCTAAGAAGCATCAGCTACTCAAAGTGATTTTTTGACTGCTAATTGAACTACATATTAAGAATAACATTTGGCAATATCAGAAGTTACGGCCTTAAGAACTTATACTCGTTCAGACGTAAGGTTGGGATTGAACTGTAGTGCTCTTGGTTAGGTAATTCTTCATTTTCAAAAACCTCCAGATTTTCCCTTAACCGTCGCTCATCGTGACTCATTCAGTGACACACACGATAACATTTTGAGCCCGAACTCTTTCGAAACTCTTGCCCCAAACTCTTGCTTTCCCCCGACTCGTCCCGGACTCTGCCCCCAAAGTTCGAACCGCAAGTGGGTGGTTCCGTTGTTGACCGATGCAGTCTCGATCGAAGCCACTGTCAATGTTTAATGGTGCAGCCCGATCGATCCTCGATTTCCTTTTTCAGACGTCAGGTAAGTGTGGTCGTCGTCCGCCTTCATTTGCCGCTTCCAGGATTTGTGGATCATCTCTTGTAACCGTTCTGGTGTTATGTGTTGGTAGGGGTGCTGCATGTGGGATCAGTGTTTCGGCTACCCCCGAAGGCCGCGAGACACACGCGATTGCGGGTGCCAATTCGCACTGCTGCACCGCGTCGAGGGCACCTAGCAGTTACCTATGCCGGCGCCAACGACGCCACCGCCCCCGCCACCAGTAAGTGGGGCCGCCATGCAATTTGCGGTAATGCGTCCCGGGGGCGCCTCTGAAACAGGGCCGGGACAGCGCTGCCGGACAACTTGCATGCACAGCCCAGAGTTTGCCAGTGCTGTCAGACGCTTCGTCATTTCACCCATCGACCATCAAGTATTGACACCAGATTGAGGCTTTGGCGACCTGCAGGCCGGAGATGGTTAATTTGTCGTGGCAATTGTCGTTTTTTGCGGTTTGGAGATCTCCGTCCTGGAGGTTGTTGTTAGCGCACGTAAGACATGCAGCACCCTCTACTTCACCGTGTAACTCGAGGGAGAGGACCAACGGCGGGATCTTGGACTGCCGATCTCGCTTTGGTCTTCGCCTCGCCAGTTTATCAGCTTTGAAGCACCCGCTTTGCCGATCGCTCACGCTGATTGAAGCCCGACAACCAAGCGGAAGCAACATGATTTTTAATTGACACATGACCGACGAGAGAGCCATTGTGTTTCTTCTTATTTGTACAAACTATTGATGTTGTTCTGTGCCATCACCAACCAGCACATGTCCTTGTGTAAAATCACGTCTCTTTGGTACTGTTGAATCCTGAATTTGCCGCCATTTGTGCCGGCGGATCCACACTAATTGTAATTGGATTATTCGTCGACGTTCTGTATTATAGTCTTGTCTGAAATTCCACAACACCGCTGCCGCATTACGTAATTACTTTCGTTATAGTCTGTATCATTCGCTGCTATTTAGAGCTTTTTAGAGTTGTTTTGACGAAATTACTCCGCTGTGATGGCAGATCGCCTTAATTAAATACTGTCGGAAAAAATTTCACAGTTGGAGCAACTTCGAGAAGACAACTCAATTTGGTTGTGCTCAGTCGCGACATGACTGGACCTATTCATTTCTTTCAAAACAATTAGCATAATCTGAATGCCATTTGGAATAAAGTAATAAAAACAAAGTTCATTAGCAAAGTGGAGTGTTGAACTTTGGAAGCCATTATCAACCATCCTCCAACAGTTAATTACGCCTATGTCTGTTTGTATGACGTATTGAACCGACACTACCACGTCAGCGTAATTACCCCGTCCTTCATCATGTGGCGTATAGATTTTTGATTATGCGCCATCATCAGTTTGGGCGATCATCTCACCACATACTCCACTTTTTCACCGCACCTCCCCCAATCCAGAAAAATCGAATTACTGCTCCTTACAAAGTCTTTCCTCACGATAGTTCCACTCAATTATTTTTTTTTTTTCAAAGTTACCCTGCATGTTACTTTCTGTTGTGACTACGTTTCTATATTTTCTTAAATATTTATTACCTCCTCGCCTCCTTTCTCCCTCAAGTTAGCGTTTTGCTGTCATCATTTTTGTTGCACTTACCGGAATCATCGAAACCCTTGAGTTTACCTTTGGTTTTTGGTCCGGAGTCATGTTGCGGCTGCGCTTGTTGTGCAAGAGAGTTAATGGTGTTTTGTCCAAAGCCTTGTCCTCCGGTGCACCAGCCCCGCAAGCACCGGCCCCGCATAAACTCGGCGATTTTCATGTCGAACAGCGGTCCGGGATTCGACTCCAAGGAGTTTTTCCGTCGCCACGGTTCCGTTTCGAGATTGTGCAGAAAAGCGAGGAGTGTCGACAATATCTCGTTGGAAGAGCAGCATTTCGGGCTTCCCACATTGTCGGTGTCGGGACCTTCGCCTCCGGAGGACGACGAAAGGGACGACGAAGAGGATGAGGAGGAGGAGGAGGAGGAGACGCAACGGTTTTTGGAAGATTAGCTGTGCTGACTGAGTCAATTTGGGTTTTTAGAGTTTTCCATGATTCGTTCAAGTGCGGGGAAAGCACAACAGGACTTTTGCTCTTCGCCATCATTGTCGTTGTTTCAGTTCTTCGCTGTAAATGTTTGTTGTATATAGATTTCAGTAGCGAGCAATAAAGCGGATAGTGAGTTTAGAGACCACCGGTGCCAATGTTTGAAGTAACTCGATCTATGCTCGAACGATTTTTCATGTCTATAGACCATCATTTTTCAAGTGTACGTTAGGTTTCATTTATAAAACTTATCAATTTACCACTAGACTAGCCTTGATACTGTACTGAAAATGCGAGCTTTTGCACAGACACTACCTCCAATTTGCCTCGATCGATAACTGGGATTCCGCCCAATGAAGATTTACCTTCAGCCCAATTTACCTGCATACCCTATTTTACTAAAGCACATACCAACACCAAACTTACCGTCAATTTGACCAATTTCTCGATGTAGAGGAACGAAACGGAAAGGTGGGACCAAAAGCGAGCTTATGGCGTAATTGGGGTAATCTGTGCAAATTCTACATCTATTACGATAGCTTTAACTATTCTAATAACTGATAGAGTTAGGTGAGAGGTCCAATATTCTGTAACGACAGCACTCTGTGCTATTTTCGACAATTCGAGGCCTCACGCAATTCAACAGTTAAGTCAATAAACTTGGTCTATTACCCCTCGAATTATCTTGAATTAAATCGACCGAACGGCTTAATTAATTAACAGTAGCTATGCATGAATATCAACCACTTGCCTGTATCAACGATCACTTGCTCAACTCAACCTGAACAAAAACTGTAATGTTATCACCGCGTAGATTCGATATAACTTTTATACATAGCATCAACTTCCTTTAAACATTTTGATGTCCTGCATTTATAAGGGACTCGGTTCTTTTCTCAAATTATATATCTAGTTTATAGCGTTCATTTATTATAGTCTATATTTTATACGAATTGTAAAATCATTTTTAAATAGTTGAATTTCGTCACGTGTAAATACCATCTTTTAATATTGTAAATTAGTTGAGCGATTATTGGCTTTATCAGAACGGGTCCAAATTTTTAAAACACAATATTCGTTGTATTTAACTTTAGAACCTGACCTAAAATTGTGTAATTTGTTTCTATAATCACTGTGATTCTAATGCCTTCTATATTATGCCGTTTCATTCATTTTTACACCACTGAGATGTAAGGAATCTTGTATATTGCTGTATATATTATTTATCACCGATTTCTTTGTGTAATGCAATAAAAGTATCCGAAAACTACAATTTACAAGTGATTTGTACCTAACCATTCTATCATCAGTTGCCATACACATTTTATTTTTTTATGAACTTTCTGTAATACTGTAACTGTTGTTGCAGTATCAATTTACATTTATTAACTGTTTCTCTTGCGGTTCAGTAAGTATTGTTGAAGTGGAATAAACATAAATAAATAGATACTTAAATTTGTTGTAAAACTTTTGCCCGCAAATTCAGAGATGGCGCTCTAAACCGCGCCAAACCGATTAGATAAAGATATCACTAAATTTAAACTGCATGCCAAGCCAAGAGAGGACGCCACTGAAACGCACATAAATAAATGACTTCTAACCTCAAAGTTGATAAGTCAAAGTTTGTTAGTAAATACAAAATAAAGCGTGGTTCTCGTGTTATCGTAAATTTAACGGGCGTTAAATTATCGAAAACTCCTCTTAATTATGAACCAGTCGTGGCACGGTACCCCGAAAAGTAGCCCTGGCTTCGTTTATTTCAACCCTAGCCCTTCAAATGGGAACAACCAAAACCAGTCAGACTCCCCGGATTTCCTGTCGCTTGGTGATTCTCCACAACCGAACAGGTTCAGCCCCAATTGTTATAGCAGCCCTCGGGGACGATATTGTAGAGGTGGTGCAAGAGATTATCCTCCAAATAACAGAAGGTTCAGCAGGGGCTCTGGAGGAAGAAACAAATCATTTAATAGCAGCTCGAGTTTTAACAAAAGTCACAACACGTCTTGGAAGGTTTAGTTTTACTTGTTGTTAAGTTTGTAGGTTACATTGATTGATTTCAGGATGAAGAAGGTACAGATATTTCAAAATTCTTGCATCACTCATTTGTTGAAGACCCTTGGGCGGAGTTGGAAGCCAAATTAAAGAACGAAAGTCACATGGAAACCTCATGCTTAAATGCAGAAACTGACAACACGTAACTGAATAGTTACGCAAGTGTGGTGAAGATTTGGGGACGTTTTGATGCATACTCAGAGTACCAATTTGAAGTAAATTTTGGAAAATCACAAATTTGAGAGTACAAACTTAGTTTAAATAGTTGTTACGATCTCAATATGTCAATGAAACTGTATTTTGATAATGTAGCAATAAGAAGTCACCTTGTTAGCCTGCATTTTTACTGTATGTAGCATTTTAAATACACAAGAGAGTTGTTATTGAGCTGTTTTCTGAGCTCTAATTAGCATCTTAAAAATTACGTAAAAATTGATGAAATTAAATATAGGGGTATAATACCCAAATAAGAGTGCATGAGGGATCGAGCGCTATATTATCGACATTTGCTTCTATTCTAGTGACCCACAGATGGCGCACTCGTTGCTCTTCCTATTATTCATTCATTCATTTGTCTGCCCACATGCGCACTCTGTTTCCAGATCGCTAAAACTTTTGTAAACTTTCAGACAAATGTTCTCTCTTCTTCAGTTTCAGTTTGTTTGTATGATGTTAGGTTGGCGTGTTGCGGGTCGTGTTTTCGTGCGTGGTTCAAAACCTGTTGCGTTTATGTGACTAAGACGGTCTGTAATGTTGAGTTAAGTGTACAGCCCTAAAAAAGTGCCACACCGCCACCACCATGGGTTTAGGAGCGTCAAACGAAACTTCAAATCCAGAGCCGGAGCGGCCCGAAAGTATAATTTCATCGAAATTACACGGCCGTCAAGCCAGCATCAGACAGAGCACAATAAGGGCGAAATCAAAACAACCTATGCCCGAAGCCAACGAGCTCGAAAGACGTTTTACCAAAGTGCTGGTAAGAAAACGCGTTCGATTTTTATTATCATTATTTTTATAAACAACAACCATCGCAATGAACGCGCCAATAGCAATATTATTCAGGAATGTCGCTCGATCTTCACGATGAGACATTTTTAATTTTCCAGTACGTGTTTAATCCAAGTTGGCCGGACCAAACTTTCGTTGTGTTTTGTTTTTGAACACCGCCGCACATGATTGTTTGACGGCGCTTAATTTTGGAGGTCATAGATGGCCAGGGCGGGTAACGAAGAATTTCACACATGCGATGAGTAAAGTTAAATAAACTTTGAGTGCATCGTAAAAGTTTCGGTTTGAAGATTCGTAAGTGACCAACTGTTGCCGCCACCGTGTTTTATTGGTAATAAAACTGAATTATTGTGACCTTCCCCGGCCAATTTTGGCGATTTTGCGGACTGGAAATGAAATTGCGTCAAGAAGTTGGGTGAATTTCTAACAGATTTCGGATATCGGATCGTGGACGCAACGAAGAGAGAACGAGAAAGGAATTCCCGGCCACAGAGCCCGCTATTGTAATGCAAATTGGAGTCAGTTGAAGTTTTGTCTCGACGCAGGGCCTACTCGATATGATCGAACGAATGTTAACAGGGTAGGCCGTGACAAACTAAACAAAAATCACGTTGCAGCTTTGTTTGGGACAGCAATTGACAGCTGATTGACGTCCCGTTTGGCAGCAGTCGAAACTCAACTAAATTTTCGAATTTTTTCAAAATATCACCCCATTCGCCCACGACGAAATAGAAAAGACGAGAAAACCCCCATGAAAAAACAGAAGCAGCGGCAAAATGACGGTGTTACTTGCCGGCTGTCACTGTCAATTTGACGTTACAAACGTCAGTTGTCAAATGCAACTCAGCAACTCAAATTAATAGTTATAGTTAACAAAACCGATTTCATACAGTTATTACAGTTAATTTTGAAAGTCGAAATCTTCTACGTCATATTATTGCGCTTAATCGGCATTTACATACAACAAAATGTTAGATTTGAGGTTAGTTTTCCACTGACGACTCGCACAGGTGGTCGATTAATGTCACTTTGACACTTGCCCGAAACTCGCCCATTGAGAATTACGTTCCATTATTTATAAAGTCAATTTAAGGTCAGTTTGGCGGTTATGTTAGAGCCATCCAGTTATTGGTCTTTGGGCGATAAAAGCTATCGAAACTAATTTTGAGATAATCGCGTTATGTCAGCAACTGGTCGTTTGAGTTTTTAAGTGTAACGTAATAACTCATCTTTGTTTACTCCTCGGTCCGTTACGTTGCTTGTTGTTTTATGGTAATCATGCATCACTTCTACGTTTATGTTTAATTTATCAGTTTTAATTGCCGAGGAAGCATTTTATTGTTAACTGCATGCACGGATGTGCTTTGCGCTACATTTTAGATTTATTTCAACAAATTAACACACATTCTACCTATACACGGTCATTGTGCAAAAGAAAATTAGTATGCTGCACCGGCCTAATAAGATTAAGTAATTACCGCCATCTTCACATGAGTAGCCAATCTTCAGAAAGGTTTACAACCGTAACTTGTTTTTCCTGGCAAATCAGGCAAAGATTCTTGCTGAAATGGTGACAATTGTCACTTTGTTAAGGTTGTAAAAATTATTTACAATCGCAAATTGCAAAAGTGAGCGCAATTATCGTTGTAAAACGATTGGTGCAGCTAATGGCGCAAACTGCAACCACAACGGCGAGTTGGTTTGTGCTTCAGAAGCTTGCAGATGCCGCGACTGGCAACGTGATTTCATCTGAATTCTGCGATTTATTCACGTCGACTTCCTCCATAATCGCATACGTCCCGAGGGAATACCCGCATTCCGCCGTTCGATTACACCTGTCGTAATGGTCGAGTTGCAGATTAGTTACGCGGTGTTGGTAATTCGATACGATTTGATGACCGTCCTGTCTTGGCCGCTACATTCGACGATATCAACAAGGATCGAATTCGTAACAAAACCGACCAGTCTGCCGGCGTCTTCAGAAGTCGAGGAAACGTATTTTGGGAAGTAAATCCCGGATTTGTGGCGTCTTAGGAAGGAAAACATTGAGAAAGGCTCGACTGTCTAAAAATAGTCGGGGATTATTTTCGGAAATTGAATACGGCCGAGACGCGATCACCGCTTTAAACCCATCATCATCATTACCATCGGTTAAGGGTTAGCTGAACGTTATTGCTTAACGAGCTGAATTGAGCGGATCCCGTCACGTTGCGACGCACACTTTGTAATCAAATTTATGTTTTATGCCGGCCCCATCAGAAGCACGACAGATCGATCGTTGTTGTCCTGATTAAGCTGTTTGAGCCATCGTCACCTGCACAGTTGGTTGTGCTATTTCACCCGGCTTAATTGGAGGATTATTCTTAGTTGTGGAGTTGGGGCAATATCACGTTTTGTAGCTTGAGCTGAAAACCCCACCCTGTCTCGACGCTGGAGTTGGCCGTAAAACGCCCACCCCCGTCTACAGCCGGTCTGATAGCTTTTTCACATGCACAGAGCCCTAAACTCATCAAGACCTAACGACTAAAGCTGACAGGATTGCAGAGTGAATTAAATAACTTTAAGATTGCGATTTTAATTATTAATTTATTAAAAGCAATACAATATATTTAATAGATTTTAGGAAACACGTGTGTTGCCAGTGCAGCTAAGATCAAGAGTGCCGATTTTAATTTCTGCAGGCCATCTGGACATCTGGGCCGGGTTGATCTGGCGGAAGCTGGGGATTAGCGGGGTTGTTGTGTGGTCGTCGATTTCGTTCCTAAAACAGGTGCAGTGGCGGTGTTTTGCATCGTTCATATAACTCCTCCATCGTTAGCGGAAAGATTCGGGGTAAGGGGAGAATCTGACATTCTTTCTTCTTCTGTTCCATGGAGTTGTGTGGATTTGGCCGGTTGTTGATTTGGCTGAGTATTATGATGATGCATGAGCGTATGTTGTTCATCAATTTCTGGAAAGTTTTTGGCTTGAATTTCAGTTGGTGGGTTTGGTAAGGCATCATTGTTGATTCTTCGTTCTTGATATTCCGGATATAGGGTTAGTGATATTCTTACTTCTTCAGTTCTAGTGGAAACGGGTTTGGGAATAATTATTATTTGGTTGTGGAGTATGATTGTGAATGTGTGATTAAAGGAATAGGACCTAATTATAAAAGGATTGTAATACAATTGGTATTTTCATTATAAAAGCGAGCCGGTGCAACGAAGGAAGCTATTTTTGAGATTTAGTAATAATAATTAATTAAGAATCTTAACTATAAAAACGGTAGTCTTTTGATTTTATAAAAATATAGCAAAGAAAGTGATTGTTCCGATTTACTCAGAGTGTTTTCTGGTGGGCTTTAAATTTAAGTAATTATTGATCGATAATGGTTTTCTGTTTACGTGTTGTGGGTTAATTAACTAATAAACTAATCATATTTTCCTGCGTTTCCTAAATCTTCACTTATATATATATATATATATATATATATATATATGTATTTTATAACGGAACTTATATTAATATTAATACTACGCTACTACTTACGTCTGTTAATGTAGTTAAACAAGGGTAAGATTATATAATTTATTAAAAGGTAATAATTCTATATCTACGTCGGAGTTATTGAATTATATGTGAGGGTTACTTGCAGATATTATTAATTAATTTACTAATAGGGTTGTTAAGTTAAAGGATTGGTAAATTTTCTAGGTTTTTTCATTTTTGTTTTTGGATAACTTTTATTTGCGTCGGTTATAATTTTTAGGGTCTCATTGCTCTTAATATTGACTTTTGTAAATTTAGGTTGTATTTTCGATCTTACGTCTTTTTTTACAAATCCGGTTGAGTTTTCTACATATTCCAATGGTTTATCGCGGTTTACATTCTGATTTTTATTAGCAATTTCCTTTTGAGTTTGAAGTGTTTTATTCATAGCTTTATATAGTTCATTAGTTTTTTCTAGGTGATTGGTTATGTAATTACTTAGTATTAATTCTTCTGGATTTATGTCAAAAGGGTCTCTTGTGGAAATGTGTCCGGTAACGAGGTCAAGGGGTTTGTGATTAGTTACAGAATGTATGGAGCTATTGTAAGCCCACAATGCGTAGTGCATAAGTGATCGTAGATTTGTTTGTTTTTGTTTTTGATGTAGTATACGGAAATGTTCAATAAGGGTCGAGTGAATTCTTTCAATGGGGCTATTGGAGTTAGAGTTGCGAATAGTGGTGTAGTGGATATTAATTTTATGTAGTTTTGCAAATTCTTTAACTTCCGGATTGTTGAATTCGGTTCCTTGGTCAAAAGTTAGGAAAGAAGGGGTACCGTGGTGACTCATGAAATTAATTAAACTATCTACTACCTGTATGCCAATTACCATTTCAATAGGATATGCTTGTGTGTATTTAGAAAATGTATCGATTATAGTTAAAAACTTTTGGTTGTTGATGGACAGGGTGTCTACGTGTATAATTTCAAATGGTTTCTGGGGAGTTGGTGTTAAAGAAAATTGTTGTTTTGGAGGATTACGATCGTATTTGGTTAGCTGGCAAATGTCACAATTGTTTATGTATTTTGTCACATCATCAAGCAAAGAAGGCCAATAATAAGTTTTTCTGATGTGTTCGTAGTTTTCATTAATACCTCTATGATTGGTTTTACCTACATGATATCTCTCTATTATCTCTAGCTGTTCTGCAGAATTTGTTATGTCGTTAAGTATATAATTAGTTTTCGTTAATTTAATGCCAGTATTTTCAATTATAGTAGGTAATAGCACACAAATTTCTTTATAAAGTTGCGAATTTAATACGTAAAGTCCATAATTTATGTTAGGTCTGGTGTATTCTTTGATTACGTTAGTTAAATGATGTTTAAGGTTATTTGTAGGTAATTGAACAAAAAGCCTTTGTCTGTTAGGGAATATCTGAATTACTGTAGGTTTAGCTGGGTTAGAAAACACAGATTCGATTACAATTTGATGGGAAAATTGATTTAATGGTTTGTCTGAAATAGGAATGGTGAAAACTGGGTTTTCAATGGCGGTATGAACAGTTTGATTTGTTTCGTCATTTAACTGGTTTGAGTCAGGCGGACTTAGTAAAACTTGGAGATCTTCATCGGAGAGGTTTGGAAGTTCTGTAATATTATTTATTATGGATAAATTATCAACGTTAGGTTCAATTTGATTTGAAGTTAATTCGTCAATTGAGTATGATTCCATGGGATTGATTTCAATTCGAGAGAGAGCATCTGCGTTTACATTCTGTTTACCTTTCTTGTTTACGGGGAGCTCTAAAGTGTACGTAGTTCTGGGGTTTAATTGAAAGTTGAATAATATTTTTCTATTTGATTTTTGGTACTTAATAGAAATTTTAGCTGAGGGGGTAATAATTTGATCGTTAACAAAATTTACTTGACTTTGGAGCGTTTTCAAATTATTAAGACCGATGAGGCCGTCAAATTGATCGTGGAAATCGTAAACTTGAAATGATAAGAACTTTTTACAATTAAACTCGGGAAAAGGTGGTATTTTAGCGGAGTAATGGATGGGGGTAGAACCGTGTTGCGTTACTACAGTTCCTGGTATTTCTTCTATAAACTGTTTGTAATATTTGAACATAATATCGGGTTTTAAAAATGATCTAGTTGCTCCGGTATCAATTAATAATTTTATTGGGGGATTCTTTATCTCAATATAGGGGAGAACTGGGTCTTTTAGATTATTTAATTCGTCTAAGTATTTGAGGGTTTCAGGCTCAGACTGAGAAAATCCTGGTAATTTTCTTCAGTAAGATCGTTATTGTCGTCGTTAATATGATAATGAGGGTCAATGCCTTGCGATTGATCATAAATCGGGGTATTTTCATAATTTTCATTAAACTGTTGATTTGATTCTGGGGTATCGTAATCGGTTTGATACAACTCTTCTGCTACAAAATTTGGTCGATTTTGTTTAAAGTTTTGAAAGTTGTTGGATCTATACTGGTTAGTAGGTGCTGGGGGGTAATTTTGAAAAGTGTTTCTGGTGCTGGTGCTCATGGGTGTGGGTTTTGGTAAATTTGCCTGATTATTCTGTGGAGAAGGTTTAAATACGTTACTCTGGGGCTTTGGTTTTCCAAACACTTGTTGATTATTTTTATAATGATGATTGTAACTGTAGTTAGTTTTTAAGTGGATTGGTTGAGAGGGAAATTGCGGATTAAAATTACTAGATTGGTAGGTGGATGGGTTGTTTGTTTTAGGCTGCATGCGGTTACTAAAATTTAGAGTAGGTTGTGAATTATTTTGTTTCATGCCATAATCATTCCGTGTTAAATGTTGGACATTTAATTCTTCCATTATATAGCGCTTTGCTTCGTGAAGATTATTGGGACGCATGGATCGTATGGTACGACCTAAAGGGTCTTTTAATCCACCCAAGAAAGTTTTCAATGCGGTTATCTTAAATGTTTCTAATTTTGCTTTCTTTACATCAACATTGTCTTCGTGAATATTGATGTAATTACAAGCGGTGCTTAAAATTTCTAAAACTCTATTTAAAAATTGTAACGGGGATTCATTGCTAATTTGCCTGAGATTAACTAAATCGCGGTTGAGAGAATTTTCGTCACGATAATCGGAGAAATCTTCTACAAGCGTCTTTTTTATGTCATCCCATGATTCAACATTGTTTATTAACAAAGATTCTTCAGCTTGTCCGATTATTTTGCTTCTGATTCCTCTTAACAAAAGATCATTTTGAGTATTGTTAGGGTTTTCAGGGTCCGCATAGGTAAGTATCAAGCTTTCGACACTCTGAATAAATCGGTTTAATTTATTCGAACTACCATCAAAAATCGGTACAAAAGTGAATAATTTAATATCTAAAGCTGGAGGAGCCATGGTTAAATGTTCAGGACGGATATTTTCTACAGTGTCGTCGTCTATTGTTAAAAGACAATTACGAAATCTCTCAATAGCTTCTTCAATCGCTTTTAAATTCGGATCACTCATGTAATAAAAATATCAATATGTACTTACATTAACCAGAGGGAAAGATGTTGATGACTCGTTGATCAGGAGCTGATTCTTAGATTGGAACGTTGCGGATGTTGAAACACCGAAGAAACTGACTTCGCGATGAATGTAAGTCACTTCGAATTTTCACGATGAATTTCGAATTTACGTTTCTCTTCCAATCCTGCCGACTGCGCCAATTAAATAACTTTAAGATTGCGATTTTAATTATTAATTTATTAAAAGCAATACAATATATTTAATAGATTTTAGGAAACACGTGTGTTGCCAGTGCAGCTAAGATCAAGAGTGCCGATTTTAATTTCTGCAGGCCATCTGGACATCTGGGCCGGGTTGATCTGGCGGAAGCTGGGGATTAGCGGGGTTGTTGTGTGGTCGTCGATTTCGTTCCTAAAACAGGTGCAGTGGCGGTGTTTTGCATCGTTCATATAACTAGTGCAACACTGAAAATCGAACCATATCCCATCAATTTTCCAGCGTTCCTCAAACTTGGCGGTGCGCGTCGAGCCCAAATTATACTTTTCCACACACCCCAATACTATTAGTAGGCATCTCTTCTTTCAGATCAATTGTTCATTCCACGACATCAAGTCTAGTGTTCAAGATATGCAAAGCATGGAACTAAAGAGGTTGCAGAGAAACTTAAAGGTCAGACATAGAACGTCAGGAAGGCGAAGGACCAATTGATAACTTAAGTAGTTCGGCTTGGGCCCTATTATACAAGAACAGACTGTAGATGGCGCTGATGGCGATGGCTGATTAGTGTATCTATTATCTATTGGCTGATTTACTGATTAGGATCAACGTCAGTAGCTGCAAAAGAGTCAAAGTTGAATTTTCGTTTTGTAGGAACGGCAGCTCCATCATGTTAATGATTAGAGCATAACCAAGGTCACTCTTGCCCATTCTTGAAATGATTTCTGCTCTGTTTAGAGGGAAAAACGGCGGTTTTGTGGTGGCGTGTTTTGTTGGCGGAATTTTTATCTGTTCGAGCGCCACTACCTCTGTCCTATCAAGCCCATTTCCTGTCAGTCACCGTTGCACTGTCACATCCGGTACCGACCGAAACCGTGAAACTGGCGTATATACATCGATATTCAGCGAAAAATAACGCCACAAAGAACGTAGTGGAGGGGAGAATTTTTGTGGCACATAAACAAAAAATCTTGCATACTAGCGACAAGGACATTGCGTGTGAAGTTGACCGCGAATAAACACAATGCAAAATTAAAATTGCAGATTTCTGCCTTATCAAAAGATTGATCTACGACCTCGCCCTGTTTTAACATCAAAGGAAGAAGGGCTTTAATTTTTTTTTATTTTAACCTTAATCCACACAGTGGCTACTGATACCAAGTAGTGTAGAAACCATTAGTCGTTAATTTCTGTAATTTTAGTTGTAGACCTGTTGGATTTGGAAGCGTCAAAAGACCAAGCGATCAGAAGCAGAAATTTGAAGAGGAACATTAAGTAATGGAAGATTTGAAATCGTCAAACTGAAGAATAGAAACATGTTACATTGACGAAAAATCTTCCCCAATTTATACCACCAAGCTGCGAAGAATGAGCAAAGAAGGCAATTATTATTAGGGTTTTGAACAAAGTGTTAACGAGATTTCAAATAAAAACTGTTAAATTAAGGTACCTTTTAAGACTTTGGATGGCATAGATGATAAGAATGTAACTCAGAGAAGTAAAACGAAAATGTATGAAGACGGAGAGATGGTAGTTGATTCAGCAAACTGAGGAGATTGCATCGGTAGAAGGCAAGATGAGGTGGAAAGAGTTGAATGATGCTGATTTTTGGACTCTCTAGAATGGGTTTGCATCTAATTTTTTTCCTGTTTTGGTATTATGGACTGTATTTTGAACTAAAAGTTGCATCCATAATTTTGAAACAGTTCCGTCTCAGTGCTTCCACTATCGAGCCTTCATTACACGGGGAGAGATCTCGATTGTCTGCAAATGAGAAGTTGAACTCTTGGACTACGCAATGAAACTTTAGATTCAGACCTCCCAGGTTTCCGCCGCCTACTCGCGTCGAAATTGACCGATTAATTGCTGAATTTATTGCGCAAACACCGAGTTACACATGTTTAGACGCATGACGACATAAATCGCGATCCAATACCGCCGTTAATTACATTTTTATGAATTTTATTATAGATAGAGCGTCATGACTAAGAAAATTTTTAATCACCTATTCCTATTTAATCAAGTTTTGAATCCCACGCGTTCCTTAATTTCGTGGATCTTTCGATTAGGGAAAAGCCTCCGATCCAATCAACGAAGTTTCTGTCTAATGATGATGGTAATTTGTTGCAGGCTTCCATGGACCTGCCTCCGGACAAGGCCAAACTGCTCAAGAACTACGACTCGGAAAAGAAGTGGGATATTATCTGTGATCAGGTAAGAGTTAGTCATCAGCAGAAGAAAGTGAAAAGCTAGTCGACGACCCAGTCCTAACTGTGTTACATAACTACTAACCGGCGTGCTTTCTTCGGCACGCGATTGCACCAGACCTCGCTTCACATCGATGGTTTATTCACGCCCATCAATAAAATCGGTTATAAATAACTTGAAAGTTTTTGCGGAGGAAATAGAAAAAAAAACCGAGCTGAAGGAGTTTCTTCCTCCTCCACGCACACGAGGGCATCTGCTCGACGAGACCGAGGTCACGAACCTCGGTGGGCGAACGAAGAAGAGGACACGTCGATGAGGAGATCCGCGATTTAAATAGTAGCAACGTCACCGTTTCTTCTTTCAACCCCTGGAAATTTGCACCAAGTTGATTATTGTGTGCTTCCTGTTCCACGTTACTCATCAATACCCAGACCGGCACGGCGTTAAATTGAATGAACTCTTTTTTTATTTTGCGTCTCAAGACACGTCCTCGTCTGCATTTATGACGATGACTAAACTAATACGTTGTAAGTGTTGCCACAATGGAAACTGCATCGACAACGAGCTTAAATTTGAGTCTATTCATTGCTCAGCTCCGCCACAAAGACCCAACGTAACGAGCGATCGCGATAATAGTAAACCCTTTCATTCATGTTTTGAAAAGTTCCTTGCCCCTCTTTAGCACAAAAACAAAAACTAGTCGCGCCCCATCTGGTAAACATTTGCGTTTGTTCAGTCGCTCGTTCAAGACAAGAGACGTTGGCTGCACCACACAACACAGGGTTATTCTGCGCTTTCCTGCAGTTAGCTCTAGTTTGTTCCAGGAATTTTCAATGACATATTCAACATCCGGCAAACGCCATTAATAGATCGATGCGTTTATGGCCGATGATAACCACCAACCAATAGATTAACGTCGATATCAGTTCGGAAACATTTCTATTGTTATTTCCAGCATTTAGGAGATACTGCAATGGAAACGTTTGACCCACTGCCGCCCACTCGGTTGAATTGGAGGTGATGAAGATATTAGTCATCAAGGGGCCATTACGCAAGCATGTCAGACGCGATTAAACAACGACGATTTTGACAGCGAAGAACACCGGCCAAATTGAGAAAACAGAAAGATTGCGGTTGTGTTGGCGATTTGCTTTCATTTTTCAAGTTTCACTAAACTTGTCTTCATAATTTTAATTTGCCAAGGCAATGACCGGCGTGGCGCAAGGTGTCTACAGGTGGCCCCGCGGGAACTGGTTTCGCAGACCCATCCAGGTCCATTGGGTCAACTCTAGTAATTTAGGAACTGGTACTCGGAGGAAGTCAATAAAGTCAGTTGAATCTATGTTTATCATGTTTGTATGTATTTACTTTACTAGATACGGAATTATTGTATTGTGTATACCTATTTACCTACGAGTACCATAATATTTGTTCTTAAATCTTTAACTTCCTGCATTATCACGACAAAATTGCCTGTTGGTAATTAATAGTTTTTAATATGTAGTGACAATCATTTTGTTCAAAATAGTCTTAATTTGGTTTTTGGCACAGCATCTGTTACCCTCATGTTCTAAGCTAAGCTGGCACTGCATTTTGGTTCTACTGCAGCACCAGTTTCAAAATTGTTAATTTTTGCAGGAAGTTGACCCCAACCGAATGCTCGATCGATGTTGCACCCGTTTGCTGCAGACTGACATGTTTTAAATATTTCATAATAGCGAAACCATTGCCTGCAGTGCACGAGCATTCACAAACATCCTCGAGTTTCCGTTTTTATTAATAACGCGCCGTCCTGAATCAAAACCCATTTTCCGCACTATTCAATTCCGTGTGAGCGAACCTTAAATTTTCCGTCAACACCCGCCACATTATTAATTGGGGGGCCCATCACCAGTGCGTGCAAGTTTCTAGGCGCGGCTTAACAGTGACAAAATTTTTATATTGCACTCAAATAAAGGAGGTCACACACGTTTCCCATCCAATTAAAGAAATTGGAACGAAGCTCACGAGGAGAGGTCGAGTCAGAAATCCGATTTGTATTGCAAAAGTCAAAGATCGGCCAGGAGGTCGGTTCGTTGAAATTCCCAAATTTTATCGCTTCTGGTGGCAGTGACGTCAGTGCGTTAGTCATTGACGATGCGGTTGAAATCGTTGCTGGTGAGGTCAGCCCGACCTTTTGATTATTTGTCTTTTTTTTTGTTACTGCAACAACTGCGGACTAGTTACTTTCGGTTTCGCCGGATTCGAACAAATGGGATTTATGGTTCGTGGGAAACTTTTTCGAATTGGTCGCATTTTCAAACACAATGCAACTCTTTAAATCGTTTGGATGTTTTAATAATTAAGCAGGAGAATGTCAATCTATACCAGATAACCCACTGTTAGGAATTTGGTTACATTCACTCATTAGCCAACTAATCTACACACAACTTTGACTCATCAGTAGAAGTATCTAAAAAACAGACTATTGAGTCAACATGAAATAATAACAACAGCGATAAGTTTAGTTAGTAACAAAAATTCTTCTCATTGGCCCTTCGTGTTGAACTGATCGCCTATTTCGCGGTCTTTAGCATGAGCGTTGCTAAAGGTACTTTGTGTGGTTGCAGGAAATGGTGCAAGCGAAGGACCCGCCCTCCTATTACCTGAACAAATTGCGAACGTACCTCGATCCGAAAGCGTCCCGCAGTCACAGGGTAAGTGCCACCCTCAAGCCCCTTTCGTTTACCCCAGGTCTTTAACCCTCCTAAACGAAAACAACCGTGAACCCATCCAGAAGGGTTGATGCTAACGCGAGAACAATGTGCCCTCTGCTGTCCCCCAATCACTCTCTGTTAACTAACCGAACCATCGCGATAATTGCTCGGTTATTCACTACAATTAAGTTGTTGACAGAACGGTTACGTGATTAAATGTGCCACAAATTGCTTTAATTAAGTACGCTAAAATAGTTCGATTAACAATGACGTTGTTAATGTTGTAGAGACGGAAAATGGTTTTGGACTCGACTTCGACCCAAGTTTTGAGAGATCTAGAGATATCTCTTCGCACCAACCATATCGAGTCGGTATTGCCTCCTTCAGCGCCATGGAAGTTACTGACGATTTTTGTTTTTCAGATGGGTCAGGGAGTTTCTGAACGAAGAGAACAACGGCTTAGACATATTGATAGATTATTTAAGTTTTCGATTAGGTATGATGAGGCACGAACAGAGAATCGCCGAATCCAGGACTGCCTCTGAAGAGAGGCTAAATCCTGTTCAGGCGAATTGCGATAAACAAAACGGTTACGCCATCCGATCACCGTTAGATATCCCCGAAAGTCCCGGAATCAAGCGGCGATCTCGGCACATTGCGAAACTGAAAATGGGGGAGTCGAAGGACGACATTCACGTTTGTATTATGTGCATGAGGGCGATAATGAACAATAAAGTGAGTTGTTGCGTGATTTCGCAAATTTGCTGATGGTTTAATAAATTTGCCGTAGTATGGGTTTAATATGGTAATTCAGCATCGAGAAGCTATCAATTGCATTTCCTTGAGTCTCATACACAAGAGTTTGCGGACGAAAGCTCTAGTTTTGGAACTGTTGGCCGCCATCTGTTTGGTTAAAGGTGGCCACGAGATCATCCTATCCGCCTTTGATAACTTCAAAGAGGTCTGTCACGAAGGCCACCGGTTCCAAACGTTGATGGACTACTTCCTCAACTATGAAGCTTTCCACATCGAGTTCATGGTACGTCCTCACTTGTTACGATTTTTTAATTTCCTTTCATAATGTACGTTAACAGGTGGCTTGCATGCAATTCGTCAACATCATAGTCCATTCCGTCGAAGACATGAATTTCCGGGTCCACCTGCAATACGAATTTACCGCTCTAGGCCTGGATAACTACCTGGAAAAACTCCGGTTCACCGAAAGCGAAGAGTTGCAGGTACAAATTTCTGCCTACCTCGACAACGTTTTCGATGTAGCCGCCCTGATGGAGGACAGCGAAACTAAGACGGCCGCCCTCGAAAAAGTTGCCGAACTCGAAGATGATTTGGCGCAGGTAATTCGCTTTTGTTGCCTCGAAAACTTCAGAGGTTAAAAAAAATTGTTTCCAGATGCACGAGAGGATGCAAGAAATCGAACATCAAGCTCTGGAAAAGGTCGCGTTTATCGAAACCGAACTCATCCAGTTGCGCAAAGAAAAAGACGAACTCGCCGAATTCAAGAGGCACGCCGACGAAGAAGTTACGACATTGAGACGAGTTGTTCAGCATCACGAACAAGAGTCGAAGAACCGACAGTCGATGTTCGAAACGAAACTTGCCGAGCTCGGAAATACGTCAAGTGAGTTTTCCTTTTGATTCTACGGTCCAAGGTTCAGTTTTTTCGGTTTTTAAATTTGTTTTTGACCTCTTGCTTCTTTTATTGAGGATCTTTGTTGTTACTGGCGATTTTTCAGTTCCTGGATTGGCGGAGATCTTGATAATGACTCCCCCCGAGTGTACGACCCCGCCGGCGACCATCCCCTCGAGCTCCCCCGTTGCGTCTGTGAAGACCCCCGCGGCTCCACCCCCGCCACCGTGTCCGCCGCCTCCGCCTTTAAGGATGCCGGGAGCGCCGGTACCGCCACCTCCTGCGGGTTTCATGCAAGCCCCCGACGGTGCGATGACCATCAAGCGTAAAGTTCAAACCAAATACAAACTGCCGACGGTCAACTGGATCGCTCTCAAGCCCAATCAAGTCAGAGGGACAATCTTCAACGAGTTGGACGACGATAAGTTGCACAGTCAGATAAACTTTAGCGATTTTGAGGAACGTTTTAAAATTGGTAACGTTGGCGCGTTGGCTAACGGCAACAGCGAACTTGACGGGCTCTCGGCTTACCCCAGCAAAAGGTTTAAGAAACCTGAAAATATCACGTTGCTGGAACATACGAGGTTGCGAAATATAGGTGGGGTTTTGATTGGTAATGAATCGATAATTATAGTTTGATTTTGCAGCTATTTCACGAAGAAAATTAGAAATGCCGCCTGAAAAGGTCATTAACGCTATTAACATGTTGGATCTTAAGCAATTATCGTTAGAAAATGTTGAACTGCTTCAAAGAATGGTACCTTCAGAACAGGAAAGTAAGGCGTATCGAGAGTATGTTAACGAAAAGAAAAACATCAATTTATTGACTGAAGAAGACAAATTCTTGCTGCAACTGACGAAAGTCGACAGAATTTCGGCAAAATTGTTGATCATGAACTATATAGGCAACTTCTACGACAGCGTACACCTCATAGCACCGGTAAGTTGGTAATGACTAATTATACAGGGTATTCCCTAAAACTGCCTCAAGCCGCATCTCCGCCATTTATTATACGATTTGAATAAATATAAAATTTTTGGAGATTATTTTTTGATCTATTTCTTTGTCTATTCAATTTGGATAATAAATTACGGATTGAGATCTAAGATTATGCGTGCGGGATTGGCAGGTTTAAAAAAAATTTTAACCCAGTGCAAGTCCAATCAGACAATTAAAAAAGTATTTTTTTGTAATTGACAACGTAACTGTTGACTGCAGCAAACTCACGCCATCATCTCCGGGTCGAACTCTGTCAAAAACTCTAAGAAGCTCAGGTCCGTCCTCGAGGTGATTTTGGCGTTTGGCAACTATTTGAACAGCAGTAAGCGCGGTCCGGCATACGGCTTCAAGCTCCAATCACTGGATACTCTTCTGGACACTAAATCAACGGACAAAAGAATGTGCCTTCTTCACTACATAGTCGGAACAATTCGTCAAAAATTCCCCGAACTACTAAACTTCGATTCGGAACTTCACTACATAGAGAAAGCCGCAATCGGTAAGTAACTTCGGTGAAAATTTTCGAAAATTTCTCACAGAAGTAATTAATAGTTTCTCTCGAAAACATTTCAACGGACGTGCATGAGCTCGAAAAGGGCATGGAAGCCGTCCGAAAGGAGGCCGAAATCAGGGGTAAAGGCGCCCACAGTTTGGTTGTCAGAGACTTTTTGGCTAATTCCGAGGAAAAGCTGCGCAGGCTCAAAAACGATGCGAAAGCAGCTCAGGAAGCGTTCAGGGAGTGCGTCGAGTATTTCGCTGAATCACCGCGAACCACGGACGCCAACACTTTCTTCTCGTTATTAGTCAGATTCGTTAAAGCATTCAAGGTTTGTTCAATTTTTTTCTTTTTTTTAAATGTTTTGGGTTAATGTAACATTTTAGCAAACGGACCAAGAAAATGAGCAGAGGCGAAGGCTCGAAATTGCCGCGCAAACTGCCAACAATAAAACCAACGAGGACGTGGTGAAGAAAAACAAGATCAACCAGAAAAAGCAACAGGTATGTAAATGTAATCGTCGGTGATTAGGTAGCGGCTTCGAATTTTGTGGTTATAGCGCATGCTCATTCGACACCTAACCGATTTCAAGTAGTGTAGCGATTTACTCCCTTATTGACCCTTGTTGATTTAGCTTTGTTGTCCTTCACCTATACCAAGTAAATTTTGAGTACGGCATGGAATTCTCTCATATCTAGTCTGATTGTGTCGTGTTTCAGCCGCCAAAATTGCCAAATTTTCTGGTTAAAATACTTGAAGACTGATTTAAAAATGTCATTTTGTAAGTATAGGTGGAACCACTAAAGCTCAATCACATTTTTTTTGCAAACGCGCGACTCGTTTCAATTGTTTAGTGTGAATTTGTTGTTAGGACGCTGTGATTAACGAGTTGAAACACAAAACAAGACTGGTTCAAGAGAAGAAACTGTTGCACCAAGATGAAGTGTACAATGGTGCTTTGGAGGATATCTTGCTAGGGCTTAAGAGCGAACCGTATCGACGGGCGGACGCTGTGAGGAGAAGTCAGAGGAGGAGGATCGATAACAATCGCCTCTCCAAAACGATGGAGGAAATGGAGGTTTAATGATGCGATTTAATTAAGATTTTGTACATATCGACATGTAATTAGTCTCTCTCTCTATTTTGTATTATATTGTGATGCGTACAACTATAATTTAATTTGTAAATATTTCAAGCCAGATTAGAACAATTTTTTTCGAAAATTTTACCCAAATACTCATCTTTTTGAATTGGAACTTGGTTCAGATATTATTTTATTGTTAAGGAACGAATGAGGCGATTGTTTGAAAAGGGCGGCAGATTCTAGATTTCTTCTATTTATTTAAGCAATATTTTTATACTGTGCTTTCCAAATCGTTGAACAATCTAATTAAGGCCCTGCGGGGCACATTCCTGTTTGTTTTTGTTACAGTTTTATTGTGATTAAATGTTCTCATGTTATTGTCATGTTTCAGACATTTTGTATTTGAAATAGCAATAAATAGCTACGTTTTATTAACAAGGTCATACATTACTTCTGCTTGAGACACATTAATAGAAAAAAATAGAAAAGGGTACCACTTCTCAGCTCAACTTCTATAGCCAGAAGCTGAGAAGTACCATTTTCTGAATAATTGTTTTTCTAGAATTATCATTGCCCAGTTTTTCACTTGCGAATTTAAGAAATCCTTTGAATTCTAGAAGAAAATTATCTCGCAAATGATTCATGATGTAGATATAATTAGTAATTCATTTAGAAAAAAAAAAATTAATTTTAAATCATGGCGGTAACGAGCGCCCTCTTTAGCACAGTAGCGAAAGCTACCAATTGGGCTTTAATCTTTGTCTATCGCAGGTCTCAACAGCTTGGTCAAGTAAATTATTTTTTTTAAAGGCTGTTTTGGACGTAGAAAGGCTATTTTGGTGTATTTGGGGGCCTTTGCGGCCGATTAGTGAAACTCGGAGTGGCGGGTGGGGACGCTTCTGCGCATGTCATGTCCGCGTCCACTCCGCAACATTGCTATGAAAATGGCGTCCTGTTGTCAGGATCGGTTTCGACAAAATTTCAATTCTCGAAAACTCTAATGACCCATGCTCCATCACCTATCATGAACTAATAAGAAATAGTCTGATAAGTCCGTACCAACAATTACAAAGCAAATTTCCGGCAGAAACCGGCCGAAAGATCGGCAAATCAGCAACTAAGAGAGGCTTCGAAGATGGCCCGAAGATCTGTTTGATCCAGTGCTGTGAGTTGTGTTAGTTTCGTGCACGGCGACCGGATTGGCTACGAGCGGAATTTCGGGGTGAGTTTTTCGCTATTTTTCCCGTTTCCTTGTAGAGTTTTCCGACGACCCACCCAAAACACTCGTCACGTCGAACGGCGCCCATCAACCATCAAGGTCGCGTACGTCAAATGAGTCTGGTGCAATGTTTGTAGATTCGTAGTTTCGACTGCGGGGGTTTGCCGGTGGATTTCGGGAAATCCAGGGGCGGATCGGGAAAGGTTTCGTGGGAAACGGCCTGAAAAATCAGTAATAATATGGTAATAATAATAATGGCTGGCTGTTGGGTGTTAATCATGACTCACGTCATGTGTGCCAACAGCGGTGGTGTCAACATAACCAACAAAAGTCTCTAATGATGTTTTGAGTATGTGGTGGTTTTGCAGAAGGTTGCCGTTGCCGGTGGCGAGGAGTTATCCAGCACGCCGTAATATGTGCTGGTCCGTTGTCGTCGTTGTGTAAAATATGGAAAAAAATCGACATGGGCGACATACCAAGGATAAATCGAAAAAATCCAAAAAACGCAAAAATAGAGAATCAAATGGTTTAAGCTCTGATAATCTCATAGCTTCCGCCAAACCTCTAGTCGAATATTCGGATGTCAGCAGCGAGGATCTTTCCGGACCTGAAGCTGGTGAGATACAGAGCGGTGAAGAAGAGAGTCTCAGTTTGAGTGATGACGGCGAAATAATGCATCGCAGCGGAAGACACAGCAGGTACTCGCGCACCGAGGACGAGTACTACATCTCCAGACAAACACCCATTCTCATTGCACATTCTCCAAGTAAGTTACGCCATTGCCCAACCCCTCGGTCTCTTCTTAACTGGCCCAACTGCCCTATAACACTTTAATTGCGCCAACAACAATTTGCCCATGTAATTGGGGCACTGCCCACTGATCTTGATGTCATGCTGCTCTCATTAACTTCAAAACTGTACGCCCCCTCGTAATGTGGAAATGTGGATGTTTTGACAGTTTTCAGTTCTCTATGAAACAACTGTCAGAATTTGAATTTTCACTTAGCCAACTTGATTAAAAATTGCGTTGTCTTGACATGAAGCACGTGGAGGTGGCGCATGCGTCGTTCCATTTTTATGCCGCTCTTCATTTTTTTTCTGTCAGTCGCCCAACTTTTTCTAAAACGTGGCTTGCCCTACATCATCTCCAGCAGCCGTATGGAGCTTTCTTGGAAATACGAAATACATTTTCTCTTTTTTCAATACTTGCCCCTACTAATACACAACCAACCACGTCAATGTATTTTGCTGACGTTCTACAGTCACAAATGATACAGCGGAGACGTCCCCCTTAATGGAATTGACCAATCTGAATCACGGTTGCTATGGTTTCGATGTTTAGTTTGTTTGTTACGGTTCTAGAATCTCTTCTTACGTGAATTTAGAAGAATGCTGGGCGATGAAAAAAATTGAGTGTCTGGGCAAATTCAATTGTTTCTTTTTCTAATTTTCGGCTTGCTACGTTTTTGTTGCATCTCGTGTGTCTTTTCAGCCCGGAAACACAGATTGGATCCGTCTATGATCCCCCGTACCCCGTCGCCCGCCCTGATAGTGCCGCACCGCGAACGCAAACCTTCCATCTCGTCCAGGTCGTCTCGTTCCAGCGAAGTGAGACAGCGTCGGAAAGCCGAGACCTCTCCCCCATCCGACTATCGCCAAGTAATCGTCCCATCCCCGGTCTACGCCGACGACTACAACGCGTTGGAGAGGAAGCGTCGAAAAAAGAAAGAAAAGAAACACAAACGCGACAAGAAGAACAAAAAGAAAAAGAAACGATCAAAACACCGATCGAGAAGCAGCAGTCTCGACACGGTCGACACCGATTCCGAAGCGGACACACCGCCCAAGAACGAAAAGAAACCCGTCAAAAGTGAAACTGAAAAGGAGTCGCTTTCGGATTGGGAGGCGCCTCCGAACAAGACGGTGGCACCGGCGTCGATGCCTCCGGTCGACACAATTGCTTGCTCTCCCGTTTCAAATGACAGTCATATAGCGTCGCCGGAGCCTCTCGAGAGGTCGCCGAGTCCCGCACCGGTTACGCCACCTCTTAAAATTGGACGGGACTACGCGCCCCCTCGAGAATCACCTCATACGCCTCCTTTATTACCGGCGAGAATCAACGATTCCGTCGATGATTTCGATCGACACAGAAACTATCCACCTTCTTCGCCGATCATGATCGACGATTATAACCAAAGTCATTCGTCGACGGTCAAATCGCCTTATAGAAATCCCAGTCCCGATTTAGGCATGCACCATTCGCACAGCTCGTCGCGACGACGGGGCGAGAGAGGGTCCAGTCACAGGAAGCACAGGAGAGAGAAGGAGAAGATGCGAGAGAAGCGGCGATTGTCGAGAAGCAGAAGTCCGGTCAGGAGGCGATCGCGATCGCCCAGCTGGAGCCGGAGACACCACAGTCCGTCGCCGAGCCGGGGGAAACTGAAAAAGTACAGATCGAGGAGTCCGAGGAGGGACCGCGATAGGTCCCCCGTAAGGTAATTGGCAACTAGAAACATTTTGTTTTTAAATCTGTTTGCATGCTTATGTTGTAATTAAGCGCAAGGTTGATCGGTGACCGCAGAGGTCATGCGGCCTAAATTATTGTCTCGCTCAAAAGTTCTGAATATGTTAATCGCCAATGGCATAGCTATTTCGGAACGGGACACGAGGCATGCGCCTTGTTGCTAATGTTGTAATTATAACTTTCGAACTAGCGGGCCGTAAAACAAAATTACTGGCGGGCGGTAAAGTAAAAAAAATTGCCCATTTGACTTTGAAAGTAGATGGTAACAATTGCTAGATTTGTACAACACGCCATCTAATTTGAACATATTATTAAAAAATCATCAAAATGAAAAATCAAATAATAGACAACACATTTTGATCCAGTTGTGCATGTTTCGGGCCGAAAAAAAAATTACGCCCTTGGAATGTGCCAACGGGTGTAAACGTTTACTTTCGATCTATTATAGTGAATTTCTATAGTAAGTTGTTACGTTTTTTAACAAGTCTCGTTTATGCTGCCAGGGGTAAGGACAAGAACCGCAGCCCGTCACCACATTCAATTAGGTCTTCGCAGTTGAAGAACAAGATCACTGACACTAGTCTATTCGCCGAACTGGTCAAGGACAGGCACAAGCGCGAGCTGGAACTGAAGAAGATCGAGAACCTCCTGGAGAACAAAACCGACAAGCCTGACGGCCCGGCCGAGGCGAAGCCCGATTCGGTCACCCAAACCGATTCGGTTTCGTTAAAAAACAACGTTGCCAACTCTTCTAACGTTCCTATCCCCATGGACATTGACGACATCCCAATCCCTTGTGAACAATCCATCATCAAATTAAACGAGATTGCTCTGCCACTTGGCGCTGTGCCTCTACCACCCCACGATTTTATACCCGCTCCTCCTCTACCCAACAATTTACCCCCTAAACCCATGGAAAAAGTGGAAGCCAACAAAAAACAGAAAGTGACCAAATTGCCGTTGCCACCCGGTATCAACCAAAGCGAACTGGAAATGATCGAATCGCCGCCGAGCAGATCGCCGACGCCGCCCCCAGCCAAAGCCAAAACGCCACCTAGGAAGGGTATTATGAATTTGCCCATGCCGCCAGGTAATTTTTTTTTCCCATCTGACTTTATCGCGACGAAAAATTTGATTGTTTACAGTTATTCCCGGAACTGAAGAGTTGAGCGGGGACGACGATGTTGTCAACACGCCACCCCGCAATCTCAACTTCAGCAGGTTCTTGGACAAGGCGACGAAATCGGGTCCTAAACCACGACTGAAGCGTCCCAAGATCCTGAAGAGACGGGGTTCGAGGAACGTTCAGGTGGTGAGCGGTAAAGACTGGGGCGAGCGGTGCGTCGACATGTTCGAGGTCATCGCACAAATAGGCGAAGGTAAAAGATTTTTTTTATTGAACATTGTTTAGGCGAGTAGTTCGAGAAAATTGTTGCGAACTCACTTTATTTGTTTTAGTTCTTAATTTTTTAATTTTTTTGTTACAGGAACTTACGGCCAAGTGTACAAAGCCAAGGACGTGGACGCTGGCGAACTGGTAGCGTTAAAGAAAGTTAGGTTAGAAAACGAAAAAGAGGGCTTCCCCATAACTGCCGTTAGAGAAATAAAGATTTTGAGGCAGCTAAATCACAAGAACATAGTCAATTTAAGAGAGATCGTGACCGACAAACAGGACGCCGTCGATTTTCGCAAAGACAAAGGTTCTTTTTATCTTGTGTTCGAGTATATGGACCACGATCTGATGGGACTGTTGGAGAGCGGCATGGTCGATTTCAACGAAGTGAACAACGCCTGTATCATGAAACAGTTGCTAGACGGTTTGAATTATTGCCACAAGAAAAACTTTCTACACAGAGACATCAAGTGCAGTAACATTTTAATGAATAACAAGTGAGTATGATGGGGGAGAAACGCGTGGTTTAGGGTAATAACGGATCGATTTAGGGGCGAGGTGAAGTTGGCCGATTTTGGCCTGGCCCGACTCTACAACGCGGAAGACAGACAAAGACCCTACACCAATAAAGTAATCACGTTGTGGTATCGGCCGCCAGAGCTTCTATTGGGGGAGGAGAGGTACGGTCCTGCCATTGACGTTTGGAGCTGCGGGTGCATTCTAGGCGAGCTGTTCCTCAAGAAACCCCTTTTCCAGGTAACCTTCAGAAATAACCGAAGCGAACAACGCATGCGCAGTCAACTAACACAAATTAGTTTTATTTGTCCAATCGATAAATATTGATTCAAATGTTTTTTAAACAACGCGTGCATAGTTGTTTGACCTAGAAATTAGTTCTGGTACTGTTTCGTTGATTAGATTGGTGTAGGTTGATAAGCTAATAATTTTTTGGTCAGGCTAATGCGGAAATGATGCAATTGGAGATGATCTCGAGGGTGTGCGGCACCCCCACTCCCGCCGTGTGGCCCTCCGTCATCAAGCTTCCCTTATTCCACACGTTGAAGCCGAAAAAGTTGCATAGGAGGCGGCTGCGAGAAGACTTCGTTTTCATGCCGACTTCCGCTCTGGATCTTTTAGATAAAATGTTGGATCTCGATCCGGAAAAGCGAATTTCGGCCGAAGACGCTCTCAAGTCGCCGTGGTTGAAAAACATTAACCCCGAACAGTAAGTTTTAGTTGCGCTGCTGCGTAACTGAGTTGAGTTTGTTAAAATGTGTCATTTTAAAGGATCTGCGCGCCCGAGTTGCCGACTTGGCAGGACTGTCACGAATTGTGGAGCAAGAAGCGAAAGCGTCAAATGCGAGAGCAACAGGAGTCCATTCAGAATTTGCCTCCTGGTAAGCCGTTGGTAGCGGGAAGGGACGGTAAAAAGGCGGAAGACGCTTCAGAGGTTGGGGGGTGAGTGGATGATTAAGTGGTACTGTGTTCCCCTCTGAGTTGTTAGTAAATGACGATAAAAGACTGTTTCAATTTAAGACTGCTGCTAACAACCCAGACAAGTGTCTTGTGCATCTTGGACCATGTTAATAGGTCAATTTCTTTAGTCATTTTTGTTTGGATGTTACAATTATAAATTATTTCCTGTAAGGGTTTTTGTATATTAATTTTAATAGTATCTTACCTATTTTAAACTTCATCCTAAGTTGGTATCGCCCAAATTTACACGACGAGTGGTGCTAATTAATTTCGAGGTAGTTCTGGCAATACGAGCGCACTTGGGCAAGAAAATAGTTTCTTTTACAAGTGTATACATTCGTCCCGTAATTTTCTCCGCCTTAAAGTGCCTTCAAACTATTGAAGATTTCAAGCTTAATGTAAGTTTCGTTATTGTTACGAAACACGATTCGTATACTGTAAATATTACAATTATAAGTTTCAATAGGAGGAAAAAAATTCAATTTGTTACTAGCTATATTTGTATATATTATGTTTTATTTTTATTTGATTTAAAATAAACGGGATTAATTTATTTTCTGCTTTTTATTTATTTCCCAGTTCTTGCATGTAAGTATTGTAGACGTGCCGTCCTGTTTTCTCTTTTGCATGCTAGTTCTCGTTTTTGGCGCAATTTGGTGACAATCGAAAACTGATCCAAAATTCTAAATTGTAGTTCGTCGAAAGTCCTCAAAATGGAAGCGTACGACGCCGCGGTCTTGTCCTACGCCCTAGCTACGGCTGCCACCAAAATCAAGCCGGGACTTTTAGGAATCGCTCCCGTGCTTCCCGCGCGCATTCCTGACAGCGAATCTCTAACACCCCCCACCAGACACGAGCAAGGAACCGACGAAAATCGAAATTATTTGTACCAACTTCTCTGTACAGTCGAACAGCAAATTATTAACAAAACCGCCATTCTGTTGCCCCAATTAATGGAAATTTGTTCGACGAAACAAGCCCAGGTACTGCGGCGGTACCTGTTTTCATCACTTTAAATCATTCGTTATAGGTGGACCAGCAAATCATCGCCTTTCTGGAAATCCTCCAGACCGAGTTGAGGCAAATTTGCAAAGCGAACCCCACCTCGACGCAACTGCTCCAACTCAAAATTGACGGTGAGTTTGTCTTTTTCAGCGAGTTTCAACTGAACGGCAAATTTATTTCAGGCGAAGACGACCAAGGAGTGTCTTTACGAACAGAAATTGTGTGCAAGAGCTTAATCGACCTACTCAAACAGTTCGGATTAGTGTTGGGAGCCAACATTTTGAAAACGTTCTCAGTGAGCTAAATATTTGTAGTCTTATTTTTGTATAAATTTTGTATTTTACGTTAGTCATTATTTTTCTTTTGTCAGTTGAACAATAATCTATCCTGTGTGGCAAATACGATATTTTAGCATTATGTCGACTATTGTACATCAAAATCTATAAAGAATATAAAAACTAACTTTAATATTGCGCATTTTTATTTGCTTGGCTGGATAAAAAGTTAAAATTATTATGGGGGTAATTACTGTTTGTTATATTAAACAATAAATTTAAGGGTTAGCGAAGAGATAAGAATTTGTAGTTTATTTAAAAAAAAATATTAAAAAGTTAAAATTATTATGCGATAACACTTTGAAGTTCTCGATTCCAGTGATAACGTTCTTCCTTCCTAAGATTACTAGATTATCCGCTACTTTTCTAAAGGTAGCGCCACGAGGTGCGACGAATATGTCTGTCCTTTACAAAAGTTAAACTTAAAAAAAAAGTCAAAATTATTTGAACTGTCAGATCTGTGGCAACGTCATTCCAAGGAGCTGTCCTTTTCCCTCTTATTGGATTTTTATGCTATCTCTACAAAAGTTAAAAGCAGGCATTACAAATTAGTACCGATGTCCATCACAAAGGGGACGCTAGTAGTTTACAATTTAATGATTCTGTTTGTTCATATAGGTAGTCCCTCATAGATGTCGCTGACATCTCAGGTTAATGTGACGTTATTTCTTCCTGCGGATGCTCGCCATCTAGCGACAGACACTGCAACTCTCTGTAAACGAGTCGAGTTGACGTTTCTGTGGAAAAACTTGCATCTTTTGTGGTCATATTTGAATAATTTGTGGAGAACATTGGTTTTTTGCGTGAAATTAGAACTAATTAATGCGTGGCAGCGAGGAAATTAGAATCGATAAGTTTCTTTAATTCCGTTCGTGACATTTCGTCATGTCCTAACCTAACCCAACTTAATGGAATTAGCAAATATTTGGTTAAATCGGTTTATTTAAAAGCCCTACAATGAATAACCTGGAAATTCCACCCGAGGCCCTCCCAGAGTTTACTTCCACTGACGAAATCAGCCTCCTTGTGGTAATTCTGGATAGCAACCCCAGCCAAAAGATGCTCCGGGACAACACCCACGTCTTAACGCAATGCGTAGACTCGGTGGTAGCCTTCTCTAACTCTCATTTAATGCAGAAAGCTCAAAATAAACTAGCTATAATGGCGTGTCACACAAAAACGAGGTAATAAAATTGGCTACCCAATAATGTTCTAAGCTACTTGAGAAATTGCAGTGAATTCATCTACCCTGGTCCTGGAAAGTCATTGGATATCCGCCAAATCGACGGTCAGTACGAAGTTTTTACTATTGTCGAAAAAACGGTAAAGCAGAATCTAGCGAAATTGTTGGCTACTGAGAAATCCGCCGTAATAACCGAATCTCTACTAGCAGGTGCTATCGCCATGGCCTTGTGTTATATTGCAAAGATACAAAGAACGAAACCTCCAGGCTGCAAGGTAATAAATCAATTGCTTTTACCACTGCGGTTCTACATTCTTTAAAATCTTTGCAGTTAAATAGCCGAATTTTGGTTGTGACAGGAAGTGGGGATTCAGCTTCACAATACATGAATTACATGAACGTTTTCTTTACCGCCCAAAAACTCAACGTAGTTATCGACGTTTGTGCCTTAGATCAGCATTTGAGTTTGCTCCAACAAGGCTGTGACATTACTGGAGGACTGTATTTGAAAGTTCCTCAATTACAAGGACTTTTGCAGTATTTACTAGTAAATTATTTGAATTCTATTATTTTCGCGAAACTAATAATCCAATTTTCAGTGGGTCTTTTTGCCAGAGCCTCCAATAAGGCGGAAATTAGTGCTGCCACCACCTGTTAAAGTTGATTATAGAGCCGCTTGCTTTTGCCATAGGGAACTTATTGATATTGGCTATGTTTGCTCCGTGTGCTTATCAAGTAAGTTTTGTCGACCTGGGTAATGCGATAATTTAATATTTACTTTTACAGTTTTTTGCAAGTTCAGCCCAATCTGTACCACATGCCAGTAAGTTATTCTTAGTAGGTTTAAACTGTTTATTTACTTTTATTTGTTTTAGCACCGTTTTTAAAATACCAGGACCGTTGGCTATGAAGTCGAAGAAGAAGAAAATTAAGTTGTGAACAATAAATTTTTTCGAGTTACTGAATCGTTCATTTTACTTGCATTGAAAACCTGTGAAAAGTTTGAATTTGGCGCCTGAAAGTGCTACTAACGTGACAACAGGAACAACACTACAGAAGATATTAAAGACTTCAGTTCAGGTTGATGCTATATTCTTTATAGAATAATTTGTTGCTATTTATAGAGACTAATTAGGTACTTTCCCACATTTCTCAATTCTTCAGCTTAAACTGGCTCATTCAGAACTTATAGATTTTATTTTCGCGTAGCTGGCAACCCTGCTCCCAAAAAGAAACCAGTAAATATGTCACATAGAGTGATTACGTACTGCATTTAGAAGGGACAAACAGCTGGTTGCTGTTTGTGTTATCGTTCAAACTCGAAATATCAGTCTCGTTATCTGATAAATCCTTTCCGGCTAATCGCCGAAATCGTGGAGCCCCGCCAGTTGAATGCAAGAAAGCGTAAAATGTTGACAAGCCAGATCGGTTCAGTGTTGAAACAAGCATTGGTAACCTTTTCAGGCAAGCCAGAGGTTTTCTTTCAAAACCTTGAAATTCTGAAGGCTCTTCTGGAGAACACCACAGCACAGGATGTTAATTTGCAGCCCCAATTCACGACAGAAACCTTATGGAAGCGACCCAACAAGGCCCCAGCCACTTACATCGATATTTATGAAGATTCCATCCTCACCATGGGTATATTTGTGTTAAAACCCAACATGAAGTTGCCTCTGCACAATCACCCCCATATGCATGGCTTAATCAAAGTGCTTTCCGGCAAATTGAAAATCACGTGCTATTCGTTAAACACGGACAAAACTAAAGACACAGACAGTAAACATAAGCCAAAGGTGCTCAATCTTGTAACAGCTGAACGTTGTTCTGAGGTTATTGTTGATGTTAATAGCGAGTGTTGCGTTGTGGAGCCGGAAATGCGAAATTTACATGAAATTGAAAGTGTGGGCGGGCCCGCAGCTTTCATTGATGTCCTATCACCTCCCTATGACACTGTTGGAATTGGGTCGAGAAAATGCAGTTATTTTGAAGTACTTAGGGAAGTGGCGCCTAACGTGTTTCGCCTGCAGGAAGTGACGTCACCTTCATGGTATTGGACCGATTCCTACCCCTACCAGGGACCGCGCCTAGCCTAGCCTCAGTTTTAACGGTATTCTTTCTAGTCCAGGACTTCGGCCATATATTTTTTTGATAATAATTTGTTAATGTGGCGGCTTTAAATGTTAATTTTTTTATGCAAGTAAGTACATACCTAGTATGTAAAATAATGGTTATTAAATGTTCACGAATCTTACTCGTTTCTATCGGAGATCCCAAACTTGAAGTTCGAAAAGTAACGTTAAATTAAGATGGTTCAATAATTTAATTAGATGCTAATTTAATCAAAATTCGCGGGTATTTTGGTGTTTTTTGGCTCTAACCTTGGCGGTTGGCAGCAAATTTGCACAATCGTTTTTGACACATTTTTGACGTTTAAAGAAATTTTTGTAATTCTCAAAAACTCACCCAAACGTTCGTAACGTCATGGATTTTCATCTGCATTTAAACTAGAGCGACTTCATAGACTCAAACTCGTTTTAATGGATCCCACCGAATCCCCCGAAGTCAGTCCTAGTGCTCCCCAGTTAAAGGCCTATGACTCGCGCAAATGCTGTTGGGTATGCTTCGCGACCGAAGACGAAGACCTGGAGGCCTTATGGGTGCAACCCTGCAAATGTCGCGGCACCACAAAATGGGTACGACCCCAAAATTCCTTTCGTAACATCTGGACAACTGCAGTTGGTTTCAGGTGCACCAATCTTGTCTCAAACGGTGGGTGGATGAAAAAGAGAAAACGGGCCACCCCGGAAAAGTTTCCTGTCCCCAATGTCAAACAGAGTACATAATCGTCTTCCCCAACATGGGAGTTTTTATCCTGCTGTTGGACACTGTAGACGGACTTGTCTTCAAAGGTTCCTTGTTTTTAGCAGCAGGAATCGCTGCTAGTGCCATTTACTGGACCGGGGTCACTTACGGAGCGATAACCGTAATGCAGGTGACCTATTTCCATAATTATTGCGTCATCAATTTAATTCAACAAATCCACAGGTGATTGGCCACAAAGAGGGCATTGATATTATGGAGCAAGCAGACCCCCTGGTTTTGTTGTTGGGACTACCCTCAATCCCCATTGCGTTAATTCTAGGGCGCTTGATCTGCTGGGAGGACGCTGTATTAAACTTTATGAGGCGCTATTTTCATAAAATTCCCGTAATTAAAAACGTGTTACCATTTAGGTAAGTTTTGAAATTGATTTGGTGCTTTTATTGTTATAAAGTTTTAGAAACGTGGTATCAACTGATGCGACAACAGCTGATCTTCCTCCAATTACCAACCCGGTTTCAGCCACCAGGATACTTTGCGGGGCCTTACTCATGCCAACAATAGCGAATCTTTTTGGGAAATTATTTTATAGTTCAGTCAAGTCGAATTTTCATAGAACGGTTTTCGGGGGTTTGACTTTTATTGGGGTGAAGGGGTTTTTGAGGATATATCATAAGCAGCAGCAGTACATTCGCCAATGCCAGAGGAAGATCTTGGACTACACAGAGGCCAACATTTCGACGTATTTGCACAACAACAGGCAAGGAGAATAGACAACACCATCATTGACGTTTTATAGGGTTTCAGGAATAAATTCTACATTCCCAATTGTTTTTTGTTGTCTGTTTAAGGAGATTTTGTTCTAATAAACATCTTTTAAATTGTTTCAAACGGACTACTTATTTACACCCTCCAAACTGGGCCCTAAACACCCTCTAGGAGTAATGCAGTTGAACCGAAATATTCTTGAGTAGTCAGCTGATCAGTACACCCTATTGTCCTGACTCAAACCCTTGGGATTTTTTTTAAGAGGACCGTATAAATTATTACTACTTTAGAAAATAAATAACAAGTGTATTTATTACTATTAGAAAAATTACATTTATCCCGCAATTAGAACTATTTCCGCGTCTTCTTCCTCTCCATGCTGTTGAGTTCGCCTTGTTGCATGGCGGCTTCAGAATAAATCCTCTTGACTTTCTCCCTCCGCTCGTTGTCACTGAAGAAAAGTAAAATAGTAAACTCAAAGACGTACGACACGCAACAAACCTCTTGATTCGCTGCTGGACTTTAATCCTGCCCAAGAACGCCTTATCTCTTCTTATTTCGCGCATGGCTCCCTTCTTCTCCTTCTTCAATTTGTACATCAACTTATCCCTTTCGGCCTTCTCTCTTGATTGCACCTTGTATTTCTTGCCGTCGAATCTGCAACAGCGACAATTAAACTCGTTGCGAACAAAAATTTTTGTAACTTACACCGGTACGATTTTCGGTTCGTACAACCTCAGAGCCTTGGGACGTTGTGCCGCCATAACTAAGAAGTCGAGTTTTCGAGCAGCTTTCCTTGCTTCTAACTGTTCGGAGAGGTTCGTGCACTGCTTTTGAACACTCAACTGGTAATTTGATACGGGCAATAGTTTTAAATAATTGGCAATTTCCCCAAAAATTTCCACGTTCGATGAGAGATTGGCGAAATTATTTTCAAAATCTCCTATTAGTTTCAAGGTTGTGTGAATTGCTCGTATTTTGAAACTTTCATCAATTTCTTGATTGAATAAATCGGTAACGTGTAACTTTAAATCTACGATTTCGTTGCTGCAGTTTTCGTACAGCGACAGTTGGTTTGATATCGCCACAAAAGGCGGATTAACTTTGATTAACTTAACTCCCGATTTGGGGATCGCCATGTGGAGAATTCCTCCTAAATAATTGACGACGGCCGGCAGGAAGCGCTGCGATAACGTTGTATACTGCAAAAAGAATAAAAAGTTACACCCGGATCCACTATAGGTTTAATTCTAAACCGGTTTAAGTTGACAGATGAAAAGATAACCGCGTGAAGTTTCGCAATTTTGACAATTGTAGTGATTTCAACAACTTGTTCGGGTAACTTTTCATCGGACAAGTGGGAGGAGCTTCGTTGCAGGAACCAATCAAAGTTGAATTACTGCGAGAATTGTGAACCCGACAATTAAGCCCTAAATTAAAGCTTTGGGACGTCCAATTACCTCCAAAACTATCGTGGCAAGAAACAGGCCGTACGAAATGTCCCTCTTCGTCCTCACCCGGCACTTGGTCAACATTTGCTCGATAAAAACAAAACAAGGAGTGACGATTTGATGTCGAAAATCGGACGTGCTAAACAACAAACTGACTAGTTTCAAGAAAATCAAAACTTCGATTCCCGGATAGCTTCTTGGCTTTTTCCTAAACTCCTCTTGCTTCTCCCTAATAACTTCCCTGATGGAATTGTGGGCGTTATCGGGATTCAATTGGGCTAAATCGAAAATGTGAGGGGCTAAAGCCGCGAAAACGTCGAAGCAATTTTTGGTTGAGGCGAAATCGCGAGCTTCTGCCGCGGAATCGTTTAAATGTTGCAAAAGGTAAACGAACAAGACTCCGAGATTTTCTTTGTTGCCTTCGTTCAAACTCGGGTGGTTGCATTTGATCATTCTCTCAATGATGACGCTTTGGTGGGCAACCGAATGACCCTCAAACAATTGCTGCAACTCTTCGTAAGAGTTGGGAAGAGTAAACGTGTAAGGCAGCTCCTTTCTAGCTTTTTCCATAATTTCATGTCGAGATAAATTCGTTTTGGTATCATCATCAGATTTAGTTGCAGCCACATCTTCATCCCCGCTATCTTCGGAATTAGATTCAAGGTCTTCATTATCTTCTGCCTCAATAACCTCTTCATTTTCGGCTTCCGCCTCATTACAATCATTTTCATCGGATTTTTCTTTGAAGTCTTCATTTTCGCTTTCTTCACTGGAATTAGACTTAAGATCCGACAAGTCATCTTCAGATTCCGTTTCTAACTCCTCCTCCTCTTCGTCCTCTTCTTCTGAAGATTCCCCCTCTTCTTGTCCATTATCTTTTTCGTTAATCTTCTTGCTGTTGACTTGGCCGTCAATGTGCACGTTAGCTTCCCCTTCTTGATTGTAGGACAGCATGTATTCCGGGTCAGACTCATACACGAAATCGTCATCAAGATCATCGGCACTTCTATGAGCCAGTTTCGGGACATTTTCGTTGGCCCTCATTCGCCTTTCTCTTTCTAGCTCCTCCAGTTTCTCCTTTTCTTCTCTGGCTACCTCTTCTTCGCTTTTGAGGCGATCGGACACGGTACCGCGCGCCTCAAACCTCAGCTCTCTCATCGTTTTATCGTAGTCATCAATGGGCGGCTTCTCCGTGATTTCGTTCTTTTTATTAATTTTATTAACTAAAGGGAGCAAATCTTTCCAGTCGGTATCGAGTTTTTCGGTCAGTTCCAACGTGGCTTCTTTAGTTTTCTGTTGTTCAGCTTTCCTCTTTTTCGATTCACTGATCAGTTGATCGATCAATTCCTTGTGGGTTTTGGCGCCGTCATTTCCGGTGTTTGACAAAATCCCACCTCCAAAATGGGCCGTTTTAACGAAACCCGCTTCCAATCTCCCGCTATCCTCCTCATCTTCGTCCTCAGAGCGGGGATCGTCAAACTTTTCAATTTCCGACAACGTTTGCCCTTTGTGAGTTAACGTGAAATCGTCGTCTGCCAAATTAAAAATCGATTTCTTGTGAGCTTTCATACGTACCGCCGCGAAACGTGCCGTTATTTTATCGTCTTGGGTCATGTCTTTGCTACGTTCGCCGATACGTTTGTCAACGAACCTATTCGACTTGTTTTGGTGTTTGTACTCTTGCAAAAGAGTGTGTTTGCGTTTCTTCAGGGCTTTGGCACGTGAAACTCCCGGGAGGCCCCTGTCGTTTTTGGTCTTTCGGCCCAAAACAGACATTTTTTCCTTGTTGATGTGCACCTCGAAGGGGTTCATCGACTTCTTGGAATTTCGTAACTCCTTCTTGTTGTGCACTTTATCGGCGGAGACGCGCTTTTTGTTCTTGGTTTTAGCCATTTTGGTCACTTAACTGAAAATTGGACACCGAAGCAACCTGTAACTTCCACTAACACGTGAACAGTTGAGGTTAGAATCAACACCGAAGTGTCAAACTAACAATCAAACGTCAACGAAAATAACTTTCACAACGTTGGTAATACAGGTTTTTATACTATGGTAATTTAAAATCTTAAATATTTATTATTCTTATTATTAATCTAGCATTTTCACAACTTTCTGATTTAACTAAAGTTCTTTTAATAGTTGAAATGTATGGAAAATACTAGTATCGCATTATTTGCATTATTATAAGAAATAGTATTTTTATGTGTAGTTTCCCACCAGGGCAAGAGAGGGCGCTTCTAATTTTTTTGAAAATGCCTCCAACAATAATTTAATTTTTGGTTTTATTCTTTTTATTCTCTAAAGTACCTTTAAAAAATTGATTTTGTTCCGTCCTTAGAAAACAAAAATACCGTAACATTTATTTACGCCCGGTCGCTGCCATTAACTTATTTTTAGAACTCTATTTTTAAATAGAAAGAATCGCGAAAGGAGGCTTTCGTAGAGATTCGTGTTACTTTTCTTTGCCCCAAGTTCTAAGTAATAAAATGGGCGACCCCGTTCTGGACTATTCGGCCAAAACCCTGTGCGACCTCGGCAGGCCTACTAAACGCGGTATAAAAAAGTGCCCCAAATGTGGAATTTACAACGGAACTCGCGGCATAATTTGCAAGAACAAGCGTTGTGACGCCGTTCTAAAAGACTGCACCGACAAGAGAAAAGTGAGTTTGGACGCTGTGCTTTTAGTGGGAATCGTAAGGCAAATTTACTCGGTCAGGGTTAGGGACCGCGGCCCCGACTACAGAGGCTTCGTCCAGTTACCCTTCTTGTCTCAACAAAACGGCGATAGGGGCGTCGTATCGGAAAATGCCTTATGTTTCGTCGATTCTTGTCGACGACTCTTCGACGACTCTATACTGAAATGTCACGAGATGGAGCCTCATAACCCATCGCCACTATGTGTCCACATCGACTCTGCCATCAAGAGCCAAAGTACAGCGACACCTGTTGAATTCAAACAGGAAATTTTGAGTTTGTTGAACGTTTCCGACGAGATTAAGAGGAAATTGTGGGTTTTGGCGACAGAAAAAGAAGGACCCCTAGTCCAAAGAGTATCGAGGACTGCCATGGTGGTCAAGTGTCAGGTTTCCCCCAAACACCCTCTCGGGTATCTACATTTCACTTTCGGTTGCACCAAAGGCAAGGAGAGCTATGACAAATACTACTGCAGCTGCACGGAGTTTATGGGTAAAGAGTAAAGATGCATCAGTCGCCATTTTGACTCCAATTTGGGTGTTGCAAGTTTCAGGGAAATCGAGCAACATCAAGCTGAAGTGCGTCCACTACTACGCCTGCATTTGCGCCCTCTTCAGCGATGGTAAATGTTGCGAAGAATTCGTTCAGTTCATCAACTATGAGTTATCCAGAGGTGACGTATTTGATACTGAGAGATTTTCAAACTATCTTCTCATTGTAGGTCCCGTCAATGGTCCGGGAAAAGCGGAAAAAGCAAAGAAATGCAACAAAATTGTGCCACAAAAAGTCCAAAAACATTCCTCAGAAGTGAGTAACTATTCAATTATTAATTATTATGCATCTCATTAAACATGTACTTACAACTAGTAGTAGGAGATAACTTGATTTGTTTCAGGCAAAGGACAATCTGAGCAAGATTCAAGTCAGTTTCCCAGCTCCAGTTCAGAAACGTGCCAAGAGGTGGCAGAGGTTGGCGCCGAAAATTTTTCCAATCGAAATCAAGGTTTTGGAAACGGAGAGAACGTCTTATCTGGAAGACACAACGCCTTCTTGGAAATTCCTCGAGTGGTTAACTTACGTGACAGATTCCATCAATCAAACCATGCACTTTGAAAACTATGGGAACTTAAACACTTTGGTTTTCTGCATACCAGAGGTACCGCATGTCTCCATTTTAATTTCAAAGAGGTGGCAAATTACTGCGGTTTCAGAATTTCTACGAGGAGTTCAGAAAAAGAATACCCGAAATTTATACCGAGAGTCAGCAGTTCCCAAACGTCTATCACGTGATGAACATTTCGCACCTCAAGGAAATCTTCGACACCTCTGAGGTTAGCAACTTGGAAATAAATTGAGCGTTCTTACATATTTTCCTTGTGGTTGCTAAAATTTCTATTTTGTCGCAGGTCAAGTTAAAAATTTCTAAACGGTTCGTCCATGACGACAGCAGAGGTTACATCGAGTACAACGAAAACGACGAGAACGATCCGTTGCAGTTAACTTTCATTTTTTTCCTTAACGTCGGACAGTCCACGGTTGATGAAAGTGACAACACCAACAATGCGTTTGCTATCGAATGGACGCCAAAGGTTAGCAGTCCAACTAAAGTGGGCCAGCTCAAATTTCAGTACAAATACGGTCGAAAGAGCACTTGACTCAGCTGCATGATCGGTCTATTTCGATTTAATTGATGTGTAAAGTTTTTTTTTCAAATTATGTTCATAAACAGAAAGTTAACGACGAAAATTGAACTTTGACTTGTGGTTAATGATTCAATTATCCAATGAGTGCATTTGGTAAACAGAGGCCAGAACCAGGAACAAAGCAAATCCAGAGGCGGGGAGACCACACGGACAGGTCGCTGACTCGCCCAGGAATTTGCAACGTTTTTATTTTTTAGCAGATGGCGTGATTTTCCAGCAAACGCTCTAATCAGCGATTAAAATCTTATCACCGTTCCTTTCGATAAAAGCAGAAGAGTTTCCCCATTTTAAAGGCTTCAGTTTAGAAAGTAGGCAATTTAACTTTTATTCTTATTGATCGCTTCTGTTTATTGTTTTCTTTATCTAATACCTACTGTCTTATTCAAGAAGTTTTATTTTATCAATACAACTCTACGAGTCAGTAGCGTAACATAAATTATTACTTAATATTAAAGATTTAAATTCTACGTTATTAATTAATAATTTGTGTGCGGGCCGCCACTGCACTATACGGTGCCGCTTTTTTGTTGCCGACCTTCCTATTGCTCCAATGCTCCAACTCCATGCAAGCAGCGCATGGTCCCACCACTGCCATCAGCAGAATCAGTAATCAGTCCTTAATCAGTCATCTGTTTTCGAGTGTAGGTGCAGCGCGAACAATGCGCGCTCTAAAAAAGTGATAACCAAAAAATGCACCTCGACTTCAAGTTACAATGTCCGATTACGTGTTCAGGCTGGATGAAGACGCCCGAAAGTACTGCGAAGAGTTCCTCAACGAAACCGAGGCGTCCCGCAAAGCAGCGCTACTGGACCTCAAAGAGTGGATCGCCGACAATCCGCAGTTGCACGTAAAACCCGACGATGACGCCCTGGTGCCGTTCTTGCGCGGCTGCAAATTCGATTTGGACCGCACCAAGAAAAAGCTGAAGAACTACTATACGATGCGTCGCGACGCTCCCGAATGGTTCCGGAATCGCAACCCTCTCTTGGCCGAAATCCAAGAATTGGTGCGATTGGGAGTTTTCGTTCCGTTGAGACAAACTCACGACAACCAACTGGTCGTTATTATAAGAACGGCGGCGCACGACCCAAAACGCCATAAGCAAGATGATGTTTTTAAGACCGGAAAAATGATTTTGGATGTGGCAGCGAAAGAAATTGAGGAGGCTCAAGTTTATGGGGTTACCGCTATTTTTGATATGGCGGGGGTGAGTTTGGGACATGCCAGACAAATGTCGCCTGGGATGATAAAGAAGGCGGTGTTTGCCTGGCAGAATTACCATTGCAGGCCGAAGAGGCTGGAATTTATCAATGCTCCTCTCTACATTAACGTGATGCTTAAAATTTTTAAAGGGTTCATGTCGGAGAAACTTAAAGGACGGGTGCAAGTGCATTTCGGTGGTTCAGAATCCCTGCACAAAGTTGTTAATAAGGAGGTGCTACCTAGGGAGTATGGGGGCGAAAATGGAGCTCTCGAGGATCTCATCAAATACTGGCAACAAAAGCTTTCTGATTACGCCGACTGGTTCCAGGAAGACGAGAAATATAGGGCTGATTTGCAGTAAATAAATTATGTTATATAAATATACTTTGCAGAATTGCTTTCTGGTGTATTACTGGTCATCTAATTTTTAGGCGCCAGACCTCATTTTTACCAAAAATTACCCTAATTTGCGCCCAAAATCATTTTTTAATATGTATTAATGATAAAGGCAGCAGATAGGTACACTACGGTCCAGACACTCGGAACAACAAGTCCTAATATTTCAACATTTAGCTCTAGTTTAGTTCCTCTCAGCATGACTAGTCGCACAGTGTTAGCTGCCCGGTTGATGGGTAGAAATTCAAGAAAGTTCTGAACCGCTAAAGGAACACTTACTGACGGCCACACTACCCCTTCCATCATCATGGTAAAGACGAACAAGCACAAGATGCAACAAACCATCTGGATGTTGCTTGAAAAAACGATTGCTAGAAGAACACCTGAAAGAAAAAATCAAATCAATTGGTGCTAATTTGTTTGAATGTAGTTACCGAGGCTAATTCCACACAAGATAACGAGTAAAACTGGCGGTATTAAGTGAAGGATTGATCCGACTAACGGAACTTTGTTCACCAGCACCATAACCGTGAATACTAAGAAAGTTTCGAAGAAAACTACAGTTCCATACAGTGCTATTCGAGCTATAACAATTTCCAACAGTTTGGTCCCTGACAACAAAACTTTTTGAAAAATTTTATTTTAAAATACGAAATCAACCTGCTAAGTAGTCTCGGCGGTAAATTTCGGTAGTTTTATGCTCGATAATGCTGCAAGCCACCACCAAAGCCGACAAGTAGTACGTCATCGTAAGCGCCAAACCAGGTGCCAAGTAGTGCATTGAGTCGCTGTGAGTGGTGCCAAAAATCGGCTCCCCCAACTAAAACCTATTATACATCCAATTAAATAAAATTAATTATTTAGGTACCTCCATTGGAAATGGGGAGAAAGTTTTGTTAATCCTCTTGATCTCTTCCTTAAACCTCGTTAGCGCCGACATGATTTCGGACTTGATACTGGTGGCTATGAGAGTGTCGGTTTCGTCTAAATACAAAGTCATTGCAGAGATGTCGCTGTTATTTACATAATTGTCAGTTGCCACTCTATCCGTGAAATCTTTGCCGACAATCAATGCTCCGTGTGTTTCCGAGTCTCTCACTGCCGCCAATGCTATCGAGTCTTGTCGAAATTTTTTCCAAACGATTCTTTTGCTGTCGATGAAGTTGAGGATGTGGCAACTGGTGTAGAGGGAGAAATAATGGGTGCACTCTTCGACGGGAGCTTCGTGATTGACGAGACCCACCAGTAGATTATGCGGAGTTGTTCCCAAAGTGTTCCCAAATAAAATAGTGAACAAAATGGGGAGTAAGACAAAAGGAATACTGTAACAGTAAGAGCGGAAGCAGATGACGAAACTGCGGTTGATGATGGCTCGAATTTTGCTGGCTGACGGTGAGCAGAACTGAAAGTGTTTTCTCAAACAGTGCGCAATTTTTGAAAAACAATTGCATTCGCATTTTCTTTTCGTCGACGACGCTCTACTGTCTTGTTCGTTGGCCACGTAAATGAAACCTTCTGAAGACGTCGACTCCATTTGAAGCAATTTGATTCTCGAGGTTTCTGCAACCGACATCTTTTGGGCCACACTGTAGCCGGCGACTTGGGGGTATTCCAACATGTAAAGAGTTTCGATTTTTTGCAAACGATCCGAAGTAAATTTTGGCGCTTCCTCGACCATCAAGCAACCTTCTTTGATAATTCCGATCCGGTCAGCTTCAAGACCGTCCAAACAATCGGTACTGGTGATAAAAATAGTCTTCTCGTCAGTTCTGGCAATGTATCTCAAATACTCAAAAATGCTAAAAAAACTGGCGTAACTGGGGAGTTTTCGATAGAAAGAGGGGAACCTTTTCCTCAAAACCGGATCGATCCCGGACGCGGAATCGTCAAGTACCAAGAGGTCGGGTTCGTGGAGAAGAGCAATGGCGAACGAAATTTGACGTTGCAGGTTACTTGGGTAGCCCTGTATATGGGTTTTACCGATGGGAAGTTCCAGTAAGTCGGCGAGAAACGCTATTCTGCTAGTGACGTATTTTTTGTTTAATCCCAATAAGACTCCGTAGTAGCGCAAAATTTCTTCAACGGTGAATTTTTTGCAAATTCCCAAAGATTGGGGGATGTAGCTCAAACGAGGGCCGCACAATTTGTGGCCAGGTTTGAAACCGAAAACCTGCAAGTTTTTGAGAGTTTGTCGAAAATTTCGGCAGTCAATACCTGAACATCGCCTCTACTCAGCTTCGTAAATCCCAAGATAACGTTGACCACGGTACTTTTTCCGCTACCACTGGGGCCCAACAGCACGTAACTGCGCAATCGGTTAATGAGTGTCACCAAAATTTTTGGGCAACCTACTCACATTTCTCTGGGGAACACTTTTAGGTTGATGTTGGTGAGGATGTGGCGTCTGCGATGGCACATGTTTAGTTGCTTGTAACCTTCTGCGATTTCGATGATTGGCACGTACTGTTTTTGAGCAATGAGGTCTCTCGGCCGCATTGGAAACTCGAGTTTTTTGACATTTGACAACAACAATATTATTTATTTGCTTAGTACATTGAAACAAATTAGGAACATGACCAACCAACAAGCCGGTATTACAATGCCTAACCACTCAACCGAGAGCTTCAAAGAGGTTCCTTTCAACATTATGCTCCTGACCGTGGTCATTGCTCGGTACTGAGGCAACAATTTCACGATGGGCCGCAACCAAGAGGACTGACCCTCCACGGGCCACAACACGGCCTCCAGCAGCAGGCTCTTGATGAACAAGACCAGGACGCAGCAAGCGACGCTGGTGCTGTTCTCGAAGAATATCGACAAGAGTCTTCCTGAAACAAAGTGCAAAATCACAAGAATCTCCAAGTCATAGCTGGAACGTGAGTGTTTGAAACTTGTTCTTCTACCATATTGGTATTGTGGTCGAGGTGCAAATAGTCTGGATTTTGGCCATAGAACTTGTCAACCAGAAGTAGGTATGACCAATGGTATGACTTAAAATTTTATACCATTGAAATATATCTTACCGCAGCAGAGTCCGCACAAAATTTGGACAAGTATCGATGGAAACAAATAGACAAATTGTCCAACCATTGGTACTTTGTCAACGCATGTGATGACAACAAACATCAAGGTTGTTTGTAGCAGCACTAGACATCCGTAGCTTAAGATATCGACAAAAGTGATGTCCCCTTGTCTCGTCCCTAAACACTTTGGCGATGATAGAGCTACGTTATGGCTATACTGACCTGTTAAAGTGATACGGTGGTACTGCTGGTTGGTCATGCTTTCGACTATGGTATACGCTATGAAGAAGGCAGCCATGTGATAGGAGATGACCATTACCAAATTTGGTGCTGAATAATGCGAATAAACTCCGCCATTGTTGCCATAAACCGGAGGTCCTACCTATAACCCTCTCTATAGCTTAGTCAGGAGTCAAGGAAGTTCTACTTCGGTACTTGAAATGGATAAGGGGCGAAATCGTGAAGACTCTTAAAATCAATATCTTCTCTATACTTTGTGATGGCGTCCATGATGTGCTTGATTATGTCGTCGGCCACAATTCGATTGGATTCGTCCAAATAGAGAACCATGGAGTAGGTAAGTTGTTCTTCGCTCAACCCTAACGACTTCTTGACATCCTCTTCGATTCTTCTGGAAAAGTTCATGCCGACCACCAGAACCCCAGCGGCTTTCATGTGAACAACAGCATCAATAGCGTCGGCTTTATTGTCGAAATCTTGCAACGTTAAATTTTGATAATTGACCAAATTCAAAATGTGACAACTGATGTATTCTGAAAACTCGTCGCAGTCGCCCGGCAAAACCTCTTTATTGACAACCCCCAAAACGGCTCGAGGAACATTGCCGTTGGTAAAAACGAACAATGCCAAGAAAACTGACGGAAGAACCAGAAACAGGATCAAATAGAGAGGAAAACGGAGAGAAAGAAGTTTGCAATGCATCAGCACCAAAAATCTATCGCATTCCGGAAGATATAAAGAGATGGATTTACAACACTTGGACGCTACCATCGCAACAGTAATTCGTTTTTTTGGAACTTGCACGTTGGCAGTTTCGGTGAACATAAAACCTTCCGAGTGGACGTCTTCAGCTTCAGGAGGTGTATCTTTTTTCAGTACCAGAGGAAACAATTTTTCTTCCCTCGTGCAGTTGTAGGTCGACGAGTAAACTTTAGTGTACAAAGTTTCCATGCTGTTAATATGTAAACTGGAAAGAACCAAGCGCGGGCTTTCTTCAAGAAGTAGCGTTCCGTTCTTCATAATACCCAAACGAGTCGCTTCAGTGGCATCCAAACAGTTGGTAGTTGTCACAAACACCGAAACTTTCTCTTCAACAGCCAAATGGTGCAAGTGTTTCCAAATGCTAAATTCAAAATAGTGAAGTTTTCGCTTTTTTAAACAAATTACCTTCTTCTCAGGCCAGGCTCGATTCCAAAAGTGGGGTTGTCCAAAATTAGAAGTTCAGGCTCGTGCAACAGTGCTACCCCAATTGAAATTCGGCGTTGCAAATTTAGGGCACAACACCGAATTTGGCGGTTATCAAGGGGTAACGCTAGCAAGTCACCGAGGAAAGCGATTCGCTTATCGATGTAATCACCCTCGAGACGCAACAATTTTCCGTAGAACCGCAACGTTTCTTTGATTGTGAGAAACTCGAACAAGCCCCGGTTTTGGGGAAAGTAACCGACCCTCCCTGCTATTAGTTTGCGGTTTCTCATCCCTGAGCTAGCACCAAAGATCTGGCGGTGGTTAAGGAAAGTTTGACGTTAAAGGGCAATTTACCTTAATTGTGCCTTCGTTGAGCTTTACTGTACCAATGATGACTTGGATGACGGTAGTTTTTCCGCATCCACTGGGACCTAAGAGGACGTACCTGGATGGACTGGGTATAGTTAAAACTTTTGACTAAGACTCTATTAACATTTCGCCCCGGTTCATGACTAGATTGAAGTTCTTCAGGACCAAGCGCCATTGGCTGCACAATCCGTAGCGTTGATAGCCGTTGCTGATTTCAATTACTGGAAAAACGAGACTGGACGGTTTTTCGGTGTTTGGTGCCGACATTTGACGTTTTTTTACAATTTTATTGTCACTAATATAACAAACATACATCACAATACCATCTATTAACAATATAAAATTAACATTTGAGCACTTTCAATTAAACATCTAGAATGTCTCTAAACTGTCTCCTGCGATCCACAACCCAGCCTGGATTCGGTTTATAAAGACACAATACAAAAGAATACAAAAACTTAAGTAACGTGTAACACAGATTGATGTTAGACATTAAGGCAAGTAATTACTCTAGATAAATAATAGAAAAAAAATGACTATAACCGCTCCGTCGGGGCGGGATCGGCCAAATTTTGATTTTTGTACGTCACGCCTCCAGAATAAATTACATTGAATACATTTACAATTAGGTACATTGGGACGCGACAGCTCGCGCTTCATCCCCTTTTGAATTTAAGAACTAAAAGACTGATGGTGAGGAACGCGACTATCCAGACGATCGTCGCGATGAACCCATAGTAGACATCGGGTTCCGTCATGTCCCAACCTCGAGTCAGCATTGCCCTCAGGGAAGCCGTCGCCATTGTAAGAGGCAAAAACGTCGAAATGTACCTCAACACAGTTGGCATAGCCTCGATGGGCCAAATCACCCCACTCAACAGCAACGTGGGGTAGAAACTGCCCAAAGCCAACTGGATGGCGTTACGTTCCAACTCACAGATGGCAGAAATGACGAAACCGAAACACATTCCGCATAATCCCTGGAGAATTGTCAGAACGATGACCCAGAATATATCCCCTTTACATTGCACTCCGAACACCAGGATCATGAAGATGAGCACCAAGGCGGTTTGACCGCACATCACCACGAACTGGGTCACCACGTGGCTGAAGAGGATTTCGCCAGGAGAAACGCCTGAAATTAAAAGAAATAAAATTATCAAAAAAACATTAAAAAGAAATTGTTAATTATAGAAGAATTTCTGGAAACTCACCAGCGACCCAGGATCGGTCGAGCAAACCCTCCGTTCGTTCAATGATTAGAGCCGACGACGTCAGGGCGACGGCCAAGAAGAAAACGATTCTGCAAAATTAAAATTACGCCTGGTCTCTCCAGGAAAGATGCGGGACTTACGTCAAAATTACGCCGGGAGCTACAAAATCGGTGAAAGAAGGTTGTGTCGATCCATAGATGGGTTCTTTGAACGAAATGGGGATTTCGGCGAGGTCCGGGTTTTGCTCGCAAGAGCTCAAGAGAGATTTGGCGAAATCTTGGTAAGACAACTGCAAATCTCTTTGCAGAATCACCCCGATTTGTTGATCTAAAACCAAAAAAATTTTACCTTCATCTCGCTTTCAAGTCTCGCAATAATTACTCGACATATCCAGCCAAACTCTAACTTCGCTCTGGTCCAGCGTTTCTTCGTCCGCGTCTTTCCCTAGAGCCATCCTCGCAACTAGAGCGTCGGTGAAGTTTTCGGTGAAATAGAGCGCGCCCCAAGCGTCCCCTTTCCTGACCGCTGCTATAGCGGCGTTTGGATCGGGGTAAAACTCTTTCGTTATAGTCGAATTTTTGAGGTTGTCCAGGTAACGGCAGCTTAAATTCGAAAATTTGCAGCCGTAATCGAAGGCGCAGTCTTGGTAGGTCCGGTTGGTGTAGAACGTCTCGTGGTTGACTATGGCTAATTTCAGACCGGTAGGGTCGCGTCCGATGGCTAAACAAAACAGGATCACTTGCATGACGGGGAGGGCAAAAATGAAGAGCATGACGCCGACGTTGCGCCACATTCTCAAAAAGTTCTTCTGCAGCAACGCCTTGATTTTGCCCACACTCGTGAACTCCGAGCAGTTCGTACAGTCGTCGCAAGCTTCGCTGATTTCGCTCTTCGACGACGACGGCTTGCTCCCTAACTGTTGGGTAGAGTGTTAGTTGAATCGAGGGTGGTTGTTGGGGGCTTACCTCGATGTGGCCGTTGGTGCCGTCGGCTATCAAAATTTCTTTGCTTTGGTGGAAATTCAGACCGACAACTCCGCTTTCTTCCGTTACCGATATCGAATCTTTCTTTCCCCAATTCAACGTCGCTAAACTAATGTTATTGCTAATGTTTACTTCGTTTTGGTTCGCCACTTGGCCCTGCTTTCGGGAAAGTTTCAAGAAAACTTCCTCCAAAGACTGGCAACTGTACATCGAGAGCAGAGCGTGGGGAGATTCCTCTGCCAGAAACTTGCCGCTTCGCATCAGACCGATCTGGGAACCAAACGGGGGATGAGTTTAGGGGTTGGTTGTTTTTTTAAAACTTACGGTGTGGGCTTGTCGAGCCTCTTCGATGTAATGCGTGGTGATGATGACGGTTTTGTTGCCGTCTTTTGTGATTTGCACCAAATGGTTCCAGATGCTTTGACGCAGTAACGGGTCCACCCCCACTGTGGGTTCGTCGAGGATCAGCAACTCGGGGTCGTGCATTAAGGCGACAGCGAAAGAAACTCTTCGTTGTTGGCCTCCACTGCAACTTAGAGTTTAGCAAAAAAATTGACGTTGTCGAAGACAACCTTAGGTTTTTGACCATGCGGTTTTGGCTGGGCAGATCGAGGAAGTTGAGCAAGAACTGCAACCTTGCGTTGATTTCGGGCGTTTCCATTCCGAAAATCCATCCGAAATACATCATGGTTTCCTTGATGGTGAACTCTCCGTATAGCGCGATTTCTTGGGGCATGTAGCCGACTCGTTTTCCAGGTACTCCGGACCCTTTGGTGCCGGGTTTGCCCCCCAAAACCCAAATTTCTCCGCTGTTGAGTCTTCGCCTGCCAACGATGCAGGATAAGAGGGTGGTTTTGCCGCATCCAGACGCTCCCAGAAGCCCGTATCTGCAAAGTCAAGCCTCCAGTAAATCATTTTGGGTCAATATTGACCTGGGACCGGTTAAAATTTGTGGTTTAGGTAGTTTTAATGGCGGCGCAAGGCCAACAAAGCGAAAAATAACTAAATCATTAGCAATTCTAATTAAGCAAAGAATTTACAGGCAGAATCAAGGTTCGATCAGTTGCTGCTACTTCAACCACTTACATAAATTTTGAAATAACAGTTTCTAACAAAAAAATTTTTCTAACTCACATTGTGCCTTTGGCGACGGTCATGTTGAGGTTGCTCAAGACATGATTTGGGTTTTTCTTGGAACCGTAATGTTTGAAGGCGTGCCTCACGCACACGGCCTGCTGTCTCTTGGTCCATACCGAAGAATGTTGATGGATCAGTGGCGGTCTTTCCACGTTGACGCCGACCAAGTCCGGGCCTGGAACCACCGGTTCTACCCTCTCGCCCATCGCCGACCCTTCACTGCAACAATTCAATAATAAGTCATTGCGTTTGTTTACAAGACGCTATTGTTGCAAAAAAAAGAAACTCAGCTGTTTGCGATACGATCGACCAGCAAGTTAGTGCAAGCTACGTCCAAGATTTCGAATCGAACAACGAGGCGGATTGGCGGGGTTACCTAATAAAGTGGGCCGACGCCTGACCCAGATTACTGGGCAATTAGACGAAAGGAAGAGTCTAGCGGTACGTCACTTTCAGGTGGGTACTAAGCCGGAAACATCTATACTTAGTTCAGATGAACGTGCAACCGCATAGAATTTGGAATTTCACTAATTTGATCTCTAAAAGTCGTAAAATTGGTTGATGGCGTCTTTGATTTGTATTCGGGCCGACTCCGGATGATTATTAAGCAAGTTAGTGTCGTTGTAATTGTTTTACGGACAGTTTTATTCTTACGGCATATGGAATGTAACCTTGAGGTCGTCTTTGGCAATGTGAGAAAGTTAAATTGCATCCATCCAAGTCAATCTGGCGTGGGTTGTAGGGATACCTTGTCGACATCAATGATGACAATAATTCTACACGACAATAGTGAAGGCACAGTCAAAGAAATTATTATAATACCCGCAACATTAATAACAATCATTGTTTATAGTTGTGACACGAGGCATTAAAGTGTTTATAACGACAGATGGAAATGGTGGGCCAACAATATGTAATTAAAATTAGAAATGTGTCGGCAATGGCAGGTTTGACATTATAGCGACCACTGGAAATGGTAGTTATGGCAAGTGAGTCCTGCAAAATTTCTCATTTGAAGGGACCACCATCACACAAAGCCACAGGATGTTGATGTTGAGCATTTCTTTCTATTTTTAGACCGCCATCCGGTATTGGCAACACCAGGTAAGTAGGTACGAAACATATGGACAGACGCCATACGTGGTATGGCATATGGAAAACTACCTAGATTCTTCTCGATAACTCTTATTTCTATTATTCCTCTTGTCTCTCCTGTCCATAGAAAGTACGAAGAAACTATGACGACGTTACCTAATCACTTTCATATTTGACTGGCTCTTCATGTCGGATTCACCAGGATAATGTTAATTTGTTAAACAATGACTGCCTATGTCTGCATCTTTGAGTTTTGAAGAACATGTAGTTGAAACATAACTTTACACAAGAAATTTTGAGCCAAAAGTGACCATTTTGACTTCACAATGACGTTAACGAAGCTGCCATAAAATATGGATCATTAGTCAACAACTATTATGTCCAAAATTGCAAGAGTTAATGTTACAGGTGGGAATTGCCCAAAGTGTTACGTGATCAAGTTGCCAGAGATCATATCAATCCAATTCACCCCATTTGTTTCAGTTATTGAGGCAACTTCAGCAGCGCAGTTCAAATTTTCGACACTAGATGTCGTTGCTCGAAACTGAAGCTCTTTGTAGGAAGGGAGAAACTGTTCTCCACCAAGTTCAGCGCTAAAATATTGTTGCTTACACTACGAATCAATCAAAAGATAAATAAATTTTGCATTTTCTTTGTTGCCTCCTCGGTCCGGTCCTGCGGCCCGGAAAGCGCTCGTCCAATGATCCAACATCCGAGCGAAATCGTAGAAATCGCATCAATTACGCAACTGGTTAATACCAACGCAGACATTGTACTTTAACTACACTTCCTTGACATGTTTCTCTCGATCAACAAGGCGTACCTATTGAAATTGCGTAAAACAACTCGTTCCTATGACTTATTACAGACACGAGAGGACGAGACAGTTACCAATCATAAAAAAAATTACGTGTACCTGTCGTGAAGTAACTGATAGATCCAATTGGTTCACGACCTTGCTTCAAGGCTGCCGCCAACAGCCACGAGAAGAAGAAGAGACACTTTTCGGGTAAAGATGACGCGGTGCACTGAATGTCTAGAGATGACTACCACAACTCGAAACCAGTTTCATCATCTTTAGGGCGGTCAAGTAGATTGGTCTTTGTTGGGTGTTTTTTTTTTTTTTTTGACAGTAGAAATAAAGATTGGGTCAATGGCCGTGAAAAAATATAGATTTGTTATTGTTGTGGTTAAGTTATAATTTTACTAGAACAATAGTAACAGCTTGGCTTGAAAAGTGAATGTTAGGTAGTTGCGGGACTAATGATGATGGCTTAATTGATGGTTGGAATTTACCTAAGGGTCCCATGTTTTGTAGCAATAAAGACAATGATCCTGATTCTGGTTCGTTAGTCGGTAGGTAGTCATTTTGTTGGCTCGTTACCAGAATTTCGAATGCATAAGCTAATAATTATCCCAGAGACTCCCCTGCCCATCTGGCCAATTTTAATTTTTGAGTGGGAATAAAATGAATAGTATTCAAAAATAACAGCGCTAGACAAAAGTAATAGTTGCTTATTCCCAGGCAATTATTACAGCTGATATACAATGGTAATAGTTAGCACTCATCAATATGTAATGTCTTTTACAAATTATAAATGCAGTTTTGTTAATCTTTACTGCAACCTGCTTCAATCACGAAAAAATATTTTGGCACGTTACATTTAGTTCTTAACCTTTTTTAACTAAAAAAATGAACTGTTTTGTCACTATGGGAGTGTTTATTGACAAGACTTGTTTAACTTTTATATGTATAACTTTACGTAACTGAAGTCTATTTGTTTTAAAATATTGGAAAATTACTGAAACTAACGGTTGTGCTCAAAGTTGCAAACTACGGACCAGAAATGACCTTAGTATTAGCAAATTTGGAAAGTTCATAATTATTGATAACTCGTTAGGTAACATTTGAAATGTATCAATGAACGTTTGGTTTAGGTATTCGACCTTCTGAGTCCATGTGTGCGATTTGGCGACTTTGACCCAAATTTGGCCACGAGTGCTTCATCACGAGCAAAACGTTTACCATTTCCAAAAATTTAGAAAATTGCTTTTTTAGTTTTGTTTATAAGGCAGCAATTGCTAGATGCATATAGGTAACAAAACAGATTGTAATTAATAATAATACCCCACAATAATTTAGAAGCCCCTTAATATATGCAACCAACTATACACCAAAATTTTGGACTTATGTGTAGAGCCATGCTAAAATTTGGAATTGCTATCAGCCACTTACGTGAGTTATCAACTAGTACAGGAAGTTGATTGATAACTAGCCACACTTGTGTCCAGTGGCAACCAACAGATATATACTTCAAACCTTCGATATTTGTGAAGATGTAAGAAGAGTTTTAGAAAACATTCCGTCTTTATTTTTATTAATAAATATTTTTACATAGAATATAAGTATCTCAAGATTTCTGTCTTAAAAGCTGCTTTGTCTTTAGTTGTGAGCTCACACTTCCTGAAGCTTTTACGTGAATGGCTCGTAATTTGAGAAAACTGAGCAAACTCCTGACGTTGTAACAGGTAATAAGATTTCAAACCAAATGAACAAATAACAGTGTTTATAAATAAGTAAAATTAACAAGTTCGGCTGCGAAGAGAAATTTTGATTACCTAAGCAAACTTCGAAAGCCGGTGATTGATCGATTTGACCATTGTTTCGTTTTCCTTGTACCAGCCAGGTTTGGAATGTTTTACCATAACATAATCGAAAACACCACAATTTCATAACTCACCAGCAGATTATTAGTCGTTAACATTTAAATCGAACCCCGACCAACAACAATTGAACGATTCGAGTTGATTCCGGTAAGCATAGACTTAACAACCAGAAATTAATTTTGAACGTCTCAAGTTAACAGAATGCGTAACGAGAGAGTTGCGGTCTACTAACCACTGTCAATAATTAAATTATGCAGATATTTAAACAAATAATTTTCACACAAATTTTTTTGTCGAAATCTCTATCACGGTTTTTTCTAAAATTGCAACAAACACGCGCAGCTTCGTAATTATCTCAAGATAACGTCAGAAGACCTTTGATCGTGCAACATTAAAACTAAACGTGTTGCCAGCAAAAGATTTCATGGGTAATTACTACGGTCGATAAGAAGCTGTGAAATCGACAATTTCGCTAATCGGTAATACTTCTAGTAATAAAAGTAACTGAGAAACGGGAAAATCACCACGTTTTGTATAATAGTGCAACAAATAACAGCTGAATTGCTTCCTGGCAACTGACCTGAGGTCGATTAGCAGAACCTCTCTCCACGGGCCTTACTCAAATGATCATTAGTCCCATAACCGCCCAACCTAATTTATGACTAGCGCCATCCTGTAGGTAGAAATGTAGTTTCTTGGCAGGTGGGTTTGCAGGAATTCTTAGTTAATGCAAAGTTTCTTCGCGTTTTTGGTTCACGGTTACACTTTCACTACTCACTGAAACGCAATTTTAATTTCCAACAAACGACGAAAGCGTTGTCTTCGGAGTTGCGCAAGTGATCCTTGAAACTGCCCTTTTTACGGTCTTGAAACGCGACAATTACCCACTGAAGTAAACGCAAAAATTCTTTTCTGTCCAACCAACTTCAGACTGTTACCCGGTGTCTATTTATACAGCGTTGTAGTTTGTGAAAACCCGATAACGTTTTTCCGCAATCTTCAAGATCGTCGACACGAAGAGTCAAGGCGAGCCTGCGTTTCACCTCCAAAACCGAAACAACCTGGCGAAAAATTCCATTTTATAGCGGCATTAATTAATAATAAATGATTCATTAGGTTGGTGCAATTACGTAAATTGTGATTGTTCGGTTGCAAGGCTGATTGGGAAATGTCGACGTTCACTCGGAAAAGCAAAAATCGACACCCCATGCAACAGTAGCCGTGATGGCGGTCACGGAAACGGAAAATAACCACCTGCTTTCCTCTCCAAACAAAATTGTTGCGCGACACGAGGTAATTGGCTGTAATAGCCGAACGACTAATGTATAAATTGTACATTTTAGTTTTAATGGGATTGATTGAGGTTTGGATGCAGGAAATGGCGTAATCGCGCAATTTCAAAGGAAACAACAAAGCTATTAATTAGATGGCAAAACTGTTGAAACTTGAAAAAGAAACTGCTCAGTACAAGTGTCACTAAGAAACAAGTTGGGTAGGTCTGGTTTGCTGCGACAAAAATTACAGACATCGGGTTAGCAAGTTTTCATAAAAACTAGTTATAGCGCAACTCTTGGCAATAAAATAAGTACGCATGCAAATCGGGGCATTTTCAAGATGTTTATGATCGAAGCACTCATGGACGATAAGGTGGCCGCTCAAAAGACTCAAAACGAGGCAAGTTTGCGGTAAATTTGCTCGTTCAAATTGCCTCTCTTAAGATGTGGTAAAAAAAATGGTAAAATACTAGGTACAAAAAAAAAAAGAAAAAGAAGAACCAACCAAACCAAAAGTCAGTTGGAAAAATGTAATACTTGGGGTAGCGTTAGAGTCACCACTCGAGAACACAAAGGCACCTTCGATACAAATTGCACATAATTCGATTACTTCTTGTAATTAATTGGATGAGACTGAGTATACAAACTGTAAAGTCCAAACTGTTGCACAACAAGCCTTGAAACTTGGCATTGAAGAAAACAGTTTTTTGGCATTGTTTTGATGATGTCAGTACTAAAATACCCCCAAAATAGAATATACCAAGCAAACAGTACTTAAGTGTTCACCATTGTCACCACCGTGGCAACACTAATGGAAATATTTCCAAAAAATACAAGATCACCATTGACTTTGAGGTTTGTCAATTTCGACGCTATGAAAGAAACAGTAAAGGAGAGGATTTTAACAAAACTTCTTTTATCTACTTGTAATTAAACTTCGTGGTATAGGAACCACAACAAAATTAGGGGTAGTAACTTTATATTATGTCCACCGACAAAAAAAAAATTGGAAGAGCAAAGTCTAAGACCAACCAAGTAAATGAATGTTGTCCAATGATATGACATAAAACAGGTGTGCTAGCCTTAATTTATTTTGGGTCGTATTTAACACTCTACCACATTTACCCAATATTTTCATACAAAAAAATACTTTCATTTCTCAAAAATACTAAATGCTCACCAAAATTAAGAAAATACATAATCTTAAAGCGACAACCAAATATTGACATAATGCCTCTTATATATTTTGTTCGCCAAAATAACTTTTGTTAACCATAAATACTAAATCTTCACCAAATTTTATTCCGCATTTAATTCTAACGTCCTAATATCCAGATATTTAATTTTCGACAGTGTCTTATATTATTTAGCAGTTAAAAATACTATTTGTTGATCAAAAATACACAAGCAATAAAATGTTGTGCAAATGGTAAATAATTTTATGCAAAATTATAGATGTAGATGTGTTAGGGCAAGGAAAATAGAAGTAAAAATAGAAGTGGTTTGCACAAAAAAAGACATTGATTTTCGTAATAGATAAATGCTTTGCCGTAATTGGCTTGCATTATGTAAAACGTAAAATTTCTTTTATTGGTAATTTTTAATCGTGCTTTTAAAAAAAAATTACAGGGCCCTAAACTGACCTTGTACAAAACTTTTTTCGCGTGCCTCTTGTCTGGAAGCGCAAGCGGCAAGGAGAGATGCGCGAGCATATTTCATTTTTGGAGTAATAGAATAATTATTTGACACACAAATAATTTTTTTGAGAAATACTAAATATAAATGGATAGCGCGAATATTTATTATGTACAGCACGGACGCGTAACTCAAGCGTTCTAAATTTGGTGAACATTTAGTAAAATTGATAGACATATAGAATTTAAAATGTAACCAATGGTAAAACAATACGCAGCATAGTTATTTTAGTGGTGATGTTCTCATTTTCTGATGTATAATAATTTGGGTTTCATTTAGATTTTTTGATGCTCATTAAATTTTCTGGTGGACAGTGCAAGGAATGTATGGTTTAATTTGGTGTACATTATATTTGTTCCCATTTATTTTCAAGAGTAACTTACTGCTACTTGCAAACGATGATCCGAAGACCTGCCTACGTCATAGGGTAGCAATGGAAATTGTTACAAAAGCTTCTCGATTAAGCTAAAGTGTTCTCTATATAAATAGATAATTGTAATTATTGCATTATGCTACTTATCTCGTTAAAGTAAAAGAAGAATAACTTTGAATCGATTAATTAAAGAACCTTAACGAGGCTTGGATGATTCAATCCATTATTCTCCTCATGGCCGAACAACCCTTTATTTATAGGTTCAAGTACTACGAATCCACCTCCAAAACCAAAGAGAAGGTCGTTAAACCCGCCAAATTCCTCCAATTGTCACATTAGGGGATTCGCTGATGAGAAACCACAACAAAGGCAAAATCGCGAGTTCACTGTCAACGTTAACCGAAGGTTAACTCCCTGACGCAGTCTGAATCGTAAAGTTAATTGCCCATTTTAACTTTTTTTTTTAAACAAACAAGACTTGGACACGTTTGCAACTACCCACTTTGTTTAGTGTTTTACTTTCGAGTTTGTTAAATTTTTTTTAGGGGGAAGACTCGGCTTTTGAACTTGTTTGGTGCGATTGAGGTTGGTTTGGTGTCTTCGTTGTTGCAACAGTTGATTGGAATTCAGTGCAAGTGAAGGTGTCCCATGTCGAGAATGTTCTCGCGTGCTCTAAAGGCAAGGTTAGTTTCGCAGTCAAAGTCCAAAGAGGGGCTCAGAAACCGTCGTTACGTCCCTGTCGTGGATTCGGTATTGGTGGCCAATTACGAAACCAGTTATGTGTCAATTTTGTTTGGAAAAACTCTGTTCTGACGTCAATCCAGTGGCGGAGCGCATCGGGGGTTCGTACTTACGTTATAAGCATTATTTCTCCGGTAAAGGGGTTATATAAAGTCCGTTACACAACAACTTTCACTCTTAACAGCACATTCTGGTCGTTGCAGGTACTGGAGATTTTCGGGCACTGGTCGGTAAATGGTAAAAATCGCACAAAAGGCCGCGTTCGAATTAATTATATAATTTCAGCACGGTCCGATCCGAATTGCTAATTAATTATTGTTATTAGTGATTTCTTCGTGGCGATTTCGCAATTGGTGACACGAGTGTGAGAAAACACTGGAGGGCCACCGGAAATTCCGGCTGAAATTACAAGAAAATTCGATGGGTGGCCGTACCTGAGGCGCGCACTCGAAGCACTATCACTAAATTTCACAACAGTTCCAAGGAGGTTGGCCGCCGGACTGACTGTTGAAGTCTTGACTCCGATCAACATTGACTTTCCCCTCTACTTTTGCACAACTCCAATACTAATTTAATATTTTATTTCGTAGCAATTTGCGCAATTTCGGCCCGATTTCCCACCTGGTCACTACGAGTTACAAGTCGATCTAACTTGACGAGAGTCGAAGCTGCTCCTAGCCCGGGATAAGGCCGTTCGGAGATGTGCATACTTAGAGGTTTTTTGCCCGGTTTGACGTCAGCAACGCCAAGGCGACCGACCCCGACAAACCAAAAACCGGTCATTTCTTCAATTTTTTCTTTTTTAAATTAATTGATCTCTCGCGGCTGTTGCCGCTGGATTAGTTTTGTCCTTTTGCAGTGGTGGTGGGGACGTTTCGAAATGTCGCTATTCGTATTCAGGATGAGTTGTCGAATCGACGACTGGAAGGCCGAGTTACATTATTGTTGTTATTGCTAAAATAAAAGAGTGGACGACAAGAAAACTGGCGGTTGTAACGTGAAGTTTTTAACAATTTTCGAAAATGGCGTGAGTCAATTCAGGATTAACGCAGAAAACGGCGCGTTTGAAGACGTCATCTTAATGCCACAGGGTAAATGTTTGTGTTTGTTTTTTGGCAATGACTTGCGGTTTGAAAAGGTCGGAGAAATAATTTGCAATCGACAAGTTTCGGTTGGAAATTGGCTTAGAAATTTAGAAAAAAAAACAATTCATAGTTTTTCTAGTTCCACATTTGTCTTATCTAATCCAGTTGTGGCTTGGAAGCATTCAGCTGACATATCCGGGGTTGCCCCGTGATTATTAAGCTTACGATTAATTACTTCACTCAACCGATGTATCAACGTCGATGCGTCAGCTGCACTATATTTTCGCGTTATGTAAAAGTTATTGTTACTTCAGTAAATAGATAATTTCAAAAAAGCTTATATAACAAGAACAAGTAATTGGCAGCTCGGTTATAGACATTAATAACGTTTTCATTAATTTTAATTTGTGTAACTAATAAGAGTAAAGTTTGATCATTTCCAATTCAGTTTCATAAAATTGGGAACGACAAAGTTTCCAATAAAATATTAAACTTTTATTATTGCTCAGCCTGCAAAGCACATTTTTCTGGAAAAATCTTTCTAATAAAATGAAATTTATTTTATTACGATATTAACTTTGGACTTTATCAATTTTGTTTTGCGGCTATTTATGCACACAAAATTTGAAATGGTTGATCAATAAATCAATTTTTTTTACTACTCACTACAGAAATTTTTAGTTAAAATATAGCTCATGTGGTTAACAAAAAAGTATGTTTTCCTTCTTTTGCCTTTGTAAGTAGTGTTTTTAATAGTTATACAAATTGGTAGAGAAGCCAAAGTTTGAGTCAGATCAAAGTTTAAAAATTCATAAAAACATAATGAGTTCAAAAGTGGAAAGATAATTTTTTTTTTCAAAAAGACCATGATTAGCTCTTTCTAATTAGCTAGAAATTTATGTAATATGATCCCTAGTTCATTTATAACTCTAGGAAGGAGAGCGTCGATATTGATTTCGGCAAACTACGGATTCTTCGTGATTTTTTTCTAATTTCAAAACTTTATTAAATAGATAATTTGCATAAACTATTGGCCATAACACACATTTGATCCAAACAAAATTTCAACTTTCAGCAAGTTGCCGTTTAGCCACAATGTTAAGCGCCGAGCCGGCGGCCACAAATGGTGGATGCGCCGGGCGAATCGCGAAGAAATATGGATCTAAAATTTTACTCATGTACTTGTTGATAAAACAATTGTGAAACTTCAATAGTAAAAAATAAGCCTTAAATGCTTCGATGCAAATTAAAATTATTAAAATTGTACCTACACAAAAAAGTTGTCTTTTGCAAATTTATTTTTGAAAAAGTTGCCAACTCAAAAATTTATTGTCGCGATTAGGAACGCGACAATTTAATTATCTTTTCAAAATGACAAGTGCAGTGTTAATAATTCAATCAACAACAAATTAATTAATTTTGTTATAACTTATTGCTTGACTACTTCCATTTTTGGTTGTCATCTGCGTTTCAAATTTGTTGAACTAATACAGGTTTTCTAGAAATTGAACACTCACAATCTTAAGCGAACTTAAGATTGTGAGTGTTCAATTTCTAGAAAACCTGTTTCACAAAACTAACATTACCTACTGAGGGAGTTTTCCCAAATAACGTTAACAATTTTTACACCGTGAAAAATTAGTTTTCTAATGTTCCTCTTCTTCATAAAGTTCCATTCGTAGAAAATTACAAGTACAAATAATTATCTTCAATGACCTTTACAAAGACGTGCATAATTTCGTCACAATTAGTTCAAAAACACCGTGTCCAGCACCTAACAAATATGATTGAGTTCCATCTGCCACAAAAAAAGCTATGAGCACCACGACCATTTAAAACTAAGTTAGACTCAATTTCAAGCAGACATGAATAGAATGAAATTGTTGAGAAAGTTTTAGGGAAAAAGTTAGCTGAAAGTAGAGAAAAAAATCATAAGACTAAAAAATCAACAGCAGCAAATTAACAATTATTTTGCATATCTATATTTTTAAAAACATAGAGGTACATAATTAAGTGAGGATCCCGTGTTCGCAAGAAAGCAATAATGGTTATGCAAGGCTTGGCGGAGTAATAATTCAAAACTTTTTTATTAATTGACGGTATGCAACTAATAGTTTTAATGATAATGCAAATCTCGAATTTAGCTGGCAGGAGGTCGCTTTCGCAAGGTATAAACTCCACGTTTTTACTTACTAACGTCCTTGGTGACTTTTTTCGATTATTCAACAACGCACAACCAATTTTTCTGGAAACACGAGAGCTAAAACCGGTAATTGCCGAACTCACCTCAACCTTTCCCCTCAACAGGTCAACCCGCCGTTTAAGTTGCAGACTTTGCCCCGCTCAATTTCTTTCCGAAATAATTCGAAAAAAAAAAATAGTGACCACGCAAAACCGCCTTGAGCACGCCACCCAAGTAATGAAAGCTAATTAGCCACAGTTGTTGTAATTTCGTTGTTTTACGAGTTATCGGCAATTTGCCCCCCCGTTCGTAAACCGACAAGATTCTTTCATTAACCTTTGCTTGATTCGATAAGACCGATTTGCAATTAACGCAATAATGCCTCACGTGAAAAAAATACAATATAATCGGCAACCAAGGCCGCACGGAAACGAAACTGGCCATTTTCGGGCAAAATGGCCCATTATCGTTGCGTGCCGTATCAAGATTTGGCAAATTTCGCAATTAAGCCCAATCGGCACAACGTTCTCGTTGCCGATTGGAGGCGGCCGGTCGCTAAGGAGATTTGCGTCAGTAGAACTAACGGAATTTTCGATTGGGCACCGGGAGGACCACGAGGACGCCCGCCGAATTGTTGGCCAAGAGGAGACAAAAATGAGCGTTGGGGTCAACTGTGACGTTGTCCAGAAGTCGACCTCTGGTGGAGGAAAAAAAAAACGTAATGGATTTTGCGATGGATATTTGCATAAACGCTCAGAAAATTGAATGGTAATGTGTGACGCGACGGAGGTCACTTTGATAGCTATTAACAATTGTTTTTAACGAAACGCATTGTTAGTCAAGTGTCAATATTAATAGTTTTTATAAGAAGAGGCTTAACATCTTTAGAACCGCTACTACCAATGTCAGGTTGATGCGTTATCGTGACGTCACGTAATGAAAAAAAATTTTGATGGACGTAATAATTGGTTGAACGTTCTAGTAAGGATTAATCGTTGTTTGCTAAAAGTAAATTCTTTTTTTGAGCAATAACGCATTAATTAGCAATAAAATTTTAATGAATGCGTCACGAAACAAAGTTTATTTTTTGCCAAAACCGCTTCCGCAACTTTTTGAAACCACATTTTTAGAATCAGCAGATACCAGAATCAACCCAAAAAACGCAATTGGTCAACTTTTGGCTTTATTGGAAAAATTGTAGGTATCGAATCAACCTGCAAACCTCTTTTCAGTTAAATGGCAAACTTTTAATAATTAATAATTTTGTGCAACCGGGGATTAATCAGGAAGTAGAGATGCTACTCAAAGAACATTGGCGATAAAAAGCAAATTTTTTATTTTAGCCCCAGTTTTCCTAAGAAGGACGTTGGTAAGTTTTCAGGCTCTAACGTGCCAGTGAAAGAGAATAGCGAGAATGGAATTGTCCAAGAGATTGTAAAACTTGCAGCCGAGAGGTCACACATTGAAGAACAGTTATAATTCCCAGTTGCTGGGACAGCAGAGCGATTGATAACGTGTCGTAAAATTTACATTTAAAATTATTTTGGTAACCTACTGTTGCAGAAATCTGATGCCCCTGGTTAAAAATGCAAATTCTATATGACCGTTAGTTATGAGGCGCCGTTGTGGATAAAATGAAATTTTTGCAATTTTATATAATTTTGCCAAATATTTATAAATGCTGTTGATATTTATAAGAAAAACACAACTTTTATTTATTTTCACCATTTATATAGAAAAATGTTAAGTTTTATATAAATATCATGTCGCGTTAGAAATAATAATAGTGCTGACCGTGATATAAAATTGCGCACTTTTATAAATAAAGTCGGCACGCTCTCGATATAAATTTGTGCGGCCGTGATATATTTATTGACGTTTGCCACCAAGACGCCAGAGGCCGCCACGAAAGGAAGATTTACAATCCGGCAACGCTGGCTGCGGTTTAGTTACATTGCTAGTGACAAATCTGTCAAACTCAAAAGTTGAGGTTAGAAGTGGTTAACAATTACCCACAAGTGAACACAAATAAATGACTATTTAACTCATATTACCTTTTTAATGTTTATTGTTTCTGTCGCTTATCTAACCTCTAACCTCAACTTTCGAGTTTGACCGATTTGTCACTAGCAATGTAACTAAACCGCAGCCAGCGTTGCCGGATTGTAAATCTCCCGTTCGTGGCGGCCTCTGGCGTCTTGGTGGCAAACGTCAATAAATATATCACGGCCGCACAAATTTATATCGAGGGCGTGCCGACTTTATTTATAAAAGTGCGCAACTTTATATCACGGTCAGCACTATTATTATTTCTAACGCGATATGATATTTATTTTGTCCACAACGCCGCCTTATAGTTAGTAGACGACTCGTACGTATTTTTAATCGTTCACATTTCTTCTTCAGCAAGTTGTAGGTATCTATCTACTAATTTAAAGTGAACGTAAAGTGCAATTTCCTCTAATGGATAATTTTTCTCCATTAAAGTTCCTTCGTGTAATTAGTGGAAAATCACCGTAATTTTATATTTTACCGCAAAAAAATTTCTCACTCAGTTTTCTTGGAACACACAATCGTTACTCGAGTTGATACCAAATTAGTTACTTTCAATCTTGCAATACTGTCAAAACGTTCACCGACTTGTCAAAGATCCGAAATATTCAAGCAACATAATCTCCTGATAAAACTAAATGAACTGCCTTGACCAAACTGCAGTTCTTCGTCGCGATTATTAAACTTCGAAGACTTCAGAAGCGGCAAAACTTCTATGTCAAACGTGAGACTACCGGAGAAATCTCTAACTCGTTAAATTACCGCAATTATTTTTTAAACAAATTGAAGAGTGCTGGCAATTGACTTAATTACCGCGATAACGTGTTATGTACTTGTTTGGTCTGGTAACTCTGAAGAGAACGACAGAGCTTTAGTAGCCGCTCCGTTGTTACAACAAATTAAAACAACAAAACAAAAGGTAATTATTTCAAGAGATAACACAATTAGACTGGTTACGTGATTAACTGACGCTCGTTGTGAGCAACACCCTTTTGTCTTGCGTCATGGTTACCGAAGAGCCAGTTGACCACACAATATAAATTAGGACCACGTAAGAAATCGGTCAGGTTCTTATTTAACGAATGTTTTCTTTTTTAATTTTGATAATGATACGAACTGAAGGAGTGCAGTTGCAACAACTGCACGTTTCGTTACATCAATTTACCTAATGCTGAATTGGTCAGAGCTCTAATGGTATGCAGAGAAGCATCGTGTGATGATAACTACGGTTAATAAATTTGTAATAGGTTGACACACTTACATGCCGCGACGTAACTTGCCTTCGGGTTTAGGTTTAAAAAAAAATCGTGGGTGGCGATACGAGAAGACGGGGGCGGTTTATGTTATTCTTATTAAACTATTTTTAAACAAATTTTATTTGTCAATAAACCGTGGTGCAAAAAATAAAGTTTAGGCAACTAAGTTAAAAAATTATTAATAAAAAAAAAATAACACTGATACAGATAGAAGTTTATAAATAATTCTTTACTAGGTACCTAATTTGTATCAACAGTAAAGATTTTTACAGATTAGAAACAATAAAAAAGTGCTTAAGTAAAATAACCTGTTTCTGCTTTACCACTGTACTACAAAACCTATTTACAATAAAAAAAGAAACAATAGCTTTCTAATAACGGCACCTTCGCCATTGTTGTTGAGCTGTGACAAGTGTGGCCTTACGAACCTTCGATTGGAGAGGCTCCAAGCTTGACCTACCCCAAAAATTTCTCGTTGGCCCACCATCCATTCATTGGGTCCGCAGCATCCATTCACTCCCTGGTCATGAGCGATCTAGATAGGTACCAAAGTGTTGTAGCCCCAGACACCACCAAGTAGCCTACGTACTGTAAAATTACTTTCCGTCTTCGAGGACTTGCAATTTTGTCGGTTACGCAAAAATCGTTCCTCGGAATTATTTCTTGGGCAAAACCTCGATCATAACAATCGTCGGACTGCGATTTTGCAAGAAATCAGACGAGTCGTCGGTTGTTTCATTCGATTTCTTCAGATAACAGTCTGAGGTAGAGAAGGAGAGCGATGCGATTACGCAGGATCGTGTCAAGTGGGTTACGTGTTACGTAAGTGAGGCGGGGAGGCCGATCAGGAAACAGCACCACTTTCTCCATTGCTCAGGGCACATCCTATGTATCTCATGAAAGTGGCCGCCGATGGTGGCACGGAGAGGAAATCGATGGAAAGTTGGAGGAACGAGCAGCACCAGGAACAATTTTTCTATTTCCCAATAGAATTAATGGTGGCAGCTAAAGGTTCCAAAGTTTTAAGTTCGTTATTGGGAGAGAGTGTCGAGATTTTATCGTGACCTCTACAATTTGGTCTTCTGTGACTTGCTGCATGTCTTTGTAATTTTCAAGATTGGAATATCTGGAAACTTTTTTTTTTCAACTATTTTTTTCTTCTTACTTTCCGTTACTTTAGTTTTTCAAATTTAGCTTCCTCATCCAATTTTTTGTCACTTAATCCTCAAATTAGGTTTATTTGTCTTAACTCTTGGACTTCTCATCCTCATTACATGTGCATTTACCTATTTCGTTGCATCAACTTCTTGTAAAGTTCGCACTTGTGTTCTTTAGAAAGTGTCTTGTTCTGTGACAATGCTTCATGCGTTTCTAGAATCTGCTCTTTGTTCAATGACAAATCAGATTATGGTTGGCCTGTCAGACACGTTTAATTTCCCTCTTTAATGGCCAATAAAAGATATTTGGATATTAGTCAAATAAAAACGGTAACATAAAAATATAAGATAAAGCAAGCCAGCTAAGTTGGAGACAATTCAATATTGAGGACCCATGGAGCAAGCGTTAGAGCGAGCTATCTTATGCAGGTAGCTGTTACCTATTTCCTTGGCAAAAAAACTAAGTGCTACTTAGAAAAAGGTAACAAGGACATGATACCATTTAACAAAGTTCAAGTTCCACGAATGACCATTCGCTCGAATCTCGTTGGCTGCCATGTAGTAAGGCCAAAATTTCGGAAAAATTTCTTGGGGGTCCTAATATTGCCGGAACGTTTCACAACGTCACGACTGTTTTCCAATCGACGCTGAAGTAGAACGCATGTGTTATGGTTTTAGCGCAACTTTTGTAACGTTGTCAAGGTTGTTGTGCAACGTTGTCGCTCATACCAATTAGAAGAACCCCGAAAACAATCCCGCCAGACGTCCAATTAGAAAATTGTTGTTAGCCGCGCGCCAGAAGCCGAATTTAAAAATAATAATAATAATAATGGGTAATATGAAGTTGAACACCTTGAAGATGTTTGTTTTCGCTACTGCTACACTTTTCGCTTGAGGTTGTGGAGTAGTGGCGTTTTGTTTGAGATTCGCGAAATTTTTTAATGAGTCACATCACCGGAATTAGGAGGAAGATGGAAATTTCGAAGAGTCAATTGGGCAATAACTGGATTCTACGCGCCGAGCTGGAAGGGGATTGTTGAAGGCCGTGACGAGGCGGTTTATGGTAAGGAAGAAAACCAGAAAAGCATAAAACGAAAAAACTTAAGTTATTCATCAATGGTGTGGGAATATATAAATTAGTAAACACGGACAATAGAGAAGTAGTGGTTTCAAAATTTCTACTCATTTTCACGCCAACTAACCACAAATTTAATCATCACTTTCCGCTAATTACGTATTTTACTATATAGTTTTTAACAATAATTAAAAGGAATTTTTACAACGGTGCTGGTTAACATCCCATAAAAAACGTTGCGTTTGCCTTATAATTTTTTTCCCTAATTTGACTTGTTTCAATTAAGAATGGAATGTTGATGTGTTTATTTGTCGTGTTAACACCATCTACTAGTTTCAAATTAATAACACGGCAGCTAGAACTGGTTGTTTTCTTCTTCGGCGACAATGATGGCGACACTTCTTCATGAAGGAAATGACTGCGGTTGAGGAAGCACAAAAACGCCTCAAGAAAGGAAGAAGAAAGTCGGCAAAAATCTCATTCCCATAACATCGATAAGCGACCTCCGATGCAAATCACCTCTTGGTAACCGCAGAATCTACGAGAAAATTTTGCATAACTGAAGAAAACAATTTTTGCAAACTGCAAAAATAACGATTTTACGACTGGAACTTAGGGTGAGTAGATGGTTCAGTTCAGAGAGTTGGATCAATTGCACTCTTTCAGGATTTGATTCAGGAGAAGAAATAGCAACTTTTTACTTGACATATTCAAAATTTAAAAAATTTTGAAAGATGCAGAAAGTTAGTTTATGGGTTGATTATTTTTTTCTAGAAAACTGTTACTGCACATGTTGCTAATTTGTTTTTAGAAGGCTTTGACCTCTTAACAAACAGTTTCTATTTTTGTTAAACTTTCCATTTTAATCCATGGAAGTTTATTATTATCCCCACACAGCTTGCAAAAGAACAAAAACTGACGTTTGAAAGTGCACTGACTTTGCCAGACGATTGAAGATGGAACATTGTTCTAGAATCTAGAGAGTTCCTAATATCTTTAACTGCTGTCATGTAAAGATACGTAAACAAATCATTTTGCAAATATCGAGTCACCTACCAAAATAGCTTAATAATCAATCGAATTAATTTTTTTTCTCTTTAAGAAAATTTTCATTATTTACCATTAATAGCAATTGGGTAGCTTTTAAAATATTGGTTGAAAATAAAATTGTCATTGAGCAGGTGCACGTTGTTGCAAAGTCCAGTTGACCCCAACCATTGTTTGTTTTCCCAGATCTGAACACGTGTTGCCGATCGGACTTGGCTTTTCTCGTCCGTCCTTGCATAAAGTTTTAATGAATCCGATACCCAACTATTTTCGTTGAAGTAACAAGTTTCGATTTTAGTTCCTGCTAGTAGATCGTTGCACAAGACAATAGTTGTCGGAATTTCACGTGGGTCAACCTCATAAAACTCTCATCGCCAGCTAACACATGTAGATCCGATGACGCCACTCACCAGCCATCTCGCGATAACATAATTGCAAGAAAACCCAACTTTCACCACCAACTAACTTTCCGTCAACTTTTGTTAGATGTTTGTGCAGAGGTAGCTTTCCTCTGGTCGTTGCCAAATAAAACGCGACCTTGCCATGACGCAACCAAGACTCACCTCAAAGCGTTGCTGCTCCAACTGAACATCCTTTTGAGTTTCTCATTGCCGCGGCTCATCCCTGGAGCGGTCCCGTTTCCCGCTGGCGCTGACATCATTCCACCGGATTAACACTCGAAGTTTAACACCCTCGCAGCGGATCAGATCATCGCGGTGGAGAGACGCCGCCGGAATGACAACCCCCGTTACGAATCGAACTCGATAAATTGACAAAGCGATCCACCCTCAATCAAAGGGACAACCGGATAAATAATCGCGAATGGCGTGGCTTCTTTGGCGCAACTGCTTACAAGATAGAAAGTGAACGCCGCCAAGATGCCTTTCTATCGCGGTATTGGTCGCAGTCCGCGGGCCGGGGTATGGTATGGTATATACAGCGTGCAACGAACCTGCAACTGGCCCATTACGGATGGATCAAATGAAAGTTAGTCGGGGGGCCGGGGGGCGACCACTCTTAGTTTCGACCACGAGACCGACGTGCACTATGACATAACGAAGAAAGCTGCGTACGCGTTCTTACGTAAAAACGACCCAGCGCGTCACCAAAGATGCTAAAGAAAATCCTCATTTTAACTCCACCTAAAAATTAGATACCTACCCACTATAGGAATCTACAGGGCCGTCATAATTGATTGTCTATATTCAGCAGAACTTGGTAGCGGAACTGGCGGGTGTTGGCGCACGCCACTGGAATTTTCGTAATTGCAACCTAATTGCGTGCTAATAGGACGGTTAAATCTGGTGACGTGCACTTCAGGAATTACTAAAATTGTTGCTGCTTTCTCTCTAAATGCTACTGCCGCAAGGAGAAATGCGAGGGGCTGGTGCCAAAGATGAGGCAGGTTCGGATCGGGTCAGTGGGCCGATTCGAGCTGGTTGCGTAACGGTGCTAGTTACAAAAAAGTTTTAAACTTTAAATAACAACAGTCTTACGTAAAGTCAAATCAAAATAAAGGATTTAAAAATTGTAAATATCTACAAAAAGTTAACCAAGCATTGACTGTAGCACTGCTCGAAGTTGTTGAAAATGGGAGACACACATGACTGTATGTCGTGATGTAAGTTGGTAGATTTGTAACGTCACGGTCTAAAACCCTCTGCAAGCTTTTAAGGCTTACAATATTATTTATTTAAGTAACAGAAATTTGTTCGCCTTTTAACCATATCGCAATGGACCTAGCGGGCTCTTAAGAATTCCGCAATAATGGCACTGACGTAGTGCACGGGAGTGCAAGGGAACATCTAACAAGTGTTGGGTAAGGTGCGAGATCTTGCAATTTGTCTTTACATTACACCTACTTGACGAGTGGCCTAAGAGTTAGAAAATGGAAATACTACAAAGTTCAACCGTTGCATTAGATTTTTTTTAATTTTACCACATCATGTAACTGAAGTTTAAAAATTAGCAACAAAGTTGCTCAGAATTCCGTTCAGCTTATTAGTTCAGACCCCACCATTGCATGTTACTTCAAGAAAAAAAATTGCAAGGATTTAAATCAGGAGAGCCGGCATGTAACTTCCCTTCACCCAAGTCGGTTCAGAAGTGTTGGTTCTAGAAGGTGTCAATAAAAGAATCAAAAAATTGTTGCAATAGCACTGGCAAAACTTTTTTGTTGCATAATTCTCCTGGTCTGACGTCGGCCAAGCTCGTCAGTTGACGATTTTAATTTATTTCCCAAATTCTGGAGTTTTTATAAAGTTCGTCATCAAGAATTCAACTATTGGAAAACTGGTTCTGGTAAAGGTTTCTTGCTTGAACTTAGAACTCGATCTTGATTCTCGGGAGGACCGTGCGTCAACTCAAAAATTTGGAAAAAATAATTCAGCACCAGTTATTTCTAAGGTCAAGTTTTTTTATTGCAAGACCTGACGTTTGCATAAGAGTAATTTTTTGTAAATTAACAAATATAAGAATTAGATAGATCTTGAGTAGTGACAATTAATGATCAAAGTGAGGGGCACACACTTGTTCAATGAAAAAAAAAACTGACTGTTGTATTGCGTTAACAATTCGCTCAAGTGGAAATTTTACAGCTCCTTGAAAATATTCCGCAGCCACTGCTTCAGTTAATCAGCTACGACGCTGCCAAAAGGTAACACCACTTCTCTTGGAATTTCCCTAATTTCGTGTCTACATACTTAGAAGTGATCAATTTGATGTTAGAACTTGGTGCAAAAGCGCTATGTCGTTTCAACTTATGAAACGTAATTCGTCCTCCCAAGTAATTTTTTACCTACTTTGGCACATGTCTTATGAATTATTCATTGATAAAATGATGTTAAATATGCGTTACTTAAATAAGCTGATTTTAGACACAGGGGCAGCCTTCAGGATGTCAATTAATTTTTTAATCAATATTAATTACGAGAACACGTTTACCATCACAATCATTCTGCTAGTCGTTAAGTTACACGTGTCTGCAACCGACACCGAGGACGATGGCTCGTGTCATGTGTCTTAGGAACTTTGGCTGGTGTTTTAGCACGCCGCTGAATCTAAAGGTTTAATTTGTCCCCGAAAATTGTAGTACACCTTGACTATTTTAAAGTGACTTTAATAATTTCTTGACTTTAACCTAATTCGTCGAGAAACGTCCATATATCGCAGAAAAAAGACGGCATTGAAACTAGTAGGTCGAAGAATAGTAGAAACAGGGTCGCAGTGCGTCTTGACGTCCACAATTAATTGAAATCATTAATTATTAACAAAATAAGTTCGTCGACTGCCAACAGCTAATCCATAACGGGGTCGTTATAATAGGTGCTTCCAGGTTCAACAACTGGTTGATGGTCCAAACTGCTTTCGGGGTAATTTAAGAGTTTCCAGATGATCCTGGAATAATTCATGCTAATCGGGGTTACTACCCCTAATGCTTAGACGGAACAATAAAATAAAACGCTAGTCATTTGTTCTTAGAACTAAATTATTTTGGTAGTTAAAAATCGATAATAAAATTAGGTGCGATTAGACAGTCTTTAAAAAATGGGAAATTTCCGCGACGAATTCCGGATCCGTTACGTAAACTGCCTCGTTTCGTTCCTCCAACAGTTCATTCTTCTGTTCTTCCTCCTCTGAAACTTCTTTTAATTTTTTGAACGACCCATGATACTCGTCAGCTTCCGTGTGCTCAACGATAAAACCAATATTATTCTTATTAATGCCACCTCCCGGCATAAAAACAATCCGATCTCCGACTTGGTCCATCAACTTCTTGATCATCTTCACGCCGAGTTGCGCCGTTTTTTGTTGACCGCTAGTCAAAATCCTCTTGAACCCCAAATCGATCACGACCTCGACCTCGATGGTGGGCCTCTTACAGAGATCGAAAGCTCTATGAAAAGTGACCGGAAGTGGAAAAGAAGCCTGGATAATTTCCCGGCATTGTTTCATGTTGATTTCGTTGTTGGTGTTTAGAGCGCCAAAAACAAATCCGCTCGCTCCAAATTTTTGTAAAATTTTAGCGTCGCTTTTCATAATTTCGATTTCTTCGGGGGTGTAAACGAAATTTCCGGGACGACAACGCAACATGCAGTGAATCGGGACGTTTTTCGAATATTCCTGGATTTGAATCAAAAGACCCGGGGTTGGAGTTAAGCCGCCATCTGCCAGAGACGAGCACAACTCGAGACGGTTAGCGCCGCCGGTAATAGCGGCAACGGCCGACTCGTAACTATCAACGCAAACTTCGAGTAATTTTGGCATTTTCCTAACCTAGAATTCGGCGTGTTACCAACAAATAGCCGTGAATTAACGCTATTACTTACTTTTAGAGTAAACGTGTTGTTGTTGTACTGGCTTTATTACGCTGGGTGATTACAGAGTTAATTATTTGAAGTGATACTTTGGACTGACATCCGGAACCCGCCACCAGTGAACTTCACTTGTGAACCGCTTTGTTGTTGGAGGGCGCTGGTATTGCGGTTTTGGTTCGAGGCTCGGCTAGAGTCGAGCGCCAATTTTTGGTATTTCTGGGCCTTTTTGTCTGCTAAATATTTTTTTTTCAGCGCGGCCAATTCGTCCGTAACTCGTTGCAAGTCAGACTTGTACTCTTTTACCCGTAATTCCGCCATATTTAATTCCGACACTAAGCACTAACAAAGAAATTAATAAGAAAAAAAAATGTTAAAAGTTACCTTGAGTTGATCGCCCCTATTTTTCAGCGCTCGCTGAGTTTTATTGAGTTCGGCTTGAATTCCAGGACCGGGCTGTTTTGCCAACACTTGCTTCAGGTTTAAGTATAATCTTTCTACTTCTTTCAGTTGCCTTTCTCTCTCCACCGCTTCTGCAGATTGTTTTAGTAGGCGTCTGCGAGAGTACTTTATATTATTACTGTTGTTATATAAGTTCCTCGAAAGTAGTTTGCCTCAAGTTTTAAAAAGTTATAATTAGCCCTGCGTTGTTGGGTCACAAAGAATTATTTGCTGAATATAAATATACTTATTTTGAACTGGAGCATCAAGGCTATCCAGTTCTTATTGTTTTAATGCTCCTCTGATGTTTATAAACAAATAATTAGTTGATAAGAACACCTCAAAGTCAATTTATGTCTAGTTGTAAGTTTTTATTTGACCGGTACTTATTTTTAGTACCAATACTCCTGCTACTCACTTTTGCAGTAGTTGAATCTTCTGGAGGAGGTCAAAAGCCTCCGGATCCGACCCCTCAAGCTTCCTCCATCTGTGTATGTTCATGGGATTCTGCATTTCTTCCTCTAGAGCCCGACATTTGAGCCTAATCTTGGTCAAGTCCCTCTCCAAATGGAAGACTTCTTGACGCAAATCGACGCTGTTAGAAACGTTCTTCGACAACAAATTGTTGTCTTGTCTTAACCGCTTAATCTCGATCTTCAACAATTTAATATCTTCCAACCTTTGCTCATACTGGGACTCGCCTAAAAAATAATTACGTCACCTCTATCAAGTTTCCAAAAATCTAACAACCTCTCTGCAAGGTTGTTTGCAAAATGGAAATTTTCTCATGTAACAACGCAATTTCGTCGTTTCTTCTGACGACCTGAGAGCCCAAAATATCTCGTTCGTTCATCAATTGTTCCAAATCTTTTGCTTGGTCCCTGATCGTTTTTTCGTTTTCCTGAAATTTTCAAACTCTCACTACTGATTCTCAAGAAAAGTTGAAATTGTTACCAATATACTTTTATGCAACCTCTTTTCTTCGTCATCTTTTTCCGAAATCTCTTGTTTAAGAATTTTAATATTTTCACTTGCTCTGTTCAACTCAATGCTGCAACGAAATCACGCTAGTTACAACGTTAACATCAAACGAGTCTTACTTTAAGTTTTCTTTCTCCTTTAAAACTTTTTTAAACATATTTTCTTCTTTAATCAGCAACTGCTCTTTAACCGACGCGTCCTCTTTCAACTGCTCGATTTGGTGCGTGCTTATCTTCAGTTTCTTTTTAAGCTCTCCAGTTTCCGCGTTGATCTCTTGAAGAGCCTTCTCGAAAGAGTTGCGTTCGGATCTGATCGAGTCGAACAAGTTTTGTTGCATCCTCAACTTGTTCTCACTTTCAGTCAAGCTTTTCTTGAGTTCGTAAATTTCCGCCTGAAAAGAATAGTTACGAAAATGACGGTTACAAAATGTTGTCGAGCCTTTTTCAGTTTGATTTCGTCCATTCCCTCCTCGATTTTTCGGTTCAAAAACAATTGTTCTTCGGTTAAACGGTCCTTGTCTCTTTCCAAGCCGCTAACGGTTTTCGTAAATTTGTTGTTTTCCAGAATTGCGCTGTCAAGTTCCGTTTCTAACTTCTTCTTGCCTTGCTCCTGAATCCTGATCAACTTGTGCTGGTCCTTGGACATTGCTGTAACGCGCTACCTTAATTAAAAAAAAAAAAACAATTGAATAATTAACACCTTCGTGTTTCATAATTGTTTTGCTTAAAATTTCCTTCTCTCGACTCGTTTGTTCGGCAGTTCGTTTCTCAGCGTCGACCTGTTTCTTCAAATCTTCAATTTCGCGCTCAAAATTCGCCAATCTTTGCCTTAAATTGTTTCTTTCTTGCAACAAGTCGTTCTTCTCACCTTCCGCTAGCGTATTTCGTTTTTCTAGCCAATCTTTCGTTCTTGTTATTTTCACAATATCGTTCTTCATCCTGACGTTTTCGTCTTGCGACAACTGGAAATAATAGAATTAAAGAAAATTTTACAGCAGTTGACGACCATTAACTTTTAATGCCGTCAATTTTTCGTTGAGCTCCTTCTGCAAATTGCCCAAATTTCGCCTGTTGACGAGGTAGTCCTCTTGCAACTTTACGCACTTCAAGTTGAGAGCCTCCAGTTCTTTACTTAATTTTTCTTTGATCGCCTTATCATCTTTTATGTGCGTTTCCAACTTGGTTATGGTTTTTAAGTGCGTGTTGATAACGTTGTTCAAATTATCCACCATCAAGTCTCTATCCTCAACTTTGTAACTCAAGTCGGTAATGTCGCTCTCTAATTTATCCCGGATCCTCTTAAACCTATCCACTTCCGTGAGTTGTTCCTAAAATTTATTAACAGTATTTGAAAAAAGTAGAAGTTGTAAGTCTAACTTCCAACTGCATGGAGATCTCGCCAATCTTTAAGTCCGCTGAAGAATTCTTGGCCTCCAGTTCGGTTTGGTACTCAAGGGCGTTGTTGAGCTTCTGGGTTAATTGCGCAACTTCCCCCATCAACTTGTCTTTTTCCCTTTGAAGTCCCTCTTTGCGTTTATTGGCGACACCCATTCTAGAAGTCCGATAAATTGCCACGTGCTGGCGGAAGACCCATCAACTTACTCTTCCGTAGTGTCTTGACTCATCTTGTTCTTGAAGTCAATTTCGGCGTTAAGAGCCAGAATTTGTATCCGGAGATTGTCGATGATTTCTTGTGTCGTTTGCTCACGACTGTGGGCAGCGTCTGCCAACTTCCAGGAGTGCTCCAGTTGAAGTTTCAGGTCCCTAATGGTGTTCGTATCAGTGTCAATTTGCCTCGTGGCCAGTTCCAATTTCGCGCTTTTCTTCTCAAACTCCTCTTGAAGCGTTTCGTGGGCATGTTCCAAAGCTTTGCGGTCCTGATGGGTTTGGTAGAGTGTTTCGAAAAGACGACTAAATTGTTCCGCGAAGTGAGCTGCGTTCGGATCGTGCTCAATTTCGCCCAATGTCTAAAGAAGGTTCATGAGTGACGGAAGATGACGTCATACCATACCTTGTTGAAGTCGCGTTCAATAATCGGAAACGCATGTTCGGGGTTGTTGGGGTCGAGTTGCTCCTCCTCGGGCTCTTGCTCGTCACCGTTTTCCTCGCTGAAATCGCTCTCGTCCATTATTGTAAAAAGTAGATGAACTGACCGTCAAAGTAGACAGCCGGGCGGTCGCTAGGGTTATCCCTATTGACCAAACTTGGTGGGAACTTAGAAAGGGGAGCGAATCGCGGTGCAGTTGAAAATAATCTTTATTAGAGATATGGATAATCCCCAAACCATTTATAAATAAAATTTACACTTTATCACAAAATATTTCAGTACAACAAATTAAAAACTATTGAGACAGTTGTTGCTTTTTAAATTTTTGTACTTACTAGAAAATTAGATCATATACACAACATAGTCCACTTAAATACTTGTTTAAATTACCGCAAATTCGCTAGTTCCTCGGTTTAGTTGCTGTTATCAAAGCAAATTTAAGTAAAAACGTGTCGTTGAACATCCAGAAACGCGAAACGCGACGCAAAAAAACGCACCGCTCCTAACCTACAAAGTATGTATATTCATAAGGCAAAAATTGCAACTTTCAAATCGATATTTATCCAATTAATCGACGTTATTGTATTTGACTCGCTTGACAACGCGACTTTGGTTGCTTTGCCATCATAACTCGCCTGTTTCTCTATAATAATTTACTAACGATAAAAATATGAAGTACTCTCTATGCAACAAGCCTTGTCAACAAAATAAAATTTAAGTACGATTCACATTGTAAAAGGTGTTAGATTGTAGATGAAGCATTTGTTGCACACCCTCACGGGCTTGTAATGGCCGAATTTCGGCAATGGAACGCTATTGGACGAGCATCTGGCGCAGAAGACTTTGCCGCAATTCCGGCAATGGTGCCGCCTCTTGACTACCGTGAAGTTCACGTCACAACTCATGCAGCGGGGCGCTTGCACGTCCGGAATCCAAGTGGGCGGCCGCTCCCCGCCCTGCGCCTGCTCCCCGTTCGGCTGCAAGTTCGCTATGTCCTCCCTCAAAGACGCGTATCTGCCAAAAAACGACCATTAAAACCACCTCCTGACCAACCAACAAGTCCTCCACACTACTGAAGTTTTAAATATACAGGGTGGGGCAATAGTGCGTCCGACTTCGATAGCTCGAGTTCTATGATGGATAGAAATTTGATTTAAAAACACACATAAACTAGAGAAAGAAGTCTATAACCGGAAATTATTTTTGAACATACAGGGTGAGCCAAGACAATTATACAGGGGCAAGTAACATTTTTGTAAATAGAATGCGGTGTGTAAAAGAAGATTTTTCGGAGCCTTTTCCTAGACTTTTTTCAATCCAATATTATTGCTGACTATTTCCAAACCACTTGGATGTAGCGATTTTTTTTGTTCAAATAATGGCATCTGCAGATGCATGTTAAAAAAATCTCTACAGTCACAATTATGAGTTCTAAGAAAAAATTATGTAAAGACTAGTTAGGAAACATTTGTGGAATGCCTTTGAATCGTTTTAACTTTTGAAAAATTATACAGGGTGGTTAAATTTAACTTTTCAATTTAGAACTTTTTACATTTAATTTTCTTTATTTTTTCAAATAGAACAGCCTGTATATTTTTTAACGACATGATGTAGAAACTAAAAACAAACATTTTTTGTCTGTACATGTCTATGGCTATTTGTAACCATTTTCGATTTATCGCCCAATAATTACAAAATTCAAGAATAATCCTAAAAAATTAAATCGTTTTTCAAATAACTCGCCAGATAAAATTGTAATAAGTGCTCCAGATGTTTTATTTATAAAAACAGCATAAGTTTTTTTTAGTAAATTCACTTTATGTTTGTATCTTGATCATTTTTTGCATTTTATATTATCCGACAAGAAATGCACATTTATTGCAGTTACCTGTCGTCAGTTGTCATTTTTGTGTCAATTTTGAAACATTTGAAGTTTTTTGTCGAGTTATTTGGTAAACGATCTAATTTTTTAGAATTATTCTTGAATTTTGTAATTATTTGACGATAAATCAAAAATGGTTACAAATAGCCATAGGGGTGTGCATACAAAAAACGTCCGTTTTTAGTTTCTACATCATATCGTTAAAAAATATACAGTGTTCCATTAAAAAAAATGGAGAAAATTAAATTCAAAAAGTTCTAAATTGAAAAATTAAATTTAGCCACCCTGTATAATTTTTCAAAACTTAAAACGATTCAAAGACCTCCCCAGACAGATGTTTCCTAACTAGTCTTTACATATTTTTTTTTAGAACTCATAATTGTGACTGTAGTGATTTTTTTAACATGCATCTGCAGATTGCATTATTTGAACAAAAAAAATCGCTACATCCAAGTGGTTTGGAAATAGTCAGCAATAATATTGGATTGAAAAGAGTCCAGAAAATGCTCTGAAAAATCTTCTTTTACACACCACATTCCATTTAAAAAAATGTCACTTGCCCCTGTATAATTGTCCTGGCTCACCCTGTATGTTCAAAAATAATTTCCGGTTATAGACTTCTTCTTTTAGTTTATCTGTGTTTTTAAATCAAATTTCTACCTATCATAGAACTCGAGCTATCGAAGTCGGACGGACTATTGCCCCACCACTCTGTATAGTGTAAAATGCGGCAAAATGCGCGCGCAACCAAAATGAAAAGTGTATATTTGCTTGCATAACCTATCAATTTGAAATTTTATTGCCACTAATTAAACTTAAGTAATGCCTAATTTTGATATGCCGACCTGTTCAAATCTGAAGCTAGGTCCTCCTCCTGGTTCTGCCTGGGATGGTTGGAATATTCCTCCTCGACGCCGTTTTCCAGATGAAAATAGACGTTGGTGTCGAACAGCGCTTCTTGGGCCAAGATGTTGGGATCTACCGAAAATTCGTTGTTTTCGATGACGTCGTCCTCGGAAGGGCGATACTCGAGGGATGCCTCCAGCGAGGTGGTTTCTAAATTGGGAGACTCGTTGGCGGTGGAAGTGTTCATCAGAAAAACCGATTTGAGAATGTTGCGTAGGTCGCTGGCGAAATTAGTTTGAAGCTGATCCGCCACCCCGGCAATACAGACGAAGAGTCGATGGATGAGGTCTTCGCTGGACCTAAAAAATTAGTTAAAAAAAAATTGGCGAGTTTCGGTTGCAATCACAATACCGGTATTTGGCCCTGACTTCGTTTCGACTAGCGATTTGGGCCGCTTGCATGGCCAACGCAATTTCTTCGTCGTCGGCGCAGTTGCTGTTGAACGAGGAAGTGTCCGAACTGCCGACGCTCGACGAGTCTTCGTCGATGATCCCCTCGACCTGACGCAGCATTCTGGTTTTCTTCCTGACTACTTTCGGCGCTAATTTGCCGTTCGCCGGTGAAAACTGTCCTTGGGGTCGTTTCGCCGGCGAACTCTTCGCCCTGCCGTTACAATTACAACCTGAGTTACCCGCCTCGTTGATATCCAAACTCGGCGACCTATCTAAACTAGTGTTTTCTGTGCAAATTCCCGAATCGTTGGGCGAGCCCAATTCGTTGCTCTTTTGGCCGCCTTTACCGGCGTCTTCGGTGGTTAAAATCGAAGAGAGCGTGGCGGCCGCTACCGAAATGATTTCTAACGAATCGCGATCGGGGGGCGAATCGATTCGGTCCGAAACAGGCGCGTCGGTGATAGCTGCCACGTTGATGTCGCGCGCGATACTGTTCGGGATTAAGTACCCCGAAGTCGAGGGTATGTCGACGGTGGTTCTGGAAACTTTCTCGTAAATTTCGTGATTGTCGCTCGATTCTTTCTCGCTGTCGTAGCCGCCGGTGTTGGGCGCGTCGAAATTCGTCGGTTGATAATCCCGAACTGTCGACGTTCCGTAATCTTCATAAAACCTATCCAAGTCACACTCTACGTCTAAGTCACTAACCGATTTTACGTTGTTGATTTGTTCGTTGTCGCACAACAACTTTTCCAACAAGTACAGTTCGCGCTTGTTCAATGTCCACAACAATTCCCGGATTTTATGCAGCAAAGTCCGGAACGGCCTAAACATGTTGCTCATTTCCTCGACCGGCCTATCGATGCACAAAGGTCCGCAAGGAAAAATGAGAAGGCCACTTACAATAGCCAGTCGAGGTATGGCAAACATCAACGCCGGATCACAGTCATCAACCATTTCTTGACTCAACAGTTTCATTTTAAGAGACCTCTGCAGAGTTTCCGAAAACAAAACTCCGATGAACTCCTGAAGTTCGTATTCTTGAGTCGTCTTCACCGGAACCATCGCGCTAACGTACGCCAGTTCAAACTCGGCGAAAAGTTTGTCGAAAATTTTCAAACCTTCCAACAACATTTCCGTCACCAGCTCGTTACTGTCCAATTTGATGGGCCCATTGGGGGTGTTGCTGCGCAAACAAGTGTCCCTCAAGAGATTGCGCACGTTCTCCAAACTCTTCGTGACCGCTTTGGCGAGAGGACGCATCGCGGTGCTTTCGGCCTCTTTGTTCATAATAGACGAACCAGCCGCCAAACACTAGAAACGTCATAATTAAAAATGTTAAATTAGAGCGGGGAGTGGGGCAAACTCACCTCAGCTCCGAACCATAATTGACCGGCCAGGTTTTCTTGGAGGACGTCTTCGGGAAATTTCACCCGAAAATCTCTGTTGGACCGTTCGTCGCCTATTAGGGCGTCCATGATGGCGTTGGTGATTGTCAAAACTTTGTCCTGGGACTGGCGGAGTTGATTGACGAGACTGGTACATCGGCCGGGGTCCTTGCGGCCGTCGAAACTGTCCAGTTCGCTGGCGATGATGTTCAAAGCTTCGTCCGCGTAGAAAAATTGCGCCAACAGAGACTTGTCGTCTCGCTGCGACAAAATCAAGAAAAGATCAGATAATGATCCACGCATTCCTGGACATAAGCGAACGTGCCAGTAGAAAAAAATAAAACTTTTTCCTTTTTTTGAAGGTCGAACTGTGTAGATTAAAAGTGGCAAAAACCAACTGGGCTAAAGTCTAAAGTATTTAAACTATTGATATATTGCCATCATTAATGGAAAGCACCAAGGTTTAAAGGTCAGGTTTGATGGATGCCTAAAATTGAGAAGGAATGATTCTTTAACCAGATGCATGGGAGGGTCCAAGGGACGAAAAGGATAAAGGTCAACTTTATGGGGATAGAATGACGAGCTAGAGAGAAGAAACAAAACAACTGAAAGTTTCCTAGTGCTCATAATATTTACTCTCTTTGCATATCAGAGGAACAATAGTTAAATGAAAATAGACGCAAGCTTAAATTATCTCGCTATTTGTCTTTAGTAGAATTTTCCACAGCCCGCAGGCGTGTTTCAAAAATGGTAAACAATAATTCTAAAATAAGAAAAAAAAATTAAAGCGTGTTGCTAGCGTGAGTAAAAGAAATATTAGTGGCAAACAGGTTGTTCTAGCTTCAGCTCTACAGAATAATGAATTATCCCACATTACCATAAAAGAGAAGTTTTCTCTTGTACTACATATTTGAAAATTTTCAAATTTTTTGAATTTCTATCGATTGAGGTGGAAAAAAAGGTCGAAAATATTGAAATTTTTTACATCGATTTTATGACACATTCTTGTAGATTTTGTACCGCTTAACAGGAATCTGGCTGTAGTTTCTTTGTCCAAGTCGTACTTTTTGAGTTATGACAATTTGAAGACATTGATTCAAAATTTTCATCAAAATCGACCAAAATCGCAAAAATCAACTTTCTTATTATAAGAAGTAAATTTTCCATTCTTGCGCCATTTGATAGCCTCTGAAATACTGCTAAATTTGATGCATTTTGACACGATATAAGTGTCTCCGTTCAAAAGCTACAAGGATTTGAAAATTCGGAAAAAATTGATTTTGTGGTTTTTGGAAATTTACAAGAAATCTGTCGGTTGTAGAGTGAAATTGAGTTAAAATTCGATTTCAGAGAGGTCGATTACACAAGAAAACGTCAATTTCCAGGTCATTGTACCAACGATGTCGATTTTAGAATTTTTTCGAAATTCTATCGATTGGGGTAGAAAAAAAAAAAGTCGAAAATATTGAAATTTTTTACATCGATTTTATGACTTAATCTGGTAGATCTTGAACCGCTTAACACAAATCTGGCCGTAGTTTTCCTGTACAAGCCGTACTTTTTTAGATATGACCATTCGAATGTTTCAATTTAAAGTTTTCGTTAAAATCGACCTAATTTGCAAATTTCAACTTCTTTATTATTAGACTTACAATTTTCGTTCACATAGCATTCGATGGCATTTGTGAAACGAAGAAATTTGATGTATCTGGATTTAATATAAGTCGCTCCGTTCAAAAGTTACAAAAGTTTGATTGTTGAAAAAAAGCTTAATTTGTGCTTTTTCTAATTTTATAAAAAATCTATCTATTCTAGCGTCGAATTGAAAACGAACTTGAGCTCAGGAAGGTCGATTATATAAGAAAACATCAATTTCCAGTCTTTTAATAATCGTGTCAATTTTAGAAATTTTTTGAATGTGTATTGATTGGGCTAGAAAATGAAGGTCAAAAATATTGAAATTTTTTACGTCAATTTTATGACTTGATCTGGTAGATTTTGAACCGCTTAACACGAATCTGGCCGTAGTTTCCCTGTACAAGTCGTACTTTTTAAGATATGACCGTTCGAATGTTTCAATTCAAAGTTTTCGTCAAAACCGACCTAAATTGCAAACTTCAACTTCCTTATTATTAGACTTACAATTTTTGTTCATATAGCATTCGATAGCTTTTGTAAAATGGAGAAAGTTGATGTATTTGGATTTGATGTAAGTCTGCCCGTTCAAAAGTTAGAAGAGTTTGAATATTATAAAAAATCGAAACTTAGTGGTTTTTCTAATTATATAAGAAATCTATTCTAGGGTCGAATTGATTACGGATTTGAATTCAGAAAAGCCGATTACATAAGAAAACGCTTATTTCCAGCCTTTAGGTGTAACGATGTCAATTTTAGAAATTTTTCGAATTTCTATCGATTGGGGTGGAAAAAAAGAGTTAAAAATATTGAAATTTTTGACATCGATTTTATGACCGATTCTTGTAGATTTTGAACTGCGGAACACGAATCTGCCCATAGTTTCTTTTGTATAAGTCGTACTTTTTGAGTTATGACGATTTGAACACTTTGATTCAAAATTTTCTTCAAAATCGACCAAAATCGCAAAATTCAACTTTCTTATTATAAGGCGTAGGTTTTCCATTCTTGCACCATTCGATAGCCTCTGAAATACTGATAAATTTTATGTATCTTGACACGATATAAGTGTCTCCGTTCAAAAGCCACAAACATTTAAAAATTGGAAAAAAATTGATTTTAGTGGTTTTTGTAAATTTAGAAGAAATCTATCGGTTCTAGAGTCCTATTGAGTTCAGATTTGATTTTAGAGAGGTCGATTACACAAGAAAACGTCAACTTCCAGGTCCTTGTAGCAACGATGTCGATTTTAAATTTTTTTCGAATTTCTATCGATTGGGGTAGAAAAAAAAAGTCGAAAATATTGAAATTTTTTATATCAATTTTATGACATATTCTTGTAGATTTTGGGCCACTGAACACAAATCTCGCGATAGTTTCTTTGTACAAGTCGTACTTTTTAAGATATGACCATTTGAATGTTTCGATTCAAAATTTTTGTCAAAATCAATAAAAATTCAAAATTTCAACTTTATAATCAAAAAGTGTTTGATAGGATAGCCTCTGAAGTATGAATACATTTGATGCATCTGGATTCGATATAAGTGTCTCAATTCAAAAGTTGCTAGAGTTTCAAAATTGAAAAAAATGTGATTTATGGAAATTTCTAAAAAATCCACCCATTCTAAGGCTAATTGAGTTCAGGTAAACCCTTTTAAACAGCGCTCACTCAACCATACATTACTAACATACCAGTTAAAGTTAATTGCTTAATTATTAACTTAACACGCAATTTTGTTAAAATTGAGGTTATGTACGATCTGCAGTGGATAAGATCGCGTGATTGGTTAAAAAAAAAACGCCAATTTAGCAAGCTTTGCTGATGGTTAATGAGCATCCACCTCAAGAGGGTCAATAGCGATCAAGTCGTCTGTCTTGATGACAGCTACTTTTGTTTACGTTGACGTCACAGGGTCACCAAGTGACTACATCTGCAGAAAGCGAATCGCCTAGTGATTAATGATCGGTTTTCACCAATCCAGCCAAAAGGAAAACGAATTTCTAGCGTTCAAACGAGCGGGTTGGGGTCACGCAAAACGGCAGCTGTCACCTCAAAAAATGAGGTTATGATGCTACCGATTTGTCGTCAATTCAATATTCCGCCGGATACGGTTCGATATCGGATAATCACCACAACAATCGACAATTCCGTCGCCTTATCAATTTCGCTATCACCTGCAAACAATAAAATTGCTAACGGGACGTAAATATCGACTCACCTTCGGCCTGTAGAGCCATTTCCGCAATGATTCCATATCACAAATGGGTGATGGATAGTCGTGCGTTATTCTGTCGATCGCATTTTAATTAGGTCGCTAACTCGCGAATTGAGCTGGGTCATTACGATAATTAGGACACTGTCCCGAAAGTAACCATGTTGCTCGTCACTGGTGCACCACATAACGGAGAACTGGAGCGAGGGGCTCGGCTTGGGGGGCTATCGGTGCATCGCGGCACGAGAACAGAACAGTATCGGTAAATTTGATGTTTTGCACGATAATAACGAGCGTCAAGACGAGCGGTTCTTCGACTTTGACACAACAAAACGTCTACAGATAAAATGATTCACGCGACATACTGATTTTTGACAGGTAGCGCAAGCGTCCCCTGTGGCGACAAGCCGAAACTGCCGTCGCCGGTAAAGCTGCCACCTGCAACTGGGCATTAAAGCTGCCGTGTTTCAGTTTCTCAACACAAGAGCACCGCTCTCTGGCAGAATCAACTGTTTCATAGATGGTTTTGTTCAAATCTTCAGATGCAGATGAAATAGATGAAGATTAAAGATGTCCATTAGAAAAGAAAATATGTTGAAAAAAACTGAAATATCTAGGTATTCATTTGATTTAAGCTATTGGTCCTTATCTTTGCCTCTATTTATTGTAATTTTTATAATTTCATATATTCTTGTATTGGGATAGTGGATAAAATTAAACGAGGCGTTAGTTCTGAGGCACAAGGCAACGCTTTGAATAAGTGGTTGTTCGTTGAAAATCAGGTTTGGTGAATATTTTGAGGAAAGTTTGCCAGGTGCGAGCTCCGTGCGAGTGCAAAAAACGTGTAAAACAGTGTAAGTGTTATCTGTGAGATAAATTGGCCGGGATACGTAAGAAGCGAATCTAAGTGGCAGATAATGAGAAACAACGCTTGTGTGTCGAGCTATAATAACTAACCGCAAAACTGCCATTAAGATCAAAAAAGCAACGATTTCCTCAAACGGCGAGATTGTTCTGTCGCAACAACGCACTATCGTGAACCATTTGGCAATAATTGCGTGGTTAATGGCAATTTCTAAAAATAAGTGCCATCTATCCACAATGAATGGTTATCTAACGGAAGCGTGCGGTCGAAAATTTCGTAACACCTGAAAAAGTGCGAGATATTATTAATTCAGACCCACTTAATTCTATAGTCCGAAAACCGCTGAAACCGCTCTTTCCGCAACTTGCTAAGTACAATTTTCACGGTGAGCGGTTTTTAGCAGTGTACCTTACTACGCGTATCGAGACGGGATAAATAGGAGGCAATTGCTTCACCCGCCCTTGGGGATTTCGGACACCATAAGTTCATTAGAAGTCAATCAACTAACATGCGAATAAACTGAACATCTCGTCCCCCTCGCATAATAAAACCGTTACGTCTCCCCTCAATTTTTATCTCGAAACGGTCGATTTTTTTCGAATTTCTTACAAATTGGACTCAATCATGGCCCAACGTATTAATTTCTCGACCGTCTGACTTTTATCGCGTGACAAATGCCTGTCGCCAGTCGAAAAAAAGACGACCACATCTAAGCCTGCTGGTGCCGCAATCAATAGGTATATAAATAGAGAGATAGGCCCAAATACCTCCGAAATTACTTGTAAATGCCCTCGAATTCGGCGATAATATCGGTGGTTAATGCACGGCCGGCTCAACTCTTCTTCTGGCTTCTATCTAACGTCGTTATTTATTGCCGGCGATATTTATAAAAGTTTCATTTAATTTCTGTAAAATTTTAATGGACGGCTTTCAGCCGCTAAATTGATTCGCTTATATCTTGATTAAGTCTTATACTGGATACGAAATAACGAATTTACCGGCTGCTCAATTATGGATGGGCGACACTTTTCGTTAATTATTATTGCGCCCCGATTCACCGTCGCTTTAATTTCCAACCGCCCCCCGAAAACCCCCACCACCTGCTAGCCGGCAAACGAGCTACAGCGAAAATGATCAAAACGTATTACTTCCAGCACATTTTTAAATCGAGATATTGATTATTACAATAATCAGACGGAGCCCTAAGGGCCTTATGAACAACGAGAGAGGGTTGCGGCTTCTAGTGCCTTTTCAGAATCCTATAGGTATAAAACGGAAGCTTGGATGTAAATTTTTTTGGGTCGTATTTAACAGTCTACCAAATTTACCCAATAGTTTTAGATATACAAAAAAATACTTTTATTTCCCAAAAATACTAAATGCTCACCAAAATTAAGAAAATACATAATCTTAAAGCAACAACCAAATATTGACATAATGCTGGCCTCTTATATATTTTGTTCGCCAAAATAACTTTTGTTGACCATAAATACTAAATGTTCACCAAATTTTATTCCGCATTTAATTCTAACATAATACCCAGATATTTAATTTTCGACAGTGTCTTGTATTATTTAGCAGTTAAAAATACTATTTGTTGATCAAAAATACACAAGTAATAAAATATTGTGCAAATGGTAAATAATTTTATGCAAAATTATAGATGTAGATGTGCTAGGACAAGGAAAATAAGAGTAAAAATAGAAGTGGTTTGCACAAAAAAAGATATTGATTTCCGTAATATAGAAATGCTTTGCTGTAATTGGCTTGCATTATGTAAAACGTAAAACTTTTTTTAGTGGTAATTTCTAATCGTGCTTTTAAAAAAATTACAGGGCCCTAAACTGACCTTGTACAAAACTTTTTTCGCGGGCCTCTTGTCTGGAAGCGCAAGCGGCAAGGAGAGATGCGCGAGCATATTTCATTTTTGGAGTAATAGAATAATTATTTGACGCACAAGTAGTTTTTTTGAGAAACACTAAATATGAATGGATAGTGCGAATATTTATTATGTATAGCACGGACGCGTAATTTGAGCGTTCTAAATTTGGTAAACATTTAGTAAATTTAGTAAATTTAAAATGTAAGCAATGGTAAAACAATACGCAGTATAGTTATTTTAGTGGTAATGTTCTCATTTTTTGATGTATAATAATTTGGGTTTTATTTAGATTTTTTGATGCTCATTAAATTTTCTGGTGGACAGTGCAAGGGATGTATGGTTTAATTTGGTGTACCTACATTATATTTGTTTTCTTAAAATAATCAGACGGAGCCCTAAGGGCTTTATGAACAACGAGAGAGGGTTTCGGCTTCTAGTGCCTTTTCAGAATCCTATAGGTATAAAACGAAAGCTTGGATGTAATTTTTTTTACCTGATAACGTTAAATTTGCCTCAGGTATAGGATGCGTAACGAGAAGTGAAACGGCTCGTTCTTGGCTGTTTCTAGACAAACAATTTTAGTTTTTTTTTTAATTTTCAAAAATTTCTAATAGAGATCACGTCCTGATTATAAAATACTGTGGACTTTTGGCTGATTTTAAAGCAACCTTTAGAATGTTTCACCCAACATCTCAACAAATTTCGCCAGCTTTGCATGATTTTGTTACTTTTTTTTCCGCCAACTAAAACTTGTTTAATGTTAGATTGTGCGTTCTATCAATTTTGTTCGGCGTGCTCTTCGCCGCCACACGAGGAGGGGCCGAGGTCCAGTGACTTATTAGAGCGAAAATCGTAGTGGACAAGCGATTACGGCGGCGATCAGCGCTTTTCTCGTCAGATCAACTCAACCGTCTTCTGTGCTCCTCCTCACCTCCGTCTTTCCTCGTTTCCTGTCGCCGCCTCCGATTCATTTTTGATTCTCTAATCGTCGTTTCAATCAATTGACCGGACTGTTGATCGCGATAATAATATAATACGCAGATGGGGAGGTCGGCTGCATCATCTGAATGCTTAATGTAATTGAGATGTGTCAGGGGGGTCGGGACTCATCCCGGGAGGATGATGCGCCCGCTTAATTGATCCCCGATGATCGAAGCTGGTGCGAAACGTCGACTTGTTCGACGTCACCCTCTCGGACTCCACGAGGATTCGGTTACAAAGTGTCTCTGGAGCTGAAGCGATCGATTGATGGAGGCGCGATTTTCAATGAATGGGGCGTGGGACTACAAGGGGCGCCGATTAACGCTGTCAGATGACGATCGAAATTTGGGAAGTCACATTTCAGGTTGTAACGCAGCAAAGCGAGTTCTTTAAATTCCCGAAAATATAAAGTAAATTTGTGAAGTTTTGCGGATTGTGGGGGTCCCTCCGGACTGGTCCGGTCCTGTCGGCAGGCGAGTAATCAAATTGGGCAGAAGCCGCAACGAAATCGTTAATAGGAAACGGGAATGGCCTTTCGAAACAATGGGCACCGAATCTCTTTCGCAGGGCAATAAAGGAGCCGGCAAAATCCTGGGGCTGGAAGGTGTTGCATATTTCAGGGCGGCGTCCGGACTTCTCGATTTAATCTAATTAATATTAATTGCATGCCGGAGTGGATAGAATTCCTGGAAACAAAACATCATAATTACGGGTATCAAGATAACGGAAAGCCGGCGGCCGGTAATAAAAACGGCAATAAACCTGGGGGCCCGGCCGGCGCACGATATTATTCCAGCATACATCAAGACGACAAACGAGGACGACTTGAAGGATACGGCACGCAAGTCGACGTAGCGCAAGCGCTCCTTTATACAAAATTAAGTATAAACGGGGCCGAACAAAGGCTTTCAAAATAATTACCGACGGGAAGAATCGCGTTGTAAATAATAAATAATCGAGTTGTTAGTCACTTTGGCGACGAGGAGATGAGGGGTTTCGACAAGGCACGAGACTTGTGCTCCGCCGCCGGCCGCACGGGCCATAAAGGCGCACACATATTGTTGGGCTCTTTACGGGGGGCGCTAATCCGATTTGGGTCCCGCAGGACACCGCACGCAGGACCTACGATGTTACGCCCGGATCAGAAGACTAATTGATTGCCAAAGCCGACTGCCCAAAGCCCAAAATTTTCCATTGTCATCAAACCAAAACTTGCAACAAAATTTTGAAAATTAAATATTTCGGATCACAAGAAGCGTAAATTGGAAACAAATTATCGACAAACCCCGCAACTGCGTTTGAAAATAGATGACGACTCTGAACTAAACGCAGCCAAAAAAGTAGTTAATTTTTTTTGAAAAAATGGTCAATGTGGTAGTTTTCAAAAAAAAAATTTGCAATTTTGGTTTTTGGTTTTGGTCATATTTTACCGCCTCGTTGCACCTTGACGAAATAGAGAAATGCAGCAATTTTTGAATTCCCTCGTGGTGGTTGAAGGTTCCGGACGAGGAGCGGTCCAGATGCGTCTTCTTTAGGATCTGCGGACGGCTCTTCTCCCCGGTCAATTTATTTGTCGTCCAGAAGGTGTTTGTCGCCGAATCACCTCGACAGATCGTCCTAAAGTGAGATTTATGTCCTGTGAAACCACCCCAATCGCCGCTTCTATTTCGGCTCGGAATTACCTAAAAACAAAGCTGGCCCTGTCCATCAATCCCCTTTAAAAATGCAAACGTTGCCAATACACGAACGACGTCACAAAAGCGATTACCCGAATTGATTGTCAATAACGTCCCCGATACCCAGATGAGATTTTAATTCGGCAACAACGGCCAAACAAACAAAATAAAAACGATACAGATAGAAGAGGAATAATAGAATCACCCCTCCCGGTACAAAGCCCGAAACACTCGTTCGGCGGCGTTCACTATATTTTCCGGTGTAGCTATATTAGATTACATTTTAATCAGCAACAGCTCGGTCGGTATACGGGGGGGCCGGGTTACCGGCCATTACTCAAACTTGACGTTAAATGGCTAATCCAATTGTTACCCCAACGATATGTGGTTATCGCCCGATCTGGCCGCCCCCGCTCCTTGCCCCCTTCACGATACGCACACACGACGCGTTCAAATCATTGCATTTTGATATTTTAATCCGGCCACTTCTATATACACACCACCACGTTTCGGTCCATCCCCCCAAATCATAATTGAGACGTTCGCGTGGTCTGATTAAATTTTCAATGATTTCGCTATGGTGCGAACCTCGTCGTTTCAATAAGTGATTGCGACAGCCCATTACCCATTTATCGCTGTTTATTTTAGGACGATTCCTGAATGGAAACGCTGGATGGTCCAAAAGGTGGATGGATCAACCGCGTCAGGTAAAATAAAGATTGCATCCACCACCGGAAACGTCTAGACAAGACCACCGCGACACCGTCGCAAAACACTGGAAAGGATTCGCTTCTTTTAATCTTTGTCAAAGTATACGACCACTTGTATACTTATAGAGCAATAATCATTAGGTTCTAGCTACTCGACAACAAACAAAAAAAATAATATAAAAAAACAACAAAAAAACGAAAAAAAAAACATAAGTAAATATGCCGCGATGACTCGAATCACTTTCTTATTATCCAACTAATGCAATAGAATTTATGTAAGTACTCAAAGACGCCGTTCGATTAATGTTGAGTAACTAAGTGTTGTTATTAATTTAAAAAATCGAGATCTAAATTTATCTAGTTGGGTTGACTAGCCTGCGATTGTTTGCCTAATTAAAGCTTTTTTTCTTTATCTGCCTTCTAGCTGTTGGCTGAAAAACAATGAAGGTGCACCTGCTAGAAAAAACTTGTAACTATTTAAATAATTTCGTAATTAATACAATTTTTTTTATCTGCCCCCTAGCCGTTATTGGGGAAGTAAAATTGATCTGTTGTAATGGCACTTTTGAAAGTGCACCTGCAACGGAAAAAATTGGGCCATAATATCGTTTGTTGATGACGAAGGTAAGCAGCGAGTTATTCAAACATCAGTTCTTCTAATAGTTACATGGAAATTGATAACCTTGGTGTAGTACTTAGTGTTTAATGAAGAAGTGCAATCTGCTGACGGCCGTTTTGTATAAATAAACAACGACGGCATGTTACCTGATTAACTGAAGTAATAGTATTGTGTGGAATTTTGAAATAAGTTGTGCATTACGGTCATCAATCAACAAGTGCCAGGAGTAGTTCTAATGTTTTTAAGAAATCTATCGGTTCTAGAGTCAAATTGAGTTCAGATTCGATTTCAGATAGGTCGATTACACAAGAAAACGTCCACTTTTAGGCCCTTGTAGCAACGATGTCAATTTTAGGATTTTTTCGAATTTCTATCGATTGGGGTAGAAAAAAAAATCGGAAAATATTGAAATTTTTTACATCGATTTTATGGCTTATTCTTGTAGATTTTGGACCGCTGAACACGAATCTGGCGGTAGTTTTTTTTGTACGAGTCGTACTTTTTGAGTTATGACTATTTGAAGACTTTGATTCAAAATTTTCATCAAAATCGACCAAACTCGCAAAAATCAACTTTCTTATTATAAGGCGTAGGTTTTCCATTCTTGCACCATTCGATAGCTTCTAAAATACGGATAAATTTGATGTATCTTGGCACGATATAAGTCTCTCCGTTCAAAACCCACAAGCATTTAAAAATTGGTGGTTTTTGGGAGTTTACAAGAAATCTATCAGTTCTAGAGCCAAATTGAATTCAGATTCGATTTCAGAGAGGTCGATTACATATAAAAATGCTAACTTTCAGACCCTGATAGCAACGATGTCGATTTTAGAATTTTTTCGAATTTCTATCGATTGGGATAGAAAAAAAAGAAGAAAATATTGAATTTTTTTAAGTCGATTTTATAACATATTCTTGTAAATTTTAGACCGCTTAACACAAATTTGGCCATAGTTTTTTTGTACAAGTCGTACTTTTTGAGTTATGACGATTTGAAGACTTTGATTCAAAATTTTCATCAAAATCGACCAAACTCGCAAAAATCAACTTTCTTATTATAAGACGTAGGTTTTCCATTCTTCCACCATTCGATAGCCTCTGAAATACGGATAAATTTGATGTATCTGGACATGATATAAGTGTCTCCGTTCAAAAGCTACAAGCATTTGAAAATTGGAAAAAAATTGATTTTAGTGGTTTTTGTAAATTTAGAAGAAATCTATCGGTTCTAGAGTCCTATTGAGTTCAGATTTGATTTCAGAGAGGTCGATTACACAAGAAAACGTCAACTTCCAGGTCCTTGTAGCAACGATGTCGATTTTAAATTTTTTTCGAATTTCTATCGATTGGGGTAGAAAAAAAAAGTCGAAAATATTGAAATTTTTTATATCGATTTTATGGCATATTCTTGTAGATTTTGGGCTGCTGAACACGAATCTCGCGATAGTTTCTTTGTACAAGTCGTACTTTTTAAGATATGACCATTTGAATGTTTCGATTCAAAATTTTTGTCAAAATCAATAAAAATTCAAAATTTCAACTTTATAATCAAAAAGTGTTTGATAGCTTCTGAAGTATGAATACATTTGATGTATCTGGACATGATATAAGTGTCTCCGTTCAAAAGCTACAAGCATTTGAAGATTCGAGAAAAATTGACTTTAGTGGTTTTTGGAAATTTACAAGAAATCTATCGGTTGTAGAGCCAAATTGAGTTCAGATTTGATTTCAAGGAGGTTAATTACACGATAAAACGTCAACTTCCAGGTCCTTGTAGCAACGATATCAATTTTAGAATTTTTTCGTATTTCTATCGATTGAGGTAGAAAAAAAAAAGTCGAAAACATTGAAATTTTTGACATCGATTTTATGACTTATTCTTGTAGATTTCGGGTCGCTCAACACAAATCTGGCAATAGTTTTCATGTGCAAGTCGTACTTTTTAAGCTATGGCAATTTGAATGTTTCATTTTTCAAAGTTTCTTCAAAATTAGCTAAAATCAAAAATTTAAACTTTCTCACTAATCAAAAAATTTCAATTTTTTATACGGCAATTTGCACAAGCCATTTAGAAACAAGTAAGTTAATGACTCAAAATTTGAACACTTAATTCCTCCTAATTATTGCCGCTATCGAAGAGATTTCGCATTTTTATTAGCAAGCGCATCAACTGGTAATTAGATTAGAAGGATCACAAAGGCGTTCATTACCAAATCGTGTTGTTTTGCTGTCAAAACAAATTAACCACTTTTGTAGAGGTTTGTCTTGCACGCCAACGCGCCGGGCAAAAAAAAGGATAATAACCATCAAGCTTCTAATGTCAATGCTATTGCTACAAGAGATAATATTTGGTTTGACGTGGATGGTCATCAATTCATTCCGGAAAGTGCAATTTAAAAACGAATTACTTACGATGAGTAATATTTCAAACACGTAACCACCAGCAGGATTCAGTTTTGAGTTGACCAGTCACTCAATAAACAAAAATTTGACCACCAATCGCAATCGCACTTGTAACCAATTTTTTGCCAACGATAATTACACGTTAACAAAACTGGGTCGAAAGCAAACTTCGGGAGTTCAAGTTTACCTACCTGGCGGTTTTCAAGGGGTGCGAATTACGTGGGTGTCTGTTTGATCAAAGTTCGTGTCGGCCATTTAGTCATTAACCCGCCCGCTTCCCCCGGCAAGGGCCGCCACGACAATTTCCCAAATTGTGGCAAATTATCCCGGCGTTTTTACAGGTGCACCCGCCGCGTCCCCCAAAACAAATTCGATTTAGGACAGGATACCGACGATCGTCTCGGAAAGTCGCACGCAATCCAAGGACAATCATAATTCCGCCCTGCCTATTATAATAACAAAAGTTGTCATTGTGGACGAAATTACAGGGCAGACATGGTTAATTTTAAAACCGAAAGCGCCACGTTCGATAATGGTGCCAGAGCCCTCGGTCCCGCCTGGTCAAATCCGATCTCCAATTTGCGGTTTTATTTCCTGTCGTCGATCCAACAGAGCCGGACCGGACTGGAAGACGGCTTCGTGCCGCCACCGCCGCCATTCCTCCCCGCTAATAACTCAATTAAATTAAGCGACCAGGTGGAATAATGTGTCATACATTTTATTTCGTACTGCCATTATTCTAGTGCTTACAGTAATAACTCATTATCTACAACTGTAATTATGGTATTTATTATACATAGATCACACTACTTTTCTGTTATTACGCCGAGATGCGAACGTGTTTTGTCTTTTTTTCTCTCAGTAATTGTTCTCGTTGTAATAACATCAACAATAACGCACACGGGAGTTTTCATCGATTGCACTGTTTTCAACACATGGATTCGGCTAAGGCCGGCTGAGGGGCGCTGTAAGGACCGGCCCAGGGTTGCAGGTTCTGCAGGGCACTGAGGGCCGTGTCGCCGGGGCCGGAATTGGGCGGCGGCCCTTCGCTCATGTAACCTTTGCTGAGGGCCTCCGCCTGCAGGGACAACATCAACCGGTTGGCGGCCTGCCGCTCGGCCTCCCGCTCCTCGGCCGTCTGGCGCCTGAAAAACAACTCACATGTAGTTTTCCACAACGACCAAAAGTCAAACATTTAAAGTTTCAACAAATTTCGAAAAAAAACAAAAGTGGTAGAACAAAACACAGGAAGAAGCAGGAGAAATATTTTTTTTTTTTAAACCCTTGTGTTCAGGGATTGTAAAGTTCGATCGGACCAGGAGTTGGGGGAGTTCCGCTTGATTGAGTTGGCGAGTTGCAGCAGGTCTTGTTCCGGCGGCGTTATTGGAAACTTGTGTCGCTTAGCCCATCAAACTTTGATCGGTCCTTGTTGAACGCTCTTGGTCGTTGGTAGGCAGCAGTATTGCCAATTTGACGCCGTAAAAGCCCCTGAATAATACACCAGCCGACAGAGCTATACCTTGAATAATGTATCTCGACATCGGTCTAGTATTTAGGACGTTAAATATTCACACGTGGCAGTCGACACTCCTACTAGCAATTTGCCGACTTTGCTGCAACTCGAAGCGATCGTCCTTATTGAAGCCGGAACCGGAAATCGACATGTCGCAGGGCTTAATAGCCGTTTCGCGTTTTACAAATCGTCGCAACACCGGCGATAATGAAACGTCGCAGATTTCTTCGCTGCGTGGAAGTGGTTCTTGTCGGCGTTCGCTAGAGTAGAGTGTTTTACTTGATTAACAGAGCAGCAATTGAAACAATGGCCGTTTCGGGGGCGAAGAGGTAAAGGGGGAGGTTAAAAAGGAGTGGTAGAACGCCGCCACCGGGTCTCTGCTGGATTAATAATAAATACATTGGAACGATAGGTTTCGCAGAACTCGCAGAATTATTAAAACGTTTTTAAGTCGTGGTTGACGGGACGCAGAAAGCTGCCGCCAGAGCGTTTTAAAACTGAACGAAATCCCTTGTCAACGGAACGAGACAGAGGCGGATTTCTTCAAAAATGCACCAGATATACAGGGGCAAAAATCAATGGGCGAAAACCACTTGGTATAAAATTCAACACACACGTCAAGAGTGTGCAGAATTAGACAGAAAGTTCAAATTTACAGTTGGCATCTTTAAAACAGTTTAATAAATTTACAGATCTTGGAAATTTAAAAGAATTAAATTTCCCCTTGTCTCTTCCTCTTTGTGCCTTTGTTAAAATTTGGTTTAACCCACTGAAATACCGGACCTAAGTAGTCAAATTGTCGTTTTATTAATCCAGTTTTGGGGCGATCTGTAAAAAAAAATTCCGAGGTGATGGGTTTGGGAACGAAGTGATGGCGACCGGGAAAGCGCCGAAATGGCATGTCGGAATGTCCCAGATTCCGTCAATTTTATTTCGGACGCCCTGCTTATAATTCGGCGGGCTATAACTCTTTCAAATTTGAATACTCGTTAAAAGGGGCCATATTTTGTCAAACTCTCAGGAATCGGCCGCATTCCGAGCATACCGACTTTTACACACGTTTCTCGTTATCCAAGTCGTCACTTTAGGCGGACTTATCAGTTGCTCCGATTGTCGGAGTCGACTTTAAAAGCTTCCTGTTCGTTGTAAATTATTGACCGTATCGTGTAAAAAGGCCATAGAAATACTTGCGCCGTAATTACTCCCGCAACACGCATTTTAACTTGGTCTATTAAAATTAATTAATTAATTAGTCAACCAAAAAAAAAAAAAATTTGCAAGGTTTTTCAGCAGCTGATAAAAAACGAATGAATAACAATCGCACATTCAAGTTTAAAACTCTCGTAGATTATCTCGGCGCGGCTCGTTGTCATGAATAAGTACTTTGAACACCCAAGTCCGGTAGTCCAACTCTGATGGCTCGTTAGCTTTTCTGTACCACCCATCACATAATTATGGTTCCAGTAATGACGTCAAATTGGCTACTGAAATTACATTTTTTATTTCGGACACTAAAATGACAAAATAGCGATTTCCGCTTCGTCAGGTGCAATTTGGGATCATCAAGAAGCGCTTCCATAAAAATGAACAGTTAATTTGCTACAGTTCCGCCAGCATCTTCATCGTCTGGCAATTCGTGGAAATGCCGTTTTTTGGGACACAGCTGTCCCCAAACAGAACCTCTTGGACCAGATTTTCAGAACTTTAAAAAAAAGAAAATTTTTGAAAAAAGAATTTCTGATGCTCTATTTGCTAAAGAATTACTATACCGCTTATCCGGTGTCTTTTGCAGTTAGCTGTACATAAGGGTGGCCAAGCGAAAACTCTAGTGCTTTCTTTTGGAATTGACTGTACCTACCGAGTGGAATTTCGAAAAGTCACGATTTAAAAATTATCACGTCCAAAATGTAAACTTCTGCTAACTGCCTTAACTGGCGCTGGCTGTCAGCGCGATCGGACGCAATTCCACAAATTAATCGTCGAATTTGCTAAACTCGACATAACGCAACGCTAATTTATTATATGCGGCCAAAGCGCCATCAGGGTAGGCTGTGTAAATCATAATTAAAATATGGCAGGGACCGCAACAGCGTTGCAGGCGGCCGGCTTTAGTGCTTTGTTAATAATTGAACGTCAGGTGCGATTAGCGAAACGCCTTTAGTCACCCATCGAGAACGACGAAGCGGCAAAACCACGTTCAAAAATTCTTGAAATCGGGAAAGGGGAGGGCGTCTATAGAACGTAGCGTTTCGGATGGTGAGCGTCGCGACGCTGAAAAATCGCGTTGTTGTTGGAGGAAAAGCGATTAATTAAAATTTGCGAAAGGAATAGAGTTCCGCTTCGTTCGGATGAGGGTAGTGATTAGCTGTGCGCCCGCGTAGTTTAATTAGTGTGTTAATTAATTATGAAAGCTTCATTGTATCAACACCTAACGCTATTTAGATAATGTTCTCCGCTGTTCTGTTGCTGTTCATTATTCGCTAATTTTCGAAATTGTTTAATTTGTTTTTGGGGAAATTAGTTGACGGCGGCTGTGGCGGCGGCAGCGGCGGTCCGGAACTTCGGCCTGAACTTTGGGGGGAAATTGAACAGATACACGGCAGGCGGTGCAAATCCACCGGATTGTTTGATGTTTTATTGCTGGCGATGTCGTGGAGGGTACGATGAGATTAATTTTGGAACAATTAAAGGCCGGGTGGATGTTGGGGGGGAACAATCGGAAATGTGGTGTTCGTCACCGTCGCTCAGATGAGGTCGTTGTCTAAATAATCGTCACGAGTTGGACCGAACATGAAACTAAGATTTTCTCAGAGGGGTCGATTACTACACAATAGAACGTCAATTTTCAGACTCTTGTAGCAACGACATCAATCTTAAAAATTTCTTAAATTTCTATCTATTGAGGTAGAAAAAAAAGAGTCAAAAATATTAAAAATTTTCACATTGATTTTATGACATATTCTTGTAGATTTTCGATCGCTTAACACGAATCTGGCGGTAGTTTTTTTTGTAAAAGTCGTATTTTTTGAGTTATGACGATTTGAAGACTTTGATTCAAAATTTTCATCAAAATCCACCAAAATCCCAAAAATCAACTTTCTTATTATAAAACGTGGTTTTCCATTCTTGCACCATTCGATAGCCTCTAAAATACTGACAAAATTGATGTATCTTGACACGATAGAAGTGTCTCCGTTCAAAAGCTACAAGCATTTGAAAATTGGAAAAAAATTGACTTTTGTGATTTTTGGAAATTCACAAGAAACCAATCAGTTGTAGAGTCAAATCGAGTTCAGATTTGATTTCAGAGATTGTCGATTACACAAGAAAACGTCAATTTCCAGCCTCTGGGTGCAACGATGTCGATTTTAGGAATTTTTCGAATTTCTATCGATTAGGGTAGAAAAAAAAGTCTAAAATATTGAAATTTTTAACATCAATTTTATGACTTAATCTTATAGATTTTGAACCGATTAACACGAATCTGACCGTAGTATCCCTGTACAACTCGTACTTTTTAAGATATGACCGTTCGAGTTTCAATCCAAAATTTTCGTCAAAATTGACCTAAATTGCAAATTTCAACTTCTTTATTATTAGACTTACGCTTTTTGTTCTTATAGCATTCGATATCTTTTGTAAAATGGAAAAATTTGATGTATTGGGATTTGATGTAAGTCTGCCCGTTCAAAAATTATAAGAGTTTGAATATTATAAGAAATCGAAACTTGGTGGTTTTTCTAATTTTATAAGAAATCTATTTATTCTAGCGTCGAACTGATTACGGATTTGAATTCAGGAAAGCCGATTACATAAGAAAACGCTTACTTCCAGCCTTTAGGTGCAACGATGTCGATTTTAGGAATTTTTCGAATTTCTATCGATTGGGGTAGAAAAAAAAAGTCGAAAATATTGGAATTTTTTACATCGATTTTATGACTTAATCTGGTAGATTTTGAACCGCTTAACACGAATCTGGCCGTAGTTTTTCTGTACAAATCGTACTTTTTAAGATATGACCATTCAAATGTTTCAATTTAAAATTTTTGTCAAAATCGACCCAAATTGCAAATTTCAACTTCTTTATTATTAGACTTACAATTTTTGTTCACATAGCATTCGATGGCATTTGTGAAACGGAGAAATTTGATGCATCTGGATTTAATATAAGTCGCTCCGTTCAAAAGTTACAATAGTTTGATTGTTGAAAAAAGCTTAATTTGTTTTTTTCTAATTTTATAAAAAATTTATCTATTCTAGCGTCGAATTGATTACGAACTTGAGCTCAGGAAGGTTGATTATGTAAGAAAATATCAATTTCCAGTTCTTTAATAAACGTGTGAATTTTAGAAGTTTTTCGAATGTGTATTGATTGGGCTAGAAAATAAAAGTCAAAAATATTGAAATTTTTTATGTCAATTTTATGACTTGATCTGGTAGATTTTGAACCGCCTAACACAAATCTGGCCGTAGTTTCCCTGTAAATGTCGTACTTTTTAAGATATGACCATTCGAATGTTTCAATTCAAAATTTTCGTCAAAATCGACCTAACATGCAAATTTGAACTTTTTTATTATTAGACTTACAATTTTCGTTCATGTAGCATGCCATAGCATTTGTGAAACGGAGAAAATTAATGTATTTGGATTTGATGTAAGTCTTTCCGGTCAAAAGTTACAAGAGTTTGAATATTGAAAGAAATCGAAACTTAGTGGTTTTTCTAATTTTATAAGAAATCTATTTATTCTAGCGTCGAATTGATTACGGATTTGAGTTCAGGAAGGCCGATTACATAAGAAAACGCCCATTTCTAGCCTTTGGGTGCAACGATGTCGATTTTAGAAATTTTTCAAATTTCTATCGATTGGGGTAGAAAAAAAAAGTCGAAAATATTGAAATTTTCTATATCGACTTTATGACTTAATCTGGTAGATTTTGAACCGCCTAACACAAATCTGGCCGTAGTTTCTTTGTACAAGCCGTACTTTTTGAGATATGACCGTTCGAATGTTTCAATTCAATATTTTTGTCAAAATCAACCTAAATTGCAAACTTTAACTTCTTTATTATTAGACTTACAATTTTTGTTCATATAGCATTCGATAGCTTTTGTGAAATGGAGAAATTTGATGTATTTGGATTTAATGTAAATCCGCCCGTTCAAAAGTTACAAGAGTTTGAATATTATAAGAAATCGAAACTTAGTGGTTTTTCTAATTAGGTATATAAGAAATCTATTCTAGCGTCGAATTGATTACAGATTTGAATTCAGGAAAGCCGATTATATAAGAAAACGCTTATTTCTAGGCTTTAGGTGCAACGATGTCAATTTTATAAATTTTTCGAATTTCTATCGATTGGGGTAGAAAAAAAGAGTTGAAAATATTGAAATTTTTGACATCGATTTTATGACCGATTCTTGTAGATTTTGAACTGCTGAGCACGAATCTGCCCATAGTTTTTTTTGTACAAGTGGTATTTTTTGAGTTATGACGATTTGAACACTTTGATTCAAAATTTTCATCAAAATCGACCAAAATCGCAAAACTCAACTTTCTTATTATAAGGCGTAGGTTTTCCATTCTTGCACCATTCGATAGCCTCTGAAATACTGATAAATTTGATGTATTTTGACACGATATAAGTGTCTTCGTTTAAAAGCTACAAACATTTGAAAATTGGAAAAAAATTGATTTTAGTGGTTTTTGTAAATTTAGAAGAAATCTATCGGTTCTAGAGTCCTATTGAGTTCAGATTTGATTTCAGAGAGATCGATTACGTAAGAAAACGCTAATTTCCAGCCTTTAGGTGCAACGATGTCGATTTTAGGAATTTTTCAAATTTCTATCGATTGGGGTAGAAAAAAAATGTCGAAAATATTGAAATTTTTTACATCGATTTTATGACTTATTCTTGTAGATTTCGGTCCGCTCAACACAAATTTGGCGGTAGTTTTCATGTGCAAGTCGTACTTTTTAAGATATGACCATTTGAACGTTTTGATGTCAAAACTTTTTTCGAATGACAAAGATTTGTTTTGTGTGCTGTTTGAGTTGAGGTGTCGCGAGGACGGCTACCGGTCGGCCGTCGATTGCCGCTTCCAATCGCCCGATCAGCGTTCTAATCTCCGGTTTTATGCGCCGGTCGCCGGAATGACGTTAAAAATCGACTCTAAAAAATCGTCCGGAATCCGCCTCCGAACCCTTTCGGATCCGTCGAACCGCTGGGAGCGACCTCCAACTCCGGTACCCCCGATTGAATCGTGTCGTCGCGCGATGTGGGGCTGCGACTGTCAATTGTTCCCCGCCGGCGCCACTCACTTGTTAAACACGGTATGTCCATTACAGAACAGGTAATTAAAAGTCGAGGCAGTTTGTTTAAAAGGACTACTCGACATAACTCCGGTTTTAATCAACAACCCGAGAAACGTGTTGGGTCCGTCGCGGCCCCGAGCCGAGGGGCCGCAGCATCGGCGGCGGTCGATCCCGGACCCGTTAAAATCCGCATTTTGGCCGCGTGACGCTCCGTCCGGACGCCCTCCAAGAAAATGGGATAAACGACGAGCCGAAATTTGATTAAGGACGTGTTTTACCAGTTGCCCGACGTCGTCTCAGACAACCAACCTCCAGTCAATTACACTAATACGATTGGTCGGGACTGCCAACCGCCGCGTCGTTAAAGTTACTATGCGTCGCTACTAAGTCGACAAAAGAGAGAAGGGCGAAACGTCGCAACGTGATGTCGTTCTTAATTCGATTTTTGTCGAAACTCACCTCCATTTCGTCCGTCGGTTTTGGAACCACGTCTTCACTTGAGCGTCGGTCATTTTGAGGGTTTTCGCCAACGCCGCTCTTTCGGCCGACGCCAAATACTTTTGTTTGTGGAACCTTTTCTCTAATTCGGCTATTTGGAGGCGGGTGAAGGAGGTGCGAGGTTTCTTCCTTTTCGGCGGCGTTCTGTTCTGGTAAGGATGACCGATCCGCCTCGTCATTGGAAACGTGGCTGTGAAAATTAACCAAGTTTAGAACCATCAACACCCGTCACCTCTTAAAAATAAGCAGAAAAAGTGATGGTCGTGTTGCGGGTAATTGCCGGTGAAAGACCGCGATGTCTAATGGGAATCGTCAGACGATTTTGCAATTTGCCGGAATTAACGGCAATTAGCCGATTTCTTAACAAGAAAAGTAATTAAATTCTTTATGCGTCCCGCTATAGCTTCGACGTAATTTTTTGCTGCTGTTCCGTGCTTGTTAGATGAAGAAAGTTGCGGCCCAATCGGCTAATTTGTGGGAATTTTTCATAAAAACGACAACAATTTCCCCAAGTACCTAAGGTAATTCATAAGCCAGAGATCTATCATCCTTTTGAAACATAATTTAAATTGTCACAGATTTCTTTTTTGTCACTTAATTGCTTCCTCGTTTTTCCATCCACTTATTTCTAGCTAAAGAGAAAAAGTGACAATCCTAGAGGTTACTACCAATCAGAGTTAACGCAACATTTTATCATTCTTCAATTTGTTTAAATGCCCGATTTGAATCTGTCAGAACCAAATGCCAACTTAAAAAGTTGCCATTTGCTTCAATTAGTCGAGATTCAACTGATAAGACTATCTTTGCAAATGGCATAACCTTGAATCAATGACTGGAACCGAATTGAGACAAACCTTCCTTAAATTAATCGGTCGGGTGCCGTAAGTAAATGACAACAAAAAGTTAATAAAGTAAAAAAAAAATAAACACAAAATTATTTTAATAATTGTGTCATTTTCCTCTAGAAAAGTAGATGTTTTGATAACTTCAATTATACATGTAGTTATTGTATTTACAGCGGAAAATCACGTGAGAAGCCTTAACAAAGAACAAAGACGCTACAAAATTATATTAACCATTATTATTATTATCTAGCAGAAAGTGTAAAAATTTACCAAATACCTAAAAGAAAAAGATAAAAAGATTATAATACTCATGCGAAGAAACTGTCATCTAGCGACACTAGTCATCACTCTTTAATAATTGTGATCAAGTGTTAAAGGCGATTGATCTGCCGCGTAAATTCGTCAAGACGTCTCCTATTCGTGCAACTTTTTTTCAATTTTGATCTTCGAATGTCAAAGCTCTTGATTTGATTTTTTGAATCTCGTCAGCAAGTCGAGATGCCAGCTAGATTTCCATGGCCACCGGAGTTCTTCGATAACAACAAACAATTTAATAAGATTGTAATCAGCGCCGTCCCCTCTTTTTTGTTTACTCGAGCTTGTTCTGCACCCTTTGCCCCTTATCTACACGGTGTTTGTCGATTGTGGAGAGATCATTTGGTGGTCGGCCGATCCATCACCATATGTCAGAAAGCGGCGGTCTCTTCGTCGTCGTTTCGACATCTCACGTTTCTTGTTTTCGTCGTTATCTTAAGTAACTGTTCGAAAAGCAATAGGCCGGGGCCGATTATGGTAATTTGCAGTTATCCCGAAGCAATAGACCTTAACGTTCGGTTTGCGGGCGTAATTGTTGGGGAATTAACGTTCCGTAAAAGAGGAGAATATCGATTGTTGTCGATGGCGGAGAACAAAGGAACGTAGCGGGTGTTTGGTTTTTTTTTTTGTTGTTGTTGTCTCGGCCGGTATTGGTAAAGCTATTAACGAAAAAATTGACGGAATTAATTGATCCGTTCTCGAGTTGTGAATGGTGGAAAAAGCAATTTGCGTAATGGTAATCGAAAATAAAAACTCTAATACTGGAATGATACAAATTATTTTTACATTGGCGTACGAAAGGTGGGTATTACCGATTATCGTAGATAACCAAGTACGGACTAACTACCAGTTAAAGCTATTGGGTTTTATTTGAAAACCTTCGAAGCACGTCGCTCGCACTCTATAATTACGCGCCATCTTGAATTTTATAATAAAAATGAGCGTTTCAAACACGCTGTATTAACCACACGTAAAAACATCATTAAGAAATCAGCCAATAGGAACGGTTCACGTAATAGGATTTTTTTTCAGATTACATCTGACAAGGTGTATACAACGGCCATAACAATTGGTAGCCGGCACAAAAAAACTTAGCTACACAACAACAAAACGCACTGATCTGTGGTAATCGTACCAGGCCATTAAGGAAATGGTTATTGTTATATTAATTACGCAACACAAACGGATTTATTATTGTAGCGCATTGTTCGTAATGAAGTAGCTATCGTAACTAGCTTGTGTTTACTTGTGTAATTCTCCGCAATTTAAAATAAACAAGAGTTTTTAAAAATTACACCTGCAACACGTCATCGTTCCTCTAACCCACACCAGTCGAAATTAAATGTTTCTCCAGGGGCATCACGCGATTCAATTTTTTTTTTTGGATGATGGCGGATTTAATTAACAAATTGGAACGGGGCCGAATTTTTAATGGGCAAAGGCCCGGCCACTCTAACGATTCCGTATACACAAATCAAACTGTAATTAGTCACAATCTATCGTAATACGTAATTACGTTGGCGTGCAACAAAACAAATATGTAGGGGGAGAGTGGACGGCGATAGATAACCCGTGCAACTATTAAAATTACCATGATGGACGTATCGCCGCGGTAATTACGCACTTATATTATTTAACTTCGGGCCAGAACCGCCAGATGCAAACTGAGGTTTTTCCAAAGTTTCCAACACCATAATCTACGCTTATTACTTTTTACAAGCAGTCCAGAGGGCAACCAGAAATTATTGGGCTGGTGGGTGGCACCGAAATTTAGACCAAATAAGCCGCCCCCTTCAACAAAAACCACGATTTAAAATTTTGCGTAAATATAAATATTTAAAAAATCATAAGTCTTGAACTAAGAGTCCCATTAAAATAGTTCTTATTTGTGTGGAAAGAACTAATCATAGTCTATTTAAGAAAAAATCGTATTTTTTCTAATGTTATTTGTTAATATTTTATGAATTTTTATATTACAACTTTTACCTGGCTCCTCGTCTCCTCGAGCAAATTACAATACTTTTAAAAAAATTATTACTATTTTTCTAACTTTATTCGTTAATTTTTTGCGAATTTTTATATTATGAGATTCACCCGGCTCCTTCACCATTTGTGGACTTTACACGTCTTATTCAATTTTCGCCAAATTTTTTTTTGAAGAGCCTTAATGCTCAAATGTTTATTTCTAGTAGAATTCTAGTAGATCAACTAATCATTTGGTAACTTTTTATGGGCATCACCTACTACGAAACAATCTGTTACAGAGTTGCCTCAGCACATGTTGGCTTTGTCATCAGTCGTCTCATTAAAAGCGTCTCGTCCCCTTATCGAAATTCGATGTAGCTGTACGTTTCTTTTTCCCGGAGAAAAGTTGACACCTACTTTTTTAATATCAGAGAGTTTTAACGCGGATGAATTTTAAATTGGCTCGTTTATTATTAATGGACGAGAAGCTGCGGGAGATTTTTAAAATGATAAAGTTGAAGAAAAGTTTCGTTTCCGGAAAATCGCGTCGTCTGGGTTACGATACAAGATTGATGACGACAATTCGCCCAAAAATTGGCGATTAGAGATTTTCGTATAATGGATTTCCAATGATTTGATCCCTAATGATCCCTTAATATCCTCAAACACGTCACTTATTCCTTCTAGCAATTGTTCATAGATACTACCTAAATAGGTCCTACCCAAATCCTTATTTGTTTAGTGAAAGATGAAATCGATGCGCCGCCGCCAGTTAAAAGCTAATGTCCTATGAATAAATTAAATAACCGGTAGTATATGACAGTATATTTGCTGTAATGTCGGGTTATCAAAAGTATAGTTGTCAATACGCGATATGACATGTTAAATTTCCATAAAGCATTATTAATATCGACCGGTCGCCGGTAAGTATAGCTGGCTACCGCCCCCGCCGCCGCCATCAACTTAATACCATACACCCTGTGGTACGTGGCGAGTCGATGTAAATGAGCTCTTGGGCGATTAGTTTTTGGAATGGTGAATTAATAAGTGCCCCATCGCGTGCACGAATGCAATAATAACCTCGCCGTCAACGAAATGGCGTCTTCAAAATGGCCACCACTTAAACAAAAACTCTCATTACATGCCATCCAATTCAACTGTTTAGAATATAACGACGCCGGCGGCTCGTTTGGACTGCGCCACCGCGACGCACACGAGTTTCCTGCCTCCATCAACCTATTTACCCTCGCCCTTTCGTGCCCCTTATCGTTTTGTATCTTTTTATTTGATTGCTTGTTGTGGTGTTTGTTCGCATTTTTATTTACATCGCCAGCTACACACTTGTCATTGATTTTTGCATTTCGACACGTAGTTAGGTAGGTGGGTATACTTGCACGTGACGCGATATCGCTGATGACGAAATTTTTGAAAGCCCGCCCAAAAATCGAGCCGGTTGCGGGAACTAATTAATATCAGCCGGAATTAGAGTCGAGATAATTACGTCCGTTTTAAAACAAACGAGCGAAACAATTGAATGAGCCAGATTGTAATTTGGCAAATTGAGCAGCGCGCGGCCGTGTTTAGGTGGAGGGATAATTTTCCGTTTCCGAAAGCATGTTGGCGGCGTTCTGCCGCCGCTGCCTGTCATTTTCACTTACTTTACCGCCCCGCGCGCGCTTCAGCCATAACCGCCATATATCTTTTATGGCGGCGGCGGTGGTGGATCCGCGATGATAAATATATTTTGCAGTTTTTAGTCGGAGTGGCGTCGCGACGCTTTCGGCGATGACGGCTGAACGGGCGAGGGAGCGAAATTAAAAAGTCGTTTGCTGTTAGTGACGACCGGATTAATTCGTCAGGTTTAAAAGCGTCGAAATATCCGTGAATTATGGATGGATGCACGAGGACGAAAAAGTCGCAAACAAAAACGACTCGAGTTTTGCCCGAACGCCACTGTCATCGGCGATGGACAAATCGTCCATTATTCAGCGCCACCAATGCAAACGCGCTTCAGCCGCGATGCCACCGAAAATCGAGTCACCTGATTTTCTACAAAATTCAACATTACGTATCTAAGTAAATAAAGCATGGAGCAGTACCTACTAGCTATTATCTAATAATCTATTACAAAATAATGTTATAGGTAAAAATTGTTTCTTTAGTAACCAATTTCGTAAGTACGACTTTACAACCAGCGGGCGGAAAAGCAGCCAAAAAGCCCGGCGGGCCGTAAAGTCCTAACTAGAGTCATTTATAATGGCAGACATAATAGAAAATAAAACCGTAACCCAACTTTCTATTCTAGAAAAGCTTGAGGTAGTATAAGAAATTAGTGTCGTTGGCCATTTCTTTTCAGGAACGCGGTATCAAATTCCGGATCTCGACCAGTAATGGGCATAAACCAATTTAATAGTTGCTATTAATTAAGGCGATTTGATAGTTGTTTAAATCAATACTTTACGACTTATACGTCCTGGGTAATTAACAGCGCAATTGTGACATACTGCTCAAGGTCCGATTGTGCCTTTTTCTAGGGCCATCATCCGCGGCTCGCGCGCCTCTCTCTCTCTCCTCTCCCATCCAACTTGAAAGCTTTACGTTGTTTTGCATTAAACAACTGATTATGTTCATCACGTTTTGTCTTGGTTTATAGGTGACTTAAGAGAGTCATGATTAATTTTCTCCTGATAGTGATGGGATTTTAATAGCTCTTTTACGGTTTAAGTATGTTGTTTTAATACGCGACTATTGTGTCATAAATAAACTTAATAACTCACTTCCCACTAATACTTATCCGACCAGACAAATTTCGCGCATCTCGTCCTTATCTCGCTTTATTGGCAGCGAGTCGATGGATTTATTTTATTACGAATCGAGAACAAAGACCGTTACCTACATCCAGAACCAGACATCGTTGATAGTTACAACCCGGGATTAGCAGCCAGACATTCGAGACAAAACGCCACTCCTGCTGCCGGCGGACGCTATCGATTCAAGAACAAACCAAAAGGACCGCAAGAAGTTGTGACGACTTGAGTCACGAGTCCTACACAGAGCGAGAAAGATTCTTTAATTTTATTTAAAAAAATACCTACTGTTAAAAATTAAAGTAACGAAAAAAATTTTTTTTACCTCCAGTAATTCCCGCACCCTATCCAGATCCATGCAGAACTATCCGAGGTGTTGGTGGGTTCGGGGCGCGTTTTTGCGTTCGCGTTTAAGCAGGGGTGTATAATGTGCTGAAACACTTTATGATATCGCTTTTCTCACGTAACGACCTAATAACTTTAGAACGCCATCATCTCCAGCGGCTGTTGGCTGGAACGGGGGCCGTAAAATTGCATCATTTCGGGACAACCATTCCCTCGTTATAAAGACGGTGTTACATTGTTGGTGGTTGCGGTGGTGCCCTTTCGGAACGTACGTAATAATTGCGAGGACGTTATCATTATTTCAATACAAATTTATCTACAACAGGCAGGCCACTGGATGTAATATTTAAGAGGTATGCGTGCATATTTGATGGGTAATAACGTAATTTCCATAACACCATGTTAGCCCGCTAATGACGCGGTGCGGGAGAGAGGGGCAATCAATGGTGCTTGATCGTGATTGCCATACGACCAAATTGAAGCCACCACCGCTTTTGCCCTCTACAACCCGGAAATTGCTTCATCATCTATGCTATGAAGTAAAGAGTTAATTTAACCCTCTATTTAAACAATTTATAAAAACTGCAAGTTTTTGCGTCTCTGTCAAAAATTTAATAAAAATGAAAAAAAAGGAAGAAAATATTTTCGGTTTGCTGACTTTTCTTTTAATTTGTTGGGCCTTCGACATAACTCCCTACCATGAATTGACCGTTTCAATAAATAATTTGGGCAACATTTATTAATAGGGCAATAGTTGTAAATGCATATATTTACATAATTCACTGGTCGTTGTCGCAGAAAGATTGACAGCTCCCATTAGTGTTAAACTGACACGAAAACAACAATCATGCCTTGCATTAAATATCCGTAGATCAATTATGGACTAATCGCTTTAAAATAAATGCAACAAACCTTCGCCAAAAATTTTCATTGATATTGTTCCAATTAACGGACAGGTTTGCTTTCTATTTTTGGCTTAATTGATAAGAGATCCGGTCTCTCGCTGAATTAAAATTTATTGTTAAAGGATCCTGATTGACGATGCAAAGCCATTAGTTCTACCAGTTTGTTATTAATAAAAAAACCTTTAGACTTTGAGGCTGGTCTTATATGGAAATTGTTATCTCATAAGTGGTGGTTCAGTGTGACTAAAACGATATCAATAAGTATTTACATAAGCATTACATCAAGCTGGTGGCACCGTTAAAACGAGGAGGTGTGAAACGGTAAAGTCGTATAACTCTCAAATTGGTAAAAAGTCTCGGACCAAGAACGGCCAACACTCACTGACACTTGGTGTTGCCATTAGGTCAAGTCTACCAATATCAAGAAGGCGGGTAACGAACGATAAGCGTCTTGAATGGTCACTTATCGAAACAAACGAGCAACAGACGGAAAAAGTGTTGTGGTTTTAATTTAACAACCAGCAGCCAGCCTGTCCAGAAGTCTGAGTAGGGTCCATGTACAAAGACAATCATTACATAATATTGATCTTAAGTCGTTTTTATTTAGGTACTTGCCACATTAGTGTATTTTAAAAAATTCACAAAATACTTACTATTGCAATAAAAAACACATTTTTCTTGAAAGATCAATCACATAAATAAATTAATAAAGCCAATCGGACAAAAAAACAATTGGTGTGTTGAAATTTATTTTAGGCCTCTCCTACTTTTTGCTATATTTTAGCCTCTATCAAGTAACCATTTTTTAAGAAAATAACAAAAACCAGCAGCAAATTAGATGGTAGATTGAAGAGGTAGAGAGCAGAGAGCAGGTGGTAAAAATAACCATCAATCTCTTTAACATTTGGCCAAGAGGCAAACTAACTTGCAGCAAGATAGTTGCTAAAATTCCTACTACCAACATAAGATGAAAAAGTAGAAAAAAAAATAAAATTTTTAATAAGAAGTGTAAGAAGAACATAAAAATGGGAAGGATGAAGATTGTATGCAAGATGCAAATGGAAAGTTTAAATTAGTCGGCAACTGAAATGTAGGATGAGAAAGATGAAGAAATTTGGTTGCATGCAGAGAACTAGCAGTTAGAAGAAGGGAACGAAAAAGAAGAGAAAGAATCTTTTCACTTGGTTGGAGCAAATTATTTTAAAGTAGCTAGAAATGGTTTAGAATAGACGTTAATTACCCAGTTACAACATAACCTATCATTGTCAACACAACAGTATCTACTTTATTTGATTGTTTTGTCGCTACTTTCATTGTAACTACTTAAGTAGGTACAAACAATTATCCGCATCATATGCGGGTAAAACCAATTTATCGCCAATTATTACACCTCGTTTCCACGGTCATCAAGCAGCGAAGCTCAAGGCCTCCTCTAATCTACTTCCACGCTACTCATAGGTATTTATAAAGTTTTGTTGGCGGCGTCGATTCCGGTAAAAGCCCCTTTCGCGCTCCTGCGGCAACATCCCGGATAGGCCCGCCGCTCCCGGATCCATAAACATCTCTATCATCTTTTTTAAATTTGCCGAAACGGAAAAGTTGAAAGAAAACCGCTGAAACGGGCGCCGCGGTGCCGGGCGACGCGAGAGGGGCGGTTCAAAAGCGGCGCTCTCTAGATCAATACATATTACGTATAATATGAAGTCACTCTAAATCCAAGCCGGAGCTTTTCGCAACGGAAACTTTTAAAGTGAGCTGCCTCCGGGGACAAGATGGCGTTAAATTTGCCGGCGTGCCCGACGCCAAGCACAACCCATAAGCCCAAAGTAATTCACTCTCCTTTGCGCCCTCTACACATCTACATGGTGCGCCACGGAATATCACCGCCACCACCGCCACCACCAAACTCCGGCATATTAAAATTCACCGGAGTTATGGGCCCGGCTTGAGGATCGGATGTAAATGGGGCTTTTTATATACAGGCCGGGATGGGGATTGGGGGTGGCGAGGGCACGTAAAGTTTGCAGTTTGGCAAACGGGAAAGAGGCAATGGGGAACCGGATTTGCATCAAGACATGTCCCGGAAATGGCTTTACGAGCGTAACGTATCGATGTACCTACTTGATTACGACCCTCAAGCAAGCTCACTTAGGCCAGAAGACGCGGGACACCGCAGATTGCAACAAAAGTTTCTACATTCTTTTGGTTTCTTGGAAGTGGCACAATTTTTTTTGCATCTCCTCTTAGCACAGATAATTAAGTAACGCACTAATACAACGTTTGATTATTATGAAGCGACCATGAAAGATTTAAGTAACTACCTATAAGTGCAAAGTGGTGTTCACTGCCAGCCAGGAGAGATTCCCGAGATTATCGCGAAGGTATCCCGATTATCAAATTCTTTAGCAACATATTTTCTATAGATAAAGTTTGAAGGCAGCGAAATAATCACTGATTCAAAACGTGATTCAAAAGGAATTCCATTCCTAAAAAAGCCACTGGGTTATTGATTCAAAAAATTTAACTACAATTGTCAGAGTTGAAAAAAATGTGAATTTGTAAACGAGTCACCAATCGCTTGATAAAATCATAGCCGTAAAACTTTTGTCAGCATCGTCAACTATTTGTTAACTACTTTTTTGAAATATCACGTGGGTGTAATTCGGTGTAAGTTACTAGCCGACGCTACTGGCGTAATTTTTAAGATTGAATGTGGTGGGACTGGATCTAAATGAGAAGTTGGTGAAAAAGATTCGTTGATGAAGCAACTAAGGTTATTAAAAAATGTTCCCATACTTGCATTTTGTGTCTCTGATGGTGAAGGGAATTCTCGATGGTAATCTATTTCGTCTTTATTGGGATGATGGGAGGAAAATCCGTGATAATGGTGAAAATTTCTCAAAACAACTGAAATTAAAAACAATAATCGGTATTTTTCTGCGGGATAGTGAAAATGCAAATTTACACAAGACAAAGATCCACAAAATAATAAATTTGCTGGCTTGATTCAAAGAAAACTAAATTTAACTTTAATAGTTTTGACTGTTTTTATTTTTCAATTTACTCAAAAATGGGCAAATTAAATCTACAAATTAGAAATCTATCTAATCACTTCAAAAAATTACGTAGACCCTTTTTAGTAGGCACTGGTGCCAACCAAACAGTTTTAACTACCACAAAATAATCACAATTAGGGTTCTTCTGTAGGTATGACCATTTGTTGGTTGAAATCGGCCAATTGGTCGAGATACTAACCATCACCTGACACTTTATTGTAAAAAAAACTCAAGGCTTCTAAGCAAATAAAACCGAGATCTTCAATCGATTACGGCACACAACAAACTTTTTTTTTCCGAAAATAAAACATTGGATAATGTCCGATCATTAATGTCGGCCGATCTAACAATGTGTGGACGAATACCAGACCCAATAATTATTGTAATCACCATCAGCGATACGATCTATTTACGACAAAGTAAATTATTTTAAGTGTAAAGGGGTCGTAAACACTCCGTCCATTTTAATGGAATCCCCTGTCTATACCTTATACAGTTCTGTTGGTATATTTATAATACACATATCAAACACTTTGTATAAATTTCAAAGAACTAACCCGGTGAAGGTTTATAACGCAGCCGGTAATTACAGTTATCGCGCCCATGCTACCGAGAAACACTTTGCGTGTCAACGTCTTGTTAGAAGGTTTTCGAAGTCCGTCGCTAAGCCACAATCAGAACCGCAGAGGGACACGTTATTTTCAACACAGATTTATAGACAAGTCCAGCAGCGAAGGCGGCGCTGGCGATTGGTAATTAAATTGGTAATAGAAATCAACACCTGCGAAAGAGCACTACCCACAAAATGTAGGAAATTACACAATTTTTTATTAGAAAAAAATAAAAGTTTGTTATTGAAATAACTAGTTCAAAATAATGAATCTTTTGGTTATCTAGCTATGAAAAGAAAAAATGTGTATAAAAACCATTTTTTCTTTTGGTTCTGGGATAAAGCTATTGCAACACCCAAAAGAATGCTGCAATAGCCTTTTTTGGTTTCTTGATAGCTCTAGTACAATTGACTTTTTTAAGTTGGTAGTTGTAGTTGTAAATGTCATTAAAACATCAAATTAATGTCAAAGCAAAACGATACGAACATATTAGGTCCAAACCTATACCTATAAGGAACTTGTTCATAAAGCATATGGCACTCGTCCATTATAAAACTCGCGGCTTTACCGTTCGTTTTTTAAACTGAAACTCGTGCCATTAAATGTGCCTTATGCCATTCGTTCAATATGCTATTACGCAATTTGTAGCTAAAGAACACCAAAGAATACGAAGAAGCAATTTGAAAGGAAGATGCTATTTATTGGTAGATCGTCAATGCCAAATTGTTTAAACATTAGATATATTTTATGGTTCTTATAGTTTTAAGTGAATAATAAAATGTACATTTCTAGTAGTCCTAGAGATATGTAGATTAAATCAAAAAGGTTTGATAAAGGCTTTGAGTATGAACAATGTTGAAAACCAAATAAAACAAGAAATAGAAATAGAAAAGTAGAAAGAATGTGAGAACAACTAACAGTATTTGCAAAAGAAGCGAAAATAATTGATGTAACAAGTTTCTGTGCAAATAATACGGAAGTGACATGCAGAAGGTTGAATAACTGAAGAAATAGGAAGAAAAAGTTTGGGCGAGGAATAAGAAAAGGAGTGAAAAAATCAATCAAGAAGCGTAGAGTCTAAAAGTTTCACCATCTGACACATGGTAAATAATAAATTAATTAAGTAGGTAGCAATTATTGCCATAACAAAAAACGCCATTTTTTCAATTTATACATCAAAGAAGCTGTAGCTATTGTAACAAAACGTCGGACGTCTTCTGCGACAGGTCAAGTGTGGTGTTTATTTTACTGACCTGCTAGTCTGTCTTTGACGACTTGCGTGGCGAAGGCGGCGGCCGCCGCCGACCTCTGCAGGACCGGATCGAGTCCCAGCGTCGTCCATGGGCTGAACACCGTCGCTCCTGTGGCGGGACTTCCTGGGCCGCCCAAAGGTCTGTGCGCGGGCACCCTCAAAACACCCTGTCCGTAAAACCCCGTCGGCACCAAACCACCCAAAGCGTTCCTCTGTTGCTGGAACACCGCCTGGTTTTGATGGTAGAGCGCCGCGACGGCCCCATCTGCCGCTTCCGCCGCCGCTTTCTGTTCGAAATTCTTTCCCAACAAATTGGAAATGCTGAAAGGCAGCACGGGATTCGTCGAGCCGTGATGGGACGTCGGCACGTTCTCGGGACTCGAACAGTGACTCCTGGTGCTTCTCGGTTCACTATCACTGTGCGACAGTCGACTGTCTGTGTCCAAAACGTTGATTTCGTGATCGTCCTCGGTCAGTTCGTGGTCCGACATTGTCACACAACAAAATTAACGAAACGTCGCGAAATCAGTAAATTTTCATCTTAATCAATAGATGTCACATTTCCGACGGTACGGTACGTCGCGGTTGGAGTTCCGGTTAAAACGCCGGCAGTAGCACGTGTGAAACAGTTGAAGATCTGTCCGCAGTAAACAGCCGGCTAACTTAAACGGACGTCAGTTGAACACTAGCCACCAACTAAGCGGTTGCCATGGCATCACCAACGTAGTTAATTCGGGCCCAATCATTGGCCAGATTGCGTCTAGTGGCCCCACCCACGACATTTCCCATTGGATTAAACTGATTCGGGCCAAATTGAATATCTTTCTGTTAATTTTTTTTTTTGTGGATCAAGTAAGCGGTTTGGTTTGTTCGTTCGGATGGTGTTGGCCGCATTACCCCCCCGGATAATTGAATTTTCGAATTAATTCCACACAAGAGCGGATTAGCTCGTTATTTTTTCAAAAGACGCCGGTGGCATTTGTAAGCACGAAAGGCATCCGTCTGGATGATGCGCCGCATCCTAGCGCAATCATGGAAAATTAAAAAGCGGCCGGGGTCTAATAACGATAACCCCTAATCATTCATTGCTTCAAGATTTTTTTTTTCTTTAAACAATTAAACATTATACCTATACAAAGTGTTTTAATCAATAATGTTAAACAACAAATTTTTAGAATAAAGCTAAAATACCGCAATTATACTCCGATCGACAAATTGATATGTTATGTTATGATCTATAAGTAGGTAGGTATGTACTTATCTCAAAAAATTTGTTAAAAAAGTTTGTAAGTCTAATAAAGCGAATAAGTAACTAGAGGTAAGTTAGGCAGGTAGGTATGTAGGTATACCTACTTAAATAGTTAAATTAAAATGGCATTTCAAAGTTTTGGCAAAAAATTCACAAATTTTACTTTGGCATCTCTGGTAGTTTTTCACAAATTTCAAGAAAGGTGCCTGCGTATCCCCCCGGGTTCTATTATAAAAAAATATAACACATTTTTTCTCAAAGCATCTAGAAAACTACAAAGTTCTTAGAAATGGTTTCTGTCTTCTTGATTTTAACCTTAGGTGGTCAACAAAAAATTTAAAAATTTCAACATTAAATGATTTACAATAAGACATTAGTTTTTTTGGGATAACTTAAGTAGTAGATATGGCCAAGAAGTCTTGTAATAAAATTACTTAAATTATTTGTTAGGCAAATAGAAAGTAAATTACTTTTAACCAGTGGTAGAACCATTGATAGAACTCATCAAGACAAAATTTTTTTCTATAGGTACCTACCTATATCATTTTTTCGAAATCAAATTTTTTAAATTATTTATTCTCCTTACAAATTGACGAGTCTTTTATAAAATGCTCCAACAAAGAACAATAATAATACAATTAATTCATAAGGTAATCTTCGGGTAATTTTGTTGACTAGGTAACGTTGCTTAAAAAAATTGTGTAAGATTTTAAAATAATTTTAGCACAGAAACTAAACCGTTTTAAAAAAATATATTAGGAAAAGTTTTTGGTCTTGAAGAGTTTTATTACCAGTTAAAATTAATGCACTTATTTTGCTTACACCCTGTATCTTAAAATTTGATAAAATCTTTGCACAACAAGGAAAAGTTTTTAACATAGGAGCTACCTACCTCATTAATGATGGGTTTAAATAAAATTTGAATAACCTAAAATTGCTATAAAAGTTGTTCCTATTATGTCCTAATACCAAATCGAGAGCTCCGTGCATTGCATGTCACTTATTGTCACAGCCGCCTTGATGCAATTAAGGTGCATCGTAATGACCGCCAGTGTTTTGGGTTAATGACCTTTTAACAAACTTTGATCACAGTCTTTGCAAAAGCATTTTTTTTGCTGCTGAAATGTAACGTAGGATTTTAGGAAAACAATTAAGACAGCGTTTACCTAATTGTAAACACGATCAAATTGACAACATTTGGAAACAATAACTTAAAAAAATGGTCGATTTGAGGTTAGTTTTTTAAGAATCTGACAGTTAACGTAATAACTTTAACAATAATTGTTTTTACACTTTACACTTTCTACTTACTCACGTAGGTATATACTGCTTCATCACTTTGTAGTAAAAGATTTAAATGAGAAACCAATTTTTAAGTTGTTACCATCAACTTTTAATCAGAGGGTATTTAGTTACACGTCATCTGTCGTCAGTTAAAACCATCTTGACACAATTATGCCAACATTGCACCAATTACCAACCCAACCGGTGAAAATCTTTAGATATCTACCTAGGCAATTTAACGCAATTAATCAAATCAAAATCACTTAATCCTTTGTACATCACTTGCACTGCACTTGCACTTTGGGAAGTTTGTCAAAATTTTAGCGAAACCGACGTACCGACCGCTTACCTACTTACATCTAGTGTGCCATTTTTCCGCAGTACTTAATCAAATCCAGTTCCATGTTCATAATAACATCAAACTTTTTACCCTCATCCAACTGTTACGCTAATATCAATAAGAAAATAAAGACGTAATTTTTAGGGAAAAATTAAACAATTATTGGCTTTGTTAGGAAGTATAATTACAGAAAGGGTTGATGACAAGAGCGGATTTGACAAACTACCGCGCAAAAAATCTTACCTACTAGATCTAGATCCAGTTGATCGGCGTTAAGACGTTATTCGGTTTCACTTAAAACTAAAATCGGAAATATCGGCTAAAATTCGTCAAAAATACAGGTGTAAAGTGTTTTAATAGGGTAAGTTGGATTGTAATTGTGTTAACTTTCGGATGTTTGAAGATCTTCAATAAAATCTAACGTTAATTTTTTTGAAGGTTATTAACAAAGTTATTTATAGTTCGACCGAAATTGTCTAAGTATAGCCTGGTTTCATTGTTCCTATTATCACTCCACAACAAAGTTGATCAAAATCGCGTAGCTTTCGCAAAAATTCCCAAAGTTAGCGACAAGAAATAATTTATTGTTTATTAGTTTCAACGCACCTGTTGGGTTGGTAATTGGTGTGATGTTGGTACCTATAATTGCTTCAACGCCGTCTTTGATTGACTGATGACATGATACAGATTGCAGCTAAGTGCAGTTGATAATAACTTAAAACCGCGTTCTTCTTGTCTTTTTCGAAACAAAAACCGTGGAATAGTTATAGTAGGTAAGTGTGAGGAGAGTGATTATTGTTGAAGTTATTTTGTTCACTTCCTGGCTCTTCCTGAAAAGCGATTACAATTCGCTAATTTTGAAGGTTAGGTAATGTTGCAAATGTCGCCAGTAATCGCGATTACAATTAATTCCCGGGTATTAGGTATTATTCTTATTACGGTCTTGTATCGTGCTTAGTCCACAACCAAACACTTTTTTGGCAAAATTGAGATCAAAATTTATCAAGAGGTCACTGAACCGCAGCACCTTGTTAGGGTTAGGATTCAATAATTGCATCAAGGCGGCTTCGACTAGTGACATGCAATTACCGGGCGCTCTGGATTTTCAGTTAACAATAACTCCTAAAATGGATTTTATTTGATATTTTCGTTAAATGGAAGTAGACGACGTAATTTATTAATTCTTACTATTTTTTAGTGCAAATTAAGTTTTTATCCCATTTTTAGGTAAAATTAACTCAACAACTAAACTGGAGGAGAAAAGTTTGATAACTATAGAGCAAATTATTTATTAATTAGAGACCTATGCAATTAGCTTTTCTTAACCAAAATTTACTCAAATCACTGGAAGAAACAAAGCAATTGCAAATCATCCAGCGCCAAAATTTTGAATCAATATCTTTAGGGTTGGCAATCATGATGAGACAGATTCTAAGTCAAGAACTACTTCTGTAAATTTCCGTTGACGATGTTTCTTATTAAATTGTTAATTTTATATTTTTGTTATAGGTAACAGAACTTTTGGCACCTTTATTAGGTTCTTGAGAAAAACGGTGGAGGCACCAAAATTAAATACGTAAGTTGTAATTTATTGACGGGTTAAGTTTCGATCCTTAACAGTTAAGGAAGTTAAATATGTTTGATATTTTAAAGGTTGTTTAAATTTTTGTCTGGCCTGAGGGATTCTTGGATTTGATGAGGTGAATCAGATTTGGCACGATGGCGAGTCAATGACACAGCGCCGTTGAATAATTGAAAACCGCCAGCGCAACGATGTTGGATATTACTGGAGGTTTGTAATAATAGCAGATTGAGCAGAGAAACGACATTGTGGAAATTAAATTGCTTCCAGTAAAAACTGCAAGAAGGGAGGTCTGCGACTACATTTTTAACGCGGTACTAATGACGTAGCAGTACTACAATCCTCATGAATATTTCTCTGCAATATGTAGCGCCCGATAAATAATTGATAGTTAAAGGAACTACCTAGTCGTTTCTAATATAGGTAGAAGACGTTTTATCGAAATAGCCAATAGTGCACGAGAGAGCTTTTAGTCGTCCAGGTATCAATTTAGTTAATTGCACGTGTCTCTCACTTTACGAGAATAATATATACTTAGTTATTAAGCGTACAGTGTGGGTATCCTAACAGACGACTTTTACAGTCATCCATAATGGATAGGGGTAAATCACCAATACCGTCTCCCTGGCTTAATTGGAGTTAAAAAGGGTCGCCTTAATATTTGATGGAGCTTTAAACACAGCTCGATGTACATCTAGCTATATGACTTCAGCGTTTCTGAAACATTACCTATAGGAGGCTCTGGCGGCCAATGTTCGGTAATTATTAAAATGGAATGACAATGAACCGAAAAAGGGAAGGGGCCCTTTAATATTTCACACCGCAGGACCGGCGTTTCGCTGCAACTCCTGCAACCTCATGACGAAACTTTCCCCGGCAAATTAGCGGAAAGGTTCTTAATCAACCTCGAATACGCCTCTGTTTTTTGAGGGTCGCTCGTCGTGTCAGATTGACTAGGATTGAGACGCACCGGTCCATTTAAATATGTATTAAGAGTCCCCGCGTCCCTCAGACGTCTGGGGCAAAAATCGGTTTAATCACGGCGGCGTCAGTTAAAAGTTGGGGTGTTGCGGGGGTGAGAATCGATAAAAACGACTGATGAAACATTCATGAAAAAACCGGAAATTGACAAGCCAAATAAAAATGTCAATTTATTTTGTGCGATATTTTGCGCTTTATACGGAACTATGAACCAATTAAATTTTGTTGTTTTTTTTTTTGTTTGATGGAAAAGCGCGTGGGAAACTCGCCCCTATTTGGTCCCTGCACAATGATGGAGCGTGTGCGGCCGGGCCCGGGGGAGGCATTTTGATATCGCGCTCACACCCCCCGCCTGCAAACATGTAACTGTGTTAACTTCATTCTGCGCCATTTGTTTCAAACGCCAGGCTCTGTCAATTATTTAGGCTAGCGGTACGGGGTCTTTTTGCAGCAGAAAGTAATTGAAATGTTAAAAAATAGTAGGTAATATGAAAAGAGTGGGAAATTCTTAGTAAGAAGATAAATGGTGGAGGAGCCATAGGTAGGTATGCCTAACCCTTTCAGTTTGTTAATTGGGCCAACTTAGCGACGATCCGGGTCCGGTCTAAGGAGCGGCGGGGGCGGCGTGCAAGAATCATGAGCGACGCCGTAGATTGCGTGCGTCCCCTCTTCCACTTTTACATAATTTTGTTATTGTCCGGCGAATGGAGACCGGGTTCTGATGCCTTTACCCTGCCCCGTTACAATGTAAGAATAACAAATCTGCCGGCGGCGGTGGCGGCGGCTCTATTACCGGGGACGGCGAGTGAGCAGGGCGTATGAAAGTTTAAGCGGCCTCCTCGGGCTTCCCAGCGGCCGGTACTAAACTTTGATATTGTTTTATTTGCTGCCCTCTCGCGGGTCAAGCGCTAACTAAATTAGTTCCCTCGTCCGATTTGTATTCTGGTATTGCCCCGTGTTTTGTTATTGCTCCGGGAATTGGTAGTTTTCAGTAAGAAACGACTTTTCATCCGGACAAAGGCCGTATAACCGGCAGTCACGTATAACATTAAAGAGAGCGCACCAGCTGAATTCAATCTCGACGTTGTTACAAACACCGTAAAAATTTCGCAATTGAAGAGGAAAGAGGAAAAAAAAAACTTTTAATTATTCACTTGGCGTTGCGGAGGTGGCAAAGTGACTCGATAATTAATTTAGGAGGGCGTCAAAATATTTTTCTCTCTGTCGACGAGGAGTGGGGTACGGGGGTCGCACTTAAATCGAAATCTGGCCATTTCCATTTCGGCGAACAAAACATTGACGAAATGGGAAGTATATTTTTCTGTCGCATGAATAAAGAAACGGTTGTGATGACGTATGAAACTTTGTGCAGTTGTTGTCATCGGCTAATTTGTTCTATAGCACCAACAGCAAAAATGGGCAACTAATAATAGGTATAAGTACCTACATAAGTTAAGAATTGCTGAAAATATTATAAATTTATTGTTTTTCATAAAATGATAAAGAAAATCTATAACTTAGGACACAAATTTTTCAAATTTATACCAATTGGGATGGAAAAGAAAGTCAAAAATTTTGAAATCTTTGACATTGATTTTATGACTTAATCTGGTAGATTTTGGGCTGCTTAACACAAATCTGGCCGCGTAGTTTCCATGTGCAAATTGTACTTTTTGAGTTATGACGATTTAATGACTTTGATTCAAAATTTTCATCAAAATCGACCATAATCGCAAAATTCAACTTTCTTATTATAAGGTGTAGGTTTTCCATTCTTGCACCATTCGATAGCTTCTAAAATACGGACAAATTTAATGTAACTCGACACGATATAAGTGTCTCCATTCAAAAGCTACACGCATTTAAAAATTGGAAAAAAATTGACTTTAGTGGTTTTTAGAAGTTTACAAGAAATCTATCGGTTCTAGAGTCAAATTGAGTTTAAATTTGATTTCAGACAGGTCGATTACACAAGAAAACGTCAACTTCCAGACCCTTCTAGCAACGATGTCGATTTTAGGATTTTTTCGAATTTCTATCGATTGAGGTAGAAAAAAAAAGTCGAAAATATTGAAATTTTTTTCATCGATTTTATGACATATTCTTGTAGATCTTAGTCCGCTTAATACGAATCTGGCAGTAGTTTCTTTGTACAAGTCGTACTTTTTGAGATATGACGATTTGAAGACTTTGGTTCAAAATTTTCATCAAAATCGACCAAAATCGCAAAAATTAACTTTTTTATTATAAGGCGTAGGTTTTCCATTCTCGTACCATTCGATACCCTTTGAGATAGGAATAAATTTAATGTATCTGGACACGATATAAGTGTCTCCGTTCAAAAGCTACAAGCATTTAAAAATTGGAAAAATATTGACTTTAGTGGTTTTTAGAAGTTTAGAAGAAATCTATCGGTTCTAGAGTCAAATTGAGTTCAAATTTGATTTCAGACAGGTCGATTACACAATAGAACGTCAACTTTCAGACCCTTGTAGCAACGATGTCGATTTTAGGATTTTTTCGAATTTCTATCGATTGGGGTAGAAAAAAAAAGTCAAAAATATTGAAATTTGTTTCATCGATTTTATGACATATTCTTGTAGATTTTGGTCCGCAGTAGTTTCTTTGTACAAGTCGTAGGTACTTTTTGAGATATGACGATTTGAAAACTTTGATTCAAAATTTTCATCAAAATCGACCAAAATCGCAAAAATTAACTTTTTTATTATAAAGCGTAGGTTTTCCATTCTCGTACCATTCGATAGCCTTTGAGGTAGGGATAAATTTGATGTAATTGGACACGATATATGTGTCTTCGTTTAAAAGCTACAAGCATTTGAACATTGGAAGAAAATAGATTTTGGTGGTTTTTGGAAATTTACAAGAAATCTAGCGATTCTACAGTCAAATCGAGTTCAGATTTAATTTCAGAGAGGTCGATTACACAAGAAAACGTCAACTTCCAGACCCTTGTAGCATCGATGTCGATTTTAGAAATTTTTCGAATTTCTATCGATTGAGGTAGAAAAAAAAAAAGTCGAAAATATTGAAATTTTTTTCATCGATTTTATGACTTAATCTAGTAGATTTCGAACCGATTAATACGAATATGGCTGTAGTTTCCATGAACAAGTCGCACTTTTTAAGATATGATTATTTGAATGTTCAGCTTTCTTTACTTTTTACGCCCATTTCTTTTGAATCATCTGAGAGTATCAAGTTAAGACTCACGTCACATCATAATGACGCGGCAAACCCTCAGGAGCGGTTTTGGCGCCGTAGCTAATTTTTCCAGATTTACCCCTTAACGGAGCGCGTTAATTTACCTACCCTCTGTTCTTCGTCCCACCTCTCGGCTCTTATCCAGTTTCCCCCTTTCTTATCCCGGCAGCGCGTTTTAATCAGTTCGGTCGTCGCATTGAAGAGGAACCCGAAGCGGACGTAATGGTCGTAAAAATTATCACTTAATTACCTTTAAAATTTTATTATGATTTGTTCCCCTTATCCGATTCAAATTTAAGTAACTTTACTCAGAAAACTGACAAATTAGTGAACATCTTTCGACTAAATTACCATACATTATTGCCGATGCAGACGGATTTTACGGCTCACAATTTTTCTTGGCGGCTCCGACACAAGACCCGCCAGGAATCCCGATAATTGGCGGTTTTCTGGAAATCGCCACAATACGAGGGCAAATTACCTAACAATTCGGTGGCATAATTGAAACGACGATTCGAAAAGATTGCGGCGAAAAAACAACACGAATTATTCACAGATATTCCGTTTTGACTGTCGGATTAAGCGGTTTGGGTCAAAAAATCAAATCTACACAGGGTGTGCCAAAATGATACCGCTCCTGCTACCACATAATTTCTTCATCCGACGGTGCAATATTGCATCGAGATAAAGTTTCTTCAATCGTTTTGTCTTTTTGGAACAGCCTGTATCTCACTGGTCTATAATAATACCATGCGGGTGTATGGTGTATTTTTAGGTGACGTGTAACAACATCAGCCTGCGCTGATGAATTATGGAACGGGAAGCCGCCTCCGAGACGGATTGACTCGAAAAAGCTCAACCCATTAAAACGAGTTGCTCAATTATTCAAGGGGGGAAACATAAAGAAAATTACATTATGAAAGAGCGTAATTCATTTATTAATCAGTTGAACCGACTGCAAAAACGGGGGTGGGTGTTACTGAACGGAGGCGGCTGGAACAGACATCTGCACAATCTCAAGCCTCGATAACACCCATCAACAGGCCAAGTTGGCCTAAATTAACGACATGTTATTTCGTCCCCTACCAGATCATTCGATGTAACAAAATAACAGAATCCATTAAACCGGAGTCCAATTTGAATTTGTGTTGTGTCCCAAATCTGAGTTGCTATAGAAACGGTGCTTCCGTGGCAACTCAGATTTGTGACCGGCGCAACTTAACTGTAGGTACAGTGACGAGCAAAATTTGCCCATCCTACCGAATGGAGTTGGTTTACACCGGGAAAAAACATCGTGCCTAATTTTTTGCTCGCCACTGTACAGCAGTTGTATAGTTGTCCGTCGTCACATGACCCTTCTTCCGCATCCACTGCAGATCTCTCGTGGACCGCACCGGTCCGATTGTGTATTCCGGCAACGTATTGTTCTCCGGCAGTCGTTCCGTTGTTTTATCAGCCGCCGCCGCCCGTCTCGCAGCTCACATGCGGTTGGTCGTCGGGCCATAGCTCACCGGGGCGCCCGTTGCGCACCTAAAAACCATCCGTCTTTCTCTCTCTCGCTGGCGCAAATCCCTTATCGCCCCTGCTCGCGATCTGATTGCCGGTCTTTCGTCTTTGTCGACGTCACATCAATTTTTCAAACATGGCGCGCGGCACAAAACAAATGAGCAACACGCCAAATTGGAGTGTAAGAAATAGCGGTTAGCTTTTGTTTTATGCGATGCCAACTGCCGCGCTATTGTTATGTTTAAGGGTTTTTATAAATCTTTGAACGGACACTGAATTGTTCCGATATACTACTCTGGCGGCCGACGGCCTGAAGGGGGTGGCTTTTTATTACCGCGCGGCGCACCACCCGAGAGGGCGGACGGGCCGCTAGATCACATCACTCTCCGTTCGCGTTTACGACGGTCGAGAAGGCGGAATGCATAAACGGCGTCGCGACGTTGGCGTTGAACCAAATTGGCAATGACAGGGTTTGAGGAACGTAACGCCGCGACGCCGGCCGCCTTAGCTGCAACTGCACCATCATCCAGGCGCCTCCTACAGGCCGGGCAAGATTGACGGCTGATTGATGGTTTGGGATCTAAACGCGCCCATCAAAGATCTGGCAAATTTTTCCAATTTAGTATTTTTTTTTCTATATGATTTCAAATTTACTCCCGAATTTCAAATTTAATCAGGAGAGCCGAATCTATAATTAAACGACATTCTGGCCGTTCTAGCACTAATTTGGAACTTTTTCAAATTTAGTTCTTCTAAGCGGCAACCGAATTAATTGTGTTGTTACGTTAAATATGTTAAAAAAAAAATTGCATGTTGGTACAGTGGCGAACAGATAAAAGTTTACGAGTTTTATAACAAATTTTGCTGGAAATGATACCGTGTAGGTATGCAATGTAAAAAACTTTATTGACAGATTTTTTGTCACTTACACAAGCGAATAGGTAGCATGCTGGTGCTATAATTTTTTGTTGATGGTCAATGAACTCCACGGGCTTTCAAAAATGAGTAGATTGCGGAAGAACTGCTTTCGAGAGTGCGTTCAGCTCAACTCGCTCTATTTAATTTGCAGAAATGTCAGCGGGTGTGTTGATTAGGGCCGTCTTGAGCTTTTAATGGGCCACTCTGTAGAATGACGAGCCCAGGTCGTTTGGTTGCCGTCAGCTCGGCTGCAAATTACGATTTAATCCCGGTCGTCGAGCGATAAAATAAATAACAACAAAAACCGCTAAATTGCCTACGAAAGCGTCGTCGTCCCCTCGTTTAACCTCCTCTAAATGTCATCCGGCCAGAGAACAACAAAAACGATAATTGTGGATATCGTCTGTTCGCTCGCCTCTTATGCCTCCTCCACCATCAAGACCGCCATATAATCGACCATTATATCATTTAGGTGCATTCGTACTGTAATCAAACCCTAATAACAAGTGCAGCGGTTCGGCCGGAGCAAAAACCATCACGTCTCCACACTTTTAAAATGTCATTAGAAACGTTTATATACCGACCGTATTTAGAGCCGAGCCTTGTTATTTACAAAATGCCACGATATTTATCAACCGTCGTAATTCGATCGTTTCTCAAAATGATGGTCGAAAGAAAAGCGCCGTTTTTCCCGGTAATTAATCATCGGTCATCAGGCATGGCGGCCGAGATGATGATCTCTTTTGCAACGATGATGCCCAATTAAACGGAGTCGATGGGATAGGTACCGCTCGCCGGTCTTTACGACAATATTCGAAATAATTTCGAGTTAATTACGTGACGATAAGGCCGGTCCGTTTCACAGAAGCGATTACGGGCCTCCGGACGCATCGCGAGGAAACATCTCGAACCGCCTCCAGGAGCCGCTCATCTCGACGTTTTACCTAAAAATTAACCGCTGCGAGGCCGGGCAGCGCGACTTTTTGTCGTCTCTCCGTTCCAATTTACGTCGAATTAAGGTCCATAAAACATATCAATAAGAATCATTAGACTTGTTCGGACGCAATAAAACGGAATATTTACAGTCGTCACACATTTAATTCCTTAATTACATGTACCCATTAATTAATTCGCGGTAAGGCAGTTAATTTGACTAGCGTAATAAATCGGTGATTGGGAGCCGGAGGGGGTTATCTCTGGACGATTTCTGGGTAACTCGGTAGCTGGGGCGATAAAAAGCGTCGTTAAAACTGGTTGAACTACAATTTTAAATCGCTCCATGCGGCCGTTAAATCCCCACAGAATTTTAAGTATTTTATATTCAAAGGAGAACGTTTTATTACGTGTCTCTAAGTATTTGGGCTTTCGACTGCCGCCGTTAATTGTGGCGGCTACCGGCCTCCAAAGGGACGAGCACCACCGAGACGGACCACCGGCCTCAACGTACGAGGCCAGATTCAAAGTTTATTAAAGTTGCCGCCAGATGGAAGCACCAGCAAACTATTTTTTCGACATACCCTTCCAGGTCTGTTCCGTCAAGCAGTCCAAACTCTATTGCCAACATCGACCTCTGAGTGTCAAAAAAAATTACTTTAAAGTTACCAAAGTTTTATTTCATGCAACTGAAAACCGTATTGAACCCCAAGTGACAAATTGAAAATTGACCCCGTTATTTCGAAGAACCATAATTAACTTCTCTGCTTTAAAAAGCTTTGAGGTAGGTAACTGAAAATTACTGCTATCAGTACTACCTCCACTTAAGTAGAGGGTAATTATTTTCAAAAAGTTACAATGTTGCTGACAAAATAATTACTTCAAATTGCAGACAAAAAAGAAGCGACCCTCTCATGTAGTTAGTTACCTACTTTGACTAAGTTCTAATGGATATTCTAATAATACGAGGGTGCCTTGATAAATTCTTAACCACCTATTGTATTAACAGGTGTAATTAGCAATGAGAGGCATGGGGTCTTGTTGTCGTCTTTGGCATTTCCAATTGGGGGCGCCTGAAAGATTGGCCGCTGATTAAATAATTGGGCACCTTGATGTTGGCCGGAGTTACGACGGGAGGAAGTTGATGATGAGTTCCCGTTAAACGGATCAAGCCACCCTCGAAATTTTGACAGCATCTGGTAGATTTCGATGCCATTAACGAATATGAAAGTTTGCGGGCGTCACGTTGGCTAAACGTTATAGAAGAGAGAAAACCAACGGGAATTAAAACTCCTGAGGGGGTCTCAAAATTTACGTTATTATTAACCGCACTGTCCCGAAAGCGAAATTTCCATGCAACAAATTTGGCATCTTCGCCCATATAATTACGGCAATTTTCTCCAGGTCGTTGTCGTCGCATGAAAGACGAAAACAATTAAGGTTTGCATCGGAGAGTCTATTGTTGTAACCCATGCACTCCACATCTGGTACCTGACGTTTTTCAATTAAGCCCCATACAGAAATTGATACATCGTCATCACGGTTACAGAAAAACAAAGTGATGCGTGCAGAAATTGCACATCCGCCAAAGACGTCTGTTATTTTAACGGTAGCTCTCACGAGCAATTCTTCAATTTAAGTACACGTTACGGGGAGCCGCGGGGCCCCCGAAATTTTCTCCATATCCGCAACAATTAACCGTGTCATTAATTATTGGAATTATTCGAATTTCAGTTGGTGCTGACGTGCAATTAGACAACAACATCAACCGCCTGATCAATTTACTGTTACGGAATAACTGGGTCAAATAGCCATTGTTGCTGTTAATTGCGATTAATTGCCCGGCTCGACAACCTCCTCACCCCTTCACCCGCCACCGATTTTTCAATAGCTGCTCACCTGCAACGCGGGGGAGGGCGGCGGCAATTCGAATCCAAACGTTGTAATAACAGCGCTTTTGGTCGCTGCCTCAAACTTTTTCAAATTAATATTAAATTCATCCAGCCAGCCTTGGCGAGCGAGCCAGCGCTCCTCAAACTGTCCCAGAAATGACGCAACTTTCACAATATTTGAGCTACGAAAAGTTCGAGTGACCCGTGATATACCTACCAAAGTGTTGCACTTTTCTTTTCAAAACAACTGATTTTTAAGTTAAAGTTATTTTTCATTAACAAAATACAGTCATATTAAGACTGGAAGATGAGATTGCAAAGTGTTATGTTAGAAATTGTGCACCAATTTAAAGATTAGGGGCGACAACGCCGAACCTGGAACCGCCACAAATGGCGGAGGCGCCGGGTGAATTTGAACTAAAAATATTAGAATCTCAAATAGGCGCAGATGAACCGGAGGTTCTCACTGTCATTGCTTTTCTTAATGTCAAAATGGTCTTTTTTCTAAACAAAAGTTTGAAGTTCCGAAATAATTAAAGAAAATATTGTTATAAACTTAATTCTTTTTCTTCTTCTTGTGTGCATTTAGTTGGCGGACTTGGTGGAGCGTCGTCTGAACCACCGTTTGGGAAGCGCTGATGGCGAGATAAATGATCACGTAGCCAATTATGCAGGTAGAAAACAATTGAAAACCGGCCATTACTGCGTTTGAATCGTCTCGACGGCACGATCTCGATGGGTGAAGGAAAACCTTTGCTGGCGTTGTACGTCATACCGTGTTTTCCTTTGTCTTTTGTGTATCTGGAAAATTACGTGGCGCCTTTTGTCGCAAAATTTGCGAGACGCCATACGTCTTAATTGCTTCAACGAGCTTCTCCGGTCTGCTTGACCGCCACGAGATTCCTGAGATTCCCTAGGATGCGTCATCTTCACGGATTTGCATCCGAATACCGGATCGCAACGACTACACGCTTAATGTGGAAGATTAGGTGAAACCTTTTCGAACTCGCTATAATGTCTGTCCGATTATGCCTAAAAGCAATTGCCTATTAATACTATTTAAACGTCGCGGGACACATTTGTTATAAAACACGTCTCGAGCGACCAGTTCGCCCCATTTCGGGGGTTCTAGCTACCTACCCTGATTATTAATCGGAAAGTTTCTCAGAAAATTTCCGAGCAATTGGGGGTTGCGGGCAATTCTCGGCCCGCCACTATGCCCAATTTTTGTCGACTCCTGATATTCGTCGAGTCGAGGTTGGCCGAGCGAGTGCGGTGCTGACTTGGTTCGATTTCTCCGCTGAAAAGCGAGAATGTCGTCTCTAATGCATTTTGCTTGTAGGCGATTATTAATCTTGAAGTGTTTAAAGTTAACAACATGGCTACATCGTTGTTACAGTGTCGTTATAATACTCGGACGTTTTATTAAGTGATTTCGCATTTTATTGCTGAAATGTGCTGAAATTTTAGCCTGACGGACGATTTCAGCTATTCCATTACTCCGGAGCACGTCGACGATTTTAATGGACGCCTCGGCGTTAGGCGCTGCCCCCGATAATTTTAATTGCTGATTAATGAGCCGTTCATTAACTTTCCAGTTGATACTTTCATTTTTCGAGAAACCAACCCGAATCTGCGCGGCCGGTTGCATACAGCTTCAGCGAGAATGTGACAACAAGCTAAAGTCAGTAGTAGATCTTTAATAAAATCTATAATAAAATTTAAAAATTGTAGATAAAAGAATTGCCAAAAATAACTACAGAATGTTCTTATCAAATAGTATAATAGAGGAAATATTGTTGCCGCAGCAGGTTTCCTGTACTTTTACCTGTCCGCAACAAGGACGGTGCCGCTTGAAAAATAGTGGGCCCGAAAAATGATTGACAGGTCTGCTTTTAGTTGAGGCGAGCTCTAGATGGCGCAAACGTGCAGATATCGTGTTTTGAAATCATCGTTGGCCACTATCATGAACGAAGATTTTGACTTGAACGGCAACAGCACTGCCCTCTAGTAGCTAGAAGCCAAACTGTCTCCAATTAAATGGTCACAAACTTCTGTAATACCAGCACCTATAGCATGGACTTTAGCGCCGGTCTTTCTAACTTCTAATAATTGAGCTTTTTAATCAAATTTTTTGCTTAAATATTATAAATATTTGGTAAATAAATTTTATTAGAAATTTTATAATTAATAGTTTCAAAGGGCCGGCTTAGTTAATCAATGCTACAACAAAAATTTAAGTTTTGAATTTAGTTTTTTCTTAATTTTGATTTGTCTTACCAACTTTTTTTAAACAACAGTTAATTCTATTTTTCTGAAATGTCCTTACAGTTATTTAATTTCTTGAACAGAAAACTGTAATTGCTCGGTGACTTTGTCGATTTGTTATTTCAAATGGTAGGTGTAATACCGGCGCTTACGCGGTCGTCACAGTTACACCTTTCAACTAGAGAGGGCGCTGCTACTTTCTGCTAAATAAATTCGGCACTCCCCGCTTTTCAACCCTAATAATTTTTCAATTTTCTTCCCCAACTTTGCCTTAAATATCCGCCAAATTTATTTTCAGTTCAACTAATTTTTTGCTAAAGATACCGCGCGGAAGTCGATCGTTTCGCGGGGTTTCCTGTCAGGTTCTGCGATTATTCCTGTCGCCGGACGAGGGTGCTCGATTTGCCGGGAAAAACGAGGCGACGCTTTTTGGCCTGCCGCGATCCATCAAAACCTCAAGCAGTCCATCAAATTCTCAATTATATCTATCAAACACCCACGTGAGTCCTCCACCACGTTCCTGACGACGATACCGTCGCTAACTCCGTCTCTCTTTACCACCCAGAAACAAAAGAATCACACCTAAACATGGCTTCCTACATGGCAACGCCATTCAGGTGTTCTAGATGGTGTTTTTTTTTTCGCCATCGATGCGACTGCCCTCTGCCCACCCAATAAGTGAGTCGCTTGAAACAAATGCCGACACCTTGTAAAGAAACGGGCTGTTTCACAACCGAACTACCTACACTCTCGAGGAATGACAACTATTTTGTTTTTGTCCCTCCCATCAATCCTTTTTAGAAACCGTCAATTTCCGACGGTGATTAAGATTCGTTTTTAGACAAATCGTTGATGATGGTCAAGAGGGTGGAGGGGCTGAATTATGGAAAAAATTGAAAAATCGCCGAAGTGGCGTAGCGGCGCTGTTTGATGAGATGGCGTCGTCGTCGCCGACACGTCGGGTGTTAATTGGATTATCGTCGGGCGCGTTGTGAACGGACCACACGTTTTCTGATCGTCTTATTGTGTCGGTTGGCGGTATCGGCGGTAATTAGTTACCGTATAAGGCATCACAAAGGGACCGCCGCGCGAGCCTGTGCCCCCTCCGCCCCGCCCATCCGACCTCAAACAGACCGCCTCGATGGTCCGGAGGATGCTAGATTTATTGACGATTATCAAAACTAATTTAGGCTTTGATCTTTGATATAACAATTATGTATTAGGTGCTCTGCACAGCGGATTAATTACGCGGTTCCCAAGCTCATTGCGCCATCAAACGGTGATGGGGTCCTTTATTTCCTTCTTGGTTTTGGAGTCTTTGTAAGTGCGGCACCGATTACGTTCTATTTTGATCCAACTCAAGTAGCCTGCATGGATCATTGCGTCTTCAGATCCAATTTGCACCATCATCGTCATCTAGAAATTTGAAACTTTTACCTTGTGGATCATTGACGTCTTGTAGACAAAATTCCTGGATTTAATGCCAATAATACTTTGAATAAAATGCCAACTTAATTTATGTCATCATCGCTACAATAGGTAGGTAAATGCTTGCACTTATATTATTTTTGTCAGATTGTTCTAAGCAAAATCGTGGGTTGTAATAAAAACGTTCATAAAAAAGTATTTAATATAGGACAAGTCGCAAAGACAATGAAAATAGTTTTTTGATAGTCGGAAAGATTTAAATTATGTTGCAATTTTATCATTAGCCTACAAAAAGCAGAGCATTAATGGAGGACAAAAGTGGTTAAATTAGGGTCATTTGGGATCTTAACTGGAAGTCTTATCAAAAAATCTTTTGGAACAGCAAAGTGTAGGTACCTATAATACCTACTTCCGTTATAGAGTTAAGGAGCCACCAACAATAATCATTAGACGACTCATGTTATAAAAGCAAAATGGTCGGTATTAGTACCTAAAGCGAATCAACAGGAAGAACTATATTAAAAGATTTAAAAAATGCACCAAAAATTTTTTCTAATAAAGCCAACTAAGTGCCAAAGCTCAAACTGAAACATTTTTTTTTCTTTCCAATGCAGCAAAATAAAAAAAACTCACATACCTACTAGGTAACCAGTAACCACCTAATATACAGTTTTTTTCATTTTGGTGCATTGGATAGAAGGCATTGACAAGAGCAATCCTCGATGGTGGATGTTTCACGTACGTTGACTCGGAAGTCCTTGTCGTTTTTAGTTAACTAGAAAGAAACGATTGACAGAACGTCATTGTGTTGTACCTGCTGTAATTTTTTAACATTTTTATAACTGCATGGGTATAGATATAAAGAAATAAGAAGTTGATTGGTCTACCATAGAGAAGAACGTGAAAGAAACGTTGTTTCAAATTTAGTATAGCGATATACCTACTATTTTGTTAATTTTGATAAGGATTTTGAACTTAAAATTGTCTTTGAAGGAGGCATAACGTTCCAGACGGCCGTAGACTATTGCTTAATCACCCCATAGTCAATTTGATGTTAAAAGTCTAAAAAATCTATTTATTTTTTCGTTGTGATCACTAAACTTATATGGATTATGGCAAGTGGTTTGGCAGTCTAGAGAGTCTACAAATTCTAGTAGGGATTAGGTACAATAACCACAAGTCACGCTTCTGCTATCTTGGAACTTGAAATGAATTATTGTTTGTACGGTTATGACGAGATTTAATCTTTGACAGCTTATTTCTTATTTGCATACATACTTACCATACTAAATGACTTCCTTTGAGTCAATGAAACAGGACATTGTCGAGCGTTAAGAAGTAGAAACTTTTAACTTACAAAGTACTTATAAGTATTACAAACCAATGTTCTAAAATTTGTTTGTCAATATTGACGCACCTAAACATATTTGGGTTTATATCATTCACTTGCATAATATTTTTTGGGTTATACCTGTAATTACCTACATAGATTAATTCATCATTTAACAAAATATAAATTCCATCTGAGGGTCCCAAAATTTGGCAGAAGAGGGTTTTACGACACGTAGTCAAATGTTTGTTTTTATCAACTTGATCGCCTCTAAAAATTCTATATTTGTAGTTGAGATAAATTTTTTTATTTTAAAAATCTTTTTTATAGGCCTACACAGTTTCTGAAAAGCAAACTTTTTGCTCGCGGACATCAATAATATTTATATGCGCAGTCTAAAGTTTGACGATTAAATAAGAAAGGAACTAATCTCTTACTGTTGTCAAAACATATCTCGATATAACAATTATACATACGATTTTATAATTCTCTCATAATATTAAGTATCTACTTACCTTACTTAGGTATACCTATGTAATAACTTACATAATAATTACTTTCAACTGCTGTTTTAATTTTTAATTTCTTGTCGGTCTTCAGTCACCAAACTGTTTTTATTTTTTTAAACCCAAACTGACAATTGCTACCTACCTATTTGGTGGTAATGATTATTAAAATTATTGTGACTAGTTCAAAACTCTTCTTGGATCACTGTGCATGATCGTGAATATCAGGCAAATGTGTATCGTACGCTAATCAAATTTTTTTTTTAAGAAAAACTGATTTAGGTACGGCCATTAGATATTAATTAACACAAAGATGTGAAAAAAATCGATAAGAAAATTTTTTGTGTTTCTAATGTCATCCAATTTGCAACGTAGGTATAGGTAGGTACTTGGCAATTAGTCTTCATCTTTTCGTTTGTTCTGTTAGGTAAGATCTAATTGGTTGTTCGACATTATTAGTAGAGGTAAAAGGAAGAAAAGTTTAATTTCTCCGCCGCTAATCGAAGTCTCAGTAAATCGCAGTTACTTCATTACCGCTTTCTCCCCACAACAGGACTTCTCGTTTAATCTTTCTAATAATGGCTACTTTACCAACCTACCAGCGACCAATAACGTAATGAATCGTTATGCACGTCATCCAACTATGTACATATATAGACGCTTCTTGTTCTTGTATTAAGTAATTGTCCGTCTCATTAGATAAAAGCGATCAAATTACTTCTACACCTCTATTAGGCTAATTGTAAATGTACACCAATTAAGCGATGCGAGTCGAGCTTTTTCACATTCACCGCGACCATCTAAAACCCGAAGACCCCATCAAGCAGCAACAAGAGAGGAAATCATATTAACTCGCTGTATTAACACTTTTTTGGGCGGTTCCTCTGAACTTGTTTGTTAGTTTTAAACTTTACCTAATTATATTTACGCTTCAATTATCACCAAGAAAGAACAAACACTTTTTAGTGGTCGTCCTAAAAAGTATCAATCTCTCAAACAAACGTCGACGATTAAACGGGATTTTTTGACCCCATCACGTCAGAAACTGACCTTTCGTCGGATCTTCGCTAATGACCTGGCGATCCCAATTAATTTCTCCATATACTTATAGGACCAAAGTTGGGTTACGTCACGTTAGATGGGAGAACTTGAGCGAAAAATGGTGTTTTTTGACCCGTCGAATTTCGGTTGTGGGTGCTTGGGTAATTAATTTTTGTGTGAAAACGCGGGCGCTCTCGCTGCACCTGTCTTCGTCGGACAATCAAAAGAAATCAATTTGAGCCCGAAATTACACAAATACTAAAACACGGGTCGGTAGTAAAACGCTACCCCGAGGTACCCTTCACCGTTTTTAACGCGTCTTCGGCACCGAAATTACAGGCCCCAAATATCAACCGGTAATTTGAGTAAAGGCTACTCATCGTCCACGGCCCGGCCCTGCTCCTTCCCCTTTCCGATAATTTGCCATGATACAGCTAATTTTAATTGCGCCTCGGCCTAATGCCCGCCGTCTATTAATTTTTTAATTATACTGATTAAATCGCCGTTTTCTACCCGGCCAGTATTAATTAGATATTCGTAAAGGGCCACCCGTGCACAATAATAACCACTTTAAATTACTTATTCGAATTCATTAAGGAAATGTGGAAATTTTCGAAAGTCGCGCGCTCCCTGGATATGTGACGTCACCGAGGTGGTGCTAATCACGTTCGACCGTCGTTGGCGGTTGTTCGAGAGCCGCGAGATGGCCGCCGATCCATTGAAAGTGCGCCGTAAATTACCTGGCAGTGTTTTGTCACGGGAACAATTGGTCTCACACCTAGCCGCCTTTGATGTTGCCGACGCATAAATCTAGCCACTTGCCTAATGAAAGGCCGTGACGTCACTCGGGGCTATGCGAGGCCGCCCGCGATCTCGCACCGCGGTAAGTGATCGCTGATTTATCGATTTGGCCAACGATCGGCCATTAGCGGGGTGCCATACAGGACCGGCCAACCCGGCCACCACCACCAGCCGTTCGCTCCATACAATCACCTTTCGTTGGAATAAAGACGTCTTGCTTTTTTTTACTGGACAAGTTACATCTTGAAATTCAAAAAAATCGAAATTGAAATCAAAGAGAAATTTGAATCTCGAAAAACTACGCTAAAGATGGCGAAAATTAAAACCAACATAAAATAAATCAAATACTGGTGACGTCATAAACTTCTTGAAATCATAGTTGAACCAAGAATAGTTAGATGGCGTGCAAGCATCAGCCTACTCACCTTTGAATTTCTGCTTATTCACCAGAGATCCTTCCTTCAGATTTTTTCCGAAGTTGACAACAGCAATTTTGACAGTTGAGTGAAATCGAGGGAAAGAGGTGGGAAATAGGGAAAGGTGGGATAGGGGGGAGGTGAGATAGGAGGGGAGGTGGAAAGTGGGATGGGGAAGAAATAAAAACTTTCCTGTACTCCCTGTAAGTTTCTTAATTGCATTTCTTTGTGGTTCCGTTTCCATCACCTGGGCCTTGTGCGATTTGGAGAGGAACGTCGCGAAAATTTACGACTTCTAAACCAGTGACGTAAATTATTCGAATAGTGACGTGACAGGTAGTAAAATCCGGAGAGACAGTAAATTAAAAAGCAATCAAACCCGTCAAACTGCCCGGGTCAAGCGACATTGTCGCGGCATTAATCAGGAATTAATCAGGGGAGTTCGGGGGGCGCTAACCCACCTATTTTCATAAATTACGATTAGCTCCCGCTTTCTAATTAAATTTATAACAAAAAAAAACGAAACGACCCGAGTTAAGTCGAAATTTATGTCCGGTCTACCGGTCACTAGCCGAACATATCTTAAAATTTAAGTACGTTACGGGATACCGTCAAAAACACCGCGTCAGGACCAGTTTTGTTTTTCCATTTAAATGCTAATTTATTTCGCGCATAATTAGCGTTAACGAGTGTATATTAAATTTCGGGGTCCCTCCCCCTTCCCGAGTCTCTCGCTGTCTTCGATCAATTGATTCGCGTGACGTCGTCCGCGATCGACTGACGTGAGAGGATTTAAGGGTGGTCCCCATTTCGGCGGTGTTTTATATCGCGATTAGAGATGGGAGCCTGTCATTAGGCCGGGATAACGACATAACTAGACAAATGGGCACGAGTTGATCGGCTCAAATTATACCCTCGAGCCGCTCTCTAATTTGTGCGCCGCGAACACCTACTGACTGGACGGCGGCGGGTTTCGGGTTTTTCGGACACGGACTCGGGGGTCGGACGGGCCCACCTCAAGCCTCAAATTAAAAATAGCGCCAGTCAGGGCCTGGATGTCGTGAGAACTCGGGATGTTTTCTTAAGAAATTGCGTGTGAGGACGGAAGATAGAGTAATTTTAGCCTGAAACGGCGTGCATGGCATACCTTTCATGCGGCGAAATTTTTCTAATTGAGTTGTACCTATTTGAGTGCAGACGCAAGGGCAAGAATTGTTAGCTCTAATAACGATCACAGGTGGCAGCGAAATAAATAACAAGTAGGTACCTAATTGGAGAAAAGTTCAAAATTTTGAAATAACTTGCCAACATTGCTGTTGTCTATCTGCAGAGGTTTGATTTATTATGATGGCATCACTAATGCCGGCACCATGGTATATTGCATAGATATTGCTCTTCGTGTCCATGAAAATTAAGTTATCTGAATGGTGGCGACTAGTGGAAATGTGATGGTCTTTTTTCATTTAATCAAATCTTAATTTCGTGATTAAAATGCTAGCCGCTGTTTTAATACACTTTGGTCTTTATGTTGATTTCAAACTAAAAAAATTTGAAGATGATGTAAGAAAACTCAATTAAACTTATTATGATCGAGCCATCACGCTTTGTCATTTTCATAACTAACTAGAATCTTCATTGCATGTTGACACGCGATATCTTTGAATTGGTCCCCAGCTAACAGATGTCTCTATTGATGATACAAAGAAATTGATTGCTGTGGTAATACCTATTTAACTTAACGAATAGTACCTATTCAAGTCATCATCAGGACGAATTAGATCTTTGGCTACAGTAAGATAAAATTTCGAAAAGTAAGAGTCAGTTCGGATTTAATTTCAGAGAGGTTGATTACACAAGAAAACGTCAACTTTTAGACCCTTGTAGCAACGATGTCGATTTTAGAATTTTTTCGAATTTTTATCGATTGGGGTAGAAAAAAAAGTCGAAATTTTTTTACATCGATTTTATGACATATCTTGTAGATTTTAAACCGTTTAACACGAAAATAGCTGTAGTTTTTTTGTACAAGTCGTACTTTTTGAGTTATAACGATTTGAAGACTTTGATTCAAAATTTTCATCAAAATCGCCAAAATTGCAAAAATGCACTTTCTTATTAAAAGGCGCAGGTTTTTCATTCTTACATCATTCGATAGCCTCTGAAATACGGATAAATTTTATGTATCTTGACACGATATAAGTGTCTCAGTTCAAAAGCTACAAGCATTTGAATATTGGAAAAAAATTGATTTTAGTTGGTTTTTAAAAATTTACAAGAAATCTATTGGTTCTAGAGTCAAATTGAGTTCAGATTTGATTTCAGAGAGGTCGATTACACAAGAAAACGTCAACTTCCAGGCCCTTGTAGCAACGATGTCAATTTTAGGATTTTTTCGAATTTCTATCGATAGGGGTAGAAAAAAAAAGTCAAAAATTTTGAAATTTTTCACATCGATTTTATGACAAATTCTTGCAGATCTTGGACCACTTAACACGAATCTGGCCGTAGTTTCCCTGTACAAGTCGTACTTTTTAAGTTATGACGATTTGAAGACTTTGATTCAAAATTTTCATCGAAATCGCCCAAAATCGCAAAAATCAACTTTCTTATTAAAAGGCGTAGGTTTTCTATTCTTGCACCATTTGATAGCCTCTGAAATACGGATAAATTTTGTGTATCTCGACACAATATAAGTGTCTCCGTTCAAAAGCTACAAGAATTTGAAAATTAGAAAAAATAGACTTTGATGGTTTTTAAAAATTTACAAGAAATCTATTCGTTCTATAGTCAAATTGAGTTCAGATTTGATTTCAGAGAGGTCGATTACACAAAAAAACGTCAACTTCCAGGCTCTTGTAGCAACGATGTCGATTTTAGGATTTTTTCGAATTTCTATCGATTGGGGTAGAAAAAATAAGTCGAAAATTTTGAAATTTTTTACATCGATTTTATGACAAATTCTTGCAGATTTTGGACCACTTAACACAAATCTGGCCGTAGTTTTTTTGTACAAGTCGTACTTTTTGAGTTATGACGATTTGAAGAGTTTGATTCAAAATTTTCATTAAAATCGACCAAAATCGCAAAAATCAACTTTTTTTATTAAAAGGCGTAGGTTTTCTATTCTTGCATCATTCGATAGCCTCTAAAATACGGATAAATTTGATGTATCTTGACACGATATAAGTGTCTCCGTTCAAAAGCTACAAGCATTTGAATATTGGAAAAAAATTGATTTTAGTTGGTTTTTAAAAATTTACAAGAAATCTATTGGTTCTAGAGTCAAATTGAGTTCAGATTTGATTTCAGAGAGGTCGATTACACAAGAAAACGTCAACTTCCAGGCCCTTGTAGCAACGATGTCGATTTTAGGATTTTTTCGAATTTCTATCGATAGGGGTAGAAAAAAAAAGTCAAAAATTTTGAAATTTTTCACATCGATTTTATGACAAATTCTTGCAGATCTTGGACCACTTAACACGAATCTGGCCGTAGTTTCCCTGTACAAGTCGTACTTTTTAAGTTATGACGATTTGAAGACTTTGATTCAAAATTTTCATCGAAATCGCCCAAAATCGCAAAAATCAACTTTCTTATTAAAAGGCGTAGGTTTTCTATTCTTGCACCATTTGATAGCCTCTGAAATACGGATAAATTTTGTGTATCTCGACACAATATAAGTGTCTCCGTTCAAAAGCTACAAGAATTTGAAAATTAGAAAAAATAGACTTTGATGGTTTTTAAAAATTTACAAGAAATCTATTCGTTCTATAGTCAAATTGAGTTCAGATTTGATTTCAGAGAGGTCGATTACACAAAAAAACGTCAACTTCCAGGCTCTTGTAGCAACGATGTCGATTTTAGGATTTTTTCGAATTTCTATCGATTGGGGTAGAAAAAATAAGTCGAAAATTTTGAAATTTTTTACATCGATTTTATGACAAATTCTTGCAGATTTTGGACCACTTAACACAAATCTGGCCGTAGTTTTTTTGTACAAGTCGTACTTTTTGAGTTATGACGATTTGAAGAGTTTGATTCAAAATTTTCATTAAAATCGACCAAAATCGCAAAAATCAACTTTTTTTATTAAAAGGCGTAGGTTTTCTATTCTTGCATCATTCGATAGCCTCTAAAATACGGATAAATTTGATGTATCTTGACACGATATAAGTGTCTCCGTTCAAAAGCTACAAGCATTTGAATATTGGAAAAAAATTGATTTTAGTTGGTTTTTAAAAATTTACAAGAAATCTATTGGTTCTAGAGTCAAATTGAGTTCAGATTTGATTTCAGAGAGGTCGATTACACAAGAAAACGTCAACTTCCAGGCCCTTGTAGCAACGATGTCGATTTTAGGATTTTTTCGAATTTCTATCGATAGGGGTAGAAAAAAAAAGTCAAAAATTTTGAAATTTTTCACATCAATTTTATGACAAATTCTTGCAGATTTTGGACCACTTAACACAAATCTGGCCGTAGTTTTTTTGTACAAGTCGTACTTTTTGAGTTATGACGATTTGAAGACTTTGATTCAAAATTTTCATCAAAATCGATCAAAATCGCAAAAATTAACTTTCTTATTAAAAGGCGTAGGTTTTCTATTCTTGCATCATTCGATAGCCTCTAAAATACGGATAAATTTGATGTATCTTGACACGATATAAGTGTCTCCGTTCAAAAGCTACAAGCATTTGAATATTGGAAAAAAAAAATTTTTGTGGTTTTTAAAAATTTACAAGAAATCTATTGGTTCTAGAGTCAAATTGAGTTCAGATTGGATTTTAGAGAGGTCGATTATACAAGAAAACGTCAACTTCTAGGCCCTCGTAGCAAAGATGTCGATTTTAGGATTTTTTAAATTTCTATCGATTGGGGTAGAAAAAAAAAGTCGAAAATATTGAAATTTTTTACATCGATTTTATGACATATTCTTGTAGATGAAGGACCCCTTAACACAAATCTGGCCGTAGTTTCTTTGTACAAGTCGTACTTCTTGAGTTATAACGATTTGAAGACTTTGATTCAAAAACTTTGTCAAAATCGAAAACTTGAACTTTTATTTGAAGTCTCAGATTTCTCATTCTTGCATAATTCGATAGCTTCTGCAATACGGATAAATTTGATATATTTTGATGCGATATATGTTTTTTCGTTCAAAAGTTACAGAAGTTAGAAAACTGATAAAAATAGAAATTCTTTAATTTTTGAAAATTTACAAGAAATTTGTCAATTGCACGAATTGCGCGTCCAAATTGAAATAAAATGAGTAATTAGAAAAATCGAATACATAATATCGCGTTTGGGCAAACAATATCGATTTTAAGGTAGAAAGTATTTTTTGAAAACATTTTTGACATTGATTTTATGACTAGTCTTGTATTGTATAGATCTTCTTAAAAATATTGTTGATCCAGTGTTACCATATGGTCTAAACTGAAATTTAAAATCAATATTGATTGTTTTGTCCCCAGCATTTTCCATTAATTATTTAAAAATTTATAATTTTATAACCTTAAAAATTTAATTAGCTTCCTTGAATAATTTGTTGCTTCAGATCCATTTTTCTCTGTCAAGTTCCCAAAACCAGAAATAATTTACGTTATGCGGTATAATTTCGTTAACTTCTTACCCCATTGTGGCATTCACTTATTGATAATTACTGTAACTTTTTGTCGTAATAAAATAAAATGATATCAATCTAGGCGGCGTGATGGGAAGTCGTTAAATAATTATTAACACGCTTAGATGTCGAGGAGAACTCAACTTTGTCGTCTTTACCAACACCAGACCTTAAATTCGAAACCCAATTTATGATTTTATTAATACCGATGCGAGCTGATCACGTGACACGTGATGCGTATATCTAAATTAACTCATAATATCTGCAACTATTACGAAGGTAATTCAGAAAGACAGCGGAAATGGCACTTAAAAACGAGTCAAACATGTGCATGCCCGATGACGCTATACTTACATCTTAGGTCCATGGAGAATACTCGTCGTAAAGTTGCGACGTTTTAAACGTTACATCGTCAATTATTTAGGGATAGTAATTGAGGTGTTGAATAAAAAGAGAGCCGTAGTTGCTTTACTTTCGAGTATTTTATTCACATTGACTCTAAGGACAATTTAAGTACTAAAGCTCTCTATATCATACACATTATTAAAATATTGCAAATACCCGTCGAAGCGACGAAACAATAAATAATTACATAATACCATAATATTGTACAACTTTTACAAACACAATCAGTGCTATTTACATTATTTACAAACAAGACGAGTTCACTCTTATTTCTCCGACGACATGACCAAATTTTTGGGACAGTCGTCGTCGTTGACTATCGCCTTCTTTTTCAAAATTCCCAAATCCTGAACGTTCTCGAGAAAACTTTTGTGAGCCGTCAACAACTTGGCGCTTTCAACGTCTTTTTTCAACTCCTCCATGTCTCTTTTGAGTTTCGCTCGTCGATTCTGGAACCACGTGATGACTTGTGCGTTGGTCAATCCCAAACTCGACGCGATCTCGTCTCTGTCGGCCGGACTCAAATACTTCTGGTACAAGAACCTCTTTTCCAATTCAAAAATTTGATGATTGGTGAACGCCGTCCGTGATTTCCGCTTCTTTTTCGGTTGCTGTCGCGAATTGAAGAGGTTGAGGTGGTTCTGGCCGTCTGCAACAAGAGAGTTTTGAGATTAGTGCGTGTGTGGGCAATAATGCCAATGGATAAAGACAAGTGGTCGGGTATTATTATTATTAATGATATCGCCAAATCATTCTGTTTGGCCGGGTCTGGCCTGGTGCCTAGCTCTGGGTCGGTAGTAACTGGCAGGTGTGACTAATATGGTGCCTTTGAGGGCCGATGCCGACATCGGACCATCGCCAGCACTGGCGGTCATCGGGACGGCGGTCGTGTTGAAGATGCCCGATGAGCCGCTGGATCGACTGGTCGCTCTCACCTACAGCAGTGTGACTATGACTTAATGTTTTAAACTGGTAATCTCGTACTTAATATTGGATTTTTTCCAAATTCTTGGGACGGTTCGGGACTATCGCACCATTTGTCTAAACAGACGTTTCTACACCTCCAATTACGTGATTGAGGGACGCACGGCTGCCGAGGGTGGAAACTGTGCGAACTGTTGACTGACCCAAGAAAATTGCACAGGGGCTGCTCAGATAACTATCAGCCTACTTGACGTGCAATGTGGGACAGTTTCAATAGTTTCATAATTGCTAACTGAACTCGTCTTTTTATCAAAGCAAATCAAATTATGTAATTATTTAAAGCCGAAATGTTCGGTTAAAATGTTTGACGGAAAGCTGGCAATTATTGTTCTTCACGGTCTTGAGATTGCTGCGATTTGTTTGGGGTGGCGGAGGAGTTGAATCGCAGCTGCGTAGTTTGGGGTCGCGTACTTAGAAGGGTGACAATATGTGTTGACTTAATACGTATTAATGGTGTTTGCGGGAGGGTGGGCGCCAGGAATTCATCCAATAAACTAGTGCTAATGTACTGGATAATGTTAGCATCGGATATTTATTGGGGATTTTTATTAGTAATAAACCCCGAAGCTCGACGATGATGTTTTTCGTTTGTTCCTGACTTTCTGTGTGATCCACGCCCAGCCGACTATGATTTACGCGTTTTAATATGCGTAATCGCGTGTCGGTGGCTTTTGACTGATATATTTTTTTTTTTGGTCATAATATCCCGGCAACAAAACTGTCAGAAAACGGAGCAATAAAAGTATCAAGACGAGAAGCAGAAATGTATGTTATTTTAAATACTTCTGTCAACTGTTAACTCCGATTTAATACGTTAAATCAAAGCGACGGAGCTCGTTAAAAATAACATCGCGTTTCAGCGCTTCTCGCGTCTATTAAATTTATTTTAGCCAACTTGACGTTCTCTCTTGGTGGAATTTATATGGTAATAACCGCTCTCTTTGTTGTCGATGATAGGAAGAACGACGGACGACGCGCGTATTGGCGTCGGATTCCTTTAGATCGGCCCGCGGCCGTGTCGTAAACTTCGACGCCTACGCCGCGACATTTCGAAAAGGTTGAAAAAACGGGGCCCCCTTTGACAATCATTATATTGCGGCCGTAATGAACCAATAAAACCGCACCGTGACGCTGTCAAATTATCGACACGACAACACCGAAGAGCCGGGCCTGTAAACAACACTTTCTATTTAGGCGCGTAGCGTCGTTGTTATTAGCGTGTAGGTGGCGAAAAACCCAACACTTCCTGATGGGTCGTTATAGATCCGAATTTGGGTAGAACGCGCACGCCCCGACCCGCTATCTGCGTTATAACTATCTAACATCTAGGATTAATTATTTAACTTTGGAAATTGAGGGTGGGTTAGCGACGACGAGACACGCTTCGAGCATGGGGCTTCCAACAAAAATGATAGAGTTGACACCATTTCTCACTATCTCTTTGTTTTGAGGAAATGATTTTATAAACAAAAAAAACTTTAATTTTAGATTATAAAAAAAATTTAGTAGGTAACCTCAAAATGGTAATAAATATTTGCAAATTCAAAGAAATTTATTGCTTGCAGGGGCCGACATTTTAGTTTTGACAATTTTGCGGAAGAAAGGTCTTGTAAAACGTTACCAAAATATTTCTTTAATGGATCTCTCTTTTTGACAATTTTATGGAATTGTTTTTTAAAATTGTCTTTAAATTTTGTTCATCTTTCTTCTTTAACCCCATTTTTATTTGTATTTTTTCTTCAACATTTTATCTACATTTTGTTCCGTCTATGTCGAACTTATTTCTTTTCTACTCGTTAATATATTTTCGAGGGGTAAACCGCTGGCCTCAAACTGTACACCATAATTTCTTTTTATGAAAATAATCCCCACAATTTATCAAAAATTCCCTTATTTTGTAATAAATCCCCAGAACTCTTAAAAACCTTCGGAATTCCTCCACATCTTCCATAACTCCTTCAGAATTCTTGATAATTCTTTATTAATTCCCATAATTCATGTAGAATTACAGGAAATTATTAGGAATTTGCCACGTTTTGTCAGTAATGAAAATTAAATGCGTTCTACGGTTATCTAAAGTAATTTATTTATACCCAAGAGCAAATTAAGAACAATATTCGGAGAACAAAAATTAAAAAACAAAAATTTGAGTATTGAAGCAAAAATTAAATACAATTTATCTTAATTTTCATTCATTTTCATGTGTTCATACGTTTTGGAAATTTTCCCGAACGTATCATCATCCAACTGAAATGGTTTGACGTCCGTTGCAAATTTAATTGGACCATAGAATATATACTGACGTTCAATAATCGCAATGTCCCGTTTAATTTTTGGCCACGCAAACCTTCTATTCTGCTTCCTATCCTTCTGTAAGAAATTAATTCCGAAAATTTCACCTGACGCCTCCTCGTCAATAATTTCCACAATTTTGCCCGTCAATAATTTCTACAATTTTGCCAAGATACCACCGTTTTTCGTAGTAAACTGCATAAAATCTCTCGCAGTCAATAACTACTCTTTTGGTCTCAATTTCGGTACTTTGCGTTTTGAACTTTGTTTCCTGTCTTTCTCTTTCCTCTGCGCATGCGCAGAGGCCAGTAGTTTTGCGGCAAGAAAAAATAAATCCCCTGTAATTCTCCCAACATCTCTAATAAATCCCCATAATTCCGGATAATTCCCATTAACTCCAAATAAATCCTACTAAGGAAAAATAAATCCCCGAAATTCCTGTAATTCCTGGATGATGTACACCATAATTCCTCAGCGGATTACCCCTCGTATATTTTTATTTTTTACAATGTTTAAAAAAATTCTCTTTTACTGGTCCCATTATTTTCAAATTATAGACCAACATTTGATTTTGAAAAGGAAAATTATTAAAGCCACTCCTAAAATTATATTTGTCGATTATCTTTCCACTTTTTGATACGGTCTTTTGGTAGGTTGTGGTGCGTATTATATGAAATAAAGAGCAACTAATTGGTAAAAGGCGAAACAACGAATTAATTATCGGCCCTGGCAAAAATCCGAATCGATGTAACGGATAATTACATTGCGAAGTGCGCCTCCGCCGCCGCTTATCCCGGTGCAGTCAGGCGCGCCTCCACTTACGCCCCCGCGATACTTAAGCGTTGACATAAAACGCGATCCCCTTAATGAATAAGGAAGGAGGGCTCCCGATCGGAACTCCGGGACCTAAACTGAACGCCCGCCCTGCCGCCTGTAACCCACTGGAGGATTTATGACGTCAGCTAGGAGTTTTCTCGCACCCGTGGCTGGGCGGAATGCTCATTTTCTCATCAGAAGTAAATCGGGTGGAAAATAGCGAGCGGGTGCGACCGTATTTATTACGACACTGTCAACCCCGCAGAGTTATTGTTAGCGTTACGCCCGCTTTCCCCGCCGCCGCCGTCGCCACTATCCCCCAGAACGTCGCCATCATCACCGGAGTGGACAAACGGTAATTGCATCGCGATGCACCACGTCCGCAATTGCGACCTTCTCGCATGTACGAAACTATTTTAATTGTTCGTCCGGATAACGGACGACGCCCATCATCGGAAAATTTGGACGAAATTTATCTGGATATTACGTCGAGGGAATTCGGCTCTCGTACGTCTAAATCACCGATTGGCGTCGAAAGTCTTTTGTCGGAACACCCATTCTGTTTCGCGAACAACAAAAATCCACTTTCACACTCGAACTGTTTTATTATGAGAACATTTACGAGCCCGTTTGTGAACGTGGGGAATTTATTTCCGGACCGGGCTCGACAACAATTCGATTAGGCGACGTTTAGTCAGGTGCCGATGGAATTACGTTCCCTGACGCGGAGGTGCCGGTTTAACGGCGGCGACGCCGACGCCCCACGACGACAAAAACTCAACCAACGGTCCCTAAATTCTAGCGCGACAAAAATCCCACTTCTGACGCTATAATGAAATAGGGAAAAAATTCTATTTGCATAGAAAATTTTGGTTAAAAGTTGTCGGTGGGTTGCGGTTGTGGGGGGTGCGGTGTGCCGTTCCCATCCACATTTCGTCACCCGAATCTATCCCGGGCAATCCTCAAGTGGCCCATCCAGTTAAATGCGGAAACGTCCGTAAGTAGCGCCTTGAAATCGTTGATGACGAGAGTCGGCCATCCGACTGTCATCGCTCTCCACCAGGACGTGGAGCCGTCACCGAAATCTCCGGCGACCACACAACAGTTCCACTAATTAAGTTGCGGGTAAAAGACGACGATTAAATCGTCACTAATGTACTTTCGGTGCGTGCACGCGGCAATTATCGGTTAAAATTAGCCACCAGGAGGATGACAACTCGAGCAAATAGACACTTAAACGTCCCAGACCCATATTTCCATCTTCACATATCCAGATGCCGGGCGGCGGCTGAATATTTTTGTCGGTTTATTAACCGGCGTTAAAACGTTAAATTATGAATTAGAGTGGAATTACTGAGGGATATTTCCATCAGAGAAATGCCCCACGATCTGCATTTCCATTAAGATTCCGGTTTACGGCGTGAAATTGGCCGAAGGAACAATGGCCGACGAAATCCTAGGAATCTCTATTGCGAGAAAATTATTAAAATCACAAACAGATGCGTTTAATGGGGCCTAAACGCCGCTGTTGATGGAAAAATGACCCGGCACGTTTTCGACAACTGACAGCGGGACGCTTGTAGGCAATTCCAGAAACAAAACAAACTTGTCATGAGTTACATGGGTGAAACTGATCGCCGTTTCCCAGCTAGCATTACCCCCACATGTTCGGTCCGGTCCTGCATTGAGCAATTTTCGTTACCGCAACGTGCCCGATGGGCGTTATAGATTTACTCAATGGAAACAATCGCAATAATAATTTCTCACGCTATGCGACGCCGTGTTGATGTAACAATCGTTTAACCAAATGACGGGTTCGATCTACTTTATACCGCAAAGGGACAACGGCGGATGTAATTTGTACAAATTTATTAATTATGACATCAGAGCCCCCCAATTCGATTGTGCGCCGATGGGCAGAGAAAACGCTTTGTTGCGGCCAGGATGGCCGTTTGTAATTAAACCTACAACACCACCGGCGATCATTCAAATTCTATTATGTAGGCAGGCACGAATGTTATAATAGTAATAATTGTTTACGTTATTATTTTTTCGAGCCAAGCAGGTGGCTGGGATCGGTTTCTGGGGCAATTATTTCATTCACTTAAGCGCTGCAAGGCGACTATAGTGTTTATTAAACGAACAATTGCAGCCCACATTGTCATTCAAATCGATTCGGTTTGACCGTAATATTGTAGGCATCACCTCTCTCGCATCTAATAGCAAAAGTTACCCTTGAGCAAACCAAAATTTGCAGTTAAACTAAAATTACTACAAGTCCTACAAGCTTTTTACCACCTACCATGTTGTTTTTGATTAAGTGAAGTTACCTGTCTCGTAAATTAGTTTAAATAAAGGTCGCTTCCAAATTTACTGTTGCACCGATCTATCTGAATGAATCTCGGAGATACGAACGGAGATACGGAGTCTCTTGCCAAAAGCAGAAATTCAAGACATTAATTTTTCCCGATAAGCATTCCTGGCAACGGCCATTAGTTTCAATTAAATTTTGTTGACGTCGACCAAGTTCCTTTGAGCGACAAGGAGATGTTAAAGGGCTGTTCGAAAAGTTCGTTATGAGGCAATTTTGAGAAAATTTTGGTCATACGAAGCAAATTAATAATGCCTATAGGTACTTTCCAAGTTGACTTCTCCATTTGATTGGAACCACAGTATTGCTATTCAGAGATAGCCTATATCTAGAAGTACCTACCTACAGATAATTAGATTTCAAAAAGTCATAAAACATTAAAAGATTGCAGCTGAAATCACCGACGGCAGGACGTCTTCTCGATTGTCTCTCTCTCGCTCGCCAAGCACGACAAGGACATTCGAGCCTCGAGCGGTCTAGCAAAAGAAAGACAACGGACCGAACTTTAAATTAATCTTTTAGGAATAAAGAATTATATTTATGAGGTTTACACGAAAGTATTTCTGACCGTATTGCTATAAATATTATGTTTGTTTATTATTATGCTTGGTAGGCTTGGTCATCATAGCTAATTTATCATTGACGAGAGTTTGCGGCATTTTTAAGCGACGATTGTAAATTTCCATATTAACTGGTATAATAAAATTGTACCAAAAATTATGGTCGTTTCGTAACATGGAGACTTTCGACCCGTTTGTGTCCGGATATTGAGCTACAGTTATGCACCATCAAAAAATTCCGCAGGACAAACTTGGAGCAATATAAAAATTTTAAAAATCTAACGATACTTTCCATAAAAAAAAAAAATTGTTACCTACAATACGCCCTTAACTTGTTCAGTGAAGTTAGCAACTATTCTACTAAAGCGGTGTTGTTGATGTGAAATTTTTCTCGGCTCCAAGGCTTCGATAAAAGCTCGAACCTTATTATCCACATCAAGCGCGCTAACCTCCGTATTAATTAATTAGAAAATAAACCCGCCGATCCCGGTTTCCTCCTTCCCAGACACAAAACCCGCTCTTTTATACGAAGCAAACTGACGCGGCGTTTTCTTACTCTAATTATCTCCGTTAATTAATATCGGACCCGCGCGCCGAGCAAAATAGCCCCTTGATTAATTACATCGGGTTATTGTCGAGAATCGAAGGGTGCACTTCCACCTTCACAACCCGCCAAACAACCACCCTTCGCCGTCCACAAACGTATGTGCATCACGTCCCATATTTTACCGAAACGAAAACCTTATTTTGACAGTTTTAAATGTCGGAGGGCGGACTGGCCCACTTGAGATCCATCCGTTTCGACGACGCTCCAGATTTGTCAGCAGCCGCTGGGGGTTGATTTATCGGTCTGGCGATTTCTTTTTCGCCGTTTTTGAAAAACTGCTCAATTTCGTTTCAATTAGATGGGGCTTAATTTAGACAAACAGCGGCCGATCACCGAGGCAATAAAACGTATCCTCAAACAAACAAATAACGCGTAATCCAGATTAAAGAAGGTGTCGCTTTAATGGTGACGTATTGGTCTACAGGGGGGGCACCACACTCGGATAAATCACTCTGCCCCCGGCGGCGACGGGGTCGACGGCGCGACTCCCCCGAAAATCACAGAAACCGAAACAGAGATCGCGTTACCAATTTGGCGGGATCTTACACAACCTCAAGTATGTAACCCATCATACAATTAGTAAACGATCCTAACTAGAGCTTAACTATGTCTGGTAAATATCAAGTTGCAATTAGATCGAGCCGCCTTGTTGCGTATTAAGGATGCCGCACTATTACGATAATGTGTAACGAGACCTATCGCGATGACGCTCGTGTAAAACTAATAATAGAGCGAGAGGAAAAAGGAATCCATGCATGCCCGCGTGATTTATTTCTTAATAATTGTTGTCGGCCCAAAAGAAAATTGTTTAACATCTTACCACGGCGCGGCTATTACGCTAAGTTATCGCGCGCTAAAGAGGTTTTGCGCAATTGCACCAAGAGTTTCACATCGGGGAGACGCGGACCACCAACGCTACTTGGCGAATTAATAACAATAATTTCAAGTAACGTCAATCGTGTCGGGATGTGGCGTGACGGGGGCCCGGGACCCCGATCATGGCTGCTGTCTTGAAATTCGGTGGATACGTCCAACAAATTGTAATTGAATTCCGTACCTACCGACCCCGTCATTTTCCTATTCGGAATAAATTAGCCATCATCCGTCACGACCAGAACCTCGAGGTGTAGCTAGCTACACAACGAACGTGCATTGCGTTACAATTAACGATATCACGGACTTTTAATAAAATACAGCGTGTAATTTGCGAAGCTGGTCTCAATATCGCGACCATTAAGAGTGGGTGAAGGAAATTGTTAATAAGCGTTCAGAGTCGCCTCCAGCTCGTTGGGTAATTAGAGAAACAATTCAATTTCGGGATAATTAACGTCATTTATCACATTCTATTGTGGTAAATAAGCGACGGGATGGCGGTGGTCGGAAGTAATTTTTTAGAAAACCGATGGCTTTTGTTCGATTAATAGCTGGATTTTTTTTTTTCTGCCTTGATGAGCCGTAAAAAATTTATTGTAGAATTTTTATGTGAAGCTCCAACATGATGTGGCCAGGATAAAACAAAAAAAATTATGCGTAGGTGACCAGTTAGTCTTCGAGCAAGATACTATGATAATTTCTGCGCACCCTTTTCTCGTGTGGGCTCGCTCGACGCCCAATGATTCCCTATATACCAACAGATAATTGCGGTTGGCGCACCTGCTAACCAGCAATCAGATTTTTTTCTCCATGAAACAAAACTGACTTTGTGATTATTCAAATTTTGACCGGGAATTTAGAACGACCGTACCATTTTAGTGAAGGGTAAAAAAATGTTTGGAACTTGGCATTTGACAAAGTTACCAACAGTGAGGGACAAATTGCGACTTTGATTAGTAAAATTGAAGCAACATTAGTGTTATCGCATCAATTATTAATTCTACTTTACATTTCTTGTTAGATGTCGAGTTTTTTGAAAAGGTTTCAATAAAAAAAAAGTTGTGGAGAAAAAACATATTTTAATAATTGAATCCCGAGGGGTAAACCGCTGGCCTCAAACTGTACACCATAATTCCTTTCCATGAAAATAATCCCCACAATTCATCAATAATTCCCATATTTTGTAATAAATCCCCAGAACTCTTGAAAACTCTCGGAATTCCTCCACATCTTCCATAACTCCTCCAGAAATGTTGATAATTCCTTATTAATTCCCATAATTTATGTAGAATTCCAGGGAATTATTAGAAATTTGTCACGTTTTGTCAGTAATAAAAATTAAATGTGTTCTACGGTTATCTAAAGTAATTTATTTATACCGAAGAGCAAATTAAAAACAATATTCGGAGAACAAAAATTAAAAAACAAAAATTTGAGTATTAAAGCAAAAATTAAATACAATTTATCTCAATTTTCATTTATTTTCATGTGTTCATACGTTTTGGAAATTTTCCCGAACGTATCATCATCCAACTGAAATGGTTTGACGTCCGTTGCAAATTTAATTGGGCCATAGAATATATACTGACGATCAACAATCGCAATGTCCCGTTTAATCTTCGGCTACGCAAACCTTTTATTCTGCTTCCTATCCTTCTGTTAGAAATTAATTCTGAAAATTTCACCTGACCCCTTCTCGTCAATAATTTCCACAATTTCGCCAACATACCACCGTTCTTTGTAGTAAATTGCATAAAATCTCTCGCAGTCAATAACTACTCTTTTGGTCTCAATTTCGGTACTTTGCGTTTCAACTTTCTTTCCTATCTCTTTCTTTCATCTGCGCATGCGCAGAGGCCAGTAGTTTTGCGACAAGAAAAAATTAATTCTCTGTAATTCCCGCAACATTTCTAATAAATCCCCGTAATTTCAAATAATCCCCATAATTCCGGATAATTCCCATTAACTCCCAATAAGTCCTACTAAGTAAAAACAAATCTCCGAAATTCCTGTAATTCCTGGATGGTGTAAACCATAATTCCTCAGCGGTTTACCCCTCGTTGAATCCTCTTTTGAAATGTTTTCACAAATTACATCTTTGAGTTCAAGAATTTACATAACTACCATAGAACTTATAATAACATAGATGGACAACCAACATTTCCCAAAATACCTATAACTATAACCTATTACACGCCAACTAATCTCTTATTTAGTTTCTGGTCCTCATTTGCTCTTTGTGGATTTCAGCGGTGATTATTTTAAATTTTGGCGTTTTTAAGTCGTGCTCACTTTTCCATTGGAGGTAATGGTCGCTTTGATTGTGTGGGTGTTTCCGTCTGTCCATAAAACAATGGCGCGTCCGTTTTGAAGAGTCCCCATAAATTATCCGGGCGTTTACTTTCTAAAATCGTCCTTAATTAGTAAAAAATAGTGCACCGTAAAAGCGTTATTAATTGAAACGGCTGTAAAAAATAATCACTGGTATAAATAACGGCCACCATTAGCGGCAAAGGTGATCAATCCTAATATAAAATTTTACGCCGGTGACTCATCATTTCGGCAATAAAACAATAGACGACGCCATCGTCCCGCCGGTCCTGTTCGACGAGTTCCGGTCCTGGAAGTCGCGGTGGTGGCTTCGTCGTTAAAGGGTATGTCGTAAAGTGTTGAACAAACATGGCTACCGCATTAAGGGCCTCTGTTTTATGTTGAGTTATCTGAGATCAAATGGTAGAGGGCCCGCCTATAGCACTTGGTTTCTGTTTCACCTAAGCGCACTAGATTATGGTTGTTGATAAACAAAGCACGCCCAACAAAGACCCATACCGCGCTGCTCCACATCTGCCTAATTACGTTCGCCGTTTCACGGTCCCATCAATCTTTGCCGCACATGTCTCAATCGAGACCGGGAGCATCATCGGACCGTTTATGGGACAAAACCCGGTTAAAAACTCGTCTAATTTACTTATGGGCTCGGGTGAATGGGACCTCATTTCCTGTGTTGTTGTTGTTCGGATGCGATGGTTTCGGACGGCTTTGAATTGTTTAATCACACGTCAGGGCCTCTGGAAAAATTCTTGACGCTACAGATTAGGAATTAGTAGCGGGGTCCTGTCGGTGGCTGCTTTCAGATGATGCTGTGAAATCGACTCTTCATTCATGAGGCCAGTTTCCATATCGGGTGATCGATCGGTTTTTGTTGGTGGAGGAGATCGCCGGAATTCGTGGCTGGTTAACTGCTATTCAGGCGACTCTTGACTCGCCCGAAGAAATTTAAAGTTTTCTTTGAAAAAAAAAACAAGAAAAAAAACAGACAGCACGTCATTTAACGTCATTTAAGTATGCTGCTACCTGGGAGAGGTGGAAGGATAACTGATGCGGTGAAGTGAGCTTCCAAATTCTTCGTCTTGTTGAGCGATTAAATTTTTGTAAAAGTGTCGCTTCATCATTATGTCAAAAGAGCTCGAGGATTTGTGTAAGAACTAGGGATACGATAGCAACACTAATCGCAACGACGACGAAGAAGTTTTTTTTACGCGATATATTTTGACGTAACAGTTATTTTGAAAAAACTGCGTACCTTGGGTAAAATTATGAGACTGATGATGTGTCTCAGTGAAGTTTATTGTGTAATCAATGATGTAATTGCATATAAAATACAGTCAAAAATTTTGGCACAATATTCGTTAAAGTAACGTTCTAAGATCAAAATGTTTTTGAAAGTTGCGTTAGATAAAAGTAACAAAAACTATAGAGGCAGTCTTTATTACGAATCTAATAATAATTTATGTCTTGAGTTGATTTGAAGTAAATTAATATTTAATAAGAAGATCGTCTGGATATCATTCTTGGCTACCTACTGCTAACCTACTACTACAGAGCCTTTCTTAGATTGGCGTACCAATTGGGTGTGGAAAAAGCGATAAGTGGCAATTGAAGCCATTATGCATCATTATGTTAATTAACTTAAGAAAATGTTAGTTTTACGAGTTGTTAGCTACACTTTCTCGGCTACTTGTAATAACAAACTTTGCTAAAATCATTCTCACGTAGGTACTTACCTAACAAGTAATCATAAGTGGATATGTGTTGGTTTATTGTGGAAAAAGTCATTAATAAAGTGACAAGTTCCGTTACAAGACAAGACATTAGTTTTGTCTTCTTCTCAACAAGTTAAAGTTAAGTGACTGCGTCGTAAGTTGAATCGCATACGGGAATGAGGCAAAAGTTTTGACTAATTTAGCTCTTATTTAACTTCATCGATATTTATTTGAAATAGGTACCATAAAATTTTATTTGCTCGTGTATTTTTTTTTTGTTTTGTTTTATTCGAGGCGTAAACCGCTGAGGAAATATGGTGTACACCATTCAGGACTTACAGGAATTTCGAAGATTTATTTTTACTTAGTAATGAGAGTTAATGGGAATTATTCGGAATTATGGGGATTTATTTGAAATTGCGGAAATTTATTAGAGATGTTGCGGGAATTACATAAAATTTATTTTTTCTTGCTGCGCATGCCTCTGCTCATGCGCAGAGGCATGCGCAGAGGTGGAAAGTCGGTTGTTATTAAAAAATCTTTGTTATGCTAGCTCTTGGGAGAAACAAAAGGTAGGGTCAGCACAGATCGACTACGAAGATTCATTAATAACACCAAGCATTGCAGAAGAAGTTACAGTGTAAGATGCTGTGGTGTAAGTAATGCTCGAAGTCATATAACTACAAGGGCAAGGTAAAATGCACCAAAAATTACAAATCAAGTCGGAGCGCTAAATATAAAAAATCATTAAAAAATAAAACGTCAGATGATTCTGAATCATCAGAAGCTGATTAATACCCATGTTACATATGCCGATAGTACGGACACAGAGACATTTTCTAATTATGTAGATAACGAAGTACCTAGTTACTCGTCGGACAATGTTGAGGATGGGGTAAATCATGTACTCAATGGGGCACCTTTAAAAAAGAAAGTTGAAACGCATAGTACCGAAATTGAGACCAAAAGAGTAGTTATTGACTGCAAGAGATTTTATGCAGTTTAATACTAAGAACGGTGGCAAAATTGTGGAAATTATTGACGGGGAGGCGTCAGGTAAAATTTTCAAAATTAAGTTCTTACAGAAGGGTAGGAAGCAGAATAGAAGGTTCGCGTGACCGAAAATTAAACAGGACATTGCGATTGTTGAACGTCAGTATATATTCTATGGCCCAATTAAATTTGCAACGGACGTCGAACCATTTGAGTTGGATGATGATACGTTTGAGAATAAAATTTCCAAAACGTATAAACACATAAAAATGAATAAAAATTGAGATAAATTGTATTTAATTTTTGCTTCAATACTTAAATTTTTGTTTTTTAATTTTTGTTCTCCGAATATTGTTCTTAATTTGCTCTTGGGTATAAATAAATTACTTTAGATAACCGTAGAACGCATTTAATTTTCATTACTGACAAAACGTGACAAATTCCTTAGAATTCCCTGAAATTTTATATGAATTATGAGAATTAATAAGAAATTATCAAGAATTCTGGAGGAGTTATGGAAGATGTGGAGGAATTCCGAGGGTTTCCAAGAGTTCTGGGGATTTATTACAAAATACGGAAATTATTGTTGAATTGTGGGGATTATTTTTATGAAAAGGAATTATGGTGTAAAGTTTGAGGCCAGCGGTTTATCCCTCGGTTTTATTATTTGTCAGTCTTTAAGTTTAATCAAGTCTTCTCTAATTTGATCTCCAAGTTTCTTACAAATTGGCGATACCTAATAATTAAACTCTTGTGTTCTGGGTGTTCAATTTGAGTAATTGGTGACAAATGTCGGTAGCGTCAGCTGCCAAGAGGGCCATTTGTCCGGAGGGTGCGGTATTGAAAAAGCGCATTCCTGTCCGCCGAGGAATCCTGACCGCCAGCACTACTACCAGACATAAAACAATAAAACTTATCTAAAGAATTAATAGCCCGCTCCATCCTGTAAATCTAATTCCCATTTAAGATAACCAGAATTTTAGAAAGCCCCAACTATAATAAACCCGTGCAATTAGGCGACCAAAGCAAAGACAATGCTACCAGCCAATAAATCCCCAATAAAACTGTCCGCTCTTTTTACAGTCCACAATAAAGTGGAGGACGACGCCATAATCCTCGGCTCGCTCGCTCGCTCGCAATATTTCACCGGTCTCGGGAGGACCGACAAAGCCCGCTAAAGTGTTTCTAAATGTCAATTAATAGCGAGCCTTAAGGGCCTCTCGACGTCGTCGTAAAGATTGTACATAACTTTTTCGCCGCCGCTACTTTCCTAATTAAACCTCATTTACATCGAAAATAATTAGGGGTCGCGCTCGAGACTATCGGACGTTATCGTCCAGGTCGATCTGCGTCGCGTGATCCCGAAAGAAATCCATCTGGATTTTGTTGCGCCACACGTAAGGAGACGGCGCGTCGTTTTCGCCGACGGAGGCGGCGCTGGCGTCGCGACGTGCGCTGAAAATTCTACATGTACGTGTTAGTAATGTAAGTAATGTTAAACGCGGTCGATAAATCATGCCGTAATAATATATTAGTCAATTAAATTTTTGATTAATTGAGGCGGGGGCGGCGATAGTGGGGGCGGCCCAGTTTCGCAAGTGGACGCGATACGAACGAACGCGGTTGCGTTGCGTGTCCCAACGCATTCCAATAAATGCTCACAAGACATGGGACGGTGCTAAAAAGTCGGGACGTGTTCAACAATAACTTTCGGAAATTAATTTCGGCGATTTTAATTATTATTAAACGGTGATGTCGGCTACTTGTTTTGCTATTGAGTCGAGCTACCGAGAAATTGTTTAGACACCTGTTCTCCCATTTGCATATTTACACAACCTTTCAATTTAATGGTGAAGTTGTAAAATTGATAGCCGAGTTGTAGTCCGATTGAAAATAAACTTGTCAAAGTTATCGATGTTGGCGTCAACGTTGACGTGCCATTTTTCAAGCCGGATTTTGCCCCGCTCTATTATTAGTCTCTAAATTGGAAGCAAAACTACCGCAGGGTGTTGTTAATTAGCATTAATAAATCGCACGTCAACTCGAGGAAAAATCTTGAATCCCAACAGTTTCGCTTTGAGACCTGCAAACTTTTGGCTGTGCGATTCCCGTTGAGTTGCAAGCAAGGAAGTCATGTTTTCTCTAACAATGAATATGCAATGGGCTTTATCTGGTTCTTGACGTTAATGCTAGGGAACCCCTGGGGCTTTTTAGATTTTCGTCGCGGATAAAATGTATTAAAAAACAATAAAGCATCATTTCTATTAAGATAAGGTCGAAAATTAGGGGGCATAATTAAATTTTTCGCATTAGGACGGTTCAGTGTCGATTTTTTTGTGCCCTGGTGGTAATTAATTAGTTGGCACTACGGTTCAAGTAGGACCGAAAAAAGTGTGGCTTCGTGCTTGTAACGGAAAAAGAAAAGAAAATGTTAAATTATTTAAATCTTCTTGGAGAGGTCATCGTATCTCGCAAATGCGTTTTAGCTTTAGCCCTACTTCCGGTCTCAGAACATTGCCACCAACGACCGGACAAACGGAGTTAGCGCAATTGCTGAATTTTGCTATTTTACTAAGTCGTTAGTTTAAGTGGTAATTCGAAAATTTCTTGCTGCAAGTTTCCCAAATTTGAGAACTTTTGCTTTGTGAGTACCCAAAATGTACCCAAAAGATCTACGAGGGTCATTAAAAATTTGTGAGCCTACAAACTTTTTGTCTCAAGTGTCTCAAATTTAAGCATTTCTGCCCCGATAGAATCCAAAATTTTAGAAAATATATGAGGGTAAGTTGAAAATTTACGTTGAGAAGGTGGACGAGTTGGGGGCAGCTGCGTCGACTCCTGGAGCTGCCCGAATCGAAGACCCGAGAAGCGGCCCCAGATCCCACAATTAGTGAAAATATTCTAATCGTCCGCCTAATATCAAATATTAATTTAACGTCTGCAGGTGGAAGATCAAAAAACCGCAGTAAAAAAAAACGGCCGTAATAACTGGAGATTACTCTTTAGATTGTCCACGAACGCGTCATGTGTTATGTCAATGATATCCGGTAAAAGGCCTCGGGTCGCATTTCGAGCAATTGAGCCAGGTGCCCTAATTCATCGTGCACTTTCACGCCTTTAATTACGGGGGATGTTAGAAAAGTCCACAAAAGTTGAAAAAAAATTATTTGGTGCTTGCATCCGTAATATGTTTAGGTAGGTACAAGCCGCATCATTAAATCTCTCCTTGCCGCAACTAAAATTGATTCAATTTTGGATCCAATTCCGTTGAAGCCTTCAAATGGGATCGATCCAACCAAAAAACAACGGACACCGTACACAATCGCACCGGCGCGGAACACCGGACCCAAAGCTCAAGTTCGCACCGCGCAACACCAAACAAACAATTTTTTTTTAATTTCCCCAAAACGGATTAAGTCTCCTTCAGTTGGTTTATTTTACATTCCTCTGACCCGTTATCGGGTTATTGTTATTATTTTTTGTTAATGCTGATGAAGTCCGCCGTTTTTCTTCCGGTGATCTGGTTAAGGTTGTGGAGGTATTGATCCGTGAAACGGCGCGACCGCACTTGGGAAAAATCCAAATAAGTGTCGTTCGTTGCCTGAGAAAGTCTCGTTGCGTAAAATGATGGCAGAGGTCCCGCTTTGCTGCAATAGCAACCATAAGATCACATAACCAAATCGCGTTCTCACAATTTGTAAATAATTGAGCTGCGGTCGCGGCTACGTGGTGGCTACTGACGCTAAAATCACCATCAATCGCCCGACCAAAATCAGAGAAGTACGTGATCGTCGCTTTCCTTGTGGTGCTACCGGCTTTGAAGCTTGAACGGACCCACATGAAGAAGGCCGCAATAACCGCCGTCATCGGACGATCAGGCGTTAGATGACTGTCACTGTCGTGATTCTTTATCGATACCAACATCGCAGGAACCAAGGTTCTGTTTTGGCAACAACGTGACAAAGAAGTGCGTGGTATCGTCAGAAATCCTTGAGTTGCTAATTTTCATGCTCAACCGTCAAGAAAATTATGGTTTGGGTTGATGGAAGAATGGAGCCAACAACAGGCTTCTTCGCGCGAAGAACCTCCAATAACGTTTACCAACAGTTGCCGAATTTAGCGCCACAATGTCGTCAGGTGGCAACTTGTCCATTTAGCTAGAAATTTCTCCACAATTCGGTTCTCTGGCTCATTACCTATTTTTGATAACTAAATCAAAATAGTTTTTTTTTTAATTAAAACAAGGTCTAGTGTTTTTGCGTTCCATGAGTGCAATAATTGAGAGTCTAGAATTGGTTCCTCTAATTATTTCTACAAGTTACTTCTTCAGTCTTACATCTTTTGCCACCAAAATGTTTTTATTTCTTCAAAAAAATTCCTAGAGTTTCTGGATGCAATTTAATCCACTCTGTTTAATCAATATCCTATAGTTCTGAAACTTCAGAAGGGCCTGTAAATAGAAGAATTTTTTTTCAAAATATTTAGCTTTGAACTAAAATTTCTCTTAGAGTTGTCTTTGCTCCCAAAACATTTGGCTGACTCCAAACCTGGGCTCAGGTTTAAAAAAAAAAAAATTATATAGGTGATAAAGTTATCCAATTTTTTTTTTATGGAAGGTGCCCACCCTGTAGCCAGCAGCCGGTTTGACTCTCTAGCCTCTAAGCTCTAAGCTAATGATCTTCGCGGTTAGCCCGCCGGATCTGGGGGTTGTGCCCCTCGCCCCCGTTGTCCGTCGGTGGCGAATCCTTGGCGCGAAACCAATTATCGGTCCAGCAGTGTCAAACCAGCGGCCACAAACAGCGCATTGTCCCCGACAAAAACCCCATCACATTGGTTGGTGTGTGTGTGTGTGTGATACCGCATAATATAAAGTTGTTGGTCACTCAATTAGCCAGAAAACGCTCAATATTCAGTACCATCGGCTTCTTTGACCATCTAGCCTCTCCAATTAGTGTGAACCGTCGCTTCGGGCACCAGCGGCATCTTTGATCTCGAAAAATACCTGCCAACGCTTAGACTGTAAACGGCCGCAATTATTTCTTACTCGATACAGGCACAATCTAAGGGGTCGCGCGACGAGAATGTGACCGATTCAGTACGGTCGTTCTTCAGCCGGTCACAGTCTGGCCGGCCGTGACGCTTTTTTTATTTTTAATTCGAAGTCATGTATATCGCCAGTTTAACTTAATCACATTCTTAAGTCAAATGATACAAGCAAAGATCACCGAAAATTGTGTTAAAGCAGCAATGTTTTAAGTTGGTGATGGCGCATTCTTCTGATTGATTCCCGTCACACCGGGGGTGTAGTTAGAATTTTAACTAATTGTTTAATTAATTGCCGCTCTCTCGCTAATTGCTGCTACTACGACATTTAAATGTCGCTTCTCGGTCCGTCGTAAACCTACCATTACGGGTTTCCCGTTTAAACGTTTTTCCTTATTTTTTTTTTTACTTGGACCTTGTGGCTGCTTATTATAAGTTATGTAGTATAATACGAGAGGCTCGTTTCCAACCGGCAATTATAAAGTACTTAGAAGTTTTCTGACACTTTGCCCGTGGTCGGCTGGCTCGAGATTGAGAGCAAAATCTGAGGGTGGAACGCGAAATTTCCGATGCAAATTACAGCGTTTCGAAAATAATGATGTGTGTATTAGGGGCTGGTGGCGCGATTTATAGGAAAGGCAGTTGTTAACGGAGCCGGGATTTTAACTCGTGACCGTCCTTTTAGATGTGGTGATAGCGTGGCATGATCGATGCTGATGAGGATGGAAGAAGAAAGTTTGCCGCTTCCTATGGATTGGTAAGAAGAAAGACCTCACACGGCGGTCATTTTTTAATTTGAGGCCTTCGAAACACCGATTATTATTGACGGTGTAATAATTTTATAATGGAAGTGGATAATTCATCTTTTTTTCAATAGATGAAGTCGTTTGAGGACCGACGAACGCACAAATACCTGTGTCGTTTGGACCGTTTTTATGTAAATACCAGCGACACCAAGAAACGCATATTTTACATCAAACGGCCGGCAGCGAGAATTATTAATCACTTGCAGAAACTCCTTCGGGCATTCTAACGGGCATGTAGCAAAAGAAGGTGGAATGAGATTTGCGTTGTTACCAACAATTTCCATATCAATGACTAGAAATTAGCACGAGGATTTTTCTATACATAATAGCGTCTCCGTCGATATGTTTGAACCTATGTAGATACCTACAATCTAGGATTTTGCCAATTTCAAACTGCCTCTAACCTTTTACCATTTAAATTTGTTTAAATGTCATTTTGAGTAATACCTTTCTATAATTGCAAGTCACATTACGTGCAAGAGTGAGGTTTGACTAGTTCCTATCTATAATGACACGACTGGACATTTTAAAAGTCCCTGATTGTACCTACCTACCTACCTACTGAGCAGAAATTTGCTACATAAAACTTCCTAATAAATACATTGGCCAAAAGTAGTTATTTGGCACACTTTATTAGGGCTTGGAGGGACCGGGCCTAAGTGGAATAGTTTGTGGCTGGTTCTTGTTGGCGGCCACAACTGTGAAAATGAAGATTTTCTTAAGCTTATCAGAATTATAGCAACAATGCTAAACCTGGAGTTAAACGACAAATAGCGTGCCAATATGACTGGTGTTTGCACATTCTGGTTTGGCGTTCATCATTAGGAGGAAAATGCATTATGTCGGCATCACGATTATGCCTTATTACATGCATTGCGCAATTATTATTGTTACCGACAAAGACTCGAAAAATTTCTCAGCGTGTTAGGGAATGGATTCATTTGCAATAAACCAGGCATTCAAAAAGGAATTATTTCATAAAATCCATCACCAAGCCAAAAATGATAACGTGGTGTGATGAGTAGGTACTTAGAACGGATCTTGCAGAAATTCCTTAAAATTTGTTATTAGAACTGGAGAACTGCCACGCTTTACCTACAGCTAGCATTTTGCCAATGCAACATGTTTATGATTATTGGCATGATCATATAGTGCCATGGTCTAAACTCTAAATTTTAGGATTGCCACAACGGTCTTAGTAGAAGGAAAACTGGTTGCTTCCTCAGAGAGGATGTAAGTTTTCCAACGACGCTAGAAGACAACTTTTGGAAATAACTTGAATCTTCCAATGTTCTAGGATAGTTGAAGAATAGCTTAGGTATTATTCCAAATACATAGAACCATCAAAGGAACAGTGGCAATCTCTTTTAAACACATTACTCTTCTTGAAGTTTAATGGAAATGATATTTAGTTCAAAAATAATAGTAGACATTGAAAAGTTTTTTGAGGTTCTATAATTGAAAGAAAACAAGTCAAGATTGCTAAGGATCTTTTATGCAAAAGCGCTATTATTACCGTCCATGTTATTACTCATGTTTGCAAAATCCCCAGAATCGATTTAGCTGATGCAGCTCATTGTCAGGCTAATGTTATTCTTGGATACAAGAATGATGGAAGCTTTAACATCTCATTCTTCAACCTCTATTCACAAGACAATTTCAGGGTGATAATGAAATATGCATATCTGCCCCCATCCACAAAGGTAATTTATTAGAAGAAACACCATAGTGCCAAATCAAAAGTGCTGTAAGTAGTTGAAAGAAATTGTTTCCTAAAAAAGTTTCTGTTGATTTTTCACGTCCAAAAATTTTTGCATACTAGGCCCTATATTTGAAGTCTCGTCATAATGAACTCACTCGTCTTTGTAAGTAAGAAAAATCTTTTGCAAGTTTGAGTGGGGAATTTTTAACAAAAAATTTTATCGAAGGGAAAAAAATAGGAAAAACATTGTGGCTGGAAAGAATAAATAGCGGACAAGGCTAATTAAGTATAGGTAGGAAGGTAAGAACAGAATGAGAAAAAGAGTGATTAGAATAGGAGGAACACAACAAAAATAGACTGGTAAAAACAGAAAGCAATTACCCGAGTTACTTGGATGGAACAATGTTGAGTTGCTTTCATTTTATATAGAACGCATATTACACTACACTTTTCTTAGATAAAGCTCGAAATAACAAAGACGTCAAAGTAGATTCCTGGGCATCGATTTTTTTGAAAAAGTGGTCGAAAAACATAAGAACTATTGCAGGATTTGGCTGCTTAGATTGATACGTAACCTGGTGCGGACATTAATTATGAATACCTATAAGTTATTGGCAGATTAGGTAAATTTATAATTTTATAGATAAGAAAATCAACTCTTGCGTCAACTGAACTTGTCAACAATAATTTGATTCTTTTATCAATTTTTTAAAAATTGACTAAAATACCAATTTCTTGTTATGCCATCAACAACGCCGATAATTTACAACCAGTTTCGAAGAAGTTACCATCATACCTACACCTAATTAAACATCTAGGTACCAATTTTTCTGATCATCTTGTTTATAGCTGCCGATATTTAAATAGAAATCGTTCAACGTCTTCAATTTTTTTGCAAGGGACTTTTTTGCGCGGAGGAGGCGGACTTCAAGGCTGATAGAATGACTGCTTAATTCCTGCCATATTAATGACTTTTTTTGATAATTTTGTTTACGGACAACACGCACCGGGCAGTCTTGAACTTGAAAATCAAAATTAAATATTACCTGGATAGGCCTTGAAAAAATTATCATAAATTCACACAACCATTTAGTAATAGGCTAGTGTTGAGGTAATCGGCAAGATTGGCGACTTTCCGACGGCAAACGGCGGATTTGGCGATATCGTGGGGGCCGTGTCGGACTTACCTGCGCTGCTTTCCCCGGCGCTGGAATCGAAGGTTTTGGAGGTCATCTGGAAGAGCGCGTCCAGAGGCGTCGCCCCCGGCTGCTTCCCTTGTTGTTGTTGCTGTCTTTGCCTGTGCGTCGTCTGCGGCACAATATCCGGAGAACAACAGTCGCTCGCGACACTCGACGACCGGTCACTTCCCGTTTCCGACGTGTAGCTCGCGTTGAAAGCATTAGCGAATTCCGGCCTCAACAACGCCAATTGTTGCACTTTCAAATGCCGATGGAAACTCTCCAATCTCTGTTGCGTCTCCAGATCCGGATCTATGTCCCAGGGCCGGACTATACGCGTACTTTGCGGCTTCGACGGCTTGTGATTGAGAATGTCCACGATCGAGAAACTTTTCACCCCGTCGGTTCTGTCGTCGATTTCCACCGTCGGGGAGATCCGTCGGTCAGCTTCCGCCATTTTTAGCTTCTTCAACGGTTTGAAATAGTCCTCGGGTTCCGCTTCCGTCGAACCGGGACATCGACACGGATAATCACCGGGACTCGCGGCTCGAGATCTGGAAGGCGACTGAAGCACCGCCGGACTCGGACAGCCAACGCTGATTTCGTCGTCGGAAACGTACTTGTTGGGGTCTTCGCGGTGGCTGGCCAGGGTCGGGCTGGGGGTGCGAGAGGAAATCGGACTGTCGTATTTGGAGCCTAGATACGGTGACATTTCGCTATTGTTTTTGGGCGATTGTTCCTTATCTTGCATTTTACACAAAATCAGCCCGAGCGCGCTCAGAGTCCGTTGACGTCGCACATTGTCATCACCACAACGCCATCACCGCCCGAAAACCACTCAGAATCCTCTCGTTAACGGAGCGACCGAAAGACACGTGTTACACCTCCCTATCTTTAACAGATCTGGTAACAAGTGAACGTCTAGTTGCCAATCTAGTCAGCGCTGGCTCTTTAGCGTTGCCCGCCCACTATTTAAGACCGCCACCAATGGAACGGCACCAGGAAACCGGCTGTGCTTAATAGAAGCTCCGCCGAAGCTTTCCATTGGTCGAAGGCGGGAGCGGCGCCGTTTTGTTTCCTGTCACGGCCCACCAATCAAGTGTCTAATTTGTATAAAACCGTTTATATCATTTGTTTCTCGGGAGATAAATGGGATTTTGTTTTAAGCCAAGATTTAGCATGTGTTTAATGTAAATTATTTTAGTTTACGGCCGCGCTGCTGTCGCTTTATTGCTTTCATAAATTCGGATGAGTTTATGGGAATCCAGCTAGCGGGCCGTGGGGCTTAATTTCATGTTTATTTGTGTGAAGGGGGAGAAGGCTAAAAATTGAGCCCCCTTCCGCCGTTGCTGGAAATTACACACGTCCGACACCCTTGAAATCGATCCGGAGCATATGATATATTAATTAACGGCCTGCGGACTTGAGAACGGTTTTAATTGGAAAATTTTGATTTTCGACTCAGTTGGAGGCCGCTTTTTTTGTTAATCGGGCAAGCTGTGATGGGCAAGGCTGCTGTCGTTGGGGTTGCCAACAATTTCCACCCTAATTACGGAATGAAAGGATAATTTAAAAAGTGAAAAGGGCGGCACGACGAAAAAAAATGTAGTCGACTTTACCTGCCGCTGGACCAACATTTGCAGGATCTACCTGCTTAAGTGCTAAGCAGGCCGCGACTTATATTAAGCATCATCTTTAGCAATTAATTTGATTTTGACTTTTAAAGCAGTTCCAAATGTTAAGTAAGTGATGGAGTAACAGCTAACCTAATACTTACCTATATTGACGAACAATTTTGAGTGAATAACTAGAGAGTTACATCAGTAGGTACAAGTTGTAGGTAGGGGAGCGAGGGGCTAGTTGTAGATAACAATTTTAACAAATAATTATATATCTTGAAGTGTATTGGCTAAATTACCACTAACTAAACTTTGATTGATACTCTAACTAAAGGTATTTTTCTATTAAGTCAAATCGAAAAAATATCAAATCTACAGATAACTCTTTCACAATTAATTTTTTTTTAAAAAAAGGGAAGTGTTACAACTTACCCCGTGGTTGGGGCTAGTTGTAACAACAATAAAAAACAAAAATGTGATGACACCTTCAATCTTTTAATTTTTTCACATCTTGGATCATTTTGCTTTGTTTACAACAAAAACTAACTTGGTATTTCTATAATATGTATTTTTTATTAAATAATTAACTGAAACATACTTTTTTTATAATCAACAAATTAAAGATTTAAGTTTTTAACTATCTATCTTATTTTGTACTTATGTACTACTATAGGTACTTATATATCAACATGGCACTTTATAAACCTCCAAATTAAGTCTTGTAATTATCTCTTAGTTATACCTTACATGTTACAACAAACCCCGAGGTTTTGTTACAACTGGCCCCTAGGTACAGTTCTTAATGTTTATCACGATAACTATTAAATCAACTTAGTAATCTCGAAAACTGTTACACAACATTATAAATAGTTATATTTTAGCATCAAATAAAATACATAAAGCTCCAATTAGTCGAAAATAGTAAAACTAACCAAAAATTTACGAAAATAAAATTATAGGTTATCTGTCAACAAGGAAGCGTTTGCACGTACCCACTCACTGCGCCGCCTGGCGGGACACTGGCTGTGATAAGGTGGCGTGGTGCGGTATAATTTTAAGATTAGGTAAAACAAAATCGTGAATAAAGTTTAAATTCTTATTAAAAAAGGTCTGTTACTACTTACCCCTGTTACAACAAGCCCCGCGCTTCCCTACTATAGCATTGATGCAAATTTTGAAATTTTTTTTGAATCTTTATCGATTCGGATTAACAACGATTTGAAAGTTTTGATTTAGAATTTTTGTCAAAATTGCCCTACGCAGTCAATAGTTTTTTTTTGTAAATTTTCAAAAACTACAATTTTCGATTTCTTCCAATTTTCAAAATCTTGTAACTTTAAATGGAGATACTTAGATTAAATCTAGATACCTGCATCCAATTAATCAGTGTGTTGGTGGCTTTCAAAAGCTGCTAAAATAAAAAGTCTAAAGGTTAAAATAAAGAACTACAATTTTTTTTACGTATAATAGGTAAATAATTCTGTACATAGAGGTAGGTGAAGCTTTTTTGTTGTTTTCTCAAAATACCTATGTTACCCTGTCGTCTATGATGTGTACCTATAGTAGATAAACTAAGTAGGACCTACCTAACCTAATAACTACTTAATAAGAACTAAGTCACAATAATGTAAGTTTATTAGTGTAGGTAGATAGGTATAAGGTAAACACCATAAAATAAAAACTGGGAAAAGTTTTATCCATCCACCTCGTGCAATTAGCTTCATTTTATTAATAAGTCAATAATTTTGCGAGGCGATAACGGTGTGAAGCGGGACTTTGCTCCGCCCTGTAGACACGTTCGCATATGAAATTTATGAAAATTGAGCGTCTCATTTTCAGCCCCGTCATCGCCGCCGTCGACAGTTGTAAAGAAGGCCCTCTAACCATAAAAATAAACGATCCAACAATTAGATACGGTGATGTTGACAGAGTCTCACACAAGACCCTTACCGGGTGTCACCCGGCAACAATATCTCTATTAGGCCATTGTGCCCCACTGTGAGTCTATTAACTTGTATTTAGTTGTCGCGCTATTATATTCGAAATAGCGAGCCCCAAATCTGTTTTTAAAAAGCCACCACCACCATTCATCCGACTCGCAGCCCGGTTTGTTTTCTTTCAATTCCAATCGAAATTAAACCGTAATGAACACGAATGGCACGAGGATTAAATAAATTACGGCCCTAATGTAAACAGAGTGTGGCGTCATTAGCGTTCTCCCGGAAGGTTTCTGGTGTTATCAACCTTATCCAGTGGTCTGTATTTCTGATGAGAATAGAGTCGATGCGATTATCGGAAAAGCGAAACTTGTTTGATATTAAAATTCATTACGCGATCGCCCCTTACCGATAGCTTTGTTTGTACCAATTCATTTGGTTAAATTGATATTTTATTTAGGGGCGGTCGAGGAATAAAATTTTGTGCCTCAAATTACGGAAAAAATTCTCGCTTCCATCGTCGGGCGGGGTAATTTGCGAAATTACAGAGAAATTACCGTTCTCCTTCTTTGTTGCATAATTCATACGGGCGACCCGGTAAAACAAACAAATTGCCGCGTGCGATTACGCGCGGTATCAAAACTAAAGTTCCTAAATTACACCGTAATTTGTACAAATACATATGTAGATCAGATAAAAATGAATTGATGCGGCAATGTAGCCACCCTTGTTGTTGGTTGTGTTGTCGGTAGTTGTGGAAGTTGAGGAGGAATTGTTTGATTGACTCGAGGTTTAATAAATGACTAGCTCCGGACTCTCTGTGTGTGTGTTGGAGGGTTGTAATATTAAATGATGGTTATATTTGGACCGCTATAATAGATTGAGAACTCATAATTATCGGCGTTTGTTGTCCAATAACAATCCCATAATGGTACAGGGGGCAGCGGTAGCCATTACGCAGGGGCCACCTTAATGACGGACTCAAAGCCCCGTGCCCCACACAAAATCAAGCCTCCCATTTGCATCCAAAGGTCATGCAAGTGGGTGCATTATTTGAAAAATTTCCATATTTTAGAAAAAAATTACAATCAACTTCTTGTTTTGAAATTTTGGTCTGTAGCTGGCATTACTTCTTTTTTTATGCCAATTCACTTCTCTTTTCATTAAGTAGATATTTTTTAAATTTATCTAATGACTCTTTCGGGATCTTCAATCTATCATAGAACTTTATCAAAAAGTGCTTACATCTACCAATGACGGGCATATTAAAATTAACTTTCCTTCATTGTGCGAGGTATTTAAGTGGTTGGTGCTGTTGGGTGCGGGCGTCGTCAAGCTCTTCGTCGTGGAACGCTGATGCAACAACTTACGCAAGTTGTTTGCTTAATTTGACATTACATCGCGAGGTACAACATACACGCAATTGTCCCGATTAGGATCGTGCATGGGACGTGTCAAAACCGTTTTTCGTTCCTTTGGGCAGCACGACCATTTATCTAACACCGTATGTAGTTTGGTTGTGGACTTCGATGGTGGCAGCTGCACGGACAATAAAAGGTGTCTTGGTTAATTATACACGGCCCTTCAGAGACCTCACACTTGGATCACGCCCTGGAGCGTCCCTACCTTCCACAGGGCGTTATTTATGCCCGACCAACATCCAGCACGTTACTATATTACCCATCATAGAGACCGCAAATAATCCAGCGAGACCGTGGCATGCATCATTGTGAACGATTTATAAGTCATCATCAACAGTTGGTAGACCTGAGCCGGGAGGGTTCCTCTCTCCCAAGGGTTGCTCGTTATTACCTTATTACGAAAGCCTCCCGGTAACTTTGGCGATTACTAACAATAATAATATCTAATATAATAATAATTTAAATCGTTTTAAACAATCGCCCATTAAAAGTAAATAAAATATAACTCAGGCTCGCGTTTATTACGATTTTATCGCGTTCTAAATCACCGGGTCGCCATTAAAACTCAAGTTTCGTAATAATTGTTTGGTTATTGTTGTTGTATACACGTCGTCGTGCAGTAAACAAAGTCGAAAATTTACATGTTTATGGGCCGCAAAACAACGCGTTTTGCAATTACCGCTTCAATTACGTTAATCGTACGAAACTCCGGTCTAATCTCATTATAATTGCAAACAACGGCCCGCATCTATGTAGGTACCCACACTTTATCTGACGGTCTAGATACATTTCGGCAATGCCAGATTTTGCCATTTCGAAATTATGATTGATTAGCAATAATGGCCATTAGTTGGGGTTGCGCAATCAAATATTTATGATCGCGATATACTTTATGAGTTAGTTGACGTAATTTATCACTTCAGCGCCAAACACTCGGTATAGATGAAAAATGACAGTTCAATGGGGTGATGATTCGTTACACTTACTGCGAATGTGGAGCGGTTTTGTGTCGTTTAGGCTTCATCACGAAGCGGTTGTGTTGTGAGTCGAAAATAAATCCTTTGATGCCATCAGTCAAATTTGCGAACAAAAATCGTTAGGCAATAGCAGTTGGAAAGCCGAGGTGTTAAAAATAATGGCAAAGTTAAAACTTAATCATCTTCAATAGAAGCAATTTAATTGACAGAGATGCAGATAAAAGTTCTAACAAATTTAGTAAAAGTAAATCGTAAAGTTGTAATTTCTTTTATGTCTTTTTTGGCTGGACTATTAGACAGCTTGATCAGCGAAATGGAAGAAAACAGTCAAATTGTTTAGCAAATAACTAAAAAAAACATATAAAATTTGTTGGAAATAAGAGTCAAGCTCTGATTATTTATTGATCCGCCACGTCGAGATGACGATTGTTATGCATGTAATATATTGGTCAAAATCTGTCAAAATCCCATTCATGCATGATGTTTATGTATCCGCCTGTCAAGCTCTCGATGTTGTTTATGTGTCCGTCACCAGATGCATTAATGGTGTCTGCATCAGCTTAGAGTATATAAGGTCGATGAGTTTTAGTTGTAAAAACAGTTCTAGTTAAGCTGCCATACAGGCAACATCTCCCGGTCGCTTGTATAATAAAGTTGTTATGTTGTGAATAAACATTTCGAATAGCAAAAATCAAACTGAGCTAAAATTATTTAACAAAAAGCAAATAAATTATCACGATTTCTATAACTGTAGTTTGGTAGTGTTTTTTAAAATACTGTAGCGTAAGCTGTAAACTCGTTCTTACTTTATTAAAAAAAAAATTAAAAATTTTGTTCATACAAATTGGCTGTGATGAAAAAAAATTAAAAAATACAGCAAAAATGAAATTATGTGAAAAAAATTCTTTAGATAATTTGCTTCAATTAACTTTTTTCCTTAGGCCATCAAAAAGTATAGTAGGTAGGTATATTGCCTCTCTGTCTAAAATTATTTTCTATTGACCTATTGACTTATTATTTAACTCAAAACGTATTTATAAGCCAAAAAAAAATGACGTATTGCCTCTCAATTAGTTATGAGTGTAATCAAACCTCAAGTGAAAGTGGGATTGCGCGCTGCGTGCGGTGGATTTTGCAATTCCCGAGTTGTTTAAGCGCCATCGATTCGTGTGAAGGAACGGCGGGAATCCTGGTTCGATCGACATTATTAAAATTCGTGCTAAGGGACAATCAGAGACGCCTTCATTATTCGAACGTGTTTCGTATTAAAATGAGAATGATATAGCGTGAAACGGAGCAGTAAAAGCCGCCGAGCCGCCATTATTGGTGCGATTTCCGAGAGGGCACCCTTCTGAAGAGTCGAGCCCGGTGCCGAATTAAATTGGTAAAAAAAGCGAAGAACGTTTCCGGGGGACGCCTCCACCGATCCCATATCCCAAAACGCAATCTCCGTTTCCGCTTTCACGCTCGCCGATCCGAAAAATCGCAATTTTAGAAATAAAAAATAATTTTATCCATCTATCTATAATTAACAAATAAGTGTAGGTAACGTAACGTAAATGCATACACCACCACCAACCACACAGACGACGTTTCCGGTACAAATCGGTCTCTTTTGATGTGAAACTGTGTGTGTAAGTTTTGCAGTGGGGGCGGCGCTATTTTCGTGTTTAATGATCGGAGAAATGGTGTTGGTGCGGTGGTGGGACCGTTTATAAAACCATTTAGAAAAGTAATTTTTGGTAATATGACCGGGGCCACCTACGCGCTGCCCTGTTAATGTCTCAATTATCTCACTTCCTTAAGCGACTTCGACGAAATTACCATAGTTTTTTGGGCGGGGGCGGCGGGGCCTTTCGACCTTTTCCGGCACGGAAACACGAAATTATCGACTTCATCAGGCTTTAGGTCAAATAGCCATCTAGGCCCAAAGAAATTTCAATTTTTTTAATTTAGCAAGCACCCGAGATGAAAAAAAAACCTAAGCTTCTTCTTGCAAATAGTCTGCTTGGATTGGAGGAGGCCCTAGAAACTTTCGGCTCGTTAAAACTGGTTACTATAACCTGAATTCACCCGGCGCCTCCACCATTATTGCAGCAAACCTGATTTTATGTAATCGACCAGTTTCATAGAGATAAAACCGCGTCACTGTTCCGCAAAGATAAAATTAATTCTTCTAAATAATTCGAGGGGTAAACCGCTGGCATCAAACTGTACACCATAATTCCTTTTCATAAAAATAATCCCCACAATTCATCAATAATTCCCTTATTTTGTAATAAAGTCTCAGAACTCTTGAAAACCCTCGGAATTCCTCCACATCTTCCATAACTCCTCCAGAATTCTTGATAGTTCCTTATTAATTCCTATAATTCATGTAGAATTCAAGGGAATTATTAGGAATTTGTCACGTTTTGTCAGTTATGAAAATTAAATGCGTTTTACGGTTTATCTAAAGTAATTTATTTATACCTAAGAGCAAATTAAGAACAATATACGGAGAACAAAAATTTAAAAACAAAAATTTGAGTATTGAAGCAAAAATTAAATACAATTTATCTCAATTTTCATTCATTTTCATATGGTTATACGTTTTGAAAATTTTCTGGAACGTATCATCATCCAACTCAAATGGTTCGACGTCCGTTGCAAATTTAATTGGACCATAGAATATATACTGACATTCAACAATCGCAATGTCCCGTTTAATTTTCGGTCACGCAAACCTTCTATTCTGCTTCCTATCCTTCTGTAAGAACTTAATTTTGAAAATTTTACCTGACGCCTCCCCGTCAATAATTTCCACAATTTTGCCAAGATACCACCGTTTTTTGTAGTAAACTGCATAAATTCTCTCGCAGGCAATAACTACTGTTTTGGTCTTAATTTCGGTACTTTGCGTTTCAACTTTTTTTTTTAACGGTCCAACGAATAACTAGGACTTTGTTATCTACATAATCAGAAAATGTCTCAGTGTCCATACAATCGGCATATGTAACATGGGTATCAATCAGCTTCTGATTATTCAAAATCATCTGACGTTTCATTTTTTAATGATTTTTTATATTTAGCGTTCCGACTTGATTTGTAATTTTTCGTGCATTTTACCTTGCCCTTGTAGGTACTGATATGACTTCGAGCATGACTTACACTGTAACTTCTTCTGCGATGCTTTGGTGTTATTAATGAATCTTCGTAGTCGATCTGTGCTGACCCTACCTTTTGTTTCTCCCAAGAGCCAGCAGAACGAAGATTTTTTAAAAACAACCGACTTTCCACCTATGCGCATGCCTCTGCGCATGAGCAGAGGCCAGTAGTTTGGCAGCAAGAAAAAATAAATCTCATGTAATTTCCGCAACATCTCTAATAAATCTCCGTAATTTCAAATAAATCCCCATAATTCCGGATAATTCCCATTAAGAGCGCTCCACAGTGTAGACCTTAGCAAACGATCGAATTACTTCGTTAATTGAAAAGGTATTTACATGAAATTTTGGACATGCATAGAAAAAAGATCAATCTTTACCGGTATTTGGTCAAAATATTAAAAATTTTATTAGCAAAAAAAGTAGGAAATAAAATTTTAATAAAACCAGCAAAACGCAATGTCCCGTCAAAGTAAGACGTTTTATATGTGCTTCAGTGCAATCAGAATGCAATTTCAGTTCCCAGATATTATTTAAAAAATTTGTTTGTAACTGAAATTTTTTCGGCTGATAAGCGCGACCTCTACCGAGGCTTAAAAGAAACAACTCATGGGGAGTGGTAAATGGGCGGAGCTATTTTGTAGATCGATGCGGAGACAATTTTGGGTCGAACACTTGCTTGCCGTGCGATGCACGGGGCACGTTCCGATTTCAAAGAAAATGCGGGAACTATTTTTCATTGTTTATACCGGGTGTTTCAACGAGAACCGCCGGTGCCAAATTGCGAATTTCTAATGGAGTTAAAAGAGAAGAAATTCTTAATTCTTCTTGAATTGAGGAAGAATCTCTATAACTAATTATGGCACTTCCTGTTTATACCGGAAGTAAACCAATTTTTGATTTTTAAATGCAAACGTAGGTACCTGTTTTATTCCCTCATCTGATAGAAGGAGTTCTCCTGATTACAAAAATGTATTAACCTTATCGACTTTTTGGTCAAAATTAATTAAGATCTTCATTTTTAATGCAAATATTTCACCAAAACGGACGGATATCTAGTAGAGTTATTTGAGGACGTAGAGAAGATATTTTGATTCCTTCTTGAATTGAAAACAAATCTCTATGATCGACGTGTAAGAAACTGATTCTGGCATGGACATTTTTCCTCAAGATGTATTTAGAGTTTCCAAATAACTCGGCTAGAAATCCGTCCGTTTTGGTAAAACAGTTGTATTAGAAATAAAGGCCTGAACTAATATTGAGGAGAAAAGCGATAAAAAAGATATGTTTGCATTTAAAAATCAAGAGTTGGTCTACTTCCGGTCCAAACCGAAAGCGCCAGAATTAGTTTCCTACACGCTTAAAATTTAAAAATCCATGTAATTCAATAACGGTTTGATATAAAAATATTTCAATTACTCGTTATCAATCTTGGAGGACGTGATCATGAGCTTGAAGAAAATCAAAGAGATGAAGTGAATATTTCGATACGAAATCACGGTCGAAAATGAAAACTCACACCGTTTAAAAAAAAAAACAAAAAACAATAATGTCATCTTGTAGTGCATTAATTATACTTCGATTATTTCTGCCAAATATTAATTAATATTGGCCGGAGTGAAGTTTCTTTTTAATTCTTTAAAGCCTATACACGCAAAAGTTGCATTTAATAGCAACTATTATGCTCTCAAATTTTGGATCAGTTTTGAGATCATCTTGAGGTTCCTAGGCGACGTCAAAATTTGAAATAAAAAATATTATTTTTTTTGAAATCGGTCATTGTTTACTTTACCCACTTCTGGATGTTCAAAAAGCCAATTACAGCAAATGAAGCGTATAAATGCAAAAGCATACGTTTGACGCATAACCAGTTTTGAATAAAGGCGCAAGAAACCTGTCAACATCTTATAAGCTTATCAATTTTTAGTATTTCGACAAAATGTCGGCAAAGATTGATCTTTTTTCTATGCATGTCTAAAACTTCATGTAAATATCTTTTCAAATAACGAAGTAATTCGATCTTTTGCAAAGTTCTACACTGTGCAGCGCTCCAAATAGCACGGCGCGTCGATTCATTCTTGGCAATAAAAAATCAATAACTCGAAAACTATTGATCCGAGTGAAATGAACTGCATACCAAAAACTTTTTTAAACATTTTTCTACATTTCATACGCTTTATGTGTGGATAAATTTCCACAAACAAAAAAGTTTGTCACTTAGTGAAAATTTCATGTCGGGTGAACCCCTTTCTCAATATTTATAATTTTTTTGCCTAATAGCCAATCAGATGAGGACGCAGGGGAGATACCGTTGGAAGCGCTCTAGCATGTACTTTAATTTGGTGAAAGAATCAAATCAATAGCTCGCACAGAATCCAAGATACGACGGGTTAAAGGTTAAAAAACCCTGTTTATGGACATAGCTCATTTTTGACATTTTTCGACATAAAAAAGTTTACGATCATTCCATACGCAAAATTTAATTCTATATAAGACGAATATGATCTTAGCTAATTCTACGCCAACTTTTATTATTTCGAAAAATAAGTAACTTTGGGACCGACCGGACCGACTGATCCGCTATACGGCTTTCGAATCTGAAAAGGTTGACAAATTCTAGGAAAGGCCACAGCCACGCCAGACCAGATGGCAAAGAAATGAATGAACCACAGTCAGACATCCCCTACTTGTTTGTTCTTTTAAAGCACCCGTGTGTTGTACCACCACAGAGGCGTATTCTCGATTCAGCTGAAGATGGTTTCTAACGTAAACTCTGTTTGACATACTGAGCGTTGTCTTCACCCTCTAGCGACCACGATCATCTCGGCAACGACGTCGTACCTAGTTTCGGACAAGGGTACCGCCTACAAATTAAGTTAACACCTACCCGACTGAAGTTTGTGGGTACTGAGGGGAGGAAAAATATGTCAATTCTGGAACTCGCTCACTGTGGAACGCTCTTAACTCCCAATAAATCCTACTAAGTAAAAATAAATTCCCAAAACTCCTGTAATTTCTGGATGGTGTACCCCATAATTCCTCAGCGGTTTACCCCTCGAAATAATTTCCCTGAAATCGGACCCGTGGAGGCACCAAGACAAAAGTTACTTAATAAAATTTTCTGCTGTTGCCATAATATTGTGAATCATCAGTTGTTAATTATGCTCGATTTAATGACTACGAAAATTTAACTAAAACAAAATTAGTTTTTTCTAAAAAAAACTTTGAAATAGTCGCGCCAAATCCTCGCATTTGTGGCCCAAGTGGCTCAGATGCCACGGTGCAATATCTATCGCGGGGGGCAATTGGACGGGCAATTTTTCACGTGCATCCGCAAAACGAGTTAACAGTTTGTCGTTGGAATACGCATTTGAGGTCAGATGACAATATGCCGTAAAATTTTCATTAGTATTTCCACTTTACGACGTACATAACTTTAAAGTTAAGTATAAAATTGTTGGTTGGTGAACGTGTAATGACTTTCGACGACAATAAAATTTTGTCAGCCTCAATAATTGTAGACAACATAAAAAAAATTAATTCGCCCTCACCTCCGAACAAGGGTTGGCTCTTACCAGAGCAAACAACATTAAGGCGCAACCTGTCGACTCTTATCCACCTGCCCGTCATGTATCTACCTTTTCAATTAGTATTTTTTTTTATAATTAAATTAGTTTTACCCAACGCTTTTTACGTCGCATGTAAATAATTAGACCCCCTGGAAAAATACTGTTAAATAAGGCAATAAAATGCACGTAAAATATCGTACCTTTAGGACGCGTTAAAGAAATTCGAACTGTATACAGCAAATGAATAGACGCAATTAACAAATCAATAAAGTCGGATTGACCTTTAATTCGGCCGCCAAAAAGAAGTTAACACCAACACTCGGCTCGTACCCACAAAGCCTTTCCAATCTAAGCAATAAAGCTGTGCATTATAAAACTAAAGCCCCCTACTTGTTAGTATTCTCTGTAATTACTCCCTCTCGCTCTACCTCGTAGCGTTTTCCCTATCCTCGTCTCGCCTTTTCCGCACCCATATAGCCGTCTTCCCAATGGGCGCAACCTTTATTTAATGGAACACCCAGATCGAGTCGGCGGCGTCTTTGAAACGACGACGGTCGATGATATTGTGACGTCACGTGCTGCGATTAATAAATTTAGCGACGGCGGAGGGTCCTCATCCTCCACGTTCGAGAAAAAAAATTCGGGAATTTACACAATTTACTGCGGAATTTGTTTACGACGTGACAATTAGGCGGCGACTGGTGCCGACAAAGGGTCCGAAAAGCTGGAAGCCGTAACGAGCGCGAGACCGTTATGGGGGTGTTTGGAGGGAAGAACGCCGGGGGTTTTGTCCAAATAAACGATAAATTCGGATTTGTTTGTTTTCGGGACCGCTAAATCGGGCTAAGGAGGCTTTTTGAGTGGCTCGTTGAATTCGGGCGAAATAGGCAAGACGCTGCCGAAAGGATGTGTCAGTTGTTTACAACCTTTTTTTTTCAGATTATTTGAGACTCGTAACGTAAACTTGCAGCGTTATTACCTAAAGCAAGAGCCGATTTTTTGTCACGTCTCCTACCTAACTTGTCAACGTGAAGAAGTCAAGCAAGCGCGCCCGCAGAACATTGAAGCCTAGTTTTAGTTTTATTGAAAATTTTGAGGGGTGAGAAGACCGTTATGAAGCGGAATTGCCAGGCCTACTATCTATTTGTTTTTCAATTATTGACGACGCACATCAAACGATTCCCGAAAAGTTGGAAAGTCTGGACGCGCTTGCTCGATTTCTTCACATTGACGGATAGCAAGTGCAGCAAATATCTGATTTAAAAAAACGTTGTCAGTTGAACTTTAGTATTTTCTGCCTGGCTGCTTGATGGTCATCGCCGGGCTAACTAAGTGATGGGTAAGTTGGTCTTTATTTCTCTTGTTTTTGTCTGATTTGTTATAATTTTGAGATTGCTACATCCCGCCTCTTATCAGCTGTTTGAGTATCAGGTCGCTGCCTACTTTAGTGTTATAAATGTTGGTAAAGTTTCCTGATTAAGATAATTGCGTGAGAAGATTTACGACGTCCTCTATCTAGGCTCCATAGAGAAATAATTCATAACTTAAGGAAATTGCTAATTTATTTATATCCATCACCAGAATTAACCGTAATTTACGACGATATTCTGCCAAACGACCGGCTTTTGCCCAGATAATTAAACTGTTAAGTAATGGTCGAGCTTCCTTAATTCCATTTAGACTTAATTAGACTAATCCAATCTTCACAACAATTAACCACCGAAATTAAGAAAACAAGAAACCAACAACACGGCGGATAATTACAATAACAACCGTCCGTTACTAGCGGCATTATGAATTTTAATTCACCTCATTGAATTAATGATGTTAATCGTCGGCGATTCCGTCTATATGATGCCCAAGAGGCAACAATTTGAAACGCCGAATCGCTTGAAATTAAAATAATATTTTCGGACAAGTTACGTCTTTTTCTTGTCTGAAATTATGATTTTTAAGATAAATGGCCGCCAAAAAGCGTCCCTAATTCAAGCATGAAAGTCTTATTATTCGCGGCGAGTATTTATAGAGTCCCGCACACAACGGTCAACTTGTATAAACTGCGAGTATCTAATTTAACAATCTCTAAGTGCGGCCAATAAATTACCGTTACTCTTAAAAAGACATTCAAATTTGCTAATTTAAACCTCCGGACAGCTGTTTGGACCGTGTCCAAAACAAACGAGCAGCTCCTTATTAACTCGCCACATCCACGAGGCGGAGGTAAAGCACCTACGCTAATTTAAACATAAACCATCGGCCACGAATTTGCCAAAAACGGTCCCTAGAGAGACTGCCGTCCCGTAATTTGTCATGCAGTCTCATTATTGTCAGGCTTAATTGCCGAAAGAGGGGCCGATAAATCATTTAAACCAAGAGACAGGCCCGAAAAGACGGATATTTCTCTAATTAATGCCAGTAAGGGTTTTTTATCCGGGATCCGGCGTTTGGTGCAGCAAAACGGCCGAAAGAGCGGCGAACTTCACAGAACCTCAATTAGCAAGTCGACCAACAGGAAGATAATTCCATGGAATCGGCCTAAGTGCAACCAGCGCCTAATGATATGTGTGAAAAGCGTTTAATGAAGATGGGGCCAAATTAATTTTAATTGATTTGCTGCTCAAACAACATTTCGAGAATTGAATCCGCGGTTCGGACATTCTCTTCAACATATACAGGGTGGAGATTGCATCATCAATAGAAACTCTTATTTTTATATTAAAGCGACCCAAAAACCTTCAGAGTTTTAAAACTATTTTTTTCAATAGCTGAAAAACACTTAAACAAGAAGTCAATAGTTATACTGAATATTACAGTAACTAGAAGGTTTAATTGAATTTGAAAAGGTATCAAATCTTCAAAGGCTTTTTAAAGATAACCATAAAATCCGGAATCTAGTTATTCCATCTTCGTTACTTTTTTTTTTTTTTAACTTATCTTAAATTTTCTTCAAACTGATTATTCTTGAACTTTTTGTTGTTTTATCGACGCTGACTACGATTTTCTCAATTGTGGGCGAGTTGCAGTGATCGGGTCTGCCGGGTCTTCGTGGTGGCCGGTGGCTGTCAGCGAGATCAGAAGGCTTACGTCGGAAATGAGTGACATACGAGCATCGCTAAACAGCTGAGCAGACAGGATAGCCACGCACGCTATGGCCGATTTAACGTAACAAATGACTGTCGTCTCTTCTCCGGCCGACTGTGATGTCTGCGGCGGCGGTTTCTTGTTTTTGGACCAATTAGTTGAATTATCGTTTGAACTTATCGCCGAGTTTTGTTTAGCACGTGTTTTCGCTTGTTGCGTCTATTATAAAACGACGTCGAGGCCGTCGTCATCATAGCAGTTGAGGATGTATGGCGTCCACGACGGCCAATAGTTTGTTAATTAGGATATATGGTGTAGGTATATGTGGTAGGTATATAGATGTAGAGGAGTTTAAATAGAAACGATGGCTCGTTGGTTGGGCTCGTTACTGGTCGAATTCGAGCGTGACAAAGTAAGGAGACGGTTTTGTTCCTTGAAAACCGGAGACAGAGCGTATTAACGATCAACGGGTAATTTCGGGGTTAACGAGAAGATTGGATGAAGAGAATATTCTATGCATGGGAGCGTTGAAAGGGTACCGATGTTAATGGTGCTAGAGGAAGTGGCCTTTGTCCATCAGTTCACCTTTGATAATCGATTATCTCCAATTCTTTCCCCAGATTGGAACCAAGGTTCTGTCGAAAAAATGGAAATCTGTAAGCTCTTAGAGCCAAGATTAACTCAATTGTTGATGAAATTTGGCAACGCTTATATTAGAGCGCTAGAATCAAATTTTCTGTACCAATCTAGTTAGTATGAGACGCCGTTGTGGACAAAATGAAATTTTTGCAATTTTATATAATTTTGCCAAATATTTATAAATGCTGTTGAACACAACTTTAATTTATTTTCACCATTTATATAGAAAAATGTTAAGTTTTATATAAATATCATGTCGCGTTAGAAATAATAATAGTGCTGACCGTGATATAAAATTGCGCACTTTTATAAATAAAGTCGGCACGTTCTCGATATAAATTTGTGCTGCCGTGATATATTTATTGGCGTTTGCCACCAAGACGCCAGAGGCCGCCACGAAAGGAAGATTTACAATCCGGCAACGCTGGCTGCGGTTTAGTTACATTGCTAGTGACAAATTTGTCAAACTCAAAAGTTGAGGTAAGAAGTGGTTAAAATTACCCACAAGTGAACACAAATAAATGCCTATTTAACTCATATCACCTTTTTAATGTTTATTGTTTCTGTCGCTTATCTAACCTCTAACCTCAATTTTCGAGTTTGACAGATTTGTCACTAGCAATGTAACTAAACCGCAGCCAGCGTTGCCGGATTGTAAAATCTTTGTTCGTAGCGGCCTCTGGCGTCTTGGTGGCAAACGCCAATATCACGGCCGAACAAATTTATATTGAGAGCGTGCCGACTTTATTTATAAAAGTGCGCAATTTTATATCACGGTCAGCACTATTATTATTTCTAACGCGACATGATATTTATATAAAACTTAACATTTTTCTATATAAATGGTGAAAATAAATAAAAGTTGTGTTTTTCTTATAAATATCAACAGCATTTATAAATATTTGGCAAAATTATATAGTAAAATTGCAAAAATTTCATTTTGTCCACAACGGCGCCTCATAAGTTAGCCGTAACGTGCGTTTTAAAACTTACTTTTTGGAGAATGCTGCTAGTTATTTAGCTGAAAATTTTAAATGAAGATTGCAATTGGGCTTAACGCCCACGACGAATTCTTAAACGAAATCGTGATATTGTCCGAAACAGTCATCAAGTTGAATAATATTAATGCGTACCTAATAAAGAAATTAAGAATTTAAAAATAGTAAATCACTATATCGTGAAATATAGTTGTAATTGTGATTTATCCTGCGTGATAAAACGAAATTTGCATAAATTGACGATTAAGAAGAAAACTCCATTAATTTTAACTAGCTGATATTTCTGCGGCCTATGGACGAATAACATTTAACATAAAGTCGTCCTTACATTGTTTTGTTATTAGGTACTTGAACATTGTTGGAATGGTGAACGAAATGGCCACTGCGGTCGCCTTGCCAGTTTTAAAAATTTAATTATGCCAGCAAATGCAACAGTACCTATAACCCAAGAACTTGTTACAGCAATGAAAATCAAAAGTTTAAGTTGAAACATTTTGTTGTAGTACTTATAATAATATTGTAACTTAATTTAAAAAGTTTTAAAAAAGCTGAATTTTTGCAAACGTTTTCTTAAAGTTTTCTAGTTCTGCACCACTTCGGATATTTTCCTCAAAGTTGCAGTAAATTTTATTATTGTCCAAATGAGTCAGTGAGCATCATAGAAAATAAGAGTGCCATGGAAAGTTATAACAAAAGAATCTGTACCTACATTACATACATAGGATTTGCTGTAAAGTTATTTAAATTTACAGAAAGATCAACTAAATTTGACAATTACGTGAGAAAAGAAAAACTTGAACTATTTGTATTAGGAAATCGGTGACCGAAACAAATCTTGTTGCGTCGATTGATTGCACAAGCAATAAAAATTTTGCAACATTGCCGATAGGTTTCTGTTAACTAATAAAAGAATGTTTCTAGATCAATTTCGCATCCTGCAAGAATAGTTTTTCATTAAGTTCCTGAAATTCCATGTTGGCATAGCAATCTAGATTTTCCGTCCGAAATTCCTGAAATGAATTTTGAGCGCTCTCTAGGGCCGAGAGGTCGAAATAGAAGCGACGCCGATCTGCGTTGATGCAGGAGTTACCGCGACTTGAAATAGTGTTGGTTGCGCCCGCTACCAACCGATGTCAGCACAATCCTAGAGTTTTTAGTTCTTTCGTCTTCAATTTTTTATCACGGCAAAACTTCAAAATTTTTTTATCGCTTAACTTTGTTTTAGTCAAGTGCTGAAAAAACGTCCAAAAATTATATTTTTAATTTCGCGGCGTTCTTCATTCGCCTTGTTATTGCGGAGCACTTATGACCGGAATAAATCACGGGTGCTGGTCCATAAAAGCCGCCTCTTCTCCCAAATCAAAACCGTTTAAAAGCGTAATTTCTGGTAAACAATAGATCGGTGTGTTGGCCGAGGGCGAGTGGTGGCGTATCGTGTTTACTTTGGGTGCGCGGTCATTTCGTACCGCCCAAACAATCCACCACATCCAGGCCCATTAAACACTATATTAACCTAATAATACATTTTATTCACTGGTCTCTAGAACGGCGCGTCCCAACGGCACTGTCCCGAGAGAAACGGAGACGGAACAGGGAGTGGATCGTGAGCGGTAATGCAATCGTTTGTTTATAATGCAGTAAAAACAATCCGTCAGTCATCTGTCTCTGCTACTGTACGCTGTTATACGGAATGGGTTTTTTTCGATTCGATCAGATCACTAACGAGAAGAGCTCGCCGCAGGACCGGACTCGAAACTAAATGTGCAAAATGACAACCACTTTTCTATCGCTTCGTCCATCGCTGCTATCGGTTCATCCGCCAGAGAATTTTTTATTTCTAGTAGAATGTCAAATTTGATTTAGAAGTTCTTTGGTGAGAGCTGCTCAACGACGAAGATTTGAGCCAGAGCCAAAAATGGCGGAGGCGCCGGGTGAATTCATAATTAAAACAGTGGAAGCAAAGGTTTTGATTGAATTTAATCACAATTACAGTTGTGCAACCGTAATCAATTTTGTAAAGTTTCCACATGAGTCGTCATTCGTATATCTATAATAAATCTCAACTAATTGTTTTTCTCCAACGAGCCTACTAAAAGTCTCCATTACCTAGTTAGTTCAGTCAAAAATTGGACGCCAAATCAACTAAAGGGAAGAGACCCTTTATTACTGCTATACACTCACGATGTTCTTAAATTGTTAAGACTGTAGATACTGTAGATATTATGTGAAATCAGTTGATCAATCAAGACCCAACTAATAAATTTTTGTTAATTGTGTGAAAGCGTCGGTAATTTTACCAGTGTACCCCACAGAATGCTAAAGAATGTTTATATGTTTAAGTAACATTAAAAGCGGGAGTGTATATTGAGTTATATTCAGGTTTCAAGGAACAGACTCTCCCGTATTTCGGGCTCAACTCACTGGCTCGAATAAACATCGTTTCGTTCCTTGTGGCCACTGCAATCCCAGAAGAAAAAAAACCGGCTGTGAATGCTACCCTCTCCCTTTACCCCTCTCTATACAACCTAATCACGTCGTCTTAATTGCGAAGGGAAAAAAGGAAGTCGAGTTACATAAGAAATTCCGATCACAAGTCCTAATTCCCAAATTACTTAATGACTCATAAAAAAGAGGTGCAGAATAAGAATTCGGCCAATCGTCGTTTCTTTTGAATCGCGATCAATTTGCCGTAACCACAGCTTCTAACAGGGCGTAATAGCTCGTCGTCGAACGCGACTGATTTTATTTGAAAACGCTTCAATCAAGGGACCCTTGACTTCGCCACAACTTATCCGGGAGCGAGCCAGGAGAAGAGCCGACCGGACCAGCCGCCAACCACCTACGACAACCTAGAAAATTAGTCAAATATTAAATCTAAATATTTAGTTTTTTGTAATTTTTCGTTTACTTTCATCAAATTATTACCTTAAGGTATAAGAAAAAAAATTGTAGATGTTTAGCAAAATGTCGTATAGAAACGTTTTATTCTATACCACATACAATAGTTTTTTTTGGCTCTATAGCCTTAGGCAAACAATTTTTTACAACTTACCGAGAAAAATGTTTTGCAAAATAATTTGTTTTCTGTGTTGTTGTATATGGCAGAGTTATATTTTTCTTATCAGCACAATCTGTTACTTGCAGACATTTTTTTATAAAACAACTGGCATTAAAACACCTTCAAAGTGTTTTTAGGCCAGTGAATAGAGACATGATAACTAAAAAATTTAACAAAATTCTAACATTTTTTAAACTTTTGCTGTGTAATGTGTAACGAATCGAAACGAAACTATAAAATTTTGCAACTCGATTAAAGGTCGGCATCATTGTAAAAATCGGAAAAATTTAAATTAAGCGATATCTCGACGAGAAAACATCGTTGCAAACTCGATAGAGTTTTCATTACAATATTCAAAATAAACAGCAAAATTTGCAAGAACTTATAAATTAGGCATAATAATTAATTATCATTAATAAACATTTTTTTATCTAACTTTCCAGCAAAAATATTAACATGCTTGCAAAACTAGAATCAACTTGCTAAAATCGCCTTACAAGACTCTGTAAATTTGCAACTCTATTCGGTGATGGCATGGTTCAGTTTTTATAATTTATAACAAAATCAAGAGTTATTTACGTAAAAACGATTCGAAACAAAAGTAACAATGTGTACATGTTAATAACTTTTGATTTTGTTGTAAATTATAAAAAATAAACCATGCCATCACCGAATAGAGTTGCAAATTTAGAGTCTTGTAAGGCGATTTTAGCAAGTTGATTCTGGTTTTGCAAGCATGTTAATATTTTTGCTGGAAAGTTAGATGAAAAAGTATTTATTAATGATAATTAATTATTATGCTTAATTCATAAGTTCTTGCAAATTTTGCTGTTTATTTTGAATATTGTAATGAAAACTCTATCGGGTTTGCAACGATGTTACATTTTTTCTCGTCGAGATATCGCTTAATTTAAATTTTTCCGATTTTTACAATAATGCCGACCTTTAATCGAGTTGCAAAATTTTATAGTTCCGTTTCGATTCGTTACACATTACACAGCAAAGTTTAAAAAATGTTAGAATTTTTGTTAAATTTTTTACCTACTCACTGGCCTATTTAGCAAACATGCAAATTTCATAGTTTTCTTTTGCGGATAAAATGTCATTATTTTTTCACAAATATGAGCTATTAATAACAATTGTTTTTTGAGTAGGTAAATGTGGGGTAGTCATAATTAATTGTTCCTAAAACTTGGTGGCTGTAGAAGTCGAGATTGATTGAGATGACTCGAGCCGGTCCGATCTCCCCTTGCTTCAGGCGAAATCCGGAGATCTTGGAGCAGCAGTTGATAACTTTAGCAAACTTTTTTGTTGGCCAATCAAATGCCATTCTGTCTATACTTTGTAGAAGAGAGAGTCGTGGGGTCGAGACAGGACCGGCTTCGTTTCAAAAACTCGCGAGTTCCATACCCAGGCAACTATAACGACCGTTAAACCGTCCCCTACTCATTTTATCTATTGAATTAAACTATTAGATGGATTTGTGGTTACGTCAAAAACTAACGACAATTTTTTTAACAAATCTTGAGCAATTAAGAGTTGAACTTTGTTTCGAGTCGAGATGGCAATGGGCGGTCGAAACAGTTGAGTTGGAATTAGGCAGTGTCGCATGCTTGACGGGTTGGTGGCGGCGTCGCCGGTTCGGCCCTGTGCGAGGGCACAAATTACGCAATCAATTCGTTCAACCCCGTCGCGCGCTCTTCTTTTCTCCGCTTAAATGGTTCCAAATTACGCGTTCCTCGCCTGAATAACCGAAACCACCTCGACGAGTGCCGCAATAATAAACTGTCGACGAAAATTCCTGGTGTTTTCCTATAATATTTACCCATCAGAATCCGCGATCCTTCATCGAGGTGATCCCGGTTCACGTAAACCGTCCGCTGCACCACCTATGAACGTTTTGTGCCCGCGAGCGAATTATAATAACCACATGTAAAGAAGTGGCCCACTTCGTTCAAGTGTACGTACTTAAGTCGACTTGTTTATAAAATACAACTATTTTAGCCCGCTTAAGTGGCCTCCATACATTTTTAAGTGGTCGGGAGCTTCCAAATATTACACATCCACTCAGATAACAACCTAAATCGCGTTACTTCATTAAATTCTGACGCAAACCCAATAACTCACAGCCACCAGTCGGTCGTCTTATTGTTGGGAGTGGTGTGCGATTTATGTTTTTTTTTTTTTTGCACATATGGAGATTAGTCCTGAGGTCGTGGCGGCTAAGTGGAGGAGTTGCAGCGTAAGCACTCGACGGGGCCTTTGGGGGCGCTAATGACAACATTCGCGCTTGGACGGGCCCCCGTGTGCAATCAAGGTCCGACAACAATACCCTTCTTTAGCGACACAAAAGAACTAAACCGGCGGGTGCCCGCCGCTTATTTAGCGACGGGAACAACTTACCCGGAAACGCGCCGGAATTAAGCAAGAGGGTCGAAACTTTCGATAGTGCGGTCCTGTTCGTTGCGCTAATTAAAAACCGGGAGCGATATAAAATTATAAGATAATAAAACTGCCCATGAACAACACATTTACTGCTCTCCGAATCCAATACGGGAGCGAGTGCGAGGCGGGATGATGGCTGGATGGAATGGTTAATGGTCCGTTTTATTGGACAATCAAATTCCGAAATTCTCTTAGAAAAATAATCAAACAGTGAAACGTACGTGTATTATTTTTAACTGCTTTTTAAATGGTTATTGGTGTAAACAGTGAACGTGACGTACTTCCGGAGTTGTTTAGGCCATCAGGGCGGACGGAAACGCAGCACCAGGAGTCTTAAGAAAATACAGACGGGAACGCGACGCGTTGCCGACACGGGGAAATGGAAACGGCTTGGATTTATAATTAAGATGAACTCGCGAGACACGTGTGATGAAGCACCCTCCATCACCAATCGACCATCAACGACGCTCTAAGGAGGATAGCAGATCCCTTCCAGCTTCCTTGATTAATGGGGAATTTTGAATAATTTTGAGCTGACTGATTGAGTTCCTAGGCAAAAGTGGCAAAAACTGATTGTAAGCACTTTTCTTTTCTTTGTCCAACACTTTTTTCTTCTTTTTACTGGTAGAGATTTTTTTTTGTTTTTTTAATTTCAAGAATATTTTTACTGCCACCTACAAAAAGACTCAAATGTTGCGGAGACTCAAAAATTGTTGTTCACTAAATCACTAGATCAAGATAAGGGTGGAGTTTAGATTCTTCTCTTTCTAAATTGAACTTCTATCAAACTACAATTTTTCAAATTTTTTTTGGTAATGTTAATCGTTAGCTTCATTCATGGAGTAATTTTGAGGATCACCCTCTTGACTCTGGTTCAATATTGTCTAACTTGTACTTGACCAGAACTCGACTTCTTCGAGCAGCTCCTGCTGATGAGAATTGACTTAATTTTATATAGTTGTCTGAAATAAAAGACACGGGGCAAATCACGCCTACGGTGATTAATAAGCAATCTGGGCCCCGATTTCTGTTCGATGCATCAAGGAAATTAGTTGCCTCGTAGGGTTGCGTTTCCGGTCGGTCACGTGTCTTCGTTCCCTCATCATCGCTGTCACCATCACCGCCGAATCCACTCGAATTAAACAAAAACTTATAATGACTAACAAAAGAACATCCAACCAAATTTCCGGTTTTATCAACAAACAAAACCGTTTAATATACAAATGCGACACGAAACCTCTCGTATTTCCTCCCCACCATCGTCCTCGATTTCAACCCTAATAGATACCGCAGCAATTAGGTTGCTAAAATTTTCGTCGTTAATTAATGATAAAATCGAGACGGACCGAAGCGGGTGAATGAAGCTATCGTGTCGACATTGGATCGGGAGCGTTTAAAGAATTAACCAAGTCCCACCCTCAACAAATCAAAGTATCGACGAAAGAACGAGAGCGCGCCCGGAAAGAGCCCGGCGTACTGAACAAGGACGAGGATAGTCTCGTGGCCTGGTGGAAGCACATGAGTGGTGTCAGGAGTAATTTAGATGATGTACAACGTCAGTCAGTTTGACTTCAGAATTTGTTCAAGGAACAACAGAGGCGGACGACACGTCTCTCTCTGGTGGTGGTCCTCTCTGTGCGTTTGAGTTGTCCCGTTTTTTGTTTTTGGTCGCGCGACGACAATGGAAGACGACAACAACAGCAATAATTCCAGAAACAACGACAAGAACTATACGGTGTCGGTGACGCCGTTCTCGATCAACGACATCCTCAGCTACAACAAAAGCAAGGACGACGCGGAGGTGCAGGAGAAGGCCCTCGACATGTCCAAGACAACCAAAAAGGCCGAAGGTACCAATGCACGTTGAGCTTTCGATCGGGGCTAATCGAGCCGAAACCTGCGTCCTTACCATTGAGGCCTCTTTTCTAATTTTCAACTTTTTAACTTTGTTGAAAATCGCCAAAATATTTTACTAGACAATTTGGTTTTGGGGTGAGACTTTTGATTAAAACTAAACAAGTTTTCTAAACAATGAACATTGATGGTGTAGGTACCTAAAATTTATTACCGAACGTTGAATTTCTTTGAAGTAATTAAGCGACGTTTTTAATCCTTTGCAGGGTCAAAATTAATTAATAAAAATAAATTTTATATTTTTATTTTTTTGAAACCGCTAATTTTTCGTTCGTTTTCTTACAAACTTACTTCAGCTCTGTAATGAAAATTACAAATACAAAAATATGTATTTAAAATTTCAAGAAAGCGGAACTAACTTTAGACCGATCAAAAGCCAAACCCCAAAACAAAATTGCATTAATTAATGTCACTTCTACCTATGTAGGTACAGTCGGAAAAATTAAAAATGTACAGAATATGCCACAATGATATCTCTTGAGGTTTCTAAAGATTAATCTTTGAATTTTGAAACTACTTTTATATTTTTAGTAATTAATCTTTTTCGATATTTTTTTCTTGTATATCATTGTTCAGTCCAACTTCTTAACTGTACAAGATTCAGGACAATAATCCTTTATTCTAGATTCTAAGTTTTTTGTCTGTGATTTTGATTCCTAAAAAAATATTTTTTAAATAAATATACCTAATTGTTAAAATAGAAATAATTTATAGTGAAAAAGTAACGGCTATAAATTAATCGATACAAAATTATATCATTATGTAGTTATAGCTGCATTCTGGATCCCGGCCAATATTCAAAACCTATATAAAGAACAGCAGCGATTCAAGTTAGTAGCTATTAGGACTCACTTATAGCAATAAATTTGTAATTTGTCATTTCAAATGGCTACCAAAAAAAATTTCTAACGTAAATTGGATTCGGCAGACTTAGCAGCGTAGAGAAGATCTTGCTAATCTGTCACTCTCATTGGTCACAAATGTCCAAAATTATCTTATACCCACCTACAAACGTTTTGTTAAAATTTGAACAGTGCAATAAATTAATGAAGCGAGTTTAGCGAGGTATCCAATGAAAAGCGCCTTGAAGACCTCAATTCTGGCAATAATTATGTTAACTATATTTCTTCACGTTCTTCGAATAGTTGGTTTTATTCCCATTCCCAGAATTCCCAGTTCCACGTTTTGAAATTGCCATGTATACAGACCTCGTAGCTGAACGCATCGAATAAAGCTGATAATATTTGATTGCTAAAAATTGTCCGCATCCGGCGTCACTTATGCCGGATTTCAGGAAAGCGCCGACCGCGTCACGACGGCCTTAATGTCTCGCCGAACACCATAAATCTCGCCTTCACCTTTGTCCCGTTAAAAACGGTTATTCTGCGACCAATTACCGAAATTAAGTAACACGTAAGCAAAGTGCAAAAAGCTTTTAAGCTAAAAGCTCACCGAAAGGTACCAGTTGGTGCCATCCAAAAACCACGACCTCCATTCCCCCAAAGTGCAACTATTGTCGCCGTTCCAAAAATTAATCGTCGACGCAATCAATCAGACGGCATTTATTGTTTCAGGATCGCTGTCCGGAGTTTCGACGTCGTCTCCGGATTACGGCCCGCCAGGCCAATCAGACGACTCCGGGAGGGACCCGGGCCAACCGGGCCGCAAGAAGAGATCTCGAGCTGCCTTCACACATGCGCAAGTTTTCGAGCTGGAGCGTCGATTTAGCCAGCAGAGGTATCTCAGCGGTCCCGAAAGAGCGGATCTGGCACAGGCCCTCAAACTGACCGAAACTCAAGTGAAGATCTGGTACCAGAATCGCAGGTACAAGACGAAACGGAAACAAATGCAGATGCAGGAGTCGTCGTTGCTCAACCAAAACGCCAGAAAAGTGGCGGTTAAGGTTCTGGTTAAGGACGACGTTCCGTTGTTCTTGCAGCAGAAAGCGCCGGTTTACCAGAAGACGGCGGGGTTCTACAACGAACCGGTCATGTACGGCGACCAAATCGGGAAAGGCGGCGTCAAGTATCCGAAGAGCTTGCAGGAGTCCATGTTGAGTTTGTGCCAGCAGTACTCGACCTCGATGCAGTTGTTTCCTTATTTCAACTACTATCATCCTTCGATTATCAGCAATTTAGGGCAGCAGGACGACGAAGTGGAGGGGAGAGAGCAAAATTAGTTCGATTTTAGCAGAAATCTGTACCTTCAAGTACAAAGCTGAGCACTATTTCGTCCACTTCTCTTTCGTAACTTACTGAATCAACGTTAGTGCTTAGATTTTCCATCGTTTCATGACTGAATACCAAACTCATCGTTATTATTGTAGAATTTAGGGAGATTAGGGTGCAATAATAGTTGTTTAATACGTAATTAGTGTAAATACATCACTGTATCATACTGTACATAAGTAATTGACATGCACTGGGTGTTGAATAAAACTCTGAAATGCCGCAGTTATTGTTGGGCCACCCCTATTATTATCCTCGGTCTCTTCTCAATGAAAAATCGTGCCCGTTTATTTTTGTTGTGTGTACCTATGCTAGTGGGCCCGTTAATAAATATTTATAATGAGGAGAGTTCTCCAGTCAAGTGTTGTGCACATGGTAACACTCATAATTTAAGTGTAAACAATATGAAATTACTGACGTCTATACACAATTAAAGCGGATGAGGGAGATTGGGTTACCTCCAACCCCATAGAAAAATTCAGAACCATCATCCCGGGGATTCAAATGTTAAAGAACATTGACTGTTTACACGAGATAAAAGGCTATTAGGGGCGAGTGGTAAACACAAGTCAATCTACTACAACAGTTAAAAGCTCGCAACTCAAAGAGTCCCGTGTTTGCTTATTACCCATCATTTCCCTGCCAACACACACATTTTCCTTAATGCGTTTTCGCACATGATGCTTTGTCTCTGAAGCTCGTCAATTAAGATTGTGTTATTTAATTGGATCAGACCAAGCACGAACTCGACTGTTAAATTACCATGTGAATGTGACGGCGACTTCTTTCAGCCGCACTTCGTCTAGCTGAATCCTTACAATTTTCCGGAAACTTTTCCGAAGGGGCGGGATCCCGTCCTTTATTAAAGAAACTTTGATAATGACGAAATTTCGCTCGGAGCAGCGAGTTATTTGGGCAAAACTGAAAAATTGCCGGTAATAATTCTCAAACAGGTCGCGGTTTTATTACAGGAAACTGCGTCTCGAGTGCCGAAAGCGACCAAGACCCGAACTGACGCAAGAGCCGCAACTGACGCAACTGCCGGATAGAGAGCGCCACGTTACCCGAAACTTTTAGCAAATGTTTTTAATTAATTATTTCATGTTGTAAGCACCGGGAAACTTTTTAATAACCTTCTGGCAGTTTCCGGACGATGAGGGGATTTCTTTAATTCAGCTCCAACATGACAAATGTGTTTGTGTAGTTATTAAATCTGATATGTATTGGCAAACAGGACCAGGAACTTGATACCTATTAATCAATCTCGCCAGATATTATGGGAATTGAGCTCAGAAATTGGGAGCTAGATGGTTTATACCTATATAAAGAGCTCTATTCGAAAACTATACCAAGAAAAAAGTAAATTTTAACGTTTAATTTAATAATGGTAATTAGCAATCGAAAATATAAAGAAGAAAAAAGAAGAAATAGAAACTTGAAATAAAGTTAGGAAAATACTGTTAATAGATGAAGGTGAGGTTTCTCTCAGGTCGGCACTTCATTGAAAGCTCTAATTTTCCAAACCACGTGAGGCAAAAATTAAATTGGAGCCTGTGTACTGAGATTGTAATTTGATATAGATACGTTATTGATCGCTTTGTTGATAAGGAAAACTATATTCAGAAATAATTAAAAATTTGCACAAAAATAACTTTTTGAATTTTTTATTGGATATTATGCTATTATTTTGTTACCCGAGTCATTTTACCATTTAAGTACCTAACCTATTTACATAAGACCATTAAATAATTTCGTAAATATGAGAATACAGAACGCAGTATTAATTATATTAGGTACTTACCTGTAAACTATTTAGTGAAGGTACCTATATATATTTTTGAAATTCCTGCTAGGCTTTTGGATCCGGCCCTGCACCGCCCGATGATTATTATTGCTATTTACGACTCTCTTTATCAATAAATGTACGGGGTTGAAAATAGATTTTAGTCGCAACCACGCCGATTATTAATAGCATAATTATCGGACTCCTGTTTTCTGTCTATAAATTCGAGCGAAAAATTCAAGTAGTTAGCACCAGATCACCTTTTAACCTAAAAGCTTTATGGCATCAAGCCCGATAGCAGCAGCATCGCGTCGTAAACGAGATTAACCCTTCCTCCATCATCCTGATCAACCATCACACCCAAATTAAACGTTTCGAAAAAATTATTTATTTAAATAACTATTTACAAAAGAGCGATAACCTTAAAAAAATAAAATAATAAAGCTTTTCATTAATACATAATAATAGATATAAAGGCAGTAGGAATATAAAAACTAATTAACTACAATAATACTTTTTGGGACAATTTGGTAACTTTGCAAAAAAAAACAATTCGATCAAACAAAATTAAATTCGTTGAATTTGACGTTTTCACAACCGTCTTGACGGTGGTGGTGATAAACGTTACTGTGTTCAAATTGTTGATAAATGCACTGCGTTGGACAGAATAAGCCAGAGGTGGCGGTGACGTTGAGGCCGTTTTGACCCCCTTTGTCCAGTTCGCTTTTCGTCGGAACGTTCTGTCTTTTGCTCTTGTACCTTCGGTTCTGAAACCAAATTTTCACTTGAGTCGGCGTCAATTTCAACCCCAGAGCCATTTGTTCGCGTTCCGGGGCCGACAAGTACTTCTGCTGCTTGAACCTCCTCTCCAACTCGTAGACTTGCGCCTGCGAGAAGAGAACTCGCGGTTTTCGCTTCGACCTTTGTCTACCCGAAGACTTCCTCAATTCGGTCTTTGAGCTGGTCACCTGAGACTGGGTTTCTAGAAAACCAAACAAGTTAGCAACCTGACTGTAACACTCTCAATTATTGAAACTACTTTATAATACTTTTCTTAACGATTATAATTATTAGAAATTAAAAAAAAAAAAAAATTAAACTTACTGGGGCTGTCGGTTTTGACGTAGTCCGGCTTGTCCTCTTTCACCATCACCATGTCGTTCAGGTGTTGGACGTAGGAGCTGAAGTTGTCGTAGTGTTCGTTGGTGTTGTAGGTCAAATTCTTGGCGGTGTAGTCGTCGTTTTCCGAATTGTAGTAGTTGCAGAGTTGTTGAAAGTCCCCGCCACCTCCGCCACTGTGTTGGGAGTTTTCCCATAACTGCTGCGCACTCCCGTAACCGTCGTAAAATTCCCGTTTTACGTTGCAATAGTAATTTGAGTAATCGTTTTCGGCGTTCATGTTGAGGATGTCTTTGACCGAAAATGGTGTCGCTGTTAAATTGATGGTGGTTGTGTCGCAAGTTTGCTGATGGTAGGAGTCGAATTGGTATTGTTCCAGCATCGTAATTAATTACCACTAGCACTCGGGACGAAGTCGGGACTAATTATGTATTTAGTTTCGGACGTGACTGGATGATCCTGGTGGTGGGTTTCGGTCTCAATGTTCGGCTGTCTTAAGGGCGACTTCGCGGCTTTTGGTCTTATTCATTGGGATTTTAGGGGAGATATTTGTTTGGAGTCTAGGCACTGACGGACTGGCAGACCGTAAATTGGAATTGCTTTAGGTTCAGTTTTTCCATGCGATGTTATGTGACGTCAGGTTCGTTCACGCCCATCGCCAATGGAACGGGAGAATAAACAAACACTTGGACAAATGATTGATGGGATCGGTGCCGAAGCGAGAGGGACGTGGGGGAATTATTATTGTTTGTTTTTCTGGAGAGTAAATACTAATATTTTTTATCGAATAAAAATAATCTCGGCTTAATTACGACCCGGTGATGATGAGATAACTTTAAGCAAATTACACAACTATGCGCCGCAAAGGAAAAAAAAGTCTAAATAAACGTTTAAGTGTGACGAGACCAAATTCCTAAAAACTTTTACTCAGCAGAAATGATCTATACAAATGTGAAATTTTGAGATAACCATTGGTGTTCAAACTGGTAGAAACTACATGACAAAAATTGATGCTACGTAAATTTTATATTGAAAACTTGCCCAACTGTTAACAAAGGCGTGATTGCTTTTCTAAAAAAAAATTGAAAATTTTGCTTAAAATGTAAAAGTTGCAAATAATGCAGAAACAATGTAAACATTAATAAAAAATTGTCAAGAAAAATTAATAATTTTTTTAAATAGACAGCTAATTAGCTTTTTCTAATAGCCATAAATCAGATTAGTTTCGCACTTGGTTCAGATTTTATGATTTTTTTACTTAGATATCGATATAAAATTTGAGATAAATATAAAAATTCATAAACAATTGACAAAAAAAGTTAGGAAATTGATATTTTTTTCCTAAATAGACTGTAATCAGCTCCTTCTAAGTAAATACGGATCATGTTAATGGTGCACTTAGTTCAGGTTTTCTATTTTTTTTTATCTAAATATCGACATAAAATTTGAAATAGGTAAATATAAAAATTCACAAAAAATTGACAAAATAATTTAAAAAAATTGATAATTTTTTGCTAAACAGACTGTAATCAGCTCTCTCTAAGTAGCTATGAATTATGCTAATAGCAGACTTAGTTTAAGTTTTGTGATTTTTTTTACCTAAATGTCGAAATAAAATTTGAGACAAATATAAAAATTCATAACCAATTTCCAGATAAAATTAATATGATGGCCGTTTTTTTTTTGATAAAGGCTATAGTTAGCTCTCAAAAAGTAGATAGAAACTATTTCAGTTTGATACCTAACCTAGGTACTAGGTAGGTACTCTCAAACTTATGCTTATGCATGACATCACTCTTATCCAACAAGTTTTGAGAGATTTTACCAAAAAGTAAAAGTGTTTGTACCTACCTAAATATAAAATGTCCTAAGAAAAAATTACAGAAATGTTACCTAATTTATTATTTCAAGAAACTATAATATCCTCTTTTCAAGCAGTTTGACATTTTTTTATTTTAGTGCGAAACCTGGTTCAAAACTGATGAAGTAGGTCTTTAGGCAGCTAAACTTTAAGACCTTCCATAAAAAATAAAATGAGGACTATTTTCTTTTCTGTTGTCAACTGTAACACAGTTCAACGTTATTGCAAAATTAAGTCTTTTTCAGCCTATTCATGTTTATGAATAATTTTGTTGAATTTTAAGAAACTGGTTTCATAAGTTGTTTAAAATTTACCATCACCTAGCACGATCAGGGCTGGATGCTACGAACAGGATAAGTTAAAAAAATCAATAACACGTAGCTCATAAACCTCTTAGTAGGCATTTTAACTATGGTAAACAAAGATCCGGCCTGCCGTCAGTGCCGTCCCATTAGGTAACTGTTGAAAAAATTACAGCTTCTAATGCCCCAATTTAAATTTTATCCATCATTCTAATTTATTGCTTGCCGTCATCTCGCAGGTTCCCCTCAAATCGTGGGAAATTCCTGTCGATAGCGGTTGCTGTTGGGCAATTTAGATAAAACGTTCTTGGGATTATCCCCCCAAAACCACTCACACACGTCGATAGTTGCGATTTTTTCGACTTTACCGCCTGATGTGAAAAAGCCAAGTAAGGTGAGAATATCGGGATAAAGAAACAATGAGGCCGTTTCTTGGTCTCGCCAGTGTAAAACGTACACAGAAACAGTATGACGGTCATCTGGTTTATGTAAGCGTTGCGCCCCACACGCTCTGGGGCCGAGTTGGCGCCACCAGAGAGGCACCCAGGACCTGTTACATGTGTCGGTACAATGGACGCTCATATATCGTAGGTGCCGGCACACACGGCGACGTTGTTGACAAACAATCCGAGAAACGTTCAATAGAGGGTTCGTCGACTTTACGACACTTCCACAGAGAAAATTTCGCGTAAATCAAAAATCAGTCTAAACAGTCGAGGCAAGGGGGTGAAATTGGGGGATTCCGGGCCTGGATCTCTGTTCTGTATCATCGGAAATAATTCGTTCGTTACTCACGACAACTCAAAAAGACCGGCGCGCGGTTTGAGCGAGTTTCGCTTTCATAATGCTGAATTGGTGATGATGTTTAGTTTTCGGCTTCGGGTGTTTTTTGGAATGATGGTCTGGGGGCGGCTTTGACTGGATATCTGGCGCCGGTTCCATCTAGTCGTCGGACGACACGGATGCACCGTCGTCGACACATCTCGCACACACACACGCATCGGTTTGGTGATTTTTTGATGCGAAAGTGTCATAATTTGGCAGATAATTGGTCGGGTGCCGGGCGGGCTAGACGCTCAGACCCGGCACCGATAACAAATTGGCCACTTTTCACTTTTTGGCACTCCAACACGTTGCAGGGGCTGGCGACGGCGCTTAGGTGGCCAAGTACAAGACCAAGAAACATAAAAGCAATTCTATTATAGGTAAAAATATTATAAAAATTTCATGTCAAATATTATTAGAAGAATAATAAAATAATTCATAAGACCCAATCTCCTGTAATTTTAGAGTGAATTAGTGAATTAGTGAAAGCACTAATTATTAACAAATTTAAATTCATAGGTACAAAATTTAAAAAACCTCAACTTGAGGAGAGCAAGTCAAAAATATTGAAATTTTTTACATCGACTTTATGACTTATTATTGTGGATTTCGAACCGCTTAACACAAATCTGGCCGTAGTTTCCCTGTACAAGTCGTACTTTTTAAGATATGACCATTCGAATGTTTCAATTCAAAATTTTCGTCAAAATCGACCTAAATTGCAATTTTCAACTTCTTTATTATTAGACTTACAATTTTTGTTCATACAGCAATCGATAGCCTTTGTGAAATGGAGAAATTTGATGTATTTGGATTTGATGTAAGTCTATCCCTTGAAAAGTTACAAGAGTTTGAATATTAAGAGAAATCGAAACTTTGTGGTTTTTCTAATTTTATAAGAAATCTATTTATTCTAGCGTTAAATTGATTACGAATTTGAATTCAAGACAGCCGATTACATAAGAAAACGCTTATTTCCAGCCTTTAAGTGCAACGATGTCGATTTTAGGATTTTTTCGAATTTCTATCGATTGGGGTAGAAAAAAAAAGTCGAAAATATTGAAATTTTTTACATCGATTTTATGACTTAATCTGGTAGATCTTGAACCGCTTAACACGAATCTGGCCGTAGTTTTCCTGTACAAGTCGTACTTTTTTAGATATGACCATTCAAATGTTTCAATTTAAAGTTTTCGTTAAAATCGACCTAATTTGCAAATTTCAACTTCTTTATTATTAGACTTACAGTTTTCGTTCACATATCATTCGATAGCATTTGTGAAACGGAGAAATTTGATGTATCTGGATTTAATATAAGTCATTCGGTTCAAAAGTTACAAAAGTTTGATTGTTGAAAAAAGCTGAATTTGCGCTTTTTCTAATTTTATAAAAAATCTATCTACTCTAGCAACGAATTGATTACGAACTTGAGCTCAGGAAGGTCGATTATATAAGAAAACATCAATTTCCAGTTTTTTAATAATCGTGTCAATTTTAGAAATTTTTTGAATGTGTATTGATTGGGCTAGAAAATAAAAGTCAAAAATATTGAAAATTTTTACGTAAATTTTATGACTTGATTTGGTAGATTTTGAACCGCTTAACACAAATCTGGCCGTAGTTTTCCTGTACAAGTCGTACTTTTTAAGATATGACGATTCGAAAGTATCAATTTAAAATTTTCGTCAAAATCGACCTTAATTGCAAATTTCAACTTCTTTATTATTAGACTTACAATTTTTGTTCATACAGCAGTTGATAGCCTTTGTGAAATGGAGAAATTTGATGTATTTGGATTTGATGTAAGTCTATCCGTTGAAAAGTTACAAGAGTTTGAATATTAAGAGAAATCGAAACTTGGTGGTTTTTCTAATTTTATAAGAAATCTATTTATTCTAGTGTTAAATTGATTACGAATTTGAATTCAAGACAGCCGATTACATAAGAAAACGCTTATTTCCAGCCTTTAAGTGCAACGATGTCGATTTTAGGATTTTTTCGAATTTCTATCGATTGGGGTAGAAAAAAAAAAGTCGAAAATATTGAAATTTTTTACATCGATTGTATGACTTTATCTTATGGATTTCGAACCGCTGAACACGAATCTGACCGTAGTTTCCCTGTACAAGTCGTACTTTTTAAGATATGACCATTCGAATGTTTCAATTCAAAATTTTCGTCAAAATCGACCTAAATTGCAAATTTCAACTTTTTTATTATTAGATTTAGCACAAGACCAAGAAACATAAAAGCAATTCTATTATAAAAATATTATAAAAATTTCATGTCAAATATTATTAAAAGAATAATAAAATAATTTATAAGACCCAATCTCCTGTAATTTTAGAGTGAATTAGTGAATTAGTGAAAGCACTAATTATTAACAAATTTAAATTCATAGGTACAAAGTTTAAAAAACCTCAACTCGAGGAGAGCCGCGGATTTAAAGATTTAGAGATTTCCGATAGTTATTTCAAAAGTAAGATAAAGTTATGAAAAAAATTATTGGCGAACGACAAGTTTGCAATAACTGACAACATAATATAAATTATAAAAATTCGTAAATGATAAAAAAATTGATAAAGATAATTTGTGAGATTTTTTAATTCAAAGTTCATAGTAGATACTGTAGATATGTTATCATATACAAGTTAATGCAATAGAATCTGCGATCGATTTAATGCTAGTACAAAGAATATTTTCTATTATTAATTTCACATTTTTTAAAAATTAATTAATTCTCAAAAATACAGAAATTTGAGAAATCCCTCTCATGTGAAGGCCCGGGGCTTCATTCCTGTTGACCTCCCCAAAATCCTGCCATGGCAGACTGCCACTTTGTAGTTATAACATAATTATTCAAAGTTGTACTATGTAATCTAAAACATAATTTTCCGGACAATTTAGCATAATAACAACCAATTATTACGGATAACTGCAAAGCGTTATCTATAGTAGCGCCATCTATCCGAGAGTTGCACGCTACTAATTATCTAAGCGGACAATTTTAAACAGTGACCTGTAATATTTGAATATAGAAATTAACTAGTCCAGACTCAATACTAGAGAACGACACTCAATCGTCTTAAATAACTTTATTTATAAGCTACTGCAACAAGAAATCTAAAAAATTGTTAGAATTATTAAAAGTTTCCTGAAATGTTCCATCTTTAAAGATACCTGCTTTAAAAGTTTGGCATTGAGCCTCCCCGAGTTGAAGCTGTCGCCGATAGAGGGAGCCGTTAACTAAAGTTCAGGATCTTCTTGATTAAACCCAAATTAATTATCTTTCTTTTTTTAATGATTACGCGACTAATAATTAATGACGGTCAAAACTGATTAATAACGAATTTATTCGAGCAATTACTTGCGGCTTCAGCAGCCATTAGGTGGCTGTCTTGTGCGGCGGCGAATTCTTTCGGTAGAATTCGAAATTGTCGAGGATCGAGAATGCACCCCTCGACGTTGTCCATAATAAAATATGCCGGGCAATAATCTTTCGATAAGATGTTAAATCTTCTCGTGTATTCGGCGATGGGAATGTTCACAGTTAATATTAGGTGGAGACAGAAACAAAGCGGGTACCCGTCGGACATCGGGGGCCTTGCCAGACACCAGACTTATAACAGAGTTGTCCGCCGGCCGGGGATCCTTTACCGCCACCCAGCGGGGGCTGGCCTCGCTCCACACGACCACTTAATGAGACGTGTATTTATATTAGCTGATAAATTGATACGTGGGGCGCACGCCCAACCGTCCCAACTCATATCTACTTGCACACATACCGCGAAATATCGAATTTTCTGTCAATCCCCAGAAATTGATGGACACCATCGCCGGAATGACAGTCGAATTCCAGGACCACCTTTGTCGGATCATCTCGAAGAGAAGAGAAGAAGAAAAGTGGTCGATCGGAGTGTACTTTTCAATAACTAACTAATGACGATGACTAGCGTCGGTTCTTAAGACCACCCAATCACAATATCACAACATTACCATTGTTGCCTCATAATAAATTACGTTAATTGTTGACAGCTAGCCGCATCGTGGAGGGCACGATAACATCTTAATTGCGCCTTGCTTAACTTTCCGCGAGTGTTTTCTTAATCAGCCACTCCGCGTGTGTGTTGTGTGGTGAAGGGTTTTGTTGCGTCGTTTTTGGCCAGCTCGGACCGACGGCGGCCGGGATTCTGCCCAAAACAACCGCAAAGTTGCCAGCAGGTCCACGAAGTTTATGCCAACTCGACAGCTGAAGATTCGTCAAAGCATCGGCAAGAGATCCTCTGATAAAAATTAGCCAACGGAATTTTCGCCAATTTGAAATTGGTCTCAGCATGCGACCAGCCGCGACTTTTCACAATTATTTGTAGATATTGTGTTCTAATTAAGTTTTCGTCAGCAGCATGAAGACGCAATTTGATGGTCTCACATATGGTGCTAAGTAATTTTTTTTTTGGAGATATTTCCACAAAAGGAAATCTGAAGGATTTAAGTCAGGTGAACTTGAAGGTCGAGATGTTGGTTCACATTTTTCCAAAAATTGCAGTTACACAACAATAGATTGGAGCTCTCTCGTCTTGGTTCAAATGTAACTACTTACATGCCAACAACTTTGGCTAGTAACCATGGCCATGCCATGGCACTTGCCATAAGGTTGTCTTTCACATTTTTATTCCATCACTCTAACGCATTCCTGAATTAAAAAATAAGAATAGTAAGATGTATTTCAAAAATACTCTCTTGTTTAGCACCATCACTATGGCCTACTTAAGTAAGTGCGTGAAAGGAAGAAATTTGGTCGACATATGAAATGAAGGGTTTAAAAAGAGCGGTTCCAAAATAATCTGCAGAAAGTGGTCCGTGTTGTGACTTAACTTGAGATTGTGTTGACTGTTGCTGTGTTGCGGATGCAATTCGGGTGGACCAGTTCTGGTTGAATGTTGCAAACCGTGATGTTAACAAAATAGCGTCGCGAAAAAGTTTCGATAATTAAATTATATTGAGCGGTGGATTCAAACGTTTCGCGACAAAAAGAAAGAAAACGTTGAGAGCCGCTTCCCCGTATTAAAATTCGACTTAATTACCGGCACGCTGTATTGGAAAGGACGAGACGACATGCTCCAGGTTCGGCTTTCCGGCGCCCGATCAAAAGCAAATTACAAACACTAATTATATTAAAGTTAATTACGAAGCCGAGAAGAGAACGGAAAGCGCTAAATAAGCAGAAAAGGAGTTGTTAATAGTTTTTTAGTGAATTACGGCCGGTCATATATTAGCAGCGCTAAAAGCCGCTTTGTTTTTATAGTTATTATCTTGTTTCCATTATTGGATGTGTTAGTTACCTGGATCCCGGTAGGCTATGCGATCTGCTTCTGCCTTACCTGGAGCTACCCGACCATCTTCGAGTCAACAAATGCCTCGCAGTCCATCGGATCTCGTCACACCATTTGCAAAGACGAAAATACAAATAATTTTCTCCATATTTTTTGAGCTATAAATACCTAATTATGTAGGTATAATACTAGACACTTTGGCAGAATTTCTTCAGTTTTGAAAATAATTATCCCAAATTTTTCGTAAGCAGTAGACTAGACCTACCCACATATTTAATTTACTGCCCTTTTGGCAGTAAAAAATTATGGCGTCAATTTCGACACTTGATTGCAACTACCCCCTAACGCGCCCTTGGACGTTTGTGTCTTGTTGCAGCAAGTCTTAATGGAATCAAGAGACTAGATTCGATGGCCGATTCCGCCTACAGTTTTCCGAAACAGTCGAGGTCCCGTAGCGATATATCATAATAAAACTGGCCATTTCTCAAAAAATCCATCTTAACAAATTGGGGTGTCTTTCTCGCCGGTGCCGCTCTTTGGTATTTTTTAGCGTTGATGATGATGGGAACGATTGTTGGACGCAGGTCAAGTGGTTGTGGGTCTTTTCAGGACGATTCGTTACGGTGTTCAGAGTTCTCAGTCGATTTAACGACCCTTGAAATTTCTTGTACTGATTTTTAGGGTAACAGGTGTTAACGAGCCTGTCTCTTGATAAGTGTGAGAAACATTCCGGGTGCACTCACATGACACTCGGTGAAAAGAACTGGAGTAATCGAGCAGAAGACTTTTGACCATTTAGATTAAAGAAACCATCATTGAACAATTATTAATTAATACAAGCATTAACTCGGTAGAGAAAAGTTTTATTATATTTAGCTTCTGCGTCGTTTATTGTTGAGTTCTAGCAATTCCTAATACCCACGTGCACACAATTTGCGTTGGGTCTTAGCCACACTTCTGCCAAACATTGACAAGATCTATTAGCGTTGCTCTAACAAGTTCAGTGTTCAACATTTACCTGTTGGAAATTACACAGTCGGTTATCGAATTAGGTGTGCAGCTTACATAAGTGTGTCCTTCTAATTGTGAGCACAATGATAGCTCGTGTAAAATTGTTATTTCAGTAATTCCTGGATTAAGTTAATTTCTGTTAACTTTGAATTGATATTGATTCAACAGACACCTTGAGGATTTTGACACCAACACACTAATTATGCATTATTTTTATAAGCCAACCAGCTCGGTATTAGCATTAGATTTATTTGTTATTTTTGTTATTAAGTGCTTTAGAGTGCTAATAATGATGGTACTCACCGTCCAATGGTCTAACTAAATTTATGAGCCTATAATTTTCAATAATAATAATAATAGTTACGTTACATCATTGGTCAGTAAATTCCTATCGGTGGAGTGTAGGTAATAGCCTCCCGAGCTTGAAGGATACCTATAGTCAAGAAGAATTTTGCAACATTCAATTACAATTTGAATGTTTTTATTTAAAATTTTTGTCAAAATCGGCCAAAATCGCAAATTTCAACTTTCTTATTATAAGGCGTAGTTTTTCCATTCTTGCACCATTCGATAGCCTCTGAAATACGGATAAATTTTGTGTATCTCGACACAATATAAGTGTCTCCGTTCAAAAGCTACAAGAATTTGAAAATTAGAAAAAAATAGACTGATGGTTTTTAAAAATTTACAAGAAATCTATTGGTTCTAGAGTCAAATTGAGTTCAGATTTGATTTCAGAGAGGTCGATTACACAAGAAAAAGTTCACTTCCAGTTTCTTGTAGCAACGATGTCGATTTTAGGAATTTTCCAAATTTCTATCGATTGGTGTAGAAAAAAAAAGTCAAAAATATTGATAATTTTTACATCGACTTTATGACTTATTATTGTAGATTTCGAACCGCTTAACACGAATCTGACCGTAGTTTTCCTGTACAAGTCGTACTTTTTAAGATATTACCATTCGAATGTTTCAATTCAAAATTTTCGTCAAAATCGACCTAAATTGCAAATTTCAACTTCCTTATTATTAGACTTACGATTTTTGTTCATATAGCATTCCATAGCTTTTGTAAAATGGAGAAATTTGATGTATTTGGATTTGATGTAAATCTATCCGTTGAAAAGTTACAAGAGTTTGAATATTAAGAAAAATCGAAACTTAGTGGTTTTTCTAATTTTATAAGAAATCTATTTATTCTAGCGTTAAATTGATTACGGATTTGAATTTAGGACAGTCGATTACATAAGAAAACGCTTATTTCCAGCCTTTAGGTGCAACGATGTCGATTTTAGAATTTTTTCGAATTTCTATCGATTGGGGTAGAAAAAAAAAGTCGAAAATATTGAAATTTTTTACATCGATTTTATGACTTAATCTGGTAGATTTTGAACCGCTTAACACGAATCTAGCCGTAGTTTTCCTGTACAAGTGGTACTTTTTTAGATATAACCATTCAAATGTTTTAATTTAAAGTTTTCGTTAAAATTGACCTAATTTGCAAATTTCAACTTCTTTATTATTAGACTTACAATTTTCGTTCACATATCATTCGATAGCATTTGTGAAACGGAGAAATTTGATGTATCTGGATTTAATATAAGTCATTCGGTTCAAAAGTTACAAAAGTTTGATTGTTGAAAAAAGCTGAATTTGCGCTTTTTCTAATTTTATAAAAAATCTATCTACTCTAGCGACAAATTGATTACGAACTTGAGCTCAGGAAGGTCGATTATATAAGAAAACATCAATTTCCAGTCTTTTAATAAACGTGTCAATTTTAGAAATTTTTCGAATTGGGCTAGAAAATAAAAGTCAAAAATATTGAAAATTTTTACGTAAATTTTATGACTTGATTTGGTAGATTTTGAACCGCTTAACACAAATCTGACCGTAGTTTTCCTGTACAAGTCGTACTTTTTCAGATATGACCATTCGAATGTTTCAATTCAAAATTTTCGTCAAAATCGACCTAATTTGCAAATTTTAACTTTTTTATTATTAGACTTACAATTTTTGTTCATATAGCATTCGATAGCTTTTGTAAAATGGAGAAATTTGATGTATTTGGATTTGACGTAAGTCTATCCGTTGAAAAGTTAGAAGAGTTTGAATATTAAGAAAAATCGAAACTTAGTGGTTTTTCTAATTTTATAAAAAGTCTATCTATTCTAGCGTCGAATTGGTTACGGATTTGAGTTCAGGAAAGCCGATTACATAAGAAAACGCTTATTTCCAGCCTTTAGGTGCAACGATGTCAATTTTAGAAAATTTTCGAATTTCTATCGATTGGGGTAGAAAAAAAAAGTCGAAAATATTGAAATTTTTTACATTAATTTTATGGCTTATTCTTGTAGAGTTTGGACCGCTTAACACGAATCTGGCCGTAGTTTCTTTGTACAAGTCGTACGTTTTAAGTTATGACGATTTGTTCCTGTTCAACTATAGATAACGTATAGCTTATTTATTAGATAATATATTGTATAAGTATTCAAGTTTTTCAATAAAAGCTCTTAAAATTGTTCCAATTTGTGCCTTGGAGGCCTTTCTCGAAACTTGTCGCTCTTCCTGATCCGATCAAAGTTCTTCTACTGACTGTACCGCCTCGCGACACAATTAAGTCCGAATGATTAGACATAATTAATCAGGCAAAAAAGGCATTGTTTGTCTAACGAATATGACGCATTCAAAACAGACGAAATTTATGATTCGTCGTTTTTCATTCCTTTGTGACGGCCGACGACGACGTTCATTAGTCCAGAGAGGTCCAGAGACGCCACCCGCAAACGTTTGCCATCATCTTGATGAACAATCTGTTCGGTGTCTCTTCCGATTTTTCTTGATAATTAACTCGAATCGCTAATTTTGTCAAAGAGAAAAAAACAACGTCTGACTCGTTGTCATCACGTTAGCCGCGAGACAGGGGCGGCGCGTCGAGGCAACAATGCCGGGATAAATCACCGCGAGATAAACGGCCGCGACTTACCGAAATCCGACATATTTATCGAATCGATATGAAGTCACCTACGGATAAAAGAATATAAAACCATGTTTATATCCTTGCTGGTCGTGTTTAGTCTGTTATAATGTAGATACGCTCCGGTCGTATACTGATGTCTTAATACAATCGTGTGGCCACCAGGACGAATCCCGAGAAGTAAATATGGAAGAGCTTTCGGAGGTAAAGTGCAAAACGCGACGCTCGATTCGATATCGATAGTTGTTTCCGGCCACAAAGTCGCTTTGTCCCAACCAAACGATTTGTTCATTTGTATATAAACGCCACACGATGTTGGGGAAAAAAACCAAACGCATTTCGATAGGAGAGAGGTGCATCAGTATTTATCTGTGCCGAGTCCGGGCCATTGTTCGGCGTTATCGCGAAATTCGAAATTAAATCGCAGCTGCTGAAGCCGAGCCCGTCCAACTCACAAATTGCGCGCAATCCGACCAAATTACGTGGCGCCAACAAAATTAGTTTTCAACCGGAGTCGGTCATACGCCACCCTCCGGTTTGAGTCTCTCTCGTCACCTTATCCCGTTCTTGTAATCATTAACCGGCCATTTTCCGTCGGCAACTTGAATTACCATTTAGGAATATTTAAGAGTTCCCCGTTATCGGCCCATCGCTCCGCCGTATAAATTATATCGACCGCTCCCGGTAAATAGGCAAGAAGCACGTAAGATGAGCTCGTTAGGGAGACACTTAGCATTGCGTTTAGTACCTGTTAAGTTTAGTACAAATTTACTGCACATCGTTTAATTTTATACACATACCTCCGCTATTAAAGCACGCGCGAAGTCTCCGGGGAAGACCCCGCACCACCACCGCCATCGTCGCCGCCGCCATTTAAAGTTATTCGCGCCGATAAAACGACTTTCTAGATTTAATTGGTAGGTGCGCAGTGAATTAGGTGCCTGTTAACAATGACACGCATTGTTCGCATTTCTCCTCGTTACAGCGATCCTTCTAAATCATAGTTATAAAACCTTCACTACGACCCGAGCTGCAGCTGGAAAAGGAATCCGACACTTCCCAGTTAGCATTTTCAAAGGGATGGTTTGAGTTTTAAATTTTTATTTGCGAAAAGTTTTTGAATTTTTGGGACGCTTCAAAATTCGGTCTTTGTTTACTTTACCCACTCTTCGATTTTCAAAAAACTAATTACACCAACGCATTCGTCACCATGTATACATTACGAAAATCAATATCTTTTCTTGTGCAAACTACTTTTATTTTTACTCATTTTCCTTGCCCTAGCATTTTTTTTTCGTATAAATTTTGCATAAAATTATTTATCATTTGCACAACATTTCATTGCTCAAAATGGCATTCTAATGATGTTTTACAATGGTTTCCAAAAAAAACAGCACAAAAGGCGAAGAGTGGAAATTGTAAACAATTACCCAAAATTCTTGTCCAGAGACTAGATGGCTGGAAGAAATGCGGTGGTTCGTTTTTGGCCTTCTTCTCCGTCGGGTGGTTGCAAAATCGGCGAGATCGCCGTTTGACTTGTAGTTAAGCGAAGTGATTGTTGGAGGAATTTATGATCTGGGTGTGAGTGATCGGCTCCGATCTGGAGGTTGCGCCTAGAAACGTGGTTCTGGGAGCCGTTAAGGTGTTAATCTGGCCACCTCGTGATTCTCTTATTGGTTACGTAGGAAGGTCTTCAATAGCAATTAGGTGCAACTAAAATATTCCAAAGCGCGCAATGTTCTCACGCGACCTTATCGCCACGCAGGCATATTAAAGCAACACATTCAAACAATAAAATGCCAAACATTTAAAGTGTTCTATTGTTGCAAAAACCGCAAATCGCTTTATGGCGAGAATGCCCGGTCGGTATAAGACCAATAAATATACTAAACGCAGTTTTGCATGCGCGTCGAAAATAAAATATCGCGCTGGATTTATCGACTGAGTCGTCCTAAAGCCCGGTTCACACGGAAAAATTTCAAAAATCCGACCGGGGAAGCGAAATCCATCAAATCGGGCGGACGGGCCGGCATGCAGCCGTCGAAAATAAATCAGAAAGATAGCAGCCGGATGATTGACTTTCGACGGCGTAAAACAAATAAATTTCGAAAAGTCGCCCTTCGGCAATTTCCAGGGCCGGCTGCGCTTTTTGGAAACGCCGCCAAGAAGTCGGTCGTTTCGTTAAATTTAGTGGAGTCAATTTCAGGCAGTTATCGAGGCGGCCCATTTCCATTTTCGCATTTTCCCAAGTGTTTGTTCGGTATTAAAATGGAAATTTCGTTCATTTCCTCGCGTAAATCTCGCCTGAAATATTACCCGAATCGCGGAGACAGCGCCGCGGATTGATTTATCTCTTTCGCTCCATCACCGAACGCCCGAACCCGAACCGTCTTCAATTCATTAGCCGAGATCGGGTTTATTAGGGCCCCGCGAGGGGGACGTTATTAGTTTTGTCGTCGACGACGGCGACGACTTTATTGGACGATACTGCGAGACGTCATCGTCCGTGCATCACTCGAGAAGGCACTGGGAAAACATTTGAATTTCTCGCCGCCGCCGCCGCCATTTTATTGCCAGTTCCACTTTATATTTAAATTCGGGTGATCCAATATTCTGGCAATTTCATTTCTGCGTCTCGTTCGCGACAAACACGTCGTCGTTGACGTTGTATTAGGCGGCGGGAGGGACGGAGCCCCTGGAGCTGCTTATGAGGGGCCATAACATCTTCTCATCTGGAAACGGGGCTACGGGAAAGTGGGGAAAATTGCCGCCGAGCAATGGAAATGTATTCACACGCCCATTTCGGCACTGTATAAGTAGTTTTTTATTCAAAGTCGGGGCCGGAGGTCCCGTCTTATTTGAATTCTGATATTGCCGAAGGTGGCTATTAAACATTTCGGGAAAGAGCCGAGCGAGTCGACAAAAAGACCTCCATGCCCCTACAAAAGAATCACTTATATAATACATATGTATAAGTACGTAAGCTTAAAAAAATCATGACTGATAATACCCTACCCAACATTGGATCAGCTAAATTCTGCAGATAACCGTAGAGAAAATTTGGTGTGTAAGAATTTACTAAGTTACAGCATATTTAAAAAAGTACAGAAAGTAACAGTAAACTGGAAAAAAATATAAAGAGTTTAAAAATGGTAAGTTCTGATGTAAAAAAAAATTCCAGATCCTTGTAGCAACAATGTCGATTTCAGGATTTTTTCAAATTTCTATCGATTGGGGTAGAAAAAAAAAGTCGAAAATATTGAAATTTTTTACACGGATTTTGTGACCTGTAGATTATGGCCCGCTGAACACGAATCTGGCCGTAGTTTTTTTTGTACAGGTCGTACTTTTTAAGTTATGACGATTTGAAGACTTTGATTCACAATTTTCGTCAAAATCAACCAAAATCGCAAAAATCAACTTTCTTATTATAAGGCGTAACTTTTTCATTTTTGCACCATTCGATAGCCTCTTAAATACAGATAAATTTAAGTTATCTCGACACGATATAAGTGTCTCCGTTCAAAAGCTACAAGCATTTGAAAATTGGAAAAAAATTGTGCTCTGTCGTTCTTGGAAATTTACAAGAAATGTATCTCGAATGTATCAGTTCTAGAGTCAAATTGAGTTTATATTTGATTTCAGAGAAGTCGATTACGCAAAAAAACGTCCACTTTCAGGCCCTTGTACCAATGATGTCAATTTTAGGAATTTTTCGAATTTCTATCGATTGGAGTAGAAAAAAAAAAGTCGAAAATATTGAAATTTTTTACATCAATTTTATGACATATTCTTGTAGATTTTGAACCGCTTAACACGAATCTGGCCGTAGTTTTTTTGTACAAGTCATACTTTTTAAGTTATTGCGATTTGATAACTTTGATTCAAAATTTTCATAAAAATTGACCAAAATCGCAAATATCAACTTTCTTATTATAAGGCGTAGGTTTTCCATTCTTACACCATTTGATAGCCTTTAAAATACGGATAAACTTGATGTGTCTCGACACGATATAAGAGTCTCCATTCAAAAGGTACAAGCATTGGAATATTGGAAAAAAATAGATTTTGGTGGTTTTTAGAAATTTACTAGAAATCTATCAGTTTTAGAGTTAAATTGAGTGCAGAATTGATTTCAGAGAGATCGATTACACAAAAAAATGTCAACTTCCAGACCCTTGTAGCAACGATGTCTATTTTAGGATTATTTCGAATTTCTATCTATTGGGGTAGAAAAAAAAAGTCGAAAATATTCAAATTTTTTACATCAATTTTATGATATATTCTTGTAGATTTTGAACCGCTGAACACGAATCTGGCCGTATTTTCTTTGTACAAGCCGTACTTTTTGAGTTATGACGATTTGAAGACTTTGATTCAAAATTTTCATAAAAATCAACCAAAATCGCAAATACCAACTTTCTTATTATAAGCCGTAGGGTATCTATTCTTGCACCATTCGATAGCCTTTGAAATAGGGATAAATTTGATGTATCTCGACACGATATAAGGGTCTCCGTTCAAAAGCTACAAGCATTGGAATATTGGAAGAAAATAGATTTTGGTGGTTTTTGGAAATTTACAAGAAATTTATCAGTTTTAGAGTCAAATTAAGTTTAGAATTGATTTCAAAGAGGTCGATTACACAAGAAAATGTCAACTTCCGGGCCCTTGTAGCAACGATGTCGATTTTAAAAATTTTTCAAATTTCTATCGATTGGGGTAGAAAAAAAAAGTCGATAATATTGAAATTTTTTACATTGATTTTATAATTGATTCTTGTAAATTTTGGACCGCTGAACACGAATCTAGCCGTAGTTTCTTTGTACAAGTCGTACTTTTTGAGTTATGACGATTTGAAGACTTATCTCTTGGAGTAGATTTGCCACCAACGACACGAAGTAGTCTTCCACTTCGCGTCATTGGTGAAAATCACCAAATAAAACGAGATTTCGTAACCATGGTAGATGTTGATGAGTGGCATTTTTTCGTCGACTTTTTGTGCGACTCGACTCGCTCGCTTCGCCGATCCAAAAGTTCAGCGGGCGAGAAAATTCAAATAAACACATTTTAAACGTTAGCTTAGCTCAGCAAGGAGACTGTAACCGGGCCCGGAGATCCCGACCGTCGTAAATCACGTTCTAAGTTCCCAGTGTAAATCGCAACCCCATTTTATTTGCATGGAGGATGTGACGTATAAGCGATTGCCAATCTCCCCGAAGATCCTATCGAACTCCGGAAATCTATTGGCGAATGCTGATTACAAAACGTCTTCATTTAAATTTTAATACAATCCGATCCCGAAGGAAACGGCCCCGATCTGTCACGGGACGTTTTGAAATTGATGATGGTCGTTGATCGAGCCCGGTCCTGATGCGAAACCGACCGTGGAAAAATACTCGATGTTGCCACACGTAATTGAAAAACAAACAGCGGTCGAGTTTAAATAAAGCGATTAAGGGTCGTGTTTGGCGAGCACCCCCGGGTAGTTGGAGGGACGACCACTCAAACAACCCCTCGATCTAACGTTACAAAGCTACCGATCGGGACGGGGAAATTGACGTTTTAACGACGCCAGTACAGGTGTGCCAATATTTGGAAAATCGGACGAAATTATGGAATAGAAATGGCGGTGTTTCGGTGTTTCGCCGGTTCGGGCTCAGCTCCGATTTATGTTATGTGTTTTTGATGGCCGGGGCCGAAACGGTATTCAAATTCGGAAAATCCTTGGCCGGTTTTATTTAAGATCGGATGGTCTTTGTATGGTAATGGGGGTTTATAATAACGCGTCCGACGGGCGCTGTTTCAGATTTATGAATTAATCACGGACACAGATGCGCCTGTGGCAACTGTGATGGGCCCCATTAGGGGTGACGGCACGCACTTATTCGTTTGAATTATCGTCACTTACCGGCTTCCTTTCGGAATCAAACCAACACCATTTAGAATGGGTGATGATTGCCGACACTTGAACCCAGATTTTTACAGGGCCGCACCCGCAACCACTTGAACCGCCGGGAACCGACCCAAAAATTAATTATTCCAAAAACATAACTAACTGCGTCACCCCGAAAAAGAATTGACATTAAACGCGTAATTTGCTAGTAGCGTCAATTATGTAACCAAATTCTGCCGTAACGTGTTCGGACAATAATCGGATTGGTCGAAAACAAAAAAATATCGCTAAACTGTTATTAATAATTATTGAGATTGAAGAGATTGTGGGCGATAACTTTGGGGCCGGCCCTGCGCGGCGCTGCTTTGCTTTTTCCGGCGGCGCTCTGATTGCGCCCGCTGTAATTAAGCCCCGAGTGCTTAAGTGGCGTCAAGATATGACATGTGTTAAGTCGGTGCACCTGTATTTACCGACGTTTATTTGAAGACGCCGGAAACACGATAATCCCATTGTAAACAGTCCCGGCGACGAGGGGTTGGATGACGGGACATTAGGCGGAGGCCGGTCCTGGCCGCGATGTCGATTAATTAAACGGCAAAAATGCAAAGTTCCAATCGATAAAGGTAGGTGGTGTCAGGGCGGGGGGCGGCGTCGCCGTCGGGGGCGCACATAATAACAATCCGACGGCGGCGGGCGTCGCCATGACGACGCCACCAAGGGGAAAACGAATTATTATTTTTTGATGGTTATGAGATTTTTCCAAGGAAGATCCGAGTTGGAGTGGTTGAAATTTAACGTTTAACTTAGAAGCTCTCCCGAGATGCATAAACGGGGGCGAGTTTTTATAACTCGCCGCGACGTTAAATGGAAATTACCGGGAGAGTGCGGCGCTCCGGATTTTTTTTGCTGGCTCCGGGAATAAATTGGGGGGCCCTTCGGCGACGGGCGTCGTATATTACGGGATTTTTACGGTGAACGCATCGACGATACGGACGACGCTTTTAGACGCCGATAAACTCGGGAAATTATTGATGCTTTTCACTTCAGCGTACAATAAGTTGACGTACGATATTGGGTAAAATTGCCACGGACCCATAGGCGACATGATAAAGTTCGTGTCAAAAAGATAATAGAACAGTTGAACGTCTTTGTTGGCGCTAAATGAGTGTTCTTAAATCAAACTCCAATATGGCGGTTAGTGTGCGACGCTAATCGAGCGGAAACTTGAGATTAGAGACTCGACTTCCGTTGCTTCCATGGACCATCTCCTCTATGCTCGTGCAGCCGTTGCCACGAACAGGGGCCAACTAAATCCGACCGCAAATTATATCGCCAGAGATCTAACATTAGAATAACAGCAACCAAAATTATCACTTTACCTAAATTACCCGCTTCCAAATCTCCATTTTTCTACAAACTCCAAAGAACGAAATATGATAACACAAGCTTCAGTGCACTTGATAAATTTGCTCTCGAGACGATATTTCAAAGCTCGATGTTATTACCTACTTATTCCATTCTTATTGAGTTCACACTCGAAATTGAATAATGTAATCTCGCATATTGAATTTTGAAAACAACTCTCCTCCTCCATTCTGGCCCACCACATATAAATACCGTCACTTATAGGTACTGAAGAGGTCGTGTACATTTTTACTAACTTTTTTTTGAAGGGTAAATCGCTGAGGAATTATGGTGTACACCATCCAGGAATTACAGGAATTTTGGGGATTTATTTTTACTTAGTAGGATTTATTAGGAGTTAATAGAAATTATCCGGAGTTATGGGGATTTATTTGAAATTACGGAGATTTATTAGAGATTTTGCGGAAATTACATGGGATTTATTTTTTCTTGCTGAAAAACTACTGGCCTCTGCTGCTCGTGCGTAGAGTCATGCGCAGAGGTGGAAAGTCGGTTGTTATTAAAAAATCTTCGTTATGCTGGCTCTTGGGAGAAACAAAAGGTAGGGTCAGCACAGATCGACTACGAAGATTCATTAATAACACCAAAGCTTCGCAGAAGAAGTTACAGTGTAAGTCATGCTCAAAGTCATATAAGTACAAGGGCAAGGCAAAATTCACCAAAGAATTAGAAATCAAGTCGGAGCGCTAAATATAAAAAATCATTAAAAAATAAAACGTCAGATGATTCTGAATCGTCAGAAGCTGATTGATACCCATGTTACATATGCCGATAGTACGGACACTGAGACATTTTCTGATTATGTAGATAACAAAGTATACCTAGTTACTCGTCGGACAATGTTGAGGATAGGGTAAATCATGACTCAGTGGGGCACGTTTAAAAAAAAAAGTTGAAACGCAAAGTACCGAAATTGAGACCAAAAGAGTAGTTATTGACTGCAAGAGATTTTATGCAGTTTACTACTAAGAAAGGTGGTATCTTGGCAAAATTGTGGAAATTATTGACGAGGAGGCGTCAGGTGACATTTTCAGAATTAATTTCTTACAGAAGGATAGGAAGCGGAATAGAAGGTTTGCGTGGCCGAAAATTAAACGGGACATTGCAATTGTTGAACGTCAGTATATATTCTATGGCCCAATTAAATTGGCAAAGGACGTCGAACCATTTGAGTTGGATGATGATACGTTCGAGAAATTTTCCAAAACTTATAAACACATGAAAATGAATGAAAATTGAGATAAATTGTATTTAATTTTTGCTTCAATACTCAAATTTTTGTTTTTTAATTTTTGTTCTCCGAATATTGTTCTTAATTTGCTCTTGGGTATAAATAAATTACTTTAGATAACCGTAGAACGCATTTAATTTTCATAACTGACAAAACGTGACAAATTCCTAATAATTCCCTTGAATTCTACATGAATTATGGGAATTAATAAGGAATTATCAAGCATTCTGGTAGAGTTATGGAAGATGTGGAGGAATTCCGAGGGTTTTCAAAAGTTCTGGGGATTTATTACAAAATAAAGGAATTATTGATCAATTGTGAGAATTATTTTTATGAAAAGGAATTATGGTGTACAGTTTGAGGCCAGCGGTTTACCCCTCGCTTTTTTTATTTTTCAAATGCTTCCTAAATTTTCTGAATTTTACTATTTTGTTGTTCGTTATTTTCGCCTCGTAAGTTTCTTTCCTCATTTCCGTTGACTTGTTGACGATGACGATTTTTGGCAATCTCTGAAACTCCATCTGTCAATTATCGGGGAGGTGGCTGTTTTGAATAAAATTGGGGGCTTCGGGAAAAAGTGGCCGACCGTGACAAAGGATGATCCCCGGGATTACGGCCGCGCCTCCAGGCATGCAGCAAAAAATTAATAAAGGCCGATAATTACGTCTGTCCCTGGGTGTGTGAAAGTCAAACAGCGTGATTCCATCACAAACATTTTAATAGTGGGCACGCGCTACATAAATCAAAACCGTTTAATATCTTTTACACATTCAATATGCCAAACGTTAAAAAGCCGGGGGCTAATCCGTGTAAACCGCATAATCCGATCGCCGGCACCGTTATATTCCCATGCCGCAGCGCACGGGGGTGCATATTAGATTACACCCAGATTTATTTATTATATTGTTCGGGGGGTGTAACTCAATATCCGCGCCGAGAACGCTACACGAATACGATTTTATTGCCCCATCATCCCCGTTTGTTTTATAAAATTGCGCCACCGCCGTCACCGCATCCCCTCTCTCTATACACTGGAAGAAATTCAGCGGTAATGGCACATTGTGAAGCTGAGGTACGACCGTGGTCGCTGGCGACCGGGCGGTACCACCGCCTGTTCGTTACCAACTGAGTGACACCGCCACCTCGTACTGTCTTGTTAGTGCGGCGTGGCGACCCAGGCCACTTTACATTGAATGAAGATATCGGAATAATAAGCTAAATGGACGTTGGCTTACTTGATATTTATCACGGTGGTGGTTTTTTGCCTATTTGGAAACGGGCGCGTCGTCGGCAGCGTTCGCGGTACTTTACGAGCCAGAGAAGTACCGTGATGAGAACAGGAAATCGACTGCAGACTGCATCCACAATTACCAACAACATAAAACTGATACTTGGCAGATCTATAACATTCCGGCGGCGATGAGCATCTGGGAGGCAAGAAACCAACATTTGGAATGTCACCCCTTGACGATTAAACACGAATCTGAAGCCCTCAAGCACCAAGAGACCGAAAAATTGCCAAATTTGCCAAAATTAGATAATTTAGATTTAGTAGAATGGATTTGCATCAAATATTACACACTTACACCTATTAACGATGTTAGGTATGTACTAAATACAAAAGGGAACAAATATAATGTACACTAAATTAAACCATACATCCCTTGCACTGTCCACCAGAAAATTTAATGAGCATCAAAAATTCTAAATAAAACCCAACTTATTATACATCAGAAAATGAGAACATCACCACTAAAATAACTATGCTGCGTAATGTTTTACCATTGCTTACATTTTAAATTCTATAGGTCTATCAATTTTACTAAATGTTCGCCAAATTTAGAACGCTCAAGTTACTCGTCTGTGCTGTACATAATAAATATTCGCGCTATCTATTTATATTTAGTGTTTCTCAAAAAAACTATTTGTGTGTCAAATAATTATTCTATTACTCCAAAAATAAAATATGCTCGCGCATCTCTCCTTGCCGCTTGCGCTTCCAGACAAGAGGCACGCGAAAAAAGTTTTGTATACAAGGTCAGTTCAGGGCCCTGTAATTTTTTTTAAAAGCACCATTAAAAATTACCACTAAAAGAAGTTTTACGTTTTACATAATGCAAGCCAATTACATCAAAGCATTTATATATTACGGAAATCAATATTTTTTTTTGTGCAAACCAATTCTATTTCTACTCTTATTTTTCTTGCCCTAGCACATCTACATATATAATTTTGCATAAAATTATTTACCATTTGCACAACATTTTATTGCTGTGTATTTTTGATCAACAAATAGTATTTTTAACTGCTAAATAATATAAGACACTGTCGAAAATTAAATATCTGAGTATTATGTTACAATTAAATGCGGAATAAAATTTGGTGAACATTTAGTATTTATGGTCAACAAAAGTTATTTTGGCGAACAAAATATATAAGAGGCTAGCATTATGTCAATATTCGGTTGTCGCTTTAAGATTATGTATTTTCTTAATTTTGGTGAGCATTTAGTATTTTTGGGAAATGAAAGTATTTTTTTGTATGAAAATATTGGTTAAATTCGGTAGACTGTTAAATACGACCCAATACAAAATTTGAACGATCAAAATATTTTTTGCCAAATTTCAATAGAAGCATATTACAAACTCATTATCTATCACCATCATCAACTTTTCCACGATAAATTACTCGCAGCTCGAAGCGGCTCCTTCGAGCTTCCAGCGGGCAGCATAGATTTTGTCTTCATAAATCTCGCCTTTCTCGCAATTTATCAAAAGAGGTCCCAAACTAATAGACACAACATATTTCTAATGACCTTTATCTTCTGGTATTTCTACCTACGTGAAATTTATGCGCGATTACATAGCAGAACCTAACCATAAGCCAATTGGAACCATCATATTAAATAATGGGTCTTAACTACCTACTGAAGAAAAGTTGAAAGACAATTAGGCTACCAATACAAATCATAGAGTTCAGGAGAGGCTCCAAATTTTGCAGAAAATGTAAATTTTCCGAAAAAAATTTGAATGCGAGTCATGAGTTAGACCTCTATGTCTTCGACATACATAAGTTAAAATAGACAAGTTTTTCCAGATTTGGGAGGCGTCAGTTGACAACATCTTCCTTAAAAAAAAATTGAAACTTTGGTGACCAGTTCCCACGAAAAAAGTCATTACGTGTTATGTCCCCAGATAAACCTTTGCTTGTTGCAAGATGAAAGATTAAGATTACCCCTAATTAATTTCTTTCTGAGAAGGTCGTTGGTGGTTGACGAAGAATTGTCAGGATCATCTGGCAAACGGTGCTTGGACAGGTGGTGGTTGAGAAATTCGTTCGTGGTGTATGTTGTAGGTACAACGCGGAGCTGCAGAAAAATGTGATAAGCGATTGCGGACAAAGAGGTTCTGTTGGGTGGAACAATCGGCTTGTAATGATCGTTCACGTGACCGGGGCGCTTACAATCTGCAGCAATAACAATAATAATTGCGACCCCAGTCACGATTTGCATAAAATACGAGCTCGTATACACTCTTTATTATTTTCATAAGCATAATGATCAATCATCGAGCAAACAGTCACGTGTTGTTGTAATGTAACTGGTTACGCCTACGGCGACTTAATTCGCACAACCCCGACACGGGATTCATTCATATTATAATGATGTTGCTTTAATTAACATACGAGTCGTCGGTTGTTGTTTGTGGCGGTGAAAAGAGTTGAGGTTGATGAGGAAAGTGCCATCAGTGGGCCACGAAATCTGTTTCCAATTCATTAGCGGGTTGGAAATTCGTTTGTGGCACGACTCGTGCTGGAGTGAATAATAAGGCGCTAATCAGTGGAAGAAGTGTAAATGTTTGGTAACGCGCGTGGCGATTTGTTTGCTCGAAAGGCACGAGAACGCTTGTTACGGACAATTAGAGCCGTTTTCGGGCCTTATTGGTTCGGTTGATTAGCACCGGCGAACAACTCGGAAACTGTTTGCACAAGTGAAGACGTCCAACAGAAATTGTTGTCGATTATTATTTTGGATGACGCTCATTGCCGAGAGGTGATAATGAATATTGCGACTGGTGCGGCAATGGCAATTTCAATTTTAAGTGACGCCGAGTGTGCAGTGAGAGGCGTCTTTATTACGTCGGCGACGGCTTTTTCGAACATAATTCAGATTTGATATTAAAGACGCAATAACGAGGAATACCGGCAATAAAGAGCCGGCCCCGGTTTTAGAATATGAAATTGTCGCTTTGCCGTCGCGTTTCGCCAACTTTAATTTCTTTCGCCATAATTCAGCGACATTAAAATATCTGGCGACATTTTTACGACGGCGAAGAATTATTGGAGTAAATTACGTTTCACATTTGAAATATTCAAATTTGAATTGCTGAATTACGTCCTTTTCCAGCGGCGAGATTCGCAATTCCAGATAATACACCCCCGGAGGCGGCATGATGGCGCACAATATATCCCAGGAATGCCGCACGAACGCCCCGCGCCTTCGAAGGACCCCGACCATTTCGGGAAAGTCACACGTAACGTGGGTAGCTCGCTCAACTAACTCAAAATGCTCGCCCAAATCGCCCATAGTATCACCTCAATCAACGGTATCACCTTTCTCAATTAATTTCATTAAATTTTTTCTTTTTAGTCCCTGACATCTCCTCAACTCTTTCAATTGGGACAACAATAACAAACAAGGGGTTAACCTAGGCAAAAAAGACAAAAATATTAAATTTTTTTACATCAGTTTTATGACTTATTTTTGTAAATTTTGAACCGCTGAACACGAATCTGGCCGTAGTTTCTTTGTACGAGTCGTACTTTTTGAGTTACGACCATTTGAAAACTTTGATTCAAAATCTTCATCAAAATCGAGCAAAATCGCAAATATAAACTTTCTTATTATAAGGCGTAGGTTTTTCATTCTTGCACCATTCGATGGCCTCTAAAATGCGGATAAATTTGATGTATCTCAACACGATATAAGTGTCTCCGTTCAAAAACTACAAGCATTTGAAAATTGGAAAAAAATAGACTTTAGTGGTTTTTGGAAGTTTACAAGAAATCAATCGGTTATAGAGTCAAATTGAGTTCAGATTTGATTTCAGGGAGGTGGATTACACAAGAAAACGTCAACTTTCAAGTCCTTGTAGCAACGATGTCGATTTTAGGATTTTTTCGCATTTCTATCGATTGGGGTAGAAAAAAAAAGTCGAAAATATTGAAATTTTATACATCGATTTTATGACTTAATCTTATAGATTTTGAACCGCTTAACACAAATCTGACCGTAGTTTTCCTGTACAAGCCGTATTTTTTGAGATATGACCGTTCGAATGTTTCAATTCAATATTTTCGTCAAAATCGACCTAAATTGCAAATTTTAACTTTTTTATTATTAGACTTACGATTTTTGTTCATATAGCATTCGATAGCTTTTGTGAAATGGAGAAATTTGATGTATCTCGACAAGATATAAGTGTCTCCGTTCAAAAACTACAAGCATTTGAAAATTAGAAAAAAATAGACTTTAGTGGTTTTTAGAAGTTTACAAGAAATCTATTGGTTATAGAGTCAAATTGAGTTCAGATTTGATTTCAGGGAGGTCGATTACACAAGAAAACGTCAACTTTCAAGTCCTTGTAGCAACGATGTTGATTTTAGGATTTTTTCGCATTTCTATCGATTGGGGTAGAAAAAAAAAGTCGAAAATATTGAAATTTTTTACATCGATTTTATGACTTAATCTTATAGATTTCAAACCGCTTAACACGAATCTGACCGTAGTTTCCCTGTACAAGCCGTACTTTTTGAGATATGACCGTTCGAATGTTTCAATTCAATATTTTCGTCAAAATCGACCTAAATTGCAAATTTTAACTTTTTTATTATTAGACTTTGTTCATATAGCATTCGATAGCTTTTGTGAAATGGAGCAATTTGATGTATTTGGATTTGATGTAAGTCTGCCCGTTCAAAAGTTACAAGACTTTGAATATTATAAGAAATCGAAACTTAGTGGTTTTTCTAATTTTATAAGAAATCTATTTATTCTAGCGTCGAATTGAACCGCTGAGCACGAATCTGGCGGTAGTTTCCTTGTACAAGTCGTACCTTTTGAGTTATGACGATTTAAAGACTTCAAATTTAGATTCAAAATCGACCAAAATCGCAAATATCAACTTTTTTATTAGGTAGGTATAAGGCGTAGTATTTTGATTCTTTTTGTAAGGATTGTAATTAGTGTTGGACGTAACTTTTAACTATTCTTTCTATTTACGTAGTAATGGCCAAAACGCCTTATGATAGTGACACAAATTATTGTCAACTTTAAAATAGAAGCAACCGGCGTGACGTCCCAAACCACATTGGTAACCGCTCTCTTTTTTCTTTTAGCAAAAAATTAAACAAGTAGGTATACAAAAAACTGTTGTCATGTTGCAGCTTAACTTATTTACCTACTTCAGTCAGTTTTTTTGACAGTTCAGGTAAAGTGCTTCAAAACCACACAAAACCCCTGACGGCTGATTGGGAAGTAGTCCGACAAAAAATTATATTAGCGAAATAGATTTTTCTTTTTTTTGGCTTCAATTTTGTGATTGGCCAAATTGTGGAATTTTGTGGGGTGATTGTGGCTGTATTGTGGACCCACCTCGTTCTGGCGTCGCCCGTTTTGTTAATTAAGCCGTCTCACCGTGTATACGTCGGTTAACGCGAACCGGCAGTCTCGGTGATACATTAATAAATTCATGCCCGTTGCCATCATAAGGCCGGCACAATAAAGTAAATGAGACGTAGCAAAGGCACTCGTATGTTCGGTTATTTGTCAATGACATTCAGTATTTATTAAAGACAAACGCAAAGTTAAAGATCTCCGTGCCAGGCTTAGAATGTGAGGAATTCGTGGAGCTGTCCGTGGCCCCGTCTCACATTATAATCCCTGAAATTCCCGGTATGCATCCGAGATGAATCTATTAAGGTATTTTTATTTATATTTAACAGTGGATATGGTACATCTTGTAAATATTTCTCTGATTTGTTACCGAAATATCTCGGCGGCGGTGCAATAAATTCACCGAGCAGAAGACGAAATTCCGCCGCCGCCTTAAATTATTTGTTTGTTTGGAATCCTTCGATACGTCCTGCTGACGCGTATATTTTATGATAATATTGGGTATCGAGGCGACCGCATCTCGGGAATACTTGCCTATTCCTCAAAAAGAAAAAAACAGCGGCGTCCCGACGACAAAAACCCGGGACACGTGTTAACATGACAGCGCTGCCATCATCCGGTTGAGGAAAAAAAAGACTCCCTTCGAAAATAGCCACCTCGTTGAAACTCATCAACTGCCTCGGAAATTACAGCCGCCTAAAACCAAACGGCCGGCTTATCTCCTGCCGAACGACAAAAGATACTCCATTTAACGGCCGATCTGAATCACCCGGTATAAATTACAAAATTCGCCGCCCCCCCAGCCCTGACTTATTTGTGTCGAGCTATCGCCCCGGACCGATCAGCGATATCGTCGGCACGTGCGGATTAGCCTTAGCTTGCGCAACAAACGACTCGTTTTGTTTAAACTATGATTGATGACGAGGGCTAATTCCGGCCACTATTAGGTGGCGATTTGATGATGGATCTCCGACGGTGATTTTGACGTCCGCTGCTGAACTAAATTTACCGGACCGGCGCCACGATCTTGACCGCCACCAAACAACTTTTTCCTGAATAGAGATTACAGACCAGAAGAAATATTTTCTAAAATTATACAACGCATGCGTCAACTATGCCAAGATTTTGAAACTATTTCGAATAAATACGCGTTCTGAGCACAAAAAAAATTAGAAATATTACTTAATAAAATTAAAAGAATAACTAAAATGAAATAATAATGATAAATATGAGCTAAAAGAAATATACTAAAAATTGGTATTTATGCCTAATAAGAAAATCAAACACTTAAAAAATTATGTTTAGATTTTATTGTAAATATCTGCGCAAGAAGGAGTCTTTTGTGGAGCAAGTATCTCGGAATCCACTATTGTCAGACTTTTTGGTTCTACTGACAGTTGTCAACTGTCAAATGGAAGTAAGTTTTGATAATCATGACGTCACGTTTAATCATTCCGAACGACTCTGTAAAATTATCGAAGCTCTTCCACTTTTGTGACTAAGCTAAGACTTGCTCCAACCATCAGTCGCGTTGACTTGCTCGAGTTATTTTGAGATGTGGTCGAGTGTGCTCGCTAATCGCTTAATCGTCGACGTTATGAGCGGGTCAATCGCCAAGTTGAATGGGGATAGTCTCGGGGGTGTCGCTGGCTAATCCAGAGGACGCTGCTTCCCATTTCCCATAATCATCTTTATGCGTCCAATAACTCAACGGACGCTCAATTATTTCCCAGGATCGCTGGACAATATGCACTCCATCATTGTTGCCCCGGGTTGTTATAGCCTCGTCGTGGCCGAGATCCATTCTGCTGTCTCCAGCGGCCGGCCAGGAGTTATGTCTTCGCCGTGTCCCCGACACAGTCGCGTATTTTATTTTATCCGAACCATTCCTCCCCCCTTTCTCCCCCTCGATTTCTACCGCCATATCGCCCTTTTATTTCTTCACCCGATGGTAGGTAGGTATATAGAGAGATACGTTACGTCTCAATCCTGCGACGACGTGTGCGACTGTTGGTGTTTTTCGAGCTGCACGATCTGTCTGCAGTCCCGGATTCGACGTGATGCCTTGTCATAGGCGAGGAATTGCCGCAGGGAGTCCGTTCCTGGCGAGTTTTTTCCTCCTGGTGCGCATGCTCCCATATCCCGTTTTGTCCCTGCTGAGTTCATAACGACCGCAAAACTAATATACCAATTACAACCCTAGTGGGATAAAGCGGCGACCCTCGCCCGATAAAGCGCTCCAGATTCAGTTAGCCGACAATGTGTTTGCCAACATCGCCGGCGAAATTACCAGAGAAATGCACCTCTATGGAGCCAGCCCGGGAAAGCGATTTTTCAAGAAACAACTCAATTCTCCCTTTGTATAGGTACCCATCAGATAGAAGTCCAAAACACTTTATGATATTTTAATAGGGTGAGACGCCCGAATTTTTAAATTTGACGAATTTTATATAATAAATTGTAAAAGTTGGTTTAGTTGGTTGGGGCAAATTTGAAAGTGATTGCTGGTGTGCGCTGTAAAAAATCGCTTAATTCAATAGCGGCCCTCGTTGCGTCGCCGTGCAGGCCCCCGTTCGCATAATTCATCTCGAAAAGCGAGGGCCCGCGGGCCTGCCCACAACGGACATATCAAGTAATGAGGGCAATTTATAAGGCCCCATATGAATGAGTTGTTACACGGTTTAATTTTTCATCAGGTCGTTTGTTATCCGGCTCAAAATGCCGATTAACTTGTCCATGTCATTCTAGTACCGAAAAAGCCATCGCTCATCCAACATTAAAACGTGTTCGTACGTGATTCCTCGACGTCCGATATTAATAAACGGCATAATTCAGCAACGACCGGGGGGCGCCTCTTATCCAAAAATCGCGTCGCCGGACGCAACGGCTCAAATGGCGTGTGGACGGCGGCGAAAGAGAAGGGGGTGGAGTCGTTATGATGGGGGGGTATTATCAAAAACGTTTTTCTTCGGGGGTGCGCTGATCGATTTCTCGTCTCTTTAACCCAATCATTTGCCCGTTTTATTCATTGTGACGAAGTGAAGGATTTGGCGTTTATCGTGTGTCAGAGGGGGTGGAAAAATCAAAAGTCAATTTCCTGGTGGTGTAGATTGGCGACGGCCGGGAACGCAGTTAGCTCTCCTATCTACCCCCTTTAACAGGACTTGATGGCACGATTATTGAGACGTTCGGGTCAAATTTAGCGTGATCGCGATACTTTAAAGGTCTTCAGCTAATTCGCCCTAACATCAGAGCCGCCATCGACAGCGCTGGAACGACCACCTAAAAACGGCACAAATTGCGCAACACAAAAATTAAAAAATAACATTCAATGAGTTAGAGTGTCGTCAATTATTAATTATGTTAATTCATTACAACAAACCAATCTAAATGCTTTTGTAGCAACGGTACGGATTTTGTAACTTTTTTCAATACTTTTGATTAGGGTAGAAAAAAAAAAAAATATATTGAAATTTTTAACATTGATTTTATGACTTATTCTTGTAGATTTGGACCGCTTAAGACGAATCTGACGGTAGTTTTTTTTTTACAAGTCGTACTTTTTAACTTATGACGATTTGAAGACTTTGATTTAAAATTTTTATCAAAATTGACCAAAATCGCAAATATCAACTTCCTTATTATAAGGCGTAGGTTTTCTACTGTTGCACCATTCGATAGCCTCTAAAATACTGATAAATTTGATGAATCTTTACCCGATATAAGTGTCTTCGTTCAAAAGCTACAAGCATTTGAAAATTGGAAAAAAATAGACTTTTGTGGTTTTTGGGAATTTACAAGAAATCTATCGGTTCTAGAGTCAAATTGAGTTCAGGTTCGATTTCAGAAAGGTCGATTACACAAGAAAACGTCGACTTCCAGGCTCTTGCAGCAACGATGTCAATTTTAAATTTTTTTCGAATTTCTATCGATTGGGGTAGAAAAAAAAGTCGAAAATATTGAAATTTTTTACATGAATTTTATGACTTATTCTTGTAGATTTTGAACCGCTGAACACGAATCTGGCCGTAGTTTCCCTGTACAAGTCGTACTTTTTAAGATATGACCATTCGAAAATTTCAATTCAAAATTTTCGTCAAAATCGACCTTAATTGCCAATATTAACTTCTTTATTATTAGACTTACAATTTTTGTTTATACAGCATTTGATAGCCTTTGTAAAATGGAGAAATTTGATGTATTCGAATTTGATGTAAGTCTATCCGTTGAAAAGTTACAAGAGTTTGAATATTAAGAGAAAATAAAACTTAGTGGGTTTTCTAATTTTATAAGAAATCTATTTATTCTAGCGTCAAATTGATTACGGATTTGAGTTTAGGAAGGCCGATTACATAACAGAACGCCCATTTCTAGCCTTTGGGTGCAACGATGTAGATTTTAGGATTTTTTCGAATTTCCATCGATTGGGGTAGAAAAAAAAAGTCGAAAATATTGAAATTTTTTACATCGATTTTATGACTTAATCTGGTAGATCTTGAACCGCTTAACACGAATCTGGCCGTAGTTTTCCTGTACAAGTCGTATTTTTTTAGATATGACCATTCGAATGTTTCAATTTAAAGTTTTCGTCAAAATCGACCTAAATTGCAAATTTCAACTTCTTTATTATTAGACTTACAATTTTCGTTCACATAGCATTCGATAGCATTTGTGAAACGGAGAAATTTGATATATCTGGATTTAATATAAGTCGCTCCGTTCAAAAGTTACAAAAGTTTGATTGTTGAAAAAAGCTTGATTTGTGCTTTTTCTAATTTTATAAAAAATCTATCTATTTCAGCGTCGAATTGATTATAAACTTGAGCTCAGGAAAGTCGATTATATAAGAAAACATCAATTTCCAGTCCTTTAATAAACGTGTCAATTTTAGAAATTTTTCGAAAGTGTATTGATTGGGCTAGAAAATGAAGGTCAAAAATATTGAAATTTTTTATGTCAATTTTATGACTTGATCTGGGAGATTTTAAACCGCTTAACACAAATCTGGCCGTAGTTTCCCTGTACATGTTGTACTTTTTAAGATATGATGATTCGAATGTTTCAATTCAAAATTTTCGTCAAAATCGACCTAAATTGCAAATTTTAACTTCTTTATTATTATATATATATATTATATTATTATATATTTCGTTTATATAGCATTTGATAGCCTTTGTAAAATGGAGAAATTTGATGTATTCGGATTTAATGTAAGTCTATCCGTTGAAAAGTTACAAGAGTTTGAATATTAAGAGAAAATATACTATAACAATAAGTCGAAAATATTAAATTTTTTTACATCAATTTTATGACTTATTCTTGTAGATTTTGGACTGCTAGACACAAATCTGGCAATAAATTTCATGTGCGAGTCGTACTTTTGAAGATATGAGTGTTTGAGTGTTTCGTTTTCGTCAAAATCGGCCAAAATTGACTGGAAAAAATGGTAATTTTGTGTTTTCTAGAAGTGTACCTACAAAAAACTGTCAAACTGCTTTTAGAAGTTGATAACATAGAAAGCGCCAATTTCAGCCTTTGATTTTGGTACTTTTTTGCATTTTTATCGATTGGGGTAGAAAAAAAATCGAAAATATTTTAATTTTTGACAACGATTTTATTAGATATTGTTTATTCCTGTAGATTTTAATTTATTTGATAAAAATCTGGCAGTAGTTTTTTTTATGCAAGGCGGAGTTTAATAAATTAAGTGTACCTACGTATTCTACTTAAACCTCTTGTATTGACAATAATTACTCAAGATCATTGTCAACGTTAATAATAATTTAAATATTTGTAGATATTAAGTGCTCTTTATATTTCATTATATAATTATAGGTACTTTTTAAAATTGTTGATCATACCACCTCCAAAAAAAGTTGTGAAATTGGTGGAAACGATTGGCGATCCCACTTCTGACGCGCGTTGTGGTTTCAATTAGCTGAAGATTCGGCCATTACTATGGCAATGAGGAGATTCGTTGATTTAGATAGTCCGAATCTAACGATAACTTAATCATTTGACGTTAATTAAGCGCAGCAATAAAATTTCTGGCAAATTTATTAATTAATAGTTCCCGAACTGAATATGCATGATGGCCACTTGGTCGATTTCCTCCAAATTACCACTTTTTACAGTTAATCCTTAATGTTGAAACTCGTCTAATTCACCGGACGTTCACATGGCGACATAGTCTTATCGTCCGGCTTCATCGCGTCCTTCCAACGATAAATTCACCCCCGTATAAGACACAAATCTGGCATGGATAGGAAATTCGCGCTCCTAAAAATCTAATAAATATCGCATTCCCAATATCCGAGTGGGTCTGTGGGGTTGGGTCCGGAAATCTCGGCGGTCGGCAACGCCGCCACCGTCGAAGGGGCGGCGGCGTCCTGAATGGCGGTGGGGCCGATGAGGGACCAATATGGCACTGTCATGTAATCCCGACGCGTAGACCAGATAACCACTGCCTTCAAGTTGGTTGATCCTTATTATCCTCCAATAAAAAACATATAGACTGCTTATTTGGACCGCGGAGCTCTCGTGACGCAGGAAACTTCCCGACTTGGAGGAGTTTTATCGATGGAAATGGGGGCGAGCGCGGGAAAACTCTGATCAAAGGGAGAAATCGACGCAACTTAAGGGCAACAAAGGGCAGTCAAATGCAAAACAGCACGATACAATGCGACCCAAAAAATCTTGATAATATACACAGTGGAAACAAATTTTCGCATTTTTGGCGTACCTAACCAAAAATGACTATCAGTGAAATAGAAAATGTCCCAAGTAAAGTCTCAAAAGAATTAAGCCAAAGTTTCTAATTCTGCAACTAATAGTTGAGTCAGAAGAGGGATGATTCCACTTCTTTGACTAACCCTATAGAATGAACCCAGATTCTATAAAGCGCATCAGCACTAAAGTTCCAAGAAGCAAAACTAAAAACTGTGGTAAGTATCTCGTAAATTTATAATAAATTGGTTAACGACCCCAAGATTAAAGAACTTAAAAATTTTGTAAAACTGGTTTGATTGGATCCGGCTAGGGGCTAAGTTGCTGGCCCTCTGTGTGTTGGGCGCTCCAATTCGGCTTGTTAGCCGGGTTACACGTATTAAGGGCTTTATCCGTCGACCAGCTTAAATGAAAAGGCGGTTCGGCGATACGGGCGTCAAAAAGGGGCGATAAGGCCAATAATTGAACGTTGGCTGCCCCTCGCTCCACGAGGGGACGCCGATGATCATGTTTAGATCGCACATTTAGATCAATTTTGTTTGTTGTTGCTCGACAATTGCCGCATTATAATCCCTGCTTTATGCTCACTCTCGACGGCCGACTGGAGATAAGGAATTATTTTTCATTGTCCTCCCCGGGCTCAAACGGGAGACGGTGGTAAAAATCGGGCGTGTATATGGTGTTATTGATCCTGATTTTCCCGACGAAATTCCCGAATTAATTGTGGAGGATGGAGAGGACGGCGGTGCGAAGAGCGCGAGAGAAATAGCCGAGCGAGAGATAAGGTCGACAAAGGCGGACCATAATTGGTTTGTTTTAATTTACGTGATGGTAGGGAAAACAATTAACCTGCCCTTTATAGTTTTAATTACTTCATTTTCGTGGCTATCTCCACTCTGCGCGGAATGGAGCCGGGTTCACAACGGCACAACACCAAGAACTCTCTAATCACCCTTCTTTCACATTACCATCACGTTCTCATTACTTTCACGACCAATTATCGAAACTCATCAATTAGCAGAATTAGTCTGAATTACAGAAGGGGGATTTTTCGGCCTTGAAACAATTTTTTACCTTTCAGAAATATGTAAGTAGATGAAAAACTAATTGAGGAAAGTCTGGCGAATAGAAAGGACCAAACACCAACTCAAAACCTGCACCATTTAATTTGAACCACTATTCTCCTCAAAAAACATGGTCCTTGTTTGATAATATGCTTCTTTAAACTAAAATTGTTTTTCTTTCTTAACAGGTCTTGAGGTTTGAAAACAGTAGAAGTCTAATAGAACCAAATCTGATGAATAGATATCAATAGAGATGAATAGAAATGAATAGAGATCAATAGAGATGAATAGAGATGAATAGAGATCAATAAAGATTAATACAGATGAACAAAGATAATCTTATCCAGATTCAAAGCTGTTCTGGGCAGTGTCATCGATGGAGTCTGAAGAATTGTCAGAACTCGAAGAAATTTTTGACATTTTTGCTCGACCTTCTTCCAATCTATTCTTGGTCTCTATTCTTCTATCCTGGAACGTTTATCCGACCATCATCTAAAAACATATAAAACAAATTAAATAAATACTTGACTATAAGTGACAGCAATTACAAATATCATTTATGGCTTGAAAGCTGAAAGAATGAGTTTTATCTTCTACCCAAGAGAACAAGCATCACTAAAAATTTGAGACCTTACCTATAGGTATAGGTAATATAGAAATGAACAAAAAAGTTACTAGACAAAATGTTTTAGAATTTTTTTAAATTAAAAGTTCCTCAACCATCTTGTTACCAAAAGAAAGGTTAATGTGAAACTAATTATGAGTGACATTTATTTTGAAGCTTCTAATTTCAGAAGATCTAGAATGAAAAAATTGTTCTTTTGCTGCCGTTCAAATTTTGATTTGCCGACTCGCTAAGAATTGCCGTTAAAAATTATTTGTGGTTAAAGGAGGTCGTTAATGGCGTTGAATAATTTTCTGCACGCTGAGTCTTCTAATGGTGTATGTACTTCATACGTTGGCAAATCCTGAACCGGAGCCGGATCGAAGGTCCGTTGCGGCTGTGTGAACCGGCCTCGTTATCTGCGAGGCAATTTACCATTTCTGTACTCTGATTATGCCTCTATATAATGACTACACCATTGTTAGGGGCGGCCATTTTAATTTCTAGTAAAAACAACATGGCGCCCTCGCTAGGCAATTAAAACAGATGATAGGCGATAATGGCGTTAATTAATTCAGCCTTTCTCTGTCGGGAGCTAATGTGCAAATTAAACTGTTACACAGAGAGAGCACAACGGCGGGCGGTTCACGACCGCCGCTCCGCTCCGGCAAGGACCAATTGCCTAGGATGCTCCGGGTACGTCCGCATCAACCTCCATGTACCGGAGTCCGACGAGAGCGCCCACCTCTATATTGACGCGTTTAGGACGGTCGCGGATCGGTGAACGGGGCTTTAGATGGCGGGGCCCCGCCAGTAATTATCCCTGTAATTGCTAGATGGCGTCAGGCGTAGATTATGCCTATTGTTTTACAATTCCCGAGGGAAGATAAATGAAGGTGCAATTGTTGCTCGTTTGTTTCCGTAGATAGAGCGACTTATGGCGGCGTTTTGTCCTTTTCGCGCAAGGACTGCGGCAATTATTTGTTTTAATTAATATAAATTGCCGGCGGACAGCCAGGGATAATTTCCTTTCTTGAGGACCCAAAACGAGACGAACTTACGCTGCGAATTTACCCTGACAAACACCACTTGCAGCAAGTGGTGTACTTGCAGCATCCCCCACAATAGAGCCAGAACCTGGGTTGGGGTTACCTGGATGTTACGTCACTTGAATCTTCTTATCTTATCGCCCCAAAGATCAACTTCTTCAACACAAAGAACCCTTCTGTAAAATAATAATCAATTACCTAAAATTCAATATTATTATGAAATTATGACTTACCTATCTGCGCCAATGTTGCACGAGTTGTAACAATCAATTTCAACTAATTTATCGATTTTCAAGCCAAATTTTGCAAAATTCCGACGATTTTCGCGAGTTTAGAGAAACCGACACGTCCGGACAAGTCAGTCGCTCACATCTAGTAGCTGTCAATCATGTCACTTTTGCGCAGTACTTAATCAAAACTAGTCTATAAACTCAAAAAACTTATTACCCTGTTGTAATGTTCTTGTTAACATCGATTAAAAAAAATTGTCGTATTTTTTATGAAGCAATCAAGCTACCCCCGGCTTTGTTATTACGAAAAGGGTTGTATTGTTGTGGTGGCGGAACCGGATTTGACAACCAAGTACAGCGCACCAAAAAAATCTTACCTACTAGATGCAGTTGAATGTTGATTGACGATCGGCTCTTTCGTAATCGCAGAAACAGTTAAAATTCATCGAAACTCCCCAAAGTGCTAGTGTTAAATGGATTTGCATTGCGAGGTTGATTGTGATTGTGATTGTGTTGACTTGTGTGCATGTTCCAGGATTTTTGATATAACCGCTAACGCAAATTTTTAAGAGGTTAGTAATAAAAAAAAATCTTGGGCGATTACAATTGTTATAATAACGTGGTATTATTGTTCCGGTTAACATTCAGCATCAAAGCTCATCAAAACCGCGACTTTATTGCAAAAATTGCAAAAACTAGTAACAAAAAATTATTTACAGGTCATTAGTTTCAAACACCTGTTGGGTTGGTAATTGGTGCGATGTTGGTATAAGTGCGTCAACAGGGCTTTGTTTTGACTGGCGATGCAACCACCCCGATTGCAGGTTAATAATTACTTAAAATCGTGTTAATTCTTGAAGTTTTTCTAAAACTGTCGTAATGTAGTGAATTGTGTCAATTCGGCTACAAGTAATTGTGTCAACATTTGTGGATTCGGCAGTTTTCTGGAAGATTTGGGGATTAATCTCGACTCGCACATTTTTTAAGGTTAGTCTCACAAAATACTCTCAATTTGGGAGCGATTTACTAAATCGCGGGGCTTTAATGTTATTATTACGACCCTACATCGAGTTTGACCAAAATTAATCTATTTTTCCCAAAATCTGTTAAGTAATCTAGAGGTCATTGACCTGAACCACCTCTGCGTTGTTATGATGCGCTCGAATTATGTCAAGGCGGCTTTGAGTTCTACTGACGTGCAACTACTTGATTGCAGATTGAAATTGCAAATTTCTCTAAATTTTAGCTAAAAGCGATTTTTCGCGACGTTAAGCCAAAAGTTACTTTCAACTTCCAATTTTTGTTGGTTTGGACCTTTCTTGAATCAACAATTTTAAACAAAAAACACGTAATTTTGCAATATAGCGTAAAATTTTTTATACAGGGTGTAAGCAAAATAAAAAAAATTTCTATGTACCTACTTACCTACCATTATTTCGAAATCAAATTTTTTTAAATTATTTTTTCCCCCTACAAATTGACGAGCCTTTTATGAAATGCTCCAACAAAGAACAATAATAATACAATTAATTCATAAGGTAATCTTGTTGATTAGGTAACGTTGTTTCTAGTTGCGTTTAAGAAAATTGTGTAAGATTTTAAAATAATGTTAAAACAAAAACTAAAACGTTAAAAAAAATATATTAGAAAAAGTTTTTGGTCTTGAAAAGTTCTATTCAGTTAAAATTAATGCACTTATTTCGCTTACACCCTGTATAATTAATAAATATTTATTTTGTTAGTGCCATGGTGTTTTCCTAATTAGGAAAAATATGACTGGGTATTAATTATTAAAGACATAGGTCGGCAATTTAATAACTTGCCCACACTTGTGGTTAAAACGATCTTCAGCTGCAACTGCAGTCGACAGGATACTCTCCCAGTTTTTCTTATGTTTTTGTTGTGTGCTCCTCGGTCAGTAATGATTGTCTTCACTAATTCCAAGGCAAGACATACATCTTGTGTCGTTAACATTAAAATGTTGAATAATTCAAATTGCAAATTGCTGTCTATACTTCACATATCTTAACGACTTACTCTCCTACATAAACCGATAAAGTTTCCATATAGAAAACAAATCAACTTCTCACGCAATGCATTTCTTGCATCCAATAAGCACGCATACTGTACCACTCACTTTGTGTAATATGTAAAATTTCAAAGCCATAATCGGTAATGAAATCTTTATCATCTGCTTCGTTTATACGACCGTCAGATTTAGTGGGCGTTGAAATGCCAGAGAAAGAAGATTTAGGAGGTCCTATACGTTTTCTCTCAAATTCTTGTTTTGCAAGTGCCAACGACCTAAACTCGATTAACCTTCCTAAATTAATTACTATAATTTTGAAGATAAAGCGACTAAACTTGGGTATGCACACCTACTGATGCTTAAGGTTAATAGTTTTTTTTTAAGTTTGGCGTTATGGGCGTTGCTTTTGGAACATCTCAATTTGCCAAACAAAACTGTGAATACTCGTCTTCGTATTAAAGTTTAATTACTGTTAAGTATTGTTTTTACGAAGTTACTCAAACTTTTCTTCGAAACCACAATTTGACGGGATAGGCATCCGTTCTAAAAAGTTTATTTTAAGTACACATTATAGCTTGTGAAGTACGGATAAATTTGATGTATCTTCATCGATATAGGCAAGTGTCCACAAGAGTTTGAAAATTGGATAAATAGAGAATTTTGTGGTTTTTGAAAATTTGCATTCATTCTAGAGTCAAATTGAATTCAGATCTGAATTTAGAAGCGCCAATTACGTAAAAAACGCCAGTAATGTTGATTTTGGGATCTTTTCGACCTTTTATCGATAGGGGTAAAGAAAAAAAAATTATAAATTTTTGACATCGATTTTATGACTTATTTTGGTAGATTTTAGACCCTTTAATACGAATCTTGTTCTATTTTTTATTTGAAACAATTTTACATCAATTTGAAGTTTTGAACTAAGTATAAATTAATTAATTAATTAAGTATAATTTCTACAAAAAACTTTCTCGTGGTCTTATAGACTTTTACTATTACTAATATTACTATTAGGACTTTTACTGTTATTCACCCGGCGCCTCCGCCATTTGTTAACTACTCGAAACTAGTTTTTCTATAAGAAATTGTGATAAACATCCACAAATTACAAAAATTCAATCAAAGGTCGAGGAGTAGATGACAAATTTATAAAAATTTATAAAAAAATGTCAAATTAAGCTAGGGATACTTATGACTTTTTTTTATGGAAACTTTGGCTAGCTCTTTTCAGACAGTGAATAATTATTTTAGTCCGATATCTAATACAAAACTTTTTGAATTTTTTTGAGCTTTCTTATTACCTAAACTTTGAAATGGTTTTATTTGGTCAAAAAATATTTCTAAACATCTTGATATTTGATTATTTTAATAATGAAAATAAATCTTAATTTTTATGACATTGTTAGTCGAGATCCTGCACTTTCACTCTGTAGGTATAAGTAGTTATCAACTGCAGCTAAAATTAATGAATCTCTACAAGACACGATAATTACCAACATTATAGGCGATGCGAGTTCTAAGGACATAAATAAACAATTGCAAAAGGGAAATCGTGCAAGTCAGAGCCTGCTACAATGTCGAATTAATTAATCTAATTGACAACAGCACACACCTATTACATACGGCGAATTTAAACGATTGCGATAATAACTCATGACAAGGAAAATGTCGTGCGGCAAGTGCTTAAAATTTCACTATCACCACGCGAATTATGATAGCCGCATTGTTGGAGGTAGTAAAACACAGGAAAAATTCACCGCGTGACCTGCGACAAAGCGCGTTAACAAAAGTTTTAAAAAATCCAACCATCGGCAATTTTTCATCGAAATTTCGGCTACTTGCAATTATTCCTGCCGGTTAACCGTAAAAATTTGAATGTGGCGATATTTCGTGGTCTTTTATGGCACCGTGTGAAAGGTTAAAGAAGACGTACGTCGCTTCGGACGTTGTATATGGACCAGTCTTATGTAAATTCTGGCATTTGTTATTTTGAAACCAGTCTGGCCTGTGTAGAACACAACACTGGTAGCTACTGTGCTCCTTATCTTGATCCGAATTAGTAAAAATCTCGAGCGTTAATTAAAAGTTATCAAACTCCTAATCAATGTCATAATACAGACCATTATTTTTAATGCATTCAGATGTTCGTCGTCGCGTTGGCATCTTTATTACTCATTATTTTTATTGCAGCGTCCAGGAATTACGGGATTCTTCGAAAAGAGACGCTACCACCATCATCAGTTGTTCATAACTCTCGAACTTTAGTCGGGTCCGGAGGCGACGGGGCCCCGGGAATCCGGCCCTGGTTCGATTGCGCAAGAATTTCTCCATTAGGCGCGAGATAAGCCCGGTCCGCGTAATAAAATTTTATTGTTTCAATGCGGAGGCCCGGACGCAATTTGTTACTGGCCGGATTAACATTGGCTAAATCCTTGTAAACTGGCCGGTACGTGCCCGTTTTGTGCGCCCCGTTCGAGTGGTCCTCGCTCACAAAGAGCCAATTCCAACAATGGACCACTCTCGATAATTCTGAAGCGATCGTTTCGCTCCCAACACCTTTTCCCCATTGTGCACTGATCAAGTCAGTTTGGGTCGACAATGCTCCTTTATTAACTCAAGAACAGATTGTGTGTTTGTGAAATTCCAAAAAGAAAGAGGACAGGTGGAACAGGGGACGCGGACCCCTTTTTTGGGGAAAGACAGGGGGCCACTGTGCGGCGGCGGCGAAACGAGCGTCGTCAGGCGCAATTTAAACCGGGACAAACGCTAATTTGGCCCGGAATAAAGATGACGACCTTATGGTTCAAATTATAATACTGAAAACTACTTGATTTGAACGAGATATGGGCTGATTTATGACCGTCACTTGTTTATCAAATGGAGCGTTCCCCGGCCAGCGGCGGCGGGGCCTTAAATAGTTTAAGGTTGATGCGGTAAAGGGGCCGACGAGCGCACAGTTTTGTCACTTATCACTTCCACAGAAGTTTATCGTACTTGGTAATGTAGTGATAACGGGACGAATCGGTGGTAAATTTATTTCTTAATTTTTGGCCCTACTGATAACAGCTCCTTGTGCTACACTAAAGAACAATTAGATGCGCTTCTAATCAATTAAGGACTTTAATTATTTATTTATTGAGCAAGAAATTTTTCTGGCCACCTGCTCAGTCTTTGTAATCTGATGGTTGGGTGTGATCTTTGAGTTTTGCTGGCACAATTTTATTACAGTTTTTTTAAATGTTAAATGGTTGATTGTTTCCTTTTTACGTGGGATAGGAATTAGCAAAATTTCGCAATCCGTCCTTGCGTGGGTGTTGGTATTTACGTTCGTTTCCAAACATTTGGATTTGTCTGAGGCAATACGATGAAAAGATTAGCATCCGTAGATATTATGTTTAATAGCTTAAGACCTTTGAAGATTTAACGATCATGTTTCATGTTAAACAAGAAGGTTAAAACTGCTAAATTTGGCATTTTGTTAAACGTGGAACAAAATTTTTATAGTATTCTACTACAGATTGTACAGATGCAGCTACCACAGAATCATTTTCAAAACAACCAATTTCTAAAGATAAATCGGATTAAACAATAAAAGATGACGTCTTCATGCAAGTCTCTCTACAGTATGCCCAGTCCAGTGGGTGTGTGAATGATTATACAGAGGCCAGTCATAAATTGCCCCATAAAATTGGTGCATAGCAATGGTGGCAATGCTACCTCAGCATCACCAAAATGCGGAACTGAAATTGAAGCTGCCTATAACAATTTAATAACCTTTCTAGGCTTTATGGTCTGGAGTCGGTAAAGCTATCGCTTGTTTCCTCAGTTCATTAAACTGATTTTGATCCAAGAAGGCTGAAAATAAAATTGTTCAAGCTCTCGTTGCTTACTAAAAAATATCTTAATTCTTAATGTGACGTAATCTGTTCTTTTTGTAATATGGACTCGCTGGCCCTCCATCGAGGATCAGAAGAGTTTTGTTGGTGTCGGTGATTTGGGAGAGCGCTGGTCGCGGTCTCATCTGGCTCACCATTAAATTGATTTGTTTACCAGAACGCACTTTGTCGGCGACTGTACCGCATAACAAGCAACAATGCACAATCAAAACGTTTAAATATTGAATATGAGCTGTCATATCAAAGTGAAATTGATATGTAGCCGCTATTGATCACCCAAATTTTCCTCAATAGATTTGATTAAAGCCATCACGACACGATCACTCACGGCCTTGTTGTCCAAACAGCGTATCTTAATGGTCGGCCATAAGGCAACATCGTTACTTATTCATTACGCCAATTTACCAATTGATCTAATTAATTTATCAATTATGATCCATTAATTATTGTTAGAGATGTGATTTTTCAACGGCGCTCCGATAATTTACGAGCGATATAAAATCTCGTCGCTGAATTTGAGATATAATGGTCCTTTAATCATGTTTACGTGTGGCGCGGGGGACCGGAGCGGGCGCACCAGGGGTCCAATTAAGGCCCCATTCTTCGCCCGAGGGAGCCGGCCCTGCCAGCTGCTCAATCTCAGCCATCATTTCCCACTTAACACTCGTGGGTTTGCACCGTATTAATTAACGATTTATTGTGATTTATGGTCGGGGTGAATCAAACACATGGGCGAATAACTCGATTATTTGTTTATTTTCTCCAGTTCTCTATAATAATTGCGCTAATCAACCAACGAGGTGGCGGCCTAAGGCTGTGTTCGCATCGAGGGGTCTGGGTGCACATCATCATCGTTAAATATTAAAATTACGTCTTCTAAATAATTTACAACGTCATCATCATGTAATTTTTTTTATACAGGACTATTTACAAAGTTTTGTACAAATACTATTTACAAAATACATTAAATGCAATCATTTAACGGTTAGTTTGTTTTTATCACTCTCATGGCCGGTGACCCCCTTTTCGAAGACGCGATAACCCCCGGAATTTATGGGGTAGATAAAACAAATTAATTTGCTGCGTTATAATAAAATTTGTTTTCGTCCAACAATAATTACTTCATGGCTAATTTTAAACTTTGCTTCATCAGTGTTGATGTCGATTTGAAGATTCCGCATCAATTTTTGTGAAATCCATCCATCCATCCACGGATCGATGATGTAAAACTAATTGTTTTCGTGTAAATTCCGAGTACTTACATATCACAGTCAGAAATTAATTTTTATTACCCGAAAGGGTGTCAAATCTAATTACCGCTGGTGGCAAAGTTCATTCAGTTCGAGAGATAACCGTAATCAAGGAGGTCGCCGTTTATCTCAATAAATAATAAAATTCGAGAGCGATAAAACTATTATTCCTCAAATAAAACACTTAGAATAAATACGAAACGTAATTTGGCACAACGAATTATTTTCGTAATTAATTATGTTGAGAATAAATTAATAAGTAAAAACGTCCAGTTCTCTTATAACAACAACCGCATTATCATCACGTGAGATCTCTTGGACTTTAGGACATGTGAGGGCTGGGGGACCGCATCGAGCTTTGGGGCGAAGTCAGGTGCGGAGGCGGCTGATGCGGAATGAGGCCGAGAGGGCCCATGGGGGGGCGCGCTCCCAACAGCGACGCTAAGGGGTGGGCGCCCGGGGGGAAATAGCCCTGCAGGGCCGGATGCGGGTAGAGGGCGTGGGGGTGGCGCGTCAACGACGCCATCTTCAGCTTCTCCAGCTCGGCCTCCTGCAGCCGCTTCGCTTTGGCCCGCCGGTTCTGGAACCAGATCTTCACCTGCAACAAGACGAACATTCAGAGGAAATCGACAATACCAACACTAGTGGCAGTCAACTAGGTTAGATGTGCTTAACGAGAAATTAAGAAAGTGTCGAGTCGCACCACCATCTGCACCACCAGTCAAACCGTGGTGGGGGTGTTTCCCACCCGACTGGTGCCCTGTGCCCATGGTGGGTAGTTTTTCGTAAATCACTTACTGTTTACATGAGCTCGAGACAACATCACCTTATTCCTACATTGCAATTTATCTCATCTCGAGTTCATCACTTATATTTAACTTTCATCGCTTACTTCTTTAACTCACAATTCTTAGTATTATTTTTTATTAAACACAACTAAACACGGTCCTTCGAGTTATTAATTATTCACCATACCAAATCACTCGCTTCACCACAATTACAGCCCAAACATTGGTCATACGAGCCGGATATTGGTCAATACGTGCCAGATCAGCGACCTTAATCAATTAAAGTCAGTGAAAGTGAGTGATCTTCAACAAAGCAACCACCAACCACCCGTAAATAAGCGGCATCGGTCCAGCACAGTCCAGGGCCTGACAACACATCACACATCAGCAACAAACCAGGTATTTGGTCATTTGCATCCTCTCTCAAATTCCTCTACTTTATTCTTGTCGGCAATCTGCATTATTTTTCATTGTAACACAATTACTCAATTACCTACTCAAAATGTCTGCAGATCTACAAGCAGAGAAAAATAAGCGTGCCCAAATTAAGGGCAAGGTAACTAAGCAGAATACATATATCACAAAGGCAGACAACCAAGTAATAACAAAGCGTTTAGAAATGAAACGGCGTTTGGGAGAACTAGAAAATCTAAAACGCGAGTACGAGGAGGTTCAGTTTTTAATTGAGGCCTCTGAAGCTGCCATTGCTAAAACCGACATAGTTATGGACGATCGCGAACGCGACGAATTTGAAGCGAACTATTACGCGACCGTCTGTCAATTCGACCAACTTCTTGAATCATTTCAATTGAGCGCCGGGCGCTCTTCTCCATCAGCAACTGCGTCTGTGGTAAATTCTTCGCCAACCCCCATATCAGAAACGAGTTCACAAATTCAAGTAAAACTACCGGTCATCACACTACCCAAATTCAACGGAAATTATACGGAATGGACCTCATTCCGGGATAGTTTCAATAGCTTGATAGATTCTAACAGTACATTAACTGACATGCAAAAATTGCATTACTTAAAATCATGTCTGGATGGGGAACCAAAGTCAACAGTGGATTCAATAACCACCTCGAATGAGAATTACAAAACTGCATGCGACCTCTTGAAACAGCGTTACGAAAATAAACGCATCATTTTACATCATAATCTCAAATCCTTATTTGAACTCCCATTTTCAACGAAAAATGACGCCGCTAGTCTCAGGTCAATAGTGGATACTGTATCTACTAAATTAGAGGCATTAAAATCAATAAAAAGACCTGTAGATCAATGGAGCGACGTCATTGTATATCTAATTATGTCCAAAATAGATATGCTTACTACCGCGGCTTGGGAAGAAACGTTAAAGTCCGACGAATTGCCGACATCTCAAGAACTAATTGATTTTTTAAACAAAAGATGTCTAATGCTAGAATCTATTGCATTTCACAAAAAGACCATTTCGGAACCAATTGGATTCAAACAGAAAGCACAAATAACTTATCCAAAACGCATCAACTCTTTTCACGTAAGTCAACCACGCAATCTTCCAAAATGCTTTATTTGTGACGATACGCATAGTATATTTCACTGCAACGCCTTTATCAATTTAGATGCCCCTCAAAGACTTCAAAAAATTAAATCATTAAGACGCTGTACCAATTGTTTCCGTAGCGGTCATTTTTCATCAAATTGTCAGGGCCGTACATGCCAGAAATGCAACAAGAAACATCATACTCTTTTGCATTTGGAGGCTATTGCAAATACGCCCCAGAATCCCGAACCAATTCAAATTGCTCCAGCTGAATCACAAATAATCACAACTCACTGCAATTACGCGAGGTCGGAAACGCTTCTTTCAAGCGCGACTGTTTGGGCATTGGCTTCTAATGGAGAATATCACGATTGCAGAGTTTTGCTCGATGTTGGAAGCCAATCCAACTTCATAAGCGATCAGATGTGTAGCAAACTGAAACTTTATCGAAAAGGGATTTCCTTATCAGTAATAGGCGTCAATCAAAACAAAAGCGCAATCACCCATTCGGTCGAACTCGATTTTAAATCAAAATTTAACTCATACTCCCGTACAGTATCTTGTCTTATAGTGAATAACATCACCGGCAATCTCCCCGCAAGGACTTTCAATGCGTCCCAATTAAAAATTCCTGGGCATATTCGCCTCTCAGATTCCAGATTCAACGAATCAAGACAAATAGACGTTTTACTGGGGGCAGAATTATTCTGGGAACTATTAACAGAGGGGAAAATAGCTCTTGGTAATAAACGGCCGACTCTTCAAAATACCAAACTTGGGTGGGTCGTTGGCGGTACCTTTGCCGATACTCGAGCGTCCGTTAGCCATTGTAATTTCTCTAAAGCCCAAGGGTTACAGCAAACATTAACGAAATTTTGGGAAATTGAGGAAGTCGGCAGTAAAGACTCAGTGCTGTCTTCGGAGAATTCCAAATGCCAAACACATTTTAAAGAAACCCATCGTCGCGCTCCAGATGGTCGCTTCACCCTGCAATTCCCATTCAAATTGTATCCGCCAAACCTGGGAAACTCCCGACAACAAGCACTGAAACGATTAGAAAGTGTCGAGCGCAAACTTTCTAAAGACCCCCAACTAAGGGCAGATTACACAAATTTTATGGCCGAGTACCTACGCCTCGGCCACATGGAGCTTGTCAACGAGGGCACCCTTCCAACTATCTCTTTATACCTGCCGCACCATTGTGTACTAAAGGACAATTTGACTACTCGCCTTAGGGTTGTCTTTGACGGATCCGCGAAAACATCCAACAATATAAGTTTAAATGAAAACTTAATGGTTGGGCCTACCTTGCAGCCTGACCTGTTCACAATCATACTGCAATTTCGCACTTACAAATTTGTTTTGACTGCGGACATAGCCAAAATGTACCGCCAAATCTGGATCGACCCGGAACAACGTAATTTCCAATTAATTCTCTGGCGCGACTCACCTGATCAAGAAATAAAAACTTACCAATTAAATACTGTTACCTATGGTCTTTCTTCATCCGCGTATCAGGCAATACAGTGCATTCAACAATTAGCCATCGACGAGCGCGAACGTTATCCCTTAGCCCACAAGGCGATCATGAACAATTTTTATGTTGATGATTTGCTGACAGGGTCCAATTCTCTTTCAGAATTAATTGATATTCGAGAGCAACTTGTAAGCGCATTGGGCCAAGGTAAATTTGAACTGAGAAAATGGGCATCCAATTGTTCTCAAGCACTGCCTGAAGCCGACTTCCTCAATAATCTCGATCACCAAATCGTTTTCAATAAGGATATGACTCAAAAAACACTAGGTCTGATTTGGCATAACAAAGAAGACACGCTACATTATTCAGTATCCAACGCGCAAATGACTCAAAGGGTCACTAAACGAATTATCATTGCTACAATCGCTAAGATTTGGGATCCGCTAGGCTTAATCGGTCCCATAATCATTAAATCCAAAATCATAATGCAAGGTCTCTGGGTCGAGAAACTGGGCTGGGATCAAGTTGTTCCGTCCAGCATATCAAAAATTTGGTTTGAATTGTTAGCGGAAATGAAAATAATAAATGATTTCAGCTTTCCGCGTAAGGTAATTTGTGACGATTACGTCAATATTCAAATGCATGGGTTTTGCGACGCATCCCAGGCCGCGTATGGGGCCGTCATTTATCTAAAGAGTACTGATCCACACAATAACACGCATGTAAAATTACTCTGTTCAAAATCACGCGTCGCGCCTATCAAAACTATCTCATTACCTCGATTAGAACTTCAAGGTGCGCTTTTGTTGGCTCACTTAGCTACCAAAGTCAATAAAGCATTTGGGGATATCATAAACGAATCACATTTCTGGACGGATTCAACAATAGTTCTGGCCTGGCTATCAGCGGAACCCAACTCTTGGAAAACCTTTGTGGCTAACCGCGTCTCAGAAATTCAAAACTTAACAAATCAAACAAGTTGGCATCACGTCAAGAGCCAAGAAAACCCAGCCGACCTAATTTCAAGAGGTGTGCTACCCTCCGCTTTAAAACAATCAACGCTGTGGTTTAATGGGCCATCTTGGCTTAAAGATTCAAATATGAATATTGACAACCCTGTAAATAACTTTCCCCCACAAGATCTTGAAATTGTTGAGAGACGCACCACCTGTTTGGTAGCTGCACCTACCAGTTTCGATTTGCTAAGTGCATTTTCAACTTACACAAAACTACAGAAAATTGTAGCAATATGGAGGCGATATTTCCATAACCTGCGTAGCATAAAGAATCAAAATATTACGCGAAAAACAGGGTGGCTGTCTACCCAAGAATTACAAGATGCTAACAGGGTAATCATAAAATTGATCCAATCCGAATCATTTATTACCGAAATCAACCAGTTACGCAAAGGTCACCCGCTACCCAACAATAGCAGTCTACGGTCTCTTAACCCATTTTTAGATGAGGATGGTTTATTGAGAGTCGGCGGGAGATTACAAAGTTCTGAGCTTCCTAATTACCAGAAATGTCCTATTTTATTGCCGAAGCACTTTGTAACAAAACTTATCATTAAGCGGGCTCATGAGCAACAATTACATGCTGGCCACCAGGGCACTTTAGCTCACGTGCGCCAAAGGTACTGGCCTGTTTCAGGCCGCAGTCTTGTTCGAGAAATTATACATAAATGCGTCACTTGTTTCAAAGTAAATCCGCGGCCGTATACGCAGTTAATGGGCAATCTACCCAAAGATCGCTTGCAGCCAATTCGACCATTCTCAATTCTAGGCGTTGACTTTGGGGGTCCCATTTTGATCAAAGAAGGTCGTGGTCGCGGAAAGAGGTCCGTTAAAGCATATTTCGCCTTATTCGTATGTTTTGCTTCAAAGGCCGTCCACATAGAGCTAGTAGGCGACTTAACGTCAGTTTCATTTCTAAATGCCTTGAAAAGACTTATTGCCAGACGTGGTAACGTTTCACGTATCTATTCTGATAATGCCACAAATTTTGTGGGCGCCGATCGAGAACTCAAAAAACTAGTTAACTCACGCGAAATTCAATCAAGATTAGTTTCAGAAAATATTGATTGGAAGTTTATTCCCCCCCGTTCTCCACATTTTGGTGGTATATGGGAATCTGGTATTAAATCAGTAAAGGGGCACCTCAAACGCATTTTAGGTAATACACTTGTTACATATGAGGAATTCTACACTTTGCTTACTCGAATAGAGGCAATTTTAAACTCCCGTCCGCTAATACCCTTAAGCAATGACCCAAATGACATGACCGCGCTGACACCTGGTCATCTGTTGATCGGGTCAGCACTGACCGCACCAGCCGATCCCGATTTGCTACTTATCAACTCCAACCGCCTAACCCGCTGGCAGCACATGGAGCAAATGCGGCAACATTTTTGGACCAGGTGGTCCCGTGAGTACTTATCCAACCTGCAACAACGTACTCGATGGCCGAATAAGTCATCCAGTGCACCGAAAATCGGCACCTTAGTGCTGATACATGAGGACAACCTGCCCCCGATGCAGTGGCGCCTGGGGCGCATCATCGAACTACATCCAGGTCGCGATGGCCTGACCCGTGTAGTTTCAGTGAAGTGTAAGGGGGGTGTGATTAAGCGTACTATCACCAAAATCTGTGCGCTTCCTATAGAACAACCAGCCAATTTGAGCGAACCGATTTAAACGAACTGTCGTCTTCGGGGATGTGAAGTGCCGTGCGCTCGAAAATCCAAAAACAAAGTGCGTGCGCCATTTCGGTCTACTATTACGTTTAATATTTTATATTCATGTTTTCGTTTTTTTGTTTGTTTGTATTGTGTACATTGTATTCTGTATCTCTTTGTCTTTCTTTGAAATTTTTAGTTAGTAATTTCAAGGCGGCCGGTATGTCGAGTCGCACCACCATCTGCACCACCAGTCAAACCGTGGTGGGGGTGTTTCCCACCCGACTGGTGCCCTGTGCCCATGGTGGGTAGTTTTTCGTAAATCACTTACTGTTTACATGAGCTCGAGACAACATCACCTTATTCCTACATTGCAATTTATCTCATCTCGAGTTCATCACTTATATTTAACTTTCATCGCTTACTTCTTTAACTCACAATTCTTAGTATTATTTTTTATTAAACACAACTAAACTGTTTACATGAGCTCGAGACAACATCACCTTATTCCTACATTGCAATTTATCTCATCTCGAGTTCATCACTTATATTTAACTTTCATCGCTTACTTCTTTAACTCACAATTCTTAGTATTATTTTTTATTAAACACAACTAAACACGGTCCTTCGAGTTATTAATTATTCACCATACCAAATCACTCGCTTCACCACAATTACAGCCCAAACAGAAAGATTAATAATTATTAAGGTATCGAAAGAGAAAGTAAAATTTTGCGGGAGCAAGACGTAATTTTTTTTGTCTTTGGAGGTCGCCAGAGAACCCCCACGGCTCGTGCTTGTTTATCTTGCGGTTTACTGTTATTAATGCGGATAAATTACCTGTGTTTCGGTCAGCCTCAGGGAACTGGAGAACTCGGCCCGTTCCGCTATGCTCAGATACTGCTTGTCTCTGAACTTCTTCTCTAGGGCCAGCAGCTGTTGGGTGGTGAAGGGCGTCCTGGGTTTCCTGTTGGGTTTGTGTTTCCTGAGGTTGCACTTCAGCTTGGGTGGCTCTCCATTGGAGTCGACTGCAATCAACGGACTAACGTCAACGATTTGGAAATTTTCGGGAATTTTGTTTAATTGGCACCTGTCTGCGAACGAGAATACCCTAAAGCGGCTCTGGAGCGCCCCCGTCTTAATTAAATAAATACGGAAACGGTCGGATGATCCCGTTCACGACAAATTAATAATAAAATCATAAACATCAATTTAACGTCAGAACTGATGGTTTGTGTTGATATAATTAAAGTATAGCCGTACTAATTGTATGTTATTAACATTTAACATTGTAATTAAGACTGGTGGGATTAATCAACTCGTGTTGATAGAGGCGGCAAGATGGCCGGCGACTCCGTTGTCCTGCTGATGTTTCCTGACAGTTTATCTTGGTATAATGAAAAACACACATTCGCCTGCCCGTCGTCTTTCGTATGTGTACAAATGCCCAGTGATGATGGTTTTTTGAGCGACTGAGAAGAGACAGGATATTGCGATATGGGGGCAATTAGTTGCATATGAGCCGTACTTATTACGCATTTGTATGCTGGGTGCATCGCAATAGCGGCTGTTATGGGGTCCCCAACGCTAATGGCCCAATTGACAGGTCCGGAATTATGATGCCCGACGCCGACTCGATCCAGATCGCTTTCAAAGTCCAGCCTCCGCAGCGCAATTTTTCACCACCATTCAACAGACAGACCCCCATCTCAACAGAATCAGACAGCCACTTTTTTGCACGCATCTACCTACAGGGGGTCAGTCAGAGAAGGTCCCTAATTTTCAATAATAATTTTTTTTGCAAATTCCCGGTAATGGTCCTTGGGAAACCTAATCTTTCTCGTAATTTAAAATTTTATCTTTTTGTAATTTTTTTCAAATTTGTGTAATTAGACAATTTTTGTTTTAGAACTAATTTTGGTTCGTTGTTAAAATTTTGTGGGATTGGCGATCTGCGCAGGTGGAGCCCGTGTCGCGGCCGGAGCCGTAATCAGTGGGGCCATTAACGCTTTTCTAATTGCGTTAATTAGTATTGCGAGCGTTTGAGAAACGGCCTGTCGGGTCTGAGGTCCGATTGGGGTCTTGATTGGGGCGCGGTTGGGTCGCAGAACCTATCAATCTCGCATAAACGATGGCATTTTTCATCGGTTTTTTCTCATTTTAATTGTGTTATTTCGGTAGCAGCCTTTATCTGATTTATTCCTTCCTCCGAAACTGTTAATTTGTAATCGACCGGACTCATTTCGGTGGCCGAGTGGTGTCCCAAAGCGGTCGTTTGCATCTGATTAATTAAAATTAATGGGGCATAAACAAATTTTCGCCATAAAACGCCGATAGCCGGTGCCGCAACGAATTTTTACGTAACGAAGTAGTCGAAGAGGAAAAAAATCCTTATTAACAAATAGTTAAATTAGTTTGGAATTAACGGAGCGGATAATTAATATCGTTTTATTAGGAGGCCGAGCTGCGGGGGCATCTCGGGGGCTCTTTCTGACGCAATAAAAGCTCCCGGACAAAATACGTTTCACGAGTTTTATCAATGGGCAGTCGTAAAAGAAAACGACCAATTTAAGTTTTAAATTCGAAAACACCACTTTCCAATCGTATAACGAGCATTTTATTCAAATTCCGATGTGTTAATTAATGTATGCTGAATGGGCCGGGAGATTAGTTCAATTAAAGCGAACGAGCTCCCGGTTTTAGACATTCCAGTTGCCGTTTCGACCTCGGAGACACCAATTATACGAATTTGGTGCGAATAAATTATCGTTTAATTCCGAAAACAAGCACCTGGACGGCTACCTCACAGATAATTGAGGACGGACGATCCGATCGGCCTCTCGGTGTTGCCTCAGTCCGTGATGATGGGCGTTGCGCAACCCGAACGGACCGATCCGGGAAACTCACGCAACTCACCCGACTAATTTGGACTTCTGGACGGCGGATGGGCGATCCAGGCGCCACCCGGCGCAATCGACGAACAGCCACATCCAAAATTCAATTAACCACACATCCATGTGGATGCCAAAATTGTTATTAATTATCACTAAATTTAAAAATTTTGATTCAAAATTTTGCTCGAAAATAAAATTTTCCACTTTTTTTATTTTAAGCTTTAAATTTTTTATTTTAGCACCTTTAGATGGCCACTGAAACATTGAGTAATTTGATATATTTTGCTTCAATATAAATTTTTGCAACAAGGATTTGAAAATTAGAAAAAATTAGAATCTTGTGGTTTCTGTAAATTTACAAGACATCTATTTGAATTTTGGAGAACTGATAACATAAGAAAAAAAAATTGTCTTTATCGACAAAGTTTTGTCGTTTAATTTCCAGCACCCGGTCCTGGCTCCCGAACCAAAACGCGAATTTGACGTCTCCTGACGTCATAAATCCGGCCGGTTGACTAATTACGTTATTAAATATCGGATCGCGTTAGGATCGGTTATGGTTTTATTGCTCCAATAAAACAAATCGGCCGCCCCGGGCCCCGAAAGACCCAAGAGTCCGGTCCGGTTCGTTCACATCCACTGCCGGCGTTCATTATAATCAGGACAATTAACGGCTAATTAAAAACTAATTAGTCGAATGAACGCAATATGTGTCTGTTTTTGTCGGTGACGGGGGCGGCGGGGCGAAGCCGGGCCTCGCCAACTCGCTCGAATTAATAATTACATTTGTTGTAATTAATTTTTCGAGCGTCTCAATTACCGCGACGGTAATTAGAAGTTATTACTACTCGCTTTTTAATTGTTAACCGAAATCGTTGAATTTTTATTAGATGGTGCCGCATGAACAAATTTCTGGTCTTTTAGGTTGTAGGTACTGACGTGGGTAGGTTAGGTAGGTGATGGGCGGCGGCCGACGGCGGGAAATCGATTTTTTCGTCCGGGTCCGACGACGACGACGACGACGACGCGCTTTTCAGATGGTTTATTGTAACGGCGCAAAGCCAACATGGTCGAGGTAATCAATTAAGTGTAATAGCTTTCGAGAAAACTGTTTGAAATTGAGCTTCTCGGAATGACCGGCGAGTGTGCATGTGCACAACTCCGGATTAATAACTGTAAAATACTCGATAAATCGCGGCCATTACCGGAAATTACAGCGCATTTTTACCGGTGCCGTTTCGAGTTGCAAAGAAACGAGCTTCAGACGGACATCGACCAGTTTTTGGGTTCTCGCCCAGACTAATAACGCTACAGTTGCGTTAATTACCCGTCTGCATAATTGCCATCAGTCAAATGAAGAATTATCAAAGAAGTTTTCCGAAGTAATTTGAGGAGTTGGGTGTTGTTGCACAATTATTGTGCGGCGAAGAAACGTTGTTGGGCATCAGCGTTCGATTGTAGGGTGAGCCGGACTCAAAATTGCCTTAATCGGCAATTAAAAAACCGGCTCTATCATAATAACTGCTTCCATTTCGGAACTGCTTTTCTAGGATTAAAAGTCATTTGAGACCGAAAAAACTGGCAAGTGGTTGCATTCGTTTCCATAAATCAAGTCGAGTAATCGTCAATTTCGATAAAAGTCAATCAACCCATTTTCTCTAATGGCGAACGAGACGAACCACTATATAAGGCGCATTACAGTTTTCAACTTGACGAAATAAAAATGCGCGACAGCACTAATTATTGAGGTCAACAATCGCTATAACATATTCTGCATATCGCAGGTGATCGAGGAACTAATGACCACCAGATCCAACCACGATTCATCGCCACTATCTGTTAAGCCAACTCTACCACAAAGTAATTGTCGCCAGTTGCAGTTACATATAAGGATGATTAATAATAATGCTGCGAAAAATAATTATCAAGTAAATAGTAATAGAAAAAAAAAATTAAAAAGTAAACGAAACAAGTCTGAAGGAACATGATTGCAATAAATTAATAATACCTTATAATAATTACCATCATAACAGGAACTAAATTGCTTCCTTTTGACACAAAAATATAATAGTAATGGTTTCAAGTGTTAAGAGAAAAGAAGGTAGGAATTAACATTGTTGTTTAATTTTTTGGTCGGAAAAAGATGAAAGGGTTTCTTTCGGATCACTTTCTCCTTCCACCTACTTATGTAGGTGGCAAAACCGAAAATTGCCGCTATTATTACCATAATTTATCTATTAAGTTTGTTCAGAATTAGACACACACTGAGTAATTTATTACTTTCTTTGAAACGTCTGGTTACATACAACCTCACAATTCGTTCGACAGATTTATACGTTTTTGTTCTTCGTTATTTTCGGGTTGAGCGTATTTCGAGATCTCGATTTCTCTTCTTCCTCGGACCGCGCCGATGATATCATAATTGTGTCGCTGCGGCAGGAAGCTTTCCAGGTAGACATTACCTACCTACACCGTGGTGGTGATGGTCGTTTCGAAGGTGACCATCATCATCAGAACTAATTAGGAGCGGAGAGACCGTCGGACGACGTCCGATCGCCTTCGTTTTTAATTGCCCGGGTGAAATTCGGACGGAAACGGAAACAATTACGTAATTTTCAAATCGGTAATTTGAAATGTTAAGCAGCGAGTCGAGCGAACAAACAGCGGACGGGAATTCATCCGAACTGCTGGCTGTTTGACATTCTACACGAAAAGGAATGTATTAATTTAAAATGTTAATTAAAGGAACCTGTAATTTACCAAAAAGTTGCTTTATTATATCGAATTAAAATAGTATTTGTTAATTACCGCGCCTCGGCCGTACCGACCCAACGGCCATTTGCAACTTTAATTAAACACATAAAATAAAGCGTTCGTTACAACTAATTAAAAATATACAATGGGGGGCTATATAAACATCATTTGTAACGAAAACAGTTTTCAGACGCTAATTTGAATAAACTGACGCATACAAATTTGTATTAATTATTGTTATGTTGATTTCGGTCCGAATTTAATTAATTGTAATACATTATTCATATCACTGGTTCGTTTTAAACAGTGTTGAAAGCCTATAAACACGTATGACCTCAACCGCTTCGAAATTGGGCGCCGCCGTCGCGACGCCCCCTCGTCTCAGATAACCGGTCCTGAAAAATGTCCAATATTAACGTGAAATATTCACCTAGATAAGATCGCGAGGAGAAACCCTCCCAATAATAATAATTTGGAAATAGTCGGCCGCAAACAAAAAAAAAATGAAAAAAAAACAAACAACGCCCCGATATCCGTGGAGAAGGCGGCTCATTATTCATTCCTGGACGAAGGGTCCTTTGGACCGAACAACAAATGCCGCTCGGTGTCGCCGTCGCATGCTAGATGGTTTCGCGTTCGTATTTCAAAGCAAACACGGCGGTTCCACCTGTTATATATTTAGAAATCGCGGCGTGCCATGCGAACCGCCACCGGTCGCAACGCCGCCCCCCTCGACCGCAATAAACAAACATTTCCGGAGATTTGCCGGTTGTTTATTGGCGGCCACGTCAAAATACGAGCCGCAGGGTATACTGTCAAAGCTTTTGCTCAACTATTCTTCGGAAATTACCATTTTAATTGACCCGAAACTGAAAGCTGACGGTATTTTTCGGTCAAAAGTTACAAATAACAAAAATGAGGTAGTTTTGTTTTAAGTATGTAATTGGATTTTGCCTAAATTGCCCAATATCGCCCAATTTTTTACGACGGTGCTTACTCGAGCACTAAATGAAACCAATAAATTATTGTTAAGAAGTTTATGTGGGGCAATTCGTTGCTAAATTATGTGCGTTTTGCGTTCGTAAATTATTTTTATTAATTATTGTTCAGCAGGTTAATGTGCGAGTAACTGCCAATTTTATCTGAATCTGCTACTATTATTGCTATTTTTCGAAATATATTGCGAATTCTTTGGTTGTTTCAAACCCCATGGCCATTTAGATTTTTTAATGCTCTATAAATTTTTGCTTCTCAACAACCGTTTCGTTTGAAACGAAAAACTTTTTATTAGCACCTGTATCGATGCTGACGCCGAGAAAAAAAAGTTACGAATAAAATATGCATATTGAAGCATTAATGCCCTAATTGGTGCAAGAAAAACGAAAAAGTTCATTTTGTGATTTATTTTCTGAACACATTTGCAAATTTTGTTTCCTAACTATTAAATCCAGCGTTTAATTCCTAATAAAGTGGTCCGAGAAGAATGAGCCAACGTTTCCTGCTATAATGTAGCACCTATTGTTCGTTTGAGCTTATCTAATCTTTACCAGACGTGAAGAAATATTTTTTGTTCCATCATAAAAATTCAAATAAGATTTATCGCTCTATAAAAAGAGTAGTAGCAAATTACCACCTCTCCGTATTTTAAAATACAAATTGCAACAACGGAAATAGATACCATTATGAGCTCTAGTCTTGTCACTCATCAGTTAGGTAATTCTACAATCCAACGTTCTCTATGGAGAGGCAAAATTTAATAGTTATAAGTGACGATTAGTGTAAAGAACGTTATGCTTCGATTCTTGATTAGATAAGAGTCTCGCCCGCCCTATTCGTTGAACTTTAACACGGTTAAACTTTATTACTTTTTTAAGCAACTAAAAAACTATATAGGTAACAATTTTATACGTTATGAGATATTTTATGGTTATATTGGCATCGTGTTGACGTGCCTAGCTCCTGCTAGGGACAATCGCAAGGTAATCTCTACGACGGTATCAACAAATGAAACCGTGCAGTCTAACGGTTTCATATATCGATAAAGCAAGTTTCATGGTCTGTGAGGAAAATGTTTTCTTGAACAGTCGCGGTATAAACCAAAATAAATGTCGATACCGCTTCTAACAACCAAAAAATTAGTTTAATCGATGACCGAAGACCTCAAGTTAACGTGCCGCTGATTGTCGACGGAATAGGTGCACATTAATTTGGGAGCCCCTCGCATAAATCACCTCCGTAATTGGTCGTTTGCGAATATTTTCGCGTCAAGCCGTCTCCGATATTTCATTTGGATGATGCTCCCCGAAATATGATTTCCGATGTTTCTGTTGTAACGTTTTATTTAAATCGTTCTCTACTGTATAACATGGAATGGAACGACATCTGTTTCGGGACATGATCTGTTCGACGAAAAAAACAAACGACGTTCTCGACGCGATATTTCTCTTCGACGATGACAATTTTCAAACGCACACCCGACACAGAACCAGACAACGATCCACAAATATCCCGCCAACATCCACATATCTATGTCGGAAGTTAAAGAGCCAACTAAACGATCATTACCAAATATTTATTGCCCTCGCCGTTTTACTGGGATTAATAACCATCTATCACCGGACGAGACAGCCAGTACGGCCCCGTCATTTAACATTCCGAAACGGGCGAATTTAGAAAAGGACCCGCCCCGCATTATTAGGGGCGAAGTTAGAAGAGTTAATAATAAAATAAAAGTTTTTTGGGCAATTCGGCAGGATCCGGCCCTGGGCGCGGGCCTCATCAACATTCAACAATTACCGAAATAATAAACTTTATCAGCGGGAAATCCATCAAAATCCAGAAACAATGGAACGACGACATGCTAGTCTGACGGATCTGAATTCGATGCGAGATTTGAGCGAAACGAGCTTTGACAGAAGTCGCTTTTGTTCGACTGATCCACGACAAGCCTTCGAGATTTATGTTAACAAGCTCCTGGTGCCGTACGAATATATATTCAAAGACGACGGTGGCTGTGGCTCTTCTTTGCCTATCATCCGAGTCGGAGCTCGTTAAATCAGGACCGCGGCCATACAATTTGGCCCAATTAAAAATGTTGAAGCTCGCGTCCTTTTTAGGCGAGTCTCCAGATCGCAGGACTCCATTATATCGAGATTACCATGTAATGCCTTCAGTTACAAATGACTCGTGGGTATTATTGCGCTACGCGATGGAAGCCAACAATTATTTCGTAATTTGCAACAACAATTTATCGCGATTGCCATCGGTCATGACCATTACCATACGATTCCAGTACCCGCGGCTATTGAAGCAGAAAAAGACTTGAAAACGTAGTTCTAGTGCCATCCCCTTCTAATGTCGAGCTGGCTATCAGATGAAGGTACTTAGAGCCAGTGGTCATATAAATTCTAAAAATAGCTCAAAGGGCTTTTGGACTATTTTTGGCAAAATAACTGATTTTGTTCGTCACTTTGTAACCGTAAAAGAATTTTTTTAGCAAACGTTCCAAAAAGGTTTTTGATAAAAAAAAAAGAAAAACCTAGAATTTATAAAATTTAAATAAAGGCCTTACAAATGAGGTTACAACATTCACTCTTTTATCGTTCGATAGGGTTTCTCGAGGGCTTTTCGTAGATCCGTCGCAAGAGGTAGTCACGAAAAATCAAAAATTTGGGCACAGTAGCCTTTAGGGAACTCACTAGTTTTGAAAATTGCATAACTTCCTTAAAAATAGGAGAAGAGGAAATTTTCAACTGCGTACATCGGCCAAAAATATGATGAAACGTCAAAAGTGACGGGTGTCACTAGACGCAAGACATTTCTGCAAAAGGAAAGAAATTTGGGGTAATAGTAACAAAATTTTCTTCCGCTCAACGTTGTGGTTCTGTTGCAGTTGAAATCCTTTTGTGTTGGCCAAGTTCTAAACATAAGTGGGTGGACTCGTAGAACACAAACATTAACTAATGAGAAACAAAATTAGATACTTAAACAACGTAATCGATCTACTTAAGCGCGAATGAAACCTAGTGTTAAATTGCTTCGTCGCATGTTCATTTTAGAAATGCGCATAGTAGTTGTAATGATAGGTACTTGCAGGTAATAATGGAGTTTTCCGGCGAGACAAAAAGGCACTAAACGCGGTTTAAGTGTCCGGCGTAATTAAGTATTCTAATTGGGATGAAGTCCGTGTCCAATTGGAGTCGCCTGCATGACCGCTGTGTCCAAGAGTGTCTATGTCAACCGGCGAAAAGGCTCTGTTGTAACAACGGGCATCACCACCGGTCGACCTTGTAATTAGCGGCCTCTTGTGAGCCCCGTTTGTTGGATTATTTGCAAATCAGGGTTCAGCGCGCCGTCCTGGGCATGACTGGGCGCAATCCTGCCGTCATCATCGACGACGCAATCGATAAATCGATTACCACCGGGGGGACAATCCGTCGGCACAACAAAAGAAATTTAATAAAGTTATTAACAAGATAATAACAGAGAAGAGAGCGCTCTCGGCCCACCACCCGAACGAAATCCAATTAAAATAAATTTACCACCTGAAAATTACGCCGGGCCTCGGGCGTCAACTAAAACAAATCACCGTCCTCTTCTCACACGAAAAACCGACAGAGAGCCAGAAGCTCAATTACGCGATAGATGATGGGACACACGGCATGATGGTCTTTCGCCTACTAACATTATCGACACGGCTATTACCCGCTGTTATATGCCCGGAAATCATTCAATTTATGCCACATTGTCTTGATTTATGAATTTATCATCAAAGCTAGAGCGGTTGTGGGTAATTGAATTTCGGACCACCTCAATCGCGACTCGCTGCTCGACGGATACCGGGAAAAGTTGGTTAGCCGACTAACAAGGAGAATTGGGGCTCGAGTCGGTCCTTGCGGCAACCTCGCCGTTTTAATTAATTGTTGCCTGATAATTAGCTACATTCTTCGTGATTAATTTTGAATTTATGAGTCACGTGGCCGGTCGCTAATAGCGGCTTCTAGAAGGTTAATTGCTCGAGATTTGATAACTAAAAAAAAACTGATAGGAATAACTGCAGATATTTTAATAAATAAAAACGAGTTGTTGTAAGCTATTAATTTTATTATTATAATGTAAATTGAACATTCGAGTAATTAGTTGGCGCGGGATTAATTAAAGAAACTGACGTTTCCAATTGGTAACGCGAGAATTTTTTATTTTGACAATATTTTTCGAAAATCGCCCCCCTTTCCAAATTTACTCCTTCCATCACCGTGTGGTTGTGCTGTTGTTTTTAATATCTGGCGCTTCTGATTGATTGCCAAAACTTTATTTCCGCAGGCGCGTTCTTTTTATATAACTTCACTATCAACCAGATTATTAATTTTTCCATAAATTTGACATTTCGCTTTTTCACCGTCACATAACTAAAAATTTTATCGCCCGTTTATCAGATGAAGCCGTAATTTTTTTTTCGGTTATCTCTTCATCGGGCGATTCTAAAATTTCCAAAATTCCGCAATTAATTCACGAAAAGCCCATCAGCTGCTTAATCGATGCGATAATTTTCGAAAGGTGGGGGGCCAATTAAGCGTGAACGCGCCTTAACTCGATTATTTTACCGTCGGATTCCGGCCGCTTCTGCTGATGGGCGATTTATGGGTACGAAGGGATTATGGTTTTATACATGGTGTGATGCGGTGGGCTTCTTTAGTCGTGCTGAGCCGATGTCAAGTTTATTAGTCTATTATTTATTCGTTTTATCCATTAATGTTCCCATAAAAATTCTGGTTGTCAACAGTCGTATTTAAGTTTTTAATCGCACTTCCATTAATTCTCGCGTTATTGTTATCAAATAAATAACGCGTTACGTGCGCGTATAAGGCGTAGCGCTGCACACGTTACAATTACTCAACAACCGGCGATTTCCTCTCGACAGCAGAAAGATTTAGGGCCCACCTTGCCACTTGACCACCATAATGGGTGTTGGATGTTGTTAACAACACGTAGCCTCCATCTTAGTTCTTAGTACGATTAGATCGTGTTCGGTCTTGGAATAATCAATAGTTGTGATGGAAGCTATTTTGGCTTATCTTCAAACTCGAGGAAAAGCAGAAGTTGTCAGAAAGAGATTTTTACTTGGAATGATGTTATAAATTTAATCTATGCAATATGCATGATGGTACGAAACAAAGAGTCTTTGTGAAGGAACTGCAAAAACATTCGTAATTGAATTCTAGCTTTGTTTTATGCAAGTCTTCTATTGTTTCAAATAGCAACTTCTCATCATCAACGCAACAATTAATAGCCGCGTTCAACTAATTAATGTTTGTACTAATTTCCCTCATTACTTGAAAACATTGTGTTTAGTTGTGATGTATACATGATGGTGTGTATACTGTATGTATAATCCCCGCATTTCTTTAAGATGAAAGAAAAGAATGTTTTACAAAAGAACAAAAGGTTCTATAACAAATCTTATAGCATTACCTTTGGTCTATTTAATTCACAGGTTCTTCTGATACTTTTTACTTAGACTGCCTGATGCGAATATCCAAAAATCATCCAACATACCAACTATAATATTTTCTCACTGGAGGAGTAGGTATTGGATTTGTAATAACTGACGAAAATTGTCAGTGCTAAAATAACAACAGATTTGTCAGCTGTCGTTGTCAGTCTGCTCTAAGTTAGAACAATTCAGATGTTTGTGGATGATGTGCCAAAGAATTTTGATGTTTTCTGGCGACTCTCTATAAACATCGACGGCCGTAAAGTTCATTCACAAAAATATTGGTCTTTACTCTTCATCTACTAATTCTATGACCTCTAAGAATTTTGTACATTTGTTCTGTAAGGTCCGACTTTTTATCTTGTTGAACTCAGTTTTGTACATTGCAAATTTGGGTTGAATTGTAAAGTTTTTTGTAAAAATATAAATAGCAACAGGACAAAATTGACCATTTTGAAAAATCTTAAGTAGGTACCTACTTTTGTTCTAGGTCTTACAAACGATGAGTTAATTTTTTTTAAATGATAGAAATAAAAACTAAACTAAGTTGGTAGGTATAAATAATTAGATCTATCCATGTTAAAAAAGAAATAATAATTAAAAAACAATGAAAAAAAAGCAACCATAGGTAGGTACAACATTTATTTTGAGAGAACCAAAAGAGGGGTTTTGCCTGAATAAATAGAACTAGAAGTAGGTACATTTATTATTTTATTTAGGGTATTTAAAGTATCTATAGTAGACATAAAGATTTCAAAGTAAATTGCTTTGCTAATGTTTATATTTCTAGAAAACAGAATTCTAATAATGTTATTAGGTTCTGAGTATACTGACCATCTTCAGCCATAGCAGACTGTTCAGTCTGTTCAGTAGCTGATGATGAGGACCAAATGGTTGAAATTGAGTTGATGCCATTCTTGTTAATTATAATTTTATGGTCAGACTCTTGAAGAAGTAATTACTACCGCACAGTTTCTCAAAGTAGAAGTTAAATTTTTCTAAAATACGTCTCTTTGGTACTAATAAATACCCAAAATTATCAGCAATAGTTTTTCGATTTGGCACCCGCCTCCTCGATATAACGAGCCGTTGGAGAGCGTTAACGAGGAACAGTCCCATTTAGATCCAGAGAGCATGTGCCTCCATCCCGTAACCTCCCCCTCATCACTTTTGACAGCTCCAATAACCATAATTGCCCCCATCACTGACCATCTCCGAGCGGTAGGTGTGACTCAATCAAGCAAAAACCAATTATCCCGACAACCGCTCTAATAAATCACCAGAGCGCCGCTCGCTTCCCGTATAAACAATCGTCGGCGTCAAAACCCCATAATTACCTACCTGCACTCAAATTGGGCACTCCGAAAGGCGTCGGTCCTTGAAACATGGGTCCGGGTCCGCCGAAAGGATTCACCAGGCCTTGGTGCGGCCAGTTGGGATGCGCCGCTTGATAGACGGCCGCCGCTAACGCCGAGAACGGCGTCGGTCTTATCGGCCCTTGCGCCAACACCGACGCCTCCCTTTGGTGGTGATGGAACAGTTCTTCTTTGTTGTTGTCGTCGGATTTATTATCTGAATTGAGGTCTTCGACGTCGACTATCGAATCTTCTTGGTTCGAATCGTAGTCGTCGTCGGAAGAGTGTTGAGGTGGCGGACTGGCCGCCGCCCCCGTCGATGTCGGCCTAGTATCCGCCAACAACGACGCCACACTGAAACTGATATGTCCATTCTTGCTCGTCAATTGTTGCGGGGGACTGTTGTTCGATTTGTCACTACTCATGGTCTCACCGCTTTTAGTGTCCAAACCGTCTAGATTTTGGATAGTCATAATTTGAGCACTGTCCGACTGTTTTTTGAGCATAAGGTCAATTTCGCACTAAAATCAAGCACTGACACACATTATGAATAACGCGACCGCTTATAGCAACAAAACGAAAAACGAAACGCTCCTCGACTGTTACATCTAGTTGCCCAAGCTGAACTGGCCGAAGACCCGACTGTCATTAAGCCAACTTGGAGAAGGGGCGGCGTTCGGGGGCCGGTACTGCGTGAACCGCGCCCCCGATTTAAGCACCTCGCCAATAGTCCACCAATAGCGTCTAGTCACTGTTAAACGAGCGTCAGCGGACCTGACCGAATTTTGACCCTGCAAGCCACGTTCAAGTCTGGATGACGCACCTGGACGATTGTGCTCACCTTTATTTCCTTTTCCACACTTTTGTTATTACTATAACTGCAGCTTTAAGAGCTTGTACTTGTTTATGGTCGTTTTAAAGCGGCCTTTGAAATTGTTATAACTTAATTACGAAGACGAAAGATGGGCTTAGTTTATTTCGCATTATTGGCACTGTTAATTTTTTACGACCTCGCTTATTTGCGATGCGAAATTGCTTCGAGTTATTGCCTATTTGGTTTTTTGTGGGCCGCCCGAAGCAAGACTTTAAATTGGACTAATTGCTCGGCGAGGGGGTTTCGTTCTTCTTATTGTTGCACTCTCCTGTATCGTCGTAACCTTTATTGATTCGTTTAGACTCTTTGGCGTGTTTATTTCAGCGACCTGTCATTAAAAGCAATAATTATTAATGAATTCCTTATTAGGAACTACAGCCGTTCCGTCTAATTGGATTGAATGTGTTCGTGTGTTATTAGGTTCTTTTATGGCGACTGATTGAAGTCACTATTGAGTAAATTAGTCGATGGGTACCGGTAACGAGGTAATTCGATGGGGTATTGCCGATTTCAGAATGGCAATGGGCGAGTCTCGGGCAACTGGCAAACTGACGATAAATTTACTAGGTAATTGCCGGCTAAGTGCAGTAAATTCCACGTGCCATTCGGCCGTTTTGTCCGTGCAATTATTAAAGAAATTAGGTACAAGTTTTTTAATTTTTTGCCCTCGTATCTAAAACTTACTGCATCTAGAAAGTTGGCATACGATGAAGAAGCCACAACATCAAATTTTCCATTTTTATTAGGCAAATAACTGTAATCATTGAGAAAGACGTAAAAATTGCTTATTTTCTTTTTTTCTAAGTCGGTTTGAACCATTTCTCCAAAGTGTACCTAGCATTAATGCTGAAGGTGCCGGGTGAAAATTAGGTCATTGTTTACTTTACCCACTCTTCGATTTTCAAAAAACTAATTACACTAACGCATTCGTCATCATGTATATGTCGTGCTCACTTAGTGAAATTGTGCATTTCATGAAAAGGATGTGCACTTCATGAAAAGGATGAGAGCAAGTAAAAATTCTTTTCATGAAGTGGACATTCTATTTATGATGGACATTCTTTTCATGAAATGTACAATTTCACTAAGTGAGCACGACATATACATTACGAAAATTAATATCTTTTATTGTGCAAACTACTTTTATTTTTACTCATTTTCCTTGCCCTAGCTCTCTAGCACATCTTTTTTTTCCCCTATAAATTTTGCATAAAATTATTTATCATTTGCACAACATTTCATTGCTAAAAATGGCATTATAATGATGTTTTACGATGGTTTCCAAAAAATACGGCACAAAAAGCGAAAAGTGGATATTGTAAACAATTACCGAAAATTATAATATAAAAATTCATAAAAATTAAAAAAAATAACTGCAAAAAAACAATAATTTTTTTCTAAACAGAGCATAATTAGCTCTGTCCAGGTCTCTTGAAACTATTTTCGTGTGGTATCCGGTTCAAAACTTACGATTTTTCAAACTAATAAGTACCTAACACTTTTAAAAATTGTAGTAGTTAATATACCTACTCAGAGGTGGCGTAACGTTTTTTTTTTCTAGTTTTCAGAGTTGTAATTTTTCTAGTTCCTAATTTGTTGCCGGGTCCAATTTGTTATGTTCATGTCTCGTAATCAGGGCCACATGTCCGATTGAGCGCAGATTCCGTAACCCGACGCCCATAGCACGCATTTGCTAATTATATATTAAATTTCGCCTCCGTAATTGACGGCAACACGAGGTTTTTATTACCGTCGTCTTCCTTACGAGATCATCTGGTCGCTCTGTGGCGGTTGTTTATTTTGTCCTTCTCCGGCGATGCCGCTATATACCCGTCTATCCAGTCGGGTCCCCTAATTAAAACATCCAAATTGCGAGTCCTTTTAATTACGGAGCCAATTACCGTAGTTTTTAAGCAGCTTAACTTGTACATTTAATAATTACGTAGTCGTCCGATTGTATCTGTACGCATATAGATGGGCCTATTTGGGCCCCTGCCCTGCCTTCCAGAGGGAGACACTAAACGGCCGATATTAAGCTTCGTTAACATTTTTGTTAACAATTACCCAGCCACTACCAATTATCTACAAATGTTATGGTGTTTATGTTCTCGGAAACGAAATTAGACCCAATTTTTGACGTTTAAATTTAGTTTTATTGCCCCGGTTTATGTCCCGGGAATGAAAATTCGAGAAATTAATTTATTTAATATGTGTGGTCACGGATCTCGGCTTTCTACCTAATTAATTTCGACAAGTCCCGGCGCTTCCTAACGACAGATGCCACCCGGCATGGACCACGCCACGGACGCCACTGAAATAATTTGAATCATTGCCTCTTCTGCGAACAATTATATCACGGACCATCACTTAATTGCCAAAATTACAATTTATTGGGACGTTCTTGCATATTCCCAAGAAAAGCGTTCATCGCCGAGAAACTTCGTCTGTTGATGGTAAATTTAGCTCACAAACAAACCAAGTCTGCGTTATTTTAAATGGCAATTAAGATGCGGCGATGCACGGCGGCGAAAAAACGACGCCTGGTGCCGTCGCCGGCGCGACAACGAGCAAAACCTTAATTGCTACAACTAGCCCAAAAATTGCCGGGCAAACGTTTGTTGTTCTTGTTACATTGTGGTTGTGTGAAAATCGACCGTAAAAATTCAACGATTGTACGACACAAATACCGGAGGCCGCCGCTACAGCCCGAATTTCTTTCGGCCGCATAAGTAAAGCATTTTAATTTTGGATAGCATCGGGCTCAAAAATGTTGATTAGAACATAAATTGCCGATGGAGTCTTTTTAATTGATTTAAAGGATTGTTTTATGACCGCTGCAGCCACACGCTTCCCTCCTCTTCCATCTGCTGCACCGGAGTTTCATGGAGGTTCTCGTTTCAGACCGCTGAATATTCCAGTCTTGAATGGACAAATGCACAAAAGTGCAGTTGCCAGTGATTGATAAAGACTTCTGGAAAATTGAGAAAAAGCTCCTTTCAGAATTTTAACATTTTTTATATTTTTTGTATTTTTACCTAAAATGCTCATAAGCCATCAGGAATGAAGATATGTAAGTACTCGATTGTCAGTGAGCAGTAGAATGATGTAGAATAGGGGGATTGGGGGTGTAATCGAGGACTGGTTGAATTTATTCGCTTTTGATTAAGCAAACTCTCGCGAGTGCAGTGTGAGAACATACGTCACGTTCAAATGGTTCGCTATTAGAGAACCACCGAGTGGAACGTCGGGGGTAGGTTCAGTTTTACACTCAGTTGCTTTCAACCCCACGCATGCGATGCGAGTAAGATACACTCTTACCGATTAACGCAGTAATAGGATTTATTATCAATGTACGCGTCATTAAATTTAGCAGCCGCCCGAAATCGTCAAACGACAAGGGTTGATGAAAGGAGAAAAACTGACGGGGCTGATTAAAGAGGGGAGGACACGTTAATCTGATCGCCAGACTCCTGCGTGCATGGACCAATTATTGTTTGCCATCGTCGTTGCAGCCCCACAACTACACGTTCGACTCGATTTCGAGGAATGTCAACATCGTTACCCGAAGCGACAACTAAACACCCCCTAATTAAGGCACGTTTTAATTACATCCAAAAACATGATTAATATTACCGAAACATATGTCAGTTTAGCGCTGCATACCTCCTAATGAGGCAGCTAGCGCGCCTCAAATTCCTCCTGCCTGAGCACATTAAAGTTGATGCCCATATCCGGACCATCATGGGGAATAATGCAGGACTGCACCACTTTTTCTTTACTACTGCACCAATTAGCGCCCTCTTCGCCGCGACAGTAGCCGCAGCACCACGCCATCGACGGGAATCCTGGAAACGCGTCGCACCTCGGCCGAGAGAAGAGGTCGGCGAGGCGAGCCTTGCGTGACGCCCGCATTCATACGCGTCACACCTCGGCCCGATAAGTCCACAACGCGGGGTTCCAGGAACAAGGCAAACTTGCTACCAATTTCTAGCTACCTAACTGATGCCCTTTACCTTGACTCAACAACATATCTTGTAACTTCTACGGATTGCATCATAGCAACCTTCGAAACTTTTGAATGTTAAATTCTTAATAGTTGCTAGAGAGAAGTTGCAGGGTTTTAATTAATTTTTTAATTTTTGTTTAACAAAAGTGAGACTAGATTTTAAGTTGTTGATGGTATGAATTTTTTTCTACAAATGCCAAAATTTTTGAAAAAGTAGAACCACAATAGTTGGATGGATTTTTGTAATTTTGGGAATTTCATCGAGTAGTTAGATGGTGTATAAGGGTCAGGTCTATGCAGCTTAAAGGAAAAATTTGGGACTGAGGTTGATGCGGATTTGGAGGCGGCCGGATCGGCCTCGCGGTGTGGCTGCGAGGTAATCCGATAAATTTGCTCGCGTTAGCCGGCGTATGACAGGTAGTTGGTATTTTCGCATTCCTCCAATTTCTCCCATTACCGCTTACACGCCACAACAAATTCAACAGCTATTATATGAAATCCATCGGGCTGTCACAACTTCTGGCATCGAGCAGTGAGCGGCTCTCCATTATTTACTCGCCAGTTGGCTTCATTATTTGTTACGGCTTCGCTTTTCGAATTCTGCGAATTCCGATTTATTGGTGGATTTTTTTGGCAAACGACGACGACGACGTCGGTGCCGGTTTCGAAGATGGGCGAGAATGAGACGGAACGGTCGCATTGTGGCCTAATGAGCTTTGCAAATTGCTTGTTACGAGTTCGAAAATCGGGACGGACGGGAGTCGGACGCAAAAAGACGATCCGCCATCAGTTGTGTTTTTGAATTGATACTGCCGTTGCAATTAGATATAATGATCACTTAATTGTGAGTTATTGTGCTTGTTAACGGATATCTTGTTGATATTATGGATCTTGAGGATGGGAGAGCTGTTTTTACGCCCCTTTTTCGACGCCTTCACGGCAAGCTACCAGCACGGTTCGTATTGCAAATATGCGATGCTTTTCACACGTCGCCTAAAATTCTCGAACCGCCAATAACTTGGGTGATGAACGAAAATAATTTCGGAAGTCGGGGCGATTCCCACTTCCAACGGGATTTACGGGTCATTAACGATACAAAGTCTCTCGAAGATTCAATTAACGCGGAGATTTACGAATCGTCGATCTGCAGAGTGTATGCAGTCGCCGTGACTTAATTACGGCAAAGAAACAAATCATTCTCTCAAAATTATCGAGTTGCTCGCCGGAATAATGGGCAGGTGCCTCGATTACGGCGTTACCTGAAGACCTCTGAAGATTGCCTCGCTCATCCGAAACGACGTCTATACCCTTCTCAGTCCAATTATGTTAATGTAACGCGACGAAACAGCGCTGACGTTTCCCAATTAAAATTTCTATCGGCCACGAAAACTCAATTAGCATCATTTAGAGCCGTGGCAACGTCACGTTTTAATCCCGTCGTCCCAATTAAAAAACGAGCATCGGGATAGTTTGCGTCCCGAATTAGTCCAGAGGGCCATCGCGGGCCGTTTGATCGTTTTTAATGAATCCGTTTGTTTTCCCGACGAATTAAAAGCGGGGGTGATGAGATGGGACTAGGGGACGTGCTGACAGAATTCCCGGGACCGATCGGTAAACATAAGATAACGATCTGTTAGGTAAATTGGCTCAGTTATTCGCGGATATTTTTAATGGGATAAATCTTTAAAGCCATTGTGCTATTCTCGTTAGAGAAGATCGGGAATTAGATGCGACTAGAGGCGGTACAGCGAGGGTGGTAGAGGCGAAAATCGACCGGCAACACCGATCTCCGATCACACATGCAAATGTAAGCCGTTCCGAAATAATGAATATTAAAACCATTGATGTCTTTCGTTGGCTCGTTAGACGGATTTTCGATGGAGCTTTGAAAAAACTAACGAGCCGGTCGCCGGAGAGAAAATGCGATTTTTTGAAAACAACAAACCGCGCGCTTTGGGTATTTACTATTTAGGTACCTGAAATCGCTTTTTAATGGAGCGTTTCAGATGCACGAGCATGTGCTCTGAGATCATTGTCGAATTGTACCTACCACAGTTTCGGCCTCAAGTCACAATGGACCAAGGGCACAAAAGGAAATCGTCTTCAATGTCTGTTTAGATACGCCACTATTTGCTTTGTGGTCATCAATGGGCATCGGAGTCACGGGTGGCAGTTTTCAGAATTTCGACGATTGTTGTTCGAGTGCCTTATTGGACAACTTCAATGTTTTTCGGACTCGAGTGCGGAGCAAATTTCCTAATTTCGTTTTTATTGCGACCATTGTCACCAACAGCTGGACCCGAAAGACGCAAAGAACGACACCTTCCCGGGGCCATCCATCACCCGCGGGCCCCAACCCGCACCCCCTCACCACGAGAAGAATTTGTTCTTATTTTTGCTACTCCATAAATATTCTTTATCTCCTTCCGCTATTTAGATGATAGACAAAATTATAGTTAGATTTCTGTTGGGTCTTTCTATTGTTTTGCAATTATTTCTTCTACATATCTATTACCACCATTCTTGTGGTTGTGGTCCAACTCTTAATGTTTTGAGCTTTTTCAGCAACTTCCTTCAGGTGATAAGGAGATAAGAATTTGTAGTTTATTTAAATTTTTTTAATTTAAAAGGGTATAGAAACAATCCTATTTCATGCTGGCTCTGCACCTTAATAATTGCAGCATTTACGACCGCGTAAATCCCCGGCTTAATGTGAAAACCGCGTCGATAACACGCACGTCTCTTAACTCTAACTCATCATATTGGCACTGGAACATCGCCTCCTCCCCATAAATAACTAATCAAGCTGGCGCGATTGCGATCTGGAGGGCCGACGACCAATTTGCTTATGCGCCCATTACCCAAAAATTACAAGGTGCGATCGGAAAACCAACCTTAACGCCGACGTAATTCCTAAATTAGATCACGTAATATAAAGTCATTAACACGCTGGCGGTCACGCAGAGGCCGTCAGCGTGTTGCAAATTGACGCCACCACAGATATGATTAACCGTTTTACTTATTACCCGAGCGCGCATCAACGGATTAATCACTTAATAAATGAGATTACGGTCCTGGACTAATCACCGGCCGGGGCCACAGGTGATTGGACGCGGAAACTCACCTCAATTGTGAGGAAATTATCGATGATAAATCAGGGACGGTGTTGCCGGATTTCGGGGCCCGAAAAATCTAATCAGTCCGCCATTCAGTCGTGGAAACGGTCCCTATTTGAACAGCGACGCGATTGTTGGGCAATTAGGGATCATTTCACGCCGGTGGACAATACCGCCATTCATTAGCGGCTTCATCTACACACACACACACACACAGACACCTGGTCAGGTTGCTCCAGCACGATGACTGTCAGTTGGAGGAAATTTTTCAAACCAAAAACGTGATCGCCACCAATCTGACCCGATTTCGGTCAATTGAGGAGGCGAGTTCAAAGCGGATTGAAGAACGGTTTGGTTGAGGTTTTGGAAACGTTTGAAAGTGATTAGCAACTGAAAGTGATGGTGTTGTAGCGACCCACACGGCATAACTGCGAGGAATCCATAAAGTAGGCATGCATAGTAGAGAGAGGTATAGCGTTGGCCGGATCGAGCCGGCATAGCGGCGATGATGCTTGGATCTCTATAATTTGGTTTGAATTGTATGTTTAAATTCATTTATTACGAGCTCTTGATGTGTGTAAGTGACGAAGCAGTGACCCTCAACAGTTTAACAGTCTCCATTGTTATTAACAGTTGGATGTTATTGTAGTTGAATAGAAATTCGGAAATCGAAGAACTAAGTCAAATTCACCCGGCGCATCCGCCAAATTTGACACAGTAAAATTTGTTTTTTACCAAATATCGCGCCAACTAACAAATCGGCGATGTTGAAATTTACCTACAGCGCACCCTATAACGGATTCTTCAGACCTGGCTAAAATTTTGCAACATGAATCTGAAACTTTAAACATTTTTGAACACTTCTAATCACCAAAAATTTCTGTTCTTTTTAAGATTTCTTAATTATAATGTAGCAGAGGCAAATTGAGTGAAAGCGTCGTTCAAGAGCGGTCTTCGGGTTTGCCACCAACATTTTGGTGGCCGCTGGTCGGCCAGCACCGCCGCATATTAATATATAATACCCACACATAAATAAGCGATACAACGGCATTGTGCCGGACATATTTATAGTTCATTAGTATCCATTGGTGCCCGTGTGGCCGGACACATCTCTAATTGTATTCGAATAAGGCCCTAATAGCCGCACAGAGCGACACTTATACCGAGTGAATAATTTATTTATAATGACGGAATAAATATCGGATTAAAAAGATTTGTGTGGTGTGATGAATGGATCGTAGCGATCCGCAGCCGCGACCTCGTCTAATTGATTGGGCGTAAGGGGGCAGAAGAGTGAAATTTTACAACTTTTTTTTCAAAAATACCACCGGCTCTTTCGTCGTATTTTGCACGGAAAATGCGGATTTATAGGCAGAAAATTAGCGCGGTTATGGTGGATAGTACGTAATTTACGCGGGGGCTGAGTTATGGACTTGTTGTGCTGGTGGTGAAGCGGGTGGAGTGGGGCGTTATTTATATTTCGACCGACTCAACGGGTGTTAGGCTATTACTTATTACAACCGTCGCAGTGTTGACCTATTGCGAGTAAAAATGACGAGTACAAGAGAAAGGCTCCACAAGAAGTGCAAGAGTTTTCTAAGAAAAGGAATTTTTGACCATTAGTCGGAATTTTTTTCCCAACTTCTATTTTTTCCATTCTTCACTATTTTTTTAAATTTTCCGGTCTTTCTCAATTTTTTCCTTATTGTCTTTATCTACTTCTCTTACTTCTCTTTTTTCCAGTTTCTTTCTATTTTCCTGTTACTCTCTTTTTCTCAATCTCTCCCTTATTTTTTTCAAGCCTCTTTCCCGAGCTCTTTTCTAATTTCTCATTATTTTGTTTCCAGTTTCTATCTTTTATTCCCATTAGGCTTCTTGGACTCTCTGTTCTTCGGGGTTTTGATTATAAAGGGAAGTTCTACAACTTTTTGCCGAGCAGCTCTGCTTTATAGTTAGATATTTTATTTATGGAAAAAAAATTATGGTTTTTGAGCTCATATTTTTTTAGATTGTGAAGACAGATGCAAGAGCTAATCTGCATGCTCCATCAGTTTTATTTTAGATGCCACGTTAACTTGAACGAAACATACTTAGATAATAATAAAAGTACTGTCAATAAAAGGTTTGGGTGTTTGTCTGATCATTAACAACAATTAATCGAGTGATTATGCGTGAAATAAGAGCAAACATGTAAGTGGTGAGTCTCCGAGCTGGACTTCGTAAGAGGCGACAGATTGACCCGAAGGGCCATCAGCCCGGCGATAGCTGGACTTGACACTTAACAGTTGAAAAAATGAGACACGTACCCACGCCGTTGCGACATAATTACGAAATTATCGTTGTTTTTAATTAAAAAATTAATTGAATTGCGCCATTATCGCCGAGATAAAATAATTCACATCGGAACCCGACCGAACCAGCCATTGAACTGGACCGCTACTCTCGCCAGTTCTAATCAATATGTTAATTAAAATGTTTTATTAATTAGCGAACAGCACTCTCCCCTCTCTCCCTGTTTTTCCAGAAACGGTTTTTAATTGTTTCGATTAAAAAATTTAATGGACTCGGAACTTTGTTCGCTTTGTTCCGTACCCGGATCCCCGCCCGAGGGGCCACCGGTCGCCATATTTTAAATTAACGACCATTACACGGGTAATGTGGGTAATTTGTAGTTGTTGCTTTTTTTTTATTCGCCGTCATCGGCACGGTTATCGACGCTTTCATGCAACGGCCTATTAAACGAGTTAATGCCGGCAATAAATTACGTGTTAATTAATTGTTAGGTTATTTTTAATTGGATAATAGCGTCGCAGCCAATTGCGATATTTGTTTATTAAATATTTGCGATCATGAAAAACAAATTGCAATGCAGACGGACAACTTAGTTGCACATGTTTTGATCATCAGCAAAGCTCTAAGAAAGTCCCAATTGGAAATTGAATTTGAAAATTTCAGAAAAGGCCTCTAGCTCGTCAATTTGACAATAATTATTGAGAAGCAAATCATGACGTCAGATTTCTCTATCGACGCCAAGCTGACTAGTTGCTATGGCATCGCTTGCCATATTAACTTGTCTCACATTTGACGTATCTATATGTAAATGAGATAGCACATGTCATTAATAACCAAATCATACTAACGTTATATGGCGATTGCGGTGATGGGTAACTGGTATAATTGTATCAGGTTCGCTACTTGTCTTGGAAATGGATGAGGTTCCGCTGATGTAGCCCGATTGAAATTTGGCATTTAGCATCTTTAATTGCTTAATTAGTCAATTAAACGAATAGCTTCTTGTTTTGCGATCCTGTTATATTATTATCGATGCTAGAATTTGATGTTTCAGAAAAACGAGCTCGTGGACCACCTCACCTCGGAGCGGCTCCTGGTTTTTCGTCCAATTAAAATATTTCGACCATGGCCTGCTCATAATTAATACAAATTGCCCAAATCATTTCTAGATCTCGGTTCGTCCATGCATTCCCGTTAATTAATCTACAAAACGTAGTTTCTCCCACCATCAATCGTGGAGGCGGCAAGAACTTTAATTATTTAATTAATTAATGCCCTGATGGCACTTTTGGGCCAGTTTCAAAGAAATTGTGTGAAAACAACGTCCCTGTGAAAAAGTGGGCGGACCGAGTCCAGCTCTGGAGCGGTAATCACAGCTTGCTAATTTTAATTATAGCCGGAGGCCCGGCGCTAGCAAAAATATTGAGTTACACAGTCCAGAGCCGGATGATTTATTAATTTTTTCCCATTCTGCCGGTAATTAACGAAGATTTATGTTGTCTAATTCCCTCCCGACCCAATCGCCAATTATCTGCAGTAAAAATTCAAAAAATGTTACCACTTTTCGTTAATTAACCCATTTGTAATATGTAGTGCCAACAACAGTTTTTGAAATTAGTTTTGTTTGGGCCTTCCGCTGTTTTCTTCATGAACCTAAAATCAATTTGAACGTGTGAGATAACAAACATTCAAATTAGTGACGGAGTCGATTAATAATAATTTAATAACTGAGCGTTGGTGATTATAGAAAAATAAGGTTAAGGGTCATCCAGATAAAATTGTGTGGCATCCACGTGTATCGAGGGTTTTAGCGGCGTATTTTTCGGTAATTATCGGAGCCGACAGTGGCGCCCTGGTGCCCCACCCAGCAATACGAGACATCGGGTCGTTCGGGCTTTGATCCCGCCGCCGACACTGTTTGGGCTGAATTCCCGATTGGATACGCCGACAGGACCTAATTATCGCAGGGATGGGGGTGGGGTCCCCATTTGGGATAAACGACCGTTTTATTGCCTTTAAAACACTGCCAGTCGTAAAATATTACGAATAATAATTTTAAAGTTTTATTTTTATTTCTTCCGGAGGATCAAAAATTTTCAAAATTAGCCTTGGGGGCGAAAATCAAAGCGACTACCTTTTCAACTCACCGACGTGAAAAATCGGTTTTTTACCAGGAAATGCACCGTGAATGTGAAGCAAATCGAGAACCGACAACAACTCTAGCTATCGGACTTAAAAAACACGAATCTATGAAGAATATTGAAATCGAGTAGGCCTGAGTCCGGGTCTGCGCCGGTCGCATTTCACAAGACCTTCGCCGCCGAAACCCCGGCGCTTTGCGGTCCATCTTGCTAATGACCGGCCTCTGCTAAAACAACATTTAATTAGGCCCTCTTTGCCTCGTCCTGTTTACAAGTCTCGCAGCCTTCCGACGACGCACAAAGGGACAAAGTGTCGGGAGGGTCCGCAAGCGCTGCATCGGGGCAGTTTCCAAAAATTTTAATTGAAGCCAAAAATTTAGCGTCTTTCTTTGGATCCGCTTAATTAGCAGCACAATGGGAAATGATTAAGATTCCGCGATTTCGCCAATTACGCAATAGAAATTGTTGCGGTCGTCGCGCTTAATTGCACGTCCGTTGTCGGCTCAGAATCCGGACGAGCAGTCCGGACACACACCATGCAAATCCCAAGAGATTTTCAACACCTGACAAGATCACAATCGGAGTCAATCAGCCAAGAAGAAAAAGCACACGCGCTTTTATGCCGGCTTCGCATTTATTTTCAAAACATTTCAACGGATTAGGACGACCATCACCAACGGGGTGTAATTTACTTTCACGGAAACGGGCTTTTGTGTGCGGTTAGTAATCCGTTTTTGGGTGATTTACGACGGGACGACGACGAAAATTCGGTGTTTATAGGGCGATTGACACAATTACCGAGCGGTGCTTATCGTTTAATGAGCAATAGGCGCGCAATCGCCATAAATTACGGCTATCGGAAATTGAATTGACCCGGGGGCCAACAATTTAAAAATATTTCAAATTATATTTACATCGCGTAATTGTATCGAGGAGAGTGTAAACATGTGAGTTGGGTGGTCGTAATTACCCAGATAGCGGACCGAGTTTCATAGATAAATTAAGTTTGACAACGCATAACTCTCGAAGCCTTTCTGTAAACATTTCATTATTGTTACATTATTCATGTCACTGGAAGCGTCAACGCCAAACATCCAAAACTGAGATTAACTGGGCCAAGTGCGCAGCACAACCTCGTTAGTGACGCTAAGGACTCAAAAACAACCTGCTGAAAGTAAATTTGACACAAGTGATGATAAAACCGAATCTCAAAAAATAAACATAATAAATATTTTGTATAAACTATGAAACTATTACTATAACTTTTTATTTAGTTGATAATTTTTTTGAAAATCTTTGCTTAAGTTTTGAACATGTTTGAAACATATTTTTGGGAACAGTGAAACCGTTCTTCCACATCCTTCTTTTGCCTTTATTCGTGCAGTCTGAGGGCGCTGGCCGGGTCCTGCTGGACTTGTGTGCAAATTTTGAAAATGGGCTGGCGGCTGCCGGGAATAAATCCGGGCCGTATCAGATTTGAAGGCGGTGATTTAAGCTGTCTTGGCGGAGGACACCTGCAGGTTCGTGTTTTCAGGCAATAAGACATTGCTGGCATAAAGATAAAGCGGCGCTGCGTATATCTGCACTTCATTATTGCACATTTAACGTAATTCAGGCCCGGTTATAATGCAGAGTTAAATGGCGCAGGGAACGTAAAAAAAACTTTATTTCTTCCCGGTACGAGGTGAAATTAACGAAATTAATGGAGCATAGTGGCATTATGTTGAAATTCGCTCTTCACGGGCTGAAAAGTTTAATTAAAAAATTTCATAGAAATTACCATTTACAACTGCACGATTTTGAATGGTCTCAAATGGACGTGTCCTTTAGGCGCAAGTTGGCGTGGTCGAGGAGTTCGCAACATTCAAATGACGCAATATCGGAGCGCAATAACGACCACCCCCGGCTTATCGTGGTTTTAATGGCAATGTTTACTGTTATTGACGGGTTTTTTGAGCTTCAATCTCTATTTATTTGTTGGGCTTTATCTGCGTACTTTTATACAAATTGGACGTTGTCGATGACTGCCTAGTAAGTGTCAAGTTATGCAGTCAAGTAGGAATCCGCTGAAAAAGATTTGAAAAGTCAAAAAGAATTAATTCAAAATTTTACAAAAATCTATAGTTAGCAGGTCAACCAAAAATCGAAAAAGCTTCCAAATAAGAGTTTTCAAAGTCTTGACCTACCTAAATAATTAAAAAATCATGATACCATTTTATAAATTATGACGTAGAATTTTCTCGTCGACAATGTTATTTCGCCATTTGGTATTGGCTGTTAATAAGTTTTTTCTGTTAAAATTTTGGTTGGGTGCTGGTGATTAGGGGTTGAAGTGGACATCAAAACTGCGTTCCGGTTTCCCGCCACACTCACGCGCTGTCACCGAATTAATGTTTTGTTACATTCGCTTGTCAGGTTTACACAAAAACCGTCAGATTTCAATGGACTTTTCGTCCGTCGACATTATTTACACCCTCTATTTTGCCCTTTTGATAAACGCTCAAAGCTGACGCTTTCACGGAGACGACTCTATAAAAATTTTATTAGTTGCGCATTTAGGCGGCCTTTTTGTGGACGACTTTATTATTTGATACAAATTTTTATGTTCATTTTATAGTCGACGATGCAGTTTTTTTTTTTCTTTTTGTGCGCCACCTTTTGACGTTATTCATGCTTTTAAGAAGATGTCAAGATCTAGAAATGGAATTCTTTCAACCAGTTCCTTTTGGACAATTTATGAAATATTGATATGTGGGAGTTAATAGTTTTTCATGAACGGTTGATTAATTCTTTGAAATCCATAAAAAAAAATCTGGTGTCTAAAAAAAATTCAATATTTTTAAATTTTCTACCCTCTTATTTCAAGCTTTAAGCTTTTCATGTCTGCAGCTTTAAATTTCCACTGAAATACTTCGGAATTTGATGTAGGTGAGTATCATGATCCAATATAACTTTGTCAGTTTAAAAGTTACAAGTATATAGGTACAGTGTAATCTCACTAATCCGGCACTATTAAAAACCGGAGGGTGCCGGATTATTGGACGTGCCGGATTAGTGAGATTATACTGTACTATGTATTTGAAAATTTGAAAAAAATTGTAGGATTTTTTTTTAATTTGTAGGAGTTTTATTGTAGGTGTATTGTAGGTGAAATTGAGTTCAAATTTGACTCCATAGAGATTGATTACACAATAAAACGTCAAATTCCAGACCCTTGTAGCAACGACGTCAATTTTAGGAATTTTTCGAATTTCTATCGATTAGGTACCTTATGATAGAAAAAAAAAATTCAAAAATATTGAAAATTTTGACCTCGATTATTTGACTTACTTGCAAAATTCGATTGGTTCACCACAAATTTGGCGGTAAATTTTACATCAAAGTTATTATTTTGAAGATATGATAATTTGCATTATGAAATAAGTCCTAATTGAAGTCTAAGCGCTTCGTTAAAATGTAGACCAACAGTTAATAAGTCATCAATCACATTGCATAATACGGCTCTTGTTCTCATAACTATTTCGACTTGCTTACAAATTTGTTTCCAACATATTCACTCTCAACTATTCATTAAATATTAATTTTTCGACGAAATAATATAATTTTTAAATGCAATTTCCATCCAGTGCGTTCTCGGAAGCTGTACCGGGGAGCGAGTCTCTGCCTCTCTGGCGATTATTCACGGGCCATAATGGTCGGATTTAATAAAATTTGCGCAATTGCGCCTTTTTACCGTCGAGATTTATCGTTATTTTCATGGTAATTGCGGCGATTGCGTTCTTTTGTGCTTACCTGCCCCGTAATAAATACGATACGATAAATAATTTACAAAGTGGCACGGCAAGTCGGCTTTGGACAGGGTCGACAATTAAGCGTATTAAAAATTACAAACGAGGCCCTAAAAGGCTCTTTTTTGCCGGTAACTCCCGAGTTAATCATCTGGACCAACAATGGCCGCATTCGTACCCTCTTGACGTGTATAAATTATCCGTTTCACGCTACGAAATAATACAGTGGAAGTCGAGTATATTTAGCGAACGTTTACGAGTCATTATTAGGGGAGATTTTCTCAATAAAACCCGGGCAGATGGTTGCCAGTTCAATTGTTAACCGGTCGTCATGGTCTCTTACCAAACACAACCGGAGGTCCGTCCCATCATGCGATTGCAGCAAGTAAAGAACGTTGGCACGACGGTGTGCTCTTCCACCGGTACTACCATCATTTGGTGTTACGTTTAATATCAAATTAGCTCACGGGTCATTGGGTCGACCAATCGCTGCACCCAAGGAACCATCGCGGATTAGTGGCGGTCGATTTGGCCCGTGTGTCGCCGGCCCGATTAATTCGAGAACTAACCCTTGTCCGGGTTTACGGCCCAATAAATCGGCCATTCGCACGTCTTCGACGCCGTTCAATTTGTGCCAAAACGGACGGACGACCGAACACAGGGTGGACGTCGAGCTCACCTCGACACCGTCCGCCAAGAGAGACTATGGGGCATTGGATTGGACTTTTTTGCCTCCAAATGTTTTCTATCCGAAGATGTTAGTCACAAACGTAAGAATATGTCAACTACTAAAGCATATCTACCAACCTACCTATAGAAGAGAAAAGCAGTAAAAAGTGTAAAAAATATTTTTAGTAAGTAAGTAGAGGAAGATCAAGATATAACAAAGGGTAAAGAGTGTTTGGTGTCTGTGGAAAAAAATTAAAAAAAAGAGTAAAAATATAAAAAAAATGTTAAAAAAATAAAAATAAATGTATATAAGATCTACTTAAGTACCTATTTATATCTATGTATAAGACGATGACTGAAAGAGACAGAGAACAATATAGTAATATGTACCATCCCAACTTGATGAATTTGATAGTTTTTACTAGTTCTGCAGACTTAATCTTACCCCGCTTGCTTTTTTATCCATTCCTACTTTTAACTTTGAGTACCTAGTTTTAGTACTTACAACGCCCACTTTAAAATTTTTCAATTTGTCTTCGATTCCGAACACTCATGTTCTGAACCAAGTTACGACAGTGTTTGACAGCAATTCTATTAGGGCTGGTCCGTCTCTGCGCATAAATTGAAACGTCACCCATTATCCGATCGTCTCGCTTGTCGAAATTGATTCGTTTTTCTGTCATTTATTCCAATATCAAAACCGGACGACATAAACGTAAATTATGTCATTTTCTCATTATTTACGTGTGCTTTCGGCTCATATGGAAACATTTATACGCTTTTTCCAGCGAAACGAGAGACAGAAATAGAGAGGGGGGGCACACATCCAGCGAGCGATGCATATGTCACGCATGAACAACAGTCGACGACATAAAGACCCGCGTCGTCTCTCCGTCTCTCTCTTGGCTGCATCGCGTCAAGTAGGCCCGTTTCATGCTCAACTTAAACAAGTGAACGATAGCATTAAATTGATTTTATTGCCCCCTCTTCACGCTGCCAGCCAATGGGGAGGGAGGTGGCACTCGGTACAAAGGCGGGGAGACACTCTTTCCACTGCCAATCACCGGGGCGAGTTCCAGTACGAGGGGAACAGATCGCGTGCCCCCTTATTAAATTATCTTTCCCCACTCTCCGGCCACCTTTTCGTTCTGTATACTCAATTATTCTCGTTCAACGTAATTAATTTGTTCCTGGCTTTAATTAATTTTGTACACGTAGGAGGGGCGTCTCTGTCTCTCGGTTACCTGGACGCCGGTTTTCGGGGTGTTGTCGTCAGAAAATTCCATTATTACCATAAATAGAATTAGTTGATGGGATTACACCGACCACCCTGACGGTGGTGGTTTGCCTCCCGTCGACTTACATTGTCCAACTTAAACGATGTTTAAGAGCTCAAATCCGGATTACAGGATGACTGACGTCGTGCGATCGCTCTGTTCGTCAAACGACGATTGTTTGACAGATGACACCGGCACGTGGAAAACAAAGCAGAAGTACCCCAACCTGATACCCTAGAGATTCAAAATTTAACTCCCCAATGACATGATGGGATTATCGACAAGGGACGTGAAAAGCCACCCGGAAATTTACATTAAAATAGGGGGTGAAATTTGTTGTCTGGTGATGCCAGCCCAGTTTAAGGTGGAAGAGCTTGAGGTGTAAAACGTCTCTAATCGACGGACTGTTTCGTGTTTGAACAGATGCTGGACAATAGTCACCAACAGGGGTTTTGACGAGGTTCGGATTTTTGAAAATCAATAAGGTAAACTACCTAAACCAACAAATTAGTTAGAGTTCATACCTCACCTACAGGGTGTTAATCCTAAGTACACATCAACCACCGCGTACTGCCACAAGACGAAATAGCATCAAGGTAAATACTTGATACTTGGGAATAAAAACAATTTATTTGATGACAATTTGAAAAATTAAATATCTGATAAAAAAAGTTATTGAAAAAAAAACTCAACAAAATAGGAGAAAAAAAAGAAATAAAAACAATTTATTTGATAACAATTTGAAAAATTAAATATCTGATAAAAAAAGTTATTGAAAAAAAAACTAAACAAAATAGGAGAAAAAAAAGAAGAAGAAGTAAATGACTATCTATGTTCAATACCACCCAAAAGTGTAATGTAGTTCTAAATGGCCCTATGCGTTTTTTGTGTATAGGTATTTACATACCTACTTCTTCTTGTGTGTAAACTATTTAATGCATCAATGTTTATGGATTTTCTTCGATTGCGAGGGTCATCGCACCTGAACAATTGCTTCATGCATAAGTAATTAAAATTTCACTTTTTGCTGGTGCCGGTGGATCTTCAAGGCAAAAATTGTCGACTTGTTAATTGCGACAAATTTTCGAAATTCTCGTGAACGCCGCCAATGCCAATTTCAGCATCGGTGTGTGTGCAGCGAGTCGCGACTCCACCGTCATCACCCCGCCACCGCTGACGTCACCCATGCACAGCTCCACCACACAATCAATTTAAATTAATACAGCAAATAGAGCCGACAAATAATATAATATGCCAAAATCACGCTAGCGTCACTCAAAGCTGGAAATACAACCAGCCAGAATCATCAATTCCACAGGCCCGATTTGGGTAATAATCAGGAGGAGGAGTCCCGAACACAGTTCCACGCCCCCCAGTTGCATGGTCCCTCACCACGAGTTTCGAAACTTCAGTCGACCACAGCTCCTACGATCAGCAACACTGTTCCACCGACTCCAAAAAATAAAAAAACAAAAAATTCTACTTGAAAAAGTTAATAGTGTTCGGTGTTATCATCGATGTGACGAAGTGTTCTAGTGCAGTGCCATGGAAGACACCAAAACGGAAATAAAATCGAAAATATCGTTCAGCGTCGAATCGCTTCTAAGCAAACCAGAAGTCATCATTGAAGAAGACGTCGAGGAACGCATCAGTGAAAATTTCGACGATGACGACGACGAGAACATTACAGTGGACGACGAAGACACCGACGGAAGGGAGAGTTTGAGTCCGAATTCCGCACATACCGTCGTCATCCCGCAACCCTTGCATCCGTCGATCCCCCGGCTGGGGCACCCCCAATGGCCCTTCACTTGGGGGGGCCTCATCAGGTCGACGTCGCCGCAAAGTGAGTACTACCACGCGCCGGCCACTAGACCTAATCTAGCCGGTCTCGCATCACCTCTGATCAATTCGTTAAAATCTAGGTATCTAATAATTTAAGTCAATTATTAGGGGGCTGTAATGTCAGGGAGATATTTGTGCGACGTTTTGTGTTGGGAGCGTGCAAAAAAAATTTATGATTTAACTTTGCAATTTAATTAAATCGCTGGAGCCGGATTCCGTTTAGTTAATTTTATTGGTTCTAGGAACGGTGCGACTTGATTTTTTGACAACCGGAAATTACGTTTTTATTTATTAAAATTAAGGAGTTAATGACGATGTAGAGGCCGCAATAAAGTTTTACGAGACATTTGGGAATGAGTCACTATTTATGTTACTACCGAAAAGCTCAGATTCTGATGGAAGAGGGTTTATCGAGCTTAATTCACTTGGATATTAAGAAGTAAAAACTTTAAATTTAATACAACAAAACATTAATTACGTATTATAAATATTATTATAAAATAATTTAAAAAGTTTGGAGCTCAAAATAATTAATTAGTAATAGGTAGGTATATTGTAACATATTTATAAGTTTGATTATTTTTAATAGCAAACAGAAAATAAAAGATAAAATTATACTTAATAAAAAAATTATCTAGTCAAAACTAATAGTCATTCTGCAAATCAAAATGCACTAACTTAGTTAATATTGCTTTTTATGGGCTATATAATAGTTGTCTACAAAAAAGCCACAAATTCAAATTTATATGATGAGGTACCGAGGTGGGGTGCAGTAGCCTACTAATTATGTGTGCACGGCTCATGATTGCCATCACTTTAAGATAATAAGTAATTATTTTTTGAACCTTCGAATTTTATAACGTTGACCTTTAAGTTGTAAGGAAATCTTTCAAAATCGTCGATTTTCCTATTTCTATTATTTGCTGATTTGAAATTACTATCAAACTTTCAAAAATTGTCAAAATTTTCTTAATATTTAAACTAACTTTGTCAGAAAATGTCTATTCAATTTTTATTGGTATGAGTTCACTGTAGATAGGAGTATTAGAAACTTATAGAATTTTTTTAATAAGTTGTTTTTGACCACCAAGTAAAGGTTGCAAAACCGGGTGTTTAGTCTTCCTAACTCTCGAAGATGACAGAAGTTTGGTTGACCGAAGCCTCTCTTTCTTTTTTCCAGCCAACCTGCCCGGCATGAACGGCAACCCGGGCCCCCCGATCGTCCGATGCGCCCTCCGCAAGCACAAACCCAATCGCAAGCCGCGCACCCCCTTCACCACCCAGCAACTTCTGGCCCTCGAGAAGAAATTCCGCGACAAACAGTACCTCAGCATAGCCGAACGGGCGGAATTTTCCAGTTCGTTGCGACTTACGGAGACCCAAGTGAAAATTTGGTTCCAGAACCGGAGGGCTAAGGCGAAACGGCTTCAAGAGGCCGAACTGGAGAAATTGAGATTGAGCGCTAGACCGCTGCTACCTCCCAGTTTCGGACTGTTTCCCGGGGGACCGCCGTTGGTTTCGCCGTTTTTGGCCGCGATGGCCCATCGGCCTCCACATTTCGCGTTTCCGGGAGCGCCCACTCACATTCTGAATATTCCACAATGACATTAGTGCGGGTGGTCGTGCTGTTGGGACGGAACACCCCGGAAAAACTCCCCAAAGTGATCGTGCAATTTCATGGGCGTCGACTAGATTTTGTATCTGTATAACAAGACTGATTAGTACTGTCTTTCCTTATTCTTTGTAAATGTGTCATTTGTTTGTGTACAAAGTTTTATTTAATTCGTTGTAACATAGTGTACATAAGTATATAGAAACTATTAAATGTTTGTTTTTAAAAAATGTTTTTGTTTATACATAGGTAGTTTGGTAGTTACGATTCGATAATTCGATGCTTGCTCTTGCTATAGACTGGTTCGGTGGTAAACTGGTCCGGGTTGGGGTCGGGCGCGCGCAAACTCGTCCAGTTTTTAGGCGGTTGAAAATGGCATCTCGCTTCCAATTAGGACAGGAATTGGCATCGTAAATAAGTGAATTTAAATTCACCGCGTGGTTCGGTCCGAGAGAGGTGTATCATTAAAGCCTCCTTTGATCTAGATCAGTACGTCGTCCGGCTGGAAATGCGCACAATTAAACCCGGGAAGCCTTATTGGGAAATCATAAAACACATTTCAGAAAGCAATTTGTATCATTAATTAACAAATTAACATTTAAATTATTAATAGGCAGCATTCTTGTACGTGTAATAAATTACGGTTGAGGGCCGATCTTGTTATTTTACAACGGCAGCAGGTACGGTGAGGCCGTTTCTCTAAAACTAATTACTTCGCCGTAAATTCTGCTTCGAAAATTTATTTATGGGGCAGCTTCGTGTGAACGCTTCTGTAATGCCGACATTAACAACTTGTCGTGGTTTGTGTTATTCAATAAAACCACAGGAAGATTTCGAAAAAAATCTTTCGCATCATGCAATAGAAAATTGCGCTAAATTTTCTTAATTTTACCTAGTTTTTGAAATACGGATAAGATCAATGTTAGTACCTACATATTTTGATGCGATATAAGTTCAAAAGTTTGAAAATTTAAAAAAAAATCAACATTTTAAACTTTTTAAAAATTTAGATACAAGAAGTGATTCTAGAACCACTTTGAGCAGACTTGACTTCAGAAAAGTCGATTACATAAGGAACCGCCAATTCTCAGCCTATTCTAGGTAGAAAAAAAAGTCGAAAATATTGAAATTTTTTACATCGATTTTATGACATATTCTTGTTGATTTTGGACCGCTTAACACGAATCTGGACGTAGTTTCTTTGTAACAAGTCGTACTTTTTAAGTTATGACGATTTGAAGATTTTATTCAAAATTTTCGTCAAAATCGACCAAAATCGCAATTATCAACTTTCGTATTATAATGCGTAAGTTTATCATTCTTGCACCATTTGATAGGCTCTGTAATACGGATAAAATTAATGTATCTCAACACGATATAAGTGTCTTCGTTCAAAAGTTACAAGCAATTGAATATTGGAAAAAAATAGGCGTTGGTGGTTTTGGGAATTTACAAGAAATCTAGCGGTTCTAGAGTCAAATTGAGTTAAAATTCGATTTCAGAGAGGTCAATTACACAAGAAAACGTCAACTTCCAGGCCCTTGTAGCAACAATGTAAATTTTAGGATTTTTTCGAATTTCTATCGATTGGGGTGGAAAAAAAAAGTCGAAAATATTGAAATTTTTTACATCGATTTTATGACATATTCTCGTAGATTTTGGACCGCTTAACACGAGTCTGGCAGTAGTTTCTTTGTTTAAGTCGTACTTTTTGAGTTATGACGATTTGAAGACTTTGATTCAAAATCTTCATCAAAATCGACCAATATCGCAAATATCAACTTTCTTATTATAAGGCGTAGGTTTTCCATTCTTGCACCATTCGATAGCCTTTGAAACATGGATAAATTTGATGTATCTTGACACGATATAAGTATCTCCGTTCAAAAGCTACAAGCACTTGAAAATTGGAAAAAATAGGCGTTGGTGGTTTTTGGGAATTTACAAGAAATCTAGCGGTTCTAGAGTCAAATTGAGTTCAAATTTGATTTCAGAGAGGTCAATTACACAAGAAAACATTGTGACTTAGCAGTAAAGAAATAACTTATAGGCTAAGCTATTAAAGTGTAGGTACTTTTGTTTGAATTCGTCTTTATGAGAGGTTTATGAAGAAGCAAGACAAATTAGAATAAAAATTTCGGGATTATAAAAATCCTCGTAATTTTTGATGTGGCAAATGCTGATGGGTGTGCGGGTTGGCAAAAAGCGCCCCATAAACCAGAATTATGTTTTCTGAATCGTTGCCTGCTCGCATGCAAATCTCGAATATCAAACGTTTTTGGGAGCGCCGCATTAGCAACGGCCAAGCAAATTTGCCCGTCCGCCACAACAAAGAAACGAGCTCACCTAGCTATCTAATTTACAATTTACACCGTTTCGTTCGTCGTCCAGCTGCACAATCATAATTAATGAACATCAACATTTCACAATGAATTTTCCTTGCCAGCCGGCCTCGATCCATAACGATCGAAATCAAGGAAATCACGGCGCATCTGCGCGCGTTTCGTCCGACGAAAATCTGAATACAATACCGATAAAAATTCAAATTTCCTCAGAAATGTCGGCCCTTCATAATCAATTATGTCTCTTTATTATCGAGTCATTTCCGGTTATAAAACAAACACGGAGCAAAATACAAAAGTAATTGATTTATAATTTCCAGCGGTTCGAGGTTTTGTATTCAAAACTTAACCTGAAGGGTTAAGAGCGTATTTATATGCCGACTGAATTAATTACCGTTATTATTTTTTGGGACCGAAACGTTTCCTTGACGTGTTTACATTCGCGATCGCCGATAACAACGGCCAAATAAATTTCGGGCAATTACACGAATTCTTTACCCAAGACCAAAATCCAAACAACCAAAATACACAAACGAATTGTGCAACCGCATTTCTATCAACCATCGACACCACCAACCATCAGAAGAAAAGTGAAGAGTTCGAACATGGAGAGGAGAGAATAACTAATGTAGCCGAAAAAATTTAGTCATATAGGATATAGGTACCGAGAAGAAGTGTTAACCCATTAGGAAGGATGTGGGACAAATTTTTTTCAAAATATTTAAATAATTTCCAATTCTGAAATCTTTAATGTTTTGGTTCTACAATATGTAGTTGGCTGGGAAAGACTGTTTTCAATTAATAGCGCTATTAGGTATCTATAGATGGTATATACCCAATTATATGGACATGAAAGAGACTTTAGCGGCAATTTCTGAATGAAGCAATAAGATGTGGCTTGTCCGCTGCGTTCGCATCTTCCTATTCGAGGCAAATTCCGAGCTAATTAGGGTGTAAATTAGACAAATAGATCCAATGAGGCCGGTAATTGTTGCGTGTAAAAGTGAAAGGAAATCAAGTGATAGTTACGAGTTTGGAAAAGTGTCGGGGGGTTGACCGCATCATCACGCAGTTGTCCCCTGCCCCGCCACTATCACGAACCCGATAATAAGACAACAGCGGGCGATAAAGATTTAATTCCGTGAATTTAACGACCGTCTAATCTGAAACGGCCGTAAACTACCTAGTCCCGAAAACTGAAAAACGTCCAATAATTAAATCGACCAATTTAATTTGTATACACACAAACTCACTTAATTAGGCGAGAGAGCGCCTCCGAAATTCGAGGGATTAAGTCCTTAATTCCTCGGCCGTGTTAATTTTCGTCTCTGTAGCAACGAGGCGAAGATGTCCTCGTCTCTGTTGGCCGCTCGACGTGACGTAAAGACCGAAATCGGGCAGTCGCGACCATTGCTTTTCCAAAACACGTATCTTCACGATTTGGCTAATTGGAACAATAAATTGTTGGTAGGTACGGTGTCCACTTTTAATAGGCTGATTGTTTTCGGTCCCATGGCATCTGTTCGGAACCAGCGGCACGTCCGTTTCGTCGACAAAAATCCCGAATTGGGCGCGTTTTTTCGGGGGCCCGAAAACGAGAAAGTTTGGCTGGGCGGCTCCATCGGCTACCGTATCTGGGTATTTACATTCCAACAACATCCAGTTTGTTATATCAAATTTAATTATACGAATCTCGGGGCCCCGGCTCGGGCTTTATCTTCTCGGGGTCCATTCATAAATTCCGTTTTATGGCCCCGTTTCAATTTTTAAATTGGTTAAGTGGCCGCTCGGGAATTTTCTCGGGAGCCGAGGAAACACGCTATAATTTGCCGCAATTAACCAACAATATAATCAATTAATTGCAGAAATCGACGAGGACGCGAAAGCGGCACATCTCGCTAAAAACTCGCTCCGAGAACGAGACGCATCGGCAAAAAGAGAAGGACGACCCGATAACAACCAATTAAAAGAAGACGTGTTGTATGTAGAATAATAAGCACCCGACGGTATCCAACTTCGAGACCATCAAAGACCGACGTCTCGTCGGCGGCGAACGATCGCGACGAAGACGAGACTAATGACAGTGGCCGCATCGATTTGCGTAAATTAAAGAAGTCGACGGCAATTTGTGAAATTATTTCTTGGAATTGCAACTCGCACCACCAGTTGGTTTGTGTTGCACGATGCAATAACAAGAGACCGACTGCATGCGCCATTGTTTCTTCGGACGAATGAAAATAGAGGAACGCGGCGGTTCTCGGAATTTAATTAATTAGTTTTATCGCGCTTTGAAATTATTTAGTGAGACTAAATGGGCAATAAAGTGGAGGAGGGACGGAAAACCGAGCAGGATCCGCAGTTGCGAAGGAAACCGGACGCTCCGAGGGCTCCCAGGACCGGACCGAGACCCGAATTGTCCACCACCACCAATTACCCGACTTTCAACTTGAAATCAGGCAGTTTACTTGCTTGATGGTTGGGTAATTTCTGAAGAAAAGTATGTTGCCGGGTTTTTTGCCGGATCGAGGACAATGGATTGGGTCTGGATTACTCTAGTGGTTTCAGGAATCCCTCGCAGTTAATTAGGCCGTAGAAGCCGTGTGGGAACGATCCCAGTACGCTAATTGCTACCTAAACGGCGAAATAATGACTTCATTTTCCTTGAATTTCCTTAGAAATCAGCGTCGTTGGAGGTGTAGTATGTAAAGACTCGCCTGCCTAAGATGCACGCATCTCGTCCAACTAACCGAAGAATCCACCAGTTGCGACCAGGTGTACTGTAAACTAAAGTTGGTAGCGCGACCGAAGGTATCTTGATTTATTTCCTAATTAGTACCGACAGGTATATAGGACAGGTAAGGCAACAAGGTTTGATGGTAAAAAGGAACGCGCGATATTAGACTATATAGCAAGCAAAGGCCGTTTTGTGAGATTGCTACTGAGCACTGAGCTAACCAACTAACCACCTCGAAATTGGCAAGTTGCTGGTGGTACAGGCGCAGTTACCCAGTTTGAAAGACGTAAACATGACGGAGCGTTGGCATGTTGCCGACAAATCTATTGTTCCTCCGGTTTAAACAAACCGATAAATAACTAAATCCCTATTTAAATTGACGGCGGATGGGCGAGATTTGCGAGCCGACCATTAGAGGCTGTTAGACCAAGAGGAACGGCTCGCCAGAACAAAACGGAACGTCAACTCATTCCAGCTGCAAGTTCCAACATTTGACACAAATGGAAATTTTGATACTCGTTTCTCGGATCAATGAGACACCCCCAAAATGGATTTTCAATAACTTCAACAAACTTTTTATTACTGGGCTGCTGGACCGGGATGGTCGAAATCAACGTTCTGTCAGTCTTGTGGAGGGTCTAGGATCTAGAAGCATCAGCGGAATAAAGCGCAAAAGTAGGTGTTAATATGTACGAAATTAGGTTGAAAGCTTCGCGGTATGATATAGAGAGGGCGGCACTAGAGGCGAAGCTTCTTAGGCGCGCTAGATGTCGCTGTTTTCACAGTCAATGTAACGAAAAGCGTAACGAAAGTGCCGGTGGATGTTGGGGAGTCTTAGAAATGTCTTTGCGGCTGCTGCTCCCGGCAGATGAATGTGGCCGGGGTGGTTATAGGTCAATGGCAATTAGCGCCCGCGTCCAAGTCGAAAGTGGCCTATTAAAAGGCGGCGTTTTTGTGCCCTATCGTCCAGATCGCGCGGTTTTAAATTAACTTCCTGCAGAACAGTAGCCTCGGCAATAAATCCGACCCGAAGACAGCCGTTATCTCGACCCAGCAGAAGACCAATTGGTTCGGATGAACCATTAGTTCGGACGATACCCTCGCCCCAAGCCACCGATAACTATTTATTAAACGGTCTCGAAACGCTTCTGGGAATCTCGTTCACACCTTTTCCAGATAAGGGCGGAAGTATGCGACAACGACGTTTTTTTTTTTAACCCCGCGCATTCATGACGAATCCGGACGGCTGTGGAACGACAAGAAAATAATTAAACATGAAACCCTTAAACGTGCCGTAAGTGCGCCATGCATATTTAAAACCCACTAAAGTCAATAGACCGAGCTCGCCGGGGTACAGGAGAAGGGGCGGCGAGCGAAAATGAAATCTGTTGATAATTGCGCGTTATTCCATAAATAATTGCGCCGTAAATATGCAGTTGGCGAGGCCCTCCTCGCCAACTGCAGCTTCCAGTTGCCCCACCAGCTCCAACAAAATTGCGACCCTGTTCTAAAAATTTAGGTTCATGGAGGGTCTATCTACAAATTTTTAGACTATCAGTATAGCAACACTTATTTAGGTGAGCAAGCCAAAAAATTCTTTAAAGAAAGACTCAAGTAAAAAAAATAGATCTTCCAGAGAAGGAAAATTTTGGACGGTCCGGGCGGCCTCTAGTGAGCTTGTGTCAGTTTTTGGCAACATTGATAGCGTCCAATTCTTCCTGTAGACTGTGGAGCTGATTTTCGGTACATCGAAAGTAATTTCTAAATGGCAGATTGAGCATTTAAGCCTTATTCCTCCGCTTGCCATCTGCATCTCGGCATCAAAGGTGCGGCTTATCACGTAACAAATTGACTTAGCGTCTCATATGTCATAAACTCAATAAATCCGGTGCGATTATGTAAAAATCCGGCCTTCAGGTACAACACGAGTGGGAACAGGCCATTAAAAAGTCAATAAAATTATTTATAATGCCCAAGCCGCCTTGTTGCCCGAACCTGCCCCATCATGAATACCATCATCAACCAAAATCGGCATAATATTTTCACTTTTAATTGCCGAAATTAATTTGGACGATTTCTCCTCGGGGCGATGACTTTGAAATTTGCACCGGCGACCTAACGGGCCCAAAACGTGAATGCGTCGTTTAAAACGTATTTCGTTGAATGGCCACATTGTGACCGGGCCACTTCTCCGTCCATTCACTCGATACCGTATTTAGTGCCATTATGACACTTTGCGGCCGAATAAATCGACGACTTAATAATAATGCGTGCATGTTTGTACGAAATTCCTACGAATAAGGGACAAAACATAATTTATGGGGGTGTATGCGACCTCAAACGGCCCCATAATAGACTTATGAACTCGCATTTTCCCAAATAAAGTCGTCATAATAATATCGAGTCATTCATTCGCTCCGGGACCATTCACGGGGTCTGTTTCAAAAGCGCAGCGAGACGCGGAGAAACGTCAAAAATCGTCAAATTAATGGGACCGGCGGCATTGTGGACGTAAGGTGGAGGCGACGGGCCATGGGAACGCGCGGGGGCTATTAATCTTCATTTGTTACCGGCCACTTCAGCCGGACGCCCCATTAAAATCCGCCCGGACCGCGGCCGCCAACTCCCAGCAGCGCCATCTGCCCGCCGAGGTCCACAACCAAGAATTTACCGATCGGGGAGAACAATTTGAATTTACCGCCACAGTTTCCTAACTGCACCAGCTTCAATATAAAAACATCTTATCAATTGAGCTACGACGTAAATGTCTAACCCGTTGGAATCGACTGTACCTGTCTGTAAAGGCTACCATGGTTTTACTTCTCTTGCAAAAGTTTTCTTTGTTGCTAGAAATCCTCAAAAGTTACGTAACATTTTTTGATGCTTTACGTTAATGTTTTTTTTTAATTGCCTCCCACAACCAGTGGTGGTACTGAAGGTAATGTTGAGGCTGATTAATTGAACGTGCATAATCAGGTCTTTCCGGCCGATGCAAGCTGCGTGGGTTGTTTAAAAAATGATGGCTCCATCAGTGCTATTCCATTAGGCGAAATTGCCCATCTGCGATGGGTGATGGGATTGCGACGCGTTTTATGCGGGGTGTATCGTCGCTTTAAGTGTGTACATGCACCTAAAACGCGGTGTAAAACGAACGGAAATGGCGCTGTTATCTGTAACACGCCGTACTAAAACAGTGACTGGGACTCTATTTGAAAATAGTTTGTGTAATTTCCGTTCTCGAGCCACTTGTTATAATGTAATAATATAACAGCAGATAAAGCTCCTCTCCCTTGAAATAACTGCGCGCAGCCTTTGATCTACACTGCTAAAAACCAAGTTCGCAGAAAGCATCTGCGTTGTGTTGGTTGCTCCTCTCATCAGCGTAAAGAAAATATAAGGAAATGGACACTCGGGAGTTTGTTAACCTAACTTTCACTCTAAAACGTATTTCTGGATGTAACAGTGTAACTTCTTCCTTCTTTCTCTCTGCTTTGTCACGGGGTGGGGTGCAAAAACGGAGAGTTTGCCCGGTTTCTTTTGAAACTAGGTGTACTACTATTTTAAAAGGTGTTCATCTTCTAATGTTTGGTCAACAACCTGATGCTGTTCAATAAGTTGAAGAAGTTTGGTACTTCCATAGCCTGAATAGTAAACCAGGACGTTGTAGGTATAACTCTTTTTGGAGTTTTTTTGTAATTCCGAAACTGCGGCTTTTCTGCTAGCGGCGTAGGGCGGCAGGCGCGAGAATAAGGGTGGCCGCGCGGTGAATAGAATATCGTTCCAACGAGCCCTGAAGAGCGCCGTCGAGTTTCCAGTCGCCGCCGTTCCCTCCCTGTTCGTGGCGCCGTCGGCGCCCCTGTCGACTTCAAACTACAAATGTCCCGGTGGATGGTAGGAAATTACGGGACTACTATCTTTCATTTTACGCCCCAAAATTTCTTATTCCAATTTCCTGTTCGCGTCTGTCAGTTGTTATGAGTCATTTTCTGATAAGAACTCGTAGCGCGACTATTATGCAATAGAACTATTACACAAAGCGCTTATCGCACATTATATGTCATGCGGTGGGGAATTGCCGTTGCCAGCACTGTTTCTCGCTTCGGTTGGTGCGCCTGATTTGACGCCATTCTCCAGGTGCCATTGTTCGCAGTCACACATTGTTTTCGTGAGCGACGCGTCCGTCCGCCAACCCTCGCGACGACTGCCTCCCCAAAAAACCACCAACCCCCTTTAATTCGGCGGGAACAATGGCCAACTAATTACTGATGGCTAATTAAGAAACTTAAAGTGAGGCGAAAATGGAAACAAAAGCAAAAAGGAGTCGGAACAGACGACGGTCATATAATATCTCACTTCCTTTCTCTTTGAGTTGAGAGGTTCTCGCTTCGCGTTCTCAGCCAACGCGATCCATTAATTAGTCATTAGCCGGGGCAGACAGACAGACATGTGTCTGAGTTTTGATCTAGTCGAACGCATCGTATGCAAATTCTCCGCGTGCCTCTTCGCTCCCGTAATGCGATACTCTTCGTTACGGTGACGGCGGATATTTCATCGTTACCCATGACGTTTACTGCCCGTCATCGTGCCTCACTCCCCAAAAATACGAAGAACGAAAGACTCGGAGGACGAAAACGACACTCAGAAGAAACTTGTTTATTCTAGTGGCAGGATCACTTGCAGGACGAAGAGAAAATAACATTTCTATACCAAGTTTCTTCGGACCATTGCTCCAATTTTATCAATAAGCCAAATTGACTAAAATATTTTTTCTTCTGGTTCTGAAGAAGAGGTGATACAAGAAGACTATGGAGAAAACTCGATTTAGATCAATGAAGCTGGTTTACCCCAACAGTTGAATTGATCAACTTGCGACAAGACGGAAAGCGATCAGGACGAACAATGTCCTAAAGAAGAGCCTCCTCCATTATTGGATGAGGGAAGTTAACTGATCGTAAAAGTCAAAAGTAGAATATAATAAGGGAAGGAAGCTACTAAAAGATAAAGTGCACTTTTACTCCCTCACTTGTTTATTTTTTAAACTGCATTTAGCCCTTTGAATAATGATGATGATGTGCACCCCTGCCCCTCCACGAAGGCCTCTCATCAATTAAGCCAGCCGCCACCGCAACACAAAAAAACCTCTTTGCGACTCTAAACCTCGTAAAGAGAATATTTCTCGTGCTGATTAATACGTTTATTTTGACATGAAGCGGTGTTAGGCTATTAGCTAAAGACTCACTAATGACCGAGAAGCGTTGGCATATTAGTGATTTCAAACGTCGAGTCGTGGAGCGCACACATGTGCCTCCTTCTTAAAAACTATTTTTAGATAGACACGCCGCAATACAAACCGCTCGTTCATTCACGTCCAAAAAAAGTTGCTTTTTTTAAGCAACATCATTTTTCTTGAGCCAAAATAGCGCTTTTTGCTACTTCGGATTAGTACAAGAGCTTTCACTAGGTTTACTAGGCGCCATAAAGATCATTTTTGATAAATTTTAAAGTGAAATTACTAGATTAAAAAGTACTGCAAAATCAAGAAAATAGAGCAAAGAGGGTCCAATTTTTAATAGAGTTGAGCTTATTCGCCAATTGTGCTGCCATCTGTACTGACAGAGTTTAAGTTACGCAGGAGCCAGTCTCAGCTGGAAAGTAAACGGGGCCGAGGAACAGCTAGAATCGCCTCTAATCATAAGAGGGCGCTGGTATCTAAGCTTTTTAATTTTTTTATGTTATTGATTTTTACCGTTTACTTACTAATTGCTAGTTAATGTTAATTTAACTCATTTTGCAAATAAATACTTGTTTAGTGAAAAATTGTTTTTTTACTGTTTCTACAGATTCTCGCAGAAATCTGATTTAAAAAGTAATTGCTGCAGATTTCTGTAATTGGTGACGTTGCGGTTGCCGACGCGCCGTTCCCTGTTGTGCCGATCGGCTGCGGGTCTCCAGTCAGATCCAAAGTGACACTTGTCACTTGGTTCCGTGAATAGTAAATAAAGTTGCTCTCTGTGATCCGATCCACGAATCCTTGCAATGAAATGTCGCTCCGTTCGAGGGTGTTAGGCTTAGTGGAGGTGGTGTTAAGGGTGCCTCCGTTGTTTGTCATCGACGAAATTCTCAAAATTGGCATCGGACTGGAAGAACTTTCTGAACATGACCTCTCGAATTTCCAAGAGCGCTACGTCCAACTCGAGGGTAATTCTCACAACTTCTCAGCAGCATCCACCTCCTACGACCCAGTGTTCTACAAGTTCGTCTTCGTGTCCCTCCTGAGGCTGCTGCTAAGCTCACTAGGTTAGTAGGGCTGGACTGAAACCAAAACCCTTTCGATCATTGGGCTTCGACCAGACAGAAACTAGGGAACAAGGGCACGATGGTTTGTAGTCAAGTTTTGGGGAAGTTGGCTAAAACAACCCTCCAGGGTTTGGGGCTGCATAATATATTCCACCAGCTGTCATTCCGTTATTGCAGCAACCAAGACGCTATTGTTGTTATTGATTATGTTATGACCGTGGAGACGGGGAGTTTATCGTTGTTAAAACGTCTTATCATTCTTCTTTTTCTTCCAGTCATTCTAAAATTTTAATGTTGCAGAATTATAATTGGAAATAAGTATAGCTTTAATCGTCCGCGTACTCGTCAGTTCCCTTCAAAGGTAAAACAGAGATTAATTATTTTCACAAATGCGGTGATTGTCGCTGTTATTTTGCTGATTCATCGTCAATTTAATAAAAGTTTCATGGTCATTGGATTACACGTTGATAAGTGAAGAAAATGGGAAAGTGGGGGGACGTTTGATGGTGATTTTGGAAAATTTCAAACTGAATTCGGAATGAATTGACACTTTTTTGCGGTTATTGGATGGCGTTATTAATGCCCCGCTATCTCAAATTTGCACTGTGGACTTGACCCAATTTGCAATGCAAAACTAACAGTATAACAAACAGGGCCATCAAAAACAGGTTTGTCTCTAAGATGAGATCGCTGAACGGAGCAAAATGGCCCCAAAAATAGAAGGTGCCAAATTGTCAAAGCAACTGAATGTGTTGTAGAACGTTGCTTCAAGATCGAAGGTCCAGAAAAATATAAAACACGCCACAATGTTTTTAAATATCGGTTCTGACGTTTAATTTGAGATAATAAATTTTGTTGCAGATAAAGTTTTGATAAAAATCAGCTCTTTGAGAGCTACACAGTGTCTCTCTCGCTCCCATTGGCCAATTTTTTGTATTGTTAACAATTGGTAAACAAAGATTGTTTACGAGAGGATCGTATTAGAAAGCGTCATTTTTACATAAAGGCCAATTCCCACATAGCAGTGGAGCGGCAGCGTAGTGCTGCTATACGGCGTAAAAAGGAGAATTGGTCTTAACACTGCAATTCTGAAATAATTATGTCAAAGTTGACTAAATCTAAATTATGTAACGCCATATTTTTGGTCTTACATCTTTTTTAGTCTAAAACTGCCATGAAAGTGGTAAATTTACTGTCATTTTGACTATGGCTCGTCTAATAAAAAGTTTAGGATTTAGAATCTTTTGACTGAAGTTGCTCCATACTATTTTTTTGTTACTTCCAGGATGCGTGGCGGCGCTTTGCCTGTTCATCCTGAACACAAAACACTTGATGGTGGCCTACATGTACCTAATGTCGGTCGGGGTGGTCTTCGTTTCATATTGGAGCAACCAGAGCACGGTGAAGGTCGTGTCGACTCTCCTGCAAGATTCTCACAACACCACCAGCATCCTCGACAACATTCTCTCGCTCAACATCGAAGAGTTAACAAGAAACGGGGGCGTTTCGCTCCAAGTGTTGCAGAACTACATCCTACAAAGTTTTCTCTCTTTCATTTTCATCAACATCCATTTAGGCCCTAGATACGCGATCCTACAAAAAATCCTACCGTTTGCATTTCTAGGTCCGTCACTCTTAGCAGTCCTGCCTGTGCCTTCGTACGTCCTCAACCACCTACCAGTTTTCGCCGCGCTGTTACCGTTAGCACTCGTCAAATTCGTTTTGTGGTCATCCATAGTACCGATCATTCAAACTTTGTACAACGGTTACGTGCATGTCAGGAGTTTTGTTTCAAATTTCGGAATGTCGGCGCTGGTAGAAATGGAATGGACTCGGCTCAATGTTCCCGAAGTTCTGCGGACTTTCTGGATGTTGAGGGTTCTGGAACACACCGCAATTTTCTTCGTTTCCGGCTATTGGGAGAGCCAAGATCCGCACTCGCCTTACTTTATTCTAATGAAATATCTCTTGGTTACCGGTTGCGACACCTTAACCTCCGTACTGGGAATCACCAGTATAGTTTCCTACATTTGCAACTACATCGGGAAATTTTTCCAGTGGTTGCTGCTAAGCGACGACGAAAACGATAAAAATTTTGGAACCGTTTCCGCGATCGTCTTCTACATTCTTGCCTTGCAAACCGGCTTAACCGGTTTAGAACCGGAAATTCGATTCGTCAGGTTGTGTCGAAACTTCTGCTTGTTATTCACCGCCATATTGCATTTCGTTCACAACGTAGTCAACCCCCTCCTGATGAGTTTGAGTGCCTCACACAACCCGTCGTTGAGGCGTCACCTCCACGCCCTTCTAGTGTGCTTCGTTTTAGTTTTCCTCCCAATGCTGTTGATGTACTATTTGTGGTCAACTCAAGACACCTCCACTTGGCTCCTGGCAGTTACCGCTTTCAGCATCGAAGTTGTCGTCAAAGTCTTCGTTTCTTTGGCTATATACTCGTTGTTTTTGCTCGACGCCCGTCGAGAGACTTTCTGGGAGAAACTGGACGATTACATTTACTACATTCGAGCTTTCGGCAACACGGTGGAGTTCTGTTTCGGAATTTTCCTCTTCTTCAACGGTGCTTGGATATTGCTTTTTGAAAGCGGCAGCGCTATTCGCGCCGTTATGATGTGCATTCATGCCTATTTCAATATTTGGTGCGACGCCAAAGCCGGATGGTCGGTTTTCATGAAACGAAGGACGGCCGTTAACAAAATTGAGAGTTTACCGGAAGCTGAAGAGGAACAGTTGAGGGTACTGGACGATGTTTGCGCCATTTGTTATCAAGAAATGAGGTCGGCCAAAATTACCAAGTGCAAACATTTCTTCCACGGCGTTTGCTTGAGGAAGTGGTTGTACGTCCAGGATAGATGTCCGCTGTGTCACGAAATTCTTCACGGGATGGACTGTGAAGATCGGAAACAAGGCAACCAGCCGAGGCCGGAGGCGCAAGCCGAAAACAATTACGATAGGTGATTTTAAGCAATTGTGATTTAGGTTTTTAAGAAGTGACTGGCGAACAATGTGGTAATAGCGCAGTATCGAACCGCATCATTCGAATTGATCCGCTCCATATTCAACGCGATCAAATCATGACCGGTGAAGGTGGGTTTGATAGCTGTGGTCAATCGAAAATGTCACGTGATCGGTTACTTAAGTCATTCGAAGGGTACTTATTGTATATGGAAATTCTAATGTAAATATAACATAGTTTGTACAGAAATTAGATGTTATGCAGTTAAATCTCTTGTAATTATTACAGCTGCGCAGAATTTTCGTTATTTTTGTAAATCAGAGATTTTATAACACTTAAGTATATCACTGACACTGATGGCACTCCTAAATACCCTTATAATTTATTTGTAAGAAATAAAATTATTTCAAGTTTGCCTCGTTTCAATCAGTTGAAAATCAGATCCTTGTAGTTGCCTAGAAGGTAATAGTTGGAGACTCGGCAGTTGGTTAGGGTTCTGACCACCGTCATCCGGTCCGCTCTCTCGAAATTAGCTTTCACTATCTCGTAATAGCGGCCGTCACTGCAACAAAAAGTTAACAACAACAGACAAAAAACTATTGTTCACCTCAAACAGAGACAGCGAAGTTTCAAGCATTTGACGCGAAGTGTATCGATAGCTTTTTGACTCTTGTCGGAAAATCTTAGGTTATCGGGATCCCAACGTAATTCGAGCCGTTCGACGATCGGACAATTTCGGGCGATACTGTCCATCAGTTGGTCCACCAAAATGTTGACCCCCAGCCGCTCTTGGGTGCCCATAATCAGGATTCTGCAATTTCAAGATCGAAAGATAGGCAACACATAATACAAGACGTCGACGTGCTTTTTTGCACCCGGTATAATAGCAAACTAAAGATTATTGACTGATTAATTTCGGGATTTAGATTTATCTTGCACAATCGACAGTCACGTAGTAGATCTCATCTGTTAGTGTAAATAACGTGACAGTGGAAACATGTTGACGGAGGACCACAATTTAACTAAAAGTTAAGTAATTTTTTTGTAGTACTGAATATTTATTTAAGATTTTCAAGTCAACTCGAGTTCTTTAAGAGCAGTTTCGTAACTAAAAGTGTAATTGAAAGCTAAACCAGGACTGTATTATTTTTTTTCCATCAATGGGAGTAATGGAGCAATCAGATGAGAGATTTTAAATACAAATCAGTCACTCATTTGACCCTGTTTTACAAAGAAGAAAATCTGAATTTACAATTCCAACAAGAATTAACTTTGCAAATATTTTTCATGGGGCGCGGAGTACCGGGGATCTGTCCAATAAATATGGAAGAAGGAAACTAGAAGTTTGGAACATTACTACTATTGATTTGGAACTTACTTGATGTTTGCGAGGATTGGTAAAACTGATTGAAATAGCGAATCCGTGATGTGAGTCATCCCCGACAGGCCCAACCCCCACAACTGGTTGCCATGCTTGCACAGAAACTTGTAGATGGCATCTTCGGACAAGTTGTCAGAACTGTCCAGGTCTAGAGCCACCTTAAAAAAATTCAATTTACATTCTTTCAGTCAGCAAATTATTATTCAGTAGAAATTAGAAATTTCGGTAGAAGGAGAAGATTGTAGAAAGTTACTTGGATGTAGGTAAAGAAGACCTCGGACCTCCAGAACAAGAAAGAAGAAACAGTTAAAGGACTGTCGAGAAGAGAATGATACTGGAAATAGATAAAGAAAGGATTCGGGTCTTCAAAAAAAAAATAGAAACACCATGGAGACCTCTATGGATGATGCTGAATTATAAGAATTGTAAATCAGAAGAAATCTGTATTACCAGGTTTCTGGGATTCCCGGCTTCCATCCAGGTCTTCAGAACCGAGTCGTTGAACCCATTGAGTTGTCCTGCGCTCAAGAAGCGGAGTCCAGGCAATCTCGTCAACATATCTTGGAGAGCTTCAGTAGATAAGTCAGTGGCGGTAATATCCAATTCTTGCAAAGAACACTTTTCCCATTCAACTTGCATCAGATACTCGCTTTGAAGATCTGAAATTGTTGCAATAAGTTGTGAAAATTGTTTCATAACATTAGTTACTTGTTCCGTTCATCAGAAGAGAATTGAGTCTGCGACTGCGTTGCATTAGGGCCTTAAGAGTGGACCCGGTGACTTTATTGCAAAAATTCACAGCTAAACATTCCAGCTGAAATCACGTTATTACCATCAATTTCGCACAATTTCCATAATTACCTGGATACAATTAGAGCTAAACGCATCAATGTGGCTGTCATCAACGAAATTGATGCCGTAAAGGTTAATGACTCTCAAATTCGGAGTCGCCGATTTCAACTTGTGAATGTTGATAACTTCATAAATTTCTTCCTCTTCTTCCTCAACCTTCTCGTAGGTTCCAATTAAATGCAAAATTTCTAAACCGTTGATAAAGTTGTAGATCTTCCTCATGAACCCTTCCATGAAGATGACCTCCGATAAACAAATGCACAAGTACTTGAGTTTGGTTGGGAAAGCTTGCAGTTCGCTGAAGTCGTGCAGTTGCATCGCAGTGGAGAAATCGAGGAGCATTTGGGTCAAATTGGGGCACTTGTTGGCCAACTCGTGGAGCACCGTATGGGTGATCAATTCAATCGGCAGCTCAATGTACCGCAGAGACGGCCCAAATCTGATGCTAATCAAGGCCAAGAGCGATTCCAACGAACCGACGTGAAGACCGGAAATTTCCGGTCTCAACGAAACGTTCTTCCACAATTTGGTGTCGTAAGCAATCACTCGCCATTTTTTGCAAACTTTGGCCATGCGACATATTTCCTTGTGACTCAAATAGCTGAAGATGTGAAGGAGTACTTTGTCCGGGAGTTTCTCAATGGTCTGAAAGTGAACGTTTGAGGTGAGTTTGGGTGTTGGTCGGTGTTTACCGTCCCGGCAAAGGGGCTTTTAGCGGCGGTCCCGTCGGTTAAGTAAACTTGGGAGGCTTCTAGAGCTAATTGCCCCCAAACATCCGGGTTCATATCCATTTTGCACGAAGGAATTCACTATTTACACCCAATTACAAGCACATTTCTATTTACGTAACGTTCCACCAATTGACGGATGCTCAAAATAACTCGGAACCGCGCTCTCCCACAAAAATGTGGCGTTTTCATCTAAATTTCGGCGGGAAGGGTTTTGTGAAATTTTTGGGCAGATTGCGGGGGTTCAAGCGGGAACACTCACCAGTTTCTTGGCCCGTCTGAAGCTGCTGTTGAGGTCGTCTCTGGTGATGGCCGTGGAGATATCGAGGGTCCCCCAGGCGTCCATTTTTTTCGGAGCGAATTAGTGGATCGAGGACTGTAGCGTGCTAGTATGGGGACATCTTATTGGTAATTGTCTTGTTCTAATGGAATTTCATGCACGAAAATAGTATGCTGCTGCTGCAGCCGGGTTTGCCAACACAGCATGATCTTGGGTTGAGATTCATTGGCAACGAACGAGGTCTTTGCGGAAAAATCGCTAATTAACGGCCAGTTGCTGCTTGGTGGAGTCCGCGGTTAATGGGGCAAAAATTTGGCGCAGAAGGGCGACACCCTCACCGCCGACCACCAGACCTAAGTATGAGCAAATTTTGATTTGTTTTGTTTTTCATTTCTTTAATTGGTTGATTGTCGGATGTTTTGGTTAACAACCTAAACCCTTTAGGTATGTTATTTTTACTTTTTCCGATAGTTCCTCGGCATTTCCAGATTTGGTAATGACAGGAAAGTTGTTAATTAGTGATGGCGATTGAAATTTTTGTAGTTTCAGCCTTCGGAAACTGGTCCGAATTTGGAAAATTTTGTTGGGGTTTTCCCTGCCAAGTGCCAAAACTGCTTCATGGTCTAGACATTTTCGTGCCCACTCGCAGCTAACAGAGCAGGCAGTAATCGGAAGTTAAAAATACACAATCATGACAGTGCGAATTTTTTTCATTGTTCCCAGTTTTCCTTGCGTTGTGTTATATTATGTTTGGATTCTTGGTCGCGCTCATATCAATGAATCACACTTCTGTATAATTTGCTAGAATTATGTAAATATGGTTGTTGTTCTTCAATTTCTTGTTTTTTTCCTCAATAATTTAAGTGGAAATTTCATTCCCCTGTAGCCATCATCTCTAGTCTATTGCAATTCCTGTTATCAGTAGATTCGAAAACAAAGGATTTGCTATTGTTTGTTTAAAAAATGTGTAATGCGCACATGCTACTGGCATGCGCAGAGGAATGAATGAAATCAGATATCCAGTTGATTCCACCACGGTTCAAACGCCCGTAACCCAGGTCAGCTGATCCCGATGCAGTTACCTTAGCAACTGACCCAGAGTCAGCTGACTCTGGGTTAACTCGAGATTGTACAAGTGACTCTTAGAAACCAGCAGAAACCTGCGTCCTCTGTCCAGCTGTTCCTGAAAACTGCCAGCTGCCATGAGGGAATTGAACAGTCATCATTGGTGGCTATGCAAATTTGCATTCAACAACATTTCACCTCAGTCAAATCGACAATGCCGTTAATAAATTATCTAAAGAACAGTAGCGGTCCTCAGTTGAAACCTTGGGGCACCCCCTGGTGAACTTCTAGTTTGAAACCGCTATATGGTAACTACAGTGGCTCTTGCATCCAAAGTAGGTGGACAGTAGATGCCCAAGGCAACCAATTAGCACAAAACAACCAATGGAAGGTTAACCAAACACTTTGGCAAATTGGGTGTGCATGGGGCAAGGCTTCCGTGATCCAGCAGCACGTTAGACCTGTTGACCCAAAATTGTGGTGCCAATTGCCCATGTGCGATAATTGTGTTGAGTGGGTGTAGGTGTCAAGGGGCTCAATTCAAAAAAATGTGCCGACTGATGACTATTTTCTTTTAGAATGGCTGCTGGCCCGATCGATGGCTCGTTTGCGTCCGACCGTGGTGGAATCGCCTGGTTTTCGCTTGTTGGAGGGGACTGCCCATGCTCATTCCTTCATCAGACAGACGTTTTGTGCGTTTGGTAAATAGAAGTTTGTTGTCGCCCAAGTGAAGCATGTGAAAGTGAAAATGCTGGGAATGCAACACTAGCCGATTATCTCGACAATCTCAACAGTTTTGATTATTTGCCCGGCTCAATCTCAGCGCAGGTTAGTCGGCAAAATCAGTCCAATTGTGTCCGGTCGCGTGTGCGTGCTTTACTTTTAGCCCTCCATCTATAATCCGGCGGTGTTCGTGTAGATGTTTACGTTGTGTTAAGAGACCTTCCAATAATGACAGTGGCGACCGATATCCTGGAGACCTTCAGCGGCCCGAACGGCACTCTTCTCGATCTCAACTATAACATGATGGTGCTGGAATTGGTACCTAGATGGGTACAAACACTGGAATACATACCCTGGTTGTGGGCCATGATTGGTTCTATCCTTGTTGGACTCAGCGGCGTGCTACCCCTCCTTGTCATACCCATGGATCAAACGGATAACCTCAAACAGGGAGGTTAGCGCAATTTCCCAGTTTTTTAAAATTATTTATTCAATGATTAATCACTGTTGAATAATTCAGGGAAGCTGGGGATTTATGGCGTAGCGGACGCGGAATGTCAACGACTCGATGATTGGTTTAAAGAGATAATTTTGTTGAGCTGCACGCATCCAGCATTCTTTGTTTGTGTTGCGCTAGGAAGACCTTGAAAGTTACCAACGCAACAATAATTATGGTACAAGTTTGGAATTCATGAATTTCGTAGAAAAAATTGTAAACTCTTAGTAAAAAATACCTAATGTAGTTATGTAGATAGGTAAAATGATGATCACTAAGAACAAGAACATTAAAACGTGCGGGTGCTTCATCCTGTTGATAAATCGAAAAGTTGTCCCTGGATCCTCCTTTTGATATGATGTTGGAAACGCCGGATTGGATTTTTTTTCAGATGCTTCTGTCATCTTCCGTGCTTCAATAAAAATTGATTTAAAATTTTTATTGCACCTTTCAACTTTGCTTGTTACAGAGAGAAGCAAAATTCTCCTCTTGTTTAAACTCGCAGGTTTAAAGTTATTTTTCTATTGTCCAATTTACCTCTGCGGACGTCCCACAAGATGCTACACTTTTACGACGTTTGAGCTTTTTTTTAACGTTGACATGAGAAACTTTTTCACGTCCGCAGCTCTCCAAACAAACAGGAATTTGACTAAAGTTGCAACTCTATCAAAGGAATCTAACCAATATGTAGTCTTTCTGGACCTGCGCCCAACGTAAGAGCGAGGCGTGAGAAATATTTCTTCATTTTTTTGAATGCTTCTCTTCATTATAACATAACCAGTTTTTTTGACATCACAATGTATAGATGAAACCTTTTTAGCTCCATTGTCATTGCAGGTAGTAGAAGAAAACCTTCAATTTTGTTTCCAACAATCGGAATTTAATAGCCGTGAGTGATATGAGGAGAATAATAATACGAGATGATAACTAAATATTTGGCGTAGACAGCAATAAAACTAAGTGCATTGATGCATTATTTATGTATGTAATAAGATAATAACTGTGCAAATAAATAAATTTATGAGTCTTTGCTCAGTTGCATAGAGGTACCAATCAATTGGTTGCCACATCATAATAAACTTCTATGACATGATCTAGTTATTAATCTTTAATTTCACTTTTCCAATTATTGAGTATTGTACGAGTAACCACTGATAGTTTAGTATAAAATTTATAACTTATTAGGTTAACTTTTTTTACTAAAGTAATTACAAAACTTTACCATTATTATTTCTCCATGAGTTGTCTGTGAGTCACAAAAATTTATTTTTGTATAGTTTGAGTCCACAATATAATGTAAGAGGTCCGAACCGATATTGTTCTTTTATGAAATAAATTTATTTTATTTAGTCAACGGCTTCAATCTAGTCATTCACTGTTTTCGGTAAAACTGGTTGCCGCCAAATTTACGAGCGGCCTTTGCCAAACTGCATTTTCCTGTTTGTTAGTTATTAATGATTGTTTGTTTACATCTTTGGTCACCGTGAAATGCGATTTGACCCTCAAAATTCAATGGTCGCATAAATTGCTAAACTTTTACATAAATATTGCCAAAATTCAAGGTCTTCGCTACCACACGTGTGACGGTCCAAAGAAATTTCTTGTGGAAACAATTATTGTAATGTTGATCATAGTCAAAAATCGCTTCGATACTGACATCGATGAATTTCAACACTTGCTGTAATTATTGTTATGAAGTGGAGAACTATTAGCGAAAATCGTTACAACAATTTTCTTGTCACTAAGCACCTATCAGTATTTCGTCGATATCGTAACAGTCAATTGACCTTCGTTATGTAATTTTTCTTGGTAATTTTTCAAGTTATTTAGCAATAGCGCCACGGTCGGCTACCCATCTTTTACGTAAAAACGGCAATTTGTTAGAAAGGCGTAAAATTGATTTTCAACCGGAAAGAAATGGATTTTCCACCACTTGCAAAGATGGATCATAATTTCCGGTTGAGCGTTTCCGTCGTTTTCTGTCATTTGCGCCTCTCCCAACTAATCATCTCAGGACAGGCTAAAATATTGCGAAAATAACTTTTGATCGACCAACAAATTTTTGAACACCGTTCCAAAAACCAAAAATTTAGATGCTTCTTTTTTAACTTTTTTCCTCTTAGTTCGTAGCGGTTTAAGAACAAAAATTGTTGCTGTTTGAGTGAGATACTTAAAATTGACGAAATTTGTTTAACGTAGTCATTAGTAGTAAATCAAGTTCATCATCCCTTCGACCATTAATCTCAGTTCCGATCGGATAATTGCTTGTGTTAATTGAACTGTCCTACAAGGCCCCGCCTCATGGTAAATAGACATAATCTCGGCACGTACCGTGATTAGATTAAAATTTCCAATTGTTGCCACTCCAGTTACGTAACCGTGGATCGCTGATTACCGAATCTTCGATGGAGACTTTTACCCAAAAGTTGCGTTTTTTTTTTGGAAGCTCTGTTTGTCGCTTGCAAATACTGCAACAAGACACTCAACAAACGTCAATATTTACCGAACGAACAAAGACATTATCAAGCAAATATTTGCAATCGTTTCCACAAACTTTTTTTTCCAACATTAACCAGATCGAAATTATTGCAACGCCAATGCGGCGCAATTGCGATGGCGGAAAAACCCGCATGTTTAACTGTACTGCGAAAATTACTCATTAATAGATTCTTGGCAATCAAGTTCCATGTGCGACGTGCCGGCACGTGCGCTTCACAATAGATCACCAAGCAAGCGCCATTGAATTCAAAATCTACCAATAGTTGGAAAATTTCACCTTTTAAATTCTTCTGATCGAAATCTTCAAAAGAAATTTATTTGATGCTTATGCTGTCTTCAAGGGCCGCAGGCGATTGAAATAGTGCTAAAGAAACTGTATTTGGACCCACTGGATATCAATTTATAGAGATAAAAAGTTTTGTAAACCCTTTAGAGATGGCGTCTTTGGTGAGATAGTCTTGCAAGTAGGTGCAGCTTTTTGTGCCCCTTTACTTCAGTTTTTTTAATGTTTTGGTTGTAACGAACTTCCCAGCAGGTACGCCACTGTTTTTAGTGCGTTGCAGAACCGTCCATTTATATGCTGAAAGTTCTAGAGAAACGCGACCAGAGCGCAATTTGTTTACTGCAGATGAATAATCGGCCATAATTAAGTACATATTGGCATTATCAGCTTTGCCATTAGTTGCATCTGGGTCTTGGGTCAGTCAGATACTACATATCAATTTAGATAATACTTTCACCCTTAACTGTTGTTAGAGTCGATTTTCGGGAGGCGTCAGAATAGAGGAAGTTTTAGCGAAAGCACCAAAACTGCTCTATCCTCTAATATCTAAAGTAATTTTTTTAATGAAGTATGGTATTTTTGCTGTTGATATCAACTCGACTCTAGTGGCTGCTAATGGAGTAAATGTGCTTTTTAGATCAGATTTGCCAAAGTTAACATGTTTTCTGTTTTCAGCTAGCGCAAATAAACTGAAGACGCTCCTCAGTTTCGCTGTCGGTGGACTACTGGGTGATGTTTTCCTCCATTCGCTTCCCGAAATATGGGCAAACGACGCGGCCACTAACGGTAAATATTAATATAGGTCAATAGAAGACACAATAAATAATTGCTTCAATCCTTGAACAATCCGCGGTCGCTCGATTAGCTGTTGATGCCATTGTGACCCCATAAACCGTTTAGAATCGGCCGATACGGCAAATCACGCGACCAAAATTACCCACTTAACTCCATTTCCTGGACGTTCAGATAATAAATCAGGGCGAAAGTCGTACATCTCCGCTGTAATTGCACAATTGGTGATGAAACTACCATTAACAGGACCCGCCTTCTGGTCGTAATCCAATAAAACCTTTACCAGCAACTTGATCAAAGTAATTCGGAACTGGTGGCGTTGTCTGGTAATTTGGCAATTTCCAGGTGGCCTTCCGACCAAAACCACGGGCCTCCTGATCCTGTCAGGACTTATAGTGTTCGTGGTTGCCGAAAAGTCATTCTCTGTGATAGAAAAATTAAGTCCGAACGTTCCATCGGAGAACAACAACGTCAAACATGCGGACAACAACAACAAGAAACATGTAAGAACAATTACCCGGACAACGCTAAAACCGCTAATGAATCTAATTTGCAGATAACGGGCTATTTGAATTTGTTGGCCAACACAATAGACAACTTCACGCATGGACTGTCGTTGGGTGGCGCTTTTCTGGTATCCCTGCGATTGGGACTTTTAACAACATTCGCCATTTTGGTGCACGAAATCCCCCATGAAGTCGGCGATTTCGCAATTTTGCTCAAATCCGGATTTAGTCGGTGGGACGCCGCGTGGTTCCAGCTGCTGACGGCCGGAGGCGGGATGATCGGGTCATTTTTTGCCATCATGTGCAGCGGGGCCTCCAACACCGTCGGTAACATTCAACGTTTTACTATTTAAATTGCCGGAAATTAACGTTTTTTTGTTGTTGTTGCAGAAGCCAAAACGTCCTGGATCTTGCCGTTTACCGCTGGAACTTTCTTGCATATAGCTTTAGTAACAGTTCTTCCCGATCTATTGAAGGAAGAAGATCCGAAGGAGTCGCTGAAACAAGTCGCGGCGTTAATTGTAGGAATTCTTGTGATGGCGGTCGTGACGACCGTGTTTGAGTAACGTTGTAGATACGTGTAGATACTCACAATTGCCATAATTTCGTTGTTTTTTTTTTTCTTGTTATATAGTAAGTACAGTATTTTAGTTGTAATAATTTTAATGTAGTGTTTGTAGAGTAAGTTTTTTCAACTATGGGGCGGCGACTAATGTTTTCATTCTTGGTACCTTGCATATAAATATTTTTGTGATATTAACGTTTTCAATTGAACAATATATTTTATTACGTAGTACTTAAAGTGCTCTTAGGTATTTTATATCAAATTCACAGAGACTATGATGATATATTGTAAATATAGAGCAAGAACTAGAACGTGATTATTTATAAACGACATTTGACCCCAAATCCGATGCTCCGTCAAACTAAGTCTCAACAAATATTTGTTTATTCTCGAAGGTGATAACGCCACAACCCAAACACCGAATTATTTCAGGAATTCTGGACGACCAAATAGCAATTATTGTCTGATGCGTAGAACAAATTGTAGATAACCTAAATTTTAAGGAAAATTTTGTATAATGGTATAAATGTACGATTTCTTTACATTGAGTATTAATTAATAACAATTAATATTTTTAAACGTATCACTGTTTCTATGATACACAATAACTTGTTTCGAGTAAAGATATTCGCAAATTACTTAGTACATAGCAATATTGTAGTCTAAAGGCCATTTTTGTGCGCTATTGAAAAATTTGCTTATACAGGGTGGGGCAATAGTGCGTCCGACTTCGATAGCTCGAGTTCTATGATGTAGAAATTTGATTTAAAAACACAGATAAACTAGAGAAAGAAGTCTATAACCGGAAATTATTTTTGAACATACAGGGTGAGCCAAGACAATTATACAGGGACAGGTGACATTTTTTTAAATGGAATGTGGTGTGTAAAAGAAGATTTTTCAGACCCTTTTTCTAGACTCTTTTCAATCCAATATTATTGCTGACTATTTCCAAACCACTTGGATGTAGCAATTTTTTTTGTTCAAATAATGGCATTTGCAGATGCATGTTAGAAAAATCACTAGTCACAATTATGAGTTCTAAGAAAAAAATTATGTAAAGACTAGTTAGCAAACATCTATGGAATGTCCTTAATCTATTTTAACTTTTGAAAAATTATACAGGGTGGCTAAATTTTACTTTTCAATTTAGAACTTTTTGAATTTAATTTTCTCCATGTTTTTAAATAGAACACGCTGTATATTTCTTAACAATATGATGTAAAAACAAACATTTTTTGTATGCACACTCCTATGGCTATTTGTAACCATTTTCGAAATATTGCTAAATAATTACAAAATTCAAGAATAATCCTAAAAAATTAGATCGTTTTCCAAATAACTTACAAAAAACTTTAAATGTTTCAAAATTGACACAAAAATGACAACTGACGACAGGTAACTGCGATAAATGTGTATTTCTTGTCGGATAACACAAAATTTAAAAAATGATCAAGATACAAACATAAAGTGAACTTACTAAAAACACTTATACTGTTTTCATAAACAAAACCTCTGGAGCACTTATTACAATTTTATCTGTCAAGTAATTTGAAAAACAATTAATTTTTTAGGATTATTCTTGAATTTTGTAATTATTGGCCGATAAATCGAAAATGGTTACAAATAGCCATAAAATGTACATACAAAAAATGTTTGTTTTTAGTTTCTACATCATATCGTTAAAAAATATACAGAATGTTTCATTTGAAAAAATGGAGAAAATTAAATTCAAAAAGTTCTAAATTGAAAAATTAAATCTAGCCACCTTGTATAATTTTGAAAAAGGTAAAACGATTCAAAGACATTCTACAGATGTTTCCTAACTAGTTTTTACATATTTTTTTCTTAGAACTAATAATTGTGACTGTAGTGATTTTTTTAACATGCATCTGCAGATGTCATTATTTGAACAAAAAAATCGCTACATCCAAGTGGTTTGGAAATAGTCGGCAATAATATTGGATTGAAAAGAGTTTAGGAAAAGGCTCCGAAAAATCTTTTTTTACACACCACATTCCATTTAAAAAAATGTTACTTGCCCCTGTATAATTGTCTTGGCTCACCCTGTATGTTCAAAAATAATTTCTGGTTATAGACTTCTTTCTCTAGTTTATTTGTGTATTTAAATCAAATTTCTACCTGTCATAGAACTAGAGCTATCGAAGTCGGACGCACCATTGCCCCACCTTGTATAACTTATTCACGAGCCGTTAATTAACCTTTGATTTTAAATTAGGAAGCACTAAGGTTAAAATAAAATTATTGCTGTCATAATTTTGAAATTTTAACACTTTGAACTTTGAATGGTGAGGTATGGTCATTTTAAAGGTGTGAATCTTGGTAATTGAGGATTGACGCAATTTCCGGTCAAATTGAAAGCCAAGAGCAATAGTAAACCAAGAACGTGCTCTTAAGTTGGTCCGCAGCATCTTGAAACAAATGAGCTACATATAAAAAAACAGATGAAAGTCGCTAGAAACATTTGAATCCGAATGTGGTTCGCTTTTTGGTCGTAGGTGGCCGGTCGATGGCATGGCCGTCGTCGCGTCGGCAAAGCAGATACCTGCGCAGTTGTCATGAAATGGACGAAGTGGGAAGGTGATGAAGATTTGTCAAAATAGCAATATTTTGACGCTTTGTAAAATTAGCAATTGATCTGGCATCTGGCGCATCGATTATCATACAAATGGTATCTAAATTGTTGTTTGTTACCCGCCCAACACCTAACACAAGTCACTGTGCCTTCGTCACAGAAACATTAATCTGACCCTGTTGTCGCAAGGTGAGAGAGAGAAATCGTTTGTTGCTCCCGTTCCCGAATTGTTTACACGTCCAATGTTGTTGCCCTAACCGAAAACCTTCGCCACACCGCGATATCGCCTCTCTTCTTTGTTTAGCGCCGGTAATTTTAGAACTGACATTGGCATTGCAACAAGGCAAATTCCCGTTCCCAGCCAGGAAGTAATCCCCCCGTTTTCTTCCAGGTAACCATCCACGCTATGGCCCCGTTCGGATCACTCATCTAACCGAGCCCCGGACAATCACCACAAATATGATAAATTCATGACATAAATCGCCGCACGAATCCGCCTGTTTACTCAACTCAGGTCAGTCAAATCATTCGAAAATGAGCGAGAACGATGCGAAATGGTCGTGTGAGTATTGCACCTACGAAAACTTCCCGTCATCGATTAAATGTACGATGTGTCGCGGACCTCGACCGTTCGTCGCCGAAGACATCTACCGGTTACACGGCAGCGACGAGAAACTCACCAACGCCTCGGCGGGGCCCTGCGACAACAAAAACAAACGGAAATGGACCTGCAACAATTGTATGCATTCAAACCCGTCACGTGAACAAGTCTGTCAGCAGTGCGGAACGTCACAATCCGTCACCGCCAACAACCTACACGAACACGTGCAGCCCTTGAGGATCTCCTCGCAGCATTCCGATCTGGCCCAGAGCCTGTCAAGGTCCAGGAACAACAGCCCCCCCACCATCACGAATTTGGAAAACAGCAGAAGGACGCAGGGGAAGTGGATATGTGTTGTAAGTATCAGGAAAATTAACGTAATGAAGGGTTTCATCAACCAACAAAAAATAAAAGAAAGTTTCTCGCTTTGGTGTAAAGTTTTTGCTGTAAAAGTGTGTCGTCCTGAAGTTGGAAATGTTCCAAAAGATACATTTGCCGCTTTAGGGATGTTGCAAGGGTTATTTATAGATTGTTCAGAGAGAATCAATATTGGCAGTTGCCAGTATCGCGTCAGATGCCTTGATTTTGTCTTTTACAATCATTGTTTCACGTCCAGTTGCCCAAAGTTGATTGGCAGTTTATGGTTTGACTTGGGTTGCACGACGATAATTGGCTGTTTGTGGCGGTTGGTGTTGAGGTTTTGCTTTCTCTTCCAGTTATGTACTTACGAGAACTGGCCCAAGTCGAAGGCGTGCGCCATGTGCGGGGCCGTGACCGCCCCGACTCCCCGCTCTCAAGCCTCCAGTCTCATCGTTCCCTCCCCCGATCGCGACAACGAAGCAGAAAATAACCGCGACGACCGTTACCGAACCAGCCCCAACATCCTCGATTCAGCTCAAACCCCCAATAATTGCGAGAACGAACGCAAAATCCGTCATTCGCGCCGCAACGCGGACTGGAACTGGTTGAACGCCTGCATAGGTGTGATCGAGGGTGACCCCAACCCCGTCGAGGCTTATCTGGCGTCGGGGGGTAATCCGGCTCGCACCTTGACAGCGTCCGAAGTTGCAATATTGAATCGAAGTTCCGCTTTCGACGTAGGCCACACTTTAGTACATTTAGCTATAAGGTTTCAACGGGAAGATTTGTTGGCCGTTTTGTTGTCGCAAATCGAGGGTTCGGGATCGGGGGTGAAACGGGTGCCGAGTTATGTCGCCCCGGATTTGGCAGCTGATATTCGAAGACATTTCGCTTCGACTTTGAGACAGAGAAAGGGGAATTTTCCGTGCAATTTCGTCACGGACTTTCCCACTTTCGCTTTGCCGGCCGAGATCGAAGAGTTGCCTGGTTCGGTGCAGGAACAGTTGTTCAACGAATTGCTCGATAAAGATGCGCAATGTCAACTGGAAGGCGATCCGGCCGTGATCAACTGGTCTTTGGAGTTGACCGTGAGATTGGGCTCGAGGTTGTACGCGCTGTGGAACCGATCGGCGGGGGATTGCTTGTTGGATTCCGTCATGCAAGCCACTTGGGGGGTGTTCGACAGAGATAACATGTTGAGGAGGGCCTTGGCCGAGAGCTTAACCCAAAGTGGGCACATGTGAGTTAAGTTGTTGCGGAACAAAAATTTTGAAACTAATTTTTTTTTTGGCAATTTCCCAGGTTTTACCCCCGTTGGAAAGAGTACGAAGCTAGTCAAGCCTCTTTTCTGCAGTATTCCCTCGATGAGGCCCAATGGGAGGAAGACTGGACGAGTCTCTTAACGTTGGCGAGCCAACCGGGCACTAGTCTAGAACAGTTACACGTTTTCGCTTTAGCTCACGTCCTACGCCGCCCTGTTATCGTATACGGTGTCAAGTACGTCAAGAGTTTCCGAGGGGAAGCCCTGGGGTACGCCCGCTTTGAAGGTTTCTAACGTTCACCAATAGAGGTCGCATCGATCTAAAATTGACCGTTTCAGGTGTATATTTGCCACTTTTGTGGGAACAAAGTTTCTGCGTTCGGACTCCCATAGCTTTAGGTTACACGCGCGGTCACTTTTCCGCTTTAGTACCGCTGGAACCTTACAGTAGACTGGATTCGCGACTTGCCACGCAACACAGCAACATCGGCGCCGACCAACTTCAAAGCACTTTCCTGCCTCTCATGGACCGCGACCGGAAGCTGCTTCCCATACACTTTCTCACAGAATCCGAGGTAAGGCGGAAATTACGCGAAAATCAACCGATAAAATCTGACCCAAAAAGTCCAAAATTTTTCTAAACAATTTGCGGAACTTCTACAGCGCCCTCTGTACAATTTCTAACGTTACCACTTCATATTTTGAAAATTTTAATAAAACGAAGTCGAAGTGGTGGGATTGAGTCAAAGTTGTGGTGCAAATGTTTCGATATTTATTTAACGAGTAGAAATTAGTTGGGATGGATGGGTTGTCGTGGATACTGATTGATGGGGTTGTGGTAGTTGGGCCGCGAGGAGACGATCCTGCGTCAGTGGCTGGACGTGTGCGAGACGGAGGGCGGGATTCTGGTGGCGCAGCAGTTGCTCCACAAGCGCCCTCTGTTGGTGGCTCAGATGGTCGAGGAGTGGTTAAACCACTACAGGCGGCTGATGTAAGTACGTGCATTTTTCGATCGTCGCTTGCTTTACGTAGTGATGATGTGTGGGGATTTCAGTCAGATGACGTCGGCGCCGTTCGCCCGCCCCGTCCCCATCCAGGATTACCTGAGCGAAGGCGACACCGATGACGAATAGCGCAGGTCAAAGGTCGCGTCTTAATGTGCCGCGAACTGTAGTGATGAATTAGTACCTAATTAATTACACGACGGTGACTATAGCTAATAAATAATAGTTTAGGATCTTTCATTGGGCGGATTGCACTGTGCATTTGGTTTCCGTGTAAATGGCGAAATTTCGCAGGTGTTTTGCCGCTTCAACTTCCTCTTGCCTATGCAGACATGTTTGTATAGATTTGTGGGTAGGATATATTTATTTTTATAGATGGCTGAAGTACAAACTGCAAAATTCTTTATTTATTTCATTATTACTGCCGGAAATCGGATATTCTTTTCTGGTGCTGTGCGGAATTGTGATGCTTTCGAAACAGTTGATTGGGAGTCGTTGTTTTGTTGGGATGTTGATATATTTTCTTGTTGTGCTGTGGAAACTTCAAATCGAAAAAGCAACTTGTGCGGTTTTGCAGAACACAAATCTAAAAAGTAAACTTATTACGACAAGTCAAATTACTTATAACTTTTTATTAGATAGAAATTTCCGAAATAGATCCTGAATTTGTGAAATACTTACGAAATTTATTATATATTGCATTGTTAACACACTGTTATTAAAAGGATATAATATTATAAAAATAGAGAATAAATTGTTTCAAATTATTGCGTAACAACGGGATTTTCTCTTGCCCCTTTCAGTAAAACACGCATTATTTACTCACAGTTTTTAATTAAACTTCTTAAAAATACATAGGAATTGCCTTAAATATTTCCCTATCCTTTGAACCGATCCATTCGGCTCAAAGAAGAAGAAATATCAACTTTAAGCGTCTCATACCCTAACTTAACTAACTAGTATCTTAACTTAAGTACAGTTCTGCAACGAAATATCTGAAGGAGTTCCGCGCAACTCGTTGTTCATCGTCTTGAGCAACGGGTGCTTTCCACAGCCACATTTGTTCCTGAAATCGTCCAAATCCAGCGCCCAAATCATGCCACCTCCCAACCGCAGATCCTTGATCAACTGAGATTTTCTCCTAATGTCCGCGATGTCATCGTAAGACACCCATTGACTGCCCATGTAAGCGTAAGGTCCTATCCTGCCTTGAGGATCCCGGGTCACCGTCCAACTTTTATGCTTAACTCTTTCACAAATCTAAAAACCTTCAATCAACAACCGGAACGATAAGTTTCCGAATTTTACCTCGTAGAAAGCCAAGAAACCGCCAGCACGCGTAAACTCTCCAGCTTCGCCCGGGCCGTAAGATTTGGCGTTCAACCCTCTATCCCCGGCGTCCGCCAAACTGAAACTTTGACCGTACAGCGGCATTCCCATGATGATTTTCGAAGGTTCGGCGCCTTTCTCGATCCAATAGTTCAAGGAGAAGTTCTAAAATTTAATTGTGACAAACAATTTTTTTTTATTATTGCGTAACTTACGGCGTTGAAGTAATCGTAAGCGTCGCCTGGATAATAGTAGAGCGGAGCCACGTGACCGGTTTGCTTGTCCCAATGACCGTGGAAGTCGTAGGTCATAACCGCGATCCAATCGAAGTACCTACTCAGAGTCGGAACGTCGTATCCGGCATCTATGACCGCTTTACTTGGGGACACCGCCGAAGACAGGAGGAGACCTTTAGGTTTGAAAGCAGCACTCAGTTCGCGGACTAAAGCGGCGAAACCTTCCTTGTCGGAATCCGGGCCTTTGTTGCAATCAACCTGCCAACATTTCGGGTATTCCCAATCCAAATCGAGACCGTCGAATCCCCATTTGTCGATGAATTCGACGATGTGAGCTATGAATCGAGCTCTTGCGCCCGGATCGTTGACCAAACGCGAGTATTTGTCGCCCAACGAATCGTTCCATCCTCCGATCGCTATCAAAACTTTGATACCCTTGGACTTGTAAGCGATCACTTTCGTGTAAAACTCTACAAGAAATTTATTAGGAAACAAAAATTGTTGAAATTCGTGATTTTACCGTTGTCGATGTCGGCCCACGAGTCGTGGGGTTTTATCGTTAGAGTGGTGGAGTCCAAAACCGCAAAACCGTAATTGATGTGGGTGCACAGATCGGCGTCGATGTCGCTAGGTAAATATTTTCCATCGCCTTGTCTACAATTGAAGTTCGTTAATTTTCGGGGGGAGTTGGCAAAATTTTTGACTCACCTGTACCAAGCCCAGTTGGTGAAGTAACAAACAACTTTGTACCCGTTGGGATCTATGCTGGTGCCTCCAGTTGGTCTTGAAGGTTTCTTGGTGGTTACTACAGCAGGAGGTGCTTGAGTCCAAGGCGCCGGTGTCGTGGTAGGTTTCGCTGTGGTGCTGGCGTCGGGATGACATTCGGTATTTTCGGGCCAGTCGCAGTGATCTTTGTTCCAGTATAAACCAGCTGGACATACTTGCAGTTGTAGTTGGCCCTGGTTGCACAACCAATATTGGTTGCAGTTGTCCTTGTCGGCGACAAAGAGGCGGCCTTGACAAGGCATATGGTCAGTGGGCAACATTATTTCTGGTTCTAGAGGTTCGAATGGCGCCATCGTTGTGGTGGTAGTGGTGGTGGTTGGTACTCCCGGTTTCTTTGTCGGTTTCGGGGGAGTTTTGCCCAAAATGCAGTTAGGATCCGGCTTGGAGTAGCCACGCAACACTCTGTTGATGGTTCTCAAAAGTGGGTATTCTTCACAGCCGCAAAGATTTTTGAAATCGTCCAGATCTAAAGCCCAAATCATGCCGCCACCGAGTCCCATTGCTTTAATAAATTCGGACTTGTGTCGTATCATTCCTATGTCGTCGAAAGATACCCATTGGTCTCTTTGGTAGGCGTAAGGTCCAATGCGGCCCTTTCGGTCCCTAACCACCGTCCACCCTTTGTTGATGATACTGGTACAGATCTACAAAATTGTTGATTGATCATTATTGAAGTTGGTTTTGACAATGGTTGTTACCTCGTAGTACGACAAGAAGCCTCTGGCTCGCGTTTCTTCTCCTGCTTCGCCACCGCCATAAGTCGCAGCGTTCAGCCCGTTTTGGTTGTTGTCGGCTAACGAGAAGGATTGACCGTACATCGGCATGCCCATCACCAACTTTTTGCGGTCGGCCCCTTGCTCAATCCAGTAGTGGATGGTAGAGTTCTGAAATTTTTATATGGATCATCATCATTATGTCCAAGCTACTAGTCATAATAACTCCAGAAGAAACCGTGCGACTCTGTCACCTACCCAGAGGGTAGGATTCGCGTTCCTTTGAAGACCTACCGTGTTGAAGGTGGCATCAACATCCTCCGGATGGGCGTACATGGGGGCGACGTGGCCGGTGATTTTGTCCCATTGTCCGTGGTAGTCGTAGCACATGACGGCGATCCAGTCCAGGTTTTGGGACAAAGCCGGGACGTCGTAGCCGGCGTCGATGACCCTGCGACTTGGAGAGACGGCAGCTGATAGCAACCAATTCTTTGTGTCGAAGGCCTCGCGAAGTTCCTTAACGAAATCGGCGAAGGCCGATTTGTCCGATGCCGGACCCTTGTTGCAATCGACCTGCCAACATTTCGGGTATTCCCAGTCGAGATCCAAACCGTCAAAACCGTTGGTTTCGATGAAATCGACGACGTGACGAACGAAACGGCGTCGAGCTGAAGGATTGTTGACCAACTTCGAGTACTTGTCACCTGCTGAATCGTTCCAACCCCCAATTGCGATCAAAACTTTGATACCCTTGGCTTTGTAAGCTGTCACTTTTTCGTAGAACTCTGCAAAATTTTTGTTATCAATCTCCTTAAAGTTGAGAGGGAGGACTTACTGTTGTCGAAATCGGCCCAACTGTCGTGAGGTTTAATGATGAGCTGATCGCCGTTGAGGACCGCGAATCCGTAAACTATGTGGGTGCACAAATCTGGATCTATGTCGGAGGGTAGATATTTGCCTACTCCCTGTCGGTACCAAGCCCAATTCGTGAAGTAACAAACCACTTTGAATTGGGAATTGGGGTCGATTAAAGCGGGTTGAGTAGTGGCTTGAGTCGGCAGCGGTGTTAACGACGAAGATTCAATATGTGGTGGTAAATCGGGAGTTTCAGCTTCTACCGGTTGCGGGCCCTCGGGCTCTATAGTGTCAATGGGTGACAATGGTTCTTGTTGTCCCGTTCCAGGGGCTGCCAAAACGTTCCTAATGGTAGTTAACAGGGGATGTCGACCTTCTCCGCATCTACAACAAAAAGTTACTACGGAAAATTATTTTCCACAAAACTGACCTATCCTTAAAATCATCAAGGTCAAGAGCCCAAATCATGCCTCCTCCCAGGTCCATCTTGCGAATGTATTCCGATTTAAGTCTGATCATTTCTTTGTCGTCAAACGAGACCCATTGGTTGCCTCTGTACGCGTAAGGTCCCAATCTTCTCTTGGGGTCTTTAACGACAGTCCACCCCTTATTTTTGATGTTGTCGCAGATTTCGTAGTACGCCAAGAAACCCGCAGCCCTTGTATAATCGCCCGCTTCGCCAGGACCCGGCGCTTGAGCATTGAGACCATTATTGCTTTCCTTCTCCAAACGGAACGACTGTCCATAAAGTGGCATTCCCATCACGATGTTCCTCCTCGGCACTCCCTCGGAGATCCAGTAATTTATGGAGAAATTCTGCAAAATTTTAACTTGACCACAACTAACTTTTCTTGGAGTATGGTGCGCCGCCATTTTTTGGTCTACACCAGTACCCCTACTTAAAACTACACCCTCTACCCTTGGTTGTTGAATTTTGGTATTGCCTCGGAGTGAAAAAGTCTTTGAGTCGACTGCTGGCAAGTGCACTCCCGAGCCAGAAGGACGTCCAGCTCCACCAAAGTTCAACAGTACCTTTCACATTCATCCATTTTAATCGATTAAAACGTGGGGTAGTTTTTGGTTAAACTCTTGCCCCCTTGACACAACAACTTACAGCATTGTAGAAGGCTACTTCGTCGTCTGGATGATAGTATAGCGGCGCGACGTGTCCCGTTTGCTTGTCCCATTGTCCGTGGAAGTCGTAGGTCATAACGGCGACCCAATCGAGATTTCTGGCTAAAGCCGGGACGTCGTAGCCGGCATCAATGACGGTTTTGCTTGGAGAAACCGCCGCCGACAACAAGTAGCCTTTGGGTCTGAAGGCTTGCTTGATTTCTGTGACGAAAGCGGCGAACGCTTGCTTGTCCGAATCGGGACCTTTATCGCAATCAACCTGCCAACACTTGGGATATTCCCAGTCCAAATCCAAACCGTCGAAATCGTAACGGGCCAAAAATTCCATGACGTGTTTGATGAATCGCGCCCTAGAAGCCGGGTTATTGACCAACCTCGAGTACTTGTCACCTTGAGAATCGTTCCAACCACCAATGGCCAGAGACACTTTGATACCTTTAGCTTTATACGATACGACTCGTTCGTAGAATCCTGAAAGTTTAATTTAATCTCGTGTTGTTGTCGTGACTATTCTAGTTACTGTTATCGAAATCTGCCCAGGAGTCGTGCGCTTTGATGATTAAATTTTCGTAGTCCAAAACTGCAAAGCCGTAGACTATGTGAGTGCAGAGATCCGGGTCGATGTCTTCCGGAAGGTATTTGCCGATCCCTTTCCTGTACCACGCCCAATTGGTGAAGTAACAAACGATTTTGAAGTAACCCGATTGGGGTTTAAGTGGTTCAGGAAGGGGTGGTTTGGGGGAAGTTGGGGGAATTGTGGGTCTCCAATCTGGATAGTCAGTGGTGGATGGCGGCTTCCATTCAGTACTGGTTGGTACCGTTGATGGATACAGTGGAGGTTTTGTCGGTTTCGGCGTTTGAGGGGGTTGAGCTGTTGTTGCTATATCGACCGGGTTCACCTGACTCGAACCATCGCACTTGGCTGACGCCGGCCAATCACACAATTTTCCATCCTGCGGAAGTTCCTACTGTAATAAAGGAGATTCTCCCCAAAAAATACTTACGTTATTCCAATGCAAGCCAGGGGCGCACTGGAAGACTTCGTACTTGTCCCACAAACAATGCAAGTATTGGGTGCAGTCGCCTGGGTAAGGCGCGAAAGCGCCATCAGTACACGCCGAGTACGGTTCTGGCATCAATTCTGAAAAATAAGCAAGTAACGGGGGTAACAATAACCCTAGAACCTCACCATTGCTAAATCGCAGCTGAAGAGTGTACCTTTGCGCCAAATCTTTTCGCCCTGTGCAAGTCACTTTGTATTTCCAATCACACATCTCATGTTCGACGTTCCAGGACAGACCCGGGGCACATGACTGCGAGATAAACTGCCCGTTGGCGCAAACATAATAACTAGTACAATGCTCGTGAGGGTAGTAATGACCGTTCTCGCATTTCTCTTCCGTCAGATGCGGGGGTTTAGTGGTCGGAGCCCTAGTAGTAGTCCTCGGGGTAGTAGTTCCTTGGGTAGTGTACAACGGCGTCGTTTTAGTTTGCCATTGCGTTGTTGTCGTCTTTGTCTGCCATTGGCTCGTGGTCGGATGATTAACAGTCGTCGTTTGGAAAGCTGGAATAGTAGAATCGGGGTGACGTCACGATTATAGGTTCTGACGTCAATTTGGAGGTGGTTTTACTCACGCTTATTCTCCGTGCACTTGGCTTGACTGGGCCAATCGCAGATGCTCCTCTCCTTGTTCCAGTGCAGTCCTCCAGCGCAATACTGCTTGCGCAGTTCTCCGAGAACGCAGCGATAGTAAGCGTTGCAGTTTTGTGGATCTGGAAGGTACTGTCCCGGTTCGCAGGGTTGGCTCGGCTTATCGACTTCCGGCATCACCACGGCCGGGGGTGGTATGGTGGTGCTTTGTTGCCAAGACTCCGTTGTAGTTGTCGGTTTCCGCGTTGTCGTAGTTCTCCTCGTCGTGGTTCTCGTCGTTGTCCATTTCGTCGTTGATTGCGTCGGCCACCAAGTGACCGCTTCCGTTGGTTTCGCTGTCGTCCACCAAGTTGTTGGTCGTTTCGTCGTGGATTGGGTTGTCCATTCGGGATGGTGATGTTCGGTTGTGACTTCAGCAGCGCCGCTGTCGATTCCCGTTGTGGTTTGTGGTGGTGAGGGTGTTACGGGTTCTGGAGGTTTCGTGCAATCTTCCGTGGAAGGTGTGTCGGCGATTAAGCCTAAGCCGCGGTTCAAACTTCGAAGTAACGGGAAGGAGCCTCCACAACAACGATTGGAGAAGTCGTCCAAATCGATGGTCCAAGCTACGGCACCACCGAAACCTTGAGCTTTGATGTAGTCGGCTTTTGCCCGGACCGATTGGACGTCTTCGAAACCGACCCATTGCTCGCGGTAATAAGCGAAAGGTCCTGTTGCTCCCGAATTGTCGCGGTTTACGACCCATCGCGAGTTGCGGATTCGGGAACAAATTTCGTAGTAGGCCAGCATTCCGGGTTGCTTGGTGTATTCGCCGGCTTCGCCAGGACCGGCGCTTGGAATACCTTGGGCGTAACTGCTCGTTTTTGCGAGAGTGAAGGATTGGCCGTAGAAAGGAACGCCAACCAGGAGTTTCTCTCGAGGAGCCCCCTTCATCACCAAGTACTCCATGGTGAAATTCTACGAATTCGGCAAGAGTGAAAACTATTGGGGAAAATGTTCCAAGAAAACTTACCGTATTGTATTGGGGATATGTATCACCAGGTCGATGGTAGAGAGGACTGACGTGTCCAGTTTGTCGTTCCCAAGCTCCGTGGTAATCGTAAGTCATCACTGAGATGAAATCTAAAGCCCCACCAAGACCTGGAAGGTCGTACGAAACATCGATGACTTCCTTGTAACCAGAAATAGCAGCTGCCAGGATTAGGCGAGGGTTTTCCTTGTCAAATTCCCGTTTCAATTCCTGGAACCAAGAGTTGGGGTAAAATTTTCAAACAAGTACCCGAACATCACCTGAATGAGTTTCGTGAAATTTGGCTTGTCTGAGGCTGGTCCTTTTTTGCAGTTACTTTGCCAGCACACGGGGTAGTTCCAGTCGAAGTGCAACCCTCTAAAGTTGTGACGGCGCAAGAAACTGACGATTCCAACAACGAAACGGCGTCGAGCCGAACCGTCGCTCACCAACTTTGAGTACTTATCACCAGCAGAATCGGTCCAGCCGCCCAATGAAAGCAGAACTTTAGGGTCGTGCAACGAAGTGACTCTCTCGTAAAGATCTAAAAATCATTGTTAAGTCGTCGGTAACTTTGCAATTTTCTCATTACTATTATCCAAATCGGCCCAGGGATCGAACTCTTTCACCAGCAACTTTTCGGGGTCCAAACTAGCAAACGCGTAGACGATATGGGTGCAGAGTCTCTGGTCGATGTGTTCCGGAACGAATTTGCCTTCGCCTTTCCGATAAAAAGCCCAATTCGTCATGTAGCAAACCACTTTGGGCTTGTTATCCCTCAATTCCTCATTTCTCGAATTGACGTTAATATCCCTCAAAGAGTTGGAGATGTGGAGCATTTCGCCGGGTTTACATTTCTCCGCTGGAATAAAGTCGCATCGTCCAGTAATCGGGTCCAGCATCATATTAGCGCCGCATCTCAAATGGTAGCTGAGTCCTTGTCTGCAAACGTAGTAAGCGGCACAATTTTGGGGATCGCTGTAAACACCTTCGTTGACGCAAGTCCCGTAGGGTTGGGTGGGAATACTGGAATCCTGTTGCAGTTCGTGACCTGGAAGGAATTTTTTAGACTTTTTCGGCGACATTTCGAAAATACCTTTCAAGTAGCGGTTGATGGTGGACAGAAGCGGCCATTTTTCGCCGCAAAGACCCTTGAAGTCATCCAGGTCGGCCGCCCACACAAACACGCCACCCAAGCCCATCCGCTTGACGAAGGATATCTAAAGGGCAATAGTGGTGAGTAAAATGGACAATCTAGAGGTGTCAGTACCTTGTCTTCGATGCTTTCGGGATCGTCGTAAGCCACCCATTGGTCCCCGTAGACCATGTAGGGAGACCCAGTGGCGTCCGTGTACCTGTGCCATCCTTCGTTCAGGAGCGCGTCGCAGACCTCGAAGTAGGCCAAAAGTCCCGGTTTCTGGGTGTAGAAGCCTTCGCGTCCGGGCCCCTTGATCGGGGCTCCAATTCCGGTGTCGTTGTTGTACTGCAGCGTGAAAGAGCGGCCGAACATCGGAATTCCCACTACGAGTTTATGTTTGGGAAAGCCCTTTTTCAACCAAAATTTGACCGCGTAGTCCTGGACCCGACAAACTGTTAAACGAGGATAGATGGCAACTGGTCGCACTTACCACGCTGAGGAAGAGGTCGAGGTTCTCGTCTTCAGGTCTCGAAATTAAGTTGGCGTGATGATCGGCGATCGGTTCGCGTTCCCTGTGAAAGTTGAAGGCTTGTAGGTTGACGAAATCGACTAATTTCCCCAAACTTTCGGGGGTGAAGCCGTCTTCGACCCTAAACCGGGACGCTGGTACCGCTATCGACAACAACCACCCGTTAGGTTTGAAGATTTCCGATAGTTCTTCGAGGAATAGTCCGAGGTATTGCTTGTCGGTCAATTGACCACCGTACTCTTCAGCTCCTGGATACTCCCAATGGATGTCCATGCCGTCAAAATCGTATTGTTTAATCAAATAGATGGCGGATTTGATAAATTCGCGCCGCCTACTGGCGCTAGTGATCATGCCAGTAAAACGATGCGACCCATCTTCGCGACCTTCACCGACGGAAATCATAACTTTCAATCTAGGATTGATACGTTTCAGGCCTGTGACGGATCGGTAGCCCCCTTGGATGATGTCGAATTCGTCATCGTTGGAAATCATGTTGTAGTTGTGGGGGTCGATGGAAGCAAAAGCGTAAATGACGTGGGTGCAAGCGTAAGGGTCTAGATCGTCAGGTCGGAAAGTTAGGGGTTCTTTGCGATACGCGGCAGCTCCTTGGACGTAACAAACTATACGTTCTTTAGGTTCGTAAGTTTCGACGATTTCGGAGTATTTGGTGCGTCGGAAAAAGGGGTTGTTGGGGTAGTGAAGACTCCGTCCGCTCGCAAAGGGACGCGCTACCAACTGTTGGTAGTCGTTGTCAATTCTGTAGGGCGCCGTGTTGCCGAAATCTTCCACCATGCTCTTAAAGTACTGCAACGGGGAATAGAGAGATTGTCTTGGGGGAAAAACAGGGACGTAGAAGCTTTGTTGCAAAGGGGCTTGTTTATAGAAATCGAATTGTTCTACGTCTATGTCGATGGGTTCATCCGGGGGTGGTCGCCGCTCCACCGCGTCTCTCAAAGGGAGTCTCCTGGATATTTTTGTGCTGAAATTCAGAAATTGTTTCGGAAATGGTTTGGTTGTTGAGGAGGCGAACTCACATATCCGGGACGCTCTCCACTGCTGCCCTCAAAGGCAGAAACCTGGTTCCGAACTCTTCGTAGTTGGTGTAGGCGGCGGTGCGGTCGGAAGGTGATTGCCATTCTGGAAGTTTTTCGACTGAATCTCGTCGAAAACTCGGGGCGTCCAATGGGGGGATGTGTGAGTTTCGCTTGTTTCTCGTCGCCCTCTCTTCTGTTGGACTTAAAACCAACAGTAGGGCACATATCTGCGAAATTACTTTCGATTATTGGCAACCCATCAGTGGTTGTTTGTTGCATTATTCATGACGCGGTGCTTCTGTTGAATAATTTCGCACCTTTCAATAATGACAAGGTTTCGGTTGTTATGGGCGTTTTGACCCCGACGGCATCACAATGGGGTGACTGAGAACTGGATTGGACCATTAATGGAAGATTAAAATCAGTCTTGTCGGCTGTATTATCATAAATTAGTGTCCCGGCAATAACACCAAACCGGTGTGGACGTGTTTTGAGTTTTTTTGTTTTTTGGTAACCAAACAATTTGGCGACGTATTTCACGAGACGCAAACAAAGGTGGTGATTAGCATAATTTTTTGGCACAACAAAAGTAACGCCAGATATAGAGCGGCAATTACAGATTTATCCAGCGGTTCGAGGAACCACACGTGAATCACCATTGACCGCAAACTAATGGGCTATTCATCCCGCCCTGCTGCTCAACTCAAGTCAAGATGATCTATTGAGAGGACATGGCACCGGGTGACCAGCGAATTCCTGCTAAAGCCCCGGTCACGCCCGCCATTGATATAGTTGTTTCTTCAGGCTTACACCATCAAGTTCCAGAACAGCTCTAGGTCTACCGACACTAGGACCAGGACACCACGATGAAATAAATTTTTAGCTTACTTAAATTTGATGGCCCTGAGTTTCCAGACATCAAGACGCTCCGCAGCTTTGCTGCGCCCTGACTTAGAGCCTTCTTTTTTGGTTGGTAATTACTTCTTTGGCTGTACGTGAACGCGTCTTAAGCCACCAAAGTTGCATTATAATTGTCTTTGTTTATTCAATGAGAGCGATTATGCAAAGTGGTCGCTACCCACTTTGTTTTTTGTGCCATTTTTTGTTAGCCTAACAAAAACTCGAAGTGAAATGAGCCGAGCCGAAGTGATCCCGGGACTATGTTCAATTCGTGACATTTGCGGTGCCACCACGCGTAACAAAAATGTTGTTCGAATGTAAATCGAAGTACAGTTAGCGCTTACATGTCTGATTTGAATACGAGGCTAGGTCCGATTTCAAGTTCTCCAACAAAAAAAAAAAAACTAAGAAAAGTTTTCTTGTAAATTTGTAACGGACAACACACCTTGACCGCCCCCTTGTCATTCTGAAAATGTCAGGAATTTTGCAAAAAATCTCCGGTTCAAATTTGGCAATTTCAAGAATCATGTTGTTAATTTTCTTAAGTTCCAAAAATTTTGCACGTTGAATCATTAATTGTTTCTGCACCCATATTGGCATATTGCAGTCAAATAAAATGTCAAATGAGAGACCCACCCAACTATTTCCGTTGGCCATTAGTGTGATTATTAAAACAAAGGCGTCAAGGTCTTCACGAAAATGTGACAAAAATATTACTAGGACCCCACAGCAGCTAGCCTGCGGACTGATGCTGGCAAAACGGGCAATTTTTTTTTGTTTTTTTTTTTGAAAATTACCAGTGGAAATGTTTCTATGTGCTAATTATCCGTGATAATAACTGTGTAATTGTGAGTTTGAGGCGGTTTTGGGCCGTCATCCTCCCGTCATAAATCAAGCTGAATCCAATTACGCGCATTGAATACGCCATTACAGCAACAAAAAACTGTTTTGAATAATTCAATTACAATGACCCGTGCCGAATCTCGGAGGAATATGTTAATTCGGTTTTTCTTGCGGCGAGATTCCTGATGGACGACCGCTTTCGGAATAAATTTTTGAACTCGGGGGCGAAATACTCACTGTCATGTGCAGTTCCATTTCGGACTCACTACGCCACTAGTATTTACATAGATGAACGGTTCCGAAGATACTGGACTCCCTCTGAAAGAAACACAATCAGTCAAGGAAAATTGTTGGCTCGGCAATGGGCGAGATACGTGAGTGCCACTGACCAATATAAAAAGAAGCGACAATGAGGCCCTATTACCGATTCTCGTCATGCCTCAATTACTGCAGACGTTCAAAACTCAAATGAGTCAAAAGATGCACACGCCCGTTTCGTCTGCGGTTGTGGCGATTTTCAAACAATGACTAATCCGCAAAACCCGCGTTATCTCGGGGGGTGGAGTTGAGTCGCGCCCTTCTGTAGGTAGGTGCGTCAAAATCAGTTGGAGGTCCACCAAAAATTCTTTTTTTGCATAAATTTGCAAACTAGATTTGACGAAGACGAGATTTCGACGGGTTAACATCGTTGATGTTTTTTTAATGAGATTGATATCTTTATGGAGCGATTTAGTTTATGGCATAATCTAGGCAGAGGTGTTGGAAAAAGTTGGATAACTGCCGGGGCAATGATGGGAAGGTCAATGCCACTTGGATGAACCTAGGCAAAAGTGAAGGGGAAGAAAAAACCGATGGACAGAGAATTGTCAATTGAATGGTGCTTCACGTTTCGGCAAGTAGCAGATTCGATGGAGGTAGCGGTAATTGAACAACTTTAACATTGTGAAAGAGCAACCGAAACCAAAATTGTTGCAATTGGTGCAAAGAAGAGTGGAATTTATGACATTGCCTTTTAATTTAAGAATCTTAAAGCATCAGATTAGATTTTGGAACGTAGTTCTTGATTTTGGTCGAAAAAACAGATTTGGGTTGGCTGACCCCGCTTCACTAGCATCGAAACATCGTAATAAGTGTCGAGTTTCGAATTTTGATGGTATCATTTTCTGAAATTATTCAAATTTTATGCTGAACAACAAAATTCTTGGGGCTCCAATTTGAACTGAACAACTTACACATGGACAACACAAATTTTAAAAAATTTACAGGGGACAAGCCAAACATCTAGGTATACACTTACATGCTGAGGCAACGGCCAAATTAATTTTTTTAGTTTTTTATATTTTTGACATAAACTCAAAACTTAGTATTTTTAAAACCGACAGACAGATTAATAAAAACTGCCTTTAAAAAATTTCGAACAAATGTAAACAGCGAATGCAATCTATAAGCCTAACTCTGGGCAACGTAGGTGTTAGATAATAATAAATTATACATTAATGTCACGAAATTCTTACATCGGTCGTTTGTTGCTAAAAAAACTCATTCATATCTTTATGTTACTTTTGCTTGTTGTTGCTATTTTTATTAATTATGCCAACATTCAATACATAAGTGGTCAGGCAGCCATTAGGAAAATTGTTGTTATCCCCAGAAGTCGATTTGTTAACATTAAAAATTTGATACCACGCAGACTAAACGATAAATAATCTGTGAATGTGAATTTCAACCTCTTCAAGGCCCATTAGCTCTGTTCTACATTTTTAATATTTCTACTGAATTTTTCTATTTTTTATTCATATTTCTTTGTATTATTTGGTCATTCAATGTTATAAGTTCTAACTTCTATTACCGGCAAGTCACAAGAGTCTTTCATGATGTATATGCTTGTAACTATGTCAGCTAACAATCAACATTTTAATATTACATCACATTTAAAAGATGCAAAATATAAACAGAGCTTAGTTTTTTTTTTTAAACAAATGCTAGGTACAAATGTGAAAAAAATAAAATAAATAAATAAGAAGCTTTTTTACTAATTGATCGCAATATGTGGTTCAAGTCAATATTTTTAACAACAATGATGGCAATTTTAAAATAATTTTGAAAGACACATGAGGTGTTAATGCGTTAATGTTAACGATCCTAATAACAAGCAGCATCTCGTTAAACTAGCAACATTTCAAGAGTAGTTGTTGATTATGGACGATAATTAATTAAGTGCTTGACTATAATAATCATCTGGTTTTATCTAATTGACATTTTCCACATATGTAGTTTTAAGTGCTAGCACCATTTTTCCATTCAAATTATCAGTTTATCAAATAGTTCTGGTTATATCATTAAAAATAACAACATACAAAAAGTTACCGAAAGGCATAATAAAGAAAAATATGCATAAAGTTTAAAAAAAGATTTAACATAACATAATTAAAATTAAAGGGATGAACCGAAAGATATATAAAGGTGTAACTTGCTTAATTATTTATTTAATTATAATTTTTTTTTTATTATTTAATTTTATTATAAGTATGTAATGTAGATATCTATGTTTTAGAACTCCTATTCTACGAGTCTCTATTTGTGATTCAGGAAGAGTCTTGTGATTAGAGTACCGGGAGGAGGAAGGGGCCTTACTTTAGTTAGGGGTGCAGTGAGGATCCTACGTCATGCCACACACTCACTCAAAGATGACCCTTCAACTCTTCAGAAACACTACAACCGCCCAACCTGGAGACAAGTAAACACACAAATGCGTTTCGAATTCTAAAGACCGATTCTTATAGTCGAAGAGTAGGAGGAGCTGGTCGATGGTGCATGCCCCATCATCGAAACCAGCCCGAAAACCATCCAATTAACCAGTCCTGAAAAAGAACTCCACCGACCATCAAGGATAACACAGTCCTGCAACTGCACCACCGATGCACACTGCAACGACCATCATCCAACTTTGCAGAATGCCAACGAACCACCTTGAACCCAAACGTCTCGATCAATTAAATCGATCGATGGCTGTCAATTGTTGTCAACCACCGATCACTAACTGACATCACCCGTGTTTTCCGCCTTACGAAGAATGCGCGCTAAAAAATTTCACCGTTAATTAATTCGCGCTAGCGATGCAGGTGCCGGCAATTGGATTAGAATTCGTCTCTTGACTCCCCGAGGCCCAATTGTGGGAGTGCTTCTTTCCATTAGATAATTTCCCGTCGACCCGTCGAAGAAATCAACAAGTGTGTAATTTGCTGTAAATCATCTAAACGCTATCATCGATCGACTATGCCATTAAGAGTGTCGATAATTCCACGACCGCTTTTATTATGGTTATTCAATATTAACGAGCGGCCGCGAACTTGACCTCATCTCATCGGGAAGCTGAAGGTAACTGATGGAGAGGTGTGGATGGCACCGATACAGATGCTGGCGTTTGTCCGAGTACCGAGAGTTGTCACCGAACGGTACCCGGGCTCCTCGCCAAATTTGCCAACGAAATCGTTGACCCCGCCGCTCTAAGACCGAAAACGAATTTTGTTTGTCTAAACTTTTATGGGGCCATAAATTTCGGCAAAATCGCAGGCCAGTCGCTGGAATTTTTAAAACCAAAACCTGACGGTCGCCGTAATTAAGCCCAAATGAAGCCAGCAGGTGGCAGAACCGCAATCAACCGATTCAAGTCTCTTGACCATCAGCCCCCCAAATTGATTCGATAATTTGCCATTAAAGCAACAAGTTAAAGAAAAAACTTTATGTAGCTATATTATCACATCAAAACACGGAAATTTCGTCTTGTTTTTTGTCGATCAAGTCGTCATCCAGACACAGGAGGTACATGAAGCTGAAGTAGAGAGCTGGCGCGCTCAGCAAATGCCAAACGTCGTGAGTGTCGTAGAAGTCCATCAGGATACACTCTTGGTTCCTCTGACGGGACTCGGCGGGGGTCACCTAAAACCTACATCAATTCAAGCCGGACGAGTCCAGCTACTTACAGTCCACAGGGTGGCCGAATCGAAGAAGAAGACCGAAGAACCGCCCCACGTCACCACCATCAAGAGCCCGTAGATTATCGCCTCGACGCAAATCCTCTCTCCATGCACAAGCTGCAAGACAACCAATCAGAAATTCTTGGTAATAACAACTGACAGATGTCGCCACTGTAGTTGCCCATCGCCCGCTCGCTAGATGGCGGTTCAGTGTTGATGTTAGTTACCTTCATGGCGGTGTAGAAGATTGTGTGGATGACGGCGTTGCCCATGAGTAACCCTAGTAGGAAGGTTCCGAAGTCGGTGGCGCCACTGTCGTAGAGACACAGTCCCGTTATCAGCATGGCGTAATTCATTATATTGGCCACCACCAAGAAGCAAAATCGAGCTACAAACCAAATTTGCACTAATTATGGTTATAGAGAAAGCGAAACTAACTCTTCCTGATGGGTTTAAAGGTGCCGTTGAACCTCTGATTTGCGTATTCATCCCTAAGTCTCTTCAAACCGTCGAAAATGTAGCTGAGGAAATAGATTTTGAAGGAAATGTAGATACTTAAGAGCGAGTAAGCTACTGCGAAAACTATCCAAACCGTTAAGGTCCCATTCAGGATGCCTACCATAGCTGAGGAAGATGGTAAAATTGTGATTGTTAGTTGAAGATGAAATTGTGATGTTACCTAGGAAAATTGCTATGCCCAAGACTGTGAAGGTGGCGTAAGCTGTAGCGTTGACGTCGGGGTGGCGGTTTTGGTAAAGCTTAACCATGCACAGCACCGCCATCACGTACATGAAACTGGTATCTAGAATTCCCGAATAAATCCATTATCGAAGCAAATTCTGGACTTACCGAATTGATAATTGGACTGACTTGGACAAATATGATAACAAGCAGAGAGCAACCCTTCTATGATCAAAGCTATACCCATAGCGTAAAATAGACCGTAGTGTACTGGAATCCCGACTCCCTGGACAGTGAAAATTACAAATTTATTGATTCGATAGCCAGATACTTACAGCACGGTCCTTAATGATAGCGTGACGATGAAGACTAACAATTAAAAACAGAATTCCGATGAAAACGTAACCAATATTGGAGTAAACGTGGTTGAAATCGCTCATACCGAAAGCGGGATGGGCGCAAATGAAATTGTAGTAACACATGTCTTGGTTTCCGGTTTGGTTCACTACCTTAAAGCATTCTAATTAGCGGAGGCGAGCAAAAATTTTCCTGCTACCCTTTGGTAGGTGATGACCAGCTGCACCACCGGGATGCTGTAAAAGATGGCGATACTCAAGATGTGCCAGAGGTAATTGAAGCTTCGCCTCTTATCAGTTTCGGGATACAACGCCAATTTGTTGACGGGAATCTCTCCGGTAGCGAGCAGGTCTTGTATTTGTTCGTCGTTGGGAGGACTCAACACGTCAACAGGCCTCGCGTCATCTACCAAATAATCATTTAAGTGTATGTTAAAGAGTGACAATTGCCAGAAACTATGGAGCAATTTCCGAAAATTTGGGCTAGGTACCTAAATCGTCAGTCCGCATCTTCCTGATCTTGGACATGCTTCCCCACCTGGTGAAAGCGAAGATCATGAGGAACGAAACTAGGTAAAACCCGGCGATCACTCCCAGCGTGATCAAGGAAGCTCTTCCGTAATCGTCGGCGTTGATGCCTTTAGCTATCCAAAAACTGACGTCTGACGTCCTGTTTGCAGGGACTATAACTAAATTTCGGGGGTTTGGAAGAATGGAGTTCTCCTGACTACACTCGTAGTTATCCCCTTTAGCGACGAAAATGAGGAAGAAGCCGGAGGGAAACTCTCGCCTCTGCAATAAAATCGTCACTTCTCGAACTTATTAAATGACTTAATGTTGTACTCTGATGTTGAGTCCTCCTTTGCGATTGATCGTTTGGTATTTGCCCTCGTAAGTGATGTCTTTGTCCAAATCGAAAACGGGACACTAAAAGATCGTTGTTATTGTCTGTGGGTGTTTACTTGTTCAATTACCATGCTGTCTTGTACTGAAACTGTTAAACAAATGTCGTCGTCCGACTCGATTTGGATCAGGACTGTATCAATTTTGTCGTTAGGAAATTTGTAGTAAACGTATCTAGTTTGACTTGGTGACACCGACAGGGAGTACCTTCTGTCGTTAACAACGTAAAAATCGTTCTCCTCTTCAACTTCGACGTAAATAGAAACGCTACTAGGCGAAGACGTCGATAAAGCCACGACGAAATTTTGCGACAGTTCCCTGATGAACATGTTGGTACCAGGTTCTAAACCAAAATTAAACTCGGCTCATTTCAATTGTTAATCACTCACTCTTATTTCTGGTGTTCTTCTTGATGACTTCCATGTTGTTGTGGCACATGGTTCTAGAAGTGTTCTTAAATTGGATCTTCTCGTTGTGTTTGCTGGTGTCGACCAAGAAGGGTATTTGCCACGACAAGACTTCGCGTTCTTGTCTCACCACAACCATGACGGGGTATTTGATGTTGGCGTCTCCACTCCAGGCTTGGATCCTGTAAGGGTAAATGGAAGGCGACGAGGGAAACACCAGGACGTGTTCGATTGATCCATTCAACGTGAATCCCATAACTTGCGAGTAGTTGCCTTCATGTTGGATGATTTGGAGCTTGGAAACCCTGGTCGAGGCGAAATTCGGCCATAAACACAGCAACAGTAGGCACCACGTGGTCCTCATTTCAGTCCTCCCGGATTGTAACTAACGAGGTGTGGGTCTTTCGTCAATACTTGAAGTTTATCTTATCAATAATTTATCCTTTCCTGTCCTTGCATTTACTTAAACCTAAATCAAGAGTTTTAACGAATAATATCTACCGTAGTTGGTGACGTTTCCTTTGAAAAGCGATAAGGTGAAAAGTGTCGTTTCGCGGATGGCAGTGATAAGGAGTTTCGACCGAAATCCTAGTAACGCTGAAGTAAGTGATTGTTTTTATCTTATCAGTTTGTAGTTGGATCCTGGGGGTGCGTTCAAGGTTGCTGAGTCAAGTACCTTTCCGAATCCCGCTGAACCGGTATATTGGGCCTCCGAATTGCGATTTTAATTAAATTGGCGCTACCTCTTTCAACTCGACGAACTGGCTCGCGCTTATCGTGATCTGGGACTAAACAAAACCGAGACACTATACGTGTATTGATGGATTCTGGATTAATATTTGAGTGCATGTCGCATCGATTATTTTCGTCGTGCTGATTCCATTGCGTTAATTATTGATGGCAAAAGTTTTCAGAGTATGGAATCGCTATTTTTTTTTTCAATCAAGAACCGCGACCACAATCGATCCAAAGGACACGTGGAGCGGCCACACTGGACCACCCCCGACCCGGACAAATTCAGGCCACTTGTTGATGGATGAGAGGATTTCAAGATTTTTAAATGAGTTCTTTGTCTAGTCAAAGGGCCAGAAATTGACCTTCCCACTAAAACTAATTAAAGGACGAAGTCTTTGCGGCGCGGCCAATCACGAGCAACTTGCCAGAAGTCTCTATAACGCATTGTGTTTGTTTTGATGCCCAAGTACTGTCCCTATTTATGTATCTATGGTTAAGTATCTTTGAAGGGTTCAAGGAGATGGTTTAAGAGAGCGATTGATTATAGGATTTTCCATGAAAATAGATCTTCTGAATTTCTGTCTTGATAATCATTTCTGGCTGCCAGGCTCCGTAAACAACTGTCTTCTTAGAAGTCCTCGAAGAGTCAGGCAGTTATAATCAGTTCAGACAAACTCATTAGATAATTCGAGAATTAGGAGGTTGGTGACATCAACGGGCTTTTTCTAAAGCGATTAACAATCTCAAGTGTTCGATTGCGTAGGTATTACGCCTTCGAACTAATCGCCTCGGCCGTCTAGACTCGATCATTTTAGATTTTGGCCCTAAAGTCGCGATTTTTTGCAAATTCTTCGACAGGTTATTGATTCTAACTGTATCCATAAATTTTATTGAACCTGAGCAGAAAACTCGTTTGCAACTTGATTTATAACTGGCTCTTCTACATCGAGGTTGGTAGCCTCTTTAACATATGTTTCGATATCTCGAAAATCCGAACACTTTTGTCCAACAAGTGACGGCGACTAGCGCCGCAATCCATCACCGGACGGACAATCGCGGACGATTAACGAAGGTCGATCGCGACACTTCGTGACCTTTCTTTAACCACAAAACAACTTCCCACCCGAATTCTACTGGTGAATTACCATAACCAGGCGTCACTTCCCCCATTCCCAGCAAAATTTCGTGATAAATCACAGATACCCACAAATTATCGCCGATTGATTTATCGGGAACCGCAACAGATGCATTAACACAACACCTCGACTGCTAAGGATGGGGCCCCGAAGCGAGCCTTGCCGCCCGCCTCTCACAATAGCTAATCTAGAATCGTAAATAGGTACAAATTGAGAAGCGCGTGATTTATCGAAACCGTCAGCCACGTAATTAAAGAAGCGAGAAATCAGAATGGGACCAAGAAGGGGCGCTTGCGGCGTCCCGTAATTATCTCGCGTTTGGTCGATACATCGCAAGAAGGTTATTGTGTGGTTTGAAACTTTAATGGCGGCACTCTCGTTTTCCCATGGAGTTCAATAATTAAGACGACGCTTTCAGGTGGATGGGTAAAGTGGCGACGACACGCGAGCCCTATTTCGTCACTTCTGAAGTCGCAACAGGAGAATTCTTGACGAAATCGAGGGATTACAGCACAAGACGTGACTTTCGGGTGAATGTCGCGGTCTATTGATTGATTCTAAGGCGCTATCTGGTTGTAATTGCATTTTAATGGCAATCTCCTGTTGTCTTAATGGGTGTCGGAATATTTCTATGAATTATTAAAATCGGTCGCCTATTAATGCGTTTGGTATTTATGCGGCCTCATCAGCTGCCGTCGCGGCCCCGGGTCGTTCATCTTGTCGGCCAAAGCAGTCGCTGGAAACGTCACGAAGTGCATACCGGAAAAGTTATACTAATGTATCTATTTTTTGTAAAATATATAGTTATTGTTTCGTATCCTCTGTTTCTTTCTATTTTGCTCTCTAGTAGTTCTGTCAACTGTTTCATCTCCAACTCTCTTCCTCTCACCATTCCACACAGTTGTGTGTACTGTTTTTTTTCCATTGTCCTCATTTATCAGTCATTTTCATATCCACGTCCCTCTTTGCAATATCCCTAATAAATTTGTTTTCGCCACTTCTCTTCCACTTTCATATCTTCTAATTTTTCCATCTTTTTAATGATTTTTCATTCACATTTCCAACTGCTACCATCTCTCCCTGTTGATCTTCTCAGATAACATCAACTCTGGGGAGATTTTGACTTTTAACTCCACGTTCTTCCATCGTTGTCTTTCCTATTTCTCCTTCATCCTTCATACGTCACCACGTGATTGCTGCGGCATTTGGGGGGCCAATTTTGGAACCGTGACGAGTTTTCGAAACTGATTCGATAGATCAATTTGGATAAACGCGTTAGATAAGTTTCCCAGGATGAATAAAATTTTCGCAATTTCAAACAATTGCATAAAGATTGCTCCTTTATAACTCGCAGAGCCAACGTCACTCTGGGAGCATTTGAGCGCAAACACGTCGATAATTCCCAATAAAAATACCACCAGTGCAAATAATAAAGTTGTCTGAAACACACATCCAAATGGTATTTAAGAAAACGGCTGTCGTCCGGTAAATTCAGTCCTCGCCCAACCCCACAATAACAATGAAGTAAGTGATTTCCTTGCGAAAATTCTCTTTGAACTAACTTGTAAATTGCAGTCTTCAAGTCGCCGTTGTGTTGCTTCTGTTCGTCAGTTTCGTCCGCTCCTACCCTTCGCCGGCCGGTGATGATCTTCGATACTTTGAGCGTGATGTAGTTAAGTAAAACTGACTCGATTAAAAACCTAAAAAGAATTGATTATAGTTTGCCAGTCCAGGCGCCCATCAATTGGCCAGTTGGTTAACTTCTCTGTTGCGCTCACCTAAGGAGTACGTTCTGCCGGTCCAAGAGGTCCCAGTTCTGCCGTACCGTTTGCCTGTCCAAGGCAAGAGAAACTCCGAAGTCAGCAACGCTATCTTGGGCTCGGAGGAGACTCAGAAGATGTACCGCGATGGGAGGAAATAATTTTGTAACTTAAGTTAAGCGTGTGCGGATGTGGCTGTAATACTCGAAAGGATATCAATAAATCAATAAAGAATCGAGTTGAGCGATTACTCGAATTAATTAGGCGAATTGATTAACATTAACAAGAGTAGGTAGGTATTTGAAGTTGCCGCTGTTAGATATTTTCTAAAAATATTTGTTATTATTGAACTTCGGAGTGCAGCGTTTAAAGAGTAGTAGGTTCCATCTGCCGATAAAGCGCGACATATCCCCATATGTTTTTTCCTTGTAAGCTCAAAAATGCATGGAAATCTCGGAGATTATCGCTATTGTTAGCCGAACTTCCGCCGCCATTTCTATAACTAAATTCTCGTTTTAATTAATTTTTCTCTCCATCTGTCTATACAATAAATAACAGGGTATTAGTCTAGTTCCGAGCTAATCCGCACACCCCATCAAAATTATTGGATACGTAAACATACACACTATTAGGCTAAATTAATAGATAATGCGGAATAGATAAAGATTGGAGAAATCGTACAAATACTGGCGCGACTCCCTGCAACCCAACAGTGGCTGTGCTAACGCCAATCCGCCCTTAAGGTGAGTCCCGTCAATTTCCCTTAAAACAACGAAGGGCCGAAAGTGGGTCCTTGCGGTTCCCTTCGATGAATCTCGCCAAAATTTTGATAGTGTTTGCTTTAGTGGTGACGATTGTGGCGAATCCTTCCTATGTAAGTTGTCCCGATGTCTGCGATGTGCTTCCTTAACGATCGACTTTTAGGAGAAACGTAACAAAAACGTAGATTTTTTGCGGAAATTGTGCGGAAATCCCAAGAGGAACATGCATGTGAGCGAAGCCCTGCTGGAACTCTGCAGCTCGCCAGCGGCTTACAAGATGTTAACAAATTGATCTTGAAATAAACTAAGTGTAGTTAGTTATACCTTTTTCTTTAATGTTTACCCGCAGAAACTTCTAACGAAACGTTAAAATTATTTTTTTAATTTAAAAAGATTACGAAACTACTATCGTGACGTCATTGCATTGATCAAAAATAACAGATACTTGGGAAAACTCTAATCAGGGATTTGTATTATTAAATAGTTTGTCGTAAGAATTAAAGTTTGGAGAAATCGTGCACCCCTCAACGCCCTTTAATATTGGCGTGAATTATAGGGGTGAGAAATTGAAGACCGCAACTGACAAATTGTTGCTGCTGTTGAACTTTGTAGCCAACTATAAATAAACTCAACTGGGGTCCATAGCCATCCTTCACCTGTGTTGGCGACGATTCTAACGATTTGTAAATAATATCTCCCCTTGTCCTGTTGAGACCACTCCATCACCCGTGTTTGTTCGATTCCAGCTTAAAAGAGTGCAAAATTCGTCGACGTTTCAGTTCCTTCGTCCTCCCGAGTCGAATTGTTGACTGGTTGTTCGTTCCAGATCCTGCAGCGATGTCTGCAAAACCTACGCTAATCCTGCTGATATTTCTCCTACTTTTCCAAGCGTATTCGACATATCCGTCACGTCCAGACGGCCGCATCGGAGCGTACGACGAGGTATTAACTAGTCAATAACAGGTTTAAAACTGATACAAATTATTTTCACAGGACCAATTAAATCTTCACTTACTCCAACAGATCTTGCCGAACTGGCAGGATTACGTCGAGGAGAGACCCATAGATAAACGCAATCAAGAAATGATGACGGCTTTCAACAACATGAAGGAGTTGAGAGAAATCCTGAAATCGGGCTGACTCCACCTAGGAACTGTCTAAATAAAACAATCGAGTATTCAACAATCGTTTTTTTCTTTTACACCTGGACGTAATTAAAATAATGTACAGAGGAGAATCATGAAAAAATAAATTGAAAAGCACAATTAATCAATAAATAAGTAGTTGTTTTACTATTTAATTTACGAAATTATACACCTTTAGAGGTACATGAGACCACTAGATGCGGCGTGCGCCATTAGGGTGTTCGCAGCCTGCTGCGTTTCAAGTAAAATTCGCGTTTCGTTCATCCACTCGCGCGCTATCTTCCTCGGGGCGCCCTTCAGCAAGTTCATGTACTTGAGGGTTTGGGCGAAGTCGCCGCGGTCCAACCAATATCTGCAAACGACACCAAATTTGGGCATAGAAATAGTGAAGCAGCAAGTGTCACTGCCAAAATTCAAATTAAATATTAATACAACTATCAACTCTTGTAGGGAGTCTTTCCGAACAAACCTACATAACTGTGGATGTTGGCAATAAGGTCACTAGATTATCCGCTACGCTTAAGCGGAGCAGATAATCTAGTGACCTTAGTTGGCAAAAAATTTTAGCGCCACCTGTTAGTTTTATTTGAAACCCGCGCACATGACAGCTAGCTTGTCATCTCTAAAGACTTCCATACGTTATTTTATAACACCCTGTATACGCTTGCGTTGGGTAAACGCTTTGAATGAAAACCTTCGCACTTAAAGGGGTAATTTAACTTTATTTTATTAGACGTCACGAGGCTGCGATGTTGTCTTTGGCTTACCTGGCCCTTTGAAGGATCTCGTTGGTGCTCAGTTGAGTGAAATCGACCTGTTCGTTATTAAGTTCCGCCGCTGGAATGGGGCTGGCGCTCTTGATTAATAAAAACGACTGTAAATACGACAAGATATACAAGGGAAGAGCCCCGCCCTCTGCCGGCACTAAAGCGAGGTTCCTCGCCATATGCTCAACTTTCAAAAATCTCTCTCTAAGAGCGTCCTCTGGGAACACCCCGCGCTCCTTCGCTTCTTTTGGAATGCCGTTTATTACCGCCTCGACCAGCTCGTCCTTCTCGGCTGTTGAAAAAAAAAAATTATCAAATTATCGATAATTGTTGATTGGCGGAATAACCGACCGGCTGCCTTCTGGAGCGACGTAATTTCCGGACTTAACGGTCTCAACTGTTCTTTCCAGGGGATGCCCGGGCAACCGGACCTTATGGCACGGAGGAGAGCCTGGCAGGCGCTCCACAAAACTTGCGACTGTTTAGATGCCCTCTCCGCGTCATCCCTGGCTGTGGATTAAGCAGAAAAAATATTTTATAAAGAATAAAAAAATTACATAAAAAAATTGCAGAAAGCATAGGAGGAGAAGAAAGTATAATTATTATTGTTATTACATTACTTTTGATGATTTTTGAGGTAATTTTTGACTATATTGAATGGAGAAGTCACTAAATCAAAATTTTGATTAAAATAATAATAAATATCGACCTCAACATAAAATAAAAATTGTAACTACTAGTTACTAGTACTATCAGTAGGCAACGAGAAAGTGAATAATTAATTTATATTAGGGTCAACTGCTTATGCAAATAAACAAGTGGTGCAACAGCTGGGGACTTAACAAATCTTAACCTAAAAAAATGTGAAAAGCAAAAACCTTAATGTCGAATTAGAATATTAGAAAAAAATAGGGTCTAACCTTTTAATTCCTCGTCTACATTAACAGAAACAAGCGATTTAGGCCAACATTCTTAACTACATGGAAATAGCAGGTACCTTTCAGGGCGTGATCCAGGCCCTTAAGCCGCCCTACCATGGCGGCCAACTGCATCTTATACCGGGTCCTTTCCTCTTCAAGTTTCTCGTCGAATTTCCTCCCCAACCCCCTCTCAATTTCCAACGCCTTAGTCTTCACCGCGTCGTCTAAATGATCCGTGAAAACTTGCGATTGCCTCTTCAATTGTTCCCGCAAATCCGCTTCAGCTTCCCGTCTCAACTTCAAACACTGCCTCAAATAGTTAAAATAACAACAAAACGAATCAAAAAATACGAACCTGTTGCTGAAAACATAACGTCAAACGGCGTTTTTCCTGTTCGACCGCCTCGCAGATTTGGGCATGAGTCAAGGGCTCCCCGCCGCCCCTTTTCGCGGACTCCACTGCCGCCTGCAACCTTTCATGTCCAACCGTTTCCATTTTCGCCAGTTCTTTCTGGTAAAACAGAACGTTCGAGTAGGCGTGTAACAGAAACAAATCAAGATCGCCCTCGCTGATGTTCAATTGTCTACTGCTGATGTCGATCGAAGGAAAGAGAGCCTCAAGTTCGTCCGAAAAATGCTTGCGTGCTTTCTCGACTTTCGCCCAGTATTTTTCGGTCGTGCTTCCCAATCGCTGTTCTAGTTCAAATTGTTTTTTCGCCTCGCAAATGTCATCTTGTACTTTTTGTACGTTGACGAGGATCATGTTTTTGGTGTTGGGAGGAGCGTCGAAATCGGGCTTGGAGATTAGAGTTTTTAATTTGTTGACGTCTTTTGATGCTTCTTCCGCCTTTTGTTGGGCCACTTTTATCGATTCGTTCTTCTCCTTGGTTTTCGCTTTGATCGAATCCAAGGCGGCGGCCTGAATGTGGTCGATGTTGCCGTCGATTATCGAACTGATTTCTTGATTGTAAAGTTTCAGGTTGTAAACTGCTTTGTTGTAAGCGTTGACGGCCTCGGTGGCGGCGCCGCATATCTTCTCCTCCAACTCGGCCAGGCTGCTGGGGTGAGTTTCGGGCAAAAGCTTGGCGGACGGCTTTTCCTTCACGTCGCCAGCTGCAGTTACACCAATTAACTAATTTACTATTAGCCACAACGTTGTTTCTTTTTTTAAGATACATTTTGTTGGGTTCTAATGATAACATGGTTTTCATATTTTATTTTTAAAATTATAATTAATTTTTATTATTTTATTTAATTTTATTACCCTCTATTATCAAAATTTTTTGAATTTTCCAGATCGCACAAACCAAAAAACTTTGTTAAAAACCAAAACGCCGACAAATTTCTGCAGTTTGAAACTGGTCAGGTCAGGTCACAGGTTAAAGTAGTGGGAGACAAGTACGATAAGAACAATTAATTTTCTAAGAAATAATGGAAAAGAGTTTTAAGCAGAAATGTTAATACCGATTTCCACTTTGGCCTGGTCCTTGGTCTCCAGGCGGATCTCCGCGTAGGACTCCTTCTCCTTTTTGTCTCTCTCTAAAAGTGGGATAAGGGGCGGGGGAGCTGTTACGACAAGCGGTTAGTCACAGACTGGAACGTTCTACTAAAGTATTAGTCTTACCTTTATAGTCCTTCTTTTGTTCAATCGCCTCAGGAGCCTTCCTTGGGGTAGTTTTCTCGCTGCTTCCCAGCAACCCCGTGACTGACTTTTTAGCACCCTCATACACCCCAGAGAGCGAATCGAACGGACTGAAACCGTCCTCCAGAAAAACTATTTTTATGACCTTATCAGTGAAAGGGGCGGTCTTAACTAGGGTAGCCCTGAAATCCGGGTCGTATTTGGCATAGCCAAGCGTGGCACCGCCTACCAAAGCGAGTGCCCCCAAGGTGTAAATCGCCCCCGAGCCGCCCCTTTCTTTCTTTTTTGGGGGACATACGTCGCCTTTACTGTAGAATCTCACTGATCTGTATAACTTTACTTCGAGGGCTCGGCGGGTATTCTGCAACAAAAGTGGGGTTATGGCGGGGATTTCTGTTAAAATTGGCCAAGTTCCGGGAAAAATAACGCGGTTTCGTGCCGAATTTTCTGAATTTGTCCGAATTATGTAAAAATGTTTCCATTATTGACATCACGAGATGACATAACATCCGAAATTGTGTTACTATTTCGAAATTTCTTTGCGAATCAAGTGCGGGACTCACCTCTTGGAAATTTTTGGATTGCAATCTGCCTACTATCCTTAACATCTTTTGGGGCAGCCACTTTGGGAACGGTTTCCTCGATATTATTTAACACGAAATACACCCCTGTGCTTCAGCTTGACAGCGCAGTCATCACTCGAAATTGCCGCTATGTGGAGAGTTTTTGCCGCAGGTAAGTCAACCAAACCCACCGAATCTTACCAGTCTTTAAATTTGGAAATTACGCGTCGAAAATGGGGGCGGTTTACGAGTTTTGGGGCGAAATTTTTGGTTTTTAGCCGGGAATTTTGAGGTTATTTCCGATTTTAATCGCTAAGTTGGTTGCATGGCGAATTCCACCAAACTCAAGTATCTCCATCTCTCACTAACACATTGTAGTCGTTATTGTTGCAAAGACACGACAACCCGCAAACACCAAAATCCCCTAAAACTATTAAATAATGTTAAAATTTTTTCTTGCAGCTTCCCGCTTAGTTTCGAGGCAAATTCTAGCAACTACAGCTACAAATTTTCAAAATGTTGCCCCAAAACTGGTTGCCAATCAGGGGGCGTCAAGAAATTTTGCCATTTATCTCCCACATAACCCTACAAAACCGGGGTTGTTGAAGGACCCGAGACTGCTGCAAATCGCTAGTAAGATCGAAACTAGAGGGTTGATTAAGTTCTCGTATCGTAGAGGAAAGCGATTGAGTGTTAAGGCGGTGACAAGGAGGTTCTACCGGCTGAATTGGGGAGGTTGGATTCGCACCAAATGTGGCCGCCACAAGAAACTTTGGAAAAAGAGCCCCAACAGGAAAAGGAGATTACGGCAACACGTATTGTGCAACTCCACTCAAAGCACTTTACTCGATAAAATGGCAGGGAAATACTGGACAAAACCAAAGTATTGGGTCGATGATCCCTACAACCCCTACCACACGCGGGAAGAATTCAGATATAGCTCCCAAAAACCAAAACCCTTTTTCCCGCCAGAACAATAATTCTAATGTAGTCAATCATTATTAAAATATTTTTAAATTCACCCGTGAATTCTTTTTTCCTATTTTGGCGAATTACAGGTTCCTGTAATAATAATAAGGCGCAAAATAATATTGAAGCAAATTATCTGATGCAGGGGAAATACCTCCAAGGTAATGCAGTTAAAATTTCAGTTATAGACTAACTACCACCCATGGAGCATATAGAAGGGAAAAAAATGTTAAAAACAATTGTTTTTTTTATTTATGTTTATTTTTTCAAGCAACAGATTTTAGTGAATAAAGTTTATATAGGTAGTTAGTCTTTCTTCATCTGCTGACGGAATTGATTATGGACATCCCGTGGAATCAGTACAGGCAGTAGCTTCAAAACAGTTGGTTGATCCAGTACAAGTCTTGGCCTTATAACAATTGGTTGATCCAGTGCAGGTTTGGGCCCTGAAGCAATCATAGGAGCCGGTACAGGTGACTGCGTTGTGACACTCTTGAGAAGACGTACAGGTCTGTGCACTAGTACAACCTGTAGAGTCTGTACAAGTCTGGGCGCTAGCACAGTTTGTAGAAGTTGTACATGCACTAGGTGCATTTGGACAATTCTTACAGTTAGTGCATGCTGCTCTACAGTCTCTGCAATCGGAACCCCCAGTACATATCCCATAATACCCATGACATAAAGACACGAGTATTACACTAATTATTAAAAACGACTTGTTGCACCCCATTTTGTTCAACTAGAGAACTCAATTCGGTAATGGAACGAAAATAATATAAAACGCGTAGAAGAAATCAAAAACCAACGCGCATTAGTGTGACGTCACAGCTTGTCGTAGGTCGGGGGTCAGGTAGAAGAAACAAACCAAATCGCTAAATTGCATTGTTAAAGATGCAGCTAGAGCGTATCGAGAAATTTCCTGGATGATTGTCGCAAATAATTTGAATTCATGTTTATTAAATAACAATTTACACTTAGAAAATACAGAAGAAAAAAGAAAAAGTGGTTAAAAAATAATAGTTTTTTATTTTTGTTATTTTATTTTTCAAGTAACAGATTTCGGTGAATAAATTGAATCTACTTCCGCTTTACTTGATTCACTGACGGAATAGATTGTGGACATCCCGTGGAGTTAAAACAGTAAATAGCTTCGTAACAGTTGGTCGACAAAGAACATGTTAAGGCCTTATAACAATTGGTTGATACAGAGCAGTCATGGGCATTGTAGCAATCATGCGAATCGCTACAGGTAACGGCATTGTTACAGTGTGTAGACTCTGAACAAGTCTGTGCGCTAGTACAACCTGTAGAGTCTACACATATATGTGCGCTAGCACACCCTGTAGAGTCTATACATACACGACGTGCATTTGGACAATTCTGGCAGCTAATACATGCGTCTGTACACGCCCTGCAATCAGAACCCCCTGTACAGTCGCCCACCATAACACCCCCATAACACCCATGGCATAAAGACATGAGCATTACACTAATTATTAAGAACTTGTTCCCCACCATTTTATTCATTTAGCAAACTGAATTTGGTAATAAAACAAAAATAACTTAAAAAACGCATGAAGAAACGCGCATTTAGTGTGACGTCACAGCTTGTCGTAGGTCAGAGGTACGGTAGATAAAAAAAAAAAAATTGGTCAACGCGCTTGGCGATTTCTGCTAATCGTGCCATATTTAACGATTTCAAAGCTTATTTTCGTATTTACACTATTATATAGTATCGTTTGGAATAGATAATATTAATTCAAAATGAACTATAAGAAAGCTAATGTCATTTAATGCGATCACAACATAACCTTATTAGTGGGCGTAACAACGTATGACCTCTGTGTCCGATTTACGTTTGAAATATTTAATAGTTAGCCCTATTGGGATTCGATATCACGGATGTTTTGCCTAACATGGGGTCTTCCCCAGAACCTACCCTTAGGCTACGGAACAGCGCCACCTTATTGGCGCATTCAACCCCTACTTCCTTTTCTCAATTACAGGTTCCTGTAATAATGTTTGTATCACAAGAGTGGATTCTCAAAAAGACGTGTACAAATTTTTGCTAAAATATTTTTAATTGCAATTTGTTAAACGATCACATTTCTGAGTCTGCCAATTCCCTCAATTTCGCTCTCAAGCACGTCGCCTTTTTTGAGGAACTCCGGGGGATTCCGGTGGATCCCCACTCCAGCCGGAGTACCCGTTAAAATGACGTCACCAGGGTATAGCGTCATTACTCTACAACAAAAACACATGAACCAACCGTCACGAAAAGTGACCAAAGCTGTAAATCGTTATCAACAAACCCCTGAAGCAGATATCCAGACTAAGCTATGAATAAAAGACGTCTAAAAGTCGACCAGGAGAAAGACGAACTTTTTGATATCGCTTTACAGTTTCGGTCACTTGGTCGGCTACAGTAATGAACTCACTGAGACAAATACGAAACGAGGAAATCGATTTTGAAAATCATTTCCGAGGTGTTCCCGTTCTGTTTGAGGTTGCCGTTGACCCAAGATTTGATGTTGAGGTTGTTGGGATCGACCTTATGTTTGGTCACCACAGCGGGTCCCAAAGGACAGAACGTGTCCATTGATTTCCCCAGCAAAAATTGTCCGTTATTGCGCTTTTTTTGCCAGTCACGATCCGTAATATCTTGAGCCACAGTGTACCCAAAAATATAATCGTTCACTTGATCTGCCCGGATCGCTTTAGCTTTTCGCCCTATTATCACAGCGAGTTCTACTTCCCAGTCGATACCCTATAATTTGGATTGCTGTTGAAATGCTTACGAAAACTTTGGCAATATTAGTACGTTACTGATTGCGGGCAGTTCGATATTGTCATGGGGCCCGATAATGCAGGAGGAGAACTTGCTGAAAAACATGGGTTCTTTGGGGTAGGGGAGGTTCTGCTCGTCGCAGTGGCCGCTGTAGTTCAGCCCCACGCAGACCACCTTGTCGGGCTTCATGATGGGGGGCAGCAGCTGGACGCTTTGCAGGGACACGACGGACTTGCCGGCAGCAATTATCCTGCAACGAAAAAAACCTCCACTACCCTTCCCAAATAACCGGAGATGTGGAGTTAGTCACTGAGTTAAGAGGACTATTAACCGAGCTGCAGCATATTCTGCTGTAGAAAGAATTTATTCCATTAAAAGTATTTACTGATTCGACCCTCAACTTTCGAATTGTCGAAGTAGTATCGTATAATTATGTAAAATTGTGGACATGTTTTGGTTGTTTTCTTCACCGTCACCTTATTTTTATTGAACGAATTTGTAACGATGTAACTTGCGTCATAAACAATCCAACCTCGGATTTAAGTAATTGTCTTATTGCTATTTATTTTGCGATTTGTTTTTTGACCATCACCCACAGCTACGTGACCCTTTCATCGTTTCTTCAGATCGCAGGGGGCAGATGTCATTATTAACTTTTTTTTTTTATCCAAGTATGTATGTTGATTAAATGTAATAAATAACTCAAGATATAATAAACATTATTAAGAAATTAAATTTAAGATTTGCACATACATATTAAGAAAAAAAAAATGAAGACCCCTCTAATCTGTGCTCAATGCAGCAGGTAGAGGGCGCTCTAATCACGCTGAAGCATCTGATTCCCAACAAAAATCTGGATAAGGCAGTCTGTAATCGCCAAAATCTTGATCAAACATGATAAGCCCCAGGTGCTAATTTTTTTTTGTTGAATAATTTATAGCCCGCTAAATATTTAATCCCATTGCACAACTCAGCCAGGATAACGTCACAACAATAAAAACTAATGACAAAATTGATAAAAAGATTCCGAGCGACTATCGACCGGAAACAACAGAAGTACTTTTTGGCGCCTTGCGACGTTGCCACATCTCCACTTGCATCAATGCAACTGCATTTCAAACTTATCGATTCTGCCGCGGTTTTTATTGTATACTTAAGTAATCGCAAACCGCATTAGTTGCAATTGTTTCCAAGGGCTAATTAACCTAATTCGAAAGTCAACAAAACGCCGTATAGATGCCATTAACCCAGTGACGTAACCCAAGGGGCGCTACAATTACCGACGAAAACGAAAGCTGGTTCACCTTTTGGCTTTCTCGTAGATGCCGTTTCCCGTTGCCAGAAACTTGGTCAAGGTGTTGGGTATGGAGGAGTCCACGGCGCTGATATCGATGATGTCTCCGTCGACGGCTATTTGGGCCCCCAGATGGTGGGGTCCTCCGTTCTTCGATTTGTATTGCACGAACCTCATTTTGTTGGCAGTCGACACGCTGAAGTTTCTTATCTGCACGTCACGTGGTGGCGATTTCGACAATTTTTTTGAAGCGTTCAGAAGGAGGCGCAAGGCCTTGTTGGAGGGTCCCATTTCACTGATCAAATTCTCCGATTAATATCGCGTTTTGATCGTTTGTAGAAGGGGAAAAGGAAAGAGAGACGTCGGTCGGGTGAATGGGATCAAAAAAATTCAACTACCACCCGTCTGAACGGCACCGTGGCTGGCGAACTAAGAAAGAAAAAGCATGACAGCATGGGTGGAGGGAAACCGGTTGGGCGCCGGATTTTGGGGCCGATTCTATTCCGGACAGTTGAATGTCGTAATTTTTTAATTTGGTAATTGGAGTTTCGTGCCGGGCAATGTCACGGGATTGTTTGAATCGGCGGTGATCTCGTGCGGCCTTGGTGGGTCAATTTAATTTTTTCAATTTCTCAATAAACCCATATGGGTCTAGGTTAGTTTCAAAGCCACTAGATGGCGCTCCCCGAATCTTAAGTTTAACGAAATTATTATATTTAGTGTGAAGCCGAACTATGGTGGCGTTAGTTCCGCTATCGAGCTATAGGTGGCAGACCAATTTGGATTTTTATTCTTGTTCCGCTATAAGTGGAATATACAGGGGCGGCTCTGATATAATATAACATTTTTGTTCGGGGAATTTTTTAATCGGTAACTAAAAATTTAAATTATATTTTATTTTGTATAAAAATAATAATAAATAATAATAATAATAGTAATAAAATAAGGGTTGTATTTAACAGTCTATCAAATTTACCCAATATTTTCATACAAAAAAATATTTTTATTTTCCAAAAATACTAAATACTCACCAAGATTAAGAAAATACATAATCTTAAAGCAACAACCAAATATTGACATAATGCTGGCTTCTTATATATTTTGTTCGCCAAAATAACTATTGTTGACCATAAATATTAAATGTTCACCAAATTTTATTCCGCATTTAATTCTAACATAATACCCAGATATTTAATTTTCGACAGTGTCTTATATTATTTAGCAGTTAAAAATATTATTTGTTGATCAAAAATACACAAGCAATAAAATGTTGTGCAAATGGTAAATAATTTTATGCAAAATTATAGATGTACATATGCTAGGGCAAGGAAAATAAGAGTAAAAATAGAATTGGTTTGCACAAAAAAAGATATTGATTTCCGTAATACCGGGTGTCTCAACGAGAACCGCCGGTGCCTTTTTGCGTATTTCCAATGGAGTTAAAAATTTGAAATTTAGCAGAAATAAACTTTCATGGATGCGCTACAATGTGGCGTCGTTGTTTGCTCCATAATTAATTCCAGGCGCCGTCGAGACGCCATAAAGTGCTTTTTCAGAAATTTTCAATATATTTTGTTTATTATTATTATGTTTGTAATACCGCCAGGTATATGTTCCTGATGTTAAAAATTTGAAATTTGTAGTTAAAGTATCGCTAATTGTGTTTTTAAGAAGTTCACGTGATTTTGACGAATTTATGACACAACTGCTTTATTGAAGCAGCCAAAATTTCGTGACAATGAGGCTTAAACGGTTCGGTTATTTATGACTTAAAAGCGGTATCTACACAAAAATCTTTGGAGTACAGACCCCATCATAAAGTCTAAAGTGGTTGACCGCATAAACGACTACAAAGCTGTCAATTAAAAATCTCTGGAGGGCTAAAATTTAAAAATCCATGTAATTCAATAACGGTTTGATATAAAAATATTTCAATTGCTCGTTATCAATCTTGGAGGTCGTAATCATGAGCTTGAAGAAAATCAAAGAGATGAGGTGAATATTTCGATATGAAATCGCGATCCAAAGTAAAAACTCACACCGTTTAAAAAAAGGAAAAAAATAATAATGTCATCTTGTAGTGCAATAATTATAGTTTTTTTCTGCCAAATTTCAAATTTTTAACTCCATTGGAAATACGCAAAAAGGCACCGGCGGTTCTCGTTGAGACACCCGGTATATAAATGCTTTGCTGTAATTGGCTTGCATTATGTAAAACGTAAAACTTTTTTTAGTGGTAATTTCTAATCATGCTTTTAAAAAAAAATTACAGGGCCCTGAACTGACCTTGTACAAATTTTTTTTCGCGTGCCTCTTGTCTGGAAGCGCAAGCGGCAAGGAGAGATGCGCGAGCATATTTCATTTTTGGAGTAATAGAATAATTATTTGACGCACAAATAGTTTTTTTGAGAAACACTAAATATAAATGGATAGCGCGAATATTTATTATGTACAGCACGGACGCGTAACTTGAGCGTTCTAAATTTGGTGAACATTTAGTAAAATTGATAGACATATAGAATTTAAAATATAAGCAATGGTAAAACAATACGCAGCATAGTTATTTTAGTGGTAATGTTCTCATTTTCTGATGTATAATAATTTTGGCTTCATTTAGATTTTTTGATGCTCATTAAATTTTCTGTTGGACAGTGCAAGAGATGTATGGTTTAATTTGGTGTACATTATATTTGTTCCCATAAAATAATAACGTTTGTGTAATTAAGAACAAAGGGGGCGGTTTTTAGCTTTAGCGGAGTTCGGCCATCACCGTCCTGTTTGATTTCTCTCAACAAAACTATTAAATTGCTTTGTGACTGAATGCCGATAACGTAGAGCACGTTTGTTTGGTAGAGGTAGGCCCTTAATCCTAATCTGCTCGCAAGATATCAAGTTGAAGTGGTGCTGCAGTAAAGGGAGCTGCTGTACGTTTTGATGGTCCGAAATGGGAGTCCATCAAGTTTTGTCAGTGGCTCGTTCAATTAAGGCGTTATGAAAAAGCGCCGTTCCAGGCCGCAGCCGTACCATCATCAACTACCTGTTCCTCACGGTCGCATTTACATACCAAAACGACATGAAGGAGATGACACAGACGCATATTTGAAACGATATCCCAATGATGCAATCTGGCCGGACTAAACGGCTGGTTAGTTTTGGAGAAATGCGCCACATAATACACCCTAATTAAATTAAAATGCCGCAGTCAACTTTAGAGATAATTGATTGTCGAAACAAAAGGCTTCCGATACCATCTCGCTGCCATCTAACCAGGACCATCAATAACACGAAAATGACAAACGTCCAGGACCGCACCGCAAAGAATCGTGACGTTCGCTGAATTTGTAGAGGGAATTGTCGTTGGCCGGCGGATGATCGGCCAAAATTCGAGTTGGGTCGGTCGTGGCTGTTGAGGGCAATGCCGGCCCTGCTAATTATCGGCCTGAAATCTTGAAAAATATAAAGTGAAGCGCACGTCAATTGTTAGGAGCGACCCTCTTTATGAAATGTTGTCATACAAGTATCTTATCAGATGTTAACTCGCTCATTTGTGTAAGTCAGGACGGGACTTTAGGGGCCCCCGCGGGGCACGCTGAAATCGACAAAGACGCGCCCGGCGCATACCTCATCAAGCATCCCCCATCAAAATTTCGCCCACCACTTTGTCTCAATCTGTACAAATGTTTTTTTTGCGAAAAGTTAAAGAGTTGCGCAACTCCGTTAGGGAAATCTGTCTAAATCTTTTTCTTTCTTCCTCATCAGCGAGGATCTAAAGAACTGTGCGAATGGATTGTTAAAGAATCTAATTCCTCCCAGCTGTAGAAAGAGGTTGTGATTTGGGGCACTCACGTCCAGCTTGCGTGATGTTGTGGTTATCATGATCTCGTTTTGTGGTATTGTAAACAAGGTGTGATCGCACGAAGGCCCGATAGACGAGCCATATCCACACACGGTTCGTTCTTGATGGTTCTCGATTGTTTTGTAACGCACCCGAGACACGAGTAATTATGTGGCAATATAATTAGGCGAGCAGTTTCCTCCATCCATGCCCATAACAAATTAGAGCCTTTGGCCGAACAACCTACAATTTAGTTGTATTAATTAGCTCGGTCTATTCGAGAAATCGAGAACAAACACCCGGAGAGGCGCGTCCTAAGAGGAACGTCTCTGCTATCACATGTGTTTTTCTCTCACTGTATGCATTTTAGTTCTTTCATTTCCCAAAAATACTAAATGCTCACCAAAATTAAGAAAATACATAATCTTAAAACGACAACCAAATATTGACATAATGCTGGCCTCTTATATATTTTGTTCGCCAAAATAACTTTTGTTGACCATAAATACTAAATGTTCACCAAATTTTATTCCGCATTTAATTCTAACATAATACCCAGATATTTAATTTTCGACATTGTCTTATATTATTTAGCAGTTAAAAATACTATTTGTTGATCAAAAATACACAAGCAATAAAATGTTGTGCAAATGGTAAATAATTTTATGCAAAATTATAGATGTAGATGTGCTAGGGCAAGGAAAATAGGAGTAAAAATAAAAGTGGTTTGCACAAAAAAAGATATTGATTTCCGTAATATATAAATGCTTTGCTGTAATTGGCTTGCATTATGTAAAACGTAAAATTTCTTTTAGTAGTAATTTCTAATCGTGCTTTAAAAAAAATTACAGGGCCCTGAACTGACCTTGTACAAAACTTTTTTCGCGTGCCTCTTGTCTGGAAGCGCAAGCGGCAAGGAGAGATGCGCGAGCATATTTTATTTTTGGAGTAATAGAATAATTATTTGACGCACAAATAGTTTTTTGAAAAACACTAAATATAAATGGATAGCGCGAATATTTATTATGTACAGCACGGACGCGTAACTTGAGCGTTCTAAATTTGGTGAACATTTAGTAAAATTGATATACATATAGAATTTAAAATGTAAGCAATGGTAAAACAATACGCAGCATAGTTATTTTAGTGGTGATGTTCTCATTTTCTGATGTATAATAATTTGGGTTTTATTTAGATTGTTTGATGCTCATTAAATTTTTTGGTGGACAGTGCAAGGGATTTATGGTTTAATTTGGTGTACATTATATTTGTTCCCTTAATTTAATAGAATGACGCTGCGCGCATGCATTGAGTACGCAGCTGGTCCACAGTGGTACGCTCCGCCTTAATCCAGTATCATATTCAGCAGTCATATTCGCGCACCACTATGATAACTCAAGACAATATTCATAATGTTTAACCCGAGATTATTTCTAGTATTTTGCAAAGTAATTACACTACATCATCTCCTTAATGCATTTTGCTGACGTTCTACAATCACAAATAATACAGCGGAGACGTTTCCCTTAATAGCCCGACAATTTACATTCAAACCAAACTATACCTACCGTCTAATGACGAAAGCAGTCGGGTTGTAATTTGTCCGAAACGCAAGACGGCGATCGAAGATTCAACAACATTATCATCCGCCAGACGTTAGATCCGCCTAAGTTGTTAATTCGGCACCGTCAAAAACTTGGCTTGTAACCGTTCAAAGTTCTCGTCTGCGATGTAAATTTTCTGTAGCGACCAACAAAACCAAATATAATTATTCGCCTAGGTGGAAACTAATGTAGGGATAATCGTCCCGGTTGTGTGTGCATGATTTAGTGGCCTCCGGTCTTTATTAAAATTAATAACCGACATAAATAACACGTCCTTATGGCCGAATAAACACTCCAATCGTTTTATAACTGATAGCGCTAATTAAAAACGCCAATTTATTAGACGTCGTAAACGCGGTACGGCCCCCTCGCGCCCTCCAAGGCAACCGTGAAATTGGCTGGATCGTATGGACCGTACTCCGGACAAATTGACCCGGAATTTGTAACCAAATTTGAAACCCATCTTGCTGTTGATTGAAATCGTCCGCTAGATGGCGGTTGATTATTCGGTTTATTGTTCGATCTCAAAAGTATAATTTTGTGATTTTTCCAAAAGTTAATTACAGGCGATTAATTTAATACAAGCAGGCCGTTAGAGTTCGGGCGAAATTATTTATCAATTTTTTTTCAATTATTCGATTGTGATAATTTTACTACTTGATGGCTCATTTGTTCGCTGATTAACCATCAACTTGTATTGAATTAATCGTAAAGGAACTAAAGTTTTCTTATCATTAAGCAACAATAACACACAATTATTGCCACATACCATTTTTTAAAAATTAATTAGGTACATTGTTGAAAATTTCACGGAGAGCTGTGATCCAACAGTGGGCGACTTTAATAACAGCCAAACAGTTAAAAGATGTTGCTGATGTAAGTTTATGGCAAGAAAAAAAACATTTAGAATTTTTTCGAATTTCTATCGATTGGGGTCGGAAAAAAAATCGAAAATATTGAAATTTTTTACATTGATTTTATGACATATTCTTGTTGATTTTGGACCGCTTAACACGAATCTGGCCGTAGTTTCCCTGTACAAGTCGTACTTTTTAAAATATGATCATTCGAATGTTTTATTTCAAAATTTTCACCAAAATCGAGCTAAATTGCAAATTTCAACTTCCTTATTATAAGACTTACAATTTTCGTTCATATAGCATTCGATAGCATTTGTGAAACGGGGAAATTTAATGTATTTGGACTTGATGTAAGTCTGTCCGGTCAAAAGTTACAAGAGTTTGAATATTGAAAGAAATCGAAACTTATTGGTTTTTCTAATTTTATAAGAAATCTATTTATTCTAGCGTCGAATTGATTACGGATTTGAGTTCAGGAAGGCCGATTACATAAGAAAACGCCCATTTCTAGCCTTTGGGTGCAACGATTTCGATTTTAGAAATTTTTCAAATTTCTATCGATTGGGGTGGAAAAAAAAAGTCGAAAATATTGAAATTTTTCACATCGATTTTATGATTTAATCTGGTAGATATTGAACCGCTTAACACGAATCTGGCCGTAGTTTTCCTGTACATGTCGTACTTTTTAAGATATGACCATTCAAATGTTTCAATTTAAAGTTTTCGTCAAAACCGACCTAAACTGCAAATTTCAACTTCTTTATTATTAGACTTACAATTTTCGTTCATATAGCATTCGATAGCATTTGTGAAACGAAGAAATTTGATGTATGTGGATTTAATATAAGTCGCTCCGTTCAAAAGTTACAAAAGTTTGATTGTTGGAAAAAGCTTAATTTGTGCTTTTTCTAATTTTATAAAAAATCTATCTATTTTAGCGTCAAATTGATTACGAACTTGAACTCAGGAAGGTCAATTATATAAGAAAACATCAATTTCCAGTCTTTTAATAAACCTCTCAATTTTAGAAATTTTTCGAATGTGTATTGATTGGGCTAGAAAATAAAGTCAAAAATATTGAAATTTTTTACGTCAATTTAATGACTTGATCTGGTAGATTTTGAACCGCCTAACACGAATCTGACCGTAGTTGCCCTGTAAATGTCGTACTTTTTAAGATATTTCCATTTGAATGTTTCAATTCAAAATTTTCGTCAAAATCGACCAAAATCGAAATTTTCAATTTCTTTATTATTAGATACAGCATTTGATGGCCTCTGTGAAATGAAGAAATTTGATGTATCTGGATTTGACGTAAGTGTTTCCGTTCAAAAGTTACAAGGGTTTGAATATTAAGAGAAATCGAAACTTAGTGGTTTTTCTAATTTTATAAGAAATCTATTTATTCTAGCGTCGAATTGATTACGGATTTGAGTTCAAGAAGACCGATTACATAAGAAAGCGTTTATTTCCAGCCTTTAGGTGCAACGATGTCGATTTTAGGAATTTTTCGAATTTCTATCGATTGGGGTAGAAAAAAAAAGTCAAAAATATTGAAATTTTTGACATCGATTTTATGACCGATTCTTGTAGATTTTGAACCGCTGAACACGAATCTGGCGGTAGTTTCCATGTGGCAGTTGTACTTCTTAAGATATGACTATTTGCAGCTTTTGATTCAGAAAGTTTGGCAAAATCAGCCAACATCAAATAATATCTACTTTATCTACTTTATGTAAAAGTAAAATTATTGATATAGTTTTTCATTCCATTGAAAGTATGTAAATGGAATAAGTGCTGAATAGAAAGTCATCAACCGTCGGCAAAGGAATAAGACAGTTTGCGTTTGGTATGTACTATCTACTTGAAAGAGTACGGTCACCATTTTGAGATGCACACAAGATAATTTTTACAAAATCAATGACTTAAAAAAAACTTTGCCAAAAAAAGTCCAAAAAGGTTTAAATTATTACCATTGTGCCAGATTTGGCACCTTACTTCAACTTCCTCTTAGGCATTTCCAAACCTACAAAAATGGCTTAAAAACTGATTCCTTTGCAACAGTCGTTTTTCAAAACTGAACATCGTTGAATAAATTGCGTCAAACTCAAAGCGACAATGTTGAAAATAAACAGTTGAAAAAACTTTTGCTGCTTTGTAGTTCCGACAGATGCGTTGTAGTTCCCTAATCGCGACTTTCTCTGGTCCATTTTTGTTGTAATGGTCGCGTTAATACCGAGCGGCATTCTTTGCCGTTTCGCTTATCGCCCCAACGTCCGGTGTGGCGGCTCCTTTAGTCTCCGGATTGTCGCGTTATCAATCGATTTTATCTCAACGTGGATGAGGTCGTTTAGCCGCCTTGCAATTTACATAATATCGTCAAATTGCTCCACGGCATAAACACGACGACGATATGCGTCGATTCAATTACTTGACCCCGTGCATCCCACGTTTTGTCCCTACGTCCTGTCCTCGGGACACCGCCGATGATGGGCACTCCAGAGGCCGGGGGCATGGAGGCGCTAACGATGCCGCTACTAGCGCATCGCTTCCGCCATAAATAACGGAGTTATTTAAATAAACAGTACACGATCATGTCCGTGGCTTGTTTTCTTGTTTATTTTGAAGTGTTATGGCGGGTAATTTGGTAAATTATCCCCCTGCAGGCTGAATTTGTAACTAAACTACGTATTAGCGGTGGATCGAACGGCCGGCTAATTCCTATCATTAGCGTTAAGGTTCGATTCGTGATGTTTGAATATGCCGGGGGACGGGGTTATCGCGTCGGGGGCATTGAGGTGATGCGGTCCGAGATGCCCGGGGATGCTGACGAAGGTATTGCCGTACAGTTGACGCCGGCCCAGGTATTCCATTACAGTCTGAAAACGTGTAATTATATTTTCAAAATATCCGAAACCAGTCTCCGATTTATTATCGGGGCGAGAGACGGTGAGAGATTCGACGACGCCGGACCGCGACGGTCACAGTCTCGCCGCAACCCCATATTAAGCTACATTAGTTAGGTAGTTTTCTCGACTTTACTTAATCTATGTAATTATCGTACGGCTCACTATTACGGCACTGGTGGAGCCCCGTCTGTAGGTACGGGGCTCATTAATAAATTCTGCGATGGGCAATCGCCCTATCACGACCCGGCCGCTTCTGTCCGATTTGGGGGCGAAGCCGCGATAAAAATTAAAAACAATTAAAACTTCATGGCTTTCATAACTTAAACATCACGTCGTATGACTGATCGTGACCATTATACCTACCATTAGAGCCGACACGCGGTCACGGGGGGTCCGGAATTGGATTATACAAACTTCTTAATTGCACATAATTACATCGTCAAGTCGTCCCAAATTGACGATATCATTATAATAATGGCATCATCATCGCGAAAGGCCAAACGAAATGTTTTTTCGTCGGCGTGTTGTTTTGCTGTGAAATAGCCTTGCCTAAACAGCGTTTAGCGTTAATTAGAGAGAGGCAGGGGAGAAGGTTGGTAGGTATCCCGTGTTCTCTGTACAACTGACAGGCTGTAATTTGGCCGCGAGTGTGCGTTTCCTATACATGCACCCATCGGAATCCACCAAAGGCGCTTAGCTTGGGATTCTAGGCTTAATTGTTTGGCGCGATGTCTGAATGCCTCGCCCACGTTGGCCAAGGCATTCCTGCGGAGCCGACCTCACCATCGCCGCAGCAAGCAGAAGGGCGCCGGCCCAAATCTTCTCCCTCCTTGCGAAACCCAATCCTCAATTCCCGATAAAGCCCAAAATCTGCAACAAACTATAAGCTCCTCGAATCTATAGTTGAACCAAGGGTGGTTAGATGGCGTGCAGCGCTCCTCTCTTACTTGATTTGATACCACCACTGATTCGATTCCGTTTGTTGCTTCTTGATTCCTTGCCACTTTTTAACAACCAAATGCCAAGAACACCAGTGATGCCTCTCTCCTTCGGACAGAAACACAAACAAAGTAAGGTTATGTTATATGAGGTTGTCTCTAACAATGTCGATAAAACAGTGCTCTTTATGTAATTGGGTCGAAGTATTCAAAGATCTGCTGACGTCTCGTCTGAAGCTAAAAAAACTTTTTACTACTACCAAACACAACCTCCTGTCACAACTTCATCGACATGTAGTTAGTTATTTAGTTTATTGCTATAAGGTAATATATTCTTAATGTGCAATAATTTATTACGCGTGGAGCATTTGCGATTAGTTTCGTACCCATTGTTATGCTAACAAAAGCAATGAAATTCAAATAACAATTCACAGTAAATTAAATAATAGAGCCGTGGTGATTACAAAAGCCCACCAATTTAATTAAACATTGACTAAACACCAATCAAGCTTTGACCAAGGACGATTTATTTACCATTATAAGAACAAACAGCTCAATAAAAAAATTAATTAACAACCTCCCCCCTTCCTTTCCCTCTTCCTGAATTGAAGGATTTTTCTAAATTGGTCCTGGTCAGTTAATGGCGTTCAGCTTGTTTGCAGGGGCCCCATTTCGACATTATTATAGGTTACCACTTATTAATATAATAGCCAATGTTTATCCGCTTTCTAAATCATCCGTTTAGCATAAATTTGGAGGTAATTTCCGACGGGTCTAGGGGGCTTCGCGGCAATAACAAACCATCAAGCCGGCGCATTTTTCCATTCAGACCCCTAATAAGCGACCATTAGCGCCAATTAAATAATCGACCGTCAGTGGCGCGGGTTCACCACCTGATGCGAGAAGTCGATCTTTCGAGGTTACGTGAAAGTCGACAAAGGGTTGCCAACGTAAATGGACGGCGCCAAAATCGATTACTTATTGTTGTGCGCGTCCATACTGCGAGTCATAATAACGTTCGGAATTAATTTCGTTTGATTTCTCACGAGTGGAATAATCGACTCACGATTACTCGGCACAAACCGCAATTAGGTTTGAATAATAACGGACAGTATGGGGACGGACAGTGCTGGCAACCAAACAAAGCGTCCGTCCGTTGCCAGCCATGACAAACGGAAGCATGAGCGATTGTCGACTGTCACTGGACGCTGCAGGTGGTTCAGACCCGGCTAATTGAGTGGCCACCAAAACGTCGATTTCGCGTCCTTTCCCATCGTGGGGGAATTAAAATTGCCGCGTCAACAGGTGTTGCGATCTTTCGATCTGATTACGATTCCTCGAACGGGCATGGTCCCTTTTTTGTCGATGCGGTTGTCACGGGAATTTAGGGGGTGATTTTGCGGTAATGGGACCTTTCGTTATTTTTCACGGTCATAATTTACGTCCCACCGTGACCGATGGCCATTTGTTCCACAAAACAGTAGTGATTAAGAGATTTATTTTTATTGGATCGAGTAGGTACCCGCCGAGAGGTGGCGCTTGTTGGGTAAACAGAGATGCTGGCGATGGAAAGGAATTTCGAGAACTTGGGGGAGATTTTGAGATTATCAAGCGGGCTTCTCAACTTGATGAGCCTCTATGTATGTATAGTTGTCAAGAAGTGGAAAGTCGCATTTTATTAGAATCACCAAAGAAAATTACGCCAATCAAAAGATGGCGAAGAAAAATTATACATTAGGTACACTTAGATAAGAATGTTTTTTTTAAAGTCATAAGCTCTTTGAATCGATAGTTGAACCAAGGATGGTTAGATGGCGTGGAGCATTCTTTTTCCATCTATTCTGTCTGAAAGCGCACCGACCAGCTTCTTTTATCTATAATTAAACTTTACACCCATAGAGAGACAAAAAAAAAAATTCTGTACGCGCGCCATAAAAACGACTTTATTAAAATAAAAATTGCTAAAATTTTTGTGGCCGTCAAAAGTTTGAAGCCTTTTCTATGATTAACTCGAAGGATTTTTTTCTGGCCATCGCTGTTTTTCAACTACGCCGTCTCTCGCCGCTGGGGTCGCTTTTGGCCGCTGTTCTTTGTGGATGACGTCTTCGTCGGCAGGTCCCGTTTGTAAAATCTGGACTAGCTAAGGATGCTGGCGAACGTAATGACTTTTTAAGTGGTCCATTGGTCGTTGCGATATTTTAATAGCTCTCCAATCGAGCAGCGTTGATGTGCTTTAAATGATAATTATGCAAATGATGACGCGAAACTAGTAACGAGAAAATTGGTTCGCACGCAGCACGCACACACAAACGAGACGCTAAAATTATAATAATTGTAACGATTTCTTGAGAAATTATTCAAATTAATACACATGTCAATCAGTTTTCGATTTTTTCTTTTGGTTGTTGAGAAAAACAGTCGCTTTTCCTTGGTTCGTTTATAATAATGCGATGGTCGTTACATAGCCGTGCAGGCGCGTTTTAATGGATAATTAACCGATGTGCCGTGAGTAGGTATCGTGCGGAATTTTGCCGGAAATTACTTAATGACCCTTAATGATCTGCAGTCGACAATGTTGCCGGGTAAAATCGCCGACTGACAGATTAAATTAAACATTTTTAACGGAGAACTCGACGACAGACCAATTAAAAGTTAAATGACAAAGCTTCATATTTTCCATTTTTGAAACTATTTATAGGTAGCACCCTGTTGGACAACTTGAAACAATTTTGGCGCCCTCTTGTGGTGCAAGTCTGTTACTAGCGGTCAGTAGTAGATAATTCTCAGGTAGATGGCGCTCGATCCAACAATTATAAAATGCCACAAAAACTGACTTTAATTTAAACAATGGTTCAACCTTCCGGATTTAGAAAATAGCTGCTATTGGTCGTATTCTAAATTTAAACTAGTTATAAAAAATGACCCAATCTTTGGAAGCTATGAAAGACAAAATATTTGGGTAATTATTTACAATGCCCACTTTTCGCTTTTTGCGGTGTTTTTTTGGATACCATCGTGAAACATCATTATAATGCCATTTTAAGCAATAAAATGTTGTGCAAATGATAAATATACATTTATGCAAAATTTATAGATAAAGATGTGCTAGGGCGAAGAAAATAAGAGTAAAAATTGAAGTAGTTTGCACAAAAAAAGATATTAATTTTTGTAATGTAGGTAGGTATACATGGTGACGAATGCGTTGGTGTAATTAGTTTTTTGAAAATCGAAGAGTTGGTAAAGTAAACAATGACCTTATATGTCTTTGGTTCGACATTTTTTAGACTGTGGTTCAATGATTTTTTAAAATGTATAAATCTATCTGTAGCTACTTTGCACAATTACATATTCTAAAAGGAAATATTTTGTAATAAAACACTCCAAACGCAAGAAATGTCTACAAAGCAAAGCGGAACACAAAAAAAACGAGTTTATTGAAGAAAACACACGGCAGACAAATTGACAGCTACGGACTGACAGTTAAAGTTACCAAATTGGTATCTACCAACTTAACAAAACTTCTCTTACGCCTTGGTTGGTACCTACTCAATATTTTGACTTTTTGCTAAGTCACAATCATCCAAGGATTCCAGATCTTGTCTACTGAATTAGGTAGATAGATCCTATTACCTATTAAATATTTATATATGTATTATATGTACCTATATTAAATATTTCATTTTTATTTTTTCTAGCAGGTTGTTGCAAAAGTATTTCGGCCAAAGAGCTTTCAGCCAGTCAAATTTAACGTAATAATTATTAGATCAAGTTCTTACTTTTGGAACTGGGCGTCCGATTCTTCCCGAACGGGCCGCTTTCCCTAACCCCCGTCAATTGTGTGGAATTAGCGAAACCCAGGGGCGTGCAAGCTGCCAGGACAAAACCCACAACAGTTATCTAATTACCAACTTTAGACAAATAAAGTTACCGGTGCCGCCTTCGATCGGCGCGCGCACCTTAAGGCGTTACGTCGCCACTAATTACCTTGGTAAAAATGCCCCGGCAAATGTCACCGGCCGTCTTGATTCGCAAGAAAAAAAAAACAAACCGTTTAAGTACAGTCGACAACCTGTTTGTATTAAAAGTGTCCATGCCGTAAGTGTAATATCCGAACATTTACCCAACTAAACGAGTTTTTTTCCCCGTCCTGAGGAAAGGAGGTGAAAATTTCAGGCGTGCCTCGATGGCGTAATTCCATTTGTATTGGCCGCCTCTGCCAATGGCGACGTGCCATTACCACCAGGAGTTCGTTTAGTGGCGACCAAACACAACAGGGGAATCCCTTCCATAGTCGGAGCGATAGCTTAATCGTTCCCCTCCAGAACTCGGCGTGAGGAGTTGTGGAGCCAGTTTATTAGCTGAAGAGGTTCGCTGACGGTAGCACGCACTTTTAGTGCTAAGTAATTGTATTTTGACACCTACCAATCACGTAATTATGGTCGCTTATAGCGTGTCGTTGGCGCCGATGACGACGATACTTATGTTGGTTTAGAATTTGGACAGAGTTCGGTGTTTTGTTGCTCGTTATACGTGTGCGGCGGTGCTTTCGCTTATGATAACTGTGCAATTTCGTATTGTCGAGTGGTCGGTTAGTGCGCGTTTTGTCATGTTGTGTTTTTGTACTGGCAGTGTGGCGATCCGTCGGAACACGGACTCAGCTTGTTGTGGCCGACGTTGGACAACTATGGGATGCTGCTGAAGAGATACCAGCGGATTACGTACAGGTGCTTATCGACAATTTACGACGGTTTGAGGAACAGCACGCGAAAATTTTTTTATCGGGTAACTAGGCTATTATTAGAGGCGCATGGAACTTACCTAAGTCTTGTAGCCTTGTGACTTAATCAAAACAAACATGCCACTCTTGATAAAGGAAAAAAATAGTTTTTTTTCCATCAAAACAACACCGTAATGTTGGCGTTAACGCAAAACGGAAACGGTTCAAGTTAAACTAGGGCGGTAGTTAAATTTAAATTAGCATTAATGAAAAGGTGCCAAACTTATGGCCGTTAGGCACTCAGGTGTTTTTTGCTGACGTAAAAGTGCCAAACATTGACAAAACTATTATTTTTTGATAAACTTTTTTAGTTTCGTATTTGAAAAGTTGTAAACAGTTTGTTACAATACCTATTTCTATTATCATTTTGTTTTAACTAAGCGCATTGTCAAAATTTGGTTGAGTGGGTACCTAATAACGATTATCTAAGTATCTATTTTTAGATAACAAAAACCACTTTATGTTATTTTTTTGTCACAACAAGAAAGAGTTTTGATTCAGGAGGGATCAAAACTTCCAAATTACAAGTTAACATTATTTTTGAATTGTGCTGTGCCATACCACTTTGAAAACTTTAATAATAATATGTAAAAAAATTGTTTTGGAAATTTCTGCAAATACTGGAAGAGTGACTAGGGCTAATTTCGAGGGTAGACTTGGAAGGCAAGACTATTTAACGCATTTACAACAATCGCTGTTAAAATTTTCAAAATTTGTAAAATGTTTGACGCATATTTGAACAATTAAACACTAAAAAATAATAGCCTAGAAAACGATACTTATCTAACAAATAAATGTAGGTATTATAAAATTTAGCGAAAGGAGTCAGAAAAATTTTATTAATGCACTTTGGTGTTTAGATTATCATTGGTTGTTAGAACGAGAAATAATAGATCTAGATTACCTAGGGGAGCAAGGGGCTAATGGTAACAATTTTAACAAATAATTATACATCTTGAAGTGTATTGACTAAATTACCACTAACTAAACTTTGATTGATACTCTAACTATTCTTCTATTAAGTCAAATCGAAAAAATATCAAATCTACAGGTAACTCTTTCACAATTAATTTTTTTTTTAAAAAGGGAAGTGTTACAACTTACCCCGTGGTTGGGGCTAGTTGTAACAACAATAAAAAACTAAAATTTGACACCTTCAATCGTTTAATTTTTTCACATCTTGGATCATTTTGCTTTGTTTACAACAAAAACTAACTATAATATGTATTTTTTATTAAATAATTAACTGAAACATACTTTTTTTTAAATCAACAAATTAAAGATTTAAGTTTTTAACTATCTATCTTATTTTGTACTTATATGTACTACTATAGGTACTTATATATCAACATGGCACTTTATAATTACAGTAAATTAAATTATAAACCTTCAAATTAAGTCTTGTAATTATCTCTTAGTTATACTTTACATGTAACAACAAACCCCGAGGTTTTGTTACAACTAGCCCCTAGGTACAGTTCTTAATATTTATTACGATAACTATTAAATCAACTTAGTAATCTCGAAAACTGTTACACAACATCATAAATAGTTATATTTTAGCATCAAATAAAATACATAAAGCTCCAATTAGTCGAAAAAAGTAAAGCTAACCAAAAATTTACGAAAAAAAAAATTATAGGTGTCAACAAGGAAGCGTTTGCACGTACAGTCGCCGTCATTGAAGAAGCCCAGGGTGAAGTGAAATTCATTTTAACTTACGGTGTGCTTGAAGCTGTTTATAATTTAAAACTGAAATGTGTCGCTCTATTTTGACTAATCTTAGTTCACTTGCGCGGTTCTCAAACAAACTGTACCTCGTGGTTTAGCCTGGTTGCAAATGTAACGTAATTTAGAATGAATTTTGCTTCACCCTGGGCTTCTTCAATGACGGCGACTGTACCCACTCACTGCGCCGCCTAGCGGGACACTGGCTGTGATAAAGTGGCGTGGCGCGGTATAATTTTAAGAATAGGTAAAAAAAAATTGTGAATAAAGTTTAAATTTCTATTGAAAAAGGTCTGTTACTACTTACCTCTGTTACAACAAGCCCCGCGCTCTCCTACTCTACATCTACAAGGTATAAGTGTATGACTTCCGCACCAAACGAGCTCGTTTGTTTATAGAAGTAAAATTTTGTTTTTCTAAAGTTTTGTTCTTCAATCAAATTGTTAGTAAATGTCTAAAATTAGTCAAGTCGGTTGTATCAGCAGAAGCTCTATTATTGTAGCAAGGTGAACAGTTCGTTACCTCCACACCTAATAATCCTGTAATAATTTAGGGAGGAGCTACTGGGAACCCTAAAGTAATTTCGACATAGTAACCACAGGAAACGGTTTTAGCACAAAAACGGTTTAACTGTTTAACAAGTTAAGAGAATTACGTTATGGTTAAGCGAACAACTTTAGTTACCGGGTGTAACGGACCTGGGGCTGCTCGACGTAGTTGAAGGCTCTTCTAAAATCTCGCGTTGGTTTGATGTTTCCAAATAGTCTCCCATAAATTTGAACCAGGACCTAAAACTATCGTTTATTTAAAACTAAGTAGGACAAAACAGCTACCACAATTTTCTTTGAAATATTATATCTAACGATTATTTGGAATCGATCATAAAGTTTGTCCTGCGCGGCTCTTCGCAATTCTTCAGTCGTATAATTCTTCGTTATCAAGTTCTTCTTTGTTTAAAGCGATTATAGTTAGGTTTAGACAATTTAATGATTTGATTTCTTCATCATTCTTCATTCTGATTTCTGAACGCACCTGAGAGGTATAGAAAATGGGATTTATTCATCTCAACTTTTGGGGGCCTAAGGTTTCTGTGGTTACACTTCTTCCAGTTTGTTGTTCTAGGTCTGTTCTTTATCAAAAACATCCTGAATCGTATATTACAGCTATTAGAGCCATCATACTGCTGGTGGTTTAGAGACAATTAGCACAAAATAAAATCTAAAAATAGTTTTCAATACAATTCAAAAATATGAAGCTTCATTCTTCCCAAAAAAAAGTTATCATCAATAATTATTTATTATGACTTCTTTACTCTGCTCCTTGACAACTTTTCTTGTTCGTTTAAACCCTTGTCTTGGTTTCGCCCATCTCTTTTTCTATTGCCTCTATTTTGTTTTGCTGTTTGAATTTTTTTTTTATTGTTCCATAAAGTTTTATTTCACTATAATTTAGGGATTTTTAGATTACTTTTTTATATTTTCGCATTCCTCCAAAATTCATGGTTCAACAAGTTTTTTTTCTTTACACTTAGACGCCCAATCTCGGTTCTCTTTCTCAATTGCTTTATTCCATTAAAAACACAAAAACTTCCTTGTTGCTTGTTACTGAACCCCTTCATTAGAAGCCGCTTCATTTAGAGAAATGATGATGAGCGTGCTTCTCTTCGTTTTCGAGATGGAGAAAAGTAAAAAATTACTGGAAAAGGATTAAATTTTTTTTTTTCAAAACTAAGCCAATTTAATTGTCATATTCTTTCCTTTTGCCTAAACTCTTGATTAATGAAGTTACATAGGTGGGTCGTCTTAAATTTATTTTTGGTGCTAGCAACTGTTGGATGACGTTAATTTAATAATTGCAGGATAATTGCTCGAACATTTGAAACGTATAATTTTCTTTTGCCGTCTAATGCACGATCTGGAAGTCACTTCCTGGTCGATTAAATTGTTCGTTAAAATTATTGGATTGCATGATACGGAATTAAACAATCATATAAATTAAGCACAATAACCACCTTCTGCTATAAAATTAATAGCCAGGATTGTAAAGAACGGTTTCTTGATGCTACAACCATAAACCAATCGCAGCATTATAGCATTAATTCTTCTGACCCAAATAATCACTTTACACTTCCATTGTGACTTCAAGAAGAAAATTTTTGATACCTTGAGATTGTTAGCTACAGTTTGTTATTATTAAATAGTTAATGACTAGAAACTTAATTGGCAACATAAATAAGTAGGTAGGTATCCATTTCGATTTGATGAAATCTTTGTTGAAAACGCCTATTTATTGTAGCCCTAAAAAAAGTACTATTAATCAAATTTGTAAAAAAATCAAGCATGCTGTTCTGTCTTGATTCGAATTCCTCAAATTAGTTATCGTTGTCAACTCATTGTGGATATGTTTTTAGGCATAGTCAACCATGATGCCTCTGGCACCGACTCCCATAGTGGCAGTGCCTTCCAAGCCGAAAATAGGCTTTTCGATCGACTCAATCGTGGGCGGCCAAGCTAGCCCCCAACATTCCCCCGTGCACTACAGCGAAGGTTCAGCCCCATTGTCGCCTTCCAGCGACGTCGAAAATCGTCTGAACGGTTCCCCAAAATATTCCCCCCATCGATCTCCAGTTTCGTCACCAAAACCACCCATTATGGTTCCCGGTATTCCCGCTCACACTTTAGTCAGGCCGAACCCCACTTACGATCCCAATTTGGTACCCAAAAACGGCTTCCTTCAACCCGAAATGGTCCACAACCACAGTCAGCACCCGTTCGCATTGGCGGCGCACTTTCAAGGGGCGGCCTTGGCTGCGGCGTTGACGTCGGGACAGCACGGGTTCCCGCAACCCTCACCCCTAGCAACACATGCGCAGCCTAGAGACAGTTACCCCCTTTATCCCTGGTTGTTGTCCAGACACGGCAGAATATTCCCACACAGGTTTCCAGGCGGTAAGTACAATTTTAGCTATAAGAATAACTTTTTAACAGAACCCTAAAAAGTTTGGTCTCTATTATTGATGCGCAACCAATGAAACCCATCATCCCCAATATCGCCTCTTCTTTTAGAAAACCTGTAGAAATTGAAAACACTAAATTATTATTTGCATTTGGTAGGACCGAATCGATTTGCTTAAGATTAAATCTTGCGCTGTATTGGAAGATTTGGTTGAATTGCGGTCGCGTGGGTAGAATCGAATTAATAATTGTCTAATTAAAGAACCACCAATCAGGATCGTAGGTACGTTTTTTAAAATTTTTTGGGAATTTATCGCAATCACTGCTGGGGTTGATAGTTCTCGTCTAAAGGTAATTAAGAAATTAATGCTAAATGAACTAAACAAATCAACAAATGGTAATAGATACGTCGAGATCTGTTCTGGAATTGATATGAGGAATGGGCTTTTGCTTACGTCATTAATGCAACAAGAAAAACAATCAACGAAATAAAACCAAAAGTTTACTGTAATAACTGCTACATAAATTACCGCATTAACCTAATTATGACGTGTTCACATCGCTACTGATGGTGTTGGACGGTAACATTTTTAATTGTTGGCGAGGCCTCGAGATCTTGCATCGAGGTCTTAGGCAAATAGAGACAAAACATTTCTACTCTTATCTAATTGAGCTGTTTGATACAGTTTTTATTCGCAATTTTTTTGTTTTTTTACAAAGCGAAAAAAGTAGGAAAATGTTACCTTATCTTTTGTTTATGCGCTTCTCTCAGTTTTTTTCACACCTTTTTTATCAAGTGTCTGAAGTCGGCGTTATCGCTTGCTTTGGTTGACTTGCACAATTTATAAATTTTTCGTTACTATTTTAATTGTAGCTCAACCTTTCGAGCAACCACTAAAAAGTTTGGAAACTAGTCTAGAAGTTACAATATCTTTGATATTTTCCTCCAAGACGTGGAAACGTCTTTTCTTGAAAAAAATCAAGCAAAAAATCATATTAGGTATCAACAATATTTTTTCTAATTTTTTTTTTCGCATCTTTCAACTTTTTCTACTTATACTTATTAATAATTTTCTCTTATTTTTCTATAACTTTACCTCAATTTTCATCAATTTTAATTCTTTTTCCAAGCTTCAAATTTTTAATAAAATTTCAAAAGTGCAAAATTAGATTTTTTAAAATAATAATGGCATTAATACTAATGAAGAAACGTTAAGCATCAAGTACTATAGTACATACCTACCTATGAATACCTATTTTCTGAAAATCTTTTTGTTCAATATCTTTTCATCGAGGTAAGACTATCACACAGCTAGTTTATTACTTCAGTCAATTTCTGAGAGTTAGTGATTTGAGACTTTTATGCTCGAGTATAATCCGTGGACTGTTTAAATGTATTTTTTTAGTAATATTAAGAACATTTTCGTGTTGTTTATTGGCATGGCCTTCAACTGTATTACATTTCTCATTTGCATAACTATTATAAGGCAATTACTAAGCAATATTGGGGCAACAAACTGCAATAAGGAATATCTTAACGGTAACGCCAATGAATTATTATAATAAGCAAAACTCCATATTTTTAACTATTATTACCATTATTTGGACACGATTAAACTTTATTACCATATCTATAACACCTCTACCACGATCTGAACACCTTGTGTGTAATATGTAACTAACGATCGCTTGACAACCGTTTTAGTTCAAGTTTTGTTGATCCTTGTAACGGTTGAGTGCGAATTATTTTTATGGCCTTAAGTATGATGCAAGGTGCATGCAAAACCATTTTTATTGTTATAATATGCAAGTAGTTGTTGTTTGGTTTAAGATGGGAAAGCCTATTTATTTATCTTTTATTAAAAAAAAATTACTGAAAATTGAAAAAAAATCGTAGTTTTGTGGCTTTTGGAAGCCTATAAAAAATCTATCGGTTCTAGAATCAAATTGACAAATTTGAATTCAAAGAGATCGATTACACAATATAACGTCAATTCCCAGACAGTTGTAGCAAAGATATAAATTTTAAAAAATTTAAATTTCTAACGACTGGGGTAGAAAAAAAAGTCGAAAATATTGAAATTCTTGACATAAATTTTATGATTTATTCTTGTAGATTTTGAACCGCTGAACACGAATCTGACCGTAGTTTCTTTGTTGTACAAGTCGTACTTTTTAAATTATGACGATTTGAAGACTTTCATTCAAAATTTTCGTCAAAATTGACCAAAATCGCAAATATCAACTTTCTTATCATAAGGCGTAGGTTTTCTATTCTTGCACCATTCGATAGCTTTTGAAATAGCGATGAATTGGATGTATCTTGACACAATATAAGTGTCTCCGTTCAAAAGGTACAAGCATTTAAAAATTGGAAAAAAATAGACTTTCCTGGTTTTTGGGAATTTACTAGAAATGTATCGGTTCCAGAGTCATATTGAGTTCAGATTCGATTTTAGAAAGGTCGATTACACGAGAAAACATCAACTTTCCGGCCCTTGTAGCAACAATGTCGATTTTAGAATTTTTTCGAATTTCTATCGAATGGGGTAGAAAAAAAAAAGTCGAAAATATTGAAATTTTTTACATCGATTTTATGACATATTCTTGTAGATTTTGGACCGCTTAACACGAATCTGGCGGTAGTTTCTTTGTACAAGTCGTACTTTTTGAGTACGACGATTTGAAGACTGTGATTCAAAATGTTCATTAAAATCGACCAAAATCTCAATTATCAACTTTCTTATTATACGGCGTAGGTTTTCCATTCTTGCGCTATTCGATAGCTTCTAAAATATGGATAAATTTGATGTATCTGAATTCAATATAAGTGCTTCCGTTCAAAAGTAATAGGAGTTCTAAAATTGAAAAAAATCATAATTTTTTGGTTTTTAGAAACTTGTCAGTTTAGAGTCAAATTGAGCTTAAATTTGATTTCAGAGAAGTCGCTGTTTATTTCTTCGTTGTGACCAAGATAGGTCCTTAGCCCGAAAATTTGTCTCGGATCGTTGAATTCCAAATTATCCTTGCAAATGAGCGCAATAAAAGTGCGTGCGTTAATGCCACCTTCTCTCCTTCACTTACGCGTTAATTTAGGCGGCAATAATAGTGAGTCAAGAACCGCCAACGAATGCGGTAACTGTCGCCCTTCCGCATAATTACTGGCCGAGCCGTTCAATTTGCATAAATTATAAATTGAAATTGTCCAATTACAGAGAAAAATCCCGAATTTGCATGAACACCTTAAAACAAATTAAGTCCGTTTACCGGCGTTGTCATTGTGCCACGCAACAAATTCGATACGTGTTTTCACTCACCAAAACGTTTTTTTTTTAACTTCTTTTGGATTTTTGTCGAAAATTAAATCGTTGACAGCACGCACAATTTTTTTTTGTCCGGAATTTAAATGCGTTAGTGGCGTGCTGAAAAAGGGAAATTCTTCAATGTTTCACGTCAAGATTGGCCCCGATGAAAATTTAAAGGTGGAAATTTATTATTTTCTTTCATCGACGTCGTTGATATGCAAAAATTGTTAATATTGCCCACGCTTCCATTGTCATGTAAATTGTTGCAATCCGCCAAATTGAAAAGGCTCCTTTTTGCGGCCATCGTTCAATTAGGCAAGCGTGAAAGAGCGGACTGCCGGTTACCCGAAAACGGCCAATTACCCGTTGCTAATTGCGCCGCGCCACATGCGAGAGCCCAATCTAACATGTAAATGTAGCTTTAGGTGTTTTCGAGGAGGGCGCGGGACCGAATTAGGCACGCATCAGGAAAAAGGAGCATCGTCGTCCCGAATTATGATAATTTTCGAAGAGAGAGCGATTATTAGATGGAGAGTTAGGTTTTGGGGAAACGTTAGAAGAGATAGTGATCGTGAAATACCTTGAACCGGAGTAATTATTTACACATTAGCAGTGCCGCGGTAATTATATCTAGGAGCCTGCACCACTGTTATTATGTTTAAGACTGGAAATTAATACCTTAATGGCGTAATTGCTTGCCCGCTGAAAAAAGGTCCTAATTACACGACTCACAAATACGGCGCTCTCCCTAATTTCGACGGTATCGGCGAAAAATCGCGACTCTATTAAAACGACATTTTTTTCATCCACAACAAAGAAACTGATCCTTATATGGGGAAATCGGCGAAGAGGGCGACCTTCGGCGACACCTTCTGCTAAATTAAGTCTTCCGTAATTAATCGAATAAGTGCACGGTGTGTTGCTAATGGCGCTTTAACTGCGGTGTAGACCAATTTTAATTCTAGCTAAATTATCAGTTGTCGTTGAGTAGCTTTTTTTGATAGGTACTCCGTCCAGTTAATGACGCTCTAATTATTTCCATACAACATTAAGGAGAGGCCGGAAAAAAGGCTTAAAAGCTAATTGTTAAATAAATGCAACAATTAGAGAGGTATCATTTGTTTGATAGTCGCATCATTGTTCACGGAGATTATGATGATGGATCGCTCAACTCTCACACTTTCGGCGGCACCACTTTTTAGCGCTGACACGAGAAATTTGGAGTTAACAAAAATGCTGTAGGCAGAGTGGAGAACAATAATTTTAATAAAAACTTTTTCAAAATCTCCGCGCTTTTATTAGTTCAGCATTTTACTCAATTAAACTTGTCTTGCTTCACCCTTTTGAATAATTTTTACTTTCAATTTATTCCGAATTTTTGTTTCTTCGGAACTGTTGATTTCCACGATAGATAGGTAAATGTGCAGGATGGCCAACCTGGTCGGCGTCTAAATATAGTTATTACGGCGGTAATTCCTGCCATCAGAATTCCATCCGGCGCCCTGCCGTTTCCATGGTAGGATTTGCGCGAAACCCATTCGAATTCGGGCTACGTCCCAACCATCGACCGGTAAGTAATGTTTTTATTTTTTGCATTACTAAATGACCGATTGTTTTAAATACCAAATACGAGAGCAGGCGGAATACTAATTGCGTAAAATTGGCCGCTGTCTCCCATTAAATTTGTATAATTGCATATTTTAATTATTCTAGCTCGCGTCGACGGTGGCCTAACAATAATAGAAACTAGAAAACCGATCGTCCCGTACGCATTCAAATTCGGCATTACTTACATTTATTTACAACAGTCCCATCAGCGACACACATCTCTACCTACATTTTTTATTCCCGGGACAACGTTCGAATTTTTATAGCGGTTAATTAGACGGTGTTGTCGTTTTGATTAAAACGAAACGTCGGATTTACGACAAAAATCCACAATAGATCTTGTTATAGTATAATATTATAGTGGAGCGACAGATGCGGATAAAGCGGCCATCGCGCTCCTTTTTAACGTACCGTCAAAAGCCCCTAAAGAGGGCATGATTGACTCTTGAATTGTTTAATTTAATAATAGGGCAACGTAACAATGAGGCTAATCTAGTTTGCACGCCCTTAAAAAAGGGAGTCGTTGTTCGGTAGCCGACGGAGCGTGAATGCGGCGGATTGTAAAAAAGAGGATCACGTATCGGGAGAAGGGCGCACTTTCGCACTTTACGCCCTAACGGGCACGGGGACCACCCCTAAAAAGAGACTTTCCCAACGGAAAGCGGCGATTTCGCGCTAATAAAAGCACAGTTTCACAACAATACCCGCAAGCTCACTGTTTCGTTTTTTAAGTCAGGAGAGTCGAATTCGTTACAAAACATTGGTTACATTGCATCTAGAAGATTGATAGCGATTTTAGACATTTATCGATTGTGTGGCCATTGAGTTTAAATTCAAAAAAGTCCAATTTGTGATAAAACTTTGATTTTATTACTTTTGGACGTAAGACAGCATTTTGTTAATTTTTCAATCGATTGGTAGAAAAAAAAAGTTAAAAATATTGAAATTTTTGACATCGATTTTATAACTTATTCTTGTAGATTTTAGACCGCTGAACACCAATCTGGCGGTAGTTTCTTTGTACAAGTCCTACTTTTTGAGTTATGACGATTTAAAGACTTTGATTCAAAATTTTCGTCAAAATCGACCAAAATTGCAAAAATCAACTTTCTTATTATAAGGCGTAGGTTTTCTATTCTTGCACCATTCGATAGCCTTTAAAATACGGATAACTTTGATGTATCTCGACACGATATAAGTGTCTCCGTTCAAAAGCTACAAGCATTTGAAAATTGGAAAAAAATGACTTTAGTGGTTTTTGAAAATTTACAAGAGATCTACCGGTTTTAGTGTCAAGTTGAGTTCAGATTTGATTTCAGAAAGGTCGATTACAGAAGAAAACGTCAACTTTCAGAGTCTTGTAGCAACGATGTCAATTTTAGAAATTTTTCGAATTTCTATCGATTGGGGTAGAAAAAAAAAGTCGAAAATATTGAAATTTTTTACATCAATTTTATGACTGAATCTAGTAGATTTTGAACCGTTTAACACGAATCTGGCCGCAGTTTCCCTGTACAAGTCGTACTTTTTAAGATATGACCATTCGAATGTTTCAATTTAAAATTTTTGTCAAAATCGACCTAAATTGCAAATTTCAACTTCTTTATTATTAGACTTACAATTTTTGTTCACATAGCATTTGATGGCATTTGTGAAACGGAGAAATTTAATGTATTTGGATTTGATGTAAGTCTGTCCGTTCAAAAGTTACAAAAGTTTGATTCTTGAAAAAAGCTTAATTTGTGCTTTTTCTAATTTTATAAAAAATCTATCTATTCTAGCGTCGAATTGATTACAAACTTGAACTCAGGAAGGTCGATTATATAAGAAAACATCAATTTCCAGTCTTTTAATAAACGTCTCAATTTTAGAAATTTTTCGAATGTGTATTGATTGGGCTAGAAAATAAAAGTCAAAAATATTGAAATTTTCTACGTCAATTTTATGACTTGATTTGCTAGATTTTGAACCGCTTAACACGAATCTGGCCGTAGTTTTCCTGTACATGTCGTACTTTTTAAAATATGACCATTCGAATGTTTCAATTCAAAATTTTCGTCAAAATCGACCTAAACTGCAAATTTCAACTTCTTTATTATTAGACTTACAATTTTCGTTCATATAGCATTCGACAGCATTTGTGAAACGGGAAAATTTAATGTATTTGGACTTGATGTAAGTCTGTCCGGTCAAAAGTTACAAGAGTTTGAATATTGGAAGAAATCGAAACTTGGTGGTTTTTCTAATTTTATAAGAAATCCATTTATTCTAGCTTCGAATTGATTACGGATTTAAGTTCAGGAAGGCTGATTACATAAGAAAACGCCCATTTCTAGCCTTTGGGTGCAACGATTTCGATTTTAGAAATTTTTCAAATTTCTATCGATTGGGGTAGAAAAAAAAAGTCGAAAATATTGAAATTTTTTACATCGATTTTATGATTTAATCTGGTAGATATTGAACCGCTTAACACGATCCTGGCCGTAGTTTTCCTGTACATGTCGTACTTTTTAAGATATGACCATTCAAATGTTTCAATTTAAAGTTTTCGTCAAAACCGACCTAAACTGCAAATTTCAACTTCTTTATTATTAGACTTACAATTTTCGTTCATATGGCATTCGATAGCATTTGTAAAACGGAGAAATTTGATGTATCTGGATTTAATATAAGTTGCTCCGTTCAAAAGTTACAAAAGTTTGATTGTTGGAAAAAGCTTAATTTGTGCTTTTTCTAATTTTATAAAAAATCTATCTATTCTAGCGTCGAATTGATTACGAACTTGAACTCAGGAAGGTCGATTATATAAGAAAACATCAATTTCCAGTCTTTTAATAAACGTCACAATTTTAGAAATTTTTCGAATGTGCATTGATTGGACTAGAAAATAAAAGTCAAAAATATTGAAATTTTTTACGTCAATTTTATGACTTGATCTGGTAGATTTTGAACTGCCTAACACGAATCTGGCCGTAGTTGCCCTGTAGTAAATGTCGTACTTTTTAAGATATGACCATTTAAATGTTTCAATTCAAAATTTTTGTCAAAATCAACCAAAATTAAAATTTTCAACTTCTTTATTATTAGATACAGCATTTGATGGCCTCTGGGAAATGAAGAAATTTCATGTATCTGGATTTGACGTAAGTGTCTCCGTTCAAAAGTTACAAGAGTTTGAAAAGTAATAAAAATGGTAATTTAGTGGTTTTTCTAAGTTTATAAAAAATCTATCTATTCTAGAGTCAAATTGATTACAGATTTGAGTTCAGGAAGGTCGATTACATTAGAAAACGTCAACTTTCAGCCTTTCAGTGCAAACGATGTCGATTTTTCGAATTTCTATCGTTGGGGTAGAAAAAAAAGTCAAAAATATTGAAATTTTTGACATCGATTTTATGACTTATTCTTGTAGATTTTGGACCGCTGAACACGAATCTGGCGGTAGTTTCTTTGTACAAGTCCTACTTTTTAAGTTATAACGATTTGAAGACTTTGATTCAAGATTTTCATCAAAATCGACCAAAATTGCAAAAATTAACTTTCTTATTATGAGGCGTAGGTTTTCCATTCCTACAACAATCGATAGCCTCTGAAATACGGATGAATTTGATGTATTCCGACGTAATATAAGTCTCCGTTCAAAAGCTACAAGCATTTGAAAATTGGAAAAAAAATGACTTTAGTGGTTTTTGAAAATTTACAAGAGATCTACCGGTTTTAGTGTCAAGTTGAGTTCAGATTTGATTTCAGAAAGGTCGATTACAGATAAAAACGTCAATTTCCAGACTCTTGTAGCAACGATGTCAATTTTAGAAATTTTTCGAATTTCTATCGATTGGGGTAGAAAAAAAAAGTCGAAAATATTGAAATTTTTTACATCAATTTTATGACTGAATCTGGTAGATTTCGAGCCGCTTAACAGGAATCTGGCCGTAGTTTCCGTGTGCAAGCCGTACTTTTTAAGATATGACTATTTGAATGTTTCAATTGATAATGTTCATGAAATTAAAAATTTTAACTTCTTTATTATTAGACATAGTATTTTAGTTCTTACAGCATTCGATAGCCTGTGTGAAAGCAAGAAATTTGATGTATCTGGATTTGATATGACTGTATTTGTTCAAAAGTTACAAAAGATTGAAAATTGAAAAAATTGTAATTTGTGGTTTTTCTAATTTTATTAGAAATCTATCCATTTTAGCGTCCAATTAATTACATATTTGAGTTGAGAAATGTCGATTATATGAGAAAACGTCAATTTCCAGCCTTTGAGTGCAACGATGCCAATTTTAAGAATTTTTCGAATTTTTATCGATTGCGTAGATCTTAATTTTATAACTTATTCTTGTAGCTTTCGGTAGCATTAGTATAAATCAAAAAGTAGGCGCTTTGTGTTAGGAATTAATTTTCATTGAAAAGAATATATTTTTTTGAAATTTGGGGTTGCGTCTTGAGCCCTGACAATGTCGAACTATCCGTGACTAGCCGCGGTAAGAAACGGTGTTAATTAATAAAATACAGCCCCATTAATTGATAATGAAGTAAAGTTGTTGTAACACGTATAATTACCAGGTTTTTAAATAAATTATTCAAGGCGATAAATCATAGCCGACGCCTAGTAGATTTTAATAAAACTCAAAACAGATTGAATAACTCTTAATCGTCTTCACCACGTATAGGTATCCATTATAATTATGCTAACCGACCATCCAACGTTCCCAGCAACACTCCATAAATTCCCGGACGCATATTTGCTAATTGCCCCCTCGTCTTAACAAAACATCAATTAACGAATTAGCGACGAATTAATTCGATTTAACGACAGAATGCAGCAAGATCCCCATCGGGAATTTGTTAACGGAGCAATTACGGCGACGGTGCACTTTTATTGTCGTGTTGCGTCCACATTCTTTGTATGTAAAACAGCTGCATAACAAAACAACAACGCCAACAAATAGCTACAAATTGTTCCATCGGCGCGACTCCGGGGTACATCTTTATTTACTTGCTCTTTTAAATTTCGAACACGGTCTCGTATTCAAATTCGTCTTGGATATACCCTAATAATGCGTATACGGCGACACTAAACCAGCACTAAATATGCCGATGCGGAATGCAGGAAATGTTTCTTAGCCGTGCTCAACGGCCATTAGTTAATATTTCAGCATTAACTCCAAGAACGATCCGGTTATTTCAACTTTATGCGCGGCACCCTTCGACACTCGAAAAATATAATTTCAATATTATGTTTATTTATATGCCTATATGCGACTTGTTGTTTTGTGTCTTGTTCGTTCAGACCCTCACGGTCGCGGCTCTCGCCTCAATTCTGTCACTTTGATTTGGCACGTGGCATCGATAACGTCGCCCTTTGCACGCAAAGATTTGTTGACTTCATTGCATCCAAGAGGTTCTAGAAACGCGATCCCAGTTTTCTTTTGGAGAAGAAACTTCTTAGACGAAAATCTCAATGACAAGTAGATTCGTAGGTAGAAAAAATCCTGATCAACTGAAACAACAAATAACAAAAATTAAGGCTCCCTTAAATCAATGTTTACAACCCTTGGTGTATTGCTGATGCGCTGAAACTTAATTGCTGTATGAGTCAGTCATTAACAGACATCGATTCCTGAAACTGAAACCGCGCTCTAAATATATTCAAATCCTGACCAAGCCGTAATGGCCGGCGGAAGCTCGAAGTTGAAATCGGGTCACGGGGCGCCGTTTCCTGTTTTTCCAACCAAAATGGACGTCAATATTAAAAATTAATTAACACCAAAGAATTTCCATAACAACCAAAATAACCGTAACGCTGTTCGGATGATGATCGTAAATAATTCCGGAGAACGCAACGGACCGTATATTAATGAATAATTTTTGGAAAAAAATCCGTCGGGGTGTTGCACGCGGACGTTTAAAGGCATATGTCTTGGTAGGTATAGCGTTGGCGATTTCACGAGTCAATTAGGTGTTGCGTGATCGGTGGCCATTAGGGCCCGAACGGAGATAGTCCGATAGCCTCGTACACACACCGACGTGTTCATTATGTGAGAAACGCGCCTAGCAACTTGAGGCCCATATATCCCGGCTATTATTAAGGCATTACCAACTAAGGCAGCGGAGGTGTGAAAGCTCTTTGTAATAATCGAGAAGGGGCAAAAAACAAAAAAGCTGCTGAAATTACGGACAAAAAGCTAATTACAGGCAAAAGTTTCAGTTCGGGTTCGCTGATTCCTAATTTAGGTAGAAACGCGCTTTTTCCTCCGACTCCTTCAGTTTTTATAACCATCACAATTGATTGGAGGTTTAACAAGGAGGTAGGTGAGGTCAAATCGTTTCAACTCTTAACATTTTAAATTCCAAGAGGTGCATGAGGAGAAATTTATTGAAGAACTTTGAAGCTAAGGCTTTCAATGGCCAAGACATCAGCAGCGCGCCTCAGGGAGCCAAATTAGGACCCTTCTTTCTTCGACGCAGAAGCAACGTAACGGCGACAACGCCCAAATTGTATAGATTCCTTCAATTATGTCATAGTTTCTACCTTATATAGCCTGTTGTGTTATAGTGTTAAACTGTGAGATAACTGATATAGTCTTCACAAATTATACCAAGTACATTAACTTTCATAGCTATAAAAGTTTTTTTTTTTGCAAATCTAGAACAACCTCCTCGTTAAAGAGGCATTTAGTTTTGATTGATTCGAGATCAAAGGCGGAAGATTTGAATAAAAGTGAATTTTGGCCGATTGCTCCAAAACACTTGCCATTTTATGGTCTTCATTTGGAGTCAGTTTGGGAACCGTGGGAGAGGCCGTGCAATAAAAATTAGTTCTACATCACGTTTTGGGCGCATAAAAAATTAGTACCTACACTGTTTCGAGTGTTTAAATTTGAATTGAGAAATAGCGACACAATAAAAGTCCGTCTTAACTGTCAGCTAGTAGAACGCGTCGTGGCATAATAAAATCATCGAACATGTCTGTAATTAGTTTAAAAAAGGATAATGACGATTTATTATAGAAACATTAATCTACATATTATAACGGATCGAGTGGTGTCATTATATTGTTTTTATGGATCTCATAGCCGCCGGGTACTTATCAAGAAACGTCAGTTGTTATAGTTTCTCATTATCGGACGGATTCCTGAAAAGTTTTTGTTGTTGTTGCAGGTCCGGACATCCCCGGTTTCCTCCTGCAGCCCTTTAGAAAACCAAAGAGAATACGGACGGCGTTCTCGCCGTCGCAACTCCTCAAGCTCGAGCACGCTTTCGAGAAGAACCATTACGTGGTGGGCGCCGAACGGAAGCAGCTAGCCCAGTCCTTGTCATTGACGGAAACACAGGTAACAAGCAAAATTAAATTTATTTTTTCCGTTCTAGATTCGAATTGCGAAAATGTAAATATATACGACGTGGCGTGCAAATAAAAATCGGGTTTTGCGACCTGTACGAGTCTTTTAATTGATTATACATGGAAACGATTAAAAACTCAAATATAATCCGTCCGACACGCATATGTATTGTTTACATTTCATTAAAATAAGCGCAGAAAACTTGGACCCACACGTTTTCAATTACGGATACAAACACACGGGTGCATGGGGCGATTGCTTAAAATAATATTGTAACGGGTGCCGGCGAGCTTTTTAAGCTTTTATTGGATTTTATTGAGGGGCAATTTCGGGGCGGGATTAGGGCCACCCCGCGCGAAAGGGCGCGCATGGCAGAATCTCCCAACTCGCAGCACGTGATACTGCACGAAAAGGAGACTATTTGGCTAATAGAGAAGTCAAGGAAAAATTATGAAAAAAAGAATTAAAGAAGAAGGTATGGTTGTCAAAAGTCTAAACGTTGGAGGAAATATGGGCGGGCGCAAAATTTTTGTTTTGCAGTTCAAATTTGAAGAGAATAATACCAACATAAAAGTTACTAGAAAAAGTCACTAGAAATATCCAGTCTTTCTATTATGTTCTTATGATCTCAAAAGATCTTCAACTTTTTGGCAATTCCCAATAGATAAACGCATGCGGATATGGACAGCAGTGGTAACGTTATGCGCTTGGAAACGACTGTCGAATGAAATAAAATATTTTGTTAACGAATATTTAATAAAAGCTAAGAAAGCCTTGGTGCAAAATTACAAAGAACTTTGGATTACATACTTTAGTGACCAAGTCAAATTTGGCAGGCAGTTGAAGGTGGCTAAATTCCTCGATTATTTCTTGGAGGGAGTCGCATGATCACACGCTCGTGTGTTTGTTCTGTTGTGTGTTATTTTTTTATCGCGACTCGTAAATCCGCGGTAAAGTCGCGTAATATCGTCGTCACGCGAAAATTGCGTCTGCTCCCCGGATCAACGTGATATCGTGCGCGACGCCGGAAGCCGGCGATCCGGGCCCGGACCCGTCCGGAAGTCGCTGGAAAAACTCGGCAAAAAAGACGAATAAAAACGCCATCATTGTCGTTAATATTTGTGTAGGCAAAATAAAGTAGTTTGTATGATGATGAAGGGAGAGGGTGGGCCCGGGGTCGTTTGTCAAGTGCTTAATGGTTTGTGAATTCGGCTGTTTCGTTTTGTTGTCGCGCCAGCCAGTGGGAGTGGTGCCGTCAATATTTTTATGGTGAATCGCTCGCGGATTATGCGTGACCATTGAAGCGACCATCCAATTCCGCGATGCAGCCGATGAAATCGGCGCCGGAGGCGCCAGAAAATCAACGAAAATTTTCCAACACCACCTCCAACAAAATGAAATTTGCCACATAGGTCGGTACCGGCCAATCGCAGCTAAATGGCCCATACTCGATTCACACTAATCACGTGCACATAATCACTGAATCGAGTATAGTTCTTGAATCGATGCCTCAAGTCGATAAAGCAGATCCCCAAGGAATTTCCAAGCAGCGTTCAGGGCTGCAAAACTGTCTTTTAACTAAATTTCCAAATTATGAAACCGAGTAGGTACTTCATAGACTTGAAAAACTTCTATCTTGCAGATACCTACCTACGACTCCGAATCCGGCCTAAGCCGTTAAAGCAAAGTGGAGTCGATTGTCGAGGAAGCCAATAGCTGTCAGTCTCATAATAGCGCTAATCAGCTAAAATTGTCCAAACGGTCACTTGACGAGCCCGTATCAAAGAAGAATCGTCGTCGTTATGACAAAGAGGAGGTGCGACGCGTCGATGGCGGCTGAACCCGACGTCCCCTCCGGCATAAATAAATCCAAGACGGCCGTCGGTCCCCTAACAGCCGACCAATGGGAGTCCCTCAAATCCCCCGATGCAAATTCGCACAATGCGTTCCCTTTTTTCAATGCTAATGCGCCGGCGGACTGTGAAATTGATAGTTTATTATGCGTGAGCGTTGCATTATCGACCGATCCATAATCCGAGACGCGTAATCGTTCCCGGGGTTAATCTCGTTTGTTTGTCGGTGGCATGACAGTTGTGGATGAATTAAATTGAAGATTTTTAATCGCCCCAGCTCGCAGACAAATACGCGTTATTAATGGGGCGATTAATCAGAACGAGCGCGTTATGGGTGGAGAATCATATCAGAAGTGGGATCGGATGCTCGCGCTTGCCGTGCGTATCTCGGGATCGCCAGCTTGATGGGACAAAGCCTTTGAGGGAGAAACACCATCACGCCAGCCAACGTGTTATTATATTATTAATTCACTTCATTACTTCGAAACTTTATCAGTAGTAGCGTCCAAGCGGGATCATTATAAAGGTTTGCCAGATGCATCTCAAGGACTCGAGTATTGCTGGCAGTAGCCGCGATACTGATTGCAATGCGCATAGCTAAGATACGTCACGTGGATAGTGGCAAAAACACCCACCACCTCCGGTATTCAGAGGACGCTCTCCAGTCTCTCGCCCAAAAATAGAAATATTTCTTGATTGGTTCTTTGATGTTTTGTTCGTCATTTCGTGGCCTTCCTCAGATTTACTTCTTATTAACACGTTTTTCTCCGATAAATCTTCCGAGCCGTCGTCGTCTCCCACTGGCTTGTTCTCTCCATCCGCCTCCGTGTCGTCGCGAATGGCGGAGTTGGCCCTGTCTCCTTATTGAATAAATGGTCGATTTATCACTCTCATAATTGGTTTTGTCATCGAATCCGGCGTCGCCTTCTATATTCGTCTTAATGACGGTGTAATTGTTTGTTTCAGGTGAAAGTGTGGTTCCAGAATCGACGGACCAAGCACAAGAGGATGCAGCAAGAAGAGGAAGCGAAAACGAGCCAGGGCGGTACCAAGCCCAATTCGCAGGGCTCCCAACAAAACAACAGTCATCACGTGAACAAGTGGAAACAAGAAACGGGCGACGGTGACCAATTTAGCGAAGCTTACATCGACATGGACATGGACGAGGAATGCGTGAGTGACGTAGAAAGTGAAACATAGACGCTTTTTGTATAACCGTTTGTAAATATGTGTGTGCAAAAATTATGACAATTTGATGATAGTGCCAACTGTTACGTGCCAAACTGTTTTCGTTAGTGCCAAGGTTACAAAAAAATGATGTGTTGTCGGCAGAAAGTTCAAGAAATTTCCAATTGTACATACGAATTTATTTATTTCAATTGCCAGAAATTTTTTATTATTTTTCTCCTTGTATTTATTTATGTACAAAATTGTGAATAAGAGTAGGTTTGTTGATGGGAAGACACAATGTTTTTTTCTGTGATTCTTCTTTTTAATTTCGACATATCTATATACCAGTTTTTTTTATATAAATGTGTGTATTATAGTTGTTGAGTAAATTTTTGTACATTTTGATCGCACCTTCAATTTTTACGAAAATTGAAGCGCGCTAACACTAGACTATAACTGTAGAGTGTTAAAAATTATGTACTTAAACCTCTGTAAAAACACGAAATATACTTAAAACAAATTTTACCATAACCTCGCCTGATTTCTTATGCCCTTCTCTGCAAAGAGCGCTCTTCACAACCGGCTCACATAAATTAATATGATTTAATTGATTGTTAAACGCATTTTACGAGTGTCACTGGCTTGTCGATAATAAATAAAGTAAACCCGATACCTCGCTATCCCACACCAATGTTCCTAAACCCATATAAGCTTTTCGACAACAAAGGCTACATCGCCAGTAGGCGGAATGAATTAAATAGCGCATAATAATGGTACTAATGAGCCTACTTTTGTTCCTATCCTGCCCTGCTTACAAAACACCATTGTGTTTTAGACACTTAATGAAAATTTATCGCTGTGTAACAATAAATTCGAAGACAGGTACTTGGGCCCGAATTAATTTGAAAATGGCGATACAAAAGGCGAATCCCCGTCACGCCTCCAACAACCGATGGACAGATAAGGGAACATGTGGGGTCTTCAATTAGAGCGCCATACAGGGTGGCTCCAAATATATACCATTCGCATTATTTTGGTATAGTTAATTGGTGGTAAAAAAGCAATAAATTTAAAATCATGTTTTTCGCAAAACAATGGACAATTTGTCCCGCTTCATCATGGTCGTGTCAAACTTTAAAAATCCAGACAACAGTAAATATCCACTTGACGTTTCTGGGCGCGCTTGCTAATTTCTTCGCGTAGATCCAACAACCGGAAGAAAATTAAGCATAAACCGCGCATAGATGTAGAAATTGACATCATATTTTCATAAAACTATAAAATTTTTTGATAATTTGATTTTTTCCATTTCCAAATAAAGGTAGCTACCCCATATCAATGGTAAATCCATTCGGCGATGGGAGCGTAACGTCCGGTGCTTTTCTCGTTCGCAAAAGCGTACGGCTCGTGTGTGGGTGCATTAGGGTCATGCAGCGACAGGCCGCGTTCATGTCTTCGTATGTAAAAAGGGATGCCAACACAAACACCTGAAATACCCCAATATCGTTAACAAATGGCCGTACACGTACCGAGGTGGGTATAATAGCGACGACTCAACAATTACAATGTGACGTAAGCCATTAATTATAACCTAACCTGTGGTTAGGACTTAACAAGCTGTCACTAGTAGATTGTTAGCGGGTTATTTATGAGAATTTAAACGCGGACTCTCGCAGCACCGTCCACAATCGCAACGAAGCGGCAAACCTGTCGGTCGCACAAAATCCGACCGGAGATTAAAACGTTAAATAAAAGTGGTGCGGTGTCGAATTATTCTGATCGGGCCCAAAATCCGGCGGGTTTCTCGGAATTAATCACCGAGTCCGGTCCATCGGGATGTTGTTGAGGGGTCTTAATGCAATCAGGGTTTTGATTTATTGGCGCGGTAATTTGAATTTTTTGGCTTGTTAATCGCCTAAACGTGTTAAGGCGTTAGACAACAGCATTCCTCACTAATTACCGTGGATTTACAGCGAGCTGTGGCATTATTGACCTTTACGACTTTAATTGTTGTTAGTGCCGTATGAAGGAAAAAATTCGGAAACAATTACCGCCGGTATTCGGGGAATTAGTCGAGGAACACCTGGTGGCTGGCTGGGTTGTGCAAAAATTTCGGAACGGTCACCGGGCCACTTAACACCTTGTAAATAATTACAACCAGATTAAATCTGCCATTTATGTATAAAGCTCATGAAAAGTCAGTTAGTTGAATGCTGTGCGATGGTAACTCGCCGTAATTACCGACCGGGTTGCTCCATTATTCAGAGTGAAAGTCGACGGCTGTTACCTCAACACACTTCTTCAGTTCGCCTGCAACGAGACCTTTGTCTAACTTATTTATAGAAGAAAGCATCATCAGCATCCCGGCAAATTCTAAAAATTTCGACTCTTCTGACGGCCTCAAAACTATTATCGAACAGGTTTTTTGCCATCCGGCGCAAATTTTTATTTATTAATTATAGCGAATTAAAATTAATTAGCCGACTAATTATCAAATTAACAGAAAACAGCTTTATGGCCATTGACGCAACACTCAGATGGCCGTAATGGCTCTATTAATTGGACGTCAAACGTCGTTGGAGCACAATTTCAAAGACAATTAACAACAACCGAGAAGAGCTAATCGACGAAAACAACTGGCTATCAATCAACAATTTGACACAAATCGAGAAAGTACCAATATAGCTAATAACAAGTGCTATATGAAGAAGCACCTGGGACATAAATTTTCATGGGTTAATCAATTTTTTAACTTAAAAAATTGCCAAAAGTCTGAAAATCTAAAGAAAGTTGAGTGCAAATTTGGATGGAAACCTAGGAACAAATAATAGTTAATTTTACTGGCGACTCCCGAATACCTGCTCAATTTTTTTGGGAGGAAGGATTCGATGTGACGCCCGGAGCGTCGGAAAGTAAGCGAGAGGGCCAACTTGAACGAAGCATAGACACGAAAACAGCGTTAAGATCACAGCTAGGCACCTCATTAATATTGATGATGGTTTTCCTTCTGGCCACTCGTCCGATTTAGGCGGTCAAGAAAATGTGGGAGGTCAACTCGGTAAAACCAACAATCTTCCAGAGGTTGTTGATGAAAACTAATTATTTAATTAGGAATTAATTCGCGAACTGTCTGCGCGAAGTAACATCATTTCTCGTTAGCTAATTAAGCAATAATTTTCAAATACCAACATGGCAAAAAACGGGCAGTATGTGAAGGAGAAAAATGTTAATGGGAAAGTTAATTAATAAATTGATAAATCGATGATTTATTGATCCCAGTGTGCTCAAGGCTGTCATAAGTAATAGCACGTTTCAAATGGTGAATAACGAGACGAACGCTGGCATAAAACAGTTGTATTATTAACGAAAAAAAAAAAATGAAACTGATGAAGTGATTTATACTTGAAGAAAGCGGTAATTATGGTAAGTTGATGGTGGAATAATTGTGGAATTGTGGCGGTTAAACGTCTAATTTGTTTGGGACGCTTCCAGCAGGTAACCTGAGTCGCAGGTGACCCTCGTCATTATTCCAAAAACAGAGTTTTATTGCTTTGTAATTGTCAAGTATCGAGTGTGGATCCCATTGTATAACGTGAATTGTGTGATACGAAACTTTTGAAACAAGTCATTTAACAAACACCGGATTAGATTACAAATGGAACTCGTTATGTGCGTAGCCCGAAAACACGAAAAGTTTTAAATTTATGCCGACCAAAGACATGCCCCGTCCCGGTAAGTCGACACCCAATCAATTCTCTCCAACAATCGAATATGATTCTTCTTAATCGCCTACTGTTAACCCCCAACAGAAAAATCCGGTCGTCGCGCTCTCCACGACGATAAATCATCGATGAAGAAATCGAAGAACAAGAAATCGTCGGCCGTTGCAATAACGAAGAAGAACCGTCGAAAGGCATCGCCTACTCCCCGGCCTCGTTTTTAATTGTTATGGATCAGCAATTAAACAAATAAATTACTAAACGGTCGCTTTCGTCGTTATTAATGATCCCACAACAGTTGCCAGCTTCACCAACGTGGTTATTATGTAATTATCAGTTAGTTTTAATCTCGGGTTAAGCAAACCTTTCAAGATTGCCAACAAATTACTCTTGGTACACTCCTCCGAACGCTCACTATCTGGCCGAGTTACTATAAATTATGCGCTAATGCCTCAAGAGCACGCCGGCACGGCTCTCGCCCGTTTCCGCTGCAAAACGACACTACAAAGCTCTGTTTAGCCGACGGAAGCGCAACCCCGCACCAACGGGAATCCCCGACTTTCTAGAGCTTCAACAAAAAATGGTTATTGTCTTGAGAGGCTTAACCAATCACCAATCGATTCCAAATCCGGCAAAGAAATTTTATTGGAAGAGTATGAAGTTAGTACTGCTTTTTTGTTGTGCAGTGGCGTACGTTTTCTCGCGACTGCTAGATAGCTGTCTACTTATCGTGGTACAAGGTTCAAAGAAAGGTTCGTAATTTGTTTGTAGGTGCTCATGGAAACAAATAATGGGTTATCGCCCGAGGTCCGGGCTCTAAATTATTAGTTTTTGCTTGCCCGGCCATCTTCGATCAGATAAGCGGCGCGCGGTCGTTTGTTTCTGACAATTGACACAAACTACGTGCAAATGTTTGATAACCTGTATTTCAACTTCCATTATTGTCGACGGCCGTTTATTTTTATTTGCGCTAGAGCTGGAATATAGCCACCATCAAAGGCTTATAGAGGCCGTTCCGGAATTAAATGATAGTGCAGAACGGATTTAGTGTCGCGGCCCGTCCCGGACTCTCGGAAAAGTATAAAAAATTACTCAACAACCATAATAAAGCCATTTGGTCGCATGCAAATGATGCGGACTTTATGATTTCGGGCCATTGCACAATCATATCAAATTTTCGACAAAACTAGTTTTGGAAAATTACGACAACGGGTTCTCTGAACTGTCAAATATCCGGACCAGTTCGTATAACGACGTTAATCATTGTTCTTGCCCATCAGAAAGGTGGTGCTCATTTAATTATTAACACTTTTTAATGGTGCTTGCGCAGTTAATTTACAACTGGTGGACGTTATTAAGAGAAATATAGCAGTTGAACGGCGGATTATTTATCGCTCTTAATTTTATTCATCAACTAAAATATGCAGAATTTAAATTTGTCAACTCATAAATTTACACAAACAAGGTAATTAAGAAAAATATTAAAGATGATGACTACAAGATACTTTTAGGTGTTTGGGTCAACTCCGGTAGGAGCGCTATTAAAAATGTTTCTCACGTCGACTCCGAATCTTGCTTGATTAATCAACGTGTCGTCCAACTAACACCAACAAATAGATCGCTGACCATAAACTATGGCCAGCATCTCAACTGATTCAGGAGATACGCTAAGTTATTTAAGCTTTAACAAACGTCTCAGTCCGATTCGTTAACTTTTCCAAATTTCCTAAAATCTTACCAAAATTCTTTTTGCGTTTCTCCCATGTACGCTTCTGGATTTGCTGACAAATCAACTTGCCAGCACCTACTCTTCTTGAAATTCTTTTCTATTTTCAGCTTCTATCAATTTTGCAGATGTTTTTCGCCACAAACGTGTTGCTGAAGACTTTTTACAGGTTCTTCTTAAGTTTTGCTTCAAAAATTAGAAACAGCTCCATTTTCACCAGCATACACCTATGAAAGTTTCAATCACATCTATCCAGTTTCGCTAATCAACTATAGTTACTATTATAGTTGTAGTCTGTAGGTTTAGGTTGTTGAAGGCCCGTTTCTTTTCTTCTTGATTCCACATTTTTATGCTCAGCAAGCATTATGAATCTCTATCTTTAATTTTCGTTTGACGTTGCAGGATCCATTTGTGCCTTTGAAACTTGTTTTCTTGATACTTCTCGACTCGACCTATAATTATTCAACGTATTATTAACCACTCACAAAATTTGAAAATAAGTTTTGTTGGGATTAGTTCACACTAACTACTTGCAATTGATTTCAAAAAAAAAAAAAAATTTAAATTGTTGCTAATATGTAGATTTAAAATTCAGTCGACGTGGTTGGTCGACGCAAGAGAGACGTGCGAAGTAATCTTATTAAATAGTTGAAGGATTTTCTAAATTCACCCGTAAGATGATAAATGACATCTCTGCTATTTGAGCCGTTAAGATTTACAAGATGTGCGCTAGTGGGCAGACAATTATTTATAAATATAAAAACACGATGTTGTAAAAACATATTATTTTATGACATTCATAATTATTAACAGCACCCACACAATTTAATAAGTTTTTTTCACCGCAGAGTACACAAAAAGAATCTCTTCGAGAACTCTCGACTATTATATTCCAGTTCCTACCGTTCGTCTCTGCATGGCCAATTCTTCTTGTTCCAAATGGAAAAAAAATGGTGAGAAAAAAATTGATATTGTTACGATGAACCGGAGGTCAAATTGGCCTTGTTTGTCTGAGCCGTCGACAAACCACTGCGTTCACATACCGACATTTTCGAAGCCGTCTAAGTCAGCATTCCATCTAAACCAATATTGATATTATTAATAATTCCTCAATTACGCTTTAGCAGCGATTTATCATTACTCGAAGCGACAGCATAACGATTACCTACGTCTCTTCCCCTTCTTCAAGTACAACTCTTCGCAGGATATAAACTTTTGCGCAACTCTCTCGTCCGTACAATAATTAATAACCCGCAGTTTAGAGTTGAATGAGACTAATAGTTATTAAGTATATTGTTAGGCTAATCTAAGGCCGCGGGCGCACTGCTTGGTAGCCTGTTTATAATAGTTGAATGAGGCGCACCAGGGGGCGACACTTACATACACACTCCATGCCTCGACCACGGACCGAGATATCATCTTTTGATGTTGGAACGCCCGTTGGAATTTTTGACGTTTGTATTATAGACCTGAGGAGAGAGAGAAAGAGAAGTGATATAATCGATTGGCAGAGGGTTCATTTGAACCAGTCTCGTGGCTCGGAAAAATGTCTTGCTTAGGGACTTTATCGTCATCATCGATTTTGGGCGCCTGCAACCGCCACATGGTTGTTTCAAATTGCATCAACTTTATACAGAACGGACCAGAATGCGTTGACAATGAAGACCCATCGACAATTGTATCGAAATAACAAATGGCGGAGGCGCCGGGTGAATTTCCCGGCGTCTCAACGAATTGTGACAAAAAAATTTCTTCAATCGTATTGTTGTACCAACTACTAAAATTCTAGAAAAACAATTTTTAATTTTGAGACCTTTTTGTTAAAGTCTAAATTTATTATTTTCTCTGCCTTGCATTGAGTCGGCTAGAAACTTTTTGAGCAGGATCAAAAATTCGATTGAGGTTGTGTCGAAATGGTTAGTTATGGTTAATGCCGTTCGCTCATTAAAAATTAATCAAGTTATTAATTGGTTTTCAATAATTCTAGGACGAAGGTCTAGACTGGGTGGGGTAATAAAACAGTTGCAGATGAGCTTCGGTGAGGCGACGCGATAATAATTGCAATTGTTGATATATCCATCTTTGCGATTCGATGTGGTGAAGCAAATAAGGAGTAGACGTGTAATTAGCTATTATTTTTTTTTCTTCATTGAGGCGCTATCGAGGCGTCAGCTAAACGCCACGTCGGCAATGGGGCAGCGCCAGCACCCACATCTACATTCCATCCCAGCCCATTGTTTGCCATATCATATACACCTTGGTCTCGACTCCGCCACATTACCAGCAACCGTTTCGCAAAGGCGGCATGAACACTCACTTTCGCCAAAGTACTAACTTAGGAAGCCAACACCTAAACTAACAGAAGATTTCTTTCAAAAATTTGTCTCATATTGATATCTATACCTACCAATGTCTTTTTTTCGTCATCTTATGTTCTTTGTCACGACTTGCTTTTCTCTCTTTGAATCATTCTTTTGTTTGACAATTTTTTCATTATTTTGAAACTTTCTTAGTTGTTATTGTTTCCAAGATTCTTTTCAAGCCGAGTAAGTTTTTTGTGTCTCCCAATTGCATATCTTCTTGATTTAACCAGTTTTATATCACAAACAAAGGTTTTATTTTTCATGGAGCAGGAGAAGTGGCCAAAGGTTGTTGACAAAATAATTAAAGAATTAGGCAAGAATTTGGTTATGGCGAGAATTCGTTTGACCAATGCGTGAAGAGTGAAGCGGCAACGGCGATAAATTAATGTCAATGTAATGAAACGAGCCTCCGCAGTTTTGTCATAGAATCCGGCAGTTATCTGCCATTTGACCAATCAGGCGTTAAGATTATTTCCCAACATAATTAAAGTCCGAAAACGAGGTTATGAAGATAATAAAGAGCCGGATCGAGAAGTATTTATCTAATTAATTTGAATGCTTGCCCAAATTATTTAAATTAGGTGTAAATTTTGATCAACAGAAGACACCGTATAGTATGCGAAATTTGAGACTTCCTCCGGAGGTTTTCGCGCCAATTTTAGAAATCGTTCCGGCGGTTTCATCCCGGATTTAGGCCCCATTTCACTGCCATCGTCCGCAAAATCGAATCCCCAACCCAATAATTACTTTAATTGTTGTTCATGACCAAAGGAAACTGAGTAATTGATATTTTAACTAAGCGCAAACGAGTATGGTAGAACCCGTTCGAAAAACAATAAAACCGCCATAATAAGGCGAGGCAACATCCACCAATGTAAATATTTAAATTGAGTGTCAAATAGCATTAAAGCCCATAACACACAATAGAAGTCCGTGTAAATCAGTTCCTCCACAGCCATTTCAGGTGCTCCATCTCTCCGGGCAATTGCCAACAATCGGCAGACATCGCCGTCTCTTTTCACCCTTAACTCGCGACGGGAGCGAGGAAGACGCCGATAGAGCACCCTGGCCGCTTCCTTCGGAATCTTCGCTGTTATGAGCAATAAAATCTGGCCCGAGAAACTCAAGTGTAAATTGTAGCGTTTTCATGACTTTAACATAAATTACGAAGAGGAGATGGGAATATTTTCCGCTTTTCCAGGACCGAATCGAAACTTTTCCGGAGGGTATCTGGCCGTATCCAGGTGCGTAGCGAGGCCAGCGGGCGGCCAACGTAACGAACGCCCGCTGGGTTTTAAACAGCTGTCGCTATGGTAACCTGCTCGGTAGACATCTTCATCAGAACGTGGCAGGAGAATTATAAATAAGACGGGCATAACGCAGAGATATTGCTTGTTAAGTTCTTCGGAGGCTCACTCGGAGGGAATGCGTGCGTGGGCGACGGTAAGACCGCATTAGGACGTCTGCATGGAGTTTATGGTATTTGTCCAGGACGGGGCTTCGCCCTTCCCTTCCACGGGTTGAAGCCGTAAACCGCAGGAAGCGGCCAAATAAACAATTGGCAAGGTGGGCGCCCGCCAATTTACCGCAAGCGCCGCCGCTGCTCCAAAAGACCTCACCAAACACGACTCCATTCTGCCAAATTCGGCAAAAATAAGAAGAAAACTTTCCATTGGGTATTTTAAGCATCGTCATCAGCAGAAAGACTCTATTAGTACATGCCAAGCCATCCTGCTGGCCTATTCCCTAAAACAGAAGACAAAGTAAGACTTTAATCAATGTGACAGATACTTTTGTAGACAAGCATGGCAAGAGAGAATAAAAACAAGTGACCATTGTAAATAAATTTGAAGAGATAATTCTTGTAAGAAAGCAATTTACCTAAAAACTTCTTTTTATTTAACTTTACACTTTAGAATTTAGATAAAGTGGTAGCAGACTAGAGCCAACAACTTTGAAGATGCAAAAGGTTGCAAGTGGATCTAAGAGTTGGCGAACAGGACCTTATGAGCTTCAAGTAAGTACAATACTATAAGGTAAAATAGAAGAGTTAGAAATTTCACCGATTTGCTGAAGGACTAGAGATGACCTAGTTGTTCGTCGTTATTCCTCGATGTCAACCAACGTGCAAATTGCACCATTTCCCGTTGGTTCCGTACGCCTCTCCTCTTATCGCCGGCCTTTAATTACAATTTAAGAAATGACTGCCGTTTTTCCTCATATCCTTAAACAATAAGCGTTGGTAATAACTTCAACACCCACGTCGTATTGCATAAATTTATTTTAATTTCTTCGTAGATTAGGATTTGATTGTTTTGCTGTGGCAAACACGCCCGGATTACTATCATTAAAAGACATTCAACGCGCCGGCCTGGAGAACAACGCCGTTTTGCAGATAAAGCGTCGGACAGGGGGGTGCCGCAGCGCCCGCTTCCCGGTCCCATCCTTATTATGAGTAAGTTGTTGCGACAAGTTATAAGCAAGGAACACGACGACGAGATGGTATCGCCGAGGTCGTATTTAAACTGGCTGCACAGTGACAGTTACAATGGCCATCGCTTAGCACTGCGACTATATTAAAAATTATACAGATTTATTCCGTGATGGGAAACGCGTCGCGATTAATGCCACCTGATGAAGACGTCACTTGAGTGTGTGGATGGTTTTAATAAGAGGTCGGTGAAAAATCGAGATTGTCGACATTAAGTGCGGAGAGTCATCAATCCGGGTTAGGGACCACCGCGCCGTTTTCCCGAATAACGCCCCGATTGTCCGAAATCGTCTTCGAGACCAAGTGCATCATCAGTAAAGATGATGGGTTTATAGTGAGTCGCTGGACCTCGTCATTAGCATAATCCTTTAATTAAGCCGTAAAGCGTATAAAACGGCAATTTATTACAGAATCCAGCCGTAGTTAAGTTTTGTGTAAATAAACTTGCACATGTTGACTAAATTAGTCGTTAATAGTTGGAAATAACGGCCTGGGGGCGAGAAATATCGCCGTTTAGTGCCATAAAAACGTGACGCTTATTAACAATAAATTTATTGTCTAATTTGAATAAGGCCTGGGAAAGTTCTTCAACGACAATTCGGTCGGATTTGTCGTAACTATCGAAATTTACGCGGTTCGAATCGGGTCGGTATTGTGGCTTTAATGGTGGTTGCGGTGACTTGGTATGGTGTCGGGGACGATATATCACGGAAATTTATGCGTTTTTTATTGATGTAAAGTCCCGATTAAATCGAAATTAAATATTTTAATGGTCGCACAACGGCCTGCCACTCCCAGGATGTCGGAGGATGCTGTAAAAACTATATTATCACTTCACAGCGGCCGGCAGGGGGTCCGGACAAAATATTACACCTAAGCGGTCGGATATGTACGTACGGGGAGGCGGCGGACGACTGGAGGCGGGGGTCTCTTGTAATTCGGAGGCTTCAGATCGCCGATAATCGGATGATGATCACACCACGTTTGTTCAACCACATCCAAATCTATTCCTTCCTCATATGTTAAGTCCGGGCAAAAATGCCTCTAATACCTTTACCGAGAATCTGAAAAGTCATCGTTAATAGAATTCAAACGACATCTCGCTAATCCCCATGTCTCGAGAAGCTAAAAACTTAAAATTTATTCCAAGTGGGTACCAACTTGATATAGGTACAGCCTTGATTAAACCTAAGAATTAGCTTGGTAACCAAAAGTTGCAAACGCACTCCTCATATTACCTAAATGAACTCGAGGAAGCTTAGCAGAAAAGTTTTGAGGCTAGGCCGCAATGCAGCCCACTATAGCGATTCCACAAGAATACGTCATATTCCAGACCCTTGTAGCAACAATGGTGTAGGAACAAAAATTCGAAAATATTGAAATTTTTGACATCAATTTTATGGCTTATTCTTGTCAATTTTAGATTGTGGAACACAAATCTATCTAGTGGTGGTGTTTATGAGCAAGACGTAATTTTCAAAATATGACGATTTGGTCCAAACCTTTGCCCAACATTGCGACGGATTGCTTGCAATGGATCATGGTAAGATGGTCTGAGAGGAGGAGGTGTCCTGGCCAATTTTTGTCTTGCGGTGCGCTCTCTCGATTGTTTGAGGCAGCAGAGGTCGCCTCCATCCGCGTGTGTGACAACTCTATAATATCCTGCCATCATCCAACACAATATCTCCCGCACATATCTCAGCTAGCTCGCGTAATATTTTATTCGAGCATATTGTGCTTGGCCGCTTATCTCGGCTATTTATCAGTCCGGCCTACGTCGCATGCGGCACCTGAAACTCTTGAAATTAATTTTCGAAATCCGTTTAGTCGTTGGTAGGGCATTGTTGGCTAGCACCACCACCACCACCGTGCACACCATACCCATTTATACAGCGACAACGCGGTTCTTATTATAAATACGTCTCTTGTTGGTATTATACAGTCGCGCACACCATTACCATTCCCCAAGTCTGATTATGATGTATATTTTGATGTATTCGTTTGTGAGTCGTGTTTGTGTGCGATCACGCACTTACACGATGGCTCCCGGCTTTACCTTATCCCCTCGTGTGTCTTGAATTCCTGATCGATTCCGAGTTTAATTCGATAACGGCCGTCGCGACGGGAACTACATATTTATAGTTATTTTTATTATTTATATCGAAGATACGCTAAACGCAACGAAATCGACGCAGATGGCGCGGTGTGATTGCCGACACATACCTATACCGCGATTCCCGGAACCCGAATGCAAATCGGCTCACACCCACAGCTGAGAACCAAAACACGGCTGCAACCCGCAAATTTACTAGAAAAACTTGGATTGAAAAATATTGAAAATTAGACCAAAGAGGATTCATGGCTCATTCATTTGGAAGGTCAAGAAAAAGGCAACCAAGGGCTCAAAAAATATGCAAAATTTGATGAAGCAATCCACATTTTGCGATCTGCCAAACAATAAATGGTCAGACTTCAAAGTAAGAAGAAAAGACAATATTACTGGAAAAGATGAGAGCGACCAAAACTTTTCATACTGCTTCTGGGAATGAATGAGGAAGGAGATGACAAAACTTTCTATTAGTAGAGTTAAAAGAGAAAGACTGTATACCGGATCGGTCTCGCTTCCCAACATCTGAGGTCTCGATCTTTATTCATCCGGTGATTTTTCGATATTCTCCGGGAATCGGCGGAACGTTGGCGATGACTAATTACCGTGCGCAATCGCGCGCTTCGTCCCGTTTCCGTGTCGATTTGTTCGCGGCCGATACGATCTCGTTTCTTGAATCGTAATAATAATAATAATAACAATATCAAAGTAACGGCCGGGGAAAGAATGGTTAAGTTTGTGTTTAATCGCTCTCCTTGTAACTAAGTACAAAGAGCGAGAGGAGGATGAAATTATATCCGCATCGCGGGTCGAGATCTTAATTATCTGGTATAAACCAACTGAACGTTATGAATACAATCACAATCTAGATCTGGATCTAAATAACACCTAGGCAGACGCACACCATATAATAAAGATCTCACTCGAATCAAATCCAACACTATAGCACAATAAAGACAAGAAGAGAGATAAAGTGCCATTGTGCGGGGCCAAATTGATTTCACGACATCAACCAGGTCCCATTCAAGCGACTAATTGTCGCTTTTTAATGGAAAAACCGCGATATTAATTCGGTTTCTAGGCGAATTTGTCGAAATTGTGCCGGGAAAGGATTCGGGTGGTGAATTTTGCGCCGGCGTCCGTTCCGGCAGATGCATCATCCAAACTCATTAATTAATAGTCGTGTTGCGTCCGTCGATTTGATGGACGTCTTGATATTGGAACGGAGTTGCAAGTCACGATTTTTATTTGTTTTTCACACTGAACGTCGGATTTATCGCCATTAATTATATCCGTCCGGATGGGCGCCCAACAAAAATAATAATAATTTATTTCGTGTTGTAAGTTTAATTTGTAGTTTGATTGGTCGTGGTCGTGGAGAGGCGAAGGCTGGTCGGACAATTGATTAACGTGCATGCCGCCAGATTAGGAACTCTTTTCGCCAAGGAAAAACACTTTCGAGTTTGTAAATCGCTAGATCGGCAAATGTTGATCAAGGATACCTGAGCCATTTTACCCCAAGAATAAATTTACTAATAATAATTACTCCTTCTAAAAAATTGCTATAGCGTTGGAGAAAGGAGAAGGTTTTAATGGTCCGAGATTTGCTGCCAATTTTATTGACACTCCAGGTCTTCATTGCGTTTTCCAAGTACACAAAAAAATTGCATCTAACAGTAGCCACGTTACCCACTATTAAGTATCAGATAGGTAAGTGATAATGTTGTTTACTATTTATTAATTAAATACCTATTCATAGCATATTTTGAACATTGAAAAACGTTCTAAGGAGAAAATTTAAATTCACCCGGCGCCTCCGCCATTTGTAGCTATTGCGGGTAATGTAACGTTGCATTGGGTGTTCGATCAATTCGGAAACATGAAAAACCAAAATTATGAGAATTTTGGCTTTTTACTGTAATCGACGATTTTCGAAAATTTTCAACGTCAATAAATTGATAGTCCAAAAATTGGATAATTCATAAAAGTAAGTTTCGTATCACTTTTTTTCTTCCAAACTTCTTTGTTGACCAATAGATAAGAAAAATTGATTATTAATTCCGATAGATTGAGGCGAAAAATGCCTCAGAAGGTACAAATGCGCTTCACTTTTTTTTCCACTGATGAAAATGGTTTTAGTAGCAAGGGGTATACTAAAGTTAAGTAAAAAAAACAGTCTGTCTGATCTGTAAGCATGGCAAATGTGTCTGGCAGGTGAAAAACTGAAAATTATTTATTAATATAATTTCCCTTATTTTGGCAGTTCTGAAAATTTGTCAAATGATATTTTGCATTATAACAATAGCTTAAAATAAAATCTGGCTATTATGGGAGACCCCCAAAGCCTCGTCTAATGCTCGCCAGGCGCGCTCAATTCGGTACGTTTGATTATACAGACAATTGGTGTTGTACCTACCTACATGTTTTTTTTCACTAATATACCCCCAACACCGCAAAACTTGGAAAAAAATTTAATATAGTAAACAATATGACACAGTGGTAAAATAAAACAAATAATTGTCCTGCGTCGCCTTCTCGTTCCGAATACATAATCGAGCGTGTAATTTAAAACATCGGTAAAGTCTGGCGAGGCTTTCGTGTTTGTAAATAACAGCCAGACTTGTTTTTTCCATGGAATTATAGTATAAACTATCATGTGAAAAATTTTCAGAACTGGAAAGATAAAAGCGAAATATTTCTATTTTTGCAATTTTGAAAATGCCGCCAGACTCATTTGCCAATTTCGTAAATCAGCCAGACGTATTTTTAATTATAGTTTATGATGGTATCAATTTATATACTAAGTTTCAAGCATGCAAAAATAAGGGTTAAGAATCCAAAAAATTGGTCAAATTTCCCGATCAGCAAATTTTCAGCCAGACTTACTTTCTTCAACTTAATATAAGCCAGATTACTTTTTTCGTAAGTTTTATGATCTACTTTAGTAAATGTAAAGGATTTATAACGGGAAAAATAAGTCGACTTATTAATTTTTTTTTATGGAACTCATCGTAAAATTTTTGCTAGGCTCAAAAACTGTTGATTAGTATCACTAGTAGAACAAACTAATTTATATACAGCAACTGGGAAAGTTAGGTTCAAAGAAATTCACTGTCTCCTGGACTAGGTCTTGCGTTTTCCAGGTACCTTACCTATACAAAAAAAAAAATTGCATAATGTTTCTTACTATTTATTAATTAAATACTTATAGCATATTTTGATCATTGAAAAATGTTCTGAGAAGAAAATTTAAATTCACCTGGCGCCTCCGCCATTTGTAGCCATTGCTCAAGAGTGACATAACGTTGCATTGGGTGTTCGATCAATTCGGAAACATAAAATCCAAAATTATGAAAAATTTGGCATTTTGCTATACTCAACGATTACCAAAAATTCTCAACGTCAATGAATTGATGGCCAGAAAATAGGATAACTCATAAAAGTAAGTTTCGTATCACTATCTTACTTCTAAACTCCTTTGTTGGCCAATAGATAAGAAAAATTGATTATTAATTATTTTTTTTGTCGACGCATTATTGACAATTTATCACGCATTAGATAAATAGCGCATTGTAGAACAATTTTATGGTCTGCAGCAGCTGTAATTGAATAACGTCTTACTAAACGTCAAATGCCAGCTAAGACATATTGTGGTTAATCGTGGAAGCCGGAGATAAGATAATTAGATTAAACCCAGTTATGAATTATCTACAATAATTATTAATTAATTTTAGCGATTCGATCAACTGATCACAATTTTTATTCTACCAAGCGCGTTTCAACACCTGATTCAGTCCTAAGGTCTTCTTACAGCTTTAGTTAAATTAACTGACTTAAACTAACATTTTTGCTCAGTTGTGCTCAAACTTTAATTTGGTGTAGTCGCCGGTGTTGCAAGTTGGCGTAGGCCAACTCGATTTTAATAAGAATGTGGGCATAGTCAGTTAATTTGGCGCAGCAGTAGCCGCCTGGCTATTAGTCTAACGTCTTTGATGCCGAGCTGCTCTAAATTTCAATCGAAATCGATTTCGTGACCAACACAGCCTCCATAAAACGATGGGACAATTGACATTTCGCGTGAAAACGATCATTGACATCATTAACTATCAAGTCGACCGCGCCGTGTGGATAACATAATATCGAAACGTTTTGACATAAACAATCGCCAATAAATGTCTAGATCGTCGAAAGCGGCGTTATTTTATTTTCAATATTTCAACGCTAAATGCGTCGACCAGTTTCGTGGTTCCCATGAATAATTCAGGAAAGATTCGATTCTGTTTGAATAAATTAGTAAATGGCGGCAATTGTCCGGTTGACTACTTAGGTAGTGGACGCATTTTCAACGGAACTAAAATTTCGACATAAATCAAAACGGAGAAACAGAGACGGAAACGGACGGAAACGAGTGTTGAGGTGGAATGGCGATGGTAAATGGGCGAATTTAGAATTGGCATATTACACAGAAACCCTGCGGTGAATTCGCGGTGTAAACTTCGAAATAAAATTGGATTTGATAGTTCGATTTTATACGTTCAGTCGATATTGTCATAAAATTTCGATAAATTAATTATTTTTTGCGCACCAGTGGCGTTGACCTCGCATCGAGCTTTGCCACGGTTGGCCGCGAAAACACCCGAAATTTCCAAATTGAGCCCGGAACCACCCGAAAACTTTCAGTGGAACTATCACAAAGGGCAAACTGCATCCTCAATGAGCCGTCGTATAAATTTTCAAAAATAGCTCATCTCAATGAAAGATGATCTCTTGACCACAAAATCGTCAAAGTGTCGCTTCAAAAATGTTTTGCTTTGAAAATGAACCAAAACTCAGGGAGTCTTTACGGAATCCTTTTGCTCTTTACGGTTTTACCTCTTTGCAAAAATTAGTCACGCCCTTTCTAAGTTGATAATGTCGTGGGCTTTTCCTGGAATTCTACAGAGCTTTGGTAGTGTCCGGTTTCGAGGCCCCGGTGGAATAAAATCCCAATTCCCATTCCCCAGTGGTCCATTGATGAAGCTCCAGTCCGGACAAAGGCCATTACATATTAACAAGGTACTCTTGTGTATATTAACATTAAAGCTGTCAAAAAAGACACCGTATAATTGGTTAGCTAGACCTTCAGGTAATAAAATATGGTCGATCTCGCTCTCTCGGCGACCGTTCGCATCCTCTCGCTCCGTCGCTGTCAATTTACATTTTCAAACAGTATACGCCTTTTGCATTACCATAATAATTCAAAAAATATTCTCAGAATGTGCGCGGGATTATTTATAGCCGTGGCCAACGACTCACAGTCTAAACGGCCAAATGAGCCATTAAACAAATACGATTTAAAAAGCGATTTGGGAAATCGAAGCGTGGTTATTGGCACCTCACCGCCATTTTCGGCCTTTACCTTAATTATTTCGGTGTTTTTATGGTTCTGGTCGCAGTTAATTGACGATTTTCGTGTGGAAATACGGGGGTTCGTCCGGACCTGGCCTGAACCCCGGGACTCAACAAAAAGTTTAGATTTATGAGCGGGCGTTTCGTTGAGCGTATTTTAACATAATTTTAATAGCCACAAAACCGAGTCTATAGTTAAGCAGGCCGTAATATATTACGTTTTTAATGGTTTTATAATATATATCTATTTGGGATGGTTTTTACCAAAACGGTTATTAAATACAACCTGTTAGGGCGTTTTTATTAACGATTAAACTTTACGTTCTTACTTTAATTTAGTTTTTACCGGAGATTTTCAACAACGGCCGGAGGTATGCAGATAACTTTTGGGGCGCTCCTCGTAAATTACCTTAATGCCCTTTTGCCAGATGCAGAAACAGATAAACTTGAGCCGCTCACCTCCCCGGTCAATCGAGACGGCTCGCAGCATCATCGCTTGTTTTCGAAAGTTCTCCGAAAAACAAACGACGCAACTGGGCGACGCGGTCGCCGAGAAAACGAATAAAAAAATTGGAAACGTCACAATTACAAAAGGCTTCTTTCTGGTGCTGATGCTCCTTAAATTATTTTTTACGGGCGACTGAATGGCCGATTAGAAAAATTATGTCGTATTAAACCCCCCGTAGCCGCCACCGCCGCCGCTTTAATCCCGATTTATCGGTATCGTTTAAGACGACAAAGAAAATGCTAAACACCCCCATAAATCACGCAACTAAATACCGGGGGACAGACGAAAAACGACATGTTAATCCACTCTTCCCTCGCCGTTGACCGGAAAAAAGGACCACAGAGAGACACGTTGAGATTCCGTAGATTTAAAAGTTACTCGCCCGGTTTTGTAATCCCTGTACAAATCTAATTTAACTTCATGTTAATTAAGAGATTACAGTAATCCCGGATCTTTTCCGTCGTTTCGGTGTTTTTGACATCTGCACCAGCACCGGGGGCTAATTACGTTTCTATACCACCTACCTCAGCCGTCCGACAGCCACCGGACAATTCTGTTAAAACGACACCCAGCTGGATTCCAAACAAGGGACCGTCACGCTGGCCACTTCCATAATTAGATAATGGACCCACCAAGTTTCAATGCACCGTGTAAAATGCGAATAGAAATGCATTATTACTTAATTAAAACGTTTACTTGCGTGATGAGGCATCAACACGACGCTCTTCTTTCCACTCTATTTTCTTGCCCATCACACTAATGAAGTAATGAACCAACCTTTAACAATTGACATAAATCAATATCTGCATACACGCAATTAGTTACGTAATTGCTTTTGTCATTAATTGTTATGTTACTTGTATGTAATAATCCTTCACAATTATTATTAGAGAACAATTTTTCTCAAAAAAAAAATGGTGCTTTGAAAAAGTTGAGTAATTTTTTTACACTTTTTCTTTGCACTGATTGAGAAGCCCTTAACAACACCAGCTCGATAAACCAAGATTTTTAACATTTTCAAATCCTGGTTGGCCAAAAACGTACAAACTTTGTAACCACCATTGGAAGCCTGAGTAGAAGATACCTAAGACAGGAAAAAATAATGTGACAGTTATAGCAAAATCTTTGGTTATGCACGTGGCCCAAGACAAATAGAAACGAAAGAGGCACGATAATCAAAAAAGAAAGATAATGAAGATATAGAGATGACACTAGAAAAAAGTGCCATCTCTGGAGTAGCACAAGAGGGGATAACCTATAACAATAGTAAGTAGGATATTTGCATCTGAAGAGCTCGAATGCTCTGCGAGTGGGATAATTTAATCGAAGAATAACTGTTGCGAAGCCAAATTTTGGGGGTGAAGCGTCGATCTTGGCCGTTTCGGGAAAGTTCGCGTGGCGGTTCCGGAGGTGAGTGATGGCAGCCCCAATTACCGACCATTAGGTGAGCGGGACATGGCCCGTCCGATTCCCAGGCGTTTCGAAAGTCGTAGGAGCCGGGGCTATAAACAAGAGAGAACATCGGGAGTGCGAGAAGTGTAACGTTCATTTGTTCGTGTCGAAACAGAACACAACACAAACGAAACAAAAAACATCTTAAACATCCGAACATCGCCTTTCGTCGTCCATGAATCATCGGCATTCCTGCCGATGTCCGTCTTCGTCGTCGTCAAGACGGCGGCCCTATCGCCGTCCTTCTTCTCCGGCCCGTAAATTATCGCTAACCAATACGGCCGGTTGAATTATTGTTTTTTTACCTCATTAAATAAATTTTCGGGCTCGATAGGTGTTTCGGAGCCGTGAAAATGGTAAAAATAAAGCGGGTATTTATTTTGTGCCGATGAATATATTTGGAATATATCAACTTGTTTGTTGTAATAAACGTTTTAATAAATTATCGACGTGGCAGGCTTCGCACGGAGTCTTATTAACGCCGTAATTTTTCCGAAATTAATTTTGAAAAGGTCACCCACCCCAACAGCCGAAACTGCACGCTTTAACGGTATTAAACGTTTTTCTCGAAACTGTTTGGGCCACAACATCACGCTAGATTGAGTCCGGAGAGGTTTCAAAAACCTTTTAGCAGATTAAAGTTCTGCAGATGTTACCGAGGAAAATCCGACTAGAATTATGAAGGGTTTAGAAAACGCAGCGCTGCGAAACAACAGGGGGTCGCGAAACGCTACTTGCGGCACGCCTCATCGTGTTATTTCACCGTTTCGCCGCTGCAATTTCATCTACCTAATTAAAGACAAATATTTATTTTCCAAACATAATTTTTACGGTCGGCTCCCTATATTTGTGCCCGTTTCACGCGTCAAGTGACAATCGCCCGAGTCTTTTGTATCGATGTTTGGCTCTATTGTGGCCATTGTCGCTCGATCAGGTATAGAGGTGCAAGATATATGGCCCCCGACTATTTCGGCCTAATCTAAAATCAAGCAACAGCTTGAATAGGTGATATTTTACGGCGTGTAAACTTAATAGATTGGTTCTACGGTCGAAATTTCGCCAATGGCCCGGAAGATTTTGTTGATGTGACTGACGTTCCGTGGAGTGTGTGATGGCGCGTATACTCCTCATCAAATTAAATACATGTGAACCTGTGAGGTCGTATCAGTATGCCGTTGGTAGGTATAGTTAACAATGGCACCAACAGCAATAAATTAACCACCCTCCATCGTTGTTTACGGCTATGGTCACGTTATGACGTACTTTTCCTGTGTGCCCGTTTGTATGCAGGACCAGGATGAGCACGGAGTATTCCACGAGACTCATGCGTTATTCAAGGCGACGCAACGGCTCGCTGTAATTTGTATCGTTTTATGGCCAGCGATGCGCCCGTTTTTATTATTTCGAGATAATGACCTTATAGGTGCGATATGGGCGGACGCACGCGTCCCCAAATCGACGACAGGACCTCATCATCACCACGTGCCGCACCGTTCCCTTCTATAATGTCCCAGAATGCGCGTCACATAATAAAACGGCCCTAAAGTTAAGAATTTTTTTGATGCCCTCAGTATCGGTCTAGAATCACGATAAAACTAAAAACGAGCTTCACGTGTCTGGGCGCGCTTGTTTATTTCTTCCACCTCTGCTAGAAACAGAAAGCTCATTTTTAGCAAATTTTTAAGCACAGTGGGCTACCAATAGAACCGGATATTTAATTATGTTGGAGAAATGCACCAACAATCAATGGCTGTTGATGCTATGTTACCTAGGGCTGGGACTTTTTTGAATTTTGGTATTTGAATAGTCATTTGAATATTTATTCGAATATTCAATATTCAAAAAAAGTATTTATTTAATTCATCTGCGCGGGATAAATAAAATGCTGCTATTGGCTACCTTTCTTATATTACTTGTTTCGCACGCCTTTGCGAAAACAGAGATTTTTAAACTTTTTCTCTTGAGGATTATTGTTATTATTCTTCTGCCGCATCATTTCTTTTATAGGTATTAAGTGACAACGCAAAAATTATAAAGCAAAGTTCAAAAGTTTAAATTACTTACAGTTCGACGTGCAATTGTTCATTAATTTATTAGTAATACGTATATATAATTCTATAATTTGAATAGTCATTTGAATATTCTGATTATTTGAATAGTTATTCAAATACATAGTCTATTCGAATAATAATATTCGAATAGTCATTCGAATATTCGAATAGTTATTCAAATATTCGAATAAATGAATTTGCTCGTATTCGAATTTTACGTGTTCGTCAATTCGAATATTCGAATAATTCGAATATTATTCCCAGCCCTAATGTTAACGCAAAGAAAATCGATAGACTCAATCGAAATCCTACCAATTCCTTCCTGATAGATCCCGCCAAAAATAGTCAATACGCGGTCTTTCCTAGACATCAGGCTTAACATTTTCTCTTTAAATTTTGGCTGTGGGTGGCAAAATTCACCTTGTAAATATGCCCAAAGCGCGTAAGTAGCCCGGTTATTGTGTAAACTGGCTGCTTACTTGGTCGTTAAGGGTAAACGATTGTAGTCAATTGCTGTAAAGGGTGGTCATAAATCAAAGACGGCAAGTCAAAGAAAGGGTTAACTCCAACACTTTCAGACAAGGGGTTTACAAGGGATAACAGAAGTCGAAATCTGGTTTAAAGCGTCGTCACCAGTAATTATGGCGGATTTCGTGATTTGCGACAAGTTATAAATAAATCACAAGAGAGGATCCGTCCATCATGGTCGGGTGGCTTTTACGAATCGAAATTTTACCTAATCTTGTTCTCTAAAAAAAACTGTCAACAAGGATTTCACGGTCCGACCAAAAAGTAATTTTGGTCAAGTAGTCTCGACGTATTTACGAGAACTTAAAGAGGGTGATGGACTCCTCATTTCGATATTGCTCGTTGTTCGGCCGCCATTGCGGTGTCTGTTGGGGTAATTGAATTAATCCGTTCCGAGAATGGCGAGTCGCGGTCCGATATTTATGTACTTGCAAGTAGTGGGTGTCTGAAAGTGCAAGCGCGAGTTATTCAACCTGATCTATTGGTATTCAGTTTAGGAGAGGAGAGTCTTCCAGGAAACTGTAAAATGTTATTGTGAATGGACGTTGGGCAATTACGTTGTAGCCGGCATCCTTGCATAATAATCGTAGGGATTCGGGGTCCCGGATTCCTGTCTAGCGGCCCGGAAACTTGCGGGTGGGCCCGCCACCTGGACCACTTAAACTCCTCTTTGGAGAGTTATCCTAGCGCAAAATTAGAGGGAAGGTGCATCAGCTATCAATAAATTGATCTTTTTGTGACGATGGCCGGGAGTCAAGTGGGGATTTCGACAAATATTGATCTAGAGCCGGGGCGTTGTGTGGATCGTAATAAATATTATTTATTGGGGGCCCGTTTCTCGTCGCATTCTGGCCGTTCGATTAAAGTTTCATGAGTTGTCCTATAAATAATGGCTTTCTTAACACCCCAACATTGTTAGCGCCGACGTAAATAAATTAAAAAATCAACGCCGTTGTAATGCGTACGGGTTTAGATTTGGTATGGCGAGAACCCGGGGCTATGTGCTTAGTATTCATATGTATTTAGCATGTTATTAACCACGTTCGACGTACTTTAGAAAACTATTAATTATCTTTTAATGTAAATTCTCGAGGCGCTGCTTTCATTTACATCACTACCAGCTGCAATCGACAATAAAAATGACAAATTACCTAATCACCATCTGCTTCCACACGCACCTAAATCCAACACCCGAATTAATTGATTCCGCCGAAATTAATCGAAAATTCCTCCACCATTACCCAATTATTTATCCCGTTTCGTAAGGATCGCGACGAGCCAGCACCGATTTATTAAGTGAAACAGGCGGCGGCGTTAAACTGATGGCAAAACCAACGGAGTCCCGACGATACCTCTGCTTTATTGCCAGATTTATAATTGTTATTAAGATCGATTGCCAGATAGCGTTGGGGTAGTCGGGCGAAATATAAATATCAATTTGACTGGTAATTATTAATGAATAAGCGATGCAATCGTGGCCAGGGGCCGGTAAAGTGTTGTGCTAACAATAGTGCAGACGAGGGCCACAGGGCCGGAGTGGGAGTCAGCGCCAATTATCCCCAGAACCGGCCATCAGCCAAACCCCCGACCCCCATCACTTGTCCGCATAGGCAACCAAAAATGCGACTGTGCTTCGGGACATTTTTGGTTCCAGCCCCAATTTCTTTCTTCAACTGGACGAAATATGGAAGATAGGAAACAACAATTTATGAAAGATTAAAAAAGTTAATAACATTTACAATACTATATGCAAAAAATCTTTAATGGGCTAATTAGTAATTTGCTTCCTCAAGTTACCAATTATTATACTGGCTTCAGATCATAACTTACACCTACGAGTGTTTTCAAGTCCAATTTCCTGGGAAGGTTACAATTTTGCAGTCATTAATTAGAGTGGGCACAAAATTATTACTGGTTCACCGGTTTTTATGAACTTATTTGATGGAATTTTTTGTCTTCTAACTTCTCCGAACTTCAAAGAATAAAATGCAATTTGGTTCGTATGCATGCTGACATTGCATTACATCATAGTTGTAATGATCATAGATAGAGACACTAAACACGCGAGTGCGGCAATCGCACGCGTGTGTTATAAACTAGACAAATATCGTTTTACACTTTTTTGTTGGTTCCAAATTGATATTTTCGGGAAAAAACATAAACAAACTTTGACATTATTTGAAATAAATGCACATCACAGCTAAACACTTTTCTAAAACCAACGGTTTGATTGACTATGATCAAAGTAACCAAAAAATTACATATTAATTATCGGATCAGACGTCTCTGCAGTGCGACCAATCACAATCAACTTGCCAGAAGACTCTATAACGCGTTATAAAAATATTCCACACGTATAAAATTGTGATTTTCGTATCTACCACAAATAAATATGAAAACTTTTGTATAGAGGGCCTGAAAAAAATCCGAAATAGAGAAAAATCTTAAGGCTTAATGTGGAAGGAAAAAAATGCTGTTTCAATAAAAAATTGTAAACATTTTTGATAAATTTTTTTTGGTTTTTCTTTGGTGGGGTCGGTTGGCTGGTCGTCGTTCGAGTCCGGCCCTGTCCTTCGGACATAAACAACGCAGCTAGCCTGTCCAATATATCAGGCCGTGGGCAGCCTATCATTACCGAACATAAATACACAAGAACACTGTGTTTGCTTCTTCGGAGAACTCGAATCGGCCACTCAGCCATCCAATTGCACCCCGCAATTTTAAATCATAAGGTCCGCAAATTCAATCTACCGGTCGTTTTTATTACACGCTAATCGCCCTATTTATCGAACCTATATGTGGCAACCGAAAATTTCACAAAACCACACCGTGATGTTATAAAGCAGTCGTTAACTCGGCGCTTGTTGACGGCCGTGAAGCGTTCAGGTAAAATAATTTGTAACAATCGCCGTTTCGGACGTCATGCGGTTCAAGTTGAAAAGGTAGTCGAGTGGCCGAAGCTACGGCTTTATTTTCAATCTATTTTTTCGGGGAATACGGCGAATATAACGCCCTATTGACGAATAATGAGCGTGTATAGTTAACAAATAGAGATCAAGGCGGCTGGGCCGATGTAAATGGGCAAATAAGTGACTGAAGGACCATTGTGGCAGCTGACTTGACCTGACGGCTATTTGGCTTTTTTGTTGTTGTGCGGAATCGACAAAACGGTTTTATGCTTTTTCGGGGACAATGAGTGTGTGAGAAGTGTGCCTTTCCGTCACTTGACCGAAGTCAAGAGGTCTCACAGCGATCGGCCAGCTGAGCCTCAATTGGAATTTATCACCCGGGAGACTTTGCCCGAAATTGTTCCTTTTGAACAAACACTTGTTTGTCTATCCCTTAATCTCAAAAATTTGGCCAAAAAATGAATTTTGTAAGCACCCTCCAGTTTATTGAATACAGATTGAAAAGTAGGAATTTATTGAATCTCAATAAACTTTAACTTTCAAATTTTTAAAAATTTATGTGGGGTGTTGCATAAACCAAAGGGCATAATTCCAGATTCAAAGCGACAAATTTGGCTGATGCTCCCAATTAACATACATATGAACAATTAACTTTCGAAGCGTTGAAAATGTACAAGGAGCGTTGCGCATACCAAAAGTCATCCTTCCTCTATATTTGAAGATTTTTGGTGCTATTTGTGAGAAATTAGGCAGTGATTAATTTTTTAAAGTAGTCTTGGCCAGTAAGTACTTACGATTATTTAGTAGATTCTGTGCGTGATATCGTGGGAATTGTGCCTAGACTTGATGCTTTCTAGGATTTATTGCGTTGGTCGGTGTCGGTGTTCATCACCGAGTCATAACGTGTCAACTCGGGGCGCTAAACGTAAGTCTATCGGTAAAACTGACACTAATTGATCTTGTTCTCGATAATTCCGAGATAAAACCGATGCAAATCCGTCGAATAATCAATTTTGCAATAACCGTAGATAAGCCTGCGGACGTTGCGTCCGCCAGAACCGTCCAATAAAATACGGCTAATTAGCACTAAAATAAATTAAGTGCTTATTACGGGACACATTGTATTTCAGCAATTAAGCGGTTGTAGCGCTCTTTAACATATAAATAATAACTCCCGATCGGCCGTGCTATTAAAAAGTTTAATTCGCGACAATGATGTAGTGTTACTGCCCCGAACTGGTTCTATTAAATATTAAACAGATATTATTTTATAATGTTCGACCAGTGTTTATTTTTCAGTGTTGGCCGGTCGTATGGCGAACAGAAGTGGTGCAGGAATTGTAAAATATGTCCAGGCTTGTTTGCTGGCCGCTGCCTCGACGCTTCTTTATGACTTATCGCAATACCAATGGTGCTAAAGCTGAATTTATTAGCATCGATGCCGTCTCACCGGCTGGGTTATTGCCTCCAGGCCAATCAAAGCCCGGTAAAATTGCTCAAAAATCGCAGTCCTTCGAAATTCACACACACAACACGATCAACGAATCTTTCATCAATCCCAAATGTTGGGATACTTACGGCATCTTGGAAAATTACGGCAATTGAAAGATGGAGGAAAAAACAAACACGTGTCTTTTTCTTTTTCTTAAAAGTTAATATTTTGCCAGAAAAAAATTAACTAAATTTTTGTGACGTCATACGCTCTTTGAATTAATAGTAGAACCAAGAATGGTTAGATGGCGCGCAGCGTTCTATCCCTACTTGTTTTGACAGTACACCTGAATCAATTCCGCTTGCTTGTTTTGGACATTCTTGAGATTCTTTGCTACTTTTCAACGACCAGGAGCTAAAAAATCAAGCAGCAAGCGATGTAACAGAGACATGAAGAAAGTAAGGTTATGTCGCGTCTTGCCACTGTCAATGTCGATAAAACAGTGCGCTATTAGAACGTGTTTGGAGGTTAAGACGATTCAACCTAATTTTGTTATTAGTCCTCTAGACGCAACTTTGGTATGCTGTGAACTTGACACTTGGATGTGGAGCGTCTAATTGGGGGTGAAAGATTAGTCGGGGGTTAGATGACGGCGGGCGTGCCTCCCCGCCGCGGTGTCAAGCGCCAGGGCCGGCAGAACCGGAGAAAAAAAAGGAGCCCCCGTCTGGGCAGCGTCCGAAAAGAAAGATGTATTATGTGGGCGCCCGGCGGGGGGGCCGAACCATGAATAAATAAACGCGTGAATTTTACACAATTAACAAGTAAAATAAACAAGAAAAAACGCTATTAATTTCCCGGCAAACAACCAATCAAGAAGGAATTTGACGGGCGAGATGTGGAACCCTCTTCTCGAACTCCTTCTCTTCCTCTTCTCTCGCATCTTGCCTTGATTGATGCGCTAACTGATTGTTGAGCTTATTAACTTGTTAAACAAGCCAACGTCGCACCGGCTGGAAGAAAAAACTGCGTCCATGGCGCGCTTCGATTCATCATTGTTGGGCAACAAATGAAGACTCGCCTATTGTTAATTAACAATCGACTACTTAACGGCGATTCAATAAACCCGTATTGTTGTTTATTGCTCGTAATCACCTGGGCCATTTAAGGACGTTTACGTTTGGGCTCCGCCATCGTCTAATTGGCGGGAATGCGAGACGGGAAAAGAGCGACGTCATCGGCGTCCCGCGGGAACGACGGTAGTTCCATCGAAAAGCTGTTTCGATTGCGCATTTCATCAGTTTAATATCTTTCGCGCATAATAAATTATAAGATAGCTAAAGCGACGACACTGCCAACGATTCCCATCAATTCCATTAATCCCGCTAGTTGGAATTTTCAAACAAAAAATTAATCAATTAATTTGTACTGACGAAATTTGAAGGGGCCGGCAGAGCGCAAGCCCGGCTCCAGGGGCGCACCTAGGCTATCTTCGCGCAGATTGGAAGCAATAAATCAAAAAGAGACATCACGGGCAAAAAACAAACTTCTAATAACGCAATAACTGTCTTTATAACAAATGCGTTGCGGCCGATCGGAAGCCTTAATCTCAACAACAATTTTTCAACAATATTTCTAGAATAAAACAATTAATTCAAAAATAAATTCTTTTCAAGAAGCAAACTTTTAACGCGACAGTAAAACTTTAACGTCTTGACTTTATAAGAATTTTTGTTTTTTTCTTTGTGAGCAAAAAAATTAAATTATTAATTATTGTTCCGGTGAAAAATGCCGTCCTCCCACTGGCCTGAAACCGATCCGGCGTCGGCCCATTAATTCCATTAGTCTCAAATTAACGAGCGCAATCCCACGACTGACGCCGTTTAATTAACAATAGCTCCACGGTTCTTGCCTTATTTACATTTAACCAATGAAGAACAATAAACTTATCATTATCACAAAACGGGGCAGTGCAGTGGGAAAATGGCGACATTCCAACCAATGGAGCTCGACGCTCCACGGAAACCTTCCTCGTGGCCATCATCATTGCGACACCAGGAATCGACAAGAGGCGTCGCGATGCTCACCTATCGACAAAAATATGATGACGCCATGCCGGAAAGTGGCACGCAGTCGTTTGTTACGCCGCGTTTCGTTTTATTGTCGATGTCGACATTTATTCGGATGTTGCACCGGCGTTGTTCAACTTGTGACGATTGTGTCTTGTTAGAGAGATAAAGCGGTGATGTTTATGCGGAGAACGGGAGCTGGACCATAAAAATGTCATAAAATCCGCGCAAACCCGATTGTCACACCAGGAATAAACCAGAAATTATGCCACCTAATAACGACGAGAAAAGTTTCAAAGAAATTCTAAGCCAACCCTGCACTCTTCGCACCAGGACTGGGCACCGTCTTACCCCGCGGAACTAATAAACCCTCTTTGTTCCTAAGAAATTGAAAGTTAGTGGTTTCTCTAATTTTACGCAAAATCTATCAATTCTAGCGTCAATTTGATTACAGATTTGAATTCAGGAAGGTCGATTACATTAAAAAAAAACGCCCATTTCCAGCCTTTGAGTGCAACGATGTCTATTTTAGGAATTTCTCGAATTTCTATCGATTGGGGTAAAGAGAAAAAGTCGAAAATATTGAAATTTTTTATATCGATTTTATGACTTAATCCGGTAGATTTCGAACCGCTGAACACAAATCTGACCGTAGTTTCCCTGTACAAGCCGTATTTTTTAAGATATGACCGTTCGAATGTTTCAATTCAATATTTTCGTCAAAATCGACCTAAATTGCAAATTTCAACTTCTTTATTATTAGACTTACAATTTTTTGTTCATATAGCATCCGATAGCTTTTGTAAAATAGAGAAATTTGATGTGTTTGGATTTGATGTAAGTCTGCCCGTTCAAAAGTTACAAGAGTTTGAATATTACGAGAAATTAAAAGTTGGTGGCTTTTCTAATTTTATAAGAAATCTATTTATTCTGACGTCAAATTGATTACGGATTTGAATTCAGGAAAGCCGATTACATAAGAAAACGTTTATTTCCAGCCTTTAGGTGCAACGATGTCGATTTTAGAAAATTTTCGAATTTTTATCGATTGGGGTAGAAAAAAAAAATCGAAAATATTGAAAATTTTTACATCGATTTTATGACTTAATCTTATAGATTTCGAACCGCTTAACACGAATCCGACCGTAGTTTTCCTGAACAAATCGTACTTTTTAAGATGTGACCGTTCGAATGTTTCAATTTAAAATTTTCGTCAAAATCGACCTAAATTCCAAATTTCAACTTTTTTATTATTAGACTAACAATCTTTGTTTATATACCAATCGATAGCTTTTGTAAAACGGAGAAATTTGATGTATTTTGATTTGATGTAAGTCTGTCTGTTCAAAAGTTACAACTGTTTGAATATTACAAGAAATCGAAACTTAGTGGTTTTTCTAAGTTTATAAGAAATCTATTTATTTTAGCATCGAATTGATTACGGATTTGAATTCAGGAAAGCCGATTACATAAGAAAACGTTTATTTCCAGCCTTCAGGTGCAACGATGTCGATTTTAGAAAATTTTCGAATTTCTATCGATTGGGGTAGAAAAAAAAATAGAAAATATTGAAAATTTTTACATCGATTTTATGACTTAATCTTATAGATTTCGAACCGCTTAACACGAATCTGACCGTAGTTTTCCTGTACAACTCGTACTTTTTAAGATATGACCGTTCGAATATTTTAGTTCAAAATTTTCGTCAAAATCGACCTAAATTGCAAATTTCAACTTCTTTATTATTAGACTTACAATTTTCGTTCATACCTATAGCATTCGATAGCTTTTGTGAAATGGAAAAATTTGATGTGTTTGGATTTGATGTAAGTCTGCCCTTTCAAAAGTTAGAAAAGTTTGAAGATTGAAAGAAATTGAAAGTTAGTGGTTTTTCTAATTTTACCGAAATCTATCAATTTTAGCGTCAAATTGATTACAGATTTGAAAGCAAACCTCTTTGTTCCTCAAGTTTTTTCATCGGCATCTATTTTATTACAGGAGCTTTGAAAATGACAACATAGAGTTACCGAAAATTGGAGGTTTGTAGAAAAAAATTTCCACTATAAAAATAATTGGTAGTAGAAATAAATGTTGTTTTTATACAATTGTATTGAAATAGTACCATTTCGAATGTCATTTTTATGTTGAAATGACGTGTTTTTTTTCACTATACTGTCACTTTTTCGCACTAGATACAAAATGTAAAATTAACTGACAAACACCTCAATTATCAATAAAATGTTGATTCTGTTATGTAGCATTTCCTAGGAAACGAAAAATTGTGTAATTGTGCAACTAGATTATGCAGTAAGTAGATGCAATTTTTTTTTTTTTTATATTTTTAACAATTCTGGCGACGATTGTATAAAAAATCTTGTATGTAGTACGTTGCAAAATTTGTGTTTTCCGCACGCGACGTGTTACCAAACGAGCGAAGTGAGTTTGGTAACACGTCGCGTGCGAAAAACACGAATATTCACGTCTTGGTGCAAAAAACACTTTCATTTTGCAACTTACTACATAAATAGCTATTTTAGCTTGATTAAGTTTTGACACGTTTGGTCAACATTTCATTACGGCGGTTTTGTTGGTAATTGAACAATTTTACGACATTTCGAGCCACGCCTGCCAACACAACCGCTCGGAAGGAATTAGTTGGTGGTTCAATAAAACCGCAACGCGCCAATCGAGGTAACCTGCGACTTTACTAATTTTAATAACGCACGACACAATACACAAATAAATACGATTTTTATTGACTTACATAACAGTTGGCGTAAATATTAATTTACACGAATTAATGAAAAAGGTAATTCGAGCACCAGTCCAATTTGCTCCTGCTAAATGTACAGTGGCGTCGGATTAATTGGAACTTTTCCAGTTCCTATTGGATACGTCGTACGCGCAATGAATTTCGAATTAAAATTGGCCATAAATCTCAGTAGTAATCATATTTGTTTAATAGTCGTGTTAAGTAATAAAATATTAGACGGAATGGAAGCGCGCGGATACGTCACTGTACCGCGCCGAACGACACAGGACCGTGCCGAGAAACATGTGAGATGGCCCGTGAAATTGCTAAGGCCAAGTACATACATGCATGGAAGAGGCGGCCTCGCAAGACGCCGACGGAAATGAGCCTTAACGCAGTCACGTGATTTATCGGCGACGTGACAGCTCAATTATGGCCGCTACTGGCGGCCACCAATGCAGTTTTATTTTTATGAAAATTGTTCCTTATAATCGTGTTACGATGACGATACCTTTTTAGTAACATATAGGTACAGCTTGGAGAAAATGTTTTGTCGTATCGGGCGGTATTGCGGGCCACGACTAGATTGAGCGACTGTCGTGTTGCTTATATATTGAACCCTTGGAGAGAGGCTAGCCGGGAATCTTCTTGTGCAGACTCAAACAAATAATTTCAAGCTAGCCTCCCTCCAAGGGTTCAAAATAAGCCAACAGGACAATCCGGACAGTCGCCCAATCTAGTCGTGCGGCCCGCAATGCCGCCCTATACGACAAAACATTTTCTCCAAGCTGTACAGTAAGTTGTAAAAGAAACCTGATAAACTTAGCGCTCTGCTATTCTAGGTAACAAATAAGGCCCACCAAACGTCTAGTCTCTTTTGAAACTAACTGTGGTAATTAAATTATTAGAATATTATAAGAAAATGTGTTTGCGTAGGTCCTGTAGTTTTGTAAAGTAAATTGTGAACTTAAAATTGTAGATTAATCCAGTCGAGCAATGGCTGTAAAACGCCAGTAATTGAGTTAAAATGGGTATAAAAAGATTTTGGACTCCTCCTCTTCGGTCCATTTGTTGTTACTAATTGTGAATAATTTCCTGTGTCCGTCCGCCTCTCCCTGTCCGATTTAGGAATGTCGGTCATGTTTCTTCAGTGCTTCATTTTACGTCCACTTTTATGACATCCAGCAAGGAGCGCCCGCGTCTTCCGACATTCGGTAGAAGTCGTCTTGACTGGTTTTATGTGTTGTAATAGGTAAAAACGGGTGTAAGGAGTCGTTAAATCAAAACAATTGCTGCCAAACTCTTTTCCCTCCACTCCACCAGTTACATCACCACTTTGTTCATTTTGATGGGTCCCTCCTGGTCGCGTGGTCGTGGCGCGCTGACGTTTTCAACTCAACTCTCAACAGTCATTACCGATAATTAGGTTTTTAATTAATGGCGTGTATGACGAGACATTTAATGCTTATTGCCGGAGCATTCGTGAGAACGTCATTAAGGACAGTGGTGGTGTTTATGTTCCGCGAGCGTTCGCCTCTCAAATCGCTTCATTAACCGAACAACGGCGATTCCAAATTGAATTGCCCAATTATCCGATTAATTTCTCAGCGTCTTTGTGTCGCGTAGATGACGACGTAAACGACGACCTTATACGTGTGATTAATGAAATTATTAAACAACTATGCGGATAATTTATGGACGCCGTTGTGTTATGACAATCGGCCATAATTAAACGGCCCCCATCAGCCGGTCGGACCGAATGGAAATTCTGGGACCGTTGGCGCAATTAGCGAATTAATCGACCACGCATTTTAATTGAGCCAACCACGTATTTTGGCCATTCATTATTGTCATCGACGCATGGTAGCCAAACACGAATTTTTCCAATTGATTCTGGCCCATCGGCTATCAGGACTGGAACAGCGGGGGCCAACAAAAATTCCCAAGTCAAAAAGCGTCAACTAACCAAGCGCTTCTACCAGTTTCGGTTTTGAGGAAGAAAACTGCTAAATTCAAAAACGTTGGCCACCTTACTTTCAAGCTACCCTCGTATATTCACCCGGCGCCTCCGCCAAATCCATCAACTACGCCCAACCTCGCTAGACAGAAATTGCATATCTTACTACGTTATTTTGACATTTGACATTATACCTGGTGTTCATTCTATTTATTGGTCATTTTTCTTTAGGAACACACTTAGCCAGTAATTCAAGTTGACACTCTCTCACTATTTTGCCATCAGTCGAATCGAGCTTGTAGGTAATCAGTTTCTTCCTTGACTTGACAACCAGATACAACTTGCCTCTATCGATTGTCTGGATTAATTGATTGACCGAAACTTTTGCCTCGTTGGCCGCGACAGATGACAAGAGGTAGGTGCGTTGCAAATTCCTGGCTTACCGACATTTTCGAACGACGACCGTAGACCGGGGGGCGATGGCGCAGTGCCACAGCAGGGGACACCCTTTCCGACCCGTCATCGACACCTAGTTTAATTCTGGCGCACCATGTCTTGAATTAAGCACCGATAAAAATTTTAAATACTGTTTAATATTAATAAGCGGCGATAAAATAAATTATTGCCATCTCGTTATCCTTATACTGATTAGTCAATCGAGTAAGCGCAACGATAACACGTAAATTCATGGCGGACACTAAAAATTATACGACAAGTCCGTTGAAGTTAAGTGTGTTTGTCAAATCCCGCAGACGTTTCTATTCATTATTAGGACATAAAATATAAATTAATGAACAATAAAGTTAAGTGTCTTGCGGAGAGGAGCGTCCCGTTAGTGTGGCGTATAAACGTGATGACCCAATTATCAAATCGTGGTTTATATAGGTGGGTTAATTAGCGCCGGTCCTGGTTCTGGTCCCGGCGTAATGGAGACGTTGGAAATAATTAATTAGAATAATAATTGCGTTAATTAGTCCGGACTACACACAACATTATGTTAATGAAGTAAAAAAATATGTGTAATGTAATCCCCGCCCGTATAATACGGCCTTATAAACATAAAGGAATAAAATAACAGCGTGTCCTGAGACAACACATCATTTAATAGCAACAAAACTGAAGATAGTCAGTTTTGATAGCCGCCAAGCGTCGTTTTATGTAAATTAGGGGCCGCGCTCGCTCTCAAAGCTACTTTCTGGAATTCGGAGAAGAGATTTTTGGAATTTTTTAAAACAGGTACAAATGTACGAACATCTGTTCCGACTGGGGCCCCGGTCCACTTGACAATTTAATAAAATCGTCATCCTTCACACCGACACGTCTCTCTGCGCCTTAATATTTTTTAATTAGCCTCCACGCCAACCGACACTTTTGTCTCTTCCTCTCTTCGAGCTTCGACTCTTAATTATTATTAACAATAAATTCCTGCACCGTGCGGGAACGAACAGATGGAAACCCATAAAAAACACATAAAGTTTTCGTTTTCGGACTGCATTCTTCGGAAATTTGATCCTAATTCAGTTGTTTAAGGCTGCCGGAGGGCGGGGCCCGGGCCGGTCTTTTATTTTAATTCTACGGCTTAACTTAATCTAATGATTTGTATTCCATTCTGAAACGCTAATGACAACAGTTTAATGTGCCATAAAATCAGAAATGAATAGGGCTCCGTCATCCCCCCGCCGCCCCCCCAATCCCATAAATTACCGCCGAACATGGCCCGACATACATTTCCCAGGCCTTTACCTGGTTTAATGCCGCGGTATCTTGTTTCCGATTTTTTTATTTTCAGAAAAAAAAAGGCGGAGAATAGAAACGCACCTAATGCCAACAAATAACCGCGGCGTTGGTTCGTTATGTTACGAGCTGTAACGTAACATGGATGTTGTAGCAAGAAACGTTTTGGCAGGCGAAAAAACTACTCGATAATAATAAATGCCAACAGTCAACAACTTCTTATCAATGCATTTGAATAAAAAAAAATTATTTTTTATAGATTGTTATAATCGTTAGGTAGACGATTGGGAACTCGAGAGAGATTTTTTCTCTGGTTCAGTGGTCGTTATCAAGATTAAAGTTCCATTTAGTACCCAACACTAATTTTAACAATTTGAGATCTGAGTTTATTTTGACCAAAACTTTAATCATATGTGAAAATTTATTTTTGTTCTGAGCTTCGGCTTTTTGCAACTCGGACTAGTCCTGATTGTCTTGATTGGGATTGCGGCCGCTCAGGTTTCGGTTTGACACGCTCCGAGAGGGCACTAAATTAGCGGTCAGATTGTGAATCGCGCCAATGGTAAATGTGCTTGTTCAGCCCTTGTCTCCTAATTAACCGAATTCCCAATTGCCGTATTAATTATTGGCCGTGAAGGAGCGGTCTCTTGGCCGTGTCCCGGCCACCTTATCGGGTCCCCGGATCGCCACACTTGTATAATTGGACCATCCGGAATAAATTGGTGATTAGTGGCCGTGTTTGTAACGTTAATTGGTTTTAAGTCAGTCATCATAACCAGCGCCGGCCAACCCTTATCATATCCCCCGATGATGCCAATCATAATTTTTTGAGGGGTGGATGACGCGACCGACGACCCAAACTAAAGAGAGATTTGATGCTTGTTCCGTCGTTTAAATGTAATGTCGGAGTCAATTTCCTCCGGAACGGATAAAGAGCCGACTTCAATCACAGCGGCCGAATTGAAAAAGGCTTTAAAATCGTCCAGATTTATTTTAAAGGCGAGTAGCGCGATCGGCCCCTGAGGCCCCCTATCGCTGATAGAAACGCGAAACCCGATCCGGCCGGAAAAAAGGAAGATGGCCGATTGAAAATAATTGTCGCCGTGTTTTGTTTGGGCCTTTGTTGTTTCGACAATAGACAATCGCTCCCGGGTTGATCGTTTTACTGATGCATTCAATTTATGCTCTTCGATTTTCCACCAAGTATTGTTTTGGGAGGAATAAAATAAGAAACGATCCGGCCACCGCCCCTAGTCCTTGGCGTTTCCTTTTCGCATCCGGGCTCCGGATCCACGAGTCGGAGGGGGAGGTCGCAGGGACCGACCCCCGCCACCCTCTCCGCGACGATATCCTATCGGCGATGATTTTTGTTTAGTTTATCGGGGTTGTTTACGGCCGGCATATTGCGAGAGGGCTCGATGCCACCGAGGGTGGTTTATGCGATATTGGATCCCATATCAAAACATTAGTTGTAATACAGTCCACAATAAAAGCCGCGATAAAACCGACGGCACCGAGATTAGATTTTTCTATGCGCCCGTCGGTCGACTTGCACAAGTAACCAGTATTCACCACTACTAGTCTTTCAGGGCAGGTACCACCTTGCCACTTCCAGCTAAGAAATTTACTGGGTACGGCCAACAAATGGTAATAATGTAAAAAAATGACAAAGTTTGTTATGAGACCTAGCAGAAAATCCTTTTTGAAAAAAACTATTTAGGTCAATGAAAACTATGAAGGTACAGTCAGTTGTAAAAGAAACCAGACGAACTCTGCGTTGTGTGGTCTTTATTTCCTCTACATAATGGCCAAACCGGATAATTTTTTTTTAAACTAGCTGTACCTACCAATCGATATGGTCAAGAAGAGAAGTTTCAGTTTCTTAAGAAACTATAGAAGTCAAAGAAAAAAAATTTTAAAAAAATTAAAAATCGGATTCTATGTTTTATACCGGGTGTTTTAACGAGAACCGCCGGTGCCAAATTGCGTATTTCTAATGGAGTTAAAAATTTGAAATTTAGCAGAATTAAACTATAATTCATGCACTACAAGATGGCATTATCGTTTTTTTCTTTTTTTAAACGGTGTGAGTTTTTACTTTCGATCGCGATTTTATATCGAAATTCACTTCATCTCTTTGATTTTCTTCAAGCTCATGATCACGACCTCCAAGATTGATAACGAGCAATTGAAATATTTTTATATCAAGCCATTATTGAATTACCTGGATTTGTAAATTTCAGCCCTCAGGGGATTTTTTGATTGACAGATGACACTTTTGTAGCGCCAGTTTTGCAGATAACCGCATTAGGTTTTATGATGGTCTCTGCACTGCAAAGATCTTTGAGTAGGTGCCGCTTTTAAGTCATAAATAACCGAACCGTTTAGGCGGTCTTTCTCACCAAATTTGACTGCTTCATTAAAGCAGTCGTGTCATAAATTCGTCAAAATCCCGTGAACTTCTCTAAAACACAATTAGGGATCCTACTTCAACTACAAATTTCAAATTTTTAACAACAGGAACGTATACCTGGCGGTATTACGAACATAATAATAATAAAAAAAATTATTGAAAATTTCTGAAAAAGCACATTATATCGTCCCGACGGCGCATGGAATTAATTATGGACCAAGCAACGACGCCACATTGTAGCGTAATCATTAAAGTTTATTTCTGCCAAATTTCAAATTTTTAACTCCATTAGAACTACTTAATTTGACACCGGCGGTTCTGTAAGACGACCTTAATCCTTTTTAGGAGTCTTATACTAAAATAAGAAACTTATTTTTATATTTTATGTGTATTATTAGTTAGACGTTTCAATGACATCCAGTGGAGATTGTTGGCGCTGGTTGGTCCGCAATGCCACAAAATTACGTGCCGTGGTCATCTGAGCGTCTGCGGTGTCAAATTCGGGCCAAATCCAATCGTGGCCACCTTATTGATTTCAATTTTCACGCCCGATTATGATACTGTAAGTCTTTCGACCGCTCTCACGGACTCTAATCGTCGGATTGCCATAAAACGCATTCTGAAATTATCAACAGTCATAAGCAGTCGCTGCGAACTAATTACCAATTACGTCTTTTAAACACTAATCAAGCTGCCCCCGTAAATAAAATCCATTCGGATTTTGCATCTTTTTTTACACCATATAAACACCATCGGACAACCCAAAAAGTCGTCTTCTCATTGTCCATTGCACACCACAGGCGACCGCCTACGTAACCGGCCAAGACTACGTGCAAATAACTAGATTGCGGTAGACGCTGAATAAATCAACGACGTACGGGCGGCGGCCGAGATCGCGATTAATTAGCGGCCGCGAATATCGACGGAGGAATTCCATATGGACGTCAATTTCGTGGCGTGAAATCGGCGCTAAATCGATTCGAGACCGACGGGCGGACGTGTAAACAAGGCATGGAACAATTCCTGCTGCTTTCGTCCCGGTCAACCAGGTCGGACGGGCCTGAAACACCCAAGCCCCCACGTGCAGCGTCCAGGTCCTATCTCTTCTTATTCGCCAATGGTAACGTTGAAAAGGTATGGCTACGAAGTTGTCGATAACTGCTTCTTGAAAGCGTTTTCCAACTTAAAATTCAAGAATTTTAGGCGGTTTCTAAGACTAAAGACTCTTGCGTTCTTTATTGCACACACGGTGCACTATAGACGCGACAAAGAATTTTATCGTACATGAATTCTGCAAAGATTAAGTAACAATTTTTTTGAATTTTTAGAATCAGTTTATATCAGTGCTAAAATAACTTTTTTTAATGAATAATATATGTTTTTGAAAACACATGACAGAATGGTTTGTCGTTCCTATAGCGCCACGTGTGTGCGACAGAGAACAATCATTGATCCTCCTAACTTACAACGTCATTCTACGTTGGTTTCCGGCCGCGAGGTCGGTAATGCAATTTTCTTCCAAACTCGGTAAGGTGTCAGTTTTTTGACCAAAACTTTTTTTTTGGTGACCGGTGGTTGTTGGGCGATGAAGCTGTCAGTTGTTGGGACATTCGGATCGACACCGTCACGTTGCCGCCCCATTACCCCTCGTTGATCAGACAAGCCTATAATTTTATTACTGCATCCCTGATAAAAAGCCTTGTTACGAAATCACCCTATAATTCAGACTTTATCGCGCCATCCCTCAAGACTGTGCTCGCGCGTTAATTCCGGCCGGCCATAAATCCGGGTGGCAAAAAACCGCCCCTCACAGTCTAAGTCTTCGTTAAACACATCGTTACCGACCCCTTTGTTAAACTCCACTAAAGCGCCCGATCAGATCGTGACCGTGCCAACGGCGCATTGCCGGCACCTAAGCACCGTCTCGCCGAGACGAGGGTTAGATGTTTACTAGTGATTTCCCCCCGAGGAAATAAGATCCGGTAGCCATTTTCCAGCGGGTTGCTATTATTTAAGTAATTGTTCTACGCTATTAGCTCGACGGTAATCCGTTTAGTGTAATCGAGTTTCGGGGGCTTTTATTGGTCCGCCCCCGTTTGTTTTGGCAGCGGCTCAACTAGAATCGTCCCCATCATCCGCCCGCCAGTAATTACCGTCGGAGGGCTATGACGGTAATGATTTCTGACTCGACTTCAAGATTCAATTGGCCGATTGCACGTGCTCATTTGAATTTCGCCGGCGATTTCGTCTGTTTTTGCCGCCATTTTGTCGTCGAGAATGTGTCTTTCCCGGTTGAGTTATAAACGATGCATTGTCACAGTCGCAGCACCAGAGATTTCTGTCAATCTGCGCGAAACCGAACACATAAATTCACGTCGCCGCCAAATCGGATAAAAAGCGATTTATTTGTTAAGTCCACCACGTCTACGCTGAGACTGTGAACGTCCGGTGGGGTCGGTACGAAAACGACGACCCAGTCTCGACGCGCCCCCGGTATTAGCAGCATTTTGCGCTTTTATTTAAATAGGCAAAAGTCGCGCCAAAAAACCGCACAGTGGTGAAGTTTTTACGCCCGCTTCTTCTTCTTCTTCGACTTGTCCGTCTTTTGTTACGGGACGATCATCAATTGTTCTATAACGCAGGTGTGTTTCGGGCGATATGTATCTAATTTATAGTTGTCAGAGGACGCGCCATAACTCAGGAGCGTCATAATTGTGGTCGGATTTTTGGAACTGATGCTATCGAGCGCTGTTTGGAAGGATAATGAGGCCCACTACCGGGTCGGGAGCCCTCCACTTACAGGGCTCAGCCAACAACCGCACATCACAACGCCATTTCTGACGAAATATTATCATAACAAGTCCCATTTCTTCGTGTATGTTGGCCGAATACGCGTGTAAAACGTGACGTCAGCCATAACTCTTTCACGCTACTCTGCGACCAGCCAAAAAGTTTCTCGCGGTAGCAGTTTTCAAGCGATTGACGTCACCACTTTCAGTGCGACTCGACTGGGCTCCTCGATCAGAGAGTATCAAAAAAACGGGTGATTGGAAATAATTGTTGACGAGGCTCTTGGAGGACGGATTGGAGAGTTCTTGATCCAGATGTGTGCGGGAGGACCCCGGAGCGTCGGTCAGTTTTGTCCCGGATGCCGCTACTGGTCGTCATTACCTTGAGCGACTATCTGCTGTTCTGCATACGTGATCCGTTTGATGTTGTGGACTCCATAACGGCTGCCGTGTGGCGGTATATAGAAGAGCGGGCGCCCAAATTGGTCGGATGATCCGGAGAACGGCCGAGCGTTTGGTAGATAAACGCACACGTGCTCCTATATGGCAGCCATCATTACTACACAGGACAGGAACACGGGTTTTCTCACGAAACTACAAGAGTCGGCTCGGAATAAGTGAATCAGCAATCGGGACAAGGTCCGGACATCTCTCCTTTGTTGATCCGCCCGGAGCGGCCTGCTAACCGCCTCCTGAATCATTCATAAAGTCCCCGTCATTTGGGCCGATTTCGGCCGGCTCCCCAAACCCGTCCCTGGCCGTCGCATCGTCCCGGTTAATAAGCGCTCAAATTAAGAGAAACCAACAAAACGAACAAAATTCCCCATCTAGTAACCACTTAATCACGTTAAATGGTGAAGTTTTTTTTTCCGAGAACCACGTGTAATCTGATACCGAGAGCTTGAGTCGGAGCTGTTAGGTTAAAATTAATGTTTATGCCCGGCCGGCATCGTCCGTCTTGCCATAGAGGAGAGAACCCATCGGGTTTATCAAGATGTTCACTCGTTTAATGGGACTCGCCGGTTGTTGGGAGACCGGCCGGCGTCGCGACGCCTTATCCGACGGACGATCGTGCAACTGGAAACGCATATTTAATCAAATCGACCGACAAGCACTTAAGTGCGGATCACACGTTCGAAACAGGGGACATTAAGATAAGGTACACACCCATTAAACATTTACCTAACGAGGTCCATATATAATGGGCACAGCCGAGACCCGAACCGGCCTCAATTTGTGACACCACTTTGGAGTGTTAACGAGCGTTTAAATTAAAAGGTACACCAAAATGCGATTCCGTATTAATATCTAACTTGAGAGGGGTAGGGATACACCCTACAACAAAAGCAAAGTTCTAGATTAGACCGTTGTAACATCTAACTCTCTTCTAGATGGACTTGCCCAATCTTTGGCTAATCAATGGAGATTATGGCAGCTGGTCTAAAATTAGGAAATTAGAAAGCTTTAATTCATGTTACCTACGTAATATGTAATAAAAAGTAAAATGCTTCAGTTCGGTGCATCTTAGCCTTCTAATTAACAGCAACAAAGAGAGACAAATTGCAAACGTGCGATAAATTTTGCGACAACTCCGGCGATAAGACATAAAAGAGATAAAATTGTTGAGCGACCTGAAAAGCAGTTATAAATTCCAATTTGGAAACTTGTAGACCGCTTATATCTAGTTATCCGACCCTCACTTGTCTTTTCCATTTCTGTTGGTCAACAAGGAAGTTTAAGGATAGAACCAATTAAAAAAACAAACCTTGCCAAACATCTTCGGATATCTTCGGACGTTTTTTGTGGGTCCTCGCGAGTGATGATCCCTCAAAAAGTCCCGGGAAAAATCTAACATATGCCCATTAGACAGCTAATTAACGTCAGAACAGCGTCTCGGATGATTTCTTCGCGATGCGAAACAAACGACGACGACGGGCTGAAACAAACAAAAAAAAATATAGAAGAAATTGAAACAAAAGAAACACGGAGATCTCGCCAACTGTTTTGATTGATACAAAACAGACGGCAACGTAAAAAAGTCACCGTGTTGCCGAAACAAACGAACGCCGAACAGGAATTTTGAACTTTTCGTTTTTGTCGATTGACGACGTTTTTTTCGTTCTTCGGAGTGTTGTCGTCGTTTTGGGTTATTTGCACTCTGTATTGTATTCGGAAGGTTTTGGGGAATTATAATCGAGGTGAGACGCGAATTGAGATTCCGAAGCAATCTCGGAAAATGGACCCAAAGTGAATTCTTCCTCGACAATAAGCATTTGTTTGTTTTATGTCAACTTTGGCCGGTTGAAAAATTGGTTTGCTGCCAAAAATACTGACTCTAGTTGGTAATTATTAGTTAGTAATTATTAAAATTATTTTTAATCTAGAGCGCGGGGTAGTGGAACGTCACCAGTCGTAACCGTCTTGACTTGATAATAGCTTCAGGTCAATAACCTCGAAATTAATTTCTTTACAATTTTTGCGAAAAATGGTTCGGTTGTTGGTCAAATTAGCCGCAGAACCGTAATGGAAACAACCAAACCTCGTGATTGGCGAAATACCGGTCAAGTTGTTAACATTTCACACCACTAACCTAAAATAACGGGCGAGTTGAAGGAAATTTTCAAAGAAATTTGCAAAGTTGACACAATTCCTTCAACGTAATCACTGACGATCGTTTCCACTTCACTTTACGTAAAACTTTAGCGAATTTAAATTAAAACGCTGCATAATTATTAATTGATGATGACAATCAGGGTAGGTGCATGTCATCGATCAAAAACGTCTTGACACAATTAATACCAACGTTATACCAATTACCAACTTAACAGGTGCGGGAAACTGGTGACCCCAAATAATTTTAATCATCAATTTTGCAAATTTCTGCGAAAAGTCTCGGGTTGTGGATCAGATTGTATGCCAAATGATAAATTGCAACAATAAAACCCCGATTTGCAGCAATTCCGGCGAGTTACAAATAATTTTGTCACTGACCTTAAAAAAATCAACAAATTCGAGTTGGTCTCAAAATCCTCAAACACCCAGACAAATTACCACAATCGCACTATTACCACTTAATTAACCACTATTAGTCCACTATAGAGAATTTCGGCGATTTTTATCCGATTTTCGCTATTTTAGACGGAACCACACCCATATCAACTGCGTAATCTAGTAGGTAAGATTTTTTGCGCGGTGGTTAGTCAAATCCGGTACTGCCACCCCAACAATGCGACTCTTTACTTAATTACAAAGTCCGCGATCATATGATGGCTTCCAAAATTACAGGATTTTTTTTTTAATGTAGTCGGCCACAAATTACGTGGATTTAAAATGTTAATTGTTGTCATGGACACGAAAGTAATTTTGACTAAGTACTACGTAAAAGTGACAGCTACTTGATGTAAGTGATTGAGAATGGTTACGTCAAAATGGCGAAAATTTTTGCAGAAATCGTCGTAATTAGGCAGAATTTGGTCACAAATTGTCGCGAAGTGATCTAAAATGATCGTGACGACCAATCCGCACTGTAAGTACAATTTTTTTGAAACCTTAAGTAGGATAACAGGCAGGGAGATATACAGGGTGGACACCAATTTTATGTGTTGTAAATGGTTCTGGTTGAAGAGGTAAAATTTTGGCCCTGCTCAGAACAGGCTATGCAGATTTTGCTGCTTTCCCGGGTGCAGGTAGTTATTATTAAATCGATTGCAAATCGATTACCACAAAAGTGGTAAAGTGTCTCGAATTAAGCTCCGCTCTCTCTAAACACCTGGCCAACTGTTGTTGCGTTGCACATAATTGTCGCAAATTGTGCAAATTTCCATTACCCGGATAGGTATCCGCTCCGTTCAATTGCAGAGCCGGTCCATAAATACAAAAATAACGAAGGAAAAACCGGTAGAAAAATCCGCGACCATCGTCTTCGAATCGTAAAACATCACCAACCTAAACGCTCCTGACGATTTTTCCATCGCCAAATACGGTCTACGTTGAAGTTTTTACTGTTTTTAGCTGTAACCGTTTTGCAGTAAAGCTCGATCCAGTGACACTGATGGATCATGATGACTCCCAAAGCCATTACTGTTACGATTAACTTCCGAAACTCACTCTGTATCGATTGGCTTGAGTAGATAATTGACGCGTCACTAATCGGTGATGACCCTCGATTTGTTCCCCTTGTTAACAAAAACATCCCCGAGGAGCAATGATACAGCGTGTCGCGATCAACCCCTCTAACCAGAACTAATCGATTCCAACGTAATTTTCGTCACCCTCCCCCCTAATCTCGCCCCGCTTATAACTTTGCGATTAATTAACGAAGCGAGACGCAATTCCCACCATCGCCGCCGCCTCTCGATGACGTCTAATTAATAAAATGACTCATTTTTCATTCCAGGTGCGAGGATTACGCGAAATTTAAACATCCAACCGGTTTATTGTCTTTGGGAAAAAATGCGAAAAATCCGGTTACAATAAGGAGAGGATGAGTGTCGTAATGACGGTTGCAGGATTGCCGATCTTGTCTGGCGCATCCACCAATTCGTCGCAGTAATTACGAGCGGCTCGTTAATTAGGCGGTTGGAGGCGGGGGGCGGCCAATGGCGGCGCGTCGGGAAGAGGGACGCGTTTATGATAATCCGCTACCATTTTCGGGCCCTCCGCGGTGCTATCGATTACCCCGGGTTGCTAAGAGACCCGCCACAGTTGCTAGGAGACGACAGCATCCCCGTGTATGCAGATCGGCAGACGGCGGGGGCGGCGGGGCGGCGCCCACCACCCCCGGCTAAGGGCGCGGATTTGCTATAATTGCAACTTAATTCCGCCACCTCCGAGCTCACAGCTTCTAAATTGTATCAGAGCGATCGACATTTCTTCAAACTCACCATAAATCATTCCCAGTTTCTAGATTTTATTTTCAATTTCTATAACTCATTCCCAGACTCTATAATTTATTCCCAGTTTCTATAATTTATTTGCAATCTCTATAACTCATTCCTAGGTTCTAGATCCCATCTTCACTCTCTGTACCTAACTTATTTCCATTCTCTATAACTCATTCTCAGTCTAGAAATTATTTCCATCAGTTTCTAGATTTTATTTTCAGTCTCTATAACTTATTCCCAGTCTCTATAATTTATTTGCAGTTTCTATAACTCATTCTCAGTTTAGAAATCATTCCCATCAGTTTCTAGATTTAATTTTCAGTCTCTATAACTTATTCCCAGTCTCTATAATTTATTCCCAGTTTCTATAATTTATTTGTAGTCTCTAAAACTTATTCCCATGTTCTAGATCTTATCTACACTCTCTGTACCTAAATTATTTCAAGTCTCTATAACTCATTCTCAATCTAGAAATCATTCCCATAAGTTTCTAGATTTCATTTTCAGTCTTTATAACTCATTCCCAGTCTCAATAATTCATTCCTAGACTCTATAATTTATTTGCAGTCTCTATAACTTATGCCTGGGTTTAGATCCCATCTTCACTCTTTATATCTAATGTATTTCTATTCTCTATAACTCATTCTCAGTCTAGAAATTATTTCCATCAGTTTCTAGATTTTATTTTCAGTCTCTATAACTTATTCCCACTCTCTATAATTTATTCCCAGTTTCTATAATTTATTTGTAGTCTCTAAAACTCATTTCCATGTTCTAGATCTTATCTACACTCTCTGTACTTAAATTATTTGTAGTCTCTATAACTTGTTCTTAGTCTGGAAATCATTCCCATAAGTTTCTAGATTTTATTTTCAGTCTTTATAACTCATTCCCAGTCTCAATAATTCATTCCTAGACTCTATAATTTATTTGCAGTCTCTATAACTTATTCTTAGGTTCTAGATCCCATCTTCACTCTTTGTACCTAACTTATTTCCATTCTCTATAACTCATTCTCAGTCTAGAAATTATTTCCATCAGTTTCAAGATTTCATTTTCAGTCTCTATAACTTATTTCCAGTCTCTATAATTTATTCCCAGTTTCTATAATTTATTTGCAGTCTCTAAAACCGTTGATTGAGATATCAACACTAAAACTCATTCCCATGTTCTAGATCTTATCTGCACTCTTTGTACCTAAATTATTTCTAGTCTCTATAACTCATTCTCAATCTAGAAATCATTCCCATAAGTTTCTAGATTTCATTTTCAGTCTTTATAACTCATTCCTAGTCTCAATAATTTATTCCTAGACTCTATAATTTATTCCCAGTTTCTATAATTTATTTGCAGTCTCTATGACTCATTTCTAGGTTCTAGATCTCATCTTCACCCTCTGTACCTAACTTACTTCCATTCTCTATAACTCATTCTCAGTCTAGAAATCATTTCCATCAGTTTCTAAATTTCATTTTCAGTCTCTATAACTTATTCCCAATCTCTATAATTTATTCCCAGTTTCTATAATTTATTTGCAGTCTTTATAACTGATTCCCAGTCTGTATAAATTATTTTCAGTTTTTTTAACTCACTTCCAGTTTCTAGATTTTATTTTCAGTCTCTATATCTAACTCATTACTGATCTTTATAATTTATTTCCAGTCTCTATAACTTATTTCCTATGTCTATAATTTATTCACAGTTTCTATAACTCATTTCCAGTTTCTAGATCTTATCTTCAGTCTTCATAACGCATTCCCAGTTTCCATTACCTACTCATTTTAGTTTCTGTACTTAATTTCTACTTTTTTTATTTGGCGGTCGTTTCTCTTGCATAGGTAATAGTTTCTTAATTTTTTCCAAACGGCCAATGTCCCGTTGGCCGAAATCCCCGCTAATGAGGCCTTATCTATTCTCGTTAATCGAAACGTAATTATTCACTAATGAAACAAATATTATATCAGTTGAAAAAATCGCCAAATTCAGCGAAGGCAATCCAGGACCGTACTTGGCGACGTGTCCCGTTTGGCCCAGTTCTGCGAGCGGATCCCGTCCCGGCCCGGCCCCCCGTCTTTATTCATCCGCGGACAAAATAAGTTGAATAGCCCGTGTTCCTGTCAAACATAAAGATATTATCTTGCCGACCATAAAAATAGTCATCTTTATGGAAAACATAAAGGTGTAAAAGTGTCGAATATATTCTGAAATATTACAGTCGTTTGACTGCAAACAAATGGCCGGCGAAAATAATGTCGCAACCATCACACTGGGGAAATACGGTTCTCCCCTTGGACCTGTCACCCCTTCCCCGAATCGATTCAGCGCCCTCTACCGACGTAAATCTAATTGATCGTCGCATTTTCGGCGTTCTCGCTTAATTATCGTCGCCGAGATCGTTATCGATGACGACTCAATTCGGCGGTTTCGTTTGACGGCGACTCTAATTAATTTCGCCGACGATTAATTTGAATTTTCGCGCCGGAAAAGCGACCGATTGTTAATAGATGGCGGCGGCTATTTCGGATAATTTATTTGCGGGATCAGTTTTAATGCCGATTTAATGTCCCGTAGAAGGCCGATGTTGGTAATGCGATACCAGGGCCGGACATCGCTAAGCGATACGTGACATTTGCACGAGAAACACATGGGAGATTTATGTTTTCGTCGCTGTCCGCATTCCAACCGAGCGGATAACCGAAATTCTGTGCAAAAAGACCCGAAATTGACGAAATTTGAAGGAAAAAAAAGAAAAAAGGGGATGCCCCGGGTGAGGATCGAACTCACGACCTTAAGATTATGAGACTTACGCGCTGCCTACTGCGCTACCGAGGCCTGCGGCAAAAGCTTATATTATACGGATACAAGCTACGAGCGCGAAAGCTCAGCTTTTTTTACTGAAAGTTAAAATTAGTTAATACATGTAATTTTAAGAATCTAGAATATTCATTGCCTTCTTGATAATGTTATTATAGAGCTTTTATTAGAAATTATTATCCAGCCATTTAGAAGCTTTAACGATACATTATCACTCCGCTTCTTGGTTATTTCTTTTCTTATGTCCTATGCCTTCAGTTGCACAAAGATAATTGACCGTTACTTTTTTACCATAACACACTTCACACCATCTTTAGTGTCTTTTTCAATTGTTTTATCATGAAGTCTTTATTATCAGTTGGCCGGGTTTACATCAATTATCCTTGTGCAACCGAAGATAAAGGATTTGTCGTCGTCGGGAGTCTGGGCCACAGACAGTTGCCACTGTGCCGCTTCTCATTTCCGATGGGTCCTGTTGGGTACGTGGGGATCAGGCCGGGGCCCGACCTTCGACCTTCCCCGTCACGGCCCACTAAATGCCCGCCACCAAAAACGCTAATCCTTCACGGAATTAGGAAGTTAATGAGACGAATTATTGCGATTGACGTTAAACGGTCCTTTTTACCCGGAAAGGCAATCAATTCGGGACGGAAACGGGGCAACAACAGCAAAAAAAAAAAAAGTTGTCAAGACCTCCCTCGGTTTGTCGTTCCCGGAATTTGTTTTGCGGTAGTAAATCGGGGCCAAATTACGTCACTAATACCGGCACGACTGATGCGGGTCTCCGCCTCTTTTGTAAGTGGTCGATTTCCGAAATTTTCGTCGAAATTGCGGCCACCTCCAACACATAAATCATCGACAAACAACCACATAGAGCGGTGGCATTTAAATTAAACAAACTACACCATCATGCACGAACAATCTGACTTAAATCAAATTTAATGGCTCACTTAATCATAGACGCGGACCATTGGGGACGACGGTAATGATAGATGAGGAGCAAACGAAAAAATCAACCGGAAAAAATTGCCAGCCAAACGCTTTAATTAGTTTACTTTGTTGTAATTAATTGAACGCGAGTTTTGGCGCTATATCTGGGTACCGGGAGGACTAATTAAAATAGTTTGCATAAATCAATTGCCATCGAGAGGAGATATTTATTTTATCGGTGTCGGTTCGACGAAGTGACGAAGGTTCGACGAAGATTTCGTCAACATTCGAAGAGGTTCGGGGTTAGCCAAAGGTTTTCTGAACCGCAGGGATTTCTTTCGAGCCAAGAAATTTAAGTTCCAGAAGCCCTCTTCTTTCTCTACTGTTAACCAAGTTTGTTAGGTTCTTATTGGAAAGTGTCTAGAAAGAGTCTATTGAGAAATAAATTGCCATCTTTCTAACTTTATTAGTTAATATTTTATATATTTCTATACTACCTACGGCTTTTCTACCATTATGCTTCTTTAGTTTGCAGAATTTCTTAAAATTTTTTGAGGCAAATACTTAGACTAGCACCCAGTTTGAGCCACAAACAACTGCAAACATTTTTTTTTTTTAGGAATCACTAATTGTGATGGGAACTCGAACCACAGTTTGAGTTCTTTGCGAAAAGACTTAATTAGCAGAGCTTTCTTCAAAATTGAACTGTTTAGTGGAGACTACTGTCTGGGTTGACCATTCAGAAGGGTTCCGTTTCGTTGTCCAGCATAGCAGCGAAACCGGGAAAAATTGAACATAATACAAGCGAAGAACCACATAAAACGTTAATGATAGCGTCAGTAATGACGGCCGGACACCATCATTAGATTATAAAGAGGACACCGGCCGAAATAAGAAACTAACCATTTGAATAATTCGCCTATCTAAATGTTTGCCAAATTTTAATTTTCAACTGCCACCATAAAACACCACCATCACACCGCATTTCCATAAATGCCGCGGTGCGGAATCTGCAGATGAAGCGGTCATATTAATGTCCCCTCAGTCAGCATAGTTGGGATGCCGGACCGAAAACGGCCCAGATGCCCATCACATCATCTGGGAATGCCGCAAAAAATTCCACTTACAACCCAATCCGATAGCGGATAAGCTCTCGGGGTGGTTGGGAGTGCACGATGGAACAGTTACCTCCTATCGGTGGTAGGGTCGCGGGTCACGATGCGCTTTCAATTTTTCAACTCATTAAGGCTAATTACCGAGATAAGACGAGAATGATGGGGTCAAATAGGCGCATCCGGCGGTAATTGCGGGTAAACATGCACCCCCGTTGACCCCTGCTTATCGCTTGATTTTTTACGAGCCCCTCTAAATTTAGTCGCCGCCCGATAAATCCCGCCGTTTAACAGTTTACAAAGTGATGTTTGTCATATTTATAAATATTATAATGAAAACGCGCGTTTTGATGGCGGAATTTATGGACGGGCGGTGTAAAAAGCTCGCGTGCTCTCACCCTGTTTCCGTCTCCGTCTCTGCTCGTTTAGCAATAAGAAGTCGGATCCCGACGGCTCACCCACTGTTTATGAAGGGAAATTGAAGCACTTTGTGCTAAGTGGAAAACGCTCTATAATAATCCCACTAAATTTATCTTTAGCACAGCGTTCGATGAGGAGTTAATTTAAATTTTGTTTAGAGAAGTCGGTGTGAATTTTAATCGACTTATGTTTATTTCGCCATTATTTTAATTAATTTTCTTCTAGTTGTTGATTCTAGCGCTTTACAGCATCAACATCGCGGTTAAAAAATTCGTTACCTACAAAGTGCATCGCGCCTCCTAATCGATACAGCATCAGCAGGAATCGATTCTAATCAGAGACCTATTTTTACCCAATGGTACTTTGATTTTTTAAATTTTTACCTTTATTGACTGTCGCTGAAAAATACTGTTTGTTGAGTCGCAAAACTCGATAGGGATGTCGAGATAACGATTGTGGAGTCGTCGGTTAACGCGATAAAAAATCGGTCGCACATCCTCCCGATTAGGCGTAATTTATGAAAACCCGTTGGTCGTGTGGCGTGCAATTAGGCCCCTTCGAAAATTACACGGCAGTCCGGGTGATAAACGATATTTCGGCTCCGTCGTGGTTTCGGCCTATTAGCTCAAAAATCGCTGCGTGTAGAATGTTGTCCCGCATTTCGAACTTTTCGTTCCACCGAGACGTGGACGCAATTACATTTCCATTCAACCTCACATTAACCACAATGCCATCGTCGCGATACACAAACAACCGGGTGTATGACGTCGTCCATTTCGTATGAACACCCCGAGGATTTGGGGTTGCCCGTTGCCGACGACAATCGACCTTACCGCCAGACGAATTTGAGGTGCCCGGGGTGTCACATGCGAGCATAACAAAAGAACGCTCCGCTACAATGCCCCTGACGATTGACAGCCCTAAACTCATTATTGTAACAAAAGACTGTCATTGCCTGCATAAAAACCTCATTAAATTCGGTCTCCCTCGTTATGACTTAATAACACGCCATCCGACAGCGGACCGTCCCCTAGGAAATCCGAAATTAAACGGCCGATTTTCGAATTTTACAACGGGGCACAACCCGCGCCACCGCAGAGGGGAGATTTTCCATCGCCAAGGACATTGTTGACACCGGGGCCGTCGACAACGTGACATTTTGGGCTTCCGCCTTAGCCTCGAAAATACGTGGTGCAGGGCGTCAATTTATTTAATAAGAACAAAATGTTGCCTATTCTTATCTGGCAAGTTAGCGATAACCCGCCGTTCCAGCGATGACTGGCTTTGCGTTAACAATTAAAAATAGCTGTTAAGGACGTGGCAAAAAAAATTAAAACAATTGAAAACATAAGTAATAATTTATTATAAATTAGCTTAACAACAATGATATAAACAAAGTAAATACGCAAAGAACACGTAATTAAGTCAAGGAGCAGAGGCGTCGGCTGCGTGATTTAGGTACTTAAGGTATTGCTTCTTCAAATCTCTGCGAAGAAGGTGGGAGGTGGTGGCCGAAGGGTCGGGAACCGGGTCGTGTTTTGCAACAGTGTCGTTTGTTGTTCGTCGCTTGTTGTTGCGTCCGTTATCTTAATAGGGGCGATTAACGGTGAAGACGTCAAAAAATTATCTTAATGGAAGAATTAAGTCCGTAATTAATTCAAACAAATTGACTTTGCCTCGTTTCCCAACGACTCCTGTTTACATGCACTTATCTTAATTTGGGGTAATTAAGAAATTGATCTCGACCGCAAGTTGCGTCGTTTGAAAAAATCAATTCAACTCAACCTCCCGACTCGGAGTCTCGCGATGGTGGAGAGTTGCAAAAATTTTCCGGGTCGTAAAGTTAGAATCCCGGTGCCCACCTCGCCGGTCCGGGTCTCCGAGGCCCGGCGCAATTCCGCAGATTTAGCGCCAGATCGATCGTCATTTGGGGCTAAGGGGGCCGTTTTAAAAAGCTGAAAGCGTACTTTGCGATGTTCAACTGTTGGCGGCATTGTCCCCCCGGGAGGCTCAATAAAATCATGGCTCTCTTGGAGCGTCAGAAATTTTTGTGCCGAAATAGACCGCGCCGGCACTTAGATGGCTCGATGACGGATCATACCGCGTTTTATTGCACCGGCGATGAAGATGGGTATTAAGTGGGTTTTTACGCTAATTTCTAAAATTGGACCACACACGCAAATGGTGAACACTCTCTGGTGGAGTCTTATCTGGTGATTTTTCGGTTTTTAACACGTCGTGGAGTACGTCGTTATTTATTGCCGGCGGAGGTCGTATAAACGAACCAGATGCTGGAGCGGCGGTTTTTTGGGTTGGAATCGGGATAGCGGCTTGCGCTGAAACGAAAAAAAAATGTGCCAGAATTTAGGGCCGTTCAGTCGTGATGGATTTCGGGGTGAATTATTTTAATTTTTGATAAATTTGGGTGTCGCAAGGGCGATAAACACGTGTCCAATTATCTAACTCGAGTGAACGGGAAGTTTTTCGCTTTTTTACGACGTCAATTTTAGATATTTTCGGCTCGTTATACATTAGCGTTCGTCGATAACATTTACAAGGATTATCAGCCCGCCGGGGAGTTTCAGAGTCGTAAAATCAACCACATCCAAGTATCTGTTTGAGTTGGGTCAACTGAAAAACACAACGTCTTGCTCACTATGGCAATTAAAGAATTGCCAGCTAACTAACAAGCTCCCCAATCGGTCCCTCAGGACTCTCTTGCCCGGAATATAAATTGTTCCTTTTTGGGATCCTATTTGGGCCTAAAATTTCCGTTTCTTCCGCTGGTGTTAAGCCATTAAAAATGCAATGTGCAATAATAGTTGATATGCTGATTTCTTATCTCTTCTAAACTTTTTTATTTCAAATTTTTTATCTCATAAGCTTATAACGTCATCAAATTTCTCTAAATAAATCTCTCCCTATGCTCAGAATTCTCACCGACGGACTCTAGCGCAGTGGCACACCAACTAAATCCTACCTAATCCTATCTTACCTACCACATCACCTTAAAGAATAATTATAAATAAACTATAAAACAAATATAAAAAATAATAAATAATTAAACTTTAATTACCTCACTACAAGATGATGGCAGTATCGGCTTTTCTAAATTCACCATTTCGTATTTTGTATCGAAATATTCAATATGTCTCTTTGATTTTTTTCAAGCTCCAAAATTGATGGGAACTACATAGATTTTTAAATTTCAGCGCTCAAAGCGTTCTTGTTTTAGTCTTACAGCTTCTTGATTTATTGTCACCTCTTCTCCACCCTTCTCATTTTTTTTTGCTACATTTTCTAAGCTTCTATGACATCGTTCTTCCTGCTACTGCGCATAGTTTCAAATGGTTTCAAATAAGAATCAGCGATTACGTTTAGTTTCAACCCTTTATTCCTTGGTTCCTAATTGTTATCTTCTCTTTTATACTTACTGCAAGTTTGTTAGCTATCTTATTGTAACTTTGCAACTTTTTTCAACATTTCGCCCTCCAAATTCTGATTACCATTCATTCTAGCTTGAACATTTTTTTTTTTTGACTATTTTGCTGTTATTTTCAACCGTCGGCTCATTGAATTAATTTTGTTTTTTTTTTCACTTTCCAAATACCAAAGTTGGTTTTGTTAAAAAACTTTGAATGTCTTTTGGCTGCAAATTTTAAACAACATCTTCTTCTCTTCTTTAATAATTAAGTTTTTTTTTTTCTTCTTGTCCCTTAAATTCGGTTGAGTAATTTTCAGGAAAAATTTGGAATTTGCCGCATTTGTTGTTGGAACACTTTTTATAGCACTTAGCTGTCATCAATAATTTGTGACACTAGTAATTTTTCTTACAAAGTGCAGATGCGAGAAGAGAAAAAAATGGTCTCCCCTCGGAGCGTCTCTAGAAATCGTTCAAGCTGTCGATATCTTGAGAATGGAAATAGACACCTTCAGAATTATTACATAAACTGACAACGACAGCTGCAACATGCCCCAATTTCGTCTTTTTTATTAGAATCAAAAAAAGTGCGTAAGTAAACTTTTTCCGTAGCCACTTACCTGGTGGTGGTGTTAGATAATGTCAAGCTAATGCAACTAAAATCAATTAATTCTTACTCTTGTCAATAGTTTGCTGGATATCTTGAAACAATCGATTTTTGTTGGTGATAATTTTAGGGGTTGTTTAAAATTTTTCTGCTCCCCCAGCCCCAGGTTCTCCCTAAATTTCTGCCCGGAAGCTGACGGTGGACGTCGCAAAATTGCCATCGCGACCGGATTATTCCGTCGTGCTCCCTAACCAGATACAAATTACGGCCCCAAAATCAAACGAAACACCATTAACTACCAAATAAATTTATATTTCACAAGCGATTAATTTCGGAGCGCACAATACGTCGTATAATGGCAGTGCATTATCCACTCTATTATATGGTAAGGGCTGTATTGTGTCACTAAGTTGCCTATAATTGTTAACAACAGATGACTCTTCACGCACCGTTGAATACGTCCGTCCATCTACCCGACTCGTACCACATCGAATTTCAGTGGACCACTAACCAGGTTCAATGGTGAGGACCTGTTCGGCTGCTGTCATTTCGTTTCTACCACGATTTGATAACAGCCGAAATTGGTCGGGGGCCAGATACGGTCTTGGGGGGGTCGCTGCGATCTGGCCGTGGTAAAGGGCGAGTATCCATTTCAGCGTGTTCCTGATCCTTTATGCCTTCACGTTAGGGTGGTTTCATGATGTTTTTACAGCGTTTTCTCGGTAAACACCTACCTTCTCACACCGCTGATCCGTGTAATCTCATTTTGAAACTATTAAAGCTTGCTTTCTGGTTTGTATTTTAAAATTAAATGCCTTTAAATTATGTTTTTACTGTATTTCCCTAACAAATGTCTTTATTTGAGGTTATAATACCTGAAAACGATGATTATCTGCTGCGTTTGGGGCTTTTTGTCCGAAAACTGTTTTCAACGAAACGATTTCAATGGAGACGTGAATGTGGGATGACGACGACACTCGAATGTAGTCCGAAGAGGGCACAATGCTCCACTAATTTTCTAAGAACCGGCAAAAGGACCGTGCAAAAATTACAACCACCCTTTGTCGTTAATTGAGCAATACACGCTTCAAGGGGCCGCTGAAGCGCCGGCACCGGCAACCGCCGCTCAACTAGGTATTCTCATAATAAAAGCGTCAAATATGGATATTAGGTAATTTTGTTGATTTGTTGCTAAGGGTTCTACATTAAATCCCGACGCGCTGTTAACAATAAATTAACTTTAATCGTTGTTCGGGAAATCGGCCATTATACTTGGAAACTGCTTATCTGCTTACAGGAGATAAGACTACCTCAATAGTATGTAATATGAACTCATTCATTGTTTTGACGTCGCCTATTACAAAATGGGCGAGACCAAAACAACTTGCTGAAGTTACCGATCACCACTTTCACTTTTATGCCATTCATAAGCAGTAGTAACTTTTATTCATGCAAACATATTACAACAAAATTACTTTATTTACTATGTGAGTGAGATTGTTGTAATTAATTCTGAAAGTGTTCTATGTGGGCTCATGCCGGATCTGTGTGGACGAACTAAGATTAGGAAATTTTGAGACGTCAAACTTACCGCCATCTGTTGAAGAGGAGCACAAGCCGCTTACACTATCAGCTAACAAACCGCTGTAATTTAGGCGTAAGTCAGATTACAGGAATCTGCAGTAAGGTCACTTAAATTTGGTTCCCTGGCGGCATTTTCTGAAACTTAACCGAAAGTAAACATTGGAAATTATGATAAATTAAACTACGTACGAAGATTTACGGCTAATTAAACACAGACAAACCGTAAACTAGATTAATTTCGGCTTTCTATGCAAATAAGTGAGGAAACCGCAATAAATTACGCAAATCCTCGGCAAACATTTGAGGTTAGAATCGCAATATAAGCGATGTTGAGAATGATGGCAGAAGTGGACGTAAAACAAAGTTTGAAGATAGTTTTAACCAAAATCGAGCAAGCCAGCTCGAAAAGGACCCCAGTAATAACATTGGAACGATCTCAAAACTCCCTTAACCCCCTTTTTGTAGGAACTACAGAGTATCCAACCCAGACTCGTCGCTGTCAGCAAAACTAAACCAGTGGAACTGATAGTGGAGGCGTACCAAGCCGGCCAGCGACATTTCGGTGAAAATTACGTTCAGGAATTGGAGGATAAAGCCAACAATCCCGTGATTTTGGAGAAGTGCAAAGATATCGCCTGGCACTACATTGGACATTTGCAGACGAACAAAATTAATAAAGTGCTGGCACTCCCCAATTTGTACCTAATCGAAACTGTGGATTCGCAGAAATTGGCGACGAATCTAAACAAAACTTGGCCGAAGTTTGGCCCGCCCAACACCAAACTTAAAGTTATGATACAGGTCAACACCAGCGGAGAAGAAGGTAGTTGAAAGTAATCAATTTACCTTAAATAAACAGTTGCGGTTTTAGAAAAAAATGGAGTAGCTCCCGGTGACGTGGTTGCTTTGACTAAGTATATTTTGACTGATTGCACAAATCTGCATTTGGAGGGGCTGATGACTATAGGCAGATTTGGGTATCAAGCTGAAGATGGACCAAATCCTGATTTTATCACTCTGAAGGAATGCCGAGATGAGGTTTGCCAAAATTTGGGCATCGACTGGAAGCAAGTTCACTTGTCCATGGGAATGTCAGATGATTTTGAACACGCGGTATGTTCACTATTTTTGTTTTAAATAAGTGCTGGCAAAGAAGTTTGATAATTTTAACAAGAGTAGCTACAACTGATCAACGTAACTCATAAAAGATAAAAGATTATGGGGCATTGTTAAAACTAGGTATTATACGTACAGTTAAACTTTAAGGCATTTTGTATGTTTTTCAGATTGAGATGGGCAGTACTAGCGTGCGGGTAGGATCCTCCATCTTTGGACTGCGAGCCAAACCAACCTCTACTACATAAGTGAACTGATCTGTTAATAAACTTTTCTTGCTACGTACCAGTTTTTCTCCAGTAATGAGAGACGTGTCTATAATCACACTGGTCAGTGTGTGACCTCAATTTTAAAATAGAACTGACATTCTTTCTACATTTGCTAATTATAAAAATACGTTAAAACAAGGGAAACACCTGAATAGAAAATGGAGAAACTAAAAATAGAATAAATTAAGCTACCTACTTAAGTAACATAACATACATCTATAAGCAAAAGTAGCCTTTATGATTCATTCAGATTTGATGTCCTAAGTATAAAAGTTATATATAGAGAATCCGCTACGATATTAGAGCATCTATAGAAGCGAGTGTGACTTCTTGAAAGGGTAGAACAGGCTTCCGCAGTGCTTCCATTTTTACACCTTTCTATTAGAGTAAAATTCCATTATCGGCAACTATAGTGTTTCAATAGGGCTAACTCAGGCGAATCTATTCCGAGCGGTCGCTATATAAGGCGCGCGCAAGGGTTATGTACGCCTGGCGTCGGTCCGAGCTTATTTAAGAAGCGTCGGCGTCTTTCCTAGCAGTCGCGGGCGCTTATTGGACACTAACACATCGTACGACACAATGGTAAGTTCTGCGAACAATTTTTGCAAATTGAAAGTGAAGTGGTTCAGTGGTGCTATCTAGTGACCAGTTAGAATAATAAGGAAGAAATTTTACCTCCTTAAGATTGACCAATAAACAATATTTTAGTTTAACAACTTAAATAAGTCTTGTGTAGTACTTGAGTTAAGCTAGTTACTTCGACCTAGACATTTAGGGAGGTTTATATAACTAATAGCAATGAGTGGTGAGCGTTTTGAAGTGTGAAATTGACCCCATCTCTTCCACAATGAAGAGACTAGAAAAAAACTAAATGATTGCCACATGAGACTTTCAATTTGAATCTTGCGTAACACTTAGAATCAATGTAGGAAGTAAGCGCCGCGGCGCCTATTTTTGTCCGGGCCGCGGCTAAATCCGGCGCGCTCCCGAAATAGCCCCCGCTGACCCAGTTGTGTCGTTTGCAGGCGGACAAGGAGAAGAAGGTGAAGAAGAAGAAGAAGGAAGACGCGCCCGCGGAAGCCGCCCCCGCCGCCGCTCCAGCGGCCGAAACCCGAGCCTCGTCCAAGGGCTCCTCCAAGAAGGCGAAACGCTCCGGTTCCAATGTCTTCTCTATGTTCTCCCAATCTCAGGTAGCTGAGTTCAAGGAAGGTTTCCAACTCATGGACCACGACAAAGACGGCATCATCACCAAGCCCGATCTCAGAGCGACTTTCGACGCCGTTGGCAAACTCTCCAACGAAAAGGAACTCGACGAGATGATCAACGAAGCGCCCGGACCACTCAACTTCACCCAATTGCTGGGTCTTTTTGGCACCCGCATGCAAGATTCCGGCGGCACTGACGATGACGACGTTGTTGTAGCGGCTTTCAAGTCTTTCGACGAAGGTGGCCACATCGACAGCGAAAGGTTGGGGATTTTCGTCGTCGTTTTTTTGTTATTAACGTTTTTAATTGTTGCAGATTCAGACACGCCCTCATGACTTGGGGTGATAAGTTCTCCGCCAAGGAAGTCGACGATGCTTTTGACGCGATGGAAATCGACGATAAGGGCAGAATTGACACTTTGGCTCTCATCCAACTCCTCACGGCCGCTCCCGAAGAGGAAGGCGAAGGAGAAGCCGCCTAAGTCCGGTCTCATCCAAATCATCATCTCATCATCTCGTCGTAACTGCAGTTATAATCATCAAGAATGCCATCACGGTCGACATTGTTAACATGTCCCACCATCATTCACTAGAGCTCGCAAGATATGTCCAAGTCCTGTCATTGCCTAAAGGTCGTACGTGCAATTGTTATCACTGGTCGCTTCGCCAACACGCGACGCAATAAATCATTAATTTTATATTACTTTGTGTTTCATTGACTCTTCCATTTGTTGTTGTTGGGCACAATTTTGTTGGAATAAACAATTTCGAAATCCTCTTCCTATTATGGCTGTTAATCCTCAACATTCGAGGGCTCGCTCTTTAAATTCGGCCGAATTCCAACAGTTTTTGCAACAATGCGACAGATGCTCATTCAGATTCCGGTCCAGTAGCGAAGAATAAAGAGCGCAAGGGCGCTCTAAACGTATACAAATGACCACAAAATATTTGTAAAATTACTATACCTACCCCAATTCAGGTAGGTAGTTCCAGGACCGTACCAGCTCTCCACTGTCGCAATTCTCTAAAAAATCTTCTCATTATTATCCCAACTCGTTCAGAGTAGGGACGCGAAAACGGTGCGCCGCAGCGCTCCAAATTCGTTCCTCTGTTGTTTCAGGGAACCCCAAGGTTGGGTTTGGTTTTGGGCGAGAGACCTCGACCGAATCCGGATCTGTTCCACTCTCCCTCTTCTTTTAATGGACAGGTATGGCATTCATTCAGCGCACAGGCAAGAACCGTTGGTAGCGACTATGGTCTACCGTGTTATTAGTCAGTTCCCGCTTTCTATTCAAGGCAGCTATCGAATTTACTGCCATTAGCGTTGTGTTGGACGGTACACCATCTGGCGAACGACCAGAGCGCACGGAAATTGTGCAAAATGTGATTGTTGTCGCGAAAAACCAGCAGTGACGAAAAATGGTTCCGATTTTGTGGTGGTTGCTCATAGGTGAGAGTTGTTTGTTGCGGAATTTCCTGAGCGCAAATTTTTATTGACACGGTTTTGTGGCCTGGATAAATACCTATCTATTTTCATGGAAAGTTAGAGTTAATTGTCATTGTTAGTAACAAAGTTTTGAACTTTGTCTTCTGACAACCAAGAATTATACTTGTAGGTGTGAGTTGTAAATTGGGCGATACCGCTTTTTTTCAAAATAATGATGTTCAGAAGTGGGATTTTAAGAATATTAAGCATGGAAGAAACAATTTAAAGACTATACCGGATGTTTCAACGAGAACCACCGGTGCCAAATTGCGTATTTCTAATGGAGTTAAAAATTTGAAATTTGGCAGAAATAAAGTTTAATGAATGTCCATAATTAATTTCATGCGCCGTCGGGACGCTATAATGTGCTTTTTCAGAAATTTTCGATAAACTTTTTTAATATTATTATGTTCGTAATACCGCCAAGTATACGTTCCTGTTGTTAAAAATTTGAAATTTGTAGTTGAAGTATCCCTAATTGTGTTTTTAAGATGTTCACGGAATTTTGACGAATTTATGACACGACTGCTTTATTGAAGCAGTCAAATTTGGTGACAAAGACCGCCTAAACGGTTCGGTTATTTATGACTTAAAAGCGGTACCTACTCAAAGATCTTTGCAGTGCAGAGACCATCATAAAACCTAATGCGGTTATCCGCAAAACTGGCGCCACAAAAGTGTCATCTGTCAATCAAAAAATTTCCTGAGGGCTAAAATTTAAAAATTCATGTAATTCAATAATGGTTTGATATAAAAAAAATTCAATTGCTCGTTATCAATCTTGGAGGTCGTGATCATGAACTTGAAGAAAATCAAAGAGATAAAGTGAATATTTCAATATAAAATCGCGATCGAAAGTAAAAACTCACACCGTTTAAAAAAAAAAAACGATAATGCCATCTTGTAGTGCATGAATTATAGTTTAATTCTGCTAAATTTCAAATTTTTAACTGAATTAGCAATACGCAATTTGGCACCGGCGGTTCTCGTTAAAACACCCGGTATTGTGGTAAAGAAAAAAAAGGTGCTATCAGAAGTGGGATCTTAAGAATATTAAGCATTTTAAAGACTAGACATATTGTTGTAAAGAAGAAAAAAATGCTATTGGTGTTATTTAATGTCAAATTTGGCGCAAATTTGTTCGCAAAAATAGTGGAAGTCCCACATCTTCACGTTAGCATTAACACCTCAAGACGGATAGCCCCAAGTGTAGCAAAATTTGTGCGTGTTCTAATTGCATACCTGACACCTACCCGCCTGTGTGTAATTGGAGGAAGGGGAGTAATGACGATAATTACGGCCAATTATTTCATAGGTGCATTTCTAATTCGCAATATGCATAGTGGTGAGAACGATTCCCACATTAATTAACTGAGCAAGTCGTTGCAGGTGTTGGGGTTTCTGACTCGTTGGAGCTGAGGAGCTACATTTCCGACCAAGGTCTGCATGGCACCGTCACTTTTACGAAAATTGCGTCCGAAATCAAAATCACGACAGATTTGACCACAACTTTGGAATACCCGAACCAGGTGTGGTCCTGGTCGGTGGTTCAGTTCCCAGTGGACTACACCGATGTCGAAAATAGATGTCAACAGTCGAAACTGGGCAAAATCATAGTGAATTTGGACGACATCTACGGCTATCTGGTTCTGCCCGACAACAAAACTAGCGAATTCTCAACGCCAGACCTCAAAATCGAAGGTGATACCGGAATTTACGGCAAGTCGATAGTCCTGGTGGATGTGGAGAATAACAAGAGAATTTGCGCCACCATTAATATGGTGGACAAATCGCAGGAGAAGACGGCAGTGGCTACTTTCAACAGCCCCATTTCGGGACAGGTTTACTTTAGGTGGTTCTCAACGAAGGACAACCACAGCGACATGTTGATAACCACTGACCTGTATCACGTGGCTAACAAAGAAAACCACACCAAGAGTTTGGGTTTTACTGAACATTTTTGGAAAATTTACGTGACTGATATTTTGGATTCCGGCAACGAGAGGGCCGATTGCAACATCCTGCAGCTAGTTTTCGACCCCCAGGACAACGGCGACGGCAAAGCTCTCGGTGACATCGACTCCAGGTTGGGAAAGGTGAAAATTTCGACCGACTACACCAAAAATCAGTACAAAACGTTATTTCGGGACGAACGATTAATTCTGCTACCCGGTGACCTGACCGGGCCTCAACGTCGCCTCTATTTGGTGGTTTTCGAGAGGAAGCACGAAGACTCTTTTTTGGCCTGCGCCAAAATTCGATACGAGCAACCAATCAACTCCAAGTAAGTTAAACGACACCAAGGTTCCTATATTTTTTGGGGAGGTCTCTTTGGGGCTTCCCGATAGAAACCTTGAAACGACACCACCCCACAATTTTTTCCTATATTTTTTTCGGGAGGCCTCTTTGGGACTTCTCGATAGAAACCTTGAAACGACACCACCCCACAATTTTTTCCTATATTTTTTTTCGGGGGGGCTCTTTGGGACTTCTCGATGGAAACCTTGAAACGACACCACCTCACAATTTTTTCGAATAACTTTTAGGGTCATCATCCAATCGGGGGGAATCAAGGGCGATATTCTTTTGACCCAAAACACTCGATTTGAACCAACCTTCATCGACTTCAACTTGAGCACGGCGAGAGGTGATCTAGAAACACGTCTCGTCTATAGCTCTTCAGTCGCCGGCTACAAAATCCACGAACTACCCATTAAACCCTCAAGGACCATAGGCCAGAACGAAAATGCTTGTCTAACCACGAAATTCGTCTACAACCCTTTAAAGATCGACGTGAACAACGTACCACCGAACGGTTTCGGTACCCAGAACCAATACCCAATCGGGGACTTGTCCGGAAAATTGCTCGGGAGGAACAACGCGACGAGTTTGGTGAAGAGCGGCCAGGAACTCGTCGGACTTTATTGGGACACTTACCTTCCCCTCCAAGGCAAACACTCAATCATCCACCGTTCTTTGGTGATCTACAAGTGAGTTTTACGGCCAAAATTGCCGGATCTAACAAAAATTCCAGGAACACCCAGAACCCGACGTCGGAAATTCCCCACGAGCCCTGGATATGCGGAGGAATCGGGCTATACGAACCCAATTTCAAGCACCAAAAACCCATTTTCACGGCGCAAGTGATCTTCAGGTACCCAACTGTTGGAAGAGTTTTGCTTCGCCAAGTCAGAGACGAGCCTTGGAGCGACACCTCTATTTTGATCGAGTATCTAGTTCACGCTGACGGCGCCGCTTTGAACAACTCAGCTGACCACAGATGGGCCATCCACCACCTGCCGCCGGGCAAAGATTTTTACAACTGGACCAAACGGTGCTTGAGCGCTGGAAATGTTTACAACCCCTACGAGGTTTGTGTTTCCTCCAGCTCGTTCTTGGGGTTTATCGGAAATTTCCAGATTGATTTCGATAACACCTCCAACTCGAACCCGTGCTCCAGCGAAGTTCCGGGACTATGCCGACTGGGGGATTTATCAACCAGACTGGGAACCATCGACATATCGGGGAAAATAGCGGACAGCGACAGGATTTCCAGGAAACTAATCACCGACACTTTCCTACCTCTAACCGGCCACCATAAAGTTTTGGGCAAGTCCTTGGTCCTGTACGACGATTTTGGTCCGAAAGCTCGAGGGGAGCGTCTCGCTTGCTCAATGTAACACCTCAATATTCGCCATACAAATTCACTATATTCGAAATTGCAGAATTGGGGGCGTGTACAGGCGCAAAGCTGTTGCTAGAGATTGGTTTCCGAACGGCGACAATTTACCGTTAAAAGGCAAAATTGAGTTCTACCAACAAACCGAGTACGACGTTACCAACGTTGAGGTAGATCTAGAAGGGTTGATGGACAATAGCGGTTATCACATCCACATCGTAACTATAACGTTTCAATAAAACCCAAACGGTACAGCGTGATTTTTAGGCTCCTGTTGAAGAAAATTTGCAGTTTCCTTGCGAATCCAACACGGTTTACGGTCATTGGAACCCCCTTAATGTGGATCCGGCCTCGTCTCCGAGAAGCTACCACGGCACTCCTGATCAGTACGAAATGGGTGATTTGAGCGGCAAGTTCGGAACGTTGGACAATCACACCCTGTATAAGGAAGATTATAACGATACGATGTTGCCGTTGTTCGGACCCAGAAGCATCCTTGGTCGGTCCATAGTAATTCATAAAAGGGTAAGAAGAGATTGCGCCATTTACGCGGGTACATTTCCAAAATTATTCCAGGGTAACGATCAACGCTGGGCCTGTTCCAGTATCGAAAGAGGTTACAGTCCGTCAGAAGCGAGAGAGTTGCGGGCTATAGCCTCTTTTCACCACCCGCACGGCTACGCTTTCGGTTACATGAAAATGGTAACTATGTTTTAGTAAATTTTGGTGGGCGAAATGTTGCATTAGTTGTGTGAAAATTGACTTAAGTGACGTAATTTTAGAAACAACTGGTTTATAACGATGGGAGCATGAGCGACACCACCATTGAGGTCAAGTTGAGATATCCAGGAAAGAACGACCGCAATATTGTAAGTAATTGTCTCAATTTGGGTGGATGTTAACGAAATGTTGTAGACTCGGGATCACGATTGGGCCATCTATGTTAACCCTGTGGGGGTGGATGCGTCTGTTAAAACCCAGGCTACTAGGTGTGTCGCTGGAGGTTACATTTGGAACCCTTTCTTCACCCAATTGGCGGATCCTCTCAACGTAAGTTGCTTCAGTGGCAAGACTTTGACTAATTCTTGGACCAGGGTGACTTATATAGGCAAGAGTGCGGACCTGAGAATCCTCTGAGGTGCCACGTTGGTGATTTGTCCGCAAGATTAGGCACTATCGACATAGGACTGCAACGTAAAGTTTTCACCGATTCTAATTTCCCCTTGGAAGGCGACGTGACAGCCCTAGGCCGGTCCATTGTTCTTCTAAGCCCCGACAGGCGACCCGAACGTTACGCTTGTGCCAACATCGAACCAGATTACGACATAATTAAGTACGCAAACATAGAGAAACCTCCGAGATTCGTCGTGTAAGTATCCAACTGAGAAATTTCTTCGCGGAAATTATTATTGGTGCCTAAAGGGCGCAATTTATTGAAGACATCCGGGACGTTCTGGGAATCCCCGAATGGTTTTTGACTGTCGATTCGAGGAAAACTAAAACTTTACACAACAACGCGTGCGTTCAGTTGTTGCTGCATTTCAAGGGACCTCTAGCGCACAAGTTGGAACAAGATTTCAGTCGATTGTTGTCGATCGGAAGATTGGAGGCCCCCACTCTCTACATTCCTGGTTACATCAACAGCAAAAGAAAGGCGAAGAGCTCCTATAAGCAGTGCGGAGTGAGGGATCCCAACGAAAAAAGTAATTTTTCAACTTTTTGTGGGCGTCCAACTGATGGCTGTTTGGGTTTCAGGCAAAAAGAGGACGGGATTCTTCTTCGGATTGGGGGGCGGAGTCGTGCAGAAAGCGTCTAAAAGTCTGATGGTACTCGTAGTTTTGCGCTATTTAATCGGCGTTTTGTAAGATATTTTTGAACCAAAAACCAAACTGTTCCTAATCACGGCGATTAGTTATTTTTATACATTAGAAGTAAATAAATAGTAATATGTAAAATGTGCTTTCATCAGCATCCATGCATCCATTCCCTTAAATTTATTTTAGATTTTAAATTATATTAGTGATTTTTGACATTTTTTGGTGGTACTAGATGCCATTATTTGTCAAGTTGGCTAACTGTAAATTTATCAGGAATTAAAAAAAAAAATAAGAAACTTTAAAAATTATTATTGCTCGCTTTTTAAAATGTGTATACGTACTTGAGAAAGATTTAAGATAATTTTGGTATATTTTTAGTAGGGTTAAATTTATAATTTAGTGAAATTCCAATCTTAACGGTTGGCAACACTGCTCTCCCTCTTTCAGCTGAGTTATGTTGTGCCTGTGCGTCGCATATCGCCAGAATTGCCATTATTAGCAGGGCTGTCATCCCTTAAACAGTTCTATAGAGACAGAAGTTGTGTTCAACGTGTGCTGTTCAGTTCTCGGTTGTTGGTTGTAATTTCAGTGACCTTCCGGTAAATTTTCGCAAAAGTTTGGTTAAGTGCGTGGCTGGTGTGCAGCCTCGCAATGTACGAGCAGGAGGAAGGTGAGAGTCTTAACCGCCACCCCAAAACTCGCTGAGTTCCACTTTTTCCAGAACCCTTCGACGATGAAGACGCGGAAGAAATCAGTTCCGAGTTATGGCAAGAAGCTTGTTGGATCGTCATCAACGCCTACTTCGACGAGAAAGGCCTTGTCCGGCAACAACTCGACAGTTTCGACGAATTCATCCAAATGTCCGTGCAAAGAATCGTCGAAGATTCCCCCCAAATCGACCTTCAAGCGGAAGCGCAACACACCAGTGGGGAGGTGGAGAACCCCCCGCGTTACTTGCTGAAATTTGAGCAGATTTACTTGTCGAAACCCACACATTGGGAGAAAGACGGGGCACCCTCCCCGATGATGCCTAACGAGGCCCGGTTGCGCAACTTGACCTATTCCGCCCCTTTATACGTGGATATCACGAAAACTATTGTGAAGGACGGGGAGGATCCGATCGAGACGCAGCATCAGAAAACTTTTATCGGCAAAATTCCGATTATGCTGCGGTCCACTTATTGCCTCCTCAACCAGTTGACGGATCGTGATTTAACTGAATTGAACGAGTGTCCTCTCGATCCGGGCGGCTATTTTATTATTAACGGCTCAGAGAAAGTCTTGATAGCTCAGGAGAAAATGGCCACCAACACGGTCTACGTGTTTTCGATGAAGGACGGGAAATACGCGTTCAAGTCCGAAATCCGGTCCTGTTTGGAGCACAGTTCCAGGCCAACTTCGACGCTGTGGGTCAACATGATGGCGAGGGGCGGCCAGGCCATCAAGAAAGCTGCGATCGGGCAGCGAATCATCGCGATTTTACCCTACATCAAACAGGAAATTCCCATAATGATCGTGTTTCGAGCTTTAGGTTTCGTCGCGGATCGCGACATTTTGGAACATATTATTTACGATTTTGAGGACCCGGAAATGATGGAGATGGTGAAGCCGTCCCTGGACGAAGCTTTCGTCATCCAGGAGCAAAACGTGGCTCTGAATTTCATCGGGGCTCGCGGCGCCCGTCCCGGCGTCACCAAAGACAAGCGCATCAAGTACGCCCGGGAAATTTTGCAGAAAGAAATGCTGCCGCACGTGGGCGTTTCAGATTTTTGCGAAACGAAAAAAGCGTATTTTCTCGGCTACATGGTCCACCGTCTCCTATTGGCGGCTCTGGGTCGCCGAGAGTTGGACGATCGCGATCACTACGGCAACAAGAGACTCGATCTGGCGGGGCCGTTGCTGGCGTTCCTCTTCCGGGGTCTTTTCAAGAATTTAATGAAAGAGGTCCGGATGTACGCCCAAAAATTCATCGATCGCGGCAAAGACTTCAATTTGGATCTGGCGATCAAAACGAAACTGATCACGGACGGCTTGCGCTACTCGTTGGCCACCGGCAATTGGGGCGATCAAAAGAAGGCGCATCAAGCCAGAGCTGGCGTCTCTCAAGTGTTGAATCGACTCACTTTCGCTTCCACTTTGTCCCATTTGAGGCGGGTCAACTCGCCGATCGGACGCGACGGCAAATTGGCGAAGCCCCGACAACTCCACAACACCCTCTGGGGCATGATCTGTCCGGCCGAAACCCCCGAAGGAGCCGCCGTTGGACTCGTCAAAAACCTGGCGCTGATGGCGTACATTTCGGTCGGGTCGCAACCCTCCCCCATCCTCGAGTTCTTGGAGGAATGGTCGATGGAGAATCTGGAGGAAATCGCCCCCTCGGCCATCGCCAACGCCACAAAGATATTCGTCAACGGGTGCTGGGTAAGCAAATAATTGCAACTGACAGTTGTCGAATTTTCAAAACAATTGAAACTAAATCTTTTTTCAATACCACTTGATTACTAAAGTGACAGTTGTCAAATTTTCAAAACAACTGAAACTGGCAATTGTTGTCAATACCACTTGATTATAAGCTTAGTCTAGAAACAAAGATGGCGGATGGTTTGGTAAGTTTATCCCGGTTTCCAGGTGGGAATTCACAGAGATCCCGAACAACTTATGGCGACTTTGCGCAAGTTGCGCCGTCAGATGGACATCATCGTCTCGGAAGTGTCGATGATCCGGGACATCAGGGACCGGGAGATCCGGATTTACACGGACGCCGGGCGCATCTGTCGCCCCCTGTTGATCGTGGAAAACGGAAATTTGCTGCTCAAGAAGCGCCACATCGACATGTTGAAGCAACGGGAGTACAACAATTACGGATGGCAGGTTTTGGTGGCTTCCGGTAATCATTTTGTTAGTAGCTAACCGAAAAGCTGACGCTCAACTTTTAGGGGTTGTGGAATATATTGACACTTTGGAGGAAGAAACTGTGATGATCGCCATGTCTCCCGACGATTTGAGGCAGGAAAAAGAGTACGCCTACTGTACGACGTACACTCATTGCGAGATTCATCCGGCTATGATTTTGGGAGTGTGCGCTTCCATTATCCCGTTCCCGGATCACAATCAAAGCCCCAGAAACACCTACCAAGTATTCGTCGATAGCTTCAATTCGATTAAATTTGTTAAATGTCTGGTTTTAGAGCGCTATGGGAAAACAAGCTATGGGGGTTTACATCACCAACTTCCACGTGCGGATGGACACTTTGGCCCACGTTTTGTATTATCCACACAAACCTTTAGTCACTACCAGATCCATGGAGTATCTGAGATTTAGGGAATTGCCAGCGGGAATCAACAGCATTGTCGCCATTGCTTGCTACACCGGGTACAATCAGGAAGATTCGGTCATTTTGAACGCCTCAGCGGTGGAGAGGGGATTTTTCCGGTACGACCCGCTTCAATTTTTTTGGCGCTTTAAGCAAAAATTTTTTAATAAGTACTCCAAATCAGTTTGGAGCGAAGGTTGCGAGAAATCGGCGAAAACGTCAATTATTTGTTAATTTTTAGGTCGGTATTCTATCGTTCATACAAGGATGCCGAGTCTAAGCGGATCGGGGATCAGGAGGAGCAATTTGAGAAGCCCACCCGTCAAACTTGCCAGGGCATGCGCAACGCCCTCTACGACAAGTTGGACGATGACGGTATAATATCGCCGGGCATTCGTGTGTCCGGCGATGACGTCGTCATTGGCAAAACTATGACGTTGCCGGAAAATGACGATGAGGTGAGTGAAGGTTTTAGTTGAGTTGAAGGCGGCACTGACCCCCTTTTGTTGTTAGTTGGACGGCACCACAAAACGTTTTACGAAGAGAGACGCGTCGACTTTTTTGCGTAACAGCGAAACCGGAGTCGTGGACCAAGTTATGTTGACCTTGAATTCTGAAGGGTACAAATTTTGCAAAATCAGGGTCCGCTCAGTGAGGATACCGCAAATTGGGGACAAATTCGCGTCGAGGCACGGGCAGAAGGGCACGTGCGGTATTCAGTACCGACAAGAGGTAAGTTGGTCATCTTCTATTAATTCTGAAAGAATCGATTTATTTAAATTTTACGTCTTCTGAGATCTGCAGACGATATGCGCAGTATCTTGCTTGGAATGGTGGCAGAGAGTGTCTACTGCGCATACAAGTTTCGGAAGCCTAGTCAAGTTGGCCAAGTGACCAAGTGTGCGCTTTAGAAGTATTTTGGTTGCGAGAAAAATTAGCTTTTGATCTAAAATCAATTTGCTTCATTCATAAAAAAATTTGTTTGATGTTGCAGGACATGATTTTCACGTGCGAGGGCCTCACCCCCGACATCATCATCAACCCGCACGCCATCCCCTCTCGTATGACAATCGGTCACTTGATCGAGTGCATCCAAGGTAAAGTTTCGGCCAACAAGGGTGAAATCGGTGACGCGACTCCGTTTAACGACGCCGTTAACGTCCAGAAAATCTCCACTCTCCTCCAAGAGTACGGCTATCAGTTGCGCGGCAACGAAGTCATGTACAACGGTCACACCGGCCGCAAAATCAACGCTCAAATTTTCTTAGGACCGACGTACTATCAACGTTTAAAGCACATGGTCGACGATAAGATTCATTCGAGGGCCAGAGGACCTCTTCAAATTCTCGTGAGGCAACCTATGGAGGGGCGAGCCAGAGATGGCGGTTTACGTTTCGGGGAGATGGAGCGGGATTGTCAGATTTCGCATGGAGCCGCGCAATTTTTGAGAGAGAGATTGTTTGAAGTTTCGGATCCGTACCGGATACATGTTTGTAATTTTTGCGGGTTGATCGCTATAGCTAATATGCGAAACAACACGTTTGAATGTAAAGGTTGTAAGAATAAGACTCAGATTTCGCAAGTGAGGCTGCCTTATGCCGCCAAGTTGCTCTTCCAAGAGCTCATGTCAATGAACATAGCGCCTAGGCTTATGGTATTGTAGATCTTAAGTATTTGGTATGATTAAATACACGTTTTAAAATAATTGTGCGTTTATTATTCCCAATATATACAACTTTACAATATATATTGTAACCCAAAGTAATGCCCATTGTCCTAATGGACAGATTGCATTAAAAAAAAAAAATATTCTCAACCTGATAAGTATGCTTACGTTTTAATTACCAACGCGGTAATTATTTAACGACTAGTGGGCCGTAAACCCTTTACGGCCCGGGGGGCCTTAAACACTACGGCCTGGCGGGCTTTGAACACTTTACTGCTCAGCGGGCCTTGAACACTTTATCGCCCGGCGGGCCTTGAACACTTTACCGCCCGGCGGGCATTGAACACTTTACCGCCCGGCGGGACTTTACGGCCCACTTATGATATCTTGGCTAGTTTTCATCCGCGGGTGTAAACTTTTACTTTCGGCCCTCGATACGTACAATAACAGTTTTTCTTTATAAAAAGTTTGTAATACGTAATTTTTTTAAATCACCGTGAAAGAGGAATTCAAAACACGAATAAAAAGACAGAAATCTGGATATTATTAAATAATTTTACACGATACCTGACAAATATATACAATCAACTCAGCTAATGGTTATAGAAAGTAAGTTCATTGGTGGTCGCCTTCTGATGAAGTTAACCATTTGCCTAAAAGCTCGCGTTTAACGCCTGGATTTGGAGATAACGGTGGCTTGAGTTTGCTTGCTACCGGATAGGACGACAAACGGCGATTGCGTCTCTTTCTGTTTCGCTTGAAGCATCGTCAGGGTCCCCAACGGAGTGTCGGTCGAGCTCATCTTCTTCATCAGTTGCTCTTGAACGCCCTTTTTGATCCTCTTCTCGATTTTGTTCTTGCCGGGCCCTTTACCGTGGAACTTGTGCGACAAGTACCGGAACGCCTCTTTAGAACTCAAAATGTGCCCGTCATCATCAATGTACTCGAGTTTAACGTTAGGCTTGAACCCGTCCCTTTCTTTGAATTCGGTGATGGGCCCGGCATACCTCTCCCTCCGATTGGCCCTGTCTCCCTCATCCCCGTAAGTTTTATCCTCGATCGAGTAATGTTTAGCTTGGAGATGGGCTAACCGCGAATTTGACGGACGATTCGACTCTTCCTTATCCAAATAACCTTTGCTCATGGCAAGTTTCAACGCGGCTCCCATCCCGGTGCTCACGTCAGGTTCTTCGTCCAAAATCTGGACTTCTTGTGGCGCGATCTGGGGAACTTCTCGCACTTCGTTGGGATCGACCGAGTTCCATCCCGTTTTCTCTTCTTCTTCGATTTCGTCGGTTTCCATGTCGTCTTTGATGTCTCTGTCGATCAGATCGACCAGATCTTCGGATTCTTCGCGGTTACCCGCTTTACCGTAAGTGGGGATGTCGCCCAAAGTTCGGCAAAATTCCGCGGTGGCGTTCAAGACGATGTTGCCGCTGTCCGGCTCTTCCGCCATTTCCGGCTTTATGGGGGTCGATTTGATTATTTCCGCCACCAAGTTCTCCTTCTGCTTCATCTTCCTGGCTTTGTGAAGGGCCTTTTCCAAAACTTCGTCCTTATCGTCCTCTATTTTGATGTCGCCCGAGAATTCAACAGCTGTAAAAAATTCATAGAATTAAAATTAAATTAAAATTAATTAAAAATTAAATTAATTCAAAATTAAATTAATTAAAATTGTTGATTTCGCGACATTCATTACTCAATGTTAAATAACGAGGCAAGGCAAAAAAACAAAATCACTAATTGACATGGTAAAAAATTGAATGGCATCATTGACGATCTTTGTGCAACCGGCCTAATGATGTATGAATCGCGGGTTGCACTTACATGGTACGTCGTCGATATCGTAGTCGTCGAGCTTGATTTTGGGCCTCCTCGATCCCACTTCTTCAATCCCCTTGTTGTTGGTGGCTTGTTCCAAATCGTCGGCGGTCAGCAGTTTACCTTTCGTTCGCATTTTGCGCACCTTCTTTTTGGGCTTCTTGAACTTCGCCAATTCCTCTTCATTGTAGTATTCTGACGCCAACTGGAGATCCTTTTCGGCAATACTCTCTAACGTCTTCTTGGCCAACTTTTCTTTGACAGAGAGGGCGATGTTCTGTCTTCTTTCAATGAGGTTTTCGTAACCAATCTTAAATCCGTCTTTCTTCTCCCCGTCGATTTCCACGTCGTATTGGGCCAAAAGCGACTTTTCCTTCGGATTGCCGTACTCGTCATACTCTTGATCTTCATAAGCGTTGTAGATCACCTTCCTCTTTTTGTTTTCAATATTCTGTAATAAAAAAAATTGAGTTTTTGCACAGTAAGAAATTATAAGTTCGATAAATCTTATATTTGACTAGTTAATGATGAGTTTGTTAAAATTTTGATGGACTATTGATTATTCCTTGTGCAACTGTGCAATTTTGTAGACAATAACCTTTTTGTAGCGCTCATCATCGATCATATTAACATTAACTAGAACGTCGTCTTCCTCCTCCAGGACACCTTTATCTTTCAAGGTCAGAACTACGTCCCTCTCATCAGCAAAACTTTCGACGTCATGTTCAACTCGCAGACCCTTTAAATGCTTCTCTGTATACTGCTGCTTTCGCTTCTCTCTGCGTACATCTTCGACGAAAGCGGTAACGCCAAACTGTTCATCCATTTCCTCCAACATTTTGGCCTACAACAACAAAAATTTATTTAAATCTGCCCCTCAACAATAATTATCAAAATTACTCGTTTATCCGCCTCTCTTTTGGCAGCGTTCAATTTTCTGTTCTTGAGCACCCAAGCTTCGACGTTATCATCGCTGTCGCTTTCCCCCAAAAGCTTGACTTTGCTCAATTTCGACTCCATTCGCCTCTTGTCGCGGCGAACCGCCAATTTATCGCGGATTTTCTCCTGTTCCGTCTTATCCGCCCAATTCTCCGCCGGTTTATGGTAAAATTCACCCAAATCGTCCTTCTTTTTGCCATCATCGCGCTTCTTCGAATCAGAGGAAACATCTAGAGGCTTCAACCCCAATTTAGCGCGAAGCTTGTTGGTTTCGGCGATCGAAAGACTCTCGGCCGACTGGCCGGAGCCGGAAGGCTCGTAAGGTTTGTCGTCGATCGGAACGACCTCCACCACGTCAGATCCTGAAATTAAGAATTAATTTTTGCGTTTCAAAAACTATTATTGATTATTATTGATTATTACCGTCGCTTTCGTAATCGTGTCTAGTGGTGGGTTTTTCACGTTTACGGTCTCTGTGGTGTCTCTTGTGGCGGTGGCGCTTCTCTTTCGGGGGCTCCTGCTCTTCTACGTAACTGGGGCTGCGGTGACGGCGCTTTCGACATTCTTTCTCTTTATACTTTTTACTTGTTGCACCCATCGTGAGTGACCGTTAAAAAGTTTTCTGTATCGTTTAAATTTTAGCAAATTGGGCTTAGGAAACGTTTATTAACGTTCTGAATTTGACAGCTCTCTAACCTCAAAACCAAGAACAACACAATAAATAAAAACAGTGTAGCCAAACGCCAAATAGGAAGTTACCTGCAGTGTTGCCAATACTTAAAGCAAAAGGTTGTAAAGTTGAGGTTGGTACTTCTAGTATTTAATTAAAGAAAAGAAGACCCTTGTCAACAGTCAAAGTGAACATAACTGAACATAACCTAAATTTTTATTTAAATAGCGCCCACTGAGTACCGACTTCAGTAATAACAATAATATTCAGTGAACAATTCAAAATGAGCGCTATTGTGAAGCAAGTTCAAGCCATGTTTGAATTAGAGATGTATTCCAACGTGGTCAAGATCGTAAGTGTTTCAATTCCCTATTTAAATTGTTTATATAATTTTTTTAAACAAATTTAAAGGGATAATTTTTACAATATCGTGCCTAGCCCCGTTACCCGTCTTTTTTTAGTTTTGTCTAAAATTTTTCCGTACTGTCGATGTAGCCGTGGCTCATTTTTGGGTCCAAACTCACATTCTTCAATTTTCAATTAAAACAGCTCTTGCCTCTTCTGCGTCTCTCTGCCTCTCTGTTGCGTTTAGAAGGCTGAAGTTCTTACGCTACGCCGTCTATGCAGCATGCCCCAGCATGTTTCATCAGATTCAGGTCCGGTGAACATTCAAACCATAACTGAGCCTCGATCAAAACTGACTGTAGAAGTAAAATTGAACTGTGCATTAGGTTCTTTTTGACGTCGTTTCAATTTTTGCTTACCACCAAGCGGCTCCCGTCCCTGACCAAAATTTGGCCCCATTGATCATAATTCCGATTACATCTCTAGAATTTTTCTGACTTCTCTGAGTCCTCTTCTGACTGCTGAACTTCTCGTTACAGTGCGACTTGGCTTTGACGGCGATTCAGCAAAAACCGGAGACCGCCTCGACGCTGCACAAGATCCAGCTGACGTTGTACAATGCGGATTCCCTGTTTCGCACCCAACAGTACCTGTCTGCGGAGAACTTGTACCGGCAGATCCTTCAAATGCGAAAGAATCTGCTCAAAAACAAGACGAGCACTAACAAAATGGACAACCACAACGAACTAGTCGCGGATTCCGAAATCAAGTACAAAATCCACCAATGTTGTTTGGTGTTGCGTCAGAAAAACGCGGCGATCGAAGTCCTGGAGCAAATTTCAGCCCGGGCAAGGTCTCCAAAAGTTAACATGGCACTCGCCACGTTATACCGAGATTTCGGCAAAGACCGTCTAGCGCTTACTTATTATAAAGAGGTGTTGCGAGAATGTCCATTGGCGCTGGAAGCTATCGAGAATTTGCTGAAGTTAGGGATGAAGGGGGTCGAAGTTAACTCGTTAATGGTTGAAGCCACCACTGATTCGGCTTGGTTAAATTTGTGGCTGAAAGCCCAAGCGCAACTGCATTCCCGCGATTTCACCAACGCGATCCAAACTTACAAACAAATGGACTCGCACGGGATGCTGAAGGACAACGTTTCGTTACTAGCCAGCATGGGTTATTGTCACCATTATTTATGTGAAAACGATAAAGCCATAGGGGTGTTACAACGCGCTTTTCGGCTCGACCCCAACTTGATTTTCGGCCGCGATCTACTCTCGACCCTCCTAGCGACTTCGGCCACCCCAGAACAAGTTGCCAGTCTCGAGGTTTTGTCCCAAAATAACTCGCTCGATATGTCGCTGTGGGGCGCCGAACACTGGGTGGTTCTCGGTAATTACATGTACGCGACGAAAAAGTTCGAAAAAGCTTTGTATTTCGGACAACAAGCACTACTGTGCTCGAGGAACATCGAAGCCGTCCTCCTGAAAGCCCGAACGCTGTTGGAGATCAACAAGTTTCAGGACGCCGCTTACCACTGCACGGAAGCTCTGCAGATCTGCCCGTTTCGTTACGATTTGCACCATTGCATGGTCGAGTGCCACATCAAGATGAACCGGTTGCGGGAGGCCGACGCCATGGCCCTCAACGCCTGCAAGCAACTCAACTACAGCCCCCAATCCCTCACGGTTAGTCGGAATTCGTTCTCGTAGTTTTAACTGCTTATCTTCATATTTTGCAGCTACACGCCTCAGTTCTTTTGAAAGATCCGATGACGTCGAGCAAAACTGTTAGGAAAATTTTGGAAAAAGCGGTGGGGGTGGACAAGACGTTCTCTACAAATGCCGTGTGCATGTTGGTCGAGTTTCTGGAACAGGAACAACAATACGACCAAGCCCGCCAGTTACTCCTGCAACACATCGAGAAGTACCCTTCCTCCAGGCTGCATCAGCTTTTGGGCGATTGTTTTGTTAATTTGCAAAAAGACGACGACGCCTTCCACCATTACAACATAGCGTTGAGGTGAGAACTAGTTCCAACAAAATTGGGAGGAAAAAAAATTTGGCTTCTTTCAGACTTGACCCTACCAACCAAAGAGCTACAGAGGGTTTGAATGCCATCGGGAGGAGTTTGTCGCTGAGTAAACGGGATAGTTACTACACCTGTGTGGGAGAGACGTCTTATACGTCGCCAGGGACGACGGCATCGGATCATGAGGTCTATGCGGAAAGTGATACGGATCCGTGGCCGACAAATAATAGTTTCGAGTAATATAGGCAGACAATATATTTTCTAATTATTAATTCTGCGTCAACAATTTTTTTACAATAGTCTCAAAAATAGTTTCAAAACTGTCACAATCAAACAATTATTTCCATTAAAATTAACAGTGAAAAGTTACTGTTCAAACACTTTCATTATTTGGTTCAACAATCACAGGGTCGGGTAAGGTTTGAAAAAAGTTTTTCAGGCTCCAATACTAGTAGTCACTGTTGGGAAATGGAGGTTGTTACCTTCTCCAAGCGTGGCTGGTTTTAAATTCGTAAATCTGGCCTAATAGAAAATAATTTAACTCTACCTACGATAGCCTTCAATTAAGCAAGTCTCACACCTAATTAATCTAAATTAGCGGCGCCTTCTCGAGGTATTCGCCAAACAAACTAATGTTTCATCAAATTTTGTTATTACAAGTAGACAAGTAGCTTATTATTGCTAAAAAATAATCGCTCAATCCCCAAATCAAGCCATTCCAATAAAGCCGTCTCTCCCCTCTATTTCATTATTTCGTTTAATTATTAAATACGCAGGTTTCAACCTACGGCACAAACTCGCATCAAAATCACCCAATCAACTGGGTGGAAATCTCCAAAAGGAGTACCGGAAATGCTCAAAATCCCAATTTTTCACGTTCAACGCGGGGGCACCATACCTAAAAAAAAAAAAAAAATTAATTAAACCTCCCAAATTTTAAATCACGCAATCAAATTACCGTTGCTAGTGGTCAGGAGTCGATACAAATGAGAATCGTTGCTTTGACCGAAATTATCGCTGCCCCCTATCGCCACCAGATGGTACTGCTCTCCCTCGCGCTCTTCGTACTCCTCCAGGGCGCTGTTCAAAATGTCCGCTTCCGTCACCTGCAAAAAACACGTTTCCTTAAAAACATTTCCAAAGACTAACTGCAGAATCGCTCTTTACCATGACGAATTCGAAAATGACGGTGCGTCACGGTACAAGAGTTTGCGCATGCGCTGCGTGTGAATCAAATATATTTACCAAAACCCACGATACTCATACCCGGTAGCTACTCCCCAAGTAAAAAAACGTCGAGTTGGCGTAGGTGACGTCACTACGAAACACAGTACAAAAAATATTTGTCAAACTTACTTCTGCCACCTATTTTTAAAATGTTGTATGTACCTAATATCAGGCTTAAAACAAAAAAGTATCGATTATTTGAACTATTCCTATTTATTAACAATAATTATTAAATACTGGTCAAAACTACATAATGTACATCGCTATTTTTGCATTACAACTGCGTTTCATACGGAATTTCTATGCTTCGTAATGACGTCAGATATGGGAGGAGCCTAGGCTTAGGGATGCGCGAGGGCATACCGGTGTTAGTGTATCGTGCCAAAACTCACCTTATACTCATCCGTTAGGCAATTTTCTTCGCTCTCGGGTTCCGTCTTCTCTTGTCCCGTGTTTTGGTCGCTCAGTCCGCCGCCCTTCTCCCCGTTCTGTTGCGCCAACTGTTCGCTGTGTTTCTTCCGTTGATGTTGCAACAATTTGGCTTTGCTGGCGTACTGTTTGTGGCACCACGTGCAACTTTGAGGTCGGGTCGTGATGCTGCCGACAGTTTGCGAAAAAGTCGGATTCGGCAAGCCGGACCCGTCCGAAAACGATCCCTGTTTCCTGTTGCTCATCGGCAACGCGGCACCGGGATGATTCTTCAATATGTGAGCCTTCCTCTTCGAACTGCTCTTGTAAACTTTATCGCAATGCTGACAGTAATAATCGCGGGTCGTCTGGAGAATCGGCAGATTCAATTCGGGAACCGAATCGGGCGGGATGTCCGGATGTCGCTTCGCCAAATGATTCACCAACATTCCCCGCCGCTTGAACCCGACCAAGCAACTGTGACATTTATAAATGAAACGATGGAAATCGGTCGGTTCGACTTTCGGACTTAATTTGCGCGACGGTTGTTGGACGGCGGGCTTTTGGGGTCTGGGCACGTCGTTCTCTCGTTCCTCGGAGTGCATGCGTTTGCAGTGCTCCTTCAATTTGTCTTTACGTTTGAACTGTTTGCCGCAATCGGCGCACAAAAATTCTCTATGGTCGGAATGACGCAACAAATGCATTTTTAACTTGTCCAAAGTCGGAAACAATTTGGAACAATGCTGACAAGAATGTTTTTGGTCACAATGGAACGCCCTGATATGTTTACGTATGATGCTGTACTTTTTGAAAACTTTCGTGCAATGAGGACACGAATACAAATTGTTCTCGCAATGTTTCGGCACGTGCAATTTCAATTTCAGAACGTGATCGAAACTTTCTTTGCAAATGGGACACTCGAAAATTTTTTTGCCGACAAAATGGGTCTTTAAATGGCCGGCCAACGCGGAGTTGTTCAAGAAGCGTTTGTTGCAAGTCTTGCACTGGAGCGGCTTCGACTCCTCGGAACCATGGACCAACATGTGGCGCTGAAAATGACAAATCATCTCTTCATAAGACACCTTAAATCGCAAATGGCAAGCAAAGCGCACAACTTTCTTTCAATTTGTTAACTAATTATCTTAAAAAGAAGTATAAGTTTGTGCATTGTGCACAAACATTGCCTAATTTGTTGAGTTTAGCGCTATTTTACAGTTTTCTTTATTACCGACACGCCAAAAATTAGTTAAATACTGACCCGCAGTCGCTCTCGAAGGGCAAACATTTTGTGGCAGACGGTGCATTTGAAGGTTTCGGGCTGTTCAGCAGTTGCGGTGGAGGCCGCCAAGTTATGTGTGGATATATGGGCGACTAGTTGACGTTGAGTTGGGAATTTTCGTTGACACGCCGGGCAAATGTGGTTGGTTTGCTCGTCGGAACTGTCCGAATGGTGAAGATATCCATGGACCTTCAGGAGCGCTTCAGAGCTGAAGACTGCCCCGCAAGCGTCGCACTTGTAGTAATTTCTGTGAAAAAATCGAACTTAAAACAATTATTAAATTTTTCCACAAAGCGCTGCCGCGCTGGGAGAATAATGTCAAAAAAAAAACGTCTATACCGAGGTTAATTAACTTCTTTTAAAACACTTAGTTATTAAAAAGTAATCCCCACTTCACGTGGCGCCACCTGTTGAGAATTGGCATTGATTAACAGAATGGTAATCATCATGTCATGTGGCGCCACCTGTTGAGAGGTTGTTGGCATTACCCGCGGAAAATAGTAAAATAAACGTTATTTTTCGCCCCAAAAACAAACAAACGTTATTTTTCTGCACCCGCAAATGACACTTACAAAACAAACGAGAAATGCTCGTCAATAGAGGAAAACTTGCTCATTAAGTGTTTCTCTATTAGGTGGTTGCGCAAGGCGAGCTTCCCCGGTTGCACAAACAGTTCGTTACAATTATTGCATTTGAGGGCTTCACTGTTGCCTTTAGGACTCATTTTTCTTTTGTTAGTTTTCCAAAATTTCTTGCGAGGTTTTGTGTTTTCGTCCCTCTCGTCGTCGTGGACATTTAAATGTTTCTGCAACTCGTCCGATGTAGAAAAGACGGAAGAGCATTCGAAACACGGCCAAGATTTTTCAACGGGTGGATGGAACAGGGTTAATTTGTGTCGATTGGCATAATTTGTGCCGTAGCCAACCTAAAAAAAAAAAAATTCAAAAACTCGTTAGGATTTGAAAATTAGAAGAAACCTTCAATTCTTGTTTAGGAAGAACGTTTTTCGTTGTAGTAAAATATAGAGCGTTGCCTTCTTGACTCATTACCAAATTTTGTTCGCTGTAATCAGCGGCTTTCCTGACAAAACTCATCCAATTTGAAATGTCTAGAAATTAGCTTTTAAATCAAGCGCCGCAATCAATACCGTAACTTACTTTCGTCTGAAACATCGAGTCGATTCACAGCACCCCCTTCGCCTTCAATCAAGTATAATAAAGTACCAATCTCGTCTTTTACATCAAGTATGTTGTGTGTTGTTAAAACGCCAGTGAGGGGGCCAAATTGCGTCCGTTTGGGAATACTTTTCTTGGCAAAAACGCCGATTCCAGCTAAAAAAAATTTAACAAATTACAGGTTTCTGTAATTTAAGCGCAAGACCTACTTTCATCCACTTTACTAATTGTAAGATAAGACTCGGGAAGAGTGGCCCTGGCTCTTGACGGTACCGGTTTATCGATGATGCTGTACACTCGTGAAACTAAAAATTTTAATTAATAATTTTTTTGATAAAATTACAGATTCCTACGTAATTGGTTCTCAAATTCCACGTCACTGCTTCTATTCCGCCTGGTTTCTATTTTGTACTGATTTTCGTTGTCCACGACATTCTTGAGATCGCTTTCTGTCAAACTCGAAATATAATTGCTGACAACTGCTGAATCAACAGTTGGCACCATCTCAGAATTGATGATGTCATCACTTAATTCAGTTTTAAGAGTGTTTTCGTCCAAAGCCAACAAATCCGATTCCAGAAGAGGGTCGGGAGTTAGCGCATTCAACAGTTGTTCGTCCTCGAGACAACGTCCAACTAGGAACTCTTGAGAACGCACACTGTAAGAGATGCCAGTTTCTTGATCTGTTATCAGCAGTTCAACTTCGGTTTGTTCTGGCTCAGAAACCATCTGCAGTTCCGACTGTCCCGAGGAAGGGTCTGGCGTTACCATTTGCAAATATTGGTTTTCCACCACTTCCCTGATGTCGTTGTTGCATAAAACCGGCATCACTTCGAGGGGTGAATTTGAGGTTAGGTTGTTGACTAGTTCGTTTTGGCCGGTGTTATCTGGCTGCACCAGCTGGTGGATCACTATCGGGTTGTATTCACCTGACGGCTCGCTATAGACGGGGCTATAGCGCGCCACAGAACTCATGTTGGGGTCCAAAGGGCTGACATGTTGCTCGAAATCTGCATAAGCGTCCTGTTGTTGCACCAAATTCGTTTGCTCCAACTTCAGTTCATCTTTAACGTACTCCACCTGAACGGCGATTGATTAGTTGCGATTTGGAGGAAAGAAAAACTACTTACAGCAATGTACAAAAAAGTGGAGTTGTTGTTTACTATGCCTGGATTGTCGACGGCCCATTCGGCCGCGTCTACTAAATTCAAATCTTGGGCCCCGTCCTCGGGGGGCCCTTCCACTATCGTATCCATCGAATTATTGCCAAATAAACATCTACAAGCAAATTAATAGAGATTATTTGCGGAGGAAGAATCCATTTTGCGGAGGGTGTACAAAAATAGAATCGATTTTTTCGCGAACTCTGCGCTACAACTAACGAAGCACAAGCGCATTTTGGGGACGAAAGCGCCGATTCAAGCAATTTTTGGACGATTCCGGGGCTTTTTAAGCTAAATTTGGCGATAATTACATTATTTTTCAAGCCTGCTCACCTCAGTAAAATCGGCCATTTTGATCGCAGTCGCGCCCTCTGGTGGTGACAGCTGCAGCGGGCGCGCCAAATTTGAAGTCGACGCCGGACACCATAGCAACAAAAGCCATAACAACCCTAATTTGATAAAACTATTTTTCTCTCCAAACCAAAAATGGATTTTGCATGTAAAAGGTTGGTAAAGTCCGTTATCGAGTGCCGAATTAATCCCTAATTTTAGAATGGAATTAACAGAGCGGTGCGATTTAAATGTTGAGTTTTTTGGTGAAGAAAATCGGAGGTTGGTGCGAAAATACTTCTCCTTCTGGAAGCGAAAGGTGAGGAGCAAGAAGGAAAAGACTGAAGTAGCGCTTCTCAAAATAGAACAGAAGGAAAAACTCGATAGTTTGGTGAAGTCGTTAAAAAACCACAAACGTGCGGCAAGCGAAAACGAGGAAAAACCGCCTGGCAAAACGAAAGAGTTAAACAATTACCAACACAGATTCGAAGCTCAAAAGGACGTTATCGTAAAACTGACAAACAAACTTGAAGAAAAGAATCGCGTGATTGAAGATTTAAAACTCGGTATTTTGCGCGAAGAGGCCCTGAGAAGTTTGGATAACAGCAAGGTTGAGATTAGGGAAATTTTCGAAAATTGTTCGACGAAAGTCCGGTGTAAAGTTGCTCCGCCCGTTGAGTACGTGGAAAAATTTATGATAACCACACAGAAAGCGCCGAAAATTCTGCAACAATTAGAGGAGAGAGCCGTGGAGAGGGCTAAAAACAGAGAATTGATTTTAGAGAGGAAGAGGGTGATTGAAGAAAGAAGGAGGAGGGTGGTTGAGGAAGCGTTAGAGAAGAAGCGAGTGCAGGATGAAGAAGAAAAAAAGAGGAATTTGGAATTAATGAAGGAGAGAAGAATGAAAGAGTTGGAAAAAGAGAAAGTTAGACAAGCGAACAAGTTAATATTTCTAGGAAAATTAGACAGAGCGATGGCGTTTCACAATAAAACGTTATTGAAGGGAGGCTTTGATAACTTATTGAGGAACTGCAGAAAAAATAAAAGTAACTGGGCCAAGAGTCAATTGCATTACAACAGAACTGTTCTAGGAAGAGTAGTGAACGCCTGGAAAAAGATTGTTGAGGAAAAGTATCAAGTTAAATATCAAATAGCAGATGCTCTCTTCGCCAAGAAGACTCTTAAAAATACCTTTCAAATTTGGAGACAGGTGATTGTTCAGGTTGTTAACAATATTCATTAAAAATAAGATAAATTTCAGACACATGTTGACAGTATCAGGGCAATGCAGGTGGCTGAAGACTTCTATGATCTTTTGTTGCAAAGTAACGTGTTCGTTCACTGGCACAGACACGTGTGTGTCCAAATAGTAGAAACTGACAAAAAGATGAAGGTTGCACAACAATATTACAAAAGGTAAGTTGCGTGGATCATAAATCAGTTGTTTACATCCTCACAGCTATCAGTTGATAATGGTTAAAAATTACTTTTCAGACGAATTTTATTCCATTACTTCTACCAGTGGCGTTCGCTTCCGGCTGTCTTACAGCTAGAAAAAGCGAAAGAGTTGAAGAAAAAAAAGTGGAGGGAGAAAGTTTGGGAAATTTTGCCAGACTACAAACCCTCAAATGAAGATGTTTAGTTAAAAATTTTAATAATTTTAAATAAAAACAATTTATTCTGTTCCAAAGACTTCTTCAAAATTGTAAGGTTCTTCTAAACTTCTCTCGTTAGAAAGAGAAAAATTCTCGAGACCACTGGACAATTGAAGCGCCACCTTTTCACGTCGGTTCCTCAACTTTCTCTCTTTCTTAAATTGCTTTTTCTTAATTTGGTTAAGTTTCTGATTCCCCTCCAGTTCCATTTCAGGATCAGCTTCCTTCTTGTCTTTTTTCGTTGTTTTAACTTTCTTAACGGCCTGAACCGTGACTTTGTTACTTAACTACGAGAAAATCGTTAGAAATTGACACAAAATTTCGTTAATTGCAAACCAAGTTGTCAGAACCGTCCTCTTCCATTTGTTCAACTGAATTAACGGGGCCAAGAGTTTCAAGGATGCAAGACTCCTTACTGGAACTCGCTTCTTTTTCGATTTTGTCAAGTGCTTCAGCTTCCATTTGCGAGAAACTATCCAAATCGAACTCTTTACCAATTTCTGCAACAATCGTCGCGCTAACGTGGACGTCACTTCTCTCTTCAGGAGGCACAGTGTAATACTTTATTTTACCCCTACGAAAATTTAGGTAATAAGTAATTAAAATTAAATAAAAAATTAAGAAACCTGTTCCAGTCTTCCAGTAATTCGCGGGCTGCCGCTGTGGCGTCCGGCACGCCCCCTTTTTTGAAACGTCCCATTCGCGCCGCTTTCAAACAGTAGAACTCATCAGGACTTTTGTAGTCGGTAACGTCATACATCTCCATCATTTGTTGTTTGGAAACCCTTTGCAGAATCGCGTTGGCCGGCGTAATTGGGTCTGCTAAACTAGAAACACGGATGGTATTCCTCAAAGAAGCGCTACTATCGGAACCGGAAGCGAAAACAATTCCCGGAGAGTCGAGCAGCTTGACCTTTGAATCTAATTGAACTTCTTGCATTGCTCTGAAATTTCCAAATTATTAAGGATTTTTTTTAACTTAAAAAAATTACCGTGTAACTCCCGGAGTGGCTCCAACGTTACAAGCTCTAGACCGTTTTAAACTGTTGATAATAGAGCTCTTTCCAACATTTGGAAGTCCAACAACCCCCACTCTAATTGCAGTTTTGATGCCCTTATTTCGGCAGTAATTTGCTAGAAGAGACATCAGCATTTCAGCTCCGACACAGGCGGAGCCCAAGGTAGTTTTGTCGGATTTCGTAAATTTCCTTTGTGCCAACTTTTTCGTCTGGTCTTGTGTGGAGGCTTTAAAAGCAATTGTTGGGGTGGTTTTCTTCAGGTATTTTAACCAATCATCAAGGACTTTTCGCGGCACCAAATCTACCTTGTTCAGCACTAAAACCAGCCGCTTACATCCCGGTAGAGCTCTAACAGTTTGCTCAACTTGGACACACCTGGTGCCCAAAGGATCACGCGCGTCAACTACCTCCAGAATCACGTCGGCTAGCTCGATGACTTTCTTAAACTCTTTGTAGTAAGCTTTAAGTGAGTTTTCCTGTTTAGTTTCGTTATTTTTTTCGCTTAAAAAGGGGGTGGAATTTTCAAAAAGTTTGCCGCGCATTTCCGCCTCGGCCACTATAGTTGCCAGATCCTTGCTCGCTGCGGCCTTTTTCGCTTGTTCTTTCTGCTGTTGCCACTCTAACTTGGCAGCTTCTCGCTGTTTCTGTTTCTCTTCCTCCTTCTGTTTCTTCATTGCTTCCACTTCCTTAAGGATGTCCTCTTTAAATGGGCAGATGTTCGGTATCTGTATTAGGGTCTGTTTAGACTTTTTGGGGTTCTTCTTGGCTTCTCTGCGCATTTTCTTGTTGTGGTCTCGAATCTTCTTCTCAATTTTGTAACGTTGCCTGGCTGGCTGTCTCTTGGACTGTTTTTCTGAAAATTTGGCAATAATTATAGCTCAGTGCATTAAAGTTACTTACTTGATCTGTTTTTAGCCATATCTTGTGGTAAATTGTAAGTATTTGCAGAACAATTACGGAAAAGGACCACGTGTTAAGATAGGTTAGGTTGCACTTAACCTCTAAAAAACGTCAAACCAAGGTGCCAACTGTTAAAACCAAAACCATAATAATGAAAAGAAATCTTCCGTGGAGAAGAGTCAACCGACATTGTTGCCAACCGTTAGAATTTTGAGAAAGAAAATTAAACAATTTCAAAAGATCAAAAATAATTTATTTGAAAAACTCCATTCAATTCACAGAAAAGTAAGATTGTAGAATTCCTTGATAAACTTTCTCGTCTTCAGGGAGAAAAATGCAAAAAATTATGCGGTCAATGTCTTCGGCGTGCGCTTCCAGATGCTTCCTGACTTCCTTGGCGGCGACATGCGCGGCTGCCTCTATTGGATATCCGTAAACGCCCGTGGAAATGCAAGGAAACGCAATGGTGCGCAATTTTTTTTCAAGCATAATTCCAAGACTGTTCCTGTAGCACTGTTGCAGCAGTCCTGGTTTCTCTCCCACAGGTCCAACAGTGTGAATTACATCTAAAAGTGTTCAATGCAGTTAACAATTTAAGTGTTTTGTAATACAAATATGTACATTTGGCAGGCAACTGGTAACCTCCTGTGATCTTAGCTTGGCCAGTTTCACAGCCATTCAATGTTTTGCATTCCTCCAAAAGTTTAGAACCGGCAGCTCTGTGAATTGCGCCATCAACACCTCCACCTCCCAACAGTTTCCTATTGGCAGCATTCACGATAGCGTCCACCTACAAAAATGAGCCATTAGATACCTACACCTGAAGAAAGTTTGGAAATCTTCACAACCTCTAAAGTGGTAATGTCGCCAGAAAATATTGAAATTTTCGACGCTAAAAGATCGTTTTTAGCCTTATCAATTTGCACGTTATCTTTTAAAGGTATTACAGGAGCCAAAGATTCTTTCTGGGAATATAGTTTCCAAGTGTAGATGTCCTCCCATTTAGTCGTTTTCTTGCCTGGTTTTCGCTTCGCTTCAAAGGGCAACGCGAGGTATTTAGCTTTTTCGGCTTGCCAGTCCCCCATTTTACGAGCTGAAATTTACAAAACGACCCAAAGACTCAACAGCTGATTTGAATTGACGGCAAAACATTGTGGTTAGGTTTGCCAAACTTGAAAGGAGGCGTAAGTTAGACAACCAATTATACATCAACTTCCAAAATAAAACGAAAATGTTGCTGAGGTCTGCCAGATAGAAAGTTAGATGCAAATTTCAAAAAGAAGAAAGGAATTACGCTCTAGCATTGCCTTAAATTCTGACAATTAATTCTTAGTTTAATAACAACGGCGCTGTGGTGGCGAATAGCGTAACGCGCTACAGATTACAGATTTCTGTAACCCCATTTGGATGCGCCATCTTTTCTCTAATAGCTGAAATAGTATTAAAAATAGCAAATACTTTTTACAATCTGTTAAAAAATAACAGATTATGAAACGTATTTATCTCTTAATTAAAAGTAACAATAACCAGTACTTAAAAAATAACAGTTACGTCCAACCAAAAAACTCTTTTGTTGCTGAACTAATTGAAATAAATGAAGATGCTTGGTCCAAGGGCTGTTACAAGAACTGTGTCTTGTAACTGCTAAATCAGAAAGTAGATTTCTCAAGGGACAAGCTCTTGTTAGCGGCTGTAAAAGGGATTCTGAGATGATTTTCCATAATATGTTTCATGTTATGATATGTTAATATAGAATGGCTCTCCTGGCGCCTCCGTCACTTCTGCACCTTTCGCTATGCGGTGAATGATTACCCCACTTCACATTATCGAGGCAGATATTGGATATTGGGGCCATCATTAAATTAATTAGTTGTGAATATCAAATTGCGCCATGATAACGAATTGCATCTAATAAATGTCTCTTAATATAAGTAATTAATTAATTTTCTAGCAATTTAGCAGATATCAACACTGGATCTTTTCTTTAGGCCAATTGTGATGGTACCAATCGTTTTAGCCAAAGTTTGCATAGGTGGTTTGGAAGAACAAAACAAGACCCGATACTATTGAACATTCCTTTAAAGTGATGACGTCAAACGCACGGAAGCGGTGGCCAGAGATAATATCCCGTGTAGACCCTGGGCCAGTGTGTGTACTTACTTAGTCCGTTTACATGATTAGCTTATTTAATTGCAATCTAAACATTTTCTGAATACCGGGAAGCTGCCTGCCGCCGTCATCAACTTCACCCTTATTTATTTTACACCTAAGCTACTTTCCAGAACTGCGATGAGTAGGGGAGCTTGCCTTATCATTAATGATAACCGCATTAGTTACCGGTGTATATTAGCCATCAATACACATCGCGAATCTATCGCAACCAGCTCCCGACTTTTCACGCTCGTATCGGTCGATTTGTTTATTTGCACAATTAATGTTGGCAGTGAACAGTCTCGTCCATTATCCTCATGGAAGCGCCGCCAAAACTGCGAAGACTCCCAACTCCACGACAACCTAACGCAATAATTACAACATGGTGCCGCTAAAAACTATAGATCTTGTCTGTTTCGAGTGTTTGCGATAAAGTTTCACCGATATAACGCCTTGAGGAGATTAACTGAGAGATGTGCTGAAGCCCAAGGTTTGAGGTAAATACCGTTTTTTTTTTCGACGTCGTCTGCCGAGTATCTTCATCGCTACAACATTTCCATGTGCTGTCAACACATAAATCGTCGAAATTTCTACATTCTTCCGCCTTTCCACAGTTTCGAAAATGTTTTTGAAATAACAAACACCGCGCTTCTCTTGTACCGGTGAGCGATGAAGAGACGCATCTACAGTGTTGCCTCGAAGACGTTCGGATTGGCCGTTGTTGTCGTGTTAGTGGTGCACCAGCTAGGAATGGTCCGCAACGAGGTAATTTCGATTCAATTGCCATCAATAAACACGTCTTTTAAGCTATATATAAATATTTGCGCGCAAACGTTATCTCATAAATAAATACTAACTGACATCGCACACGCTTTATCAGTTCAAGTCATTACTCCCACTTTTGATGTAAATCCGATTCTCTTCGAGGAGACGCAAATGCTGAAAGTGAGCCGCGCTATCGATTATCTAATTAGTCGCGAAATTGACGGGGAAGGTCGTTTCGCCAATAAAATTGATGATGGGACCGAAGGAATCTGGAGTCCTCTCGCGACCAATGAGTCAATAACAAGAAAACAAATAAAAAGTGATGGAGTATGTGCGTAGCGAGATAAAGAACTTTGCCACAAACAGACCATATTGGTTATGCAGCTAAATGATTATCTGATAAAGCAAATTATGTGGTTTTGATAATGTTGCCGGTTACTATTTATCGCTAATATTAATGTGATTTTAAAAATGCCGGACCTACCGTTGCGGATTATGGCACCAGATGGTCGAGCTATATCAGATTTTTCATTTGGCTCCAGCAACGTCATCGTGAGGTCTTCACTTTAATTATTGCGTTATTCGCTATTGCAGAGAATCCACTACCAAGGACCGATCACGGAGGGACCAGGTAAACACGACAACCCACCCCGCCCCGCTCCTTTTTAGGTTTTAGGTTTAATCGAGAAACTTTGCCCGAGAGATTAATTTATGAAGAATAATCAGGTTTGAAATCAAACGGGATTAGGGCAGAGAGATAAGCTGTTCGAGCGCAGGTTGCTAAGTTGTAAAAAGTTCAAAATTTGCTGACATAATCTTCGATAAATATAGCAGTGACAAGACAAAATACCTCTAAGCAAACAAAGCAAGATAATTAAATTCAATAAGCTTGGATACAAGTGTAAAGGAACATTCAAGCATTTAGGACTAGGACTAGACCAGAACTAGGCGTAACTAATTCCTATTATTGCGTAATGAGGAGTTACAGTTTCTTTAGCACTGAGCCCCATCCTAGTAGTCTGTGTAAAATTCCTAAAATGTTGAATATAATTTTATTTGCAATCATATTGGTAATATGTCCATTCCTAACCTTTTAAGAAGTGGGGAAGTTAATCATTCCTGACAATCCTTTCCTGACCTTACTTTCCCTCTCTAGGTTAGGAATAGGCTCATTCCTAACCTGCTGTGAGTACGAAAATCGCTCGATAGATGGCGCAGAGTGAAATTTTATAAATTAATTTTAATTTATTTGCCAAAAATGAATGATTGCGAATAAAATAGTATACAAACCTCGGTGGAAATTTCCTTCTGTCTCGAGCATTAGCTACGGGTCTCGGTAAGCTATCTTAGCTCTCGACAGAAATGAAACATTTTCCACCTCGGTGTGTAATCTACTATTCTTCTGTTTACACAACTTTTCCAGAGACAACTCTTCCTCTTCTATCAAACATCTCTGTGGTGTCTTATTACAACCAGAATAACGACACTAATCTTATCCGCCTCAATATTTCGTGGGTGCCCGTAGATTCCCTCTTCAACACAACCACCGTGACAGTTTCGAGCAAAGTGCCCTCCGGAAAATGCGTGCATTTGTCGGAAACCCTTAATTATCCAATCAAGGTAGCTCGGCGTTCTTGAGAAATCAAATAATGTCTAGAAAAAATTCCAGATCAAATCAATAATATTTCCCAGTCCGTCCATTTCGGCTCCGAATTGGGACCAAGAGATCCTGGCAGGTTGCGTTTACGAAATAGTTTTTCATTCCGAAGAAGTCACAGATCGTTCCAATCGCATCACCTACGCAGTGCCGGGTAACCTCAGTCAAATCGTAGAACTGCCAGTTATAACGCCGTTTGGTTTCCAGAATGCGTTGGGAAGATTTGCGATTGCGAAAAGTATAAACCGGAAGGGAAAGTGTTGAAAGTGGTGCCTGCGGGTAATGACGAGTTTTTCGTTCAATGGGATCCGGGATACGTGTCGTCGGAAAACAAACCGTACAACATATCAGATGTGGATTTCTCCCTGTAAGTTAACTTTTTTGCGACAATCCCGTCTAATCGTTGATGTAGTAGAGGGAAGAACTTGTCGGCGATTTATTCCACTGTGGAAACGTTGGATAAGAATCTGCCGGCCCACAGTTCCAAGATTAAGATCCACAAGATCCCCAAGGATGAAAACTACATCTTATACGTGATTTTCAGCAATAACTACACTTGCACCTCCGATGATTGGATCGAGTTCAGAAGTACGTACCGAAGACGGCGCTCGCAATATTTGTGACTAAAGTTTCTTTCATGCAGCGATTCCCGAAAGCAGCCACTACACCCTGATAGGATTCATATTGGTCACCATTATCCTGATAATCATTCTGAAACATCGCTTAATATCCAAATACATGACTAAACTATTCAACATTCTACCGTCGAGATACAACCGGATGGTAGTTCAGGAAACTAATCTTCCATTAGCCCAACTGGAGTGAGTAACTTCCCTAGTTTAACCCCTCCTCATTGGTCAGTTACAGACTCCAAATTCCGATGCAAACCAATTTCCAGTACATCCCAGCTGAATTTTCGGTAAGTCTCTCCCCGTTTCGAGCAAATTATGTGAAATTTTCTCCAGACCGGCGACGTTGACGAGTACGAGTTTCCTCGCAACAAATTGGTAATCAAAGAAGCCATCGGCAGTGGAGCTTTTGGTCAAGTGTTTTCGGCAAAAGCCTTCGAAATCGGGGAATCTGGAACCTACACTATGGTCGCTGTCAAAACTTCAGGAGGTAAGTGGTGACCTCCTTTACAAAATTCTCTAAACAGTACTTGTAGATAACGCGTCCAGGGAAGCCACCGAAGATTTCATGGCGGAAATCGAGATTTTCAAGAGGATCGGGGATCATCCCAACATAGTCAAGTTGCTTGGGTGTTGCACTTTGGAACAACCCTACATCATGATCATGGAATTTGTCCCTTGTGGAGATCTAAAAAAGTATCTGTTGGAATTGCGGGACCAGTGGCTGAAGAAAAGAACTCCGAGAATCTTCTTGTTCCCAGAGTAAGTCTTGTTACTTTTTAGTGGTAACCAGTTCCAATTAGACCTCGTTGCAGCAACACTGATGGCGCTTACATAGTACCGGACTCCCCGACGACTCCAGTTTCGATAACGTCCAGCCGACTCCCTTCAACCCCTGAAAGTAAGTGTATCACCTCCGCGTCTGCTAATGTTGAAAAATGTGGCACCACTGTGGTGACCTTCACCTTCCTTCAACCCCTTAAAGTATCTCATTTCTGCGTCTACTAATGTTGAAAGACGTGGCACCACTGTGGCGACCTCCAACATCTTCAACGTAATATTTTCAAATACTTCCAGCGGCTTGCACAAATCTGGACTGCGAGGTTCAAACCCCCCTCTTGGCCAACTACAACCAGGCCTTGGAGAAGGTCCTCGACCACAACGAGCTGCAAAACTTCGCCCTCCAAATCGCCAGAGGCATGGCCCACTTGGAGAAGATCCCGATAACCCACCGTGATCTGGCGGCCCGCAACATCTTAATCAACGAATTTAAAATTTTGAAAATTTCCGATTTCGGCCTCTCTCGCAAAGGTCCTTACGTCAACCACAAACTCAAAAAGCTGCCGCTCAGATGGATGGCTCTTGAAGCCATCATCGATCAGAACTCCAACAGCAAAAGTGACGTGTGGTCGTTCGGTGTCGTGCTGTGGGAGATTGCGACTTTGGGAGCTTTTCCTTACGAAAATATTCTCGATTCGTTTCTCATTCAACATCTGCAGCTAGGAAATCGACTCGAAAGACCCGAAATTTGCACCGACGAACTGTACTTGTTGATGTTGAGGTGTTGGGAGAAAAATCCGGACGACCGACCCTCCTTCGAGGAGTTGGTAGAACTGTTGGATGTGAAAAAACAAAAAGTGTATGTGGACTTTAGCCAGTTGAATCCGACGTATGTTTTCCCACCCAGTGAAGTAGAGACAGCCAGCGACCTTCTCGGAGAGGTCAGAATTGTGGCGACGCAGTGATATTTTGTACAAATTAAAAAATAGTTAGAGGCCGAATCGACTTTAATTATTGATTTATAACAATCACGCAACAATTACGACGTTGATCTAAAATATTGATCAGTTACAGCAAACAGGCGGGCAGGTGTAAAAAGTTGTTTACGACGACCATAAAAAGTCGGCAGATAACCAATCAATAAAATTAAAGTAAATTTGGCGTTGCATTTAGATGCTTGAGTACGGCGGGAAACAGTTGAATTTGGGAGTGGTGTGGTTTGAATGAGACGCGGGGAGTCTATTAATTTACTGTTTACTGCACAAAATATATTCATCGAACATGTTCTCATTGCTTACAACACTCGATTTACAGGTCATGTTGCAGGTCAACTGTGTGATTAAGGCATCCACGCTTGAAACAGCCATGACAGGAAACAAAAAGGCGTCTGTACATTAAATAGAGTGAATATAAAACAACATAGTCATGACTGTTTCGAGCCAACTACCGTTTCGGGGTTGCCACAACCGCAACTGACAAAATCGGCAAATTGTCAGTAGGGTTGCAGTTTAACGTATAATACTGCCACTCAGTATGCTCAGTATAAAAGTAACACATATTTTATTAATAGTAATAGTCATCTCGATATACAGCACTAGGTAATTAATCGATAATATATAAAAAAAGTAAATTAGTAAAATTTGTACATATTGCACTTTCCAATAAGTCTAAATATTTATAGTTCACTCGTAGTAGGAATGGACTCTTTTGCGCTGCAGCAAAAGACAACAAAATAAGATGCAAACTTAATATCGGCATTAAACTTGACTAAAACCAGTTTTATTTACATTATATCATACATACTTAAAGGTCTCTAAGGAAGTCGCTACTACAAACCGAGAGATTTATTCTGGGCCTTGATCTGCTAGCTAGAATCACACCGGTCCGTTCGTAAAATTTTCTCGTCATCGCTACAGTTTGTCATGTTAACATTGATATATAAAAAACGAAACCAAGAAAATTTCAACATGTACACAGTAAAAATCCATGCAGTCGGCGGGTGGGGGATATGGGGGCAACAATTACGGAGTGAATGGCAGTCCAAATAATTTGGCAGTGACTTATCATTTATTATTATTATTACAAAAGTTTGTGCCTTGTTGTATTGATCAGATCTGACTGACTGCATGGACGCAGACATCAAGTGAGACACTAGTTAAAGCGCCGACCGACGCCCGGTTCCGTGACAGTGACGCCACCGATTGCCGGTCGACGTGGTGATTATGGGGGGTGATGATGGGCATGAGTGAGAGAGACAGAGCCACTGTTGGCAGTGAATAAACGAAAGGAGCCAACCGCTATTACAACAATAATTTCCTGAAAGTTTGTACCATGATTTTTTGTACGCTTGTCTTTGTTTTTTTTTTTTTTAACTATATCTCTTATAATATAAAATTTCTGTAGATAAAGAAGGCCTTCACACAGATCATCACAATTTTGATATTCGGTTAAAATTAAGGGGTCCCGGGGCTCAACGGCGCCAACTCCGCTTTCGGGAGATCGGGTCACTGGAATAATAGGCGAGTTTCGGGGTAGATGGCGCTGTTGGACCGGGGACCGGGTAACTTTAAGCGCGGCGCCGATTACCGTTGGTGGAATGATTCTGGTTGACTCCTGAACCACGAACCAAATGGTAATAATGTGTAGTAATAAGGCATAGATGGCGCGCGGGCGATAAAATAAAGTCTATGTGTGTGTATCCCAACAAAAATACTCGTGTCTCTTTTTTATGAAAATATGCTCTATCTACACTGATGAAAAATATGTAGTCGTTATGTATATCGATAACGTATCTAGCAGCAGAGTACGAATGCGGAAACTATATAGTACAGTATAAAAATGAGTAGGCTACAACTACACATCGAAGAGTTGAAACATCAATAGTTTGTAATAAAGGCAGGACAGTCTGTTGTATGTAGTGTGGTTATACGTATGTATGACAGATGCCCGAATAAAATGGCACGAGTCCTCGCTAACACTGTCAAATCCGAATCACTTCACGTTCACTGTTCTTGTAATAATAATCGGACGGCTGCTTGTTTTATACTGAATTCGTTTAACTGAAGTAATTCTGCCTCCTTCGCCGTGTTTTTGGTGCTGAGTCGTCGAAATCTTAAATAAACTAAATTGCACTTTTTTCAATCAATTTCAGATCATGGAAACCTCGTTTCTGCCAGTGATTTTGCCGTAATTTGCACCTGCCCTCAGTCGTTATGATCCGTATTCAAGTGAAGGCACCTCTGTTAAGTCAGTCCGGTCCAGTCTTACCAATTAAGTAAGCAAATTGCCAAGATAAAGTGTTTTACAAAAGTCGCGGAGTTTATACAGGCATTTATAAAATTCTACTTAATAGTTTGATTTCATCGAGTAATAATCACTACGTAATTATCTAAATAAATCTATGCTCAGTTAATAACATTTTCTCTAGATGCCGTCCAACATTCGCTTAATAAAAAAAATTACATTATGTCACAGCCAACTTTCGGTGGTGAGCCGATCTACTGCCATCGCCGTTAAGTCTTCGTTCTTCCGAACAGCAGCTTAAATCCGCTGCACCGCCAACGGTACTAACGCCGTACCTCTACTATCCCTTCAAATCCACGTCCCAGATTTCCGCTAGGAACGGCGGCAGCTTTTTGTTTTTCAATTTCAACGAGAAACACATCTCAGAGTTCTGGTTGCCCAACGTCCGCAACTCAGTCAACACCGACAGCAACTTGGCGAATATCGTGCCGGGTCGCGGCTTCCGTCTGTTGTCCACGTACGCCCTCAACGCCTCCAAGTAGATTTCCTGGATCTTCTCCACCTTCCAGCCCTCGATCAACGCCGGCCGCTCTGCAACACCAAACACCGTCAAAACAACCACCAAACAACAAGACAGCGACAACTACTAAACTTTATATTACCTACAAGTTACACTACGGTGCACTTTTTGAGAACGACAGTCAAAAAGTGTCGCATCGCTGCCTTTTATTATCGTTGTGCAAAAATTTTGAATAGTTTAGGAAAAATCCCTATGAAGTAAGTGGGATAATTTCAATTAAAATAATAGGGACAAGTTTTAGGTGTTTAGGCGCAGCGTCTGCATTTTTTAAATTATAAAAATAGTATTTGTTCTAGGCGCTCCAGGTTCTCTTTTCTTCGAATTCCTCACTAATTAAGGTTAAAGTTAAGTCCATGGAATCAAAGTAAGCGGCTTATCGACTTTTAATAAGGTGCTGCGACCAATATTTAAAATCATATTAAGAAACAGTTATTGCATTATCAGCGCCGTCAGAGGATGACTCAATTATTACACCATTCTATTTTATTTTTTATTTCAAAGGTAAACAAAAAGCAACTTGTGAACTAGAAAACGGAGGCGTTACAGGTTCAAAGTCCAAGATTTTTTAGAAATTATTATTACAATAAAAAAATGTGAACCTTTGGTACATTTCCATTTCATACCTACGTTCCACTTTTGGAACAGCGTTTGTCAACTTTTATTTTTGTAAGGTGAGTAATAAGCGGAAAAAAGCATCGCCTCATCCCAAAACAATCGAGGAAGACGGCACTGATTTTTTAAAGTAAACAAAATTAGTCAAAACGTTCAAAATCCTTTTAGTATTTGGCTACGGGGTAATTGGGTGCACCCCCAAATCGACCACAACTGGATGCAGTACTTAGACGTATCAAAAGTGACGAGTTAAGGTGTGAATAATAATAATTAGGCTTCTTTACCTGAGAAAATTACTATCGCCGTGAGCAACGCGTATTCGGCATTGTCCACCTTCATAGAGTACATGGTTCTGCAAAAATGCAGGAGATCTTCAATGGTTTCCCCCATTCCGGCTAGATTGTAGCTGTCCCTGGAATAGGGTTGGTTATTGACGAAAAGGATGGAATCTGTTTGAACGTCATAGCGTCGAGCCATCCTGAACATCATGACTTCACTTGAACACGCCTGCAAAACAGACCGGCATTAGTGCGATCGATGGCCGCAACCGGCACCAATTGTACCTTCAAGAGAGCTATTTGATCCTCTCTCAAAAGTTTATCGAAACCGGGCAACCTCTTGGCGAACTCCACTATCAGTTGCACGGTCAAGATCGTGATTTCCGTGATATGCCTAAACCGAACGTCGCACTGATCTTCGCCTTCTATCGGTTGGTTCTGCAACAAAAATTGTTTAAATTTCGATCGAAAGAGAGGTCGAGGATATTACGATTATTCGTTTGACGTCTTCTTCGGAGGGATGTTCGTATTCGTTTTGGAAGTAGACCAGTCGATGTATGAGTTCCTCTTGTTCCGGGGAGATCCCTTTGACGCCATTGGTTAGGGTCTTCTCCGAATCCGAGAGCTGTTGGAAAAAATCACAGGACTAACCGAAAATGGTGATATCTTATCTAATTGCACCCACCTCCGGTTCGATCTTGATCACTTCCGGCGATCCGTTCGTGGTACTGTTGGGTTTATCCTTTTCTTTCTGCGCCTTCTTCTCTTTCCGCTTGACGGCACACTGGACTTCCGGCACCACACATTCCGGCCTCATCCCGACGCTGAGGCACTTTTTTAACCGACACTCCTGACATTTCCGACGCATATACATGTCTATTTCACAATTGTTGCCGTATTTGCATTGGTACACCGCATTTTTCGTTATGCTGCGCCTGAAGAAACCTGTAAAAATTGCAAAAAAAAAAAGTTAACGTCGTCGGTCGTTGCGGTCGGTGTTGCGTTACCTTTACACCCTTCACACGTGAGGGCGTTATAATGGTAACCCGACGCCCTATCGCCGCACACCAGACACAATTCCTCTTGTTGCCTCGGCGTCGGCCCCTTCTTCTTCTTCGCATCACAGCTATCCGCACTGTATCCATTCAAGCTACTGGGTGATAAGTCTTCGCGACCTTGAAAACAAAAATCATCTTTTTTAGTGATAACGCAATTGAGATTCGGAAGGTGATTTCGTGAAAACAACGACACGTGATTCCAATGGGAATATCGTGGTGAATCATCCGATAGGTCGCAACTTCGGAATAGAAATCTCGGTCCAAGGACAACGACGACGACGATTCCAATACAATCGCCATCTGTCGATCGATCGGGTCGAATCAACGACCGAAACTCGTGAACGCGCCTTTAGTTTCGCAACGAGTCAAGGTCGCTCACTGCCCCCGGTCATTCGACATTTATCGTGTGCCCCCTCCGGACTGTGTGCAGTTGAGGCCAACAGCACATTGATCTACATACACAGTGATGGTAATGTGTCGCCCGCACGCCCACCTCGCAAGAACAACGGGCGAAATTTTGGCGCCCAACGCGGGGCTTCCGACGATTTCGCAACGGAAAAGTCGTAAACATGTGGGCGAGTTCCTCAATTACACCGATTAAATTCAAGGTGAAATCGATTCGACGTTAAGTCATCGAGCGCGAAATTGCACCACCGATGATGGTCTCGTTAAATAATCACCAGTGTCCCGAGAGGAGAGAAGGTACTTTTTCTAATGATGGGGCGGCCAGATCACCAATTAGGCAAAACCCGAAAGACCTGAACCGTTAAAGTGACAAAGAGTGTAATGATAGGAGAGCGATACGGACGGACAACGTTGTTTATGTCGACGACATGTAAATTCGCGGGCCAAGGAACGTCCTTCTCTTTTTCCGCGAAATCCAAACGAGTGTGGACGGAATGCTAAACGCCGACATTGTTACTGGTGAAATCGACAAACTCGTGGAAGAGATTGCTGCAACTTTAGGGCATTGGGGAGATACCTTTGACATTTTCGATCGATTTTTATCGGCCACGATAAACCGGTCTTGGAACTAAATGGAACATCGTTTTTCTCTCCAAGTCGTAGGATTGATGGTAAAATTGAATCAAAGACGGATTTTTGCCCGATTCCCGTCGTCCTTGGAAACGCCGTCTCGTTTATCACCAAAAAACTTCTGAAAACCGAAGACTAGTCCTAATTATTGAGAGTTGGGCGAGTCGCCGCTTCGGATCAGCCATCCAAATTGAAAGTGGCGAGGAGGTGAAAGCTTTCAATTTGCAATATTTATAAAATTTCGGGTTAGGACTGTCGAGGATCAAGTGCACAACTCTCATTTTCTTCGTGTTGAGGCTCAGAATCAATGACCGTGACACGGCTCCAGTCATTAGCCAGATGACGGCATTACGTCACTTTTTTGCCAAAGAGGTAAGTATACGGGTGGAAAAAAAAAGGTAAGGAAAATTACGCGCAATTGACTGCCGGTGCTGCCATCATTATTGTGATTTATATCTAAACTTTAATTACGCCGATGGCCTTCAACCTGAACTTAAACACGTTCATTGTTCACATCCGCTGTTGCAGCTAAGCTACACATCACGACGACTCGATTTTGTGGAGGATTCGAGATTCGACTCGATCGGAAAAGCGGACTTTACGATTCGAATCCGCTGCACGCGTACTTCGCCTTCTCACGATTGTGCCGTCGACCGTGATGGCCACTAAACACGCTTTTGTCAATGCTACAAATAAAACGAAAAGTTCATGCATGGTAATGAAAATGGTACTTGTGTATTGTTGTATTCCTCGCCAGTTGGAAATTATTACGACATGCCACGCATTGTCCGCACACCATCATCACGGGCGACCAGCACGGATTTTGATGGTACAAAAAAAAGAGCTGAATAACGTTCAAGGTGAATTATTTCTTTAAATACCCGCTACCGTGGAGCGAGGGGGACTATCAAACCAATTACGTGAAGAGTGAGGAGCCATGGTAACGTTTCGGCTCGATTCCAGAGCAATTATCAACTTTTCCAAGGAAGAACCGTCGACGGTTCGGTGAGCCACGCGCTCCGACAATTTCACGACATCCTGCACAAAGCGAAGAACACGGGATTATCCCCCGCCAACCCCCAATTCCCGACTCACCCTTCACTTCCCTTCCGGAACAAAACGACGAAAGTGCCTCCGCATAGCACTGCAACTGCAGAAAGACGATACTTTTTTTTATTTACCCACCTATAGATGTGTTGGCAGAAATGGATTATTCTGCTAGATTAAGAAGGATTATAGGTACCTACTGAGCCACTTGCTTGTCAAAACCAAAACTGGGTCGACGCATCCAGAGTTATGTCTGGAAGACATCTCTTGGTCTAAAATTGGATTATACGCCAGAAATTGACAAAACGGGATGGAAGTGTTGACAAGCCCAAGATGAAAACGAATCACAGGAATAGCGACAATAACCAGAATTGGTCCCGCTGAGTGTTGAAGACGAGCCTCGCATATGAAACGTCAACATCGTGTCGTTGGCCATTGCCCGAATTTCAGAAGGATATCGTAGAGGCGAGTGACGAAAACCGTGCAAACAGCAAGGACGGCAGGTCAACAACACGACGAGAATGGGCAAAAAGGAAAAATAAAAGCAACCATAGTTCCAAGCGAAATATCTTATCCACATTCACGAGGAGACATTCAAACCAGAAAACTAGAAGGCCACGAAGTGCATAAGGTAAATGCGGACTTTCAGGCCTAAAGTTCAGTTTAATAGTAGCAAAGTAGTACCTACAATCGATTTAGAACTTTTAGTTTTATTGTCTTTACGTCACTGGCGCTTCTAGGATTTGGCCGGGCCCCCTCATAAATAATTGGACAGACCCATTCCTACCTCCGTCTGCATTGTGGGTTTTACCGGTGCAGTTTGTAAAGTGGGAACGTGAACTTGGGCATCCGTCTGACGTATGAGCAAGTCTGGAAGGAAAACCGAGAGTGTGGACGACCCTTTAGAGAAACTGAAAGCGTCCCGAATTTTGACGAAGACCTCCTGGAATCGGAAAACTGAAGAGTTGGAAGGGTTGTTTGGACCGAATTGAATGATGAGACTGTTTTGGGTCTCGTCGAAAAAACTAATAAAACTTGACGTAAAGGTGGATTCCCACGCTCCTGAACATTTCGTAACAGCCAAAATAGTCAAGGTTACGAAACGAGTTCATTGTAAGAGTTGTCTTTATTGTTTACCATCGGTAAAAAACGAGAGCCGCGCTTTCCAGGCGGGTCAACAACCAAAATTTTCGAGATGACTCGACCGACTCGAATACCGCCCATAAACGCTAATAAGGGCGCCGACATCGCATCTCAGATGGACCAGTCACCCGGTGACTGGGTGCTGCGAATCGCGAATTCGTTCTAATAGGCCTACACCTGCCCCCTACCCGTGCAAAAGGTCGAACAATGTCATGGTCAGGGCCAACCAGATCAACATCTGCAATATGCAACTGCACCGCAATTAACCACAGAACTAACCAAAGCGACATAGACGGACGTCGGCTGTCGTTCGTTGTTTGTTGCATAACTCTTCTAAACCTGGGGGACGCGGAAGCAGGAAAGCATTTACGGTCATCTGATTCCCTTTCTAGTTGCATAACAACAGCCTTGACGAGCAGGAAAAAAAATAGACAGATGGTCGACAAAGACCAGCAACAATGTTGGGAAGAGGCAACAACAAATAGGCTATGACTTTGTCGCTTCGCCACCTGTCACGCCGCAAATTCCGGCAGATGGTCCCGAATTCGACGCAATACTTGCGAAATCTAGCGAAACCCATCGAAACAATTGGGTCGAGTTGCGGCTCAAATGAATCATCGGACCCAGCGCGGATTCTCACAATTGCGCACCATCGACAAGTTTTCTAGTAGTACATACCTAAGCCGACTCTTTTATTCAACAGCAACAACACCCACCTTTGTGGCATAATAATTTAGCGACGAGAGCGTGACAACTCCCTAGTTGCGAGATAAACAGAAGATCATCACTTTTCTTTAATAAGAAAGTCATTTGCGGCGACGTTGTGCAATGGCGGCGATCTTGACTGGAAAGTAGTGACACGGATACGTGTCTTTAACTGGGACATTGGCTGTTTAAGTTTGGAAAACGTTTTGTTTTATTTCATGTGGAACTTGAAGGTTGTGAAATGGTTCGCAAAGACCACAAAGTCTATGTGCCGATCCAACAGGACTCAAAACATCTAGATCGACTGACTAATGGGAATAGGTTCCCGAAGACTACGTGACGATCCACCAGGACTCGAGACTTCCAGAAATTTGTCTAGATCGACTAATGGAAATACCAGACGCGAGATTACGCCGAGTTAACTGGAGTAGGATTGAGTCGTAAAGTTGATGTAGCCTCAATGCCGTTCATTATCTCATAGATTAGGGAGTCCATTTGTTATCGGGTTTCACGTGGTAATGTTTGGTTATTGATGAGTGATGCCGCTTGAAAACACAAGGAAATCGGCGGGCCGGGTGAGAAAATTCCAGCGCCGAGTGAAATTGCAAGTCGCAGTTTGGCGGCCCCGCGTTGGGCGCCACCGGATCGACTACGAACCTGACATGGAGCTGGTGTCCGATTTGGCGAGATGGTGGTGGTTGGTGGCGATGATGGTGTGGCCGGCAATGCCGTACCCGTTGGGTATTATCGTGAGTCCTCTGGCGTGGTTCTGACCGTTCAGGTCCAAGTCCCAAAACTCCAGATCCACCTCACCGATGTCGGTGGAGGCTAGCGAGTTCGCCGGACTCATGACGAGCGCCGTGGACGAAGACGTAACTTCCGAACTGCTTTCTTCTGGCGTAACCCTAACGGCCTGCAGCCCCGACCATCTGCGCTTCATCTCTCATACACCCTTCACACCACCACCAACAGCAACAACAACATTAATCCCATTTAAAAACGTGTCGCACCACGACGATACTGTCTCGACCCGCCGTTGAAGTCACCACACTCGCTCCGATACCCGGCAAGCACGTGTCATTAATTTATGTAAGTGGGTCCTGGAAATAACGAAAGTAGGCACTTTTGTTCGAGCGAGTCGGCTCACTCTCGGTACTCGATAACTGGTGGCACTAATGTTGCTCTTCGACGACGACGGGCGGAGGGGCCGGCTGCGTGACGTCACAACAGGTTGTTACCTTGCTTGCGCCCCACCACATTCCACCAGCTTACCTGGCGCTCTCTGGCTGCTGCTCCACTGTCACGGCCATCTACGTTCACTCGGTTTTGATCTATGTGGCACGATTATGTTTGGATTCTTTGTAATTTTACGCCTAATCGTGAAAGTTTCTTCGCAGTTGCACAACATCCTCGAGGCGAACCCCTCGAGCGTTGCGCAACCCGAACCCCCGACCCAACAATTAATGAAGGAACAAACAGGGGTCCGACGGCGACCCCTGCGGTACTCCCTCCGCGGCGTTCGTTCTTTGAGGCCATTTCGGAGCTGAAACGTAAACAGATAGTACTCTATGCACCGGCTGTGATAACCTTCAGCTTCGTCGTCGGTAATATGAACCAGGACATCAAGTGGCACTATTCAGCTTCTGCTCGAATAACGCCATATGTATTTAGTAAAAAGGGTGGAGGTTTCATCGTCGCGACAGGCCGTGAAATCTTCTTGACTTGGTCTACTACAACAGTAGAACTTGTTTGGCTTCGTGAAGACTCGGTTTATTATTGTCGTTAACAACCATACACCGGCCATATTCATCAGCGTTTCCGGCAGCGGTGGAGCGTATCAAAGTTAAATATTATCTCTCGCTTGTAACCTTGCTACGGCGAGGTTCTTAGGCCAGTTTTCGGCGACTTCCGGCTCGCGCTAATCCACGGGCCGCGCTTTTTCAACATTTCATTATTTTCATGGCTTGTTGCTCGCTTTGTTCTTCACGCGACGTTGCCAGCTCCAATCACAGAAACTGCTGTTGTTACCCTTTAAAAATCTCCAGTTAGATCAAGTCAACAGGATTGGTGGTTGATGGTCAAATATTGACGTGGTCAGATTAAAGAAGGGTTGCCGTGTTAGGGGGTGAGTTGCCGGTCGATGTGGGACAATAACCCACTTTTACGGCTCAACCTTGGCCTACAACGCTCGGACCGTTGCAGGTGTAGGGTAACAACCCCGAAATGTGAACAACCCGATGGGTGTAAGTGTAAAGGCCGGCTCACGCTGATGGATGGCCGCCGCTTCAGTTGTTTCGCTTTCACCGCGTATGTTGCGGCCGGCGACTTTTTGTTTTTGTTGTTGGCTCTTTGCCGAATTTAAATCGGGAATTAATTAAAAATTCCAGGTGTGAACGCTCTGTTAATAATTCGCATTTTAATTGGATGAAAAGTGGGAATATACTTTATTTCAAGGTCTGTGGAGCATTCGTTAACCTTTAAAGGTTAGCGAAACCGACTCGGTAACACCGTTTTCGCCGGTGTGGCAAACGCCTTTTCTGGCGGAAGGGTGTATGAACTTCGATTGGAATTGATAATTGCAGCAGAATCGCATTAACAGTTATAAACAAAACACAATTGTTCGGCCAAGTCATTAAAATTCCCGTCCACAGACATCCGGAATAAATATAACGTCGATTTTACCAGTTGTCGCTTGTTTACCGCGCGTCTCGAAGCGACAGTCGAAACTCCACGAAACCATAAGTAGGTTCCATATTTCTTCCGACGAATTACGCATTCTGTTTGTTTATTAGCACCAATTCGGCCCCAATTTGCCCGGATAACTGTAGATTTTTTCACAATTAGCGGGACGACCGACCATAACTGTAAAGGACTCTCTACCTGACGACCCTAACGGTACGACCGTCCACCCCACAATCCACGGGGGGTTCTCGCCAAAACCATTCTTCCTTCTTCGGCCAGCTAAACTTTTATTTTCGATCCGCGGACGCGCGACGATTAGGTCCCGCTCTGATGGAGCAAGGCGCCGGTTCTATGGCGGACGTGACGTCACACTCAACTTACTGTCTCTCCGAAGAACACGGAGGTAAATAGCACAAGTCGTCGCCACCATTTTTCGGGCTTCCGCCATTACCGGGCGCAATCACGACGACGCAACTGTTGGCCAGATCGAATTTCAAGGACGATCACGCAACACCAGCCACTTCCGGATCCCGACCAAAAATACCAAAGGGGAGCCTAAAGCCGCCGCTCCAGCCACCAAAACCATCCAAATCAAGATCAGGTTCGCATCCATCGAGCTATCAATTGTGAGGGTACTTCGAAATCATCTTGTAACCTTCAAATTTTCAGAAAAAGTCTTTGAAAAATAATCAAGTTGCCATAATCTCTCTTTGCAGCCATCAAACTATCTATGTGGAAGACGGGAGCTTCTTCATCTTTCAGATGGAGATGCTTGGGAAGCATCCCTATCATTTCCAATCTGTATCTGGAAGCTGCAAGCAATCGATATGGTATTATCTTGGCCCTAACTGAATCTTCAACTCATCACGAATCTCGGTTATCGTTGGGTCGTCCAATCTGAAGACCCCCTGACTCGCTTCCGTTCCCATGGCTTCCTAGCGTTTCCCATAGGCACTTGACCGTCTAATTTGAATTTCTCGTACGGACGTGAAATGAGAATTATGCGTGTACACACACGCATTACGTAATTACCCGACCGTATATCCCAGTGTGCCGTTGAATATTCATGGTGGTGAGCAGTCGGCCACCCTTCCGACAGCGGCGGTGACTTCCTGATCTTGACCCGTCTCGAAAGTGCACACGCAATTGCATTAAATTCGCTTCGAGTGAGCGTCATTACCGAAGGCATCGGGTGTGCAATAATCGGCACTGACCTGTCCCAATTTCCTGTCGAAATTCCTCGAGGATGGGGTGAGCATGGAGAATGTCGGTGCGGTAGGTCAGGACAATGCAGGTCACCCTTCCCGTCGTCGCCCTACATGAGCATCGCGGCCAAAACCGAGCTATATGAAGATCGATGGGCAATAACCTCTCCAGTTATAGATAGAAACAAGACCAGGACAGCGGGAATGTAAGCGAAGAGTAGAAGTGGTCAGAGATGGTTCTAATTTACTAAACCAGTTCTCTGACCATGTCAAGTGACGCTTCGCCGACTTCACTATCACGCGACGTTGCCGCCACCGTATCAAACAAACTCTCCCCTCACAGTGACGGTTGCGGGGTGATAACGGGGATCGGCCAGATTTCCGCCCAACAACCACCTGGCGGTGGAAAAATCGCGATGTCGTAGAAGAGGCGCTTTTGGAGCGACTGTACTTTTCGTAATTACGCACCGGCAACGTCGCGGCTACGTTACAGTTGCCTGAACAGATTCTAATGCAAAAATAATGTAATGCAATGGGAAATGTAAACTAGATTACTTCTTGGAATCGCTGTTGATGATCAAGGTGGAACTGGCGGGACTTGGTTGGGCTAAAGTTTCTTTTGGTGGCAAAGAGTTGGGAAAAAAGCGATAATTTTTGTAAAGATCGCAGTTATTCTGGGCGTTTCGAGATGTTGATGGATCGAATTAGTGTCTTCTGCGATGAAAATTGGATAGCTCTAAGTGGCCGGTCGGCTCAAGGTAGCGACTTTCACCTGTTCAACGGTTTGTGGTTTCGTCGGGAGAATGTCAATGCCGGGAACGTATGGACAAAGACTACAAAGGCCGGCGTCGCGTTGAAAAAGTGAAAAATTACGAAAAACGGCGGCGAAGAGGAATGCGCCGACATCTGTCGGCCGGTAGCTCAACCGTTGGCCGAGTTCCAGCGAAGCTCCCCAGATGTCGGCGGTGTTGTCGCGTCGCGACCGCTTCGATCAATTGTTGTTTGCTCGCGAAAGGGTCAACGTTGAGGTGGCGCCACGTAGTCTGGTCGGCCGGTGTTGCGTATTTGTTAAACAAACAAACAAACATCTGAAAATACCGCGGCTTTTCTTTAAATAGCGGCGCGCCAATTAAATCACCGGAAAATTACATAGCAAACTGCGTCTTATTTTTATTATTAGCAAACTGGATGGCCTGGCGGTTGATAAACTTCAAGTTCAAGGTTGCGTTTGTGATTATGTTTCGAACAGTCTGGGTTTTGGCACAGTGTCACAACCTTGATGGTTCGAAATAGTGCACGGAATAAAAAGCCACCTAGTCGCCTACTACCGACAATTTCCATTACGAAACGAGATTAATCGATTGTGTCTAGTTATCTGGGCAAACGAAAACAAGTCGACGAAAAATATTATCGAGTCGCCCCCGACCCCTTCCATGTTCGTGGAAACGATTGCACAACCAAACAACAAACGCGACACGAAACCGAACAACACACAGGTGCAGTCGGTTAATTAAGGGGACTGTCCATCAGCTGATCGGCTGGCCCTCGGCGGCCCTCCGCAGCCCACTTTTCGCTGTTCCAATAAAAAAAAACAACAAACGAACTTATCCCAGACGTGCTAATATTTAGTTATTATTCTGTACGCACTGTTAATGGGACACCGCCGCCATCTCCGGCGATGCTGCTGCAGTTGTCTGGATTTGCGCGATTAACCGGAATTGCGTAACGACGACATTTGTTTGCGAGCCTTCACCGACTTATCTAACCGAACATTTGCAATATCGCACGCGTAAAGTCCGCACATCCGTCCAGAAACGCGAATGCAATGCACAAGAGAAACGTGGCTTGCATCAATTTTAGTAAAGTCGCCATAACTCTCCTCCTCAATGCGATAAGAATCGCAAATTTGACTCCCGAACAACGAGAACGGAAACCGGAACCGGCTCAATGGCCCGGAAACGGTCATTAATTCGCCGCCTCCCCCTCGATCTTCTTGAAAGTCGCGCGACCAGAAACGTCCTTGGGCCCCGCGGCCTCACATGACCCAATTTCCATCTCGGAACGGAACCCACGCGGACGCCGCCAAATATTGACTCGGCAAGTTCTGAATGGGGACGGCGACGCCGCCCGGACTCCCCCCCACCCAAATTAACACTATGCTTGACCAAGAAGAAAAGTTGAACGGCCAGAGACCCGGAGCATTTGCATACGGCTGAAAAGGTGTCTCACTATGAATGGCGACTTGCATAATTGACGTCCGATCCCTGGAGCTTCACGTGCCCCCCGCTCCACGGTGTTCCTCTACAGAGCATCTATAGCGTCTACAGAGACACATAACTTTAAGATTGGAACACGTGAAATTTCCTATGCTTCTAGAATCTAGATCTAGAAGAACATGATCGGTCTATACGAGGATATTTGAAGAGTTCTCCCCGAGGAGATTCTGTCGGTGTCAGGCGAGCGCTAATTGGATTGTCGTTGTCGAGTCTTGGCGGAATTGGTTGGCGAAGTTAGGAATGTTCCTAATCCGCCCCTGCCGCGCTCGATTAGCGTGGTGAGATCTCTGTCATGGGGGCGGCTTTGGGCAATGTCCGAAATAATCGACTCTCATTTCTTGCAAAAAGCGCAATCGGACCGAAAATGTCAAGGCGCTTGAAATGTATGAAAAATCTCCCCGCCATCGCACATAAAAATGTATTTATGGAGTCGTCATTGATGCTGACACAAAAACAAATTGCGACGTCCTCTAAAAATGTATATGCGCCTGTCGTTTTGCAAAAGCGACGTGTTTTGATGTTGTTCAATTCGGAATTAAATCGCGATTCGAGATCTTATCCACGCCCCGAGACTTGAGAATTTCCCAAGACCAGCAAAGTTAGAAGCGACTATGCTGACCGCAAAAAGTCCAGACAGTCGAAATCAGTCAATAACCCAACTTTTGACCGATCCCACTTCTGACACTAATTGGACAACGCGACTATTAAGCAGTCACATAAACGAAGCGTCCCGAGCTTTATGCAGCGGCTTTTTTAGACTTATTTTCGCATTTTTCCTTTGGTACCGCTGCCAAATTCTTCTGTTTTTAGACTTTTTACCCATGTTTACGTCCTCGTCGACATTCGCGTCTAAATAACCGACAATTTTTTTTCGGACCATCATCGAAAAAAATCCGCTACTGGAAGACAACCAACCATCCACGCTTCCAATACTTTGTTGGAAGTATCGTGGGCACCTCGGAACCCGCATCGCCGTTTTACGACTGACCATTAAAGATACGAGTTGGGCGACATTTTTTTCGAAAACCCGCGCCACTTGGCGTGCGACATTTGCTAAGCTTTCAATCGGGTCTTTCAAAATTCTATTAACCTGCTAGGTTGTGGCGCTAAATGTCAGCAGACTTTTTTTTATTGAAACCGACAATAAAAGACGAAAAAAAACTAATTCAACCACGTTATGTAAGTAAGTGAAGCAGACCTCCTCGACTTACAGCAGAACCTTAAGAACATGATGCAACTGTTTGGCGGCGATTCTGCAGGGAACTCACCATTTAGACACTCAATCAATTTTTTTCGACGACCGTTGCGTAATCGAGCCAATAAAACGTTGCGTCATCGGCATGTTCCAAACTTAATCACGAAGTTGTGTGAGAGCTATGGCAAAATGTTGCGTCCAGAACGAAAAAAATTCAATATAAATGCAAATTGATGATGAGAAACATGACGGTGGTGTGCTTGTCATACAACCCCTGCCTCGAGCGTCTCGAAGGTAGGGGGCTCGACCCACATGGTCCAGGAGCACGAAATTATTATCGGATGTCGTCCTAATAACCAACACAAAATTTTGCATTTTTCCCACAAACTCTTTCGCCATAATCGCCAATTACGACGCCCGACAGCCGTTACCGCAACACTTGGCGTTTTTGATTTGACTTAAAAAAAGATGAAAGTAGCCTTCTCACGAGGTGTTGCAGAGAAATCTGTTGACAAAGCCGGCAATTATCCAATTCCCTTATTCATTACGATCGAGCTACCAAGAGCAGACAATTTGTTACTGTCCGACCATGCTTCAGAAGTGTCGGGTTTCGTGTTGTGCGTCCAGGTTTTTTGAGCAATGTCGAAATCTCGCAACTTATTGAATTGGCCCAGTTCCAAGCGCGACAAGCTGCTTGGATGACTCACCATGACAGTGACGAACGGACCACCGGTGTTAAACCTGGACTTACCGATTTTCCCGTTCGGGCTGTAGGGGTCATAGCTGCCCGATGACATCGGCGACGAGTATCCATTACTGATCACGGTGTAGGGGTGTGAAGGTGGTCCAGGTGACGGGGTGAGGGGCGGCACGCTACCGCTGATCGCCCCCGGACTCGGTGAACTCAACCAGTCATCAGTTCGTGGCCTTTTGCTAACACTAATACCACTACCTATAGAACTGAAAGGTCCACTGACACCACTTAGTCCATTACTGGGCACCACCGTCAGTCCGTTCAGAGAAGAGCCAGTAGCGAGGGTCGTCACCAATCCGTTGTTGGTGACGCACATGTTGGTGGTGAGAAGATTCGTGCCGCCAGCCATACCGTTGCTGGTGGTGGCACAAGGGGAGTGCAGTTGAGGTTCTGATTTAACAAGCAGCACGTCATCATTGTCACGGTAGATCATCTCGTGCTTGATGTCCATGCTGCCTAGGGAGTTGCTACATATGGCTGTCATTAACTGTTGTTACCGGGGCGGCTCTAGACGCGACATACTACCACAACCTGAAAACAAAAATTCAACTTCAAAGACATTTTATTGAGCCAAACGATACGAAAAGTCCTCAATTAGAGGAACGTGAACGATTAATTGCCATAACTACCCAATTTACGCCAAAAACTTCTAATTAAGCGTGTCGACGATGTGATGCTAGATTAGAATTATTATCGAAATCAACAACGGAAGTTTGCTTTATTGTTTCGATGCAAATTCGCAACTGTGCCAATTGCAAGGTTTCATTCATTAACTCCGGTGAAAAATTGCTATTTAAACGAGAGACCCCGACGTTAAATGTTACGAAAGAGTTTCTCTCCCAGTGGAAACAATTGACCTGATTCTTGCTGAAAAACCGGCGGCCATTACGCCACCACCGCGAGGGATAATAACCTTCAGGATTGACGATGCAATTGAGGGGCATCCCTAATCCGGGAGAGCGCTCCCAAGTGCCTTCCTTCCCAGATGCAATTTTGCTCCGGAACAAATTTACATGGCTGCCGAAGCTTTTTCTTACCAGTTGCCGACGCAATTAATTAATAGAACGGTACACACGGCATTAGATTAATTACCACACACACACATCGGTGAAGTGTGTTAGCGGGTCAACTAGTGAGAGTTGCCACATTCCCCGGATTATCTAGGCGTTGCGCTGGATGTGAAGTTAATTAGTCTGTCGCTTTGTTGCTGGCATTCGATCGAAAGAGACACTTAATTTTTTAGTTCCATCATCGGCCACGTCAAAACCATCTCTCTGGGGATGGCTTAATAGTTTTGAAAAGTTTAAAGTGCGCGTTGCATTCTCTATTGTGACAGCGAACGTCTTCGTGTTTGAATCGTAACTACGTGAATCTAACGGAATTATTCCTGTGAGGGGGCATAGTCTAGACGTTGGGGGCGGTGCACTCCGGTAGGCCGCCGCCGTCGATATCAAACAGGACTATGTCGGAGCAAGGTCGTGGAACTGGGAAAGTGAAATCCGCGCGACGCATAAAAACTGTGTCGGGCGGGGGTGGCGTTCCCAACGCCCCCCCGACCAGTCTGGTCGTAGTTTCGTACCGTGATGCGCCGCTACAGCGGGTACGTAATGCACTATAGGGCCGCCGCCACCAACTAGACGGTTTTCGGCGGCGAGATCGATACCCGCAGACACAACATACGCAACGCCGCCCTTTTCCGGCTGTATCGCCATCACCAAAGGGACGGGGAGGATCGCTCTTGCCACAGGCAACTAAACTGGATTAGCCGTCCCGTCGCACGTTTTTGCCTTAACATCCAACTACCTCCACCTCCACCACCCTTCCAGGGAGAAGTTCCGCCGCCGCCGGCAATAGAAAACGAAGAAGAAACAGGTCCCGACGCTCGAGCGAAAGGTGAGGAGACGTTCGGTTTGATGCTTTATTACTGCAGCAGCTGGCTTGTCCCACAAAAAACTAACGTAAAAAGTTATGGCACTCAACCTAGACCCTACTCAAGAAGGTGGCAAGGGAAAGCAGGAGACTTTTACACGTAGTGCTGCTTCTAGTCTAGAACATGTGGAAGACCTCTAAGGTATGATAGAGGGAACAAGGTTTTAAGCCACCTTGCAACTAAGATTATAAAAGAATTATTAGAAGGCCGGTCTAGAGAAGATAAACATCGTCCACATTGGTATCACATAATTATGGAGTCTTGAAATCTGCAGTCTCACCCTTAAAAAACCACATATCAAATTTAAGACATAGGTGAAGTTCAGAATCGTGCTGGACCAGAAGATTCCAGAAGGCACATCTAAACTCCTTCAGTATTGGCTAATACATGTTAAAATAATAAAATAAATAAAATAAAGTCAATTAAATCTAACAATTTAATTACTCCGAAATCTCAGTTAACAATTTAAAGTCAAGTTATCGCAACCGACGTCTTCGCTAGCTCGAAACTCTCTCCCTTGTTGTTGCCTGCTCCAGTCTGCCTTGGATGGCATCATCCAAGCACGTACGCGGCAGCAACATCCAATACCAGCTGAGTCATCAGGAAAGTTGGGAATTTGGCCCTAACATACATTTTTTAGCTAGAACATGTGCTGTGGATTATGGAAACTAATAGGATTTGTGACACGTGGAGCAGTAGTAACTAGATTAGGCATTGTGGAGCAGCCCAAATTGAAATATCCTCCCAGTACATCTAGTCTCTAATTAAGAGGCATTATTCTTGAACTGGGCCAGTTTCGGCTAGATTTCAACAACTTGCACAACCGGCAACATTTTTATTAATAAAAAGTTTCGACCAAGATCGATTTGTGGTCGAGAGTGGTGGAGGAGCGACCATCACGAATTGTGGGAAAAACCACCCGGCTCTCTGTAACCTCATATCGGCTCTCCATTAAAGTTGCTTTGTCTTGAGAACAGCCCCGCCCCTATCTATCTCCGTATATAGGTCGTAGCCTTCAACGAGTTCAGAGGTCACGCCGAGCTGATTCAGCTGCACCCAGTGGAAAGGGCGAGAGGGACGGACGACACAAATGCCAGCGTTGGCGAAGGCGACCGGATCGATAGTGCGCCGGTTTGAATGGGACACAGGAAGGCCACGGTGAAGCTGACAAAGAAACCTAGAACGACCCTAGGGACGCAAAACATCGAGTTACCAGGAGAACTGCATCATCATCATCATCATCATCGACATCAATCAACTCACAGCATCCGGCAAGAGACTAATTAGACGGATCGATGATACACTACGTGTTTACTCGTCCAAGAGTTACGGGGGTGGAATCCACCCTCGATTTCGATCGAAAAAATAACTGAAATAAAAATAGGGGATCACCCCTATAAACTTGCGAAAGTTGTAAAAAGTTTTGCGACTCATCCAACCCTCCACCCTTCTTGCCGGATCTAGTTTCTAATTTGGCCATGATGGATTTATTTGCTTTCGTTTCCATGTATATCGTAAACATATGTATGAGGAGTGGGTCGCATTACCATAACCATCATCCACCCATACCCTCGCACCCTATGCAAACGTTCCGAAATTGAATGAGAGTAATTACGACAAGTACCTGTATGAAATGAACACCCACGGCACTAACCGAAAACAAAAAGACAACGCGTCGTGGCGCAGCTAGCTATATAAAGAAGGGAAACAGTTTTGGCGTCGCGACGGCGCGCTGCAATAAGAATATTCAGGTCAGAGACTGCACTGAAGGGGTGGCAGTTTGCAGGGGTGTAATGACGGCGGTGCGGAGGCGTGATGGTATCCAAGGGGTGTATTACGAGGGGACGTAAGGGGAACGATATTACAGTACACAATACGGCGGCTCTCGAGTTTATCGCCTTTATCAATCGAGGGAGCCTTTTCCTTCCATCCAGACGCCACGATCGCTCAACACAAAGTCGGTTTCACATCGAGAAGTTGCAGGCATAAAACAAAGTCGCATCGAGCGAACCAGTCAAATCGAGATCCCTGACGCACTGATAGTGGCAACGTGATCCTTTTGGAAATAGTTGCCGCCTTCGACTACGTGCTCTTTAAATAAAGGTGGGTGGTGGGATTTAGAAGGATTTGAAGAAACTGGAGGAAACCTCGCGTAATTAACTTCATGTTAAACATTAACTGCAATATTATTACAAGACTTCACAGCCTCTACGTGTCTTCATTTGCAAATGTTGTTTTCCGCCGTGAAATTATGTCGAGGTCGCGGCAGTTCTGCAGGGGTTGGAAGCCGGCGTCGTCCTGATTTGTTGGGTTCTGGCCGTGGCCGCCGAGATCGCCAATGCCGGAGTAGCCAACAAAGGGGATGGGGGGATTGTGAAATAGCGACGGGACCCTCTGGGAGAAGTTTTTGGGTCATCGAGATGCAATTATTGGATGCAAGGCTGCGACGCATGCCTGTTGGATCGCAACAGTTGCACCGATATCCTCGGCTGCAAGGGCACTTCCCCCTTTCAGTCCACAACGGGAAATGGGTCACTCTCTAAACTGGGACGAACAGGGATAGGCTGAATCGTAAACAAACATCACGACGGATAATTTTCAGGAAGCAAATTGCTTTGAATCGATCCATTCACATCACCCCGACACAAACCTTGAACTCGCTATTCATGCGTGAATAATTATGGAGAAGGGTCGATGAATATTCAGGGTTGGGTGCTGTAAGAAACGGGGGTTATCTGACAAACGACGCGATAAGGGATGCTGGTAACTTTCCCTTTCGACGCTATCGGCGACGCCTTCCGCACCGGGTGACCCACTTCACCGTTCCAACTATTTTCGTCGCAAGCCATTAGGTGCTTCTTCCAGAACTTGCGACGCTCTTGGAATTAGAGACAGTTGCGGGATTTTACGTTTCTGAGGTAAATTTATTTGTTTTGCCTTTGGCGCCCCGAATCGATGGAGCGTAACTTCCCGGAAAATCCCAGAAGAATTAAATTTTATTTTTAACCTCCCTTCTGTCATCAACTTTTTCTCGTTGCTTGCTATTGGAAGTGGCTGTTTGTTAATAATAACTTATCCGATTTACAAAATCCAGGGGGAGGCGTGGGTCGCGAAGGCTCTTGTTTAAAGCGCGAGGCCCTACATAAAAAGAAGTCAATTCATTAATTTAGCCTCGCTGAAGATCAAGTCGGCCATTGCAATTAGCGTTAATGAAAGTCGGGAAACATCAGCGTTGCGGCGACATTTAGTCTAGAAATAGAACAAAAAGCTTCAATTGGTATGACTTATAAGGCAGCTTGTGTGCCCTCATCATGGTGGTGCCCCGATGCAACGATGCAGCCGTCCTGACGTCATCCACTTGACCGTATCAAGGCCGGCTCGGTCGCAGCCCACCGCTCCCAAACAATTATGTTATTATTGCCTGTGCAGCGTGCAATTCCCTCTGCGAACCACGATCATTTCTGCGTTTTGCCATTAGCCAGCACTTGAACTTTCGCAGCCCTGCACCAACCAAGACGACTTTACCGAAATCACCAAGAAATCGCCACCTCGGAACCGCCAGTTCTACCCTCAACGTCGCGCCAAATTTAGATAAGAGGATGAAATTGAAGGAGGAGAGCCGGGCGGAGGTCCTCTTCCTATCGTAGGAGTCCAGCGGGTGATTCGAGACGCGAGTTTCGTCTTCGGTCTCGTGACCGTCGTGGGACTTGTGACGTATAGCTTCAATGTTTGGTAATTGGAGGAGCATGGCACGCTGTAATGACCCAGTGTATTGAAGCCGCACAAACGCGAAATGTAGACGTATGACCTTAGTATGCGTGTTGGCGTAGGTCACGTCTGCCGCGCCCTCTTCTCGTATCGCCGCCCACCAACCCATCAAGCTTCAACGTCGTCGGCAAAATTCACGATCACCCAAGACCCAAGAGACATTGGTTCGAATTAACGCGTTTTAATGAGGATGAAAACTATCCCGTCAGTAAGTTTAGATTGGATTTGTAAACGTAATTTTCCACCCATTTGATGGGTCGGTTGTAAATCCACCCATGTAGATAAGTCTTCGCGACTTTATCGACAATAACTTCTCCATTAAACAAATATAATAAAACCGCCGTACAAAAGAATAATAATTATTTACGATGTTGTCAACGTCGTTACGGGCACAATGGAAAACGGACAAAAGCATGTGTGGATAAGGCGATGGGTTTTATCGCCCACGCAGAGGAACGTTACGGCGTTTCCGGGAGATCAGCCGTAAAAGTCTGGAAACGGTCAACTGGCATGTGGAGGCAACCATGAAATATCTCGGCGATTCAGTCTTCCCCCGCCAACATACTTAGAAGTACTGCTTCGGTCTAGTCACGTTTCGTATCCAGCATGAATAATAAGCAACCAAAGCTAAAGGAGCTCTACATGCCTTTCAAGTCGCTGGGAAAAATGGACTTTTATAAATTGTATCTACTAGGAAAATATAAAATACTTGATATAATAAAGTGGGAAAAATAAGAAGAAAACTTCAGAAAGTAAGTCAGAAAATCGTATATGTTTACAGGCAGAGGGTGAGATAGAACAAGACATCAAGAGAGTATGCAAAATTGCAAAACGAGAAAGATAAAGATAAAAACGAAAGAAAATTTTGATGTTGGAAGAAGTATCGTGGAAGAAAAGGGAGGAGAGTAGAGTAAAGACGACAGATACTAGAGGATCAGAAATTTAAAGGGGCAACAAAAAACTGAACGACCGGATGCAAAATTGGAACCTACAACCTCTTCCTATGCTTATAGGTGGCCCCCAGATGAAGGTATTTAAGTGTGCTGTAAGAATTTTTTTGTTGAACTAGTGGAGAAGCGACGGATTTGTGGAGGCAAAAACCGTGGACCCAGACGGCTTTTATCGATAATAACAAGCGACAACGCGTAATTGCGGTGATTAAGGGGGCGAGCGAGCGTCTGGCTAGACTTGGTGCATTCGGCCAGTAGCAACAGCGACCACTTGACTAAATCAAGACGGCCTTGGCTTTCGACCAGAGGTGCAGTTATATGCATCGGTCGCGCTGCACCTAACGTCGGTCAAAGATTCCGCGAACCAAGCTGAAACAAAGCAGAGGTCCCGGAGCGGCCACCTGCGGTAAGCCGCCGGTGCGAAATAGCAGGGGCCCGCTGACCGGTCCTTGCGGCGTGCCCCGCGTCGAGGTGGTGCGTAACTTACGGACGACAACCGTGGGCAGGAATGGCCGGTTCATTCATTTGAGTAATCCGACGCACATCCAGCACGACGTACGAACACAAACACTCGTAGATAAATTACATCAATTGAGACCGACGACATAAAAACACGACCATAAATATGTCGTGCAATTGCCGACACACACACACACACACACACACAGTCGTATGGTATCTGCGAGCTGTCCACCACCACTACTACTGCCGTCGACTGGATTACGCAAACTGCGGCTTGCGCTTCGGTGCTGCTACTGCTGCACTTGATCCTGCTGATGTTGCGACTGCATCCCGTGCTTCTAGCCCGAATAGATATGGCCTCGGAATGCATGTGTGTGTACATATGGTCTCAAGGACAGCCGCGAGGCGAGAATGGTGTGCGCAACCCGATGCGCTCGCTTCCGACAGGAAAGAGGGACTGAAATTCTGGATCTGGAATAATCACCCGAATTTGCTGGATGAATGCGACCCGGTCCAATTTACCGGTATTCAACTCGATCGAGTTAGTTACACCGCCGCGATGAAACGCCGCTAATTACCCCAATTACGCCACCCCCACCCCGTTTTCCCTTTTTCCTCGACACCACCGGGGGAAGGAAAAAAACAGGCGATTTTTTTATCGTTGTTTTCGTTTCGATGCATTTTCAGAGAATCCGCATCGGGCGCGTATATTTATTTGTAGACGTTATCCGTGTGTAAATGTATTTTGCAGCCAGACTGAAGTAAACACGACTATGCAGGGCAATGCATCAATCCAAGGTTAGTGTAAATAAACAGGCGAGCGCGTTCTCTCGCACTAACCATTCGGACGACCGGTCCCCGCCGCCTCGCCGCCGTCGCCCCGATACATATTTATTACTAGGTCGCGAACGCGGGCCACCAACCATCGATTTTCAGGGGCGTCGCGACGAAATCCGGCCAGATACTAATCACCGCAGGGCCGGTTCCGCCGGAAACGGACCAGCCGACGCGGAAAACCGCGCGGCTTTCCACGAAACGCCGATGCAGAGCGCAGGTATGCACCCCGGCAACGCGCCAATAAAAGAACAACGGGACCATCCCAATACAAAAGTCCAAAATTTAGACGAAACGGGACTAAAAAAATAAGATAAAACGGGACGTGAAATTCGGACTGAAAGCGGTGACGTCGTCCGCTTGCAAGCTGTGTCTCATCGGGTGTATCACTTTTTAGACACGCGTAAAGGCAATATGTCCCTTGTTTGGGCGCCTTCTTTGTCTTTCTTATGGACTTGGGGCCGTTTTCTGGTCCTAATGACATTACGCAGCGCGTGAAATTTTGGTAGTACTTCCCATTAACTTGCCATATTTACACTTTGATAGTGAAAAAATGGAATGTCTCAAACCTTAAGAACAATTTTAATCTACAAATAGCGTATCCAGAGCAAACAAAACATTAGATAACTAAGCAACTCATCGTCAATAACAACTTCATCAATTTAACCCCCTTTTAGTGTCATTATTTCCCTCTGTTGATCAATAAGGACGCTTCCTCCTTCCGACCAATACAAGGTAAAAATATGAATAACGAGATCTTCGGCCGCTGAGTACCTACCTACTTTAGATCTTTCTGTTTTAGGAAGATGTTTTCAAATTTGAAGAAATTGGCGCAAATTTTGACGCAAACACCAAAGATTAAATTCAGTTCTGGGAGTATCAACCCGAATCGACCCATGAAGTTTCCTTACACCTTTAGCGCTAAACTCGCTCAATTCCCTTACAAGTTCTACAACAAGAACAACTGGATATGGCGATACTATCCTTTCGCTCTCATACTGTCTGTGCCAGCTTTCGTGTACTGTCACCGCCTCGGTAAGGTCTCAAAAATGCCAATAGAAGGCTTCACTTAATCACAAAAATAATGTGATGGCGTTTGCCGACAATCGAACTCTAAACTCCTAGACTGTACTCTCCCCCCGCGCTACAAGGTTCACCTAATTTCCTCTTTCGCCCACCACAATTCTAACATAATTTTTTCATTATAAAGTACATATCAACAAATATTTTTTTAGCCAACAGCGAGTCAAACAAGGCGCAATGGGCTGAAAGGAGGCGCAGGGAAGCAGAACGTCATCACCACTAACCCTATTTTGTTAATTACCCATCAAACTATTCTTCATAATGAAATAAATTAGGGTTTAAGACAGCTGCAAAGTCCATGATTGTCCTGGTTGCAAACGAGCTTTTTCTTGCTTTCCTACGTAGATAATTTAATGAGGGTTTAATGAGTTGGTGAGACTAAACCTCTAATCCTGGTCGTAAGCGCGCCCATATTCAAGACCATTTTCGCAATAAAGCCGCAGTTGGAAATGTCCAGTTTCCAGTTCCAGTCGCGAATAGCTCCATTAGAACTAAATTATTAACAAAACACCAATCGATTAAAAACTCCGGATTACCTACCGACGAGTCGTCAGTCAAATAAATTAAACCCTGCAAGAGCGGTGACGTCTTGTCGATTATCCCGGCTGTAACAAACATGTTTCTTGGTTGTCGAAGCGGCCACTAAAAACGCGACGTGTTGGTGGCTAAAGTTGCAATAAAATGAAACAACACCAGCACAAAGCCCGCCATTGTGGATGCATTCGAAGTAACGACTGCTTGAAAGAACCGTCGACAATTACGGAGGGATTTGAAAAATTTTCAAGAGCAATCTCGAAATGGACGCGCCGCCGCCCCTCGTCATTAATTAGATTGCGACGGTTCGACGGCGGTGGTGGTGGCGGCGGCATCGTAAACAATCGAAGTAAAGTTATTTTTATTTGCACGTCGGCACGCCCACCTCCAAAGCTCATTATGTGCAACACGGTGCAGCAACGTGTGATTGATGTGTTTTGAATTTGAGCCGGGGCAATAACGAGCGGCGGCGGCGACAGACGCGCCCTCCACCGTCCTCTGAGACATCAAAAAAAAAAAAAAAAAAACAACAACAACAAGGCGCTTGATAGAGCGTCGTGGATTTCGCAAAACCTTTTATCGACTCTTGATCGTGACTGCGGCCTCGATGGTCTCCATTCTGGATACTGTTTCGGTAATTTTGACCTCCTTGAAGGATTTTGGGATTATACTTATTTATTGAAAGGCGTTGTTAGCCTTGATTACGGCATTGTGCTGTAATGAGAGGAGATGCTCGTGTTTGCGTCAGCTGGGAAGAACTCCTGGTTCAGTCTTCGCCAAGCGAATCTCACGGATATAAAATAGTTGAGCTGCTGTCACGGCGCTATTCCGAAATGTAGACACAGCAGGAATGGGGGGAAGAAGCTTGTAACGCCGGATGCATTCCCGCTGATAAGATAGAAGCTAGTCTCGTCGCGTGTTTGATAAAGCGCAGACGTCGTTCCAAGGAAGGTACGGAAGCGGCAATGTTCCGACGCCCACTACCACCACACCGTCCAACTATGAAGCCAGAATTCGTTCGATTCAAGTTCGACACAGCACGTAACCGAGGAAGGTGTGTTTGCGTCTGTGTGTTATTTTTAAATCTATCCGCCGGTAAGCATAGGAATGCGTCCCGTGCACCAGGAAATGCAAGCAAACTTGTCAATTACCAATGGATTTCTCGTATAGCTTGGAGAAGAGACACGGGGAACTAGCAACGATTGATGGGTGGCCGCTGCGAAGACCTCGTCCTCATTAACATATAATATGATTTGCATGTAACATAAATAATTGGGGACGTTGATTGATGAGGAACATCGCGCGCTTAATCGATCGATGCGCCGCAGCGCTCGGTCCGGGACCTTTCCTTTGTGGGTTTTTGAAAAACGCCAGGTCAACAGGCCGATTTGGTTATTGATAGAGCCACTTGCAGTCTGTTTGGTGGAAATGGTTGGCCGCAGCGCTCGGTTGTGGGTCCTCTCTTGCTCGTGGTTTTTTGAAAACGCGCACCTTTCCTAACAAGTCGACAGATGCGGTTTCAGTTGGAATCCGCCGTAAAATCTATTTTGGAGCCGTAAAAGTAAGAGTCGTTTTGGCCGCGTGTTGCACCAATAAAATGGTTGAAGGTTGTATTAATGTTGGTGGCACGATATCGATATTGCCGCGTACAAAGTCAAGAACGATCCTTGTAACCTCGTTATGGCGTGCATCTGGAATGCAGCTCGTTTTATAAATAAATCGGGCGCGGTGACTGGGGACTGGGGAGTGCGGGCGCCCTGCCAGGGCCGTGTTCGGGAGCCCTTCGCCGCCCTCGCCCCCTCTCTTTCGCTATTTTTACGTTTTCAACGGAATCGCGCTCGCAACGGTTGCCCTAGGTCGTGGTGTTCTTCGCGACCGCTCGTTGTCGTCTTGTCGGGCTGCGTTAATCACCGACGAACCGAGCGCCAACTGTGGCGTAAATTATGGGTCGGCAGTTGGGAGGTCCGTCTAAATCTGGAAAGCTTAGGAAAAACGCAACGTTCCACTGATTTATTTATACGGCTAACCCACATACGTGACCGTTTATCCTTTGTGATTTGAGCTCGACGTGTTGACCGCCGATGCAAGTGCATCGGGGAAAAATTTGGCAGAGGCGTCGCGACGGGATCAACAGTTTTTTGGAATTGCGTCAATTCACCGGGGAGGGTTTGCCGACCTTTAGACGCCCTCGATAAAAACGAAACTGTCAAATATAACAAGTCACCTTTCTCCCTGCGAACAGCGATGAAGACCGGGCGCCTCGCCACCTCCAACAAGAAACACCACCAATTAGAAAAGAACCAATTTTCCACTTATCTTATTTGTGCGGAAGCCCCACAACGACGCGCGTTCCCGCCACGTAAAAGGATTTGATGGCAAGTTTCCTGCAAGGTTTCCAGACAGCCTCGTAAAATCCGAAGAGCTCTTCCCTTTAATCGACCGGAACGAATTAATGCGGACCCCCATTAAAACCCATCAGCATTACCATACGAAACGGACGGGTTCTTTGTTGCGGGGGCTGCAACTGGAAATCCCCCCTCTTCAGCTTCGAGCCCGAAATGAAAACCATCGATCGTGCCGTTATTGCGCTTTGTTCACCATAACTGGAGCAAAGTAATAATTGCGGCGCGACTGCAACATTACGGAATGACGTCGGAGACGTCAGTTTCTCCCAATAGCCCCGCGAGAACCTGAAAGAACCACCCGAGCAAAAAACAAAAAGAACCGGGTTTCCAGGTAATTTCACAAAGTTAAACCAGTCCACTGATGGCTTCTGCACGTGACTGAAACAATTTATTCCGATAATTACACAAAACACGTAGAGATGGTTTCGTTGGGGCTACATTTCCATTTTTGGGAACATACTGACAAGTTCAAAATTTGCCATACTCTAAAAGAAAATTTATTATAAAAGGTGAGGAAGAGCCAATAATAGAGTGAGAGGGTCGATGGCGTGACGTCACTGATGGGTGGAGTTCCGTTGTTGGCCGCTGTCGCGGCGCTCGGATGCAACCGCTGCCAAAGCGTTTCGTTTACAATCGAACGTCCGATGCAGCGCTATGCAAAAGTCTATTTTTAGTAGTCCGGGCCACTGCACCATCTGTACCGTTTAACTTGAACTTCGTCGATAAATATTTGGGCTGTTACAATAAATAAGTAGCAGCAAGATTGTTTTCGTCTATCGTGCTTCTTAGGGGGGGTCGAGGGGCCAACCTTTGGTTTCGACCGTGCGTGTAAATAAGCAAATGCGATAAGAAATTAAATTTCACTTCCTGACAAATATTCTTAATTGAAAACGTTTATTATGTTAGTAGTGTGTTCAACAACTCGTTCGGTCTTATTTCCTCTCCGTCTTATCGGTATGTTTGTTGTAATGTGGGTTATCGCGTTGACCTGTCCCAATAAACACAACAAGATCCGTCCATATATTTATCTGGCACGTTCCGTTACAAAAGTAACCAGAGACTTCGGGATGATCAACAATTACGGACGGGCGAACCCTTCAACTAAACCTAACTGTAGGTAATTGGATGATCACGTAACAGAGCTCGTCAACCAGACGGACAACAAACCATTTACCATCACGGATACGAAGTGCACGGCCACCTACGATGATGATGAACTGGGAGTAATGTTGCTCGACTTTCGCCACGTTGACGTATCCACGTGAAGAAATAAACGAGCGCGCCCAGAAACGTCAAGTCATTTTTAGCGTTTTCGGGATTATTTCGGAAAAGGCCATTATGGAGGGAGTTGACCACCAATAGTCTCTAGTCTGATGCTAATCAATCAAGAGATTTCTGGAGCGAGCATGGCCGACTTTCTGCACGTTGACGCGTAAGCAAGCGTCTCCAGAAACGTAAGATAACTGTTATCAGAAGCAGAAGAGATTCAATAGTTTCCAAGACTTGTCAAGGTTATTGAGACTTGTACAGCCACCTCCAATGATAATGGAATTCTTTTTAACTTTTGAAGCTCGTCTGAAGTTTTAGGTATTGGGGTCAATTCCATGTAGGTACGAGGCTAACCGGACTGGGAATTGGTTTTTCGTAAAAACTCAGACTAATCAATCTGCAATTATGGTCGTTATCTATCAAACCGCAATTAACATATTAAGCTCCAAAGACCCGAGTTACTAGAAAACGCACTTCACTGCATCTAATTTGCAATAAAGGGAAACAACGTTTTGTAATTGTAGGTACTGCGAGCTGATAAAGTTATACGACCTCAAGTTTCACAGAAAATGACATCAACGACTTTATTATTGCAGTCGAGATTGCAACATAGGATTTTCAATTTTTGTTGAATCATTGTGTCACCTAACTTTTATAACTTATGCAGTTTTGCCAAGATTGTTTTTTTAATAGAAAAATTATAAAAGCTGAAAACCCTCCAAAAACATAGAGCCAACACAAGCTGCAGTGTTGCATTTTACGTAAAAGGGGAAAAATCGCGTGACTAGTGAATTTGTACATGTATAGCAATCCCATTCAGAGAGCTACACAAACGTCATCACGCGCGCTTGAAAGAGATCAGGCCGGGCCAGTCAAATGTTAGAAGGGGTGTTTCCGCTCCATGACAAGCCAGTTCGCCAAATCGTCCATTGCTTCATTAGCAATATCGCATGTTACGCCACTGGTAGAAATTATTCTCGCCAGCTTTCTGATGACGTACGTGTAGTCCTCCGAGTGGGATTGCTGTACCACTTTCGTCTCATGAATCAATGGCAACTTTTGGAATTTGTCGGAGCGACAATTATTACCTTGACGTAAAGAACTTCCTCGAACGTGATACAGCTGCAAAGCCGGACTGAACACAAGACGCATTACGTGTGCCGACTTACTTGCACACCCCTTTTCTCCTGGAAACTTTACAAGAGGCCCTCTAATGCTCGAAAAGCTCTTAGTGTATTGCAGAATTTCTTGAGAGAAATTGGTGAATACCTAATAAGGAAATTAATCTTAGAACGTGTTCTTGTCAAAAGTTTGTTGGAATTGTTACTGGTGGAGCCCCCATAATCCACTTTAGGAAATTTAAAGACATTTTTATGTTGGACGAAATTCAGAGTTAAAAATGTAGGAAGTGTCAAGAAACTTTGTTAATGTGGTTAAGCGCGTATCGTAAAGTGAGCAGAAAAATATGCAGAAAGCAGCGCAAAAGCAGAGAAATTTTTAAAATTAATACCAAAGGGCATCCTCCTAATGCACCTGATTTTGCTCCCTGCGACTTCCAACTGTTGACAAATTTAAAAACCTAATTTCAGTCAATAGCGAGCCTGCTGAAGAAGGTGGCAGCTGGATCTGTAGAACTAGACCTAACAATGAAAGATTTGCTCAAAAAAAGAAGGAAAGATTTTTTAATGAATACTTAGAAGTGTTTTCGCAGTAGGCGAATGCGGAGTAGCTGCTAGATCCAACACCAACTCAAAAAGAAAAGTTCTAAACTGACTGGCAAAGTCGCTGATGAGGTCCTGGAGGAATTTAAGTCTCCTCTTGGACACGGCCAAGTTTTAAAACTCGAATGTTTGGAACTTGAATATGGACGACATCGAATTTGCTACCGGAAATTAAGTTAAAGTTGTCTTGGCCAAAAACTTGGATCGACGTGACACTTGCGTGATCGGATTAAGCAATTTGTTTGAAATGTTAAAGAATCGTTTGAAATCGGTCCAAAACGCGTTTGTTGTTTGTATTGCACCGGTGCCGGTAGGTATAGTGTGGGTGGGTCAGTGGAAACCTTGCCAGGTGGGAGTGCAGGTAATTAATATTTCCGAGCCGCCCACACTTCGTCTTATTTACATACGAATGCGTCGTGGTCAAAAAACGCCATCATCGTCACCCATCTAATCGAATCAAATCAACAGTGATCGTCGACGCAAAGAGCCGTTTTCGCAAGGTAATTACGACCGAGCTCCATTTAATTAAATTGTCGCAGTCGCACCTTATTAATTTGCCTGTAACGAACAAGCTCATTAGCCGCCTATACCAATAAATAAATCACTTCCTGTGGAAGAGCAACAGGAACACGCCGCTACATTAGGGGAGCGGCGCCAATTAAATTTTCCCATTGAAATTGTCCCTGGAAAAATTAATTTTCGCTCAATTAAACCGCTTTTGTCGTCCGAAACAAAAAAAATTACATTGGATGTTGCTGACGGGGCAAATAAACAATATCAAAAAGGAAATCATGCACGCCGACCCCGCCCTGTCACCGGAGCGAAACAATTAATTTCGAACATGGGCGGCGAGAAACGGGGGGGAGGCAGGCGGGGAAGCCGCGATTGCAAATTAAAAAGAAAAAACGGGGGGGTCGGTTCAAGGTTGCGGAAATTTCCATTATCTAACGAAACATACATACATAATAAGCGTTGGAGACGAGAAAACAATAAGGTCAGTGTGTGTGTATGTATTGTGGGTGATGCTGGACGGCGGCGCATCATCTAAAAATAACGACAGCAACGAAACGGCATTGATCCGCCTACGGGAAAACTCGAAATAAAGTTATCGGTCCTGGAATATAGGTGACCTGATTGTCAGGGTTGTGGGGCCCGCGGCCGTGAACCGGAGACCCTCGCCTGAACTTTCATCTATCAACGTTCCCCGATTTTATGGTAAAGTCGGGGGTGTGGAGTTGCGAAGAAGACGGTTCGGGAGCGGCGCCGCTCGCAAAGTCGACATCCATTACTTTATCGAGGCGAACACACAAAGAGCCGTAATTTCATGTAAACACGATGCCGATTGTATTATTTATGGGAGTTTTCAACAAATACGGGTTTCGATAATTACAATCAATAGTGCGAGGGTCGTCGATATTCATGTGGAAATAATTTTATTTGTCAGGGAGCTGTTATCGCTACGGAAGAACTTCTCTTGACTCTTCCTTGCAGTTTTCTAGGGCAGGACCCAACCGCATCTTTAACACTGCAAGAAAGGTCGAAAACTACAGCTTAGTTTCTTCTCTAGATAAGGGTGGTGAACCGTTTCCATAAGAAAACTTTAATTTTCTAGCCTTTGTAGCAAAGATATCAAATTTGGACCTTTTCGAATTTCTACGATAACGACAACAAAACGAGTCGTGATGTTATTAACAGGATACACACTGTATTTCGGCAAGCTGCCGTTATCTCACTGACTACACTCCGTTACGTCAAGAACGGTCTCGCCTCTTATCATACATGACAAATATTAAAGAAAACAAATCAACAATACATTTACCGCTTAAACAATCACCAAAAATATGTTCACATAACCTCAAACCTCCCAAATGACCTGCTACGAATTACCTCGATTTGAGTCACTACTCCTGATCTAAAATGTATGACTACATAGGTACTACCTCAACTTCAAAACAGACGTGTAGAACGTTTCAGGAAAGGAAGATTCAGAAAGATAAAACACGTAGGAGGGCCATATACAGGGTGGGGCAATAGTGCGTCTGACTTCGATAGCTCGAGTTCTATGATTGGTAGAAATTTGATTTAAAAACACAAATAAACTAGAGACAGAAGTCTATAACCGGAAATTATTTTTGAACATACAGGGTGAGCCAAGACAATTATACAGGAGCACGTGACATTTTTTTAAATGGAATGTGGTGTGTAAAAGAAGATTTTTCAGAGCCTTTTCTTCGACTCTTTTCAATCCAATATTATTGCTGATTATTTCCAAACCACTTGGATGTAGCGATTTTTTTTGTTCAAATAATGGCATCTGCAGATGCATGTTAAAAAAATCACTACAGTCACAATTATGAGTTCTGTAAAAAAATATGTAAAAACTAATTAGGAAACTTTGATCTATTTTAATTTTTGAAAAATTATACAGGGTGGCTAAATTTAATTTTTCAATTTAGAACTTTTTGAATTAAATTTTCTCCATTTTTTTAAATAAAACAGCCTATATATTTTTCAACGATATGATGTAGAAACTAAAAACGAACATTTTTTGTATGCACACCCTTATGGCTATTTGTAACCATTTCCGAAATATCGCCAAATAATTACAAAATTCAAGAATAATCCTAAAAAATTAGATCGTTTTCCAAATAACTCGACAAAAAACTTCAAATGGTTAATTGACACAAAAATGACAACTGACGACAGGTAACTGCGATAAATGTGTATTTCTTGTCGGATAATGTAAAATGCAAAAAATGATCAAGATACAAACATAAAGTGAACTTACTAAAAAAACTTATGCTGTTTTTATAAACAAAACAACTGGAGGACTTATTACAATTTTATCTGTCGAGTAATTTAAAAAACAATCTAATTTCTTAGGATTATTCTTGAATTTTGTAATTATTGGGCGATAAATCAAAAATGGTTACAAATAGCCATAGGTGTATACATACAAAAAATGTTCGTTTTTAGTTTCTACATCATACCGATAAAAAATATACCGTGTTCCATTTGAAAAAATGGAGAAAATTAAAGTAAAAAAGTTCTAAATTGAAAAATTAAATCTAACCACCCTGCATAATTTTTTAAAAGTTAAAACGATTCAAAGACATTCTACAGATCTTTCCTAACTAGTCTTTACATAATTTTTTCTTAGAACTAATAATTGTGACTGTAGTGATTTTTTTAACGTGCATCTGCAGATGCCATTATTTGAACAAAAAAAATCGCTACATCCAAGTGGTTTGGAAATAGTCAGCAATAATATTGGATTGAACAGAGTCTAGGAAAAGGCTCCGAAAAATCTTCTTTTACACACCACATTCCATTTAAAAAAATGTTACTTGCTGCTGTATAATTGTCTAGGCTCACCCTGTATATTCAAAAATAATTTCCGGTTATAGACTTCTGTCTCTAGTTTATTTGTATTTTTAAATCAAATTTTTACCAATCATAGAACTCGAGCTATCGAAGTCGGACGCACTGTTGCCCCACCCTGTATAATAGTAATGTAACAAATAGAAATAGATGATTTTTTGACAATTTTTTTGGACCTTTCGAGTCGTCATCATCTGGATTGCTTGAAGTAGTTATCTAAAAGTCTAGTGTCTTCTTGGTTAGGTATACTTCCTTAATGGTATTAATTGCTATTTAAATGATATTTGTTTTCTATGTATTAAGATTATACTATTTCGCTTTGGTAATGGTCTTCTAATTGAGCAGAAATAGTCAAGAACAAGAAACACCAAACCAAGAGGTTGACAACTGATGGAGAAAAATAATGGTGAAACCAACAATTAATAGTTCTCTTGTGGAAACTGGGAGCAAAAAAGATTGTGTTCGTCGTTTACGTCCAATCTAAGGATTGGCTTCAATGTCTTTTTCTCAATACCTGTAATACAAGAAGTCGCATAACTTAGGTCACCTATCAAAACAGTTTCGATCCGGCAACATGTGAGAGTCAAAAACAACAAAAGCTATTTAAATCTTGACACGATTTCGTGTTTTGACAGAACGCACCGAAGACGACGACGCCGCCGCGATAAAGATATTAATTTTATTGAGGTCAAGTCGGGATTTGAGAATCTGCGGTTTCGGTTCAGCAACACCTGTAGAGAACGGGAGAGACTTCCGCCACATCACCGCGCACACATCCCCAAGGACACACCTGGAAATCGAACAGCTGACATGTGGTGGTTGATGATGGTCAACGACCCCGTGGCCTACTTGTATCGTCAATGTGTGCGCTACCGTTGCGTACGCAACTGACGCACACCGGGGCCCGCCGTAAATGGACGCACGTGGAGGAGACCATCGCCGCCGGATGGCGTCGACGAAAAGAGGGCGCCATCACTCCCCGTCTCTCCTCCTCCACCTCCTCAACTCTTTAACATAGCGAGAATCAACGCACATTACGCACAATTGAACCGAAGCCGTCGGCCAAAACCAGCAGTTGTTGTTCACTTTCGATGGCCGATTTGTGGCACTTGCACAACTAGCTTTGGGCCGCCAGTGAAAACGGGGACAACGGCTTGACCCAGTAACAAGGACGCCGGCTTCTCGAATATGTTTTTCACTTCTCACCGTGTGTGTCTAGGTATATATTTATTTTAATTCAGTTGCCTTCTTCGCGGTGGACAACGCCGGCACCTGGAAAGAGGCCGGGGACCGCGCGACCTCCAGCCACGGGAAGAGCTTCGGAAACTAATTATTCCTTTAGTTTCTCCGTAATTTCCCTCAACTAAACACAATTACAGCCGTTCGACCGACTTGTAATAATTTATTCAGTAATTCCCCGGAGTTTCGTCGATAAACTCCTGTCGGGGCAATAACCCATTCACAAGTCCACAGCCCGGAGTCTTCGAAAAACGCCAACGTCTTCTGGCCAAAAAACCCACAAAGTAGAAAACTTTGACGTGAACCCCTACATAAAAATTTTACGACCCTACGTTTATTAAAATTGCTAGAAGCGAAGCCTCAAGTGTCGTGATCTTTTTTAAACAAGGCGTAACGAAAAGTGAAACGCTCCCACAAAGCTTGTAGCGCATGGTGTCGCTGCGGTATGGAGTGTCAGCGCAACACTGCGGTGACTCCTCTACTAGTTACCCCAGGCGCCACCGAGCAACGCGATTATTTTAACCGAACCCTTTCTGTTACTGCTTCCATTTCCACTTCTTCTCCTTTCTTTTAGGTATAAGTGAACATAAGGAAAAAAAGATCTAAAACCAATTCTGACCTCACAAAAGTTATTTGGAACGGCACGCATCAAGGAGCAGTAGGTAATTGTTGAAGAAATTTAGCACACCACTAAATATAGGTTAGTTCAATTGCGATTTATGGTCCCGCCTGTTAAAAATGATAGTAAGTAATAATAATAAACCGCAAACGTTCCGTCTTTGGTAGTGAATGTTAGTGGTGGTCATCAATCTGTCGACGGTTCCATTTGAAACCGGATACACTGAAAATTTGGGCCGAAGCCCAAAACTCACTGGAGCACAGATATTAAAAGCGTCTTGTCGTTTAGCTTTTCCCTCGACATGTGTTGAAGTGTTGTAAGCAGCATTAAAAAGTCGCCGCCTCCGCGCCGTCGTGCTGCAAGTAAACACGATCGATTTATTGTTGGTTTAATAACAACATTATTGACCTGTAACAACAAACACGATTCGGCAATGTTGTATACGGGGTACCTAATCTGGACGCATCGACACGATTAAGGCCGCTTCACATAAATCCGTCCGGTTATACGGCGGCAATCGCGCGTTCACATCGCGTTCGCGTGCATGTGCTTAACCTTGTCGCATTTTACAACATCACTCAATAGCATCGCATGCGGGCGTTATTCGCATGTGAGGCCGCCATTAGCTGCCAACATTGAAACGAGAAAAATCCCCTATCTTGAGCTTTACTTCCTCTGATTCATGTCTCGAGTCGTGTTGAAATAAAAACTGGCAGTCCGTACACTACCCACCAAAAATAAGGCACGACTCGTGGCGACATCGAGCTTGTGTAAAACGGGCTGTAAGAGTTGTCGGATCAACGTAGGCGTGCCCGACCGCGCGGTCGCCAATCAACTAGGAACAGGCCGGCCGCAATTACCCTACCTCTTACCCAACAATTTACACTGGAAAGGAACAGCGTGCCTTATTTTTTGATAGACACTGTACAAGCAAGTAAATTACCAAACGGGTGCGTGGCAATTTTACGTACCTTTGCATACTTTCTACATTTCTGAAAGGTTCTCGAAAAAGAAAAAAAAGTTTTGAGAAGTTGGTCGATGTCAATTATCTAAGTAGAGTGACAATGCAACCTAAATATTCGCAATTTTTTTTTGGTAGGTGATCAACAATTGCGTCAGTAAACTTTAGTGAAAAATGAACAAGACGTTTTGGAGCGAGTGCTCGTCAATGTCGAAAACTTATTTACCCAACACAAGATTTTGAAATGTGCCAAGAAATTAAATTACTTTAATTGGCATTCGGTTAAATGGCCGTTAGGCAAAACATTGTTGCAACCAGGTCTACCTTAAAACGAGTCGAATCGCTCTTTGAGATGCGTAATTTCATTAAATTCAAATTAATGCCAGGATATGAGATATGTATACCTGGCTTCCTCTAATTGGCTTCAATTTGCATCATAATCAAGACAAATAATAGATATTTCCTTATGTGCTAATTTAGTGTTAGAACTTTAATTCTTCCAAAAACAACACGACCGGTTCGTTGTTGTTCCTGTTAATTTCGACGATAAAAACGTAATTCCGTAATGAACATGTAAAACTATGTTAATGAAGCTGGAGGAAAGTTAATTTGCCTACAGCAAGTGAAGAAATAATTATTCCACTTTACGTGGGGGAACGGCGATGGTCTATTGAACGATGAAAAGTTTCGAGCCACGTTGCACGAAGGTTACATTTTTGAAATAACTGAAAATTCTAAGGTCAGTTCCGACAAAAGCTAAAGCCCGGCATCCACTGAACGCAACGCGGACACGACAAGTGGATACCGGGCTTAAGAAATTTCGAGCGTTTCGAAAAAATCTTGACACAAAGATTTTCTTACCCTTTGCTCTACTGAGCCAACTAACGAGTTCAATAAATTTTCGTGGACACATCTCGAAGACTGTCGGAGGTCTTGTCTCAAACTTCCTCCTGTTCGCAGTATTAAAAGTCAATATAATTTCGGCCGTATTGACTTGACACGTATTAAATTGCTCCATCGACGACAATGAACTGCGCAAATGTTTGTGAAGAATTGACAACACGAGAGTGACGTTAATTGGCAATTTCAGATGTGATTCTGAAATTGACTCAGTCAAATTCGTCACACGGTCAAAAATTAAGAAAAAAAAATCATCAACCATCACTCGAGAGATTTCTCTCAAGGGTTACCAACCCTGTCTTTCGCGAATAGTAGCTTCCAAACAAAAACATTAGCGAACTATCGCCTCCTCCAATAAAGTGCCAGCAAATCGACACCCTTAATCGCTTTCAATTCAGCAACACAACAAACCGCTCAATCGATAAAACAGCGCCGTTACGTGGAGACATTTGCCGAAGTCTAGGTCAATGGTTTGCAGTGCTGCCAACCCAGTCGAACCGGAAATTCTAGTTAGAAAGTGAATTCCGCCAACGAGCACCGGCAGATTTTTCAACAACATCCTCGCAGGTCACTGTTATCAAAAAGCACGATTTAGTTCCATATTCGCACTAGGTTATCGCACTGTTATCGCGCGATGCGATTGACGCGAGATCGGTTCCTCAAAATGGGACGTAAAGCAGAACTTCCATAAAAGCTCCTTATAAATTTTTATCGCCGATCTTGGCCCAATTTGATCGTCGTCGGCGCAATCATCGAAAATTTCGCCGATGTAATTGAGTTGAAGAGACAACAGTCTTGTATTTTTAAGCGCCTAAAAATAAGTGTCCTTTTGGGGGCCGCTTTAGGTGTGCCGCACCCGGCGGCAAGTTCGCCGCCGCTCTCGAACCTAGGCAACACGAATCGTTGTGGGCACCCTCCTCTTATCGCCGATACTAGGTCACGTTTTGCATAAATCCGAGATAATAGCGCAAACATCGGATCGATCAGTGGCAGGAGGCAGTGTCAAGGCGAAAACAATGTCCTATACGGCTGTGATGTCATCCGGCAATTTCGCCAATTTATCGGGCGCAATTAGGAGTGGGCCGTCGCCGCCCCCCTTCTTACCTTTTTTATCGGGGATCCTTCGGAAATCACGGTGATGCCGCACTGCAACACCGAATACGCTGCTGATGATGAGGGGACGCGATTCCACTTAGGTCAGCTTTCCATCATGCAAGGCACCCTGCAACAACAACAACAACAAAAACGCATTGTTAGAAGGGATCGTCTGTCATCAACAAGGTGCATCAGGCGTTATCGTGCGTCGCGGAAAATATGCGATAAAATGTCGAGATAAAATATTGTTGGCCTAATTAGTTTCGCCACCAATTTTACGCAAATAGCTCGATGATAAAAAATATAAACACGATTATTACGTTTTTAGGTCACCAACACCAGCGATTATCTGATAAAGCGACTGTTAAGAGATAACTGGCGACCTTGGCGTCTGAAACGAGGATAGCGCGGATCTTGAGGAAACACCTAAGCGCAATTTGGCGAAATCTCGTTTGGAACAACCGCCACTCGAAGAGGTCATCTTTCTTAACAGCACCGACGAGGTCAGGGAGCCTCTAGCTGGTAAATAAGACCTGTCGGTGACTCAGAAATATTGTTTGGTCTATTTCTGGAATCGGCCGCTAATAACAGAGGTTGCTATCTCCCCTTTGACATTATTCTTCCTATCTCTCTACAAATTTGCATCTTCTATTCTCGGATCCTTATCACCTTCCTGGGAAATTTTTGGTGCTTTCGTCTTCATCCCTGACCTGCGATAACATTTCTTTCTAGAACTTTTATCAGTTCTGCTTTTTAGCGCCTCCCCTTGCTTTAGTAATTTTGCCATTGTAGCGATTTTGCTTTCGTTGTTCTGAAAAAGGAAACCAAAATAGCAACTACTTTTCTCTTCATTTGTAAAATCTATTGATTGCTATAATTTGAAACGTTTCCTTAAATTGAAGGGTCAGTTGCCATTTACTGGGAGAAAGGTCGCTTCGATGCCGGTTCCAGGTCTCCAACCTCTCCTCCTGCTGTGGTATCGCGCTGCCCCGTCGATTACCGCCACCAGCAGGGTTCGACCCGACACGAAATTACAATTATTGGTGCAAAACTACAAACTCCCCATTGTTTGTATTGTGGTAGTCCGAGAGCAGAGCGATCGTTAACGTTAGTTTAGTAAAGTGGGACGACGGCTGTGTTGCTTCGATCGAGGTCATGCGGGTGCCGGTGGTATTGATGGCCGGTTTTCAACGTTTTACCATAAAATGCGGGCGAACTCCCACTAAAACACCACCTTTTCACGTTTTACAACCAAGGCTGACGACGACCGAAAACAATAATCATATTCATCATCGCCGACAAGAACCTTGACGGAAGAAGCGAAGGTGCGCTACTACGGCGACATTGTCCAAATCAATGGAAACAAACGTTTATTACATGGTGGGTCGGGGGAGGTCAGGAATTCGCGTACAGTAGGTGACAGGTGCGATATCGATTGGTCGACACGCCATTCTCCGATCAATTCCGCGGAAAATTTCCCGGAAAAATTTGCGACCCCGAATTTCCCCAGGGGGAGGCCGAATCGCTTTCCGCAACGGCGGCCTCGGAAAACGCTCAACCACCGAACACAGGACGTAATTATCTTATTACGCCAACTCGATTATGAGTTCTCCTTTGAACTGTTCGATGGCGTTTAATTGCCAAACCGTCCCGTGGTCGATTACGCAGGAATCCCCGAAAACCAAGGACGCCACCTCCGTGTTATGGCTAGCCCCTCTGCAAATTTGGCACCCGTCTCGCCCAATTCATCGCACTTCGTTATGCAGCCGAATGCACTCTCCATGGTGTGTGTTGTGTCTTTGGGCATGCACGCGTCGCATTTCGAGTTATTGCATTCGCAACACAATGCCTCGTCTATTTCTAGAAGAAGAATGCGTGCTGCTCCTTGAATTTGCAACACCTCGCCCGCTGTTGGTCGGAACGAAAACTGGGGGGGTTATAATAATAATAATTGATTGTTGTTACAATCTAATCGCGTTTCGCTGACCCAAATTTTTATACTTAATAACCGGCGATAATCGAAAAATGACGCGGAACCCGCCGCGGGTAGCAAAATTCGCGATTAAAACGGGGAGAGAACTCCTTGACAGTCTTCGCACGGGCAAGGGAGTTCTGGCGGACTTTAGCTGTGACCTGGTTATACGGTCGATATAAGTTTCCACTTGGAAAGTTCAAAGGAAAATTTACAGTCAAGAACGAAATTTTCCCGAATCAGCCCTTCTTTCAAACAATTACAAACTCAACTCGGCGCAGACAAAAAATCTGGGGAGCGCGAAAATAATAACGTCGAACTAAAAAAATTATTGCCAATTGCCCAGGGCAGTTGGAAAGAAAAAAATTCGCAGAAAGTTCCGTAAGAAGTCTACGGTTGTTGTGAGGCGATAAAAAATTGATATTTTTGAAATTTGAGGCCGGGAGCAGGGCGCCGGTTTGATGGAAATTTGGCAAAAGTTGCGTCATTGTTGCGTAATGTGGGAGTCGGTCTGGTTTATGCGATTTTTACAATTTTCGCTGCGCAACTTTTTGATATTTTGCGAGTAAAATGGAAACCGCAAGCGACTTGTGCAATTTTATGTCAGTCGAAAGCGTTTTGCGGTCTATTGTTGTTATTCGGAATTTTTCGCGTCCGCCGTAGCATGAAGCCATTAACCGCCGACAAGAAGTGGTATCAATTCGCTCCATACGAGGCCTAATGGGAATACTTTCGTTAAATTCCTCCGGAAAATATTTATCCATCGGCATCATGACGCGGTGACGAAGGGGCAGGAAGCGTCGCCATTCAACCCTGGAGTTCTATTTATAACATCACGACCCCCCTTCCCACGCGGCTAACCCCGAACCTGTGCGTTGACCGTGCTGGCCCCGTCCACGTGGAAATAAATCCATGAATTGCGGTTTTAATGAATAGTCCGAAATTCGGCCGGCAATCGATAAGAAGGAGGTTAGGTGGTCGGCGTCGTCGTCGGCGGCGGTTCCCGCTGGAAATCCAGGAGCTGAGTTAACCGGGAAAGTGGGTCAGATGGTGCAGCGAGGCCTGCAACCGGACCATTTTGGGCGGCCTCCACCTCCTCCCCGCGTTCACGCACCTCCGTACGCCTCGTACTCCACCAGCATCTCCGTCACACCCACGCCGCTCCCAACGCACATGCGTCGCCCGTTTCGATCCGCCGCCTCTCTCCATCATCGCATCGTCCTTCCCTGCACCCGATGCATTCCTGCCGGCGCGATAAAAATTCCGTTCCAGTTCTTTCCGTAATATCTCCGCGATGATGACGTTAATGGGTCGTATTTTTAAATGTGCATTCCGGCCCGTTTTAGATTCGGTAATAATAGCGACCGGAGTTACGCAACGCCGACTCCCGGATTTCGACCGCCTTCGGGGATCGCGTGCGGCCCGGCCCCGGGTAATAGCGGTCAACCGGTGACGGACGGCGTAAACAGTCCGACAGGCCGAGGGGGTGACCTTTGGACGGGGGAGTTATGTCAATTATTCTACGTGTAAACGGGGGCATTGCCGCCGTATCGACCACCGCGTTTTGCGTTATTTACGCGGCTAGTTGCGCCACCATATCGACCAGCACGTGCTGTATGATTACCGAGGGGTCGGGGGATGGGGGTGACATTGGCCTACTGGATCGAAACCGCGCCGGCCGGCTCAATTGGGAAAAATGGAAATTGCGCTGCTGACCTCTGGCGGACAGGACACAACGACGACTAATGAATGTTAACGAAAACGTGGGATAGAGCAAGGACGTGTTGTGTAACAGATGTGAGGCGCTTTGATGGGTGACAGTGAACGAGGCATCGGCGTGCGCTAATTCCGCATTTTTCGAGGCTAGAATCATGAGAATAGACCAACTAACCAACAACTAACTACGCCTTGAACTTGAACGGCGACCCTACTGACACGATCAACAGACCGAACGCGAACCCTTCATCCCGGACACTGTCCCTGGAACGACAAGCCAAAAATTTCGGCGAGTTCATCAACACTGCTGGAGAAGTTTACCATTTTGGACCTTGACTCGCCGGACGAAACCAACCTCAAAACACTATCTGATTTTATGACCTTCACAGCCGTCCGAGAACAAAACATAATTAAAACCGCGCGCGTTCTCAAATCGAAACTGAGGAAAAACATGACAGGTGACATAACACCATCAAGAACCACAGAGACTCTTTCAGGAGAAGCAAGTTCTCCAGCCACCGATTCTGTTTGAAAGCCCTGCACTTCCAGCAAACAAAAATAGAGGCAGAAGCAACTCTTGGATCTAGTCACATTCAATTCCAGAACCTACGCCAAGGTATGTTACATATCAATGGATAACATCCCATTGGAAACTTGAGAGAGTGAGAGAGAGAGAGAGGGGGGGGGGGGAAAGATTTAACAGAAAAAGAGAAGGTGGATTCCGTGTCGCTGTGGGTTGAGTCGGAGCCGCAGGTGCTGGGTTCGATTCCCAATGACCGTTGCTCGGTGATTCACGCTTTTTCTTCCAGCAAAACCGCCCAAAGTAGGGTCAGAGACGGGGTTTTAATCCAGAGGGCCATTAAGTTTGGAGCCGGCTGTACCCCGAACCTCATAAAGTTGAAAGGAAGCGTTGCGCAACGCGCACTTGATTCACGTAGGACGTCACGTAATTGATGGTCGTGACTCAAAGTGTGACAGAGGCGTCGGGGCGCCACGTGATTTCCGAAACTTCTGGCTCCCCGTTGCAGCCGTTCCATTCATTTTGGCACCGGTCGAAATTCGATTATTTTTGGCGAACGAACTCTTGACTTTTTCGACATCGTCGCCGTCGATGCGTGATGAACAAAAATAACCCCGTGATTTCCTCGATTGCCATTTTTATCGCACCTGCATACCTAAGATCACGGGACTCTTTGTCATTCAAAATCTGGAACTAAATATCGACGGCACTCTGGTTATTAATAGACGACCTGTTCGCAATCAGGGCCAACGGCAGGAAACGGGACAGGCTGGAAAAACATCGATGAGGTCGGATCCCTGGCCGTTGCACCGGCCGGATTCGGGACCTATCGAAGTCGCGTGGTCGGCTATCTCGGTCGATCGCGACAATATTATCTAATCCTAATGCAAATAAACAAAACGCCCAGCTAACCCAGTTAGTTCGACGGTCGGCGATGATCTAATCCGAGCCCGGCCGAACTTGACGAGATAAAAAAGTAAACATGGAATGAATAAATGGGCCAGCCTTGACATTAACCCCAGTTTTCGACTGAACCCTAGTAGGTTGCGCAATTACGTCATGATTTCATGTGGTAAGTATTGTGTTTCGCGCCGGATGCGTCGCTTTTTCGATGAGATTATTGCGGCGATGACTAGTTCTAGGTCGAATCGTCAAGGATGTCTGCCGTTATGAGCAGGAATACACACCGGGAGGTTGCGGGAATAGATAGATCGTATCTACCTGGGTGGATGCGGATTTTCCAAGGTTTGGCAACGACCGACTTACCACGAGAACGTGTCTGGCGAGTCAAAATTTTGGTTTATTGACGCGTTCACCTATAAGTCGACCGTCGGAGTTGTGTTGTCGGCCACTGGTTGACAAAATCACGATGCGATTGGAAATGTCAAACGATACCAAGGGTCAGATAGATGTTAGAGGAAAAAAAAAACCAATAAATTATGTTTCGTAAATTTCGTTTTTAATTGGACGCTGGTGCTGGCGATTTTTACTGCAGATTGGCGCCAAGAAAATTTCCACGAGTCAAAAAATCATAATAAAATTCCGAAAGTTCCAAATTTTCTCTGCGATGAGCGAGACCGGTCGAAAAAGTAAATGTCAAGTACGCGGGTAAATTATAAGGTCCTTCGTGCTTCGTGACGAATACATAATTATTATAATGACCCGGCTAGCAATCCAGGACCGGCAGTGGCTTCATGCTGGGCAACGTCGTATTCAATGAAAACCGCTGCTTATTATTTGTATTGATGTAAAAAATAATAAAACTTTTACCACCGACAGAGGCAACGAATAACAGCCCAATTAGATCCGGATAATGGAAGTGAAAAACTGTCGTCAGCCGACGCCTTATCATCAGCATTACAGCACGATTTCATAATGAATGAAAGATAGGCAGTTCCCTAATTAAAATGGTACCATTATGAGTTAGTTCTCTTCGAATAGAGTTGTGGTATTATTAAAAATTAAAAATATTAAAATTTCATCATATTAAACCATCAGGTTCTTCAGGCTAGTCTCTCCTGGTTTCTCCCACATGAGTAGTGGGTTGGTTTTACCTCATTCATTCGCATTTTCATTCTTCCCATAAAAGAGTCCCAAGAGACACCAGCATTTTTAACTGTTTATATTCATATTCCTTTATAATAAACAGTTGTTGTAACATTGTTTCATATTATAAATCAATTCCTTCGAAGCAATCAGAGGCCGTGCACACATCAAATGATGAGTAGCCTCATTATCGAAAGTAAAAAAATCGGACCAAAAATCTTTTGTAGAATGACCTTGAAATTACAGATTCCTCCAATTATCCATTCTTGGAAATTCTTCCGAGGCGATCAAGCTCAAAGTTGTAAAAAAAGTTTTCACAACCTCAAAACCCTTCAACCCATCTGGTCCTTCCCTTCATGCAGTATCTATCTGCTATGTGATTTGGTCAGGTCCTAGGCATGGATATCTTCTCTTCTCATAAAGTAACTATTTTCCTTTCCTCTTCTCTTCTAGCCTCCACATTGAATGCTTTATAAATATCTTCATTCTGTGAAAGCAATTCGAAAGATTCGGTCTTCCTGCTTATCATTGCTTGCCCAGTCGTTTTTTACTCTCATTGTTGGCAATCAACCTAGATCTTGGTTTTTAGTAGATTGTCTAGATAGGTGCCCACCAGTCCGTTCCTAATCTCTTCTTAAATCTCTCTAATCAATTATTGCGCAAGACGATCTATCAATTGGGGTTCCAGGTTTATAACCAAATTCTACCAACTTCCCTTTTCATGACCCTTTGATACTTCAATCGTTTTTCTGTGTTGTGGTCAACCTACTATCTTCCAGACTCCTTCTAAATTAAACTTATTGATACTGATACCTTTGTACCAGAAGCACCCAAGTACCTAATCTATTTCTCTAAGATTGCCTTGGTGCTATTAGGTCTATTCCATCAAGCAATCGGGGCCGTTTTAACTGTCTACTGGCGATCTTCCCCACTCCTTGATTCTGCTTCCTAAAACAACATTAAAAGTGAATGAATATTATTCCTGACACGGACTCGCAGTTTATAAGTGACGAAAGCTGCTTTCACCATTGTGATCGAAACTGACTCCTGGGTCCTGCCGTAAATCACTCTTCTTCAGTACCGTTGAACCTCTTCTTGGGCCTTACCTGCTGCTCTCAATTACCGGGGAAAGTTCTCTCGTCCATCACCTTAATGAATACCTGCAGCACTTCTGGGTCTTCTAAATTAACGTAAAACAACAGATTCGTGCCAATTATTGATATTATCGAGATTTGACCGTCTCCAATTCGCTTTTTTTTTTTCTCCTCTTGGTAAAATCCAATCATCGGGAACGAGTCCTTCGCATCATCCACGATGCGCATTTTCCACTTTCTCAAGGTGACACCCGCCACGTAAACACATCAACCTCCTTGTTTGTTTGCGCAACTTTTCGATAAACATGTATAAGGCTTTCCTAATTTCGTCCCCGATTCCGGACAATAAGCCGACATGGTGATATTGGCCCCGGGGAAAAAGTTGCCCCGTTGTCGCAGCAGTTTTACAATTAAAGAAATCGAGGCCGTCGGGTTCGATTCGACTTCTTTTTTTTTTCTCATTTTGGTTATTGTAGCCGAGACGGTTCGATAAATTTTCACCGGTTTCGGCCACGGGGGGGGGCGCTGTAATTAATCGAGTTAACCTCTCGTGTTTGGTACGCAGAAATGGTTCTAATTTTAAATAATGAGGACCGTCGCTATTCTTTCGCGTAACAACGAAACCGACCAAAAAAAAAATCAAACAACATCCGCACGCTTGTTAGTTGTTGCTGTAATTGTTGTGGAGGTACATGATATAATTAAAGTTGACACGGGTGTATATGTTTAGCGGAATTAGTGCCGAGGAAACAACTTGTAGTATACATATATATATATATATATATAGGTAGTCTTAATTGACACATTGAGGCTTTCGCCTAGCCGAGATGGCGACTGAAATATTGTTGTTCCATTAATAATCGCCGGCTTTTGTGAAAGTTCTGTAACAGAACCGAGAAGATCTTTGTGTGTAGCTGATACGTTTTATGCTGACGTAATGGACGCTAATTGGTCCTGAGGACGCCTTCGTAATGGAGGTTTCCATTAATTAGCCCCTCTAGCTTGGAGGATAATCTCAGGTGGTCTGTGAGGCGATAAGGGCGTCACGTGATTTTTCTCAGCCTACGCAGAAAACTGTACACTGGCGGTCTCAGAAAAGTGAACGACTCTTGAAGCAAATTTTGGTTGAAATGGCATCGTGTAAGCACTGGGAGCGGGCTGTTTGACCAGTCATCCCATGCCGACGTCTATAAACGAATCAACGATACAATGAAGTAGTTATGGCGTTTGGTAATGGGCCCCGTAAATTCGAGGGTCAGGTAGATTGAAAAGAAGGAGGCTGGAAAACGGTTGCTTTTGAATGAAAGTACGCGGTCAGCTCCTCGATGTAACAGATTTTTGGAGGAAACGACCAGTAAATGAATGCGAATGTCGCTCGTTATTAGATTATATACCTAATGCAAAATAATATTTTCAAGAAATTTCAAATGATGTTACGGGTTTTCCACAAAGATTGTCAAAACGAAGTAGTGCGCGGCACAGCAAAACTTAAGAATATTTATTTGAATAATATCACAACACGATTTTAATTTTAAAATTATTTAGGCTTAAGAATCAGAATCTGCACAAAAATAATAATATAAGTAGGGTTTGAGGACCAGAACAGTTTAGTCATGCATGCAAAGTTTAAAATCATAAGATGAGATCTTTAATATAACAATGGGAAAAACATGGCAATATGGCTAATATACAACAAACGGTTTCTAGGGAAACAATATTACACAATTTTTCTGAGTGCAGAGGAAAGTTTAATTTCAGATAACAGTTGCTTTTTTCCTAACTTTAAATTGCTAATCGTTTTTAAATTGAGTACGACGATTTTTTTTAGCAACTTTCCAGTACTCTTCACTGATCTTAGATAACGCACCTTTAAGGTGGTGCGGACCTTTTGGGCCACGCTGTATAATAATAACTTAATAATAACCTAATAACTTAATAACAACCTAATAACTTAATAACAACCTAATAACAACCCAACAAATATATCTTTAATATTTTGTATATGCACCGTTGGCTAAGATGACGCTTCTTAGCCTACGGTGCATCGATTCTATTAAAATTTGGATGTATTGCGGATCTAGCTGCTCCCACGCATTTTCAATTCCTTCCCATAGTTCGTCCCGATTGGCTGGTCTGAAGTTGTTGGCATATAGGGCTCTTACCAAATGTGCCCAGACATTTTCAATCGGATTTAAGTCCGGGCTTTTTGCTGGCCATGGCAGTTTTACAACTTGATTTTCAAAGGTGCACAAAAAAACTACCAAAATTCACAAGTCACAATATTTCAAACGACCGATCGGTGAGAATTTTCGAACACGAAGTGAACAGAGAACCAAAAATAAGTAAACTGGAACAAGGAAGTTTCTTACGAGACACTTCATGATAGGGCGTTTTCTAATTTGCAAATAATAGAATTTTCCTTATCTTTTAAAGGAATAGTTTTATAATAGTTTAGGATAAGATGGTCTTCAATCGCAGATTTCGCAAATGCCAACTTGTCAACATCATTAGCAAGTAAATAAATGTATTAAGGGGATGAGTTATGTTAACAAGAAATCGAGCGTGATAAAAGTTGTCAATATTGCTTTGCAAAATATTTGTGTGTTTTTTTTAAATCAGCCGTGCCGGTCTCATACAGAGGCAATTATCAAATTCGCCGATCTAGCAGGTTCTACTTTCACAAGCGCAACTAAGTTATTGGCTTATTAAGAAGTGAACTCACGTGCAATCAAACAATTGCAGTATATTGTATAATTTCAACCTTATTTCAAGTTTATTATCAGTTTTAAAATAAATTTTATTTTGCATGTAAAAATTTACAAACTATTTAATCGACCGACTGAGCAACATGTCAGCACATTTCCATTTAAGAGCGCGTGGTAGTTACTTATCCAACTTAACAGTTGCCTGACCAAAAACCGCCCGACAGCGCTCTTCCTAGTCTACCTGGTATCACAACAATGTTAAATATTAAATATCTTCGGCGAGCCGTGAAGATCCTTGCCTCTGAATTTTATGGGCACTCGGTCTTATTGCAGCGTATTGTAGCTGTAACGATCATTATATTACCCATCAGTCACCGCTTACGTCTCGTTTTGAAGTCCGATATTTTAGCTTACACTAGCACAATCTTGTCGTTCACTTTTCTGAGACCGCCACCGTACATATTCCGAAGTAAAATTGTTTCTATTAAAATTCTTTAAAAATCGAATTTTACTGTTAATTGTTGGTTGTAGTTTCGTTATTTCACTTCCGGCTTTACTGAACTAAGAAAGAGTAGAATTTATTAAAACCACAACAACCATTAATTAGGCTGAAGGTGTAGCTAAGTGGTTACTCTTGTCCTCAGATATTCGCTCTTTTGCCCACAATCAGTATAATTAATCATTCCTTCACTCAATTCGAAAAACTAAAAATAGTTGTATATTAGGTAATTGTTACTAAATATAATGAACTTAATATAATGCCCTTGTCACTAAATGGGAAAATTTCTAATTTGGGTGAGTTACAACAAAATCAACAAATTTGTTAATTTTAATCACCAAATGTATATAATTCATTAGCATTAACCTCTGAAATATTGCAGAGTTAACTCTTAAGAGCAAGTAAGGAAATTAATAATAACAAGAGTGATTTTTTTGTTACACCATTTTTAGGTAATTTTTTTTTTAACTTTTTCTTTGTGGTATAATAACTTCAACTTTTACCTTGTGTTGTCGAAAAAAGCGGCAATGTCCTTATACTGCTTTTAACCTAATGGATTAAAAACGTGAAATAATGTTCTAATCTAACTCAGATTAAATGTCATTATCTAAATAATTCCCATAGGTCAACATGGTTCTATTTTTTATAATATTTCATTCTCTTTAATGTATTACAACTACACAGGTAGGTATATCCGCGTTATGAATCAAGAGTCAAGGTAGGCCAAGGACCCTTTAACCCCAATACTCTTTGTGTCAGAGTTAGAGGCAATGAAAATGCAAAGATGTATCTATAGATTGATTCGTAATCACTATTGAATTCGGGTCGTCTGAATGAAGTTGTAAACATCCCTTTCATCCATTATTGAGAGTCGACGCGAATATTACGTTTTTCCGCTCTTTCCTTACAGTTGTAAAAAATTGGGGTAGTTGCGCCGTCGGAAAATTACGCCAATCAAAAGTGATAAAAAAAAATGGACGCGTATGTTACTTTTATTATTACGTTAAATTACGCCAATCGATAATGGTAAAAAAATGTTACTTTTATCTATTATTACGTTATTAATTTGTCCGGCAGAAGTGTAATAAAATTTTGGTGACGTCACCAACTTTTTGAATCGATAGCCTACAGCGCGTTTTACACAACTTCAAAATCGCCGATTTTGCTTCAGGAGTCGCGCCCTATTTATTGCCGGTCAGTGTACCTACAATAAAAATGGTGGCGGTGGCGAAAATTGGTTGAGTGTCATTTTATGGAAGTTGGAGGTTGTCCTGGCTTCAAGCGTCAAAAATAAGAATTGTTGAATGGGACTATATTTGTTCAAGTAAAGAAAAATTTGATACCTGATAATTAAGCATTCTGGAACGATCCGATGTCGACACAGAACACTCGATTGAGGGACAAAGATCCTATTTATCGAGTCGGCTCTGGATAACATCCAATTACCGTTATTTCGTCAAAACAATCCAAACCCAACTGTCTAGATTCAAAGAAAATAATTCCAAAACAAGGAGAGTTCTTGCTTTTAAAAGTTTCTTCAAACAACTAATTTGGACTATTAAAAATGATAAAATCTCACGTGTTCCAGAGACTTTTGAATAATGAATCTTACTTCGACATCATGCAATTTTTATTGACGTCGTGTTTTGTTTATTTAATAGAAAATACCTGCATAATCGTCCTTACGTTAACGAAGTAGAGGTGAATTTTTTGATCAAGCCATAAATTAAAACATTACAAACAACAAATGTGTCTAGTGCAAACTCGTATCCACGTCGAGGAACCGGATTTCAAAATAAAATATGAGTTACATAACTGATCCTAATCGATTTCGATTTGCTAGATTCAAGTTACCTACTTTTTATGAGCGGCAACAAAAACTACGAAGAATTCCAGCCATTCGAATTGACCTGGTGCTGGCGGTATCGCAGGCAAACCCTGGAGTGGAGCAGGTCAGATGTCAGCCGGGATAATAAACATAGTCGCACACAAGCAATGAGCGTCGCCGTAAATATCCAGAACTTTGTCAAATTTCCAGAAACAGTTAAACGTTTCAAAGGAAACGAAGGCGTTGACGGGGGCCCCTGCACAAGACGTAAACATGTTTGTATTACATCGAGCGACTCCAGGGAAGAAATTGTGAAACGGTACCTCGTATAAAAAGTAAGATGGTAATCATGGGCGTTTGATGTTTAAAATATGGCGGTCCAAGAGTCAGTAGCTAAGACAAGAAGGCCGTGAAAAATTGCTTGCGACCAATTAGAACCCGTGGAAGAGACTTTTCGATTGATAACGCAGTTGGCGCCGCTTTTACGGCTTTCGCGCTGCAACTGTTCAATTGATAACATTTTTAGCGCCGCTTTTATGGCTTTCTCGCTTAGACTATATTTTTTTCTTTATTAAAGAAGTTTGGGAACTAGTTTGGCGATTGGTTGCGACTTGGCCTAAGAATTTGGCACAAAATAGACGTTGCGAGCAAAACTTTCGAATCGGGCGATTAAAGCGCGCTCTCGCTTTAACACGCGCGAAATTCTATAGGCGTCTCCTGCTAAATTCGGCTTTGATTCGTGACCCTTTAAACCCAAAAACCTTGCCCAGCCCGACCGCCAATTGGCAATGCAATCAATCGAGACAGCCTTGATAATACAAGAAACGCCATTTGACATTTGACGGAATTGTCGAAATGTCGCGACTGAAAAGTAAACAAGCGCGCATCAACCCGAAAACAAAACGGGGCAACCTTTGATTACAGCGATCGAGAGCCGGCGATAATCAAATTGATAACGAGATTTGAAGAATCTCCTCAACGGGCCCACCGTGAAGATTCTGGCCGTTCCCGTCGTCGCCGATCCGGAGGCGGTGAGTGGAAAGAAAAAAAAATTGCGGATTTTCGACTTAATCAAGTAGGTGTCGCGGATCTCGGCGAACATTTGACAGATGACGTTTGCGGCGGCAATTTTTCTCTTTTGGGCCGGCTCGTTAATATTAATGGTGAATTTGGTGCGTTAATGGGGACGGTTGACGCGAAAATATTGGTATTGGGTCACTCCGTGAATAAATTGATGTCTCAGGTATCGAAATAATAAATCTGGCCGGTCGTTTATCGTCCGAAAACGGCCATAAATCACCGAAAACGGCCGCGGCCAACTTAGCAACGCAAATTATTCAAATTCTACAATTCCGCACCTGACCTTGGCGGTTTGGAAGTTCGAAAAGAGCAAAAAATCGCGCCACGTTCGGCCCGACCCGCCAACGCGACCCGTCGACGTAAACAAACAATTGACAATTATTGCCGTCGGGTTTTCGCTTGTTTCGACGGTGCAACGGAAATTTCTAAACGCAACTTTCTGATGCACCGCCGGGCCACATGACCGACTTGATAAATATTCAGAGCGGCGACCTACTAAAAAAAAAAAATGGGAAAATAGAGCGGCGGCGACTCACCTCGGGCGGCGGAGGTTCCGGCTAATCCATGGGCTCGGAGCTGGGGGCACTAGAACAACACCTTGTCAGGCGGGGTGCACTTTGATGCGCACAGTTTCTACATGTAAATAAATCCGTGGTTTTGGGGGAGGCAATACACGTCCGACGTAAACTAGACGGTACAACAAACTGACGGGCCTCGTGCGCAGGATCCATGCGCCCGAGATTGGTGTAATGGTGGACGGGCAGGCGCAATGGGCAGCGCGACCTATCAACGTATCAACAAGACTCGATCTCGTTGCGGGGCCCCATTTCGGCGCGTATTTCACGTTCGCTTCGCTGGATCCAGGCCTCGGCCCTGGCCTAGAGGCTGTCTCAGACTCTCCTTTTTCCGACTGCGGCGAGCGCGGGAACGCGCAGCCCATCCACCAACTGAAACCCCAATCCCGATTTGATGCGGCATTGTTTCAAAACAAATCATTCGATTCCTGGACAGGACCGGCAATCGAAATCCCATCTAGTTCCAGATTATTTCAAAACATTGCTTTTGAAGCGACTGGTCCCGGGGCTCGCAGCAGGACGCCTGTTTGGGTTGGAAGCGCTATTGGAAGATAATTGTCCAAAATTATCTCGAATTATCGCTGTCGCTGGTGATGATATCTGGAAAGTTTTAACATTCTTCTAGAACAGTTTGCAGAGCTATTTTCTGGTCTTTCTGAACATATTGTTGGAGTTACCGTCTCTCCTTGTTGCTTAGCCTTGGATGCCCGGTGGCTGTGGTGGTTATCTAAAAAAAATGTGCGCAACAATCTGATGATCTATTTGCATCTAGAAGAACGCTTAAATTTAAACTTGCGGAACTTTACACGCCGGGAACTGTGTCGTTTTCAGGTTTTCTAACCTTCATCGTACGTTGCAATTTGGAAATTTGCCCGGCAATGTCGAGAAATAATGGTAAAACTTTGGGAATTGAGTTCAAAGAGAGGATAAGCCATCAACATTCATTAAGCTAGCAAAAGTTTTTATTGTGAAAGAACAGATGTTTTGATCTTGATTTTTAAAATGGGTCATTTGACGTGGTTTTGCTCAAAATTGAAAAATTCTACTTTTTTATAAAGTTCAGTCTTATGCCAGTATGCCACGCTCTCTATCGATTGGAGTAGAAAAAAAATGGAAACATATATAATGTACACCAAATTAAACCATATCCATCCACATGCACCACATCCTTTGCACTGTCCACCAGAAAATTTAATGAGCTTCAAAAATTCTAAATGAAACCCAAATTATTATACATCAGAAAATGAAAACATCACCACTAAAATAACTATGCTGCGTATTGTTTTACCATTGCTTACATTTTAAATTCTATATGTCTATCAATTTTACTAAATGTTCACCAAATTTAGAACGCTTAAGTTACGCGTCCGTGATGTACATAATAAATATTCACGCTATCCATTTATATTTAGTGTTTTTGAAACAAACTATTTGTGCGTCAAATAATTATTCTATTACTTCAAAAATGAAATATGTTCGCGCATCTCTCCTTGCCGCTTGCGCTTCCAGACAAGAGGCAGGCGAAAAAAGTTTTGTACAAGGTCAGTTCAGGGCCCTGTAATTTTTTTTTAAAGAACGATTAGAAATTACCACTAAAAGAAAATTTACGTTTTACATAATGCAAGCCAATTACAGCAAAGCATTTATATATTACGGAAATCAATATCTTTTTTTGTGCAAACCACTTCTATTTTTACTTTTATTTTTCTTGCCCTGGCACATCTACATCTATAATTTTGCATAAAATTATTTACCATTTGCACAACATTTTATTGATTGTGTATTTTTGATCAACAAATAGTATATTTAACTGCTAAATAATATAAGACACTGTCGAAAATTAAATATCTGGGTATTATGTTGGAATTAAATGCGGAATAAAATTTGGTGAACAATTACTATTTATGGTCAACAAAAGTTATTTTGGCGAACAAAATATATAAGAGGCCAGCATTATGTCAATATTTAGTTGTCGCTTTAAGATTATGTATTTTCTTAATTTTGATGAGCATTTAGTATTTTTGGGAAATGAAAGTATTTTTTTGTATGAAAATATTAGGTAAATTTGGTAGGCTGTTAAATACGACCAAAAAAAATCAAAAATTTTGGATATTTTGGTAGTTAATATATTTGGCACAACTTTAAACATTAGCTGCTCTTCTACGTAATTTAGGTGAAATGAAGTACAACATTCCCGAGCAAAGTAATAGTATTGCGAAAATGACGGCGTCGCTCCATAGAAATCCGATGATTGGGGAGAACGCCTGGAAAGCTAAAGTAAAAATGATGCCGAAGAGGTAGATGACGGCGTTCAGAACGGAACAAGAAATGGATTCCGGCAGAGGATAAGTGAGTTCTGTTGCAAACTCGTAACTAATCAAGATGGTGCTGGCTAGAAAAAATCTGAAATTTCAAAATTTTATTAGTTTTCACAAAAGAGGAACTCATTACCCAAAAACCGGTATAGTAAAGTAAGTGACTGACTTAACCCCACTTTCCATCGAAAAAACTGAGAGGGCAAAGGATAACGCCGCAGCGAAAATGCAAATGAAGGAAATCACCCTGAAACGGTTAATAAAATTGCTGATTTTTGAAAAGTAATTTAGTTCGGTAGATACTTGAACTTTTGAGTTTTGTCCAAAATGTAGCCGAAGAAGACGCTGCCAAAACAACCACCAACAATGATGGTGATGAGGCAAATTAGCCCAACATCCTCCTCAGAGCCCTAGAAAACAAAACAAAAATTAAAACTTTATTTCAAAATTTGACCAAGTACCAACCGGAAAATATTGCAGGTAAATTGTGTTGATCACTTGCCCAATAGCGGTCCATATCCCATTACTCATCCCAAAAATTAGAACCACCATCAAATAATCCTTGTTCCTTCTCAGTGCCTTCAGGGTGGCAAGAACCGAAATCTTTTCGCTTTCCTCCTTAACCAGTTGCGACTGGCTTGGAGGCAATGGCGGCTTAGCTCTAAAAACTGCACATAGAACGTTGAAGTTTCCAAAATTGTCGACAATTACATAGCAAAACTAAACCAAAAACGAAACTCGACGCCATTGCGTTGTAGGTCATCAAGTCAAAAAGGTCGTAGCCAATTTTCGCAGAATCATTGCTGTTCTTCACTAAAGTGGTTGAAGCGATGGCACCAAAAGCCACTCCGAATTGGGTACCAAAAATCGCTATAGCGCAAGCTGTAGACACTTGGTTAGGGCCGAACCACACCGATGCCAGTTTGGAAGGAACACTCAACATGAAAACTTGGGCTATGCCACATAAAGTTTGGGAAATTAAAACTAAGACAAACCTGTCTGGCAAAACTGAAGCCACCTTCAGTAAATTAGCAAGGGCGGTTAAACCGCTGCTCAATATCGCGGTTGCTCGCAAACTCTGCAAAAAGGTTTTGTTGAACCATTAAACTTCAGTTGTTACTTACGTAGCGTTCTACTAAATAATTAATAGGTAAATAGAATAAGATGAAGCTAATCATGTATACTAGTCCAGTGAGGGCCATCATTACGTTGTTGACGTTGTAGTACCTTCAACAGCTGTTAGAGGGGGTTTGGGAGATATTGAGACTTACTTGGTCATGATGTTCGTTATTATTGAGTATTGGAGGAATTGAAAAAAGTTGACTGAAGCGTACAGACAGAAAAGCAACAAAACTACCCATCTGTAGGGGTAAACAGCTACGGTGGGGGAGTCTAACTCGCTCATCATGATCGATGTTGGATGTTGGACCAAAAGAGTGAAACTGATTTGTTAACGCCAGCAGCCTGATTAAGACAAGGTCAGATCAGATTAGAGATGAAGAGGGCTTTAGGTCAGATTAAAAAGTGTTAAAAGTTCTTGCAATTGCGTTATTTTTGTGTGAATTATGCAATGGTTTTAAAAATGTCCATGTGTTCGAGAAATTCGGAAAAACAGAAATGAAATGGTAAAGATTCTCAAAATCAGAAATTATACTTTGTACATAAGAACGCAACCATAGAATGCGGTTTTTATTACTTAATTCTAACGACCAACTGGAAATCTTGGTCTTAAACTATACACATTGGGGCTTGGTGTAGACTTTTTTGAATTATTTTTTTCGTAGCCCTATTCGATTTGGTGGTGAAAAGTGTCTTGGTGCAGGTCGCCGCTTATAAGGGCAGCGATTTTCTCCGGTCCGGCACCTCTGGTTTTGCCATCCTTTCGATTTATCGTTCTTGGGATCGACCATCGAAGTTGGCATGGCGTGGGCCCCGTCCCGTTCCCGACACCGTCCAAAGCGGATTATCTGGTTTTTACCTCGGGACCGACTGACCTTGAAACTTGCAACAACCAAGCGAATTGCACACACACACATTCAAAAGTGGCTGCCATCATCATCAGCATCTCCACTCCCATTGAAAGATGCCAGCAACACTACCAGATGAACAGAAAAAGGTCGTTCAAAAAAAAATGCGGTAATTGACGTTATTCAAGTCACGTTGTCACGACAACGTCAATTAGGCGCGTTCATGATGGAAAGGATATTCCAAGATGGCGGCGGCAATGGCGCAAAATCAAATCATATAATGACACACAGTCACTGTTTACTATTGCAGGTCGTGGCGGGGCAGTGGTCACCGACTCGCTGACGAACGCGTGGAATTTCCGCCTTTTTCGGCAAGGGGGCAAAAAGTGGGACAATAGTTCCTCGCGACCACCACCAATAACAGGGGGGCCCCAAGAAAAAAAATAAAAACTAAACGACGATAGTCGCATCAAACCCATCACCGATATACCTATACACCCACTAATTGGGCGTATATTTTTATGTAGTTCTGGAAGTGACCCATCACTCGTTTTAATACTAATTTGCTATTGGGCGATAGATTTGGAAACTTCTGGAGGGAGTCGCGTTGAGATGGGGTCTTGCAGTTTTGCCCCGTCGCGACGCCGCTGCCCGACATCGGAATCCGCCTGAAGCCGCCACCGCTGTTCGCGCTCTTTGTCTCGCATCCTCACCGCCGCCACAATTTTAATGCAGTCCGCCAATTTTTTTGCTCGCCGAGCTTGGCAACATTTCAAGGTCAGAGAAACAGAAAGGACACGCACCAAGCACATGCAGATCGGTTACTTTGGTTAGTTACCAATTTTAAATTAAATCGACCACAACAAAGTTGTCTCCCTTTATAGACGTTTCTATTTTTTTCACTTGCTTTTCTCAACACTCTCGGCGATGACACCCAAAGAAAATTTAGGACGTTGCAAACGGCGGCCTGAAATGCGGCAAGGTGTTATATTGGGTCGTTCCGGCAAATTGGACGGTTTACCTTAAGAGGACAAAAAACTAGTTTACTATTAGATGAGATTTATTTGACGTTTTGTTGGCGTCGCGTGTGAGATCCTTTACTACTACGGCGAACAGGGGTGTCAACGATCTCTTAACGGTATCGGCGTCTCTCATTAATAAATATTCAAATAAATACAAATAATAACAAGCGAACAGCGTCCAGGGTCGGTTTATTTATAAGTAAGTTTTTTTTTTGTCGTGTGTGTGTGTCCGCAAATGCGTGACGGTGCTGAGCAATGTTAAACATTATTGATGTTGGCTTTGATTGGTGGCGATAACGGAAACGCGGTGGCCTGCTGAGCGCCTCAGCAGATGGCACCATCGGGCGTCGCGCGAGCGCCATCTACATACTTTCGACGTAGACGCCATCCTGGTGACGCCACTTATAGTCACCTTCATGTGGTAGATTTCAAACCAATCAACACGAATCTGGCCGTGGTTTCCCTGTACAAGTCGTACTGTTTCAATTTACAACTTTTGTCAAAATCGACCTAATTTGCAAATTTCAACTTCTTTATTATTAGACTTACAATTTTCGTTCACATAGCATTCGATGGCATTTGTAAAACGGAGAAATTTGATGTATCAGGATTTAATATAAGTCGCTCCGTTCAAAAGTTACAAAAGTTTGATTGTTGAAAAAAGCTTAATTTGTGCTTTTTCTAATTTTACAAAAAATCTATCTATTCTAGCGTCGAATTGATAACGAACTTGAGGTCAGGAAGGTCGATTATATGAAAAAACATCAATTTCCAGTCTTTTAATAAACGTGTCAATTTTAGAAATTTTTCAAATTTCTATCGATTGGGGTAGAAAAAAAAAGTCGAAAATATTGAAATTTTTTACATCGATTTTATGACTTGATTTGGTAGATCTTGAACCGCTTAACACGAATCTGGCCGTAGTTTTTCTGTACAAGTCGTACTTTTTTAGATATGACCATTCGAATGTTTCAATTTAAAGGTTTCGTTAAAATCGACCTAATTTGCAAATTTCAACTTCTTTATTATTAGACTTACAATTTTCGTTCACATAGGATTCGATGGCATTTGTGAAACGGAGAAATTTGATGTATCTGGATTTAATATAAGTCCCTCCGTTCAAAAGTTACAAAAGTTTGATTGTTGATAAAAGCTTAATTTGTGCTTTTTCTAATTTTATAAAAAATCTATCTATTCTAGCGTCGAATTGATAACGAACTTGACATCAGGAAGGTCGATTATATGAAAAAACATCAATTTCCAGTCTTTTAATAAACGTGTCAATTTTAGAATTTTTTCAAATGTGTATTGATTGGGCTAGAAAGTGAAGGTCAAAAATATTGAAATTTTTTACGCCAATTTTATGACTTGATCTGGTAGATCTTGAACCGCTTAACACGAATCTGGCCGTAGTTTTCCTGTACAAGTCCTACTTTTTTAGATATGACCAATCGAATGTTTCAATTTAAAGTTTTTGTTAAAATCGACCTAATTTGCAAATTTCAACTTCTTTATTATTCGACTTACAATTTTCGTTCACATAGCATTCGATGGCATTTGTGAAACGGAGAAATTTGATGTATCTGGATTTAATATAAGTCGCTCCGTTCAAAAGTTACAAAAGTTTAATTGTTTAAAAAAGCTTAATTTGTGCTTTTTCAAATTTTATAAAAAATCTATCTATTCTAGCGTCGAATTGATAACGAACTTGAGCTCACGAAGGTCGATTATATAAGAAAACATCAATTTCCAGTTTTTTAATTAACGTGTCAATTTTAGAAATTTTTTGAATGTGTATTGATTAGGCTAGAAAATGAAGGTCAAAAATATTGAAATTTTTTCCGTCAATTTTATGACTTGATCTGGTAGATTTTGAACCGCTTAACACGAATCTGGCTGTAGTTTCCTTGTGCATGTCGTACTTTTTAAGATATGACGATTCGAATGTTTTAATTCAAAATTTTCGTCAAAATCGACCTAAATTGCAAATTTTAACTTCTTTATTATTAAACTTATAATTTTCGTTCATATAGCATTCGATACCATATGTGAAACGAAGAAATTTAATGTATTTGGATTTCATGTAAGTCTGTCCGGTCAAAAGTTACAAGAGTTTGAATATTGGAAGAAATCGAAAGTTGGTGGTTTTTCTAATTTTATAAGAAATCTATTTATTCTAGCGTCGAATTGATTACGGATTTGAGTTTAGGAAGGCCGATTACATATGAGAACGCCTATTTCTAGCCTTTGGGTGCAACGATGTCGATTTAAAAAAAAATTTAAATTTCTATCGATTGGGGTAGAAAAAAAAATCGAAAATATTGAAATTTTTTACATCGATTTTATGACTTAATCTGGTAGATCTTGAATCGCTTAACACGAATCCGGCCGTAGTTTTCTTGTACAAGTCGTACTTTTTTAGATATGACCAGTCGAATGTTTCAATTTAAAGCTTTCGTTAAAATCGACCTAATTTGCAAATTTCAACTTCTTTATTATTAGACTTACAATTTTCGTTCACATAGCATTCGATGGTATTTGTGAAACGGAGAAATTTGATGTATCTGGATTTCATATAAGTCGCTCCGTTCAAAAGTTACAAAAGTTTGATTGTTAATGAAAGCTTAATTTGTGCTTTTTCTAATTTTATAAAAAATCTATCTATTCTAGCAACGAATTGATTACGAACTTGAGCTCAGGAAGGTCGATTATATAAGAAAACATCAATTTCCAGTTTTTTAATAAACGTGTCAATTTTAGAAATTTTTCAAATGTGAATTGATTTTGCTAGAAAATAAAAGTTAAAAATATTAAAAAATTTTACGTAAATTTTATGACTTGATTTGGTAGATTTTGAACCGCTTAACACGAATCTGGCCGTAGTTTCCTTGTCAAAGTTGTACTTTTTAAGATATGACCATTCGAATGATTCAATTCAAAATTTTTGTCGAAATTGACCTAAATTGCAAATTTTAACTTCTTTATTATTAGACTTACAGTTTTCGTTCACATATCATTCGATAGCATTTGTGAAACGGAGAAATTTGATGTATCTGGATTTAATATAAGTCATTCGGTTCAAAAGTTACAAAAGTTTGATTGTTGAAAAATGGCCATAGTTTTCCTGTACAAGTCGTACTTTTAAGATATGACCATTCGAATGTTTCAATTTAAAACTTTTGTCAAAATCGACCTAAATTGCAAATTTCAACTTCTTTATTATTAAACCTACGATTTTTGTTCATATAACATTCGATAGCATTTGTGAAATGGTGAAGTTTGATGTATCTGGATTTGATATAAGTCTGTCCGTTCAAAAGTTACAAGAGTTTGAAAATTAAAAAAAATCGAAAGTTAGTGGTTTTTCTAATTTTATAAGAAATCTATTTATTTTAGCGTCGAGTTGTCGACTTTAGGAATTTTTCGAATTTCCATCGATTGGGGTAGAAAAAATAGTCAAAAATATTGAAATTTTTACATTGATTTTATGACTTAAAACATATTTCGATGTTTCCAAAAATTTACATTTTATTGCAATAAATTGAGTTAAGTATCAATCAATTCTGCATATGATAACGATATTTACTTTTATAAGGATAAAAAAATATGATTTTTATTTTTATTTAAAACAATAAATCAATAAATAAATATTGCTCTTTTTTATTTAACCAATCCAAAGAGATCGGGGTGGCCATAAATCCTAAATCTGCAGCTACCCTAAGGTCCATTATTGGGAAAGTTGTGATTATTGCCTGAGTGTAGTGTGAATAATAGTAGAACGGAGAGATTCCCATAATTATGACCAAATCCAGGATTTTAACAAGCCGGTGTTATTGACGATGACAACAAGTTCACAAACAAGTGCGAGATGTCTGGTCTGGAGTTATCGTTGCAATAAAGTCATCTGCCACTAGATATCTTTCAAAATGATAACAAAATGTAAATGTAAATATTAATAAACGATACTATCCACCTGTTAAACCTCGACGCATTAAGAGCAACAAATAAAACATGTCAACAGCCAGCATCTGCCTTGCCTATCTAGCATCTGTCTTGAGTTCAGCCACAACATGCAAAAATCGCTCCTCAACCCCACTATGTCGTTTTTTAAAGATCTATTGCGTGAAAATTTCGCAAGTCCATGGCGTGAATTAGCGCTCGCCCTCCTCGTGGTCATGACGCAATTACCACGTTGTGTGGGTCAGTAAGACCAATAATTGTTTTGGCCCGTGGTCGTTGACTCGAAAGCGGTGTTTCTGAAATCCCTCACTCCGGGTGCTAATCAAATTATGCAAATTATCGTGAATTTAAGTCGTCGCCATTCTATCGACCGCAACACAATTAAAATAAACGAAGCGACAATTACGACAAGGTCTCTAGTTCCGCACCCATCACTTCACCAGTCGGATTATGCAACAACCATTCGGTATATCGGAGTGACGTCAAATTCATTATTTCTTGTTACTGGCACGATAAAAGAAAATGTGACGAGGTGTGACGGTGAGGTAGGCACGTGTCGACACTTGATTTAATTCGCCTAAGTTCAGGAACTATCGCAAGAAGAGGAAGAACAAAACTTGTTGGAATAGGTAAGGAGGCAAATGGGATAAGACAAAATTGCATTTCGGCTCCCCGACTTTCGAATCGAGCTTCCATGTTTTATTCCCACCACGTAAATATGTTCAAGTTGGGGTTCGCATCTTGCGACAACAAATATAATGCTTTGTTTATTGCGCCAACCTTTTTCTTGCATCATAACCATAATTTTGCTGCATTCTATGCCACCAATCTCTCTTCTGCCATCATGACTATAAAGCTTTGCTGCACCGTATCGCGCCAACCTTTCTCCTGCTATCATCACCATAATGCTTCGCTGCATCCTATGCCACCAACCTCTTTTCTACCATCATGACTATGCTGCTTTGCTGCACCTTATGCCACCAATCTCTTTTCCTAATGCTTTGCTGCACCTTATGGCGCCAATCTTTTTTCTGCCATCATCAATTTAATGCTTCCGTGCATCCTATGCCACCAACCTCTTGGCTACCACTATTACCACCTCTTCTCTATCTACCATCTCTATTTTTCGAATTATTGTAATTTTTGAATTTTTTTAATTTATTAATTTTTTATTTTATTTTTTGCCGCTATTTACCCTATCTTCCAGAGTTTAGTTGACATTGACCTTGACCACTTGCTCCTCACATGATCTTTTTCATCATCATCCCCTTTTTTTTTCTGATCGATTTACATCCAAAAATATTGCTTTCTCCAAAGTGTAGTCTCCAACTGGGCACTGGGCCGTTGTTCAGTTCTCTTGGTGCCCTTGAAGGCGCCTTAGAAATGCTTCTGCTGAGCATCGATATTGGCCGCGATCAGCTGTCGGTGATTTAGATAACAACTCGTCACTTTTTTGTCTGGGATTCCCGTTGACTTGGAGGAATCTCTTTTTGCGTCGCCCCCCGAAAGTTGCCCGGTAAGTGTTCAATGACCAATTGAGCGGGTCGCGCCGACTTATGTGCTGTTCTGGCCGTGCGATTTTCTGTGAATGGTAATTCTGGCCCCTCATTGAAACGATTAATAACAATAAAAATATTTGTTGCTAATTGAAATTTTTGCTGCCATTGACCCCTATTGATGCGAAGGATTGTTGACCTAGGCCAATAACACCCCGGATTCTGGCAAAACTCAAAAAAATCTACTGCGGCGCACCTGCGTGACGATTCTTGGAATGTTATTGATGAATTAGTGTTTTTTCTTAAACTGCGATCAGGCCGAGGTCAATGCAAATAAATCATCGATTGATAAATGTTGAAAAAATTGATTTGAATATTGTTTCAACTCGGGGAGTAGGTGCAGAATCCTATCGCGCTTTGATCTCTGGTGGTTGGTAGCGCTGCTGAAAAAAGTTGATGAAATTCCTGGAAATTTGAAGATTTGATTTGGCAACGTATCTCTTCTGCGGCGCGCGTACTTAGCTGTTGTAAAAACTTGTTTTGTTTGTTGTTTTTCGTTTTGTTATGTTGAAAAACAGGTATTTTATAAATAAGTCACTTAAATTATGCAAAGTTCCATTTCGTGCCAGATAAAGAGGAATTTATTACGAAATCATAATGGAAACGAAATGGATTGAGTAGGTATATCATCAAGAGCCACGTGGATTTTTTCTGAAGACTATTACCTAATTTTCACTGAGGACTTAGATAAAAGTTATTACCTACAACAATTGGATAAGTCGTCGCGATATGGAACGATATCGTGAACAAAGAGAAGTGGACACGTTTCAATTGGCCCAAACTGCCTCAATCAATTACCCAACACTTTTTGCGTTGGACACCTTAAACAAACCACAAATAGGTGCTTAACGCATCATAGAGCCGAACCGAACCGATAAACATCTTGTTTGTTGCTTTTTTGAAGATGTGACTTGCTGCGCTGGAAAATACCTAAGGTCGTCCAAGAACATTTTTGAGCTTTTTGTCTCTCTCACTTTCACTGACAAGTGACAAAAGACAAAAGTGGGACGTTAGCGATAAATAGGTGGCAGTATTGATGGTCGAAAGAAAGATGTTTCCAAAGCTCATTCTGTTCAAGTTTTTAGTTACCTATAAAAGTCATAAATAAAAAAAATTAAGGTAAGTACCCAATTACTTTTAAGTAAAAGTTGGTGGTTTTACAGAACTAATGTTACAATAAACTTCTATTCACGTAGGGATTAACGAGGTTAACTATGCATACTTACCCTTGGTACGGCAAAACGTGACTCTTTTCTAAATTTTTTTATGTAACCGAAATAAATATTCTTTTCAGTATTTTCCCGTTTATTACTTTTACCATTCTCCCAGATATTAATTTTATATAGCGTCATAAAGATAAATCTTGGAATTAGATGTAGCTACATGGTCTTGCCAAGAAGCATATCAACCTATAAACTATTGCTTTAAAGTTATAAATTATTTTCGACAGAATATCTGCTTATTATTAACCACAATTTTTTGTTGAGAACTTATCTATTTAAATCTATGCATCAAAACTTCATGCAGAACTGTTATGCGGGCTACTAATTGCATCAACAATTTTATCACTACCAAAATGAGGCTAGAATGTGTCATCATCACATTCATATTCAATAATTTTGCTTACTGCTGTTGAAAACGTCTGTCGAAAATTATTCTCAAACAAGCAGCACCTCCGACATCCCGTTGCATAACGCTAATGTGCCGTTAATCACTCTCGTCTGTAAAATTTTTAGGGCACTAAAACGATTTTTGCATTTAGTATTTGTGTTTGTCAAAGTTTTAATTATAGCTTTTATTGTACGAGTGCTGAAGAAATTATTTATTTCGATAGTCAAAAATTTCAGCGCCTCAGGTGTGGTTTTAAATTCACAGTTTTATAAACAAACTGCTTTTAGTGCTAATGAAAACGTGCTAAAACGTCTGCTTTAGCAATGAGTGGTCGACACGTTGTCCTCGAAGCTCTAATCTTCGAGATAAAAAAAAACGTGGGTTACCAAAATTGGCCAAAAAATCTCAGCTTGGTCCAGACAGTTTGAAACTTCAGAGGTTTAATAAAATTTATTATTTACAAGAATGTACATTTGCGCGAATGTACAAGTTCATAAGAAATTTAGAAGCAGAAAGTATAATTAATGAAAGCCAACTATTTTAAAACAAAGTTTTTCCTAAAAACGTGGAATTTATTCTACAAGCTGCAGAAAGTCGACTGAAGAAGGTAAGAGAAGATAATGAAAAATTTACAAATAAAATTCGAAAAATGGTATTTTTTTAAGGGGGTTCTAATTAGCATTTTGCTGGCAGTTTCCTGCAGAAATTAGTTCAACTTTTTAATAAAAATATTTGCTTGTTTTGCCTATTTACATTTTAAAAAGTTGGCAAATGATAAGAAAATAAAAATAGTATTGTGGATGAGAAACTTCAGTCCAAAGAATGATCGGAATTGCGTAAGACTTGTAATATGACATGTAGGTAACAGATACATGGAAAAGATTATAAAAAAATTGTCATCCTAACCGCACATGCAAGACTCGGCAAATTGTTCAATGCAATCTTTTTCCCACCTTTACTTTTCACGCAATGCAAACGTGAGTCACTCTTCATATAGAAACAATGAGAACTCCCCGAACCTTAAACATAGAAAAGTAGGAATAATCAACATAGGTATTTTCACACCCGCACATCCGCTGCCAAAACTTGAAAGCCCAACAATGCGACCTTCATTTAAAATGTATGGCTATTGTCCAAATCACAATTAGTTCTTGTCCAAATACAAGTGTAGTGAAACTTCAATCGATCGCATCCAAAGATACGAAATTGTCGGGTGTCGGGTGCGAGAACAGTGATTTATAATCGAGTTAACTATAACATCCCGAGAAATGTGGGACGCAAGTGCGCAAATAATTTAAACAAAATGAATTATTCGGTATGTGCAAGCGGCAAAATTACAACAGCTCAGGTTTAACTCGACTAATATGCAAATTTATAATGTGCAAACCTGGCGGTAATTTGTCGCGAGCCTCAGCCAACACAAACATCGCGAACAACACTATTCAGATAGTATGCAAATAATATAGACCTGCCCAGCTTCTTGCGATGAATACGTGATGCGACATTACTTATACCTACAGAAGCAGAAAGTCACACGCTATCAAGATCTGCCTTCTGGACGAACTGAAAAAATTTCTTCAAAAAATGGTCCTCGTATTATATTAGATTCTAGATTCCGTTAGAACGCGCGCCAAAAGCACGGCTTTACTAAGTTGAAAATTACAAAAATTTTTGTAGTTATCAAGAGTCTGAAGCCCGTTGTACGATACAACCGAAGGATTTTAACATAACTCTAATGGAGATCATACAAATTGAGCAATCAACTTCTGTATAGTTTTTCTGGCAAGTTTTACCAAGCTTCTTGTCTCATTCATGAATTCGATCAGTTCTTCTGCTCGTGAGTACCACTTTGTGGGTGCGTCCACTCCGCGAGTAAAGTAATATAGTTAGGAAAAGGCAACAAATAAGAATGCAACTTCTAATTCAGCCCCGTCTTGATCGCCTCCGGGAAGACGATGGCGTGTTAGTCGCAGATGGTAAGATGGTTGCGGCTTTGCACGCTTCGAAAGAGGTTCACAGTAACCTTCACTCTAATGATCGTGAAGTAAGAATGCAGGTTATTGTTTTTCGAACGGATGAAGCGTATAAATTGTGGTTTACAGACTTCATAAACCTTGGTATAGGCCGGGTAGGTCGGCCAGGTCGTGCTATTCTCAGCAGGAACGGCAGGTCGTGACTTTCATTAACGACAAAGACACCTCAATAATATTAGAATTTTGAAAAAACGATTTGGTAAATAATATTATAGTATTAGTTTTATGGAAAACTAAAATTGAAAAAAAAAAGTTTGTCAGAAGTGGGATTCGAACCCACGCCCACAGAGTGGACTGCGACCTGAACGCAGCGCCTTAGACCGCTCGGCCATCCTGACTTTCCTTTCAAATCTTGCTAAATCATATAAAAACAACACATTGAGACTAAAATAACTTTACCTAAAATCAACATTTTATCGATTAATAACAAAACGTTATTGTAAAAGTACAATTTTTTTGGTTAATAACAATTAAACTTGCGTAAATTTCCGATAAATTTAACTCGCGCTAGGTGTGGGTTAGGCAACCAGATATACGCCAACAAATTTTCTGTTTTGGCTTTGGCTGGCGAAAAAAGTTTTGAAGAGTTCCTGGAAATCCGTCTGGAGCGCTACGTTTCAGTGCTTTCGGTTGATTGTTGCGCAGGATATTCGGCAATGGTCCTGGCTAGACGGCGGCAATGACATTGACCTGCCTGCCGACGCCCCCGACGCTGCATCATTGATTACACACTAACACCAGACGTACTTACCTCTCTCCCAAACTGCGCGCCCTGCATCCCCCCACCGGCGAACCGACGTCCTTGAGCGAGGACGCGACGGCCTTATCAATGACCTCAATTGCACCGGCATTGGCGGTGGCGTTTTAGAGCGACGGCGGGGGCAGTGACACGGACGCCGACAGTGCTAATGGGCCGCAGACGGTCCTGACTAAATGCAATTCAGGGTTAGACAGACATGTGGAAGCTAACAAATTCCTCTCAAGTTATCGGTAAGCGAGACATTGTCCAAAATGATGTTGCTCCGCTTACATTGAAGGGCTTATGAAGATCGTTATCTAGGTACTACTCCCGCCATATTAATCTGAACGACGCTCAAAGCTGAGAAGCAGATTTTGCCAAATTTTTGTTAGATTGCAACGGGCTTCCACCGTCAGTTTTATAACAATATGGAACTTGGAGCATTACTTTCATAATTTACAGAGGATTTTACGGTTTCTAACATTGTGCAGTAATAGCCTTACTCACACAGCTATTTTCAAAACGTTCAGATTAATATGGCGGAAGTAGTACCTAGTTAGTATGAATATGAAATTGCTTAAATACCTGGAGCTAAACATAATCTTTATGTATTTTCCAATTGCTATTGCCAGCACTTTATACACGACATACTTTACTATGCTTGAGGTCTTCTTCTTTTGTAGGCCCAATCTAAGAACTTCAACAAGCCAAAGTGTTTATAGGTAAACTTATCTAGTGGTAGCTTCATCATCGATCTAACACATGTTATAGGCTTTTTTGGGCTAAAGCCCAAAGACCAAAGCTCCTTTAGGAACAGCAGTAAATCTTAATTTTTAATAAGATAAACAAACGTGACTACTCATGTTTTAAAAAAACTATGGAAGAAGACCAACTTGCAGAAGAGCCTGGCAACCAATAACTTTACTTAAGATCACAAGTAAGTAGTAAGTGGTAGTAGGTAGTTTAAAATCTTTAAAAACCAAAAAGAGCTTTGACCAAACTCAAAGTCAGTAATAAATGGTAGTGAAGAATTTCACATCAATAGTTGCAGAAAAATGTGAATTCTTCTTTGTTTCAATTTAAGGTTGGGTAGCAGCTTTCTTCTGATTACTGCCCTGCCTCGCCTTGCAGCTTGCTGAACGTTCGTGGAGTACCTGGAAAATGTTGTTATTATCGGGTCCGAGGTGGTGGTGGCGATCACGCGACGCCGCCCCCGCCTCCCGTTTCTCGCCGCCGATAAGATCGGTGGCGGCGGATGGTTATAAATTTTAAAACGGCGTTCACGCTAATGTGGCGCTCCTATAAAACAGCCGGGCTATATTCAGCGCAAAACTTTCAACTTTTGTTTGGGCTGATTTATGCTTTCCCGGCCAAAACTGGAACAACACGTGGCGACGCCGCGACGCCTTCCATACCCTCTTCTCTATCTATTTTTCCTCGATTCGGTGGCCCCGTTTCTCGGAAAACATGAAATATCGCTCGCCTTATGAAGATTCAATAACGCGACGGGAGGCGGCAACTTCCTCGCGCGAGGCGTCGCGACGTGCCTCGCATTATCATCCATTCAGGTTCCCGAAAAGTTGGAAACACTCAATTTCCTAAAGCCGATTTCGCCGGCTTTCGCTCACGTAACGCGATTTTTTTTAGTTTTATAACTTTTTTCGTGAAACATCAACCTTTTTTGATTGTGCCTCTAGTTCTCCAGAAGAATTCCCGCTCTTATCGGATTATTCCCGTCACTCTGGCGGGACTTAGACATAAAAGGCGTCGTGTTTACAATAAAACCGTCATCGCGATGCCTCCATCTGGCAAACACGATAACCTACCCCAATGTTTATAATCGCACAAAGCGTCGGCTCGAGAACGGTGAAGTACACATCCAGGTGAATGACGTCTGGCGTCGCGACACCCAAACGCCCTTGGCACTGCGACGTCATGGTCGTTGCCACCGCCGCCCCACCCCCATTTCGCGCTTTTTGCCCATCAGACGCGTTAATAATTACGCTTCATTACGAATCACGCGGCCAACCCGACGCAAATTAGGGGTGAAAAAAACAACACCGCCATTGCCTATTCATTTGCTCAACGGGCAATTTTGGCTCCGCTCTTCGCGTCGGTTTTGTTAACATTTTTCGGGTAGTTAATTAATTAGGGGATTTTAGATAGTCGAGCTTTACAGGTTACTGTATAACTTTAGGAGAGCGCGCGGTAGATGGCGCCTAGACCTAACTACTTGCTTGTTTATTTTGCTCTTCACTCTTCAGTCACCATCGAGTGTTTATTGCAATTGAGAAAGTTTTATTGCAAAATGAATTGTATTTATTAAAAAACCAACATTCTAATAATTAATTACGAATAAAATGGTACCTAACGGTGACCGGTCTCTCGAGTTTTTCTTTTTTTGGGGGGGAAGGGATTACTGTTTCCGGCGCTATCAAGACTTCAATTACCTTACTTAAAAGACAGTCCATAATATGTGATTATTACACAAACACCAAATCGAGTGAACTGACGCCACTGGTGAAAGTTTTAATTGCGAGGTTGTTTCGCGAAATTCCCGTCTCTCCTCGCGGTATTCCCCAAATTCCGGCAACTCTGGAGGACAGTTCCTTGGGAATGTGTCGTTTCCAGAAATTGCTAACGTTACGACGCCGACTTTCATTTTTCTTAATCAGGAATAATTGCGACTTCCTAGATTCGTTGATTGTCAAGCAAGAAAGCTCTTGGTCCAAGTTTCCCACAATGGAATTATTCTAATGTTATGGTTGTCCTAGTTCAGGCGCTCATACTCATTATCGTTTCGGTTACGACAGCTGGTGGATATGATTGCGATAATTGTCGACGATTTAATTGGAAATGCTCGATCTAGTTACGGTTATTAATGTATGACACCGCATGGCACGTCGGAGCTGCTGGGATCAAGAATAGAAGGGGGTCGCGAATTGAACCCTGCGTTATTAATGGGAACAAATATAATGTACACCAAATTAAACTATACATCCCTTGCAATGTCCACCAGAAAATTTAATGAGCATCAAAAAATCTAAATGAAACCCAAATTATTATACATCAGAAAATGAGAACACCACCACTAAAATAACTATGCTGCGTATTGTTTTACCATTGCTTACATTTTAAATTCTATGTGTCTATCAATTTTACTAAATGTTCACCAAATTTAGACAAGTTACGCGTCCGTGCTGTACATAATAAATATTCGCGCTATCCATTAATATTTAGTGTTTCTCAAAAAAACTATTTGTGCGTCAAATAATTATTCTATTACTCCAAAAATAAAATATGCTCGCGCATCTCTCCTTGCCGCTTGCGCTTCCAGACAAGAGGCACGCGAAAAAAGTTTTGTACAAGGTCAGTTCAGGGCCCTGTAATTTTTTTTTAAGCACGATTAGAAATTACCACTAAAAAAAGTTTTACGTTTTACATAATGCAAGCCAATTACAGCAAAGCATTTATATATTACGGAAATCAATATCTTTTTGTGCAAACCACTTCTATTTTTACTCTTATTTTTCTTGCCCTAGTCTATCTACATCTATAATTTTGCATAAAATTATTTACCATTTGCACAACATTTTATTGCTTGTGTATTTTTAATCAACAAATAGTATTTTTAACTGCTAAATAATATAACACACTGTCGAAAATTAAATATCTGGGTATTATGTTAAAATTAAAAGCGGAATAAAATTTGGTGAACATTTAGTATTTATAGTCAACAAAAGTTATTTTGGCGAACAAAATATATAAGAGGCCAGCATTGTGTCAATATTTGGTTGTTGCTTTAAGATTATGTATTTTCTTAATTTTGGTGAGCATTTAGTATTTTTGAGAAATGAAAGTATTTTTTTGTATAAAAATATTGGGTAAATTTGGTAGACTGTTAAATACGACCCATTATTAATCGCCCAGCGCCAGCGAGCATTGAGAAACCGAACATTAGCAATAAAGACTGAAATTGCTTCACACGAGATGAAATAGAAACAATTATTTTCTACTTTTGCTCAACGGTTGTTGCAGATAACGAGTGAACCCAGATTTTTACAACTCCACTAATCCCAAGTATTTGCAACAACCATTAGCACTTAGCTTCCTCAGAACGCACAAAAATTTCCAATTTTTTGCTCTAAGTGGCGGTAGTTTTTGCGACTTCCAAAGTCTTTAGTCGAAAAGTTACCGATCCTGTGACAAAGTGCACCAAAGGTGGTAAAGTAATGAAGTAAGAAGTGTTAATTTTTGACGCAAATTGCTGTATAGTAGTTAATCACAGCAAAATTCGCCCCCATGATTAGCTGTATAAACTATCCGAATAATTAATAACAAATAATGATATTGTTTTTGTATGAATCATTAACCGCAATGTCAGATTGGAATCTGTGTGTCTACAACAAAACGGCCGTGCCGGCCATTGTCAAACGAGTTAAATCGTCGGTGTTCAGTCGTGCAGGGTGCATCAGCGTTCCGAAGAATTCTAAGGGTAAGTCAGTCGGGTAGATCCAGGTGTTGACAATAAGAACACAGGTAGTTCCCGACCTAAAGCCCCCTTCACGTTCGCCTCTCTTTACATAATTCAAGAAAAATTTTAACGTCGACGTTCCAATTTCCGATCGTAAAGGACAAAGTATCCGAGCATGTGCATGTATGTGTGTTAATATAATCAAAACTTTCACTAATGATGTAATGTAACGTTCTCCTCGTCAAACCAAAGAGGTGGCTTGGGGGAATTTTTGTGTACAGTCGCGACGTCATACAAATAAACAACAATTCGGTTCAAGTTAAAAACAACAAACTTTCTTTCGTTGCATGAAGGACCCATTTTAAATTTCGACGAAAATTACCAGCGGGACGCTTCGTTGACTGGCGAAATTTTACGCTGATCGTTATGTAAGAACCGCATCATCCGACACGCAATTCCGGGTACCACCAAAACTCAAAAGATAGAATTAGCTCCGCTGGAAGAACGAAATTTGGCTAGACTGAAGCTCCAAAATGTGCAGTTGTAGCCAGTGGAGTCGCTAAAAATTTTATGTAAACTTTTTAGGGGCCACCACTGTACTTCCAAAATTGTCGGGTCAGCTCAAGTCTTTGTTTGATGTTTGTAGGGTTGTAAGGAGAGTAGCAGGTGCTACAAAGATCTGAAAGATTTGGTTGGGCTTCTTCTTTGAGAGCCGGTTACGTTACAATGAACCGTCTGGACCGAAACACGTTGCACCTGAGGCTCTAAAGTCTAAACAAAGTCTCAACCTACTTTGATGCTGTAAACGAGAAATGCTTTTGGCTGGAGCCAAAATGGCGGTCGCGTCTGGTGATAAACAGTGCCGGCGATTCATCGGTGGCATGTCCGTGAAATGTGTCTATTCACCAAAGTTATTGCCGTGAACTAATTACCGATACAGATCATCATTAGGGACGTAATAGATGGAGCGTGTCTGATGGAGCGTTTTCGTTTGTTGTCCCAACACGTGCTGTTGTTGCTGCCAACAATGAGCCAGGAACCCAAAAAATCTCCAACTATTGTTTCACGCGATATTTATTTTTCGAGGTGGTCATTACCGGCAAACGACCCAAAATTAATTTTTGGGTGCAGTGGGTGCAGTAGGTGCAGTGGCAAATTCTCGCAACTGCCAGAAGAACTGCGAAGTGTGGCACGAAATTTCGATTTGTTGGAAGTGTGTTGTGCTCGGATGGCGTATAATTCGATATTCATTGTTTGTGGCATAGGTTTGACGAAGAAAAAGTTGATTAAAGTGTGGAGCCGCAACAACAAAAACCAGCGACTCCACGACGTGTGAGAAAGCATCTGACTTGCAAAAATAGTTTTAATTTAGTTAAAAATCTCATCATTCAAAAGAGAACTTCTTCAATTTTCAGAAAAAATTATATTAGAAACAACAATTCTGCTTCTTATGGCCGTTGAAAGGTTAGACAAAACTTTACTTTGACTTTAGGCAAAAACTTTTTAATAATTGTAGAAGAAATTTTGGAAAAAAACCCTTATGGGCGCATAAAGCAATATGCGGTCTCCAGAAGCATCCATAAGGTTTTTTTTTCCAAAATTTCTTCTACAATTATTAAAAAGTTTTTGCCTCAAATTAAAGTCACCACTTTTAAATAAAAACAACATTTTTGCCAAAATAGTGTTTTCCGGCGCCTCCACCATTTGTCGCCATCAGTCGAGGTCCCATTGGAAGCGTGAGCTTCATCAATTTCTAGCTTATTCTGAATGAAACAGCCAAACTGTGTTGCAAATTGGTAGGAGTCGTGGCATTTCGTAGTTTTGTTGTTACACTTTCAGACTGTTTCGTAATTAAAACGGTTCGAAGCCTCTGATTTAATTCGTTAAATCATTAAAACTTCTTGCATCAACCAAATGTTGTCAGGATGTTTATTTCATCCGTCCCTGTTTGTCAGCACATTTAAAACTCTTGTACAGTAAGCAAAAATCCGCGAAATTATAACTAAACTTCTTAACGAAATCTTCCAAAGCTCAAGAAACCCTGAAATTATAAGGGTCGTATTTAACAGTCTACCAAATTTACTCAATATTTTCATACAAAAAAATACTTTTATTTCCCAAAAATACTAAATGCTCACCAAAATTAAGAAAATACATAATCTTAAAGCGACAACCTAATATTGACATAATGCTGGCCTCTTATATATTTTGTTCGCCAAAGTAACTTTTGTTGACCATAAATACTAAATGTTCACCAAATTTTATTCCGCATTTAATTCTAACATAATACCCAGATATTTAATTTTCGGCAGTGTCTTGTATTATTTAGCAGTTAAAAATACTATTTGTTGATCAAAAATACACTAGCAAAAAAATGTTGTGCAAATGGTAACTAATTTTATGCAAAATTATAGATGTAGATGGGCTAGAGCAAAGAAAATAAAAGTAAAAATAGAAGTTGTTTGCACAAAAAGATATTGATTTCCGTAATATATAAAAGTTTTGCTGTAATTGGCTTGCATTATGTAAAACGTAAAACTTCTTTAAGTGGTAATTTCTAATCGTGCTTTTAGAAAAAAAATTACAAGACCCTGAACTGACTTTGTACAAAACTTTTTTCGCGTGCCTCTTGTCTGGAAGCGCAAGCGGCAAGGAGAGATGCGCGAGCATATTTAATTTTTGGAGTAATAGAATAATTATTTGACGCACAAATAGTTTTTTTGAGAAACACTAAATATAAATGGATAGCGCGAATATTTATTATGTACAGCACGGACGCGTAACTTGAGCGTTCTAAATTTGGTAAACATTTAGTAAAATTGATAGACATTATAGAATTTAAAATGTAAGCAATGGTAAAACAATTATGCAGCATAGTTATTTGAGTGGTGATGTTCTCATTTTCTGATGTATAATAATTTGGGTTTTATTTAGATTTTTTGATGCTCATTAAATTTTCTGGTGGACAGTGCAAGGGATGTATGGTTTAATTTGGTGTGCATTATATTTGTTCCCAAATTATAATTAAATTTTTTAACTTTTTCAACTGCTCCAACTAATGCTTAGAAAGGACTAATTCGCGTCTTCCATCATTACTTGCAATTAGAGGCCTGCTATTAAGTTCCATGTCATTTTGCACGGTCATAGTTAGAAATTTACGTTCGTTAGTGAAATCCCGGTGTTAACTGGAACTGCAAGATGAATCAAAAGTTGCCATCTTATCCAAACATTACAACCAACAATTGAATGTCGATTCGTTACCGTATTCGCTCCATTCGCCAGATTTGGCTCCCTGCGCCGTCTATTTTTTCCGAAATCCGCGGAGCGACGTAAATTTCTCAAGCATTTCGTCTCCAAAAGACCGAAAACAATTGTCACAACCACAAACGTTTTATTGAGTCGTCTGTTATTGTAGCACGAACAATAATAGCGCCCTATCGCTCTAAATTTTTCTCTTCTCCGCGACCTGTGGCGCCTTTATCGCGGCAGTTTGGTCGAGTTCCAAGTAGCGTGCACGGGCCGTAATAAGGAAGGATGTATCATAGTCGGTATAGCAAGCAGCAAGTGGGGCACAACAAACAGTTGTCGGTGCAGAAAGCAACAAGAGACCCATTCAGTCCATCGCGGGCTCCGCAACACGCCGACGACGACGACGCACCAGAAAGTCCAAGTGAAAGACGGACACGGAAGTCGCGCCGCCAGTGATTGTGCGAAGTAATTTTTCGACCATGTTCGGGTAGATTGAGTGATTTTGTGGGGTGATTAGTGCCGTTAAAGCAAAACAATTTTGAGGATTTAACTAAAAAAAAATCAAGGTACGTTCCGACCGAATCCAGGTAAACTAAAACACCTGCAAAGGTTATTCAAAGAACACCCTCCGGGCGCGGGGGTCTGCACCCTACCTAGTTGAGAATTTATGGACCGGCTCCAGTCTCTAGGCGCGCTGTCGGAATGTCCTTAGAACAATTGAAACGCTCTTTTAAATTTTAAATTGTTGTATGCACTTGAATTTTGTGCATGGACCGAATTAAAATTGGCACTGGATCGGGTTGGCGCGGTGGCCGGAAAAGTGCGCCATTACTCCCGCAATTACAGCCTAATAAACCTCCGTCGAGATTTCCATTCGGTCCACGTTCGTTTCGTCAAGTCGACCGATAAAGGAAAGTTGTGGCGAGTTAGCGCCATATCAAGCGAATCCCCTTCTGCTACGCCATCGGTTATGTTGTCATTGTTGTCATCATCCAGAAAATGTGTCGAGTTTCCGGACTCTTCTCCACTTTTCTTCGATTGTTGTTGTCAACTTTCCACTAAATTCACCGGCCGAAATTAATCATACAAGCGACAAGCAGACCATGAAAGCTTGCGTTTCGTCTATGTATCTTTGTTTTGATCTGAAAGTCGAAATTGTTATGGTTGATGGTCGGAGGTATTTGAAAATTTCCAATTGTTACGAAATTCAAGTGCGGAAATCGGCGGTCGGAGTGTTTGCAAAATTTGCGCCTCGTGACTTGATGGCAGGATCCCTCCAATTATCGGCAAATGTTTATTGCGTTAAGGAAATATTGGCATTGCGACAGGAAAACTGAAGAGACTATTTGAGGTAAAGTCGAAATGTCTCGGGAGTTGTTACGTCAAGGTGCAACAATTTTTTTTGGGAAACTTGTTACGTTACTACACCCAAAACGCAGCCGCTGGCATCAACCTTAATTAGCTTCAGAAATTAGTTAACTGCTAGATGCCTGACATTCCGAAAGTATATCATTCTTCTTCTCATTAGTATTTTGCAACATTTAATTGTGAAAAGTGAAAACTGTCTTCTTGGTCCAAATAAAAAACCAATTTTTTTACCTGTCGTTAACCTTCGATATCGCTATAATTTCCTAAGTGTAGTTTCAAAGTTCAAACATCAAAATTATCGTTTATGGTGTCAAACCACTTTTCCTATCGCCATCCCTCTGAACACTTTCGATACGTATATGTACCTAGTGATAGAAGTTTCTAGGAACTCAAGTACAATATTCTTGTCTTGTTAGTCACTTTACTAAGAAAAAATTGTTAGCCGAAGACAACAGAACTAATGCACTAGAGGCTTAAATCCTAGATTCTTGTTTAATTAATGGATTGAGCAAAAACTTTTTGCAACTTTTAATTAATTTTTTAATTATAACAAAAATTGAGTGAAACTTATTTCCTGAGCTACCACAGTACCAGGACCAGCTGGGGCTACTGCAGATATTTTCAAAATGCTTAATAAAAAGTGATCTTGTCAGTAATATCAATTGGTTTTTATTTAAACAAAGATTCAATTTGTATCGAAAACAATTTTTTTAAATCCAAATGGGACGTTACAAAATTTTTGCCGTGCGAGTAAAAAATGTCCAAGGGAATCAGATCTGGTGAATAAGAGAAGTTCTCAAGAAGTTACGCTTCTGCTTTACCGATCTATTTGTTTAGTTTTTCTAACTAGGTAGTTAAAAAATTTTTATTTTTTAAACTCACTTATTTTCTTTTATTTTTTCTCTACCGTTCAGTCAGTCATTCACTCCTTATTTTTTTTATCTAAAAAGTGTGCAATTGATTATCGCTTAAATATGTTGTAATTTCTTATGAAACGTCGAGGAGTAATAATAGGCACTACGTTCTTGCTTCTTGCATCATATTTATTTAATTCATATAATTAAATAAAATAACATTAATAATTGTGGTTATTTTGAAAACAGTAACTTGTCATTAGTCCTGCAACCGGCACCAGCAGTGCCTCATCATCAGCATAGATATTTTAAGGACGATTAATTGTCTTCTTGTAATAGCCGCCAAACTTTTGGAAACCTGTAACTTGTAATTGAAGATGGCCGAGGAAAAAGTGTAATCGCGGAAGGTCAGTTGCCACCAAATCATCCTGATGGCGTGACGAAGATTTCTGCATTCCAATTTCGTAACAATTTTGCAATCTTTTATAATAACGACAAAAAAGGAAAGTTCGAAGAACTAAAACAAAGTGCCATAATAGTTTCAGATTGCAGATGAATGACCCAAAGTTTTTTCTTCTTCTTGGAGGTCCCAGAATTTTTAACAGTTTCTCTACCATAGAACTGCAATTCCCCAGATCACACAGATAAGAGGCATGAGCGGTAATCTCATTTATTGGCAACAGCTCTTGTGCTAAATTCTCTTATATAAGCATTTCCAAGCGAAACAATTAACCGAGTTAATATCGCATGAAGAAGTTTTACAAAAAAAGCAATAAAAGAGGTAAATGCGAGATTAAATGTGCAGTAACACTGAACATGGCGGCGTTGCAATTTTTATTCGTAACGCTGCAGATGGTCGTAATTGACGAAAAACTTCAAAACTGAAATTGCTTCAATCTTCATTGGGGTCAGATCGGCGAAAAATCGACGAAATCGGTTTCGCCGCCGAAAACGATATTTAATTTTCTTCTCGTAACAAATTGGCCGTAAAATTGTCGGTAAACGCCGCCAAGGTCTTCACTGTCATTTTTACTGAGCAACCAGTAACTGGGTTAACAGTTGTCGTTGTCAGCTTTCCATTTCATTAAATAATAACTTTTCTAGAATTTTATTCGATGTCCCATCGTCCAAGCGCCACGCGCGCGCTTTAAAAAGCTTCTGGTGAGAAGGTTGAATAAACTTGAGCTGCAGCCAGCGAATTCGAACGGAAGCATTTTCAATTGCCCGTCATTATTTCCAATTCGAGCATTAGGCACGCTAATTAAATAATATCTGACATGAAGTCGAATTGTAACCACCGTTCACAGCAATGGCACGACTTTCATGCTAGCTGGCACTAAACCGACCGAAACCCCAAATAATTAGCGACAACCCCGCGAAACGTGGCGGACATCATGACGTTTATTAATGTAAGTAATAGCACGATTAATTAGAGTCGAGGCGACTTTCACGAAATTAGCCCGAGTTAAGACGACAATAATTGCGTCCGGTATTGCCGCACTTTCGTCTGCAAGAAGAAAAACTCTTTTGTCGTCTCATTTTCTCTTTGTTCATTTCGATGCCGATGGACAAGTTTTCTTGGTCGAGACGACGAATCAAGGATAATATTTGCAAAATTCAACATTTGCATTGCCACAATTGCTTTCGAATCGCCGCAATTAGACCGCCATTGGTACAGTTAGAAGTGATTGTTTCCAGGTAAATCGAAAAAATCGCCAGGCAAGGCGATCAGGTTGATTGGAAGGGATTCTGCGTCACTTTCAATCCAATTTTGAATCAGGGAAGAGGAAAAAGTGGCACCCTCTGAGCAACGTGATCAGAGACACCTGGACGTTCTAATGACTCAATTTTGTCACCTTCGCCACCCCCACCACAGCACTTGACAGTTGTTTGTTAATTTTAATTAGGAGAATTTAATTACGAACACTGCACGTGCAAAGTATCGATAGATCCATTAGCTTCCCACTTAGCATTAACTTAATAATTTAATCCAGATATCGTTCATCTCAAGACCCTTCCGCCTTCCTTTTCTTCTCATTTCATTAATTTTAATATTCTTATGTAGTTTTTCTCAATTCCTTAATGGCAGTTGGCATTCAGATCTCGTCCAAGTGATCAACAAAACAGATAACTTTTGTTGTACATAGTTTGTCATATTTCATGTTGTCAATGTTTAGCATTGGATAAGTTCCAGAAAATGCCACTAGAGAATTAAATTCAAATTCGTATTTTTCAGATCAATTTTTCTTTAATTTTAATATTAATTAATCAACCGTTCAAAATTTATAAAATGTAACCTTAGTAGTCCAGATATTTAAGTTAGGGTTATATTTAACAGTCTACCAAATTTACCCAATATATTCATACAAAAAAATACTTTCATTTCCCGAAAACACTAAATGCTCACCAAAATTAAGAAAATACATAATCTTAAAGCGACAACCAAATATTGACACAATGCTGGCCTCTTATATATTTTGTTCGCCAAAATAACTTTTGTTGACCATAAATACTAAATGTTCACCAAATTTTATTACGCATTTAACTCTAACATAATACCCAGATATTTAATTTTCGACAGTGTCTTATATTATTTAGCAGTTAAAAATACTATTTGTTGATCAAAAATACACTAGCAATAAAATGTCGTGCAAATGGTAAATAATTTTATGCAAAATTATAGATGTAGATGTGCTAGGGCAACGAAAATAAGATTAAAAATAGAAGTGGTTTGCACAAAAAAAGATTGATTTCCGTAATATATAAATGCTTTTCTGTAATTGGCTTGCATTATGTAAAACGTAAAACTTCTTTTAGTGGTAATTTCTAATCGTGCTTTAAAAAAAAATACAGGGCCCTGAACTGACCTTGTACAAAACTTTTCCGCGTGCCTCTTGTCTGGAAGCGCAAGCGGCAAGGAGAGATGCGCGAGCATATTTCATTTTTGAAGTAATAGAATAATTATTTGACGCACAAATAGTTTTTTTGAGAAACACTAAATATAAATGGAGAGCGCGAATATTTAATATGTACAGCACGGAGGCGTAACTTGAGCGTTCTAAATTTGGTGAACATTTAGTAAAATTGATAGACATATAGAATTTAAAATGTAAGCAATGATAAAACAATACGCAGCATAGTTATTTTAGTGGTGATGTTCTCATTTTCTGATGTATAATAATTTGGGTTTTATTTAGATTTTTTGATGCTCATTAATTTTTCTGGTGGACAGTGCAAGGGATGTATGGTTTAATTTGGTGTACATTATATTTGTTCCCTTTAGGTTAAACCAAATTTGAATAATAGGTTGCCATGGTTACATCCAAAACCTAGAGTTAGCTCATCAAAGGGCATACATCTGTGCGGTTAGTAGGGTCCATCCAGGTTCTTTTCCAACTGACTGTACCTCCTAAAATCGGTTGTTTGGTCGAGTGGAAAAACTAAGTGGCTCGCGCTCGATGGAAGGTTGTGGTTGATTTCTAGCGCTCCGCAAGCAGAAGTTTTTTTCTAATTTACCAACGATCGCCGCAAGCACCTGTGCGTCATATCGCCCATGCATTAGCCCCATTACATTCGAGATCTAATTGCACCCACACGTCTGGTTTGAGTGTAGGCAGTTGCACAGTTATACCCCGAAAAAGGGCCCACGATCGTCCAACGGTACAATTTCCAACGCTCTGATTTAAATGTAACTGTATCCAGTCTCATTAACTTTTGCAGCGTTTTTCTCCTAGTTTATCGGGTAACAGCGTGCTGCTCTGTTAATGCCACCGGTTTTTCGGTTTTTGGAAGTGGACCCGCCTCGAGATGCGGGTCACCTGGTCGGCCCTTATCAATTATTCGCAAATCCTGCAAGTCACGAGACTCATTATTCTTCGGACGCTGATACTTTAGGCAATTAAGTCGTAACAAGGTCGAGTTTGCCTCCCCTCACGGCGCCATTACCGCGGAGGGGCAGCTGTTATCGGGAATAATTACGCTATTAAAAGTGGGTCGTCAGGCGAATTTCCAACATTAGGTTCACCTTGGAAGGTCGGACGGTGGACAAGAATTCAGATTCGTTGGGCAACAATTTGCTTACGTTTATCCCGCATCGTTATTCAAATCGCGATTGTTGTTTCATTTCGTCAGGCTCTACGCTGGAGGAATGCTAAAATTGATGAAAATGCAAGGGATTTCGTGACGTCGCGTCCTCGGCCTCCTTACTGGAAACTCAGAACCGATCAAATCAGTCAATCGATTTTTTTTCCATTCCAGAATGTGGGTCTAGAATTGTCTAGAAATTCCGTTATTACCGCGCCATCAATTCGGAAGTCTCCAGCCTGCGCTCCGCTTATTAATTATGCTAATAACAAACAACCATCAAGATCTCGGAGGTGCCATATTCTTGATGAAACCAGCCCGCCATAAATAATTAAAAGAACACATCCGGTGCTGCAGCGACCAGAAGTTGTGGTGAGAGGGGGGTCGCCGAAATTCCCCTTCCGCGGTTTCGCCGAAATGGCGCTCAGAGGGGAGGTAAAAAGCCAAACAAGCTTTCTCGAAATTTCGCCGCACGTAAAACGGTGTCAACAACCGAAACAACTCGCCAATTACAACTTATTGACCTTCCAGGTATCGACGAAAACTCGAGGCTAAAGTTGAAATGTTGCAAACAATTTTATTAATAACTATTGCGAGAAAGTCAATTTTTTGTCACTTACCCATGCACCCAACAACTTTCGCGATGGTCAGAAATTGATCGCCACGCAATTTTTTCCGAGGTGAAGAATCGATGGTTGGTGTAATTGTGCGAAAAAAATTATTGCGCGTTATTGTTACGAAATTAGTTTTATAACGAACGAACGAAAGTTGAACTAGTTTCGCAACTAATAATTACTGCGGGAATTTCAGATGGTCGGCCTGAAAATAGTCGATGAACTTTTGAACAAGTCGTTCTACAAGTTGGGGTTGGTGGTGGGACGCCATCCCGGCTACTTCCTGATCGTCCCGATCCTGCTGACGGCTTTGGGGATGACGGGGTTTCAGAAAATCCGCAACAACATCGATCCCGAATATTTGTTCAGTCCGGTGAACGGCGAGGGTAAAATGGAACGAGCCACGGTGGAGAACTTCTTCAAAGTCAACTACACCAGCAGATTCAACGTGGCGAGAATAACGAGAGCTGGTGAGTGAATGAATGCACCCTCGCGTCGTTAGAATAATCGAGATCGTGTCTCTAGGTAAGTGTTACGGAGAAGACAATCAAAAAATAATGAAGACGCTCGTGAGAAACCTTATTGTGCCACTAACCCGATAAGGCTTGCCCTCTCAACTATCGAAATTTCAGGTCGTTTCGGCAGAGTGATAGTGACGTCGAAGGATGGCAACAAGAACATGTTGCGGGCTGTCGTCTGGAAAGAGTTGAGACTCCTGGACGACATCATCCAGAACATGACTGTCCACAACGATTTCGAGTATTTCACCTACAAAGACATCTGCGCCAAATGGATGACAGAATGCTTCCAGAACGACATCCTCAACCTGGACTATATAATCGATGACGTAAGTAACTGGAGCACTCACTTTCGGTTTCAGCGTGAGAATTTCTTCGGACACACAGCCAGAGGAATCAAGGTCAGAAGCTTGGGCGCTTTCTACAGGTCAAATGGGAAATTTGACACGAAGACCTCGCATACCTGAACTTTTCACCTCAAAAACGCACTTCCGCACCTAATTAAGACAATTTTCCCAATTTGTAATTTTTTTGAAGGTCGAATCTGGAGCTCTTAATTTGACGTTTCCCTTGATGTTCAACCCCGTCACTTGGGACGCCCATGCCTTTCCGGTGTTCTTCGGGGGCACGCAAGTCAGCGAAGATGGCTTGATCATTAGCGTTCCCTCGGTCCAGTTGGTCTATTTCGGAAACGCCGACAATAAAAAATTGGACTTGCTGTAAGTTCTCCAAATTTAACCCTTGAAGTTTTTAAACCCTCCCTTGTAGAGGAGCTGACTGGGAAGACGCTTTTCTGGACACGGTCGGAAAGGCTCAGGATGATGGCCTCTTTAAGCACATCAGGATAGCTCGGTTCTCTTCTAGAACTCTAGACCACGAACTGGAGAAGAACGCAAGATCCGTGATCCCTTACTTCACCTCAACTTTTGCAGTAATGGCCCTCTTCTCAGTTGGTAGGTATTTTCTTGCAGTTTTGGAGGTTAGACTAATTTGGTTTTGTAGTTACGTGTATGATGACCGATTGGGTGAGGTCTAAGCCTTGGTTGGGTCTCTTAGGGAACGTGAGCGCCGCAATGGCAACGTTGTGCGGTTTCGGCCTCTGCATGTACGCAGGAGTTGATTTCATCGGAATAAATTTAGCAGCGCCTTTCTTGATGATTGGTGAGTTCCCATTGTGACTCAACCTGGACTTAGAGATAATTTCCAGGTATTGGAATCGATGACACTTTCGTAATGCTGGCGGCGTGGCGAAGAACTTCCATTAAAACCCCAGTTCCTGAACGTATGGCGCAAATGTTGAGTGAAGCCGCAGTTTCCATCACCATCACTTCAGTGACGGATTTCTTCAGTTTTTGGATCGGAGTCTTCAGCCCATTTCCCTCCGTTACAATATTCTGCATCTATTCAGGTAGTGTTAAAATTTGCCTCAGCTGTTGCTCAATTGTTGCTGTTGCAGGAGCTGCTACGTGTTTGCTTTTCATTTGGCATCTAACCTTCTTCGCCGGTTGTGTCGCCATTTCCGGCTACTGTGAACAGAAGAACCTGCATTCAGTGGTCTGCGTGAAAGTCCAGCCTCTGTCTAAATCCCGTAAGTGTTGATCGAGTTATGTCACGTCGCGACCTAGGTGAAAACGTAAATAAACAGAAACGCGTTACGTAATCGGATCGGATAACTGTTACCATTGGGTTTTCTGCTTCCGGTCTCGTCGTTACGTAAGAACGATCAATAGGCCACCGATATTCAATAATTGCAAGAGATCGGTCCGCGGAATTCTCCCAACTGGAGAAAGTGGCGCGCCCACACGCGAATTTACCACCAAACAGGATGGGGCCAGCTTCTGAGACCTGCGCGCACCTTTAGTCGGAATCGAACTTACGCACTTTCAAATCATGCAATTCATCAAACTGAAGTAACCTGGTGAATGCGACACTGGATTAAGGCGGAGCGTACCACTGTGGACCAGCTGCCAACTCAATGCATGCTTTAGACAATAAAATTTCCTCCCACATTGTTCAATTCAATTGGACATGAAGTTGTTGCGTTATTTCTCCTTACTGATCCGATGTTGGTTCCAGAACATAGGTGGTGGCTGTACCGGGCCTTCTGTTCCGGTGGGGTCGACCCCGACGACATGGACAACCCCATCGACAACCAGGAGCACGGCATGATGGTCTTCTTCCGTGACTCTTTTGCCCCGTTCCTCAACAACAGTCTAGTCAAAGTGGTGGTGATTCTGGTGTTCGCCGTCTACCTAATGGGCGCTGGATACGGCGTCACCCAGATCGAGGAAGGCCTCGAAAGGAGGAAAGTGGCCAAAAACGACTCTTACGCCATCGAGTTCTTCGACCGAGAAGACGATTACTACCGCGAATTTCCCTATCGAATCCAAGTAATTGTTTCCGGAAACTACGACTATTCCGACCCCAACATCCAGAAGCAAGTCGAGAACTTGACGCAAACTTTCGAAAACACCTCGTATATATCGAACACCCTGTACACGGAGTCTTGGTTGCGGAGTTTCATTCAGTATGCGGAACGAAACGAAGAGTTCCTCAATATCTCGATCAAGAATAAGGAAGGATTCATGAAAGCTCTCAAAGAGGTGGGTGCGTTGGTGATGTTGCGAACCCAACAACTGATTTTGGTTTTAGTTTTGGCTACCGCCGACCAGTCCCTTCTCTCTTGATGTCAAATTTGACGAAAAAGGCGATTCTATCATCGGAATGCGCTTCTTGATTCAAGCTGTCAATATTTCCGGAACCGAGCACGAGAAGGAGATGGTTCGAGCTTTGAGGAAAATTTGCAAAGAATCTCCACTAAACGTCAGCGTGTTTCACCCATACTTCGTTTTCTTTGATCAGGTCAGTTAAGCTTCAACCGCCGTTCTCGAGTAACTAAATTTTTGTTACAGTTTGAACTGGTGCGTCCCCTCTCCATCCAAAATATGATAATAGGAGCTGGGATTATGATGCTGGTTTCCTTCATCTTCATCCCTAACATCCTGTGTTCTTTGTGGGTGGCTTTCAGCATAGTTTCAATAGAGACTGGAGTCATTGGTTACATGGCGTTGTGGCACGTAAATTTAGACTCAATTTCCATGATCAATTTGATCATGTGCATAGGATTCAGTGTTGATTTCACCGCCCACATTTGCTACGCTTACATGTCCTCCACTAAGAAGAACCCCGACGACCGCGTCAGGGAAAGCCTGTACGCGTTAGGACTCCCAATTTTCCAAGGAGCAGTCAGCACAATTTTGGGAATGATCGCCTTACTTCTCGCCAACAACTACATTTTCGCGGTTTTCTTCAAAATGGTGTTTTTGGTCGTCTTTTGTGGCGCCATGCACGGCTTGTTCTTGCTGCCGGTGCTCTTGTCGCTCTTCGGTCCGGGCTCCTGCAGCAGTTCTAGTGACGACGACGACATCAAAATGTCGAACGTCGAGAAGGCGTTGCCGCACCCCTACTGCATCCCCCACCCCCAATTTACGCTGAACGGGAGCAATTTGGGCAATAATTTAAAAAGTCAAAAATTGACGAGTTTAGAAAAGTACACGAAGAAAAGTCCGGCGTACAAAAATTACGGCGATTTAGAAAAAGATTTGGGTTTGGGAACTTCCGAGGAAAACTCGAGCGAATCCAGCTCGAGTCACTCGAAGAAAGCGCCGGTCGAGGAGGACGTGATGGACCGGAGATATCGGGAGGCTTGGCGGCGGAATTCTGACGTCACGTTGAGTCAGTTCCATTCGTCGCAGGTTTTGGACATTTTCGGAAACGACTCAGAACGAGAGTACTACAGGAAGAAGGAACGCATCGAGGAGAACCGGAAACGATTTTACGATATGCCGAAGCCCGAAAATGGCCGACGTAGATACGAAGATCAAAGACAGCACCGGAGGAGGTACTCGCCGCCAGAACAGCACTACTACCGGAACCAAGGGCTAGCGAGGTCGAGTTCCTACCACAACATCCATCCCCGTTACGTGCAAGAACTTCGGTTTCCTTAGTAAATTATTCCAAAATTATCGTGTTCGTTGTGCTTTTAACGAGGTTCTAGTGATAGTTCGAAGTAGGCACCTCCTGATCAATTGAAGACTGTGCTGTCGCAACAGCTCGCTCAACATTAGTTATAAGTCTGTACAGATACGTTAATTTTGTAAAGATATTTTTGCATTGGTCAAATAAATAAGCCGTTTAAGTAAGAAAAACTTAAATCATTTATTTTAATTCTTCATAAACATAACTTGACCAACCTAAATAATACAATACATAACATTCGTCACAATACTTTGGAGAACTTAATTCAAATAGAAGGAAAGTTGGCCGTTACAAAGGTAAGAAACTTTTGGCAGAGCTTGTTGCGCTCTGGTACAGACAAGCTTTCTGCGGCTTCTAATAAATCATCAGTCTCAATCTCACTAATTTTCTTCATTAGCACTTCTTTGGTGAAGAAACACTTGGCGATTCGCTCTTCTCCAAGCGCGTTAGTAACGTTTTGAGTAAAAGTCTGCAGTTCCTCAACTGGTAGTTGAGCAAGAATTGTCCCGAATTCATCACTTTTGAGGTCGCCAAAACAACGAATTAACCGAACCACCCGATCCTCAATTTTCTCATCTTCCTCAACAGAATCGGAGGTTGTAATTTCAATTCTTTCCCCAACTTCCAACTCGTCGACAGACTGCTCGACTTCAGATGCGCAAAATTGCTGAATTGCGGGCATAACAGAATTTCTATCAAGCGACCCCAAAAATAATTTGCTCAGATCTTGATCCGTCACCCCCTGGAATTTCGATAATTAAAATAACAATTTCACTGGCTGGTAGGGAAATTACCAATCTCATCGCCCTTTTTATTAAATTGACGACATCCTCCTTGAGGCTTCCAGAAGCGTCGTTGTCTTCATCCTGATCCGTGCTTGGCGTCGCGGATTCAATGTTTTGCAAAACTTCCGATTCGTCGGTCAAGTTTGGACTAGTTTGACCTTCCGACGCATCGAAGCCCTTGATAACAAGCATAGCGACGTCTTTATCGAGCGACTCTAAAAATACTTTGCCGAGATCCTCAATCGTTGCACCCTAAAATCATCAACATTTTGACAACATTTTCACTGACTGGAAAAAAATTACCATCCCGATCGCCCTGTTTATTAAATTGTTGACATCCTCTCTAATCTCGGGCGAAATTTCGTTTTCGAATCCAAATTGGTTGGGCTCTTCGTTAACGTCACCTTCACCCGAACTTGGGGCGTCCTCAGAAGCGTAAAACTCTTTAACGACCTGCTTTACAACATCCCTACCAAGCGACCCTAAAAATACTTTACCGAGATCTAGAACCCCTGCGCCCTGTAATTATAATTTAAGAAAAAAAAATTCATAAGTAGGTCTAAAAGTTACCGTTGTTATCGCTCTATTTATTAAATTAAGAACATCTTGTTTGATGTCGCCATCAATTCCGCTCTTGTCGCGCCGAATCGGTTCTTTGTAAAACTGACACTCATTGGGACTTTTGATGTAAATTTTCTTCTGACTGATGGCCGGATCGGAAAAATTGACGCGCTTCCGCTACAACCGCCAATAAATAAAAGTCACAACGCACCAAATTCAACTCACCTTGGGGTTTGGGGAGCTGGTGTCGTCGAAACCGTTAAGTTTTCGTTTCAAAATACTGCTACCCGGTCGGGTGAGAGGACTAGGAATTTCTCTGGAAAACGTCAAAATTTCCAAATTTTCATCTCGCCTCTTCCGCTTCTTAACATTTCGCTCGGTTCTCTTCAGCCAGTTTATCGGCGAAAAGACTCGCTCCTCAATTTTCCCATTACTCGACATAATCGAGTTGGGATTGGCCATTCGCAGCAATTTCGAGCCTCGAGCCCCCGGAATTACCGTAATTTCTCTGGAGTTGCTCGTCTCGGAAGTGGTGCCGCTACTGGCGGAATTAATGGGAGAAATGTCGAGGGTGTTGTTCAAAAATTCGACAGTGCGATCGGGAGTTTCGCAATTAATCGGAGAACCGGCCAAGTTTTGGCCCTTCTCGTTGACGGGACTCAAACAGTCTGAACGTAACGTTTCCGTGCTCATGTCGCACATTTCCTTCTCGGACTCAGTCAGTTCCGGCTTTTTGGGGAGGTCCAACTGGATTTGGGGCGTCAAACTTTTCATTTCGCTAGTGCAAGTTTCCGTTTCGGTCAACGAGTGGTCGGGTGAGTCCGTTTTGGTCTTCGCCGATAAATCTATGAAGCAGAAGGTCGTGGAATCGGACGTCACGACGGGTTTGGGTTTTAAACGTTTCACTTCCGATACTGTTGTCGGGTTTGCTATCGTGGGAGTAACACAGCGAGTTTGGTTTGCCAGCGTGGGGGTAACACTGCGAGTTATCCTTCTAGCAGACGTTTTCGGCGATAGACCTTGCGAACTCTCTATAACGTCTTCAGATTCAGTGAAAGCGCCGTGCACTTCGACGTATTGTTCGATGAGTATTTCGTCGGGAGATCTTCTTTTTGACGGGGAGTTCTCTTTCGATGAAGATACTTCATCACTGCTGACAAAATCGAAATCTAGAGCGACCGCCACGGAACTGCGTTGAGTGTTTGTTCCATTGGACGTTTCTGCCTTTCCCCCTTGGGGCGACTCTCCGAACAAAATCGTTATGACTTCTGGACTCGATGAGCCGATTTTGTCGAAATTTTCATGTTTGGAAGTCTCTCCTTCATCCAACCCCGCACATTTCTTGCTGGACCGTCTGTTACCTTTAACTTTCGCTTGCGGTTTTTCTGGCGTAACTTTCGAACTTCCCGACGAAACTTCCAAACTGTCATTGTTCAACGAGTTTGATGACCGTTTGCTTTTGGATTTTTTTGAACGACACAACTTCGTTCTTGTAGCTACATCTGATTCGGTCAGTTTCGCAGCCGATTCCTCAACAGCTTCAGCTCGTGACGCAACTTGGCAAAAATCATCTGAAGAAGGTAGTTTTTTGGGGGAACCGGTCTCCACTTGGCAGGACTCGCTAATACTCTTCGACCGTTTCCGTAAATTAAAGTTCAACGGTTCAATAGAAGAGTCAACTGCGAGACCTTCAATGCTCTTTGATCGGCGAGTTCGCAACCTTCCGCCAGATGGCGTTGCCACTTCAAGTTTTTCGAGTACGATTTGTTCAATCAATTGTTTTTCGACTTTTAAATTACGCGATTTGTCAGTGGTGCTCGTTGACCGTCTTCTTCGTGAACTTCGGTCAAACGACGGTACGTCGACTTCACTATTCTCCATTTTAGCGTTGAATGATGCGTCGTCAATGCTCTTCGATCTTCGTCTTTGGGAACTTCGGACGGCTGGCATTGCCTCGGGGTTCTGCTCTGCAGTGTTGGATGCGTCGTCAATATTCTTTGAGGGTCGTTTTGGTAGATTTCGATCATCTGGTCGATTGATGTCGTCTAACTTGGCGTCAATTTCTTGACCATCACAACTCCTGTCAATAATACCCTTTAAGTCTTGTTTTCTTGGCCGTTTAGCGGTGAGTGAAGGCCGTGCCGGAGCCGCTTCCACAAATTCATCGGATGATTTACCATCTTTGCCTTGGTCGCTATTTTGACTCTCATCGAGCACCTTCTTACTTTTTTTCTTTGGTTGATAAGTAGGGGAGTCCTTGTTGCTCTTCAGTGACAGTCTTCGTTTCCTACTATTTGTTACTGATGCCGTTTCATCTGCAACAGAAGTACCTTCTTCCGTTTTAACGTTCAAAATTTCACGACTTTCTGTACATTCAGTGCGGTTTTTATCGGTCCTCTTCTCCTGCGCTTCGATTTCTCGCAGTATCTGCCTGGTGAGTCGAGGCGCTCTCGTGACCACAGTTCCGTTCTTTCTAGCTTCTAATATTTCGTTCCGTAGTTTTTCTTTGTACCTGAAGTATTGTGATAACTTTTTTGTGTGCTGCTCACCCTCTTGCAACATTACGTCATAAGAACAGGAGTTGGCATCGCCGCTAACCGATTCTAAGCTTGGAGAAGCTTCACTCTTGCCTCTAACAATATCGGTGTCTTTCAATTCCTCCGTGTTATCGGCGAAAAGTTTTTGCTTTGCGGCCTTTGCCCGTTCCGTCACCATCTGTCTGTACTCTCTTCTTTTTCCCTTAGAAGTTAAAATGTTACGTAAGTTCCTCGGCCTTTTACTTCCTTTCGCTTTAACATTATTTGGGTTATCAAGGATTGATGAATTGTTGGCGGACGATGAAAGACTGCTATTTGGACTACTGGTGGTGTCAAAAGTAGCGGAATCGTTTTTAATGTCTGTTTTTGGCTCGGAATAGCTCGATTCTTTTAAAGACGAGTCATGCGTCGTGTTTCCTTCAACTTCAGTGTCTTTGGCTAAATTATTATTTTCAACTCCGATTCGATTCTTTTCGTCCTCGACTAGCGACAATATACGACTTCTAGTTGTTATCAAATTTAATTCAGTGGACTGGCTCGAGTTGATGGATCCCTCCAACGCACCCTCACCCCTATTGCCAACTTCACCATCCGCTTGTCCGACTTGCAGATGTCTCTTAGTGATCAACTTGGGTTTCAAGAGTTCCATGATGTCTTTGGTGGCTTTCACCGAACTACTGACGTCACGTCTCACCTTTCTAGGCGACTTCGATTTTATATTGCGTTTGTTTTTACCGTTTCGCACAACCGAATCATCGGTAAACTCGTATACGTCGAAATTAGTTTTGGAGGAGGTAGATTCGATTTTTGGCTCCGCCGCGGGAATTGCGACAGCATCTCCCCCAACATCCCCCGTTGCCGCCTCAACTTTCGGCTTTGCTTCCTCGACTGTTTCCGGAATATCTCGCGAGGTATTGGAAAAAAGATCGCGACTTTGACTCTGGCTCAAATCTTGATAGAGCGCGGGAATATCGTCGCGTCGCTTCCTCAAAACTTCCCGTTGATGCTCGTTCAACTTTTCAGGTACCAACTTAACTTCCGTGTCGATTTTAACGTAATCCGACGACTTATCGTCGTCAATCGACGAATTATTAACGGATTGTGCCACAATTTTGCGGCCTCTATTCGGCGGAGATCCATTCTTCGGACTCTTACCCAATTTACTACCTCTCACCGGCGAGGGTGTTAAAGTTTCAATTTTTTTACCGAACAGCCGCAGGGGAGGTCCTTGATTGACCGGCGTAACCGGTCGAAGGGTACTACCAGTCATGTTTACTATACGAAGACTTCTTGGCGTCGGCAATTTCGCAGCCGCCTGTTCGTCCTCTTTCACATCCAACAACTCGATCATTTTTCGGACGTCAGTAACGATCGCGTTATCTTCGTTCAGCAAAAAATCTTCGAAAAGCGCAAGCAAGTGGTGGGAAAATTTTTGCAAGTTCTTCTTTTGAAGGGTTGCGAGAAAGGCGTGCAACTTCGGCAAGACGGAAAAATTCTGCAAAACAAAATTATCGACCTCAGTTGCAAACCAGAAACTTAAAAACAAACGTCATGTTGTGCTACAGCAACGTACAATAACGAGTCATCAGAATAAACGTTAATCCTGTCTAAAAAAATAACACTGACAGTTGTCAATTCTCATTTTTTTTTCTTAAATGGCAACGTATTAATATTTCTATTTACCCAGACGTAAAAAAATATTCTCCATACAAACGTGGAAGTATTTTTTCCCTATATGGAAAAGTTTATTTTGAAATAAAAAAAATTGCGTTACGTTCTAGACTTCCACGACCAATAAGAGTGAGTCAAACGAACAATTTGGGCGTTACTCTGCCTTACTTTGTGGGTTCTTAATCAGTGCTAAGTGGTGAATTTTCGAACACGCTCAACCTTACCTTGTGCGCGACCATGATGTGCTTAAGGCAGGCGCACACTTTAGCAACGGCATCGTCGATGTTGTCCGATTTGTAAAACGATACGTTTTGTTCACAGTGCGTCAAGATGGTGGAAATAATTTTCTGCAAATCGTCGTTCTTCAAAATGGGGTACGTCAGTACCGCTTTTACCACCTTCATAAAATTGACAACTATGAAAATAAAAAATCGTTAAAACTAAAATTTTAAAAAATCGCAACCATTTACCAAAACTTTTCGATACGTTGCTCGTGGACGAAATACCTTCCAACATTGCAGTTATGTTGGAGCTAAGGAGAGGATTTTCCAAAAATGTTTTCTCCATTTCCTGCAGCACTGCAAGTTTTGAAGATTCGCTGTTGCACTGCTCCCCGTACACTTTACACCATTTTAATTTCGCAGCCTTAAAAATACAATTAATACCAACACAAACGTTGTTTCAATCGTTACCTTCATATCCTCGAACTTATCTAAATGACGGACAGGCCATATCAACAATGAATAGTTGTCTGACGACAGTAAAAAATTATACTCTAGCCACATACGGCACAATGAGTTTACGTTGATCCATTCTGCGTCGTTGTTGTAAAATATTGAAAGCGATTTTGTCACTGTTGGCGATAGTTTTTTCAATTTCAGGCAAAGGGTTATAAAATCGAAAGCCTTCACGGGCTCAAAAAGGCTACAAACGTCGATATAGTGAAAATTATTACGAATCGCAGAAACGTACCACTTATCGGCAGAAGTCCGACACAATACCTCCAAAATGATGCTGCACACTGGTTCGATTAAATTATCGACAATGTCGTCAGTCATTAGCACCTCAATAATGGCGCTCAAAATAGTTCGGTAACTCTCACTGTCACTTTTCTGCAAAAAAATTATACAAACAGAGTTAGGTAAAAGAGAAAACTGTTTTTGTTTTGGAAAAATAACAGTCACGACCGTTGAAAATATTCATCAATCTGAAGTTTTACGTTCCCGGTGCATACATTTGCATATCAATAATCGATAATCATTGATTCTTTTTGCAGGTTATCTACAGTGTGTCCAGGATAAGAATGTCACTTGTTTGAAGAGTGGCGATTTTGATCAAATTACAAAAAATTACAAGCTTGGCCTTGTTCCAATGACAAGCTTATTAATAAATTCTGAAGGAATTTTTTTTCTTTACAGTCCTACAAAAGGAACGAATTTGAACTATATCAGCGTTGGGATCCCCTTTATGTTAAATTTTTAACTTGATGTAAGAACTTTTTTGCACGCCCAAGAAAAATTCTAAGTAGTAAGAGAACTTTAGTATTGCTGTAGGTAAAGACTTAAATTGACAAAACTATTTTATAAAGTCCGCGGCCCCACGTCACTTACCTCCATTGCAGCCCTCATGATATTGTTGACGAGCGGGCAACAATTGTTCCTGGTTTTATCATCAGTCTGCTGGATGAACTTCAGCAAAGACCTCCAGAGACACTGCATAATCTGCGAAACAACTTTAATAACACAACAACTGCTGAAACGTACAACTCACAGAAACTTTATTGATCACGCCTTTGTACTCAGTTATGGCCAAACAACACTCCATAACAGAACTGACCAAAATTGGGCCAAACGTGGAAAAATTTTCAAAGTCGATTACAGGTTTCTGTAACGTTTCTAAGCACTTTTGATCGCCGTGACAATGACCTGAAAACGTTACGTGTCATTTCAAAAGAAAAACAAACGAAAAAAAAAACATACCTATCAGGGCCATAAAAACTTTTGTGCGCAATAATTGAACATCGCGCACAATATTGCTTTGGCCCATTTTTTTCGCGCCGCCGTGTTCCGCGAAAGGTCCGAAACAGAACTCGAGAAACTCCCTCAAGCAAAGCGTCGCTCTATCCCCGAGTTTCTCGAGCAAATAGACGAAAGTGTCGAAACGTTTCCAAATGACGACGGGAGTTCTCGAAAATTTTGCCTTAAGAGGGGTGATTAGCAGGGTAATTTGTTTCCGACTGCACATGTATTCCATGTTGAGACGTTTATTGTCGATCAATTCATTCCAGCAATCGTAAGCGTGCAATCTTTGCTCGACCGAGGTGGAATTGCGGAAAGCCACCTCGACGATTCGCAGCAAATGATTGCTCAACGGTTGCCGGTTGTGCAGCTTCTGGTCGCAGAATTTCACCAGAAATATCCATAGTTTGTGCCAATTGGGGTCGTTGGCTTCCCGCAATTCTCCAATGGTCTTCACGTAACTGAAAAAAAATATATGGGTGTAATGCAACTGCAAGGAATCATTGACGAGGAAAGTCCCGTCACCGAAGCTAGCGAATTGGTCGCCAGGGGTTGTTCTCAGAAGCAACGCGAGTTTGACCTTTTCCGATCGCATTCATCAACTAGAATTAGAGGACAGCTGCAAATTATGTAGACTGAAGACGTTACGCTGCTTGAGTAGCTTGAGTTTCCACCCCCAGAGGATGTAGAACAAGAAAAATGACACTTAACACACGTCTATCAATATTGGCGCACGAGACCGAGTGCGAAAATTGCACGAGTGTGCTTGTCAATTTACAACAAAATACTTTTTTCACGCCTCCAAAAAATCACTACAATCAACAGTTATTTTATTTCTTCCCGATCTAATTAATTATGACAAGACTTATCAATAAAATGTAATTTTTAAGTTTCTTGCTGGACGTCTCTGTAGTGCAATCAAACACGAGCAACTTGCCAAAAATCTCTATAACAAAGTAACGCACATGTACACAAATTGTAAATTTTTGTAGGGGGTTGTGGTGAGAAAATTACATAATTAGGGGTTGAAATTTTTTGTGAAGCGCTCTAGGGCGAATTTTCCAAGTTTATGGCAGAAATGTTGGCACCTTACCTATCATCAATGGAAACCCAAACTCTGTCTTGGTCAGGTGGGGTAAGGTTCGTGAGGTTGACAAAATTGACCAATTCACTTCCAATCTCCACAGCTTTGGTCCTCTGGGGGTTGGCTAACTTTGTGTACATGAACGGCATAATATTAATTAAAAACTTGACACAAACGTCCTTTGGCAGTTCTTTGCCGGCTTCTACGAGAGCCCTTTTGACCTGAAATCGAAACTGTTAACCCTAATTAACCCGAAAATTTACACAAACCAATGGAAATTGTTCATTTTTCCCCAATATTCCATCAATGCTACACGATTCACTACACATGATTGTTGATAGTCGATTCTTCATTGCCTCAAAAACCACGTCGTACACGTCTTGATTGTCTCTTTCAGTTAGTAAACAATCAACCAACACTTCCATCATTTCCACTGTTAAATCGAGATTCAGAAAATGTCCCAGCGTCACTAACGCGGCACTTTTGAGGGTTTCGTTGTTGGAGTCGGCATCTTTCTTAATTAACTCGGTAAACTTAAGGGATAGATCTTGGCTTAATTGGAAAGGGGGCGACTTCAGTTCTGAGACTTCCAAGTTGGGCAGTTGTTTGTTCAGGTCATTATAAAGGTTGCACCGTTTATTTTCCGCCTGCGTTGCCAAGATTTGGTCGATGATACGTTTAATTGCGTTCATTTCAGACGCACATAACGAGAAATTAAAATGATTCAGATTCAATGGTCAGTAGAGGCGGGAAGCACTTTTAACCTACAAATAAAATTAATCACCTTGTTATTGTTAACGGCAACGGAATAGAATGAAAGTCCCCAACTTTTTACATTGGTACATCTGCAAGGGTTGGCGCAATTAACTTCTGGCGGGTCGTTTGAATTGCCTGCTCCTGCTCGTCAGGCTCGCAACCCCAAGAAGTTGTTTTATTCAAGACGCTTATTCTTGTTCTTATCAAATTCTTGTCAAGAATATTGTTCCCGGTTATAACAATCAAACATAAAAAAAATCGTATTTTCAACAACTTACTTAAATAAAGGCAATTAAATTAAACATTCATTTTTAATTAGTAATAATCATTATTTTTATTAATCTTGCAATGATACAAAGATAAAAAATTAAATAAGTAATAAGTATTAATACAATTACAAGGCATTATTCTCGTTTTGCGCTAAATTTCCATTTTGGCTGTCTCTCCATTTCTGGGAATCTCGAGCTTCTTCTGGATCTTTCTCCATTTTCGGATCACCTTTCAACCAGCTTCCTTTCAGATTGGGGTCACTTTCAGTTTTGAGTTCGGCCGTTCTTTCATCTGTAATTTTCGACATCTTGGCGATAGTGTGCTTCTCTTTTTCTTCGGGTGTTAACATTGCGGGTGGGGTGGTTTCATCTTGAAGACTTTCCGCTTCTCTGTAGGCAGCCGGAGCGCCATAAGATGGAGCTGGAGGGGCGGCCGGTTGATTGTACATGGGGGCGGCAGGAGGAGAACTGTAACCAGCTGACGGAGCTGGGGCAGGGCTGTAGCTACTTGGGGCAGACGATGGTGGGGCTCCATATGAACTTGCCGGGAGTGACGACGGACTGTAGCCACTTGGGGGAGACGATGGTGGTGCTCCGTAGGAACTTGTCGGGGGTGACGATGGTGGTGCCCCATAAGTACTTGCCGGGGGTGACGACGGACTGTAGCTACTTGGGGGAGATGATGGTGGTGCTCCGTAGGAATTTTGCTGGGGTGCTGAAGGGCTATAGCTACTTGGCGGAGATGATGGTGCCGCTCCGTAAGAACTTTGTGGGGGTGTCGAGGGACCGTAGCTGCTTGGGGGAGATTGTGGTGGCGGCCCGTAAGAACTTGCGGGGGGTGTAGCAGGGCTGTAGCTATTCGGAGGCGATGATGGGGCATGTCCATAAGAACTTGATGGTGCTCCGTAAGAAGACGGGGGAGCTGCAGATGGTGGTCCATATGAAGTTGGGGGAGCTGCAGGTGGTGCTCCATATGAAGCTGGGGAAGCTGCAGGTGGTGCTCCATAACTCATTGGATGACTCGCCGGTTTATGGGAACCGTAGGCTGGAGCCATTGAGGGTGCACCATAAGAAGGCGCAGAGGGTGCACCATAAGACGGCGCATGGGCTGCTGGCATATGAGGGGCGCTAAAAGACTGATGATGAGGGGAATAAGCAGGTTGGCTGTAACTTGGGGCCTTGTAGCTAGGGGCTGGTGCTCCATATGAAGGTGGTCGGTACGCTGGAGCACCGTACGATGGCATTTGTGGCTTGTAACTTGGCACTCCATAACTTTGATGCATGGGGGTGCCGTATCCAGCAGTAGGGGCTTTATGAGGACTTTGATACCCTCCATAAGATGGTTGTTTGTAGCTGGGAGCTTTACCGTACGCTCTTGGGGTTGAAGATCGGTAACTGGAGCTTCCATACCCGTAACTAGATGGCGTTGCAGCGTACCCATGGAGAGAAGGCTGGCAAGTAATAACTAACCCGTTGTGGTCATCTTTATCTTTCTTCAAAAACGACGTCCTCAAAAGATGCTCCATCTCAGCAGATTTCAACAAATGTTCTAGAGCTTCGCTGGAATTCTCTTCTACTTCATCTAGGCCATCATCGGCGCGGTAAGAAACCGAGCTGTAGGAAGCCGGGGCGTGGACCGCGAAGGGCTTGGATACTGCGTAACCTGGAGCTGGCTTGCTTGGTGCGGGGGCAGTAGAATAGGACTTGGCCGGGGCTGAATAAGCGGGTGCGGGCTTGGGGGTGGGTTTTGGAGCCTCTTCGTACGAAGGAGCGGAGTAATAGGAGTGGCCGGTAGGTGTGGCGGGGGATGAAGGCGCGGAGTAGTAAGACGAGTGGGTTTCGGGGGATGAAGGGGCGGAATAGTAGTGGTTTGATTGTGGCATACTTGAGTAATGGTTGGATTCGGTGGGTTCGCAGACTTGGAAGGGTCGTTGATTTTCGCCACGGATTTCTACGCAAAAAGTTGTTGCATGTTTCTTCTTCCTAGTTGCGTCATCGCCAGGCTTGGAGACTGTGGCTGGTTCCAGGGACTTGGAAGCGGCTTCATCGAGCGTCTTGGAGGGAGAGTCTTTCGGCGGAGCTGCTTTCGGCAAATCTTTCGGGAGAGCCCAGGAGACGGCGACGAAGAGGAGCACCAACACTACTGCACCACACACCTTCATGTTGAACTGTTGTTGAACTTGTGGCCAATTGGAAAAAGCCAGAGTACTTATAACAACGCGTTGGACAACCGTCAGCGTTTTCGACATAAAACTAGGACAACTCAATAATTTGGCTGTTAAAAAAAATTTAATTAAACCACTCCTGGTTCTAGATTCATTTTTACTTCACTTCAAAAATTTTAAGATGAAACCAGATGCGGCCAAAATTAAGAGTCCAAAAATATTGAGAAAACGAGAAAAATTGTTAAACTTGCTTTTAAAGTACCTTTCCTTAAACCACCATTAAAGCTATACTTAAGACAAATTACTAAAAAGTGCCCAAATTTAATTTTTTTTTTAAAAAAGGTATTTTGTAAAAGCACCTTTAGGTAACATTGTAACAATTTTTTCGCAATCGCTCTCGTACAAAATCCAACCGCGTTGAACCCACAGAGGTTCTTCACCTAATTGCCCAACCCGAACCGCTGACTTTGCTTTTGTGTAATAAATAATAATTTATTGAATAAATATCTAACATTTAGGTCAAAATTCAATTACATTGCTTGCAATAGTCATAAAAGCGAAGATCCAGGGGTTGGTGCTTGATCTTCATCCCTTTCCTCATCACCTGTCGAATCTTCTGAAATCGTTTCCTGGGTTGTGGGAATAGCCGCCTCAATTTTCTCAGTCACCAAACTAGCTACGTCTTCCACAGCATCATTTTCCTCGATAACTGGGACGTCAACATTTTCTTCTTTCTTCTTCGTCTCCACTTCACTACCCTTTTTCTTATCTACTTTCTTCTTCAGCATAGCCACGGCGGGATTTTCGGTTGATGGTTGTTCGGGACGAGTTGTTACGGTTTCCAAAATAATTTCGTCGGGTTCCGTGCCCGGATCCTTCAGGAAGGTTTCTTGAAGCTCCAAGTCTCCCAAATCGTGGGCTTCCTCGGTTAACTCAGATCTCTCCAAGCCTATCAAATCATCGATGTTGGGGGGAGCGTCTTCTTGGTTGCCACCGCCGCATTCACTCCCTGCGTAGACATCGGGGAGAGTTTTGAAATCGCGGAGAACCGGGATTTCACCAACCTTCCACAGCTTCTCGTTATCGTAATCGGGTTTTGACTCTTCCTCGGAACCTGATGTGTGGAAATCGAGGTTGTAGAGTGAAGCCATGTTGGGGAAGTACATCAATGGGGTCTTTGCCTGGTATTTGCCGTCGGTATTTTCGATTAGTTGGTAGTTTCTTCCTGAGGGATCATAACTGCTTTCTTTTCGTAAGCGATTATCGATCAAAATTACTGGTTGGGCTTCGCCAGTTCGGCTGTCTAACTTAAAGACGGGGTTTTCGTAGTAGCCGCAGCTTTTGGTGTAAATTGGGGTTCTGTAGGTGTTGTAAGGGTAGGCAGGGGAAATTAGCGCTGCCGCCGCGACGCCCAGAAACCAGCACACCAAAGCCATTTTCAATACTGATCTGAATTGGACTATTAACTATTTATATGAGAACTCATTGCCACTCTTAAGGCCGTTTGTTGTCAATAATTTTTATTTTATTTTTTTTCTGTAAATATTTTCAATGTCAAATCGCAAATCGGCGTGAAAGCAGCTTTACGACGCACAGCAGCATTTTGTTGATTCGACAAAATTCCACAACCTAAATAACTGTTATTGAACCAATTCGTGCCTAAACTCAAAATTATTTAAAATTTTTGAAAATTTTGAAAAAATAAAGATTTCTGTAACTTTGGGACATTTAAAATCTGTCAAATGTCAAATCCGTGACGTCTGTCATGTAATTTTCTTCCAATTTTCTTCCTCTCAGCAGCAAATAATCGATCAAGTTCCGCTTCACTTGCAGCAATTCGCCCTCAAATAAGGTAAAAACAGATTTTGGGGTTCTATAGATCAGCTGTTAGAGAGTTTTAAAACTCCGACATAACCTCAAAAATGGCCAAACTCGAGTTGGTGCAAACGCTCTCAAAACACTCGGGACGCGTGTGGAACGTCGCCTGGCACCCCAAGACCCAAACCCTCGCCTCGTGCGGCGAGGACAAGACCATCCGGATTTGGGGACAGGAAACCGGAATCACCGGCAGCCCCAAATGGGTGAACAAAGTGATTTTGACCGACGGTCACAAACGAACGATTCGAGAGGTTGCGTGGTCCCCTTGCGGCAATTACCTAGCCTCGGCGAGTTTTGACGCCACCACCTGCATTTGGGACAAGAAATCGGGGGAGTTTGAATGTAACGCCACTCTTGAGGGCCACGAGAACGAAGTTAAAAGCGTGGCTTGGGCGAAATCCGGACATTTATTAGCGACTTGCAGTAGAGACAAATCGGTGTGGGTGTGGGAAGTTGCTGAAGAGGACGAGTATGATTGTGCGGCGGTCCTCAATGCACATACACAAGATGTGAAAAAGGTCACTTGGTTCCTCTTTTATCATCAGTAAATAACTTGGACCTGTTTCAGGTAGTTTGGCACCCTCATAGCGATATCTTAGCGTCAGCTTCTTACGACAACACCGTTAAATTATTCAGAGAAGACCCTTCAGACAGTGATTGGTTATGCTTTGCTACTTTGCAAGGTCACGAGTCCACAGTTTGGAGCGTGAGTTGGGACGAATCAGGCAAAAGACTGGCGTCCTGTGGTGACGACACTACTGTTAAGATTTGGCGGGAATATCTCCCGGATAATCCAGAAGGAGTTGCAACAACTGATGGTGAAGCCACCTGGAAATGCGTGTGTACTTTGGCTGGTTACCACACCAGAACCGTTTATGATATAAGTTGGAGCCACACGACCGGCTTAATAGCCACGGCCTGCGGCGACGATTCTATTCGAATTTTTAAAGAGGATGAAGGCAGCGACCCTAACGCCCCCACTTTCAGTCAAGTAGCGGTCGTCGAAAGGGCGCACGCTCAGGACGTTAATTGCGTAACGTGGAACCCGATAAAACCCGAAATTTTGGCGTCTTGCAGCGACGATGGCGACATAAAATTATGGAATTTTTCCGAATAATTCTTTAACTGCTGATTTTATAGTTTACCATGTATCTATTTTTATTAAAACAATTGAAACGTTAACGCGACATTTTTTTTTCGCAGAGTAAATGCTGATCAAGCGCTCACTGTCGGTGTTCAGCAAACTATTTCATCAACAAGTCGTAGCGAGAATGGGTTTAACAACCAAAGAAATTGTTGAGAAGTTGCAACATTTCGCCCCCCTAACGTTAGGGGAAAGTTGGGATAACGTGGGGTTGTTGGTTGACCCGATCACCGACAAGCCCACTACCACGATTTTGTTAACAAACGATCTAACTGAAGACGTGGTCGATGAAGCGATTCAGGCCAAAGCCGGCCTGATTTTGTCCTACCACCCCAACATCTTTCAAGGGTTGAAAAGCGTGACTTCGCGGTAATCAACAATTTTTCTAAGAGAAAAAAAGCTTGAGTATAATTCGATTTTTAGCACTTGGAAGGAGCGAATTGTTGTGCAATGTCTGCGGAACGAAATCGCCGTTTTCTCCCCGCACACCACTTGGGATTCAGTGCAAGGCGGCGTCAACGATTGGTTAGCTTCAAGTTTCGACTTTTCAACCATCAAACCCATCAAAGCATCCATAGAAAATCCCCAACAGGGTCCTGGAAGGTTCCTGGTTTTGCAAAAGCCGGAAAGCCTGGACAATATAATTAAACGAATTAAACGCCACATCGCCATTCCTCACTTGAGACTCGCTTTAGGGCGTCACAAAAATCTCGGTAGCATAAAATCATTTGGTTGGTTGTTTGTTGATTAATTATTGATTTTGCAGATTCCTTGGTGTCTTCAGTGGCTTTGTGCGCCGGTTCTGGAGCTTCTTTGCTGAACGGATTGGAGGCTGATCTTTATTTGACTGGGGAGATGTTGCACCACGACGTCCTGGATGCGGCTCAAAAAGGGATTCACGTGATTCTGTGCAATCACAGCGATTCGGAGAGAGGATTCTTGGGAGCTTTCAGGGAACAGCTGCAAACGAAAATTTTGGAAAACGCCGTCAGTGTTGTCGTTTCAACGGTCGACAAGGACCCCCTTGTTACAGTTTAAAATTGCCACAGGGCAGAGCCCTAAATTCTAAGCGTAGATTCACAGTTTCTAAATGTTTGTTAGAAAAATGCGAAAAATTTGTACTTTTGTTTTTTAAGACAACAAAAATTAAAGAGATGTAAGAAAAGAGACGCGAATTACTTATATGCCGCTTTGTATGCAGTTATAGCGTGATTGTAGCTATAGATCCTTTTATTTTTATTTATGATTCGTTTCTCTCTTTTCATTATTTTTATATTATACTTTTTCATTTTGTTGTCTTCAACACTTTTCTCGTTATTCTTATAAGATTTTGTAACGAACATACTTAATATAGGCAACCTTTTTCTATTATGGTGACCTGTATTGCCGACTTGTACCCTGGTACGGAAGAATAAAAGCCGTTGAATATTACGCACTTTCTTGGAATAAACCCACAAAAATCAAACCCCAGGAGACGCCTCCCGTGCCTCCTACAATTTATATTTTCGATTTGCCTTTATCGTCTCCTCAACCATAGACAGGTAATGCCCCTTATTTCTATTAAGAAATAGAGGATATAGAACAAGTTTTGAAAAAAAGCTATTACTAGAAAAAGTTAGGCATTGCACCTGTTAGTTGTTGGTGTGAGGAAGAGAGAAAGAGAGAGTCGACTCAACCTTAAATTAGAGCCTTATACTATTTCGACCATTTTGGGCCCAAATTTCGGCCATTTCGCTTCTTCTGCGTCACCCTAGTTCCTAATCATATAACGAAAAGGGCTCAAACCTGGTTGTGAAGCTACGCCCAGATTTATTTAAGATTTTAGAGTAAAAATGGAGGAAGATAACGTATTGAGTTGATCTTTAGGTATACAACAAGCCCTCCACACACCTCGTTTGACTTGGGGCTGGGGGCAGTGGCTCTCCCTAAAATCTCCGTTACATTTGTTTGGTTGTAACTTTTAGCCGGCATTGTTTATGTCGGCGACTGTATCTAGAACGCTTTCATTAATGTCTCATTAAATCTAGTTAGCGCGTTTGACGATGCTGGTCATAGAAAATAGAGATTACGCACAACTATTTTCTCCTGCACCAGCTGTCTTCCTTGTCCTTGGTTCGATTTCCACCGGGAAGCGAGGCGGTTTCGGCGACGGCAGATCCGTCACGTGACCATCATCCACACGTGCAAATTTGGCATCGCCTCACCAGCCTCGCCATCCTCACCGACCGTTCGATCGCAGTCGGCGAACGCGCTGTTCGTTTGTCTGGCAGCGTGCAACAAGTGAGGGGCGGTGTTTCGGCTTCAGCCCACTATTCACGCCGGTTCCTGCTTCTTCTTTTGTCTTTAGTTTTTCGGCTGCACCCACGACGTACCGGCTTCTATCGACGATGGTGAGTACCGACTTTACGCTTTTTTATCGGGAATTGGGATGGGTAACTCGGGCGAAGGGCTTCCGGCTTGGCCCAATAATTTAGGGCCGTCGCCATGTGACCCCATCCTATGGCTATGACGTCACAGCGGTAAGCTATGAAAGACGCGGGAAAGTGGGGTAGTTGGTTCGCTTGTTGTCGCGCTGATCGATCCCGACCTAAATTTAACATCCCCTAATGCAGTCAGTGGCGGCGCTTCCGTTGGTGTATACATTTTATTGTTGGACACATTACGTATTCTAGTTGCATACCGAATGCGGGAGGCTAATCAACAAAGCTCGCAATTCGTAATGTGAGAGTTGTGTCATGCTACAGGCGCTAAAACTGCTTATTTTAAATTTTATGGGTGAATGTGACCGGAAATGCTTTGTTGTGAAATGCCGTTTAACGGAAGCTGTTGATAACAATTCAATTATTAAAAAAAAAAAAATCAGACGCCCATTGTAAAAACATACGGCTGTTTTGACCTTTTCATATTGTCGCATTTCTCCAAATTGACGACGCATGTTACTTCCAAGTTTATTCTGCGCAAACAGTCATAAATGCATTTGCTGAAACTCCATTTTGGCCCAAACTTCTTGTTATGCCTCCTGTTGTTTCAACCTTTTTCGATTTAAGTGGGTCGCCTAAAAATCGTAGGGGGTGAAGTCTGGTGACTTGGTGGATGATCGCTTTCAGGGTACCTAATCCAATTGTTGCTTTGGACTCAAATATCAACTGAACTAAGTACATAATGACAATTTTTTAATGCATTTTTGCAAGGTCAATTTTTAAAGCGGTCATTTAACTGGCGGTTAAAGTGCTTGGCTACAGTTATCGCGCGATTGTAACTTCCTCACATATTTTAAACCTTTTGTCTAATTATGCAGTTCAGTACCCGGCCAAGTGACCTAAGCGTCTACCTTTATTAAACCAATCTACTAGGTGGATACATATAATTGTGATAATAACCCGTGCTATTTGGGGTCAGACAACAACCGAAAGATATCTCACCATTTTTTCTTATGCTTAAGTGCTAAGATATGTAGAGTCGTCATTACCGTCAATCTTCAGTGAGTGCTTAATGATCAAATTTCGCATTGCTGTCGTGTTTGTTTACTGTAAGTAAATTTATCGCAAATTAAAATTGCTGGTAAATTTATGACTAACACCGCGTTCGTAACAACGTTACGTTCCACTAAGAAACTAAGAAATTAGTATCGCAAACAGTCAAAAACTTATTTGAACAAGTACGTAGTCATCGAACCCAAGAATACAACCAAGCACCTGTAGATGTTGATAAAATTCTGTTTGGTTAGCCGGAGTAACAAGGTCGTCGTATGCACATACTTTAGATTATCTCGAATCATAAACCTCACTTTTACCATTTTCCGAAATCGAAACAACGTATTTCAAGCGATTCCCAAAGAGACGGTAAAAATCTGTTTTTACCTACGTCAGAGCGCGTTTGAAATTTTGACATCGATTTTATGACTGAATCTGGTAGATTTCAAACCGCTGAACACGAATCTGGCTGTAGTTTTCCTCTACAACTCGTACTTTTTAAGATTTAAGATATGACCGTTCGAATGATTCAATTCAAAATTTTCGTCAAAATCGACCTAAATTGCAAATTTCAACTTCTTTATTATTAGACTTACAATTTTCGTTCACATATCATTCGATAGCATTTGTGAAACGGAGAAATTTGATGTATCTGGATTTAATATAAGTCATTCGGTTCAAAAGTTACAAAAGTTTGATTGTTGAAAAAAGCTTAATTTGCGCTTTTTCTAATTTTATAAAAAAATCTATCTATTCTAGCGACGAATTGATTACGAACTTGAGCTCAGGAAGGTCGATTATATAAGAAAACATCTATTTCCAGTCTTTTAATAAACGTGTCAATTTAAAAAAAAATTTCGAATATGTACTGATTGGGCTAGAAAATGAAAGTCAAAAATATTGAAAATTTTTACGTAAATTTTATGACTTGATTTGGTAGATTTTGAACCGCTTAACACGAATCTGGCCGTAGTTTCCCTGTACAAATCGTACTTTTTAAGATATGACCATTCGAAGGTTTTAATTCAAAATTTTCGTCAAAATTGACCTAAATTGCAAATTTTAACTTCTTTATTATTAAACTTACGATTTTTGTTCATATAGCATTCGATAGCATTTGTGAAATGGTGAAATTTGATGTATCTGGATTTGATATAAGTCTGTCCGTTCAAAAGTTACAAGAGTTTGAAAATTAAAAAAAATCGAAAGTTAGTGGTAGACTTACAGTTTTCGTTCATACAGCAATCGATAGCTTTTGTGAAATGGAGAAATTTCATGTATTTGGATTTGATGTAAGTCTGTCCGGTCAAAAGTTACAAGAGTTTGAATATTATAAGAAATTGAAATTTAGTGGTTTTCCTAATTTTCTAAGAAATCTATTTATTCTAGCGTCGAATTGATTACGGATTCAAATTCAGGAAAGCCGATTACATAGGAAAACGTTTATTTCCATCCTTTAGGTGCAACGATGTCGATTTTAGGAATTTTTCGAATTTCTATCGATTGAGGTAGAAAAAAAATTCGAAAATATTGAAATTTTTTACATCGATTTTATGACTTAATCTTATAGATTTCGAACCGCTTAACACGAATCTGACCGTAGCTTCTTTGTACAAGTTGTACTTTTTAAGATATGACCGTTCGAATGTTTCAATTCAAAATTTTCGTCAAAATCGACCTAAATTGCAAATTTCAACTTCTTTATTATTAGACTTACAATTTTCGTTCACATATCATTCGATAGCATTTGTGAAACGGAGAAATTTGATGTATCTGGATTTAATATAAGTCGTTCCGTTCAAAAGTTACAAAAGTTTGATTGTTGAAAAAAGCTTAATTTGCGCTTTTTCTAATTTTATAAAAAATCTATCTATTCTAGCGACGAATTGATTACCAACTTGAGCTCAGGAAGGTCGATTATATAAGAAAACATCAATTTCCAATCTTTTAATAAACGTGTCAATTTTAAAAAATTTTCGAATATGTATTGATTGGGCTAGAAAATAAAAGTCAAAAATATTGAAAATTTTTACGTAAATTTTATGACTTGATTTGGTAGATTTTGAACCGCTTAACACGAATCTGGCCGTAGTTTCCCTGTACAAATCGTACTTTTTAAGATATGACCATTCGAATGTTTTAATTCAAAATTTTCGTCAAAATTGACCAAAATTGCAAATTTTAACTTCTTTATTATTAGACTTACAGTTTTCGTTCATACAGCAATCGATAGCTTTTGTGAAATGGAGAAATTTCATGTATTTGGATTTGATGTAAGTCTGCCCGTTCAAAAGTTACAAGAGTTTGAATATTATAAGAAATTGAAATTTAGTGGTTTTCTTAATTTTCTAAGAAATCTATTTATTCTAGCGTCGAATTGATTACGGATTCAAATTCAGGAAAGCCGATTACATAGGAAAACGTTTATTTCCATCCTTTAGGTGCAACGATGTCGATTTTAGAAATTTTTCGAATTTCTATCGATTGAGGTAGAAAAAAAAAGTCGAAAATATTGAAATTTTTTACATCGATTTTATGACTTAATCTTATAGATTTCAAACCGCTTAACACGAATCTGACCGTAGTTTCCCTGTACAAGTCGTACTTTTTCAGATATGACCATTCGAATGTTTCAATTCAAAATTTTCGTCAAAATCGACCTAAATTGCAAATTTCAACTTCTTTATTATTAGACTTACAATTTTTGTTCATACAGCAATCGATAGCCTTTGTGAAATGGAGAAATTTGATGTATTTGGATTTGATGTAAGTCTGTCCGTTCAAAAGTTACAAGAGTTTGAATATTATAAGAAATCGAAACTTAGTGGTTTTTCTAATTTTATAAGAAATCTATTTATTCTAGCGTCGAATTGATTACGGATTTGAATTCAGGGAAGTCGATTACATAAGAAAACGCTTATTTCCAGCCTTTAAGTGCAACGATGTCGATTTTAGGAATTTTTCGAATTTCTATCGATCGGGGTAGAAAAAAAAAGTCGAAAATATTGAAATTTTTTACATCGATTTTATGACTTAATCTGGTAGATCTTGAACCGCTTAACACGAATCTGGCCGTAGTTTTCCTGTACAAGTCGTACTTTTTTAAATATGACCATTCGAATGTTTCAATTTAAAGTTTTTGTCAAAATCGACCTAAATTGCAAATTTCAACTTCTTTATTATTAGACTTACAATTTTCGTTCACATATCATTCGATAGCATTTGTGAAACGGAGAAATTTGATGTATCTGGATTTAATATAAGTCGTTCCGTTCAAAAGTTACAAAAGTTTGATTGTTGATAAAAGCTTAATTTGTGCTTTTTCTAATTTTATAAAAAATCTATCTATTCTAGCGACGAATTGATTACAAACTTGAGCTCAGGAAGGTCGATTATATAAGAAAACATCAATTTCCAGTCTTTTAATAAACGTGTCAATTTTAGAAATTTTTCGAATGTGTATTGATTGGGCTAGAAAATAAAAGTCAAAAATATTGAAAATTTTTACGTAAATTTTATGACTTGATTTGGTAGGTTTTGAACCGCTTAACACGAATCTGGCCGTAGTTTTCCTGTACAAGTCGTACTTTTTAAGATATGACCGTTCGAATGTTTCAATTCAAAATTTTCGTCAAAATCGACCTAAATTGCAAATTTTAACTTCTTTATTAATAGACTTATAATTTTCGTTTATATAGCATTCGATACCATTTGTGAAACGGAGAAATTTAATGTATTTGGATTTGATGTAAGTCTGTCCGGTCAAAAGTTACAAGAGTTTGAATATTGGAAGCAATCGAAACTTAGTGGTTTCTCTAATTTTATAAGAAATCTATTTATTCTAGCGTCGAATTGATTTCAGATTTGAGTTCAGCAAGGTCGATTACATAAGAAAACCTTTGGGTGCAACGATGTCGATTTTAAAAAAATTTCGAATTTCTATCGATTGAGGTGGAAAAAAAAAGTCGAAAATATTAAAATTTTTGCCATCGATTTTATGACCTATTCTGGTAGATTTCGAACCCCTTAACACGAATCTGGCCGTAGTTTCCATGTGCAAGTCATACTTTTTAAGATATGACTATTTGAATGTTTCAATTCATAACTTGGTCAGTGTTTATTTTACCCACTTCTGGATTTTCAAAAATGAAATCACAGCAAAGTATTCCTTAACATTTATATATTACGGAAATCAATATATTCTTTTGTGCAAACCACTTCTATTTTTAATTTTATTTTCCTTGCCCTAGCATCTATAAATTTTGCATAAAATTATTTATCATTGGCACAACATTTCATTGCAATGGCATAATACAATGGTTTCCAAAAAAAAAAAATCGCAAAAAGCGAGAAGTGGGCATTGTAAACAATTACCCATAACTTTTCTAAAAACGGAAATTTCAACTTCTTAATTATGTCCACGTCAAAAGCACTATCAGAAATGTCGGCTCATCTTGACCAATTTGTCTATTTAATGGTTTTAAATTTGTGTAGCCCGCTTCAAGAATGGGCGCAAACGCCACGGATTTCATCAAGGACCTACCGTCAGGCGGCCCTCTCGACGACTACCGCAAACAAGCCACGTTTGACTGGAAAAAGATGAAGCTTTTCTTCGAAGATCCCGATTTGCTGAAGATTAAGGTAAAAATTTTGCCGGGAGATAAATTGAGTTTTTATCTCCAACAATTATAGATGCGCGTATGGGAAACTCTTGCGACCGACCCCGCGTTCCAGAAACCCCTAACAGAACCGACAAGTGAAGAGATGAAGAGACGGGCAGCCCGCCAACTGCACCGATACTGCCAACTCAAGTTTCTGCCGCCAGAAACTGGACTCCTGCCTTACAAAAGAAAAGTACTGACGTCTCCAGTTCAATTCGACAAAATTAAACTTTCGCTAATTTTTAGACTAGATATATGATGACGATAAACGAGGCGTTATCTGCGGGATTTCCGGACGTTTCGGTCAAGTACGCTATCGGGATCGAGTTGTTCAAGAACGCTCTTAGCACTTTGGGAACGGAGCGCCACCAGTACATCTCGGACGCCGCTTGGGCCGGCAAGGTAAAGTGATTTTGAGGGCTATCTTTGTATTTTTTGTCAATTTGGTTTAGGTTTTGGCATGCATAGCGTTGACCGAAATTTCGCACGGCAGCAACACGAAGCAACTTCGCACCACCGCCACTTACGACCCCAAAAGCCGGGAGTTCGTGATCAACACTCCTGATTTTGAGGCCGCCAAATGTTGGGTGGGGAATTTGGGCAAAACGTGCACTGCTGGTTTGGTGTTCGCGCAACTCTTCACTAAAGGTCAATGTCACGGGTTGCACGCGTTTTTCGTTCCGATCAGAGACCCCAGAACGTTAATTCCGTACCCCGGAATCATCGTGGGGGACATGGGGGAGAAAATCGGGCTCCACGGCATCGATAATGGGTGAGTCAAAACCTCCCCTGGTTGAACAAGAACTGATTGTTGTTGGACGTTGTTGCAGATTCATGATGTTCAAGAATTATAGAGTACCACGTGAAAATTTGCTGAATAGAACTGCTGATGTTACGCCCGAAGGGGAGTATGAGAGCAGTTTTTCGGAGCCAGGTCGAATTCTAGGGGCGGCTTTGGAGAATTTGTCGACGGGTCGTGTAGGGATCATCCAGGAGAGTTCGGGAAACCTCATAAGTGCCGTTACTATAGCCGTCAGGTACGCGGCGTTGCGGAAACAATTCGCTACTCAATCCAATCAGGAGCTTCCAATCATCGAATACCAACTCCACGTGAGTCCCACTTTCCCATCGTCGACAGTGCCGTAATTACTTTTTGCAGCAATGGCGCCTTTTCCCGTACGTTTCTGCGGCCGCGGTCGTCAAAAATTTCGTCGGATCCTTCACAGATGAATATTTATCGGCAGTAGAAAAATCCACGTCATCCACACAAATCGAAGACTTGGTATTAACACGAATCGATCAAAAATTGACGAGTTTCAACAATTTATTTCTAGACTGAAGTTGTAGCGGAAGTCCACGCGATTGTTTCCAGCGCCAAACCTCTGATCACGTGGACTTGTCGGGACGCAATCCAAGAATCTCGCGAGGCCTGCGGAGGACACGGCTTCCTCAAAGCGGCCCGCTTCGGCGAACTAAAGGAAACTATCGAACCCGCCGTTACCTACGAAGGCGACAACAACGTTCTGGCGCAACAAGCCAGCAACTGGTTGTTGCGACAATGGGACAAACTGGTGACGCAGGGCGACCCTCCAAGTTCACCCTTCGGGAGCTGCACGTTCCTCGGCCAACACCAACAGATTCTCAGTAGACAATTCAATGCTTCCCATATTCGAGACGTATTCAACAGCAATTGTAAGTACTTGTGTCTAATTCTCGGTTCGATCGCCAACTATTGATAAAAGTAAAAGTATATAGGAATAGTTAAACGCTTGATCACCCGTGCAACTAGTTGCCAGTTATGTTCGCTAGATGGCGCTGAAATCTCCCCAACTTACCGTTTCCTTTTCAGTTATCAACAGTTGTTACGAGTGGTTGATCACTTACTTGGTGCGCGAGACCTACAACCGCCAGCAGCACCTGTTGCAGAAGGGCCGGTGCAAAGTTGAGGCCCGCAACGAGTCGCAAGTTTACAGGGCCGCCGTTCTTTCCCGTGCTTTTTCCGAATTCAACTTGCTCCGCCACTATTGGAAGCGATTAGCGCAGGCCGATCCCTCTTTAGCACCAGTTCTCGAGAATCTCGGAATACTGTACGGCTTATCGGCGCTAGATAAGCATTTAATTTATTTTTATCAAGGTGGCGCTGCTGTCACCCCGCAATTCGCGTCGTCAGTGAAAGAAGGGGTGTTGGAGGCTTGCGCTTTGGCCAAACCCGACGTTTTAGGGGTAATCGATGCCATGGCGCCTCCCGATTTTATTTTGAATTCGGTTTTAGGCAAATCTGATGGAAAGGTGAGGAATTTATTTGTTTGAAATTTTTTTATAGTGGGGATTTTGTAGCTTTACGAAAATCTGCAGACGACGCTGTTCACGAATCCAGGCGCAATGTCCAGACCTGATTGGTGGCAGGAAATCGTCATTCCCGACGCCCCCGATTTCACAAAACCCAGAAGTAAATTATGAGATTAACTGGAACTGCTGTTATGCAAATTATTTTTGTAATTATATTTTTTAGATTGGATGTCACTGTTTACATTTTTAATAAATTTTATGAACACCAACCACAAGTACTAATTAATCGATATATTTACATTGTCCAGCCTATACAATTTTTTCTGTATAAATTTCCATTATTTCTTAAATTAATAATTATATTAATTAACTACAGTTACAAAGGTGACCCCCCTCCTGCTCGTAAGCGACTCTCATACTGCTCCAGTTGCAGATCGCAGTGATATTTGTGACGTACCTTGTGGTCGGCAGGGTACTCCTTTTCCTTTTCAGCATTCGGCACGTAATGACTCTCAAAAAAGTGGGAAAAATGGCGGCCCAAATCTTCATTCAAATGCAGCATCCCGATGTTGATAGTGGGCACCAAGTTCTCTGCAAAAGTTTCGATCCTTAATAAAATTTCAAATTTTGGCCTAAATCACTCGCTTCCATTTGCTTCTGTTTTTCTATTCACAACAAAATATTTGCTTACTTTACCAAGTAATAATATTGTAATCTTTGAAAAGAAAACTTTTTTACCGACAATGTCTAAAATTCTGCAATGAGTGGTCCACGACTACCAACTGGGAAGAACACAAAGTTAATACTCACCCTGAGCAACATATCTGTAAGAACCGTCCTCCACGAGAACGTTATAAAAGGGTTGTGCGTCTCTCAGCGCCAACTTGTTGACGTTCATTTCGTCCTGCCATTCAGCTGTTGCGAGACAGATGGGATCCCAATCGTAAATAACACACTTGTAATTGAGGGTTGAATGCGACATCACCATCCCAACCGCAAACTTCAAATTGTTGGTCCTTTGAGCCGCTTCCACTTGATTGAAGAGATCATTCGTATTCTGGACGTGATGCCCTTCATAATCCTTCAACATCTTAAAAATTCTTTCAGCTTGCTCTGGATGGTTGAAAGTCTGGAAACAAAAGAACAACTGTTTTTGTGCCGCCATCTTGAATCATGTGTTCTTTTAATAATTAATTATTCAAAATGACAGCACTTAATTCGCTGATGTTAAAAAGTAAAAGTAAAAAATTCGGAAAATATACAAAATGGCGACTAGTTACCTGCGTCTTCAAGTACCGCTCTAACGATACGGTGCTCATGTTGTGCAACATGTAGAGTCGCGCCAAGTTGACGAGAGCCGTCATGTCCTGGGGGCTGACCAACTTCAACAATTCGAGGGCGCACCGCAACCGCGTCACTCTTCCGTTGGGTTGGGCGTGTTGTCTCGCTGACAATTCGAGATTGTTCACCATACGTTGAACCACTTCGACGGCAGTAGCGACCGAAAACAGCCCTTTGTGGTAAGAGGACCGACTATGGGGACAAGCACCTTTGCGCACCACGTTGCCCCCATTGAACACGTCAATGTAGTACCAGGCGGCGTCCGGGGCGTCGCTCTCCGTGAAACGCAACAGGAAATGGGCGGGAAAACTGATGGGATCGAAACGTAACCCCAGCCGGCGGCCGACACTCTCGTACACTATGGCCAGAGTGATTGGCAGACCTCGCCGCGCGCGTAAAACCTGTCAAGAGATAAAAGTGCCAAATGACGTAAACCAATTGTATCCAAATTCCTATTGTGACACAAAATGGCCGTTCGCCAATATCTCACCTCGTTTATCAGCGAGTTCTGTGGAATGTAGTACGCTACGTTGTTGCCACAGAAGCCCAGTTCCGTGTACAGAGCATCCCTCATGGCTACAATGACTTGTCGGCACTCCTCCACACTCCATTGATTCTTTTCCAAATTCTGTACCCTCCATCTGGCCACTTCAGCTGGTGGAGTTCTGAAAAGTCCATGGCCGGGGTTGATTACCTTCAATCTCCTGCGGGCAAATGTCGTGAGTTCATCGAGTTTGTTAGCTATTTCTGCATAGGGAACTTCAATGTAAGGTTGGCACCACTGTGCCACGAACACAGCACCTTTCTCCAGTAGTTGGTAGCGGGGAGGAAGTTTGACGAAGTCAGCCCAAACTTTGGACAAATGGAGCTGTTGGATGTAGCGCAAAACTTTACCGGCGTAATATTGCAAAGTTTTGTTGCCAGGAGTACTGAAAAGGTTCTATAATCAACATGGAGCTACTAAAAAGACGTTTCTGACAACCACTTTTTTGTATCAATATGAGTTGGTAAAACTTTGAGAATTGGGGGTGTTTAGTGGAAATGAGGTGCTTACTTGAGGGGCACCGTTTCTACGCTATTAATTGGCACAATGGTATTGACAATTTCAATGAGATCTAGGGAGACGTAGTGGTACGCCTGGGGGCGTTCGCCCAGAAAAGCGTCCCATTCCTCCAAATCCGGGTCGGAAAGCTCGTATTTCTTGTAAAACCTGGCGGGTAAAGATTCTAAAAGAGCCCTAGTCCTCCTTTTCAGGTCATAAGCATATTGCACTTCTTCGAAGTAAGTACAGTAATCTAATTCGAAATAATCGACTAACTGCGGCCACCTGTAACGAGTGAGTCAAATTTGGGTTGTTCTAGGGCGAACTCCCTACTTATCCCGAAACTTCTCCTTCCATATCGCAGTGTTGCTGTTGACCAAGTGGCGGAAATAACTACAAGTTGTGGAGAAGTTAACTACGTCTTGGATGGTCAGTTTGGGATGGGTTAAGATGTTTTCGATTATTTCCACTGGCAGTTTCTCCATTTCTAACAGAAATTAATTACTAGTCTCGAACAGCTGATCTGGAATCACGACAGTCAACCAACACGTCCAATGGCCTTCAATTTAACGAAATTTAACCATTTTTAGCACCAAGAGCCACTCAAAACGCAACAAACGTTTTAAATTCATGTGGAAACATAACTTTGGGCCTAAACAACACCACCAAAAACCAACACAGTTATTATGACTTTTTTGGCTTCTAGGGATTTTTGCTTTCTAACTAACATAACCTCACTTTAGCAGAGACCGAGCTTAACCTAAAATTTCTATCCAGAAAAAGCGAAAATGTCGAATTTTCTCCGTTCGACCCTTCAAACTGTTTTAGGTACGACCCAATAAACCTATTTCAACCAATATTTTCATACATTATGCACATTTTAGTTGCGACGAGGTCCCGGTTTTTTTTTGCTACCCGGTTTGGTTCAACGACGACTGATGAGCCCCTTTTTGACATGGCCAACCCGTTTCAAAAAGAACAACAGAAGTGTATTTTGTGCAAGCTCAACATAACTCCGGATTACAAGAACGTTAAATTGCTGTCACAATTTCAATCGCCGTATACAGGACGAATTTACGGCAAACACATCACTGGCCTGTGTGAAACTAGACAGAAGCAAGTCGAGACCGAAATTGTGAAGGCCCAAAGTGCCGGCCTCATGGGAACGTACTTGAAGGAGCCCTGTTTTTTGAAAGATCCCAAACTGTTTGACCCTGATAACCCAATAAGGCCACATAGGTTCTAGTTGTTTATAACTTTATTCAATAAAACTACATTAGTTCGCCATCAGGGGATAAAGTTATTAATTGTTGGGGAACCCGCAAATTGGTTAGAAGTGTTGCCATACTCATGGGGGAGTGGGCGTTGAGTTGGGGTAATAGGTCATTTAGGGCTGAAATGCAACCACTTTTCCAGGTTGAAGTCAATTGTTTTAAGTTGTCTACATTGTGGATTTTTTTGTAAACTTCGGCTTGTTTTAAGTCTTCTAAAAGCCGCCGTTTTTCCTTAATTATTTTTTCAAGTTCAGCTGCTTTAGTTGGACTAATTTTTGCGGCCTCTTCAAAAGAGTTCAAGCGAACTAAACAACTTTTAAGCTGGAAGTTGGTGCTTTTCGTTTCAACTGACTCCTCATTACTGGATTTTTTCATTGACAAAGAGCGCTTAAATGGTTTTGGTTTTGTTTCGCTCTCTTTTTGGAAAACTGGCCTATCCTCCAGGGAGTTGGAACAATGGTTGCTACTTCGCTCAGGTTTCTTCTTAACGTGAAAATCGTCATTGGCTGCACCATTTTGTTTAAGACTTTGTGCTGAATAAACGCTTATGCATGGTTTATCCTCAAGAACTGTTTCCTGAGAACTGCTTGATTCATCATCAAAAATTGGTTTAATTTTCTTTCTTTTAATTACTTTCGGTTGAAAATCTTCATCTTCCTCCTCGAGATTTTCTTCTATCGTGGAAACTTCAATAGAACTTTTTCTGGAACTAGAGGGCGTTTTTGTTGTATTTATACCTTTAGACTCATTGACTTCTTGAGAACTACATTCATCATTAGTGCTTATTCTATACTTCTTCTTAGGTCTTAGAACTGCTGTTCCTCCATCATCCAGCTTAAAACCAAGCAGTTCGTTATCACTAGAATCCCAATCCCCATCCTCGCTTACTTTAGTGTCCTTCTTTACAGGTTTCTGCAATATTGACTTATTCACATTGCTCTTAGATTTTGTCTTCTCAGCTTTTGACGCAGCAACTTTCTTGCTTTCTGGTTTAGAATTTGATTCGTTACTGGACTTAGTTTTGTCTGTTTCACATTTCTTTCCAATGGAATTTTTTTCAACCATTGGTAAACATCTGGAAACTTTCTTTAGAATTCTCGGAACAACTACATCTAGCGCCTCAGTTTCCACTTTACTGTCAACACTTTTAGACTCAACTTGCAATGCTGCCTGCGAAGTTAAGGGGGTTGTGGCCACCTGAAGTGATGACACATTTGGTGGACTTTTGACTAAACTATTTGGCGTTTTTCTCTTCCGCGACAACCCTATTTGTCGACAGGGTGTCAATAAGGTCTTGCTGATTGTTTTTGTAATGTAAGGGTTAGACGCCGAGGAAGGGTTCCCTGATCCTGAAACCTTCACCATTCTAACCTAAAAATATTAAACGTAAAAATCAAAATAAAAAAAAAACCTTTACCCAAATTGACGACAATACCTTCAATTATTGTTTCTAATTATCAGAATAAACCGATTTAAGACTTTTTGAGTTATTGAAGCAACTTTTTTAAACATTACCATTCAAGCAGCAAAACTGTCAAATTTGGGGATTTTCGCTAGATTCACGTGCCTGCCTGCGTGTTGGTTCTGTCACATTTTTTCAAAATAAAGAAATAAATAGATAAATAGACAAACGGTCAGATTTCAACAAAACGAGTTTAGATAAATATTTAGGAACCGAATGATAATAGTTTGAATCACCTACACAAACATTTCGATGACTGTCAGTGTTCATTCTTATCGTTATCGCGTCATGTGACAACCTAACCTCAAAATGGAAACTTCAACAAGAAGAGTTTTAGCATTCCAGCAACAGGAGCGATTCAATTTCTGCACCGGTTTGGGCCTGGCTCTCCTTTCCTCGCTATTTATCGGTTCGAGTTTTATAATAAAAAAAATTTCGCTCCTTCGCCTGGGCCGAACTGGCTCCCTGCGGGCGGGGGCTGGGGGTTTTGGCTACTTACGTGACTGGATGTGGTGGACCGGTTTCCTTACAAGTAAGCACTTCGTCCACAGATTTGAACAACTAACAATCAAACGATTTTCAGTGGGAATTGGAGAATTGGCAAACTTTGCTGCGTACGCCTTCGCCCCTGCATCTCTGGTAACACCATTGGGCGCTTTAAGCGTGCTAGTATCAGCAGTATTATCAACAAAATTCCTCAACGAGAGTCTCAATAGTTTGGGCAAAGTAATCCCTATTCAATTGCTCTTCTAGAATTTAAAGATTTTGTTGCAGTTGGGGTGTCTGTTGTGTCTTCTTGGATCGATTATTATCATCATCCATTCGCCCAAAGAGCAGGAAGTCGAGTCTATGGCGGATTTACTGGAAAAACTTCGCGATACCGTCTTTATTAATTACGTGTTTATTGTGATTCTCTTGACGACAGTTATAGTTTTTTATTTGGGGCCAAAGTACGGGAACCGCCACGTTATAATTTACATAACTCTATGCTCGGCAGTGGGAAGTTTGACGGTAATGGCGTGCAAGGGTCTTGGGTTAGCTATAAAAGAAGTCATTGGAAACAATGGTCCAGAAAATGATCTCAACAGGTGGCTGGCTTACACCTTCTTTATCACTGTGGTGGTTTGCATTTTTCTGCAAATGAACTATTTAAATAAAGCCTTAGATTTGTTCAATACAAGTGTCGTGACACCTGTTTATTATGTAGTTTTTACTAGTCTAGTTATAGTGGCGTCTGCCATATTGTTTAAGGAGTGGAAACGAATGAGGGTTGAAGACATTATCGGGGACGCTTGCGGCTTTCTGGTTGTGATTGTAGCGATATTTTTGCTGCAAGGGTTCCGGGATTTCGATGGGGCGCGAGGGAACAATAAACAAAGACAGTCGCTGATTCGGACGCCTTCCCGGGACTACGGGTCCGGGTTTCTAGCCAGAACGGTCTAATTTTGCCACAAGAGCAACGCGTTCCGCCATTTCGTAATTTATTCCATAGTCGTAAGTTGTATATTTTTATTAGAAAAATAAAATCTCTTGTTATGTTCTTTATGGAATTTTCTAAATTCCTTCTGTTGATCTGTTGACATCCCTTATTGTTAGTTGTCAATACGTAATAAAAGATTTAATTTTTAAGCCTCTTTATTTAAGCTTTAATGGTGTGAGGAATTACCGTGCCTAGAATTCTCCCGGCGCCTCCGCCATTTGTCGCCGTTGAACATTGCCTGGGACATTTTCAACTTGTTTAGTGTTTCGGGTCAAAAACAGAAAGTTAAATAAATCAAATTTGGAAAAAACTAATGTATAAGATTAGTGGGGGCGAGTCAAGGTCTTATCTTCCGAACTGTACCATATTACTTTGAGGTATTTATTTGATCACGCATCACTATAAAAAATTAAGACACTTCACCTGTACAGCGTAGGAAAGTTGCTTGATAAAGTCAAGTTATGATAGTATCACCAAAATTTGAACCTAGAACAAACAAGAATCTACTTAGATAAGGAAGGTTTTGAAACATTGGCAATTTTTGTTATCGCCGTTGTCCCTGTTTAAGTAGATAAAGAACTTTTCAACTTTCTCAACGTTAGCAGACATATTTCAACCGTTCAAGTGGGCGACATCCGGGCGAAACTACCATCAACCACTAAATAACCACTTTCAGTCATCCGCAGTGAACACGGCCACTTGGAAATTCGAAAATTTTAGAGTTCCTATCACTTTTAGCCACTTTCATAATAGCAATCTTGCAAATTCTGAAAAAATAAAAATCAAAAATTGCACCCCCAAACTCATCAACAACCTTCGTAGTTAATTCTTCCGTCCTTATCGGTGTCGGCCATGTTGATGAATTCGGTGAGTTGCAACTCAGTGACGGGCTCTCCTATCATCTCCATGGCGGTCCTGAGTTCGTCTCTGGTGATGTAACCGTTGTTGTCCAAATCGAAAACCCTGAACGCCTCCATGAGGTCTTTGGAGGCGTCATCTTCGCCTTTCGGGTCCGGTCTCAACTCTTCGATTTGCTTCACCCAATTGAGGAAATCGTTTTCGTCGATGAGTTCAGTGCCTGTGTTAGTCCGTTTAGTGACGTAACTACGAGGTGTCGCAAAATTACCTGCGTGACTGGCGCTCCTGATCAGTTCTTCAACTTTCTCGTCTCTGAGCTCGATGCCGAGGTTCTTGAGCATGATCTTGAACTCGCCGGTGTTGATGCGGCCGTCCCGATTGGCGTCGATCATTTCGAACGCCGTTTTCAGGTCTGAAATCAACAAATTTTGTTATCGCCGTTACAACTGTTGTCGGTACTGTGTCAACATTTGAAGGTCTTGCGGATTTTGGAAAATTATTTGTGGAATCGTCGTGATTTGTTGTTGACGGGTTGATCGCTATAAATAGTTTGTTGATCTAAATTAATAAAATCGGCGGACGGGAATAGCGTTTGAATTGCAGCGTTGGCCGTTGGCCAAACGTTCAGCTGCAGAATTGTTGTGGCGTTTTCCTGTAAATCAACGGTGCGAAAATCCACGTACCTTGCAGTTCCTTTTCGTTGAACTCCTTTTTGATGGAACTCTGCAACGAGAATATTTTGGTCCCGGCCACCCACCACCACGTCAGCAAACTCACCCTCCTCCTGCTCAGGGGCATTGCCATTTTCCAGGCCCTATCCACACTTTTTTTTTTTTTTTGAAACGCCCCGGTGGCGGTGGAGAAATTTATGGGAAAACCGGCGTTACCGAAAACGCGACTGTTGAACAATATCGAGAGCTGCCAACACTAAAGCTTCACTTGGTGTAAGTCGGGCTTGGATTTATAAACTTAGCAGGACTCGAAACAAACAACATCATCGTCCTATCCCACTGGCGATTTGACGTGCTCTCCGAAAGATAACGCGGTTCCTGGTTTGATACGTCCACCTGTCGCCGGTTGCACAACTGGTTGGGGGACTAAATTTGCGACGCAACTCTAATCACTTCCATCAAGATAATGTCGACGATGCGAACGACGAAAACACCTACTCTTATCTCTTTCTTCGAGATTTTTGCCGCAAACATTTTCGAGAATGACAAAGTCGCCCTAAGTCGAATTGTTACAGCTTGGCGTCCCCACTCTGCGACTCGACGTGTTTACAATTTATTCAATCCGGCCCTGAATCGTTCCCGAGTTCGTCCAATCTCCACTGGCGGGTTTCAACGAAATTTGGCTAACGACTCTGGAATCCGAGCGACGGGACGTCATCTCAAAATTGAAAAACAATTGAGGTTCGCTCTTGAGCTCATTTCCCAATTTGGCGTAAAATTTAACAAGTGATGAAAGTTGGGGTTTTCTCGTCAGCGATATCCAGACTAGAAATTCACTCATGACCTAAGTCGGCAGCCAAGAGAGTTTTCGCCAATCAACAGTCCAGAGATCTATATTCTTAATAGTCCCGCTTACTTTGCTATTTTTTTAATTTTTTACAACAATAAATTCCTTTCTGCTTTCTTTTCAAATTTTATTGTCACTTTTTTATTTTTAAGCAATCAATGTTCTCTTAACTTTGCTGCACGTTTTTGAACATTCTTTACCCTCCATCATTTATTGCTATTCTTATTCTATTTTTTTACATCCTTTTTATCTTATGTTTAATCATTTCAAACTTTTATCTTCTGTATTCATTGCTTGTCTCTTCAGCATCCAAGGTAATTTATTTAACAATTAATTTGTTAAATATTTTCTTGCTTGCAAGTTGAACGGTCGAAACGCTGTTTATAAATAACGTCTTTGCCATTATCTGATGTGCAATTATTTACAATCTTCATTATCTCTATTTACATGTCGAGCTATAAAACTTACCTGCCAAGCAGAATTACTTATGATTCTCGTTTAGTTTTGAACATTAAACTTAATTGCCCAATCGCACTAAAATTGATATCTTGCGCCCGAACTAGATATGCTGACGTATTGTTTACAATTAATACATAATAATGCTACGAGCTGATGGTATCGTTTGATAACAAATATTCAATAAATTGGATTAAACGTAAATATTAAATAATTCTAATAACAAATTATCAATATAACTGGTGTAGCTGTAAGCTTTAGTAAAGCGATATTTTTAACATACAATCATAGAGACTTAAATACTCTTCCATAGGGTTACTTATCCAGTAGTAAAAGAAGATAATGTAGTTACAACAGATGTCTAGACTAAAAATTACTTTCGGTGCAGCAAGCAGCGTCACAAATCTTGAGAAATTGATAATACCAAATTGTGTCCTCAGGTGAAAACTCTTTATAGTTCCTGTCAGGTTACCTATAACTTGTTTGAATGGCAATTTTTTATTCCTTCCACACAGCACATTTAGCTGTTTAACAGGAGTGTCAAACCTAGATAGTTATGTGATAAGTCAGTTTACTTTAATTTTGAGAAAAATGATAAACTGAAGGTACGTTAGAACTTTTGAAAGTCATTAAGCCAACAAGTTAATTATGTGGCAACGAGGAGGCTACTAGAATTAAATTTTCAGGTGACATCCGACCTCAAGCAGTAAATAGCTGATCCTGCGTTTAAGCAAATAGTCTCTGCCTTATCTTTATAACGCCAGAACAAATGCCAGTCGAGTGTGCTTTCCTGCAAACCGTTTGTTGGGACTGTCACCAGTTCCATTGATTTTTCATCACATTTTCTTTATCTTATTTAGTAACATTTTTGGGCGACAGAGGCGCTTTATCTCGTATGAAGTGAAGTGCCCGTCTTTACAAAATACCTCATCGGTACGTATCTTATCAATTGATTGTTGGCAGTAACTGTGAACAACGCACTTTTCGTGGTGTAACTTTTTTCTTCGTGTTATTTCAGTTCTTGAACCAGCCTCAAACTGGACAACATGGCAGAAGACCTCGAAGTGGGGATGAAATGCGTAAAATATATGCTTTTCGTCGCCAACTTCATGTTTGTGGTAAGTAGTGATTTTTCAAAAAATCTTGTCAAAACGAGCAGAAATTTTGGAAATTCCTCACAAATCACCCAAATACTTTTCAATTTTCCAGTCGTTAGTTTCCATAAGTCATTGCTTTATCACCAATTACTATCTTTATTTCGAATGCTTATCTAACACGTTTTCATTGTTCCAATTGCGTCGACAGATGATCGGCTTCCTATTAATATCCATCGGGTCCACCATCAAGGCTATCTATGGCGATTTTGACCTCTTCATGGAATCGCACTATTTCAGTCCGGCAACTCTAGCCGTGGCTATTGGAGTCATCATGTTCTTCGTTGCCCTCTTCGGGTGCGTGGGCGCCCTCAAGGAGAGCACTTGCTTGATCAATTTGGTGAGATCGAAATCGAGCCGTTCCATTGTTGTTATCGGCAACATTTTCAGTTCGCTCTATTCTTAACATTCATCTTGATACTGGAAATCGCCGCGTCGATAGCGGCCTACGCCATGAGAGGCAATATGGAGGGCACCATCAGGGACAACATGGAGCGGACAATGCAGAACTACTACAATCCTGAAAACAGATACTTGAGAAGTTCATGGGACTACACCCAAGACCAGGTATGTTGAAAGCTAAACTTGGTCATTACAGCAAAAACAAATTTTTATCCGCAAATAGCTGGAATGCTGCGGCGTTGACAAGTACACGGAGTGGTCGCAATATTTTACTACCACACCGTCCATCGCTCACTATCAAGTTAAAAGTGAAGAGAGCAGTGACAGCACCACCGAGATGATTGAAGAAACAACGACAGTACCGGCAACGACGGTACCGCCAACTACGGTACCGCCAACGACGGTACCGCCAACGACGGCACCGCCCACGACGGTACCGCCAACGACAATGAACCCGACGATTTCTCCCGATGTTTGGTTGGGTCCGAAATCTTGCTGCAGGCACCCTTACAACCATAATGATCGTGAATGCCATATCAAGAGTGACGTTTGGAAAGACGGTTGTCTCGACAGTCTAACTTACATAGTTTCGGAATCTGCTCTTCTCTTGGGTTGCGGAGCCTTAGCTGTCGCTTTCATCCAGGTAGATTGATTGTTGGGTTTGTCGATGCCATTGTCGGTTTTAAAGATTTTAGGAATTGTCTTCGCGCTGATGTTGGCCAAAGCCGTGCGACGTCTCAAGACCCAGAGTTTGGTGGAACGTGAGCAAAATCGCCAGAGATTGTACGAACAGTTGGCCAGAGGTAACGACGAAAAATCCACCCCGGTTCTGTACACTTCACCCGATGTCGACGTTTAAGGTTTATTTACTATAGGTATAACAATATTCCTCAATAACTACTTCTGTATATATAACGTCAGGCGTACTTTGCCAGTAACTATTATTGTGGTGGAACTTTCTTATTTAAATAAAGTATTGTAATAGGACTCTTGTAGGAAAAGCGCGCAATGTTTTATTTCAATCAAATACATTTTTTTCTTACCATCTTACAATAAGATTTGGACCTCGTGACCTGTCCACTTGGCTAATTTGGTGTTAGACGCAAGCCACTTTTTGCTGTAGCGTTGGTGCTATTAACCCTTGTAGAGCCTTACCTCAACTTGCCCCAAAACGCATGAATAATCGCGTTGCTGAAAGTAATTAATCACCATAACTTCGTTGAGGTTCAACCACACTCCAATGATCAGGATTAATTCCGGGAAAGCGCCACAGTTAGCCTTTTGTTGAGGTCATCCGCGAATGGTAAAGTTTTGAGTAAATTTTAAGAAACCTGATAAAATTTCGAAAATTTCTCCAACTTCATCTGCTGGCTTAAGTTAAATATTGACGTACAAAAAATTCGGAGGTGTTTGCTCAATATTGCGCCGCGGCCTTTTCCACTTTCAAGTTTATACATGGTAGGCTGTGGAACTTTGGAAAGAAAGTTAAAGTTAATTCAATGAATTATTTAATATCCTGCCAAATCGACTTGGAATTCTTTCAGCTTGTTGGCATTTTCAACTCGAGATTAGACGAGACTTCCCTGAATTTCAGCAATCATGAGTTTCCGGTTCTTTCTTCATTTGCCGTTGTAAACGGCCATCGTACTTATCGATTCCTAATAAAGTTATTGGTGAAAATGTTCAAGTGGCCGGGATTAAAACTTGGGGAGTAAAGCGAGCTGCTTGACGCGGCGATTTTTCAGGATGAGTTATGTGCGAAGTTGAGGGTTGGAATCATGGGGGCGTAAAATTGAATTGTTTATTAAAATTAGTAGTGTCGGTCAAAAGTATATAATACATAAATGTGTAGTTTAAACATAAGAAAATTAACCAACAACTTTGACTTAAGTACTACGAGTTTTGCCATAACTGTATATACAATAATAGTCTACATGGATGAAGACGTCGTGACGTAGGAGCGCCGTGGCCGTCGATGGAATTATACACGGTGATAGAGAGCAATTTAACAGATACGTCGACATACACCAGCAACGACTAAACGGAGTCAGAAACTCTTGAAACTTAACAATAGACCAACAGAACGTAGGAGATGAAAGCCAACGCCCCCAGGGACGGCCCCATCCTTTGGTTGCCGCCATGCTGCATGGCTTCGGGGTGCTCTCCTGCAACAAATTCGGCAAGATGAAAAGCGGACTTTCGGGACGGCACCGAAGCCGTACCGTTGAGAACGTGCACTGTCACGTTGGCGGCCCTGGCGTTGGAGGGGTTGCACTGGTAATTGCCGGAGTCGGCGGGGCGCGCTTTCTGGATCAAAAGGACGCTGCGGCTCGTCTCGCCCCTTTCGGTGGCGACGCTGACGCCCCCGCGATTGCTCGAGTAGCTGATTATCTGCAAACGCACACAATTAACACCTACAAGCTTGACCCTTTCCAACGCGCCCCCAATCGCCACCAAGCCGATAATTATTTCGAAAACATCCCCTAAATCGTCAAAATCGTTAGGAAAAAATTAGGCTGACAATGTAACTTCCGTAATTTGCATTGGTAAACCCCTCTGAGAGGTGAAATTACTTTTCCAACATTTAACAAGGACAACAGAGATGAAGCTACAACTATTCTTGCTAATTAGAGAGTTGCCGCGATCAGGGAGTTGCAAGGGACAACTTTCCTAAAACAAAACCTCTCCCAAATTGTCTTTCTCAGTATCGTTCACTCCAGCACCAGAAACTTTTTTTAGAAATTTCTTTACATGATTTAAGTGTCGCAGGGAGCCAAATCTGGCAATGAAAACAAATTTGGTAATTATTTTAACTCCAATTCTTGTACTTTAACATTATTTTCCAAACACGTACATTTGCTCGTTATCTTGCTAAAAGCCATTTTACCCGGTTTATTCCTGTTTTTTTTTCGGTAATGGCTCGTCGGCAACATTAGCGGGAAACCGCGGCCATTTTTTTGCAGCAAGGCCGCCTTTATTATTGTTTCACAATTTTCAAGAGGCTGTTTATAATGGTCGCAACACGCAACGCTTTTAGCTACATCGCTCTACGTGATTCGACAAAAGAAAAATAAATTAATTGATTCGACACACGCTCCTGGTTCATTCAGTAGCGTTCGCTATCAATTTTTTTTTTTTTTTGATAAAACGCGCTGACGTCATATTCAGTTTGATATAACTGACTTGAAGAGATATCAAGGATCAATAAATCGAAACTCTGTGAACAAAGCTTTACAGAGTGTTCAAAAAAGTGACAGTGCCGTAATTACGTTTGCTTGTTTGTGGACAATTTCCTCAGGAGCGCTTCTACTTTTGTCCTTTGAATTCGCGGTTTGTGTGAAACTTTAAATGGGAAACACGCCTTCCGCAAACTGCATATGAGGTAATTTCTTAGAGTCGTTCGGAATTTTTTCTCATTTGATACTTTCCGCTCTAGTTATTCAAGACGATGAAAAGTAGGTGCAAAGAATAGCGGAATTATGCCGCCATTTCCATATAAATAAAATTTTATTTATTCGCCTCTCTTCCGGGGTTCAGCGGAAAATTAATGTCTTCGCTCATGACTGTCCCGGATTTAGCAGGTAAACAACCGAGCAAGAAGTTGAACTAAAATTTTAAAGTCAATTGCTGTCCTCAAACTTTTCCTCAACTGCAGCGTCTTCTAAACTGTGGCCGCTAGTCTCATTACTGGCAATCTTGATTGTACTTTGGCGGAGGACTTCGAGACGAACACGTCGATCGACAACTTGTTTATGAAGTTAACCGACACTTCAACAACCTGTTTTATCCAAGAAGGACTTTGCAGCGGACGAGAAAAGAACTTAAAAAGACTTAAAAACCATGAGACGTAAAGTCTCTTCGGGGTGACCGAAAGCTCAACTGGATTTGACTATTCTCGTATCAAAATTGCAACAGGAAACAATACCCTACTGAAGTAACGTTTGGATTTTAATTTTTAGAATTGAAACATTGTTCTTTCTTGCTCTCGATGACTGGTGTTGCGCAATTTGTATTGACGAGCTTTTGCCAAATTTTTCGATCAAAGAAGTAATTTTGTCGGCGACCGAATAGTTTCGACTGTTATGTAGAGCGAGTCGGATGTCTCGGCGTATTGCCCAATAAAGCTTTGCAGCCCTCATTCGCTTTCAAAAACGAATTTGGCAGGGCTCGAGTCGGGACAATCAAAACGCTCCCAAGAAGCCGAATTCCGCAAGTTTCCCGTAACTTTTGTAGCCCGTATCATCTCCCCTATTGCAGTTTCGTTTAAATGTTGCAATCCGGTTCTCTCTCGCGCGCATACCGTAAAGATAAGACCTCAAGGTAATTAACGAGGATCGAAACAATCGTCTTGCGCGATTTTCCGCCCGATAAAACTGTTTTCCAGACAATGCCGTATCGGATTATGTTCATATGAAATTACGAAGTTTCCTCCAGTTATCTCGATGGAACCAAGAAAAGTATCAGACCGAAGAAGTTTCAATGACGCAGATGATTGACTCCCGCCATGAAAGATTTTATCGCTTCTTCCCGGACTTTCCGGAATCATTACCAAGTTGGACGTCGATAGTTTTCTTTTTTTCGTCCTCGTCGTTGTTTGTTGGCGTATTTGGATACTCACGGCATCGTTGTGGTTCCAAAAGATGTAAGCTGGAGGCTCCGGGCTGTGCCGGACCACGCAGGTAAGGTTGATGGTGCTGCCCCGATCAATGAACAGCTCAGGACCGCCCACGATCTCCGTGTCTGGTTCTGGAAACAACAAACCTGTACACACTCTATCCACAACTCCCGGGACGAAGAGCCGAATGGAAAACGGCTACAACGTCATAAATACGCGTTTTTTGCCTCAGCCAGAGAGCGTTCTCTGGTTTCGACTTTTTCTCCGAAGGGCACGTACCGTCATAAATTTTCCAACCCTACCTGACGCATAAGCAAAGTTTTTAGGGCAACATCGATAAATAATGGGCTGCATCGCCGGCGCCAACTCCGGATTCACCCCCAAACAAAACCGCAACAACCACATTCACTTTCGCAACGGATTTGTCAAATAATATTAGCGGAAATCACCCTCCAGGGAGCTCGATGGCCGCCCTCGCCACAGCTGTTCAGCAGCGTTTACAACGTGAGGCACGTAACGCACAAATACCAAACAAATATACCTAGCGCAACAAAAAGTTAGCCACCACTTTCCAAGTAGTTTCAGTTACGAAACTTTGACCTCAACCCAACGTTACTTACTCGAGGATTGATGATAATTGAACGGGTAACTGTTCGGAATCCAGCGAAAATGATGTATTCGCGAGCTTAAGAAAATCACGCCTATCGGAAGTTAAACTGTTAAGAGTCCTCCGGAGATTTGAAACGTTGAACATGAAGGAGGCGTTTTTTGAGTTTGGTAGGTGAGGAGGTTGCAACACCTCCAAGGAGCATCTTTTAAATAGAAATTTTTTTATGGTTCAATCCTCTGCCTGCGTAACAATATTGGCACTTTTTTGTCAGATACTGTTTTAATACGCAATTTTTGGCGCTTATTGCGTTGCCTCAGAAAAGAAGCGTGAAAGTCAATCAATAGTCCATCAAAACTTTTTACGAGCAACCCGCGTTTTGCAGGACAGGACCGGGAAAGCTTTCGTCTAATAACGCGTTAACATGACATATCCCCGAGTTTTACGGTCGCGTCGCAATCAGCGTCGTCAGAGGCGGCGTGGCTCTTTTTTAATTTTTGTGGCAAATTAAAATTGATCGTTTTTCATCTGTCAAGCCGCGGCGCGCCAACTTTACGACTCGTAAATTCCGCCGCCCCCTAAAAAACGCTTTTGCTCACGTGCCATCGTAAAACTTTATCGAGTGTCGACATACATTGAAATAAGACCGCGTCACGCGCCCCCTCACACACATGACAGATTCGCAACAGCACCATCTGTCGCCGAAGAAACTCGTAACTCGGGCCCTTTAACTAACTTAATGATCGCGTTTAAAAGGAGTTTCGCATCCAGCGCGAAGAGGAAGGGCAAGGGGTCAAAGTTCGACTCCCTCGCGACCTCGTTAACCCCAACAACGTAAATATCTCTTCTCGTCGAGTCGTCGTGACGCGAAGGTCGACCGTGGACGGCGTCAAGGTGGCGTCGTTTCCTTCGTCTTTTCTCTTCCTCATTCTCCTTCCCTTCCCCCCACTCCCATCAGAAGTTCGTTCTTCGAACGTTTTCGGAACAGGCGAAATATTAATTAGGCCGTAAGCGCAAACAGACTGAGCATCAACGTTGTTTCAGATCCGGAAGTTCCGGTGATGGAGTTGCTTCTCTTGTCTTGTTAATCGCGTGCCAAGATCAAAAATTAAATTTCGACGACGGCGCGACGCCGTCACGACCCAGACAATGCGAGACAAATTACGAATTACGTGGAACGAATTTGACGGCGGAGAAATTAGCGCCTCTTCGTCGTGGATCGGCAAAAAATTGACAGAAGAACGAAAATTGCCAAGCGGGCGAGCTTAACTGGGACGGCGCAAAAAGGGCAAGTTGCCAGCCAAATTAATTAACAACAATTAGCCGCCGCGGAAATTTTCGACGAAAGTAAACCAGAACTAGACAAAATGTAGATGGATATCTCGAAGGAGGTAAGGAGACGCCGAAGAACAACGTTCAACTAAGTCAAGTATCTGTCCAGATTCTTTTATTGCCTTTTGGCATTGGCAAATTGGGGCCTTGGTGGTCGAGTTTCCCGACCATTATCAACAAACGGACTCGATACATTTATTTGACAAGTGAAAATGGGCGAGACGAGTTTTTTGCTTTCAACGCGAATTTTCTTTCGTCCGCAATCCGGGACTGTTGCCACGCCGTCGTCTCCGCATCGGCCAAGAAGAATTATTGTCAGATTTGATTGGATATCGGTTTTTGCGGGTGTGATATGTGTTTGTGGTTATATGTTGACGGTTTCTAATAAGACGGGGGCGAGAGAGTTATGTATTTGTTGAGACGACATAAGTAAGAGTAAATTGTATTGATAAGGACGCGTGACGCCGAGACGGCCGTAAACAAGAGCGATAAAAGCGACTCGGACTCGAGATTCCACCACGGCACATGCACACACGATAAAGTTTCACAACGGTAATGAACAACAAATTTTTAAACAAACACAAGAACTAATTGCGCCTAACAAAATTATCACCTTATCAGCGATATCGACGAGATAACTAAATGTCACCTATTAACTTGCTCACTAATTAGGTAAGGCACTAATAAACTTTTAAGTACAAATTTTTTAATTAATACGTAGTAATTGCGGAAGGCTTCAAATTCTTCTCGAGTTTTTGATTCTGTTGTATTTTCAACATTAATTTTTTTTTTATTAAGATATTTATTTATTGAATCGGCCTACAAAGTTGTAATTGCTCAAAAGATGAATCGACAATTATTATTGGGTGTCAGTCCGGAATGTGATGATTCAACTCGAATTTTCCGCCGTAAAGTTTCATTGTGCTATATTACGTGAAAGGTCGTCATTCGCTCCAAGGAATCGAAAGCACTAAATTATTTGGAGAGCTTCACCGACGGCAGGAAAATTCAAACGGCAGAAAGGAAGAGAATCGTCCGTGAGCTCTTAGAAGTTTTAAAATCTTGGAAATGTATGACCTAAAACGCTCGAGTAATTTTACCTTTGATGTAATACAGTCGCTCCGCAATTCAAACGGCGGTTTCCGTCGTTGCAATTCTTTAAGGCAACAAGTTGGGCTAGAGCAGTTATCCAAGAAAACTTTCATTAAAAATTTCTTGACTAGACCCGCCCCCTTCAGAGAGGTCGATTAATAAAATTTTGAAACTTAAAACTGGCTTAGCGTTCGTAATAAAATTAGACGCTACTCCTCAATAAAAGACTTCTGGACCAACACTTCTTGTTTTGAACTAACGAAAATTCAAGCACCAGCCGACACGTTCTCCCGGCGCCTCCGCCATTTGTACCTGCAGCGATGCTGAAAATTTGCGGTGGAAAGTTCGACAACTTTCGTTTAGAAAACGCTAGTGCTAGTTAATAGAAGTAAAAAAAGGGTGTTGCAGGAGTTGGTTGAAGAGGCCTTGGCGCGAAATGACCTGAAAGTCGTTTTCAGCGGCAATCTGCGGGGTCTCTTTAGCAGTAATTAAAATAGCGCTTAAACTTTCAAATTGAGCTAGATTAATGCTGTACAAACAAGTAAACTTTGGAGGCGTAATTAGGTATTGCCCTTTATATCACAATAATTATTCGACTTTGTTAGCAAACTCTACTTAAATAGAAACTCGCGGATTTAGACCCCAATCCGGTGCAGGGGGTACGAACTCTCACCGCTAAATCGCTGCAACACCAGCAAAATTTTAACTGTAATTAAACTCCCTGCGACTATTTGCGTTAGTTCGGTTTCAGTTCGTGCAGTTTTCGGGTTTGTTTAGTTGCAAATAATCGCTAATGTAACGGAAATTTGGGAAAATGCGGCGAACACCAACATGCAATTACACATGGAGGCTGCGCTTCTAATAAAGCCGCCGGTTCTAGTTGCAATATTCACTTAATAAAAATTTCCAGTTCGACTCAATTCCTAGTCTTTTCCCCTAAATTCATGTCGCGTTAATAATAGTAGCGGCGACAGGCGACCCCTAACAAAGAGTGGCGACAACGTGGCAGTAACTTTTCCGGTTGAACAGTTCCGAACAACGTTACTAACAAGTAGAACGGTTCTGTTGACCGGACAAAATGCAAATTAATTTTCAGTTTTTCGAGCCCGCCAGTCACCATCGGAGGTTAGCTGCCACTACAGCGAATGAAACGGCCAACAAAACACTTTGAATATTCATACGCAACATATTTATATGTGAAAGTAATTAAATTACGTGTATCTGGATGTTGGGGGCGGGGCTGCAAAGGGGTTGGAGTGATTAAATTTTAATTAACTCCCGGTGCGGGGGTCTTATTTTATTAAAATCGGCCCGCGGCCCCGGTTCACCCTCTCAATCCCGGCTCGCCGCCCAAAAATCAAAGGGCGGCCCGTAAACAAGCCACTTTGAAAAGTTTCGACTGCCTTGTTAGGGCCAGTCCGTAGGTATGAGGCATTAGCGTTCAACAAAGACCCTTTCAAATCTCTGCGCCAGCTTCGTCGATATTGTAACGCCACGATCCGGGCTGAACGAGATTCCTCGGGCAGACCGAAAACAATCTGCACGCATTGAAGGCTCTTCAGGTAAAAAAAAGCAGCGCCAAAGTAGCACGTAACTAAGAAAAAAACTTTCCCCATTGCCCAAAAACACCCATGAATCACTACCAATCAATCTGGGCGAAGCAAGGCCCATTGGGCTTGACCCTCAAACTTTTCAAAATTAATAAAATTATTTTTGGATTTTAATGTTGAATAAGTATCTTAAGGCCAGAAGATCTGTAAAAATTTAAGTCAAATTTAGAAATCTTCGCCAAAAAATTGGCAACAATTTGAAAACTGAAGTGGCGAAGCACCCAAGCGGGGCCAATTGTGAAGATTTTGAAGAGCTTTGAAAAAGGGGTTGCTCCGCCGTTGCAGTGCCATAATTAACACAATTAGAGGCTGGCAACTATAATTCAGTAACACGGATTATTCGCTAAGTCATCCTAATCCAGACGGGCCTCTTCGGGGTCCGTCCGGATCGATCTGCGAAGACAATGAAGCCACTGCGGAGATGGCACCCGGCCAGATTTCTTTAGCGTCACCCCTGCAATGGCGAGCAATTAGCGTGATTGGAATCTAAAGAAGGTAAAGGGGCGTTTTAACAAAAATTATTTATCAAAATTGATCGATGGCGCTAGGCCACTTAACATGCGTCGCTTGAACGCTCCTACATTTCAAATGTTGCCGTTTTATGGAGCTGCTTCCGTCACCCAAAAGCCGGGGACAAGTCTTTAATTTTGTCTGAGCATTAATTACGAAGTCAAGGCAGATTTCCGGTTCGGGGTGAGAACGGGGCGCGGGCGGAATCGGCAATTTTCATATCGGTCCCGGCCTCCACCGGGGTTTATTTAAGAGAAGAAGAGCGCTCCAACTACCGAATTAGTATTCCCGTGCCATGAATTAATCAACGTGCCGAAAATTGGCCTACTTTCGGCTCATCTGAATTTTTGGAAAGTACTAATCGAAGCTGCAATGTTGTCGGGCCATTGCCGGCAAACATTATTAATATTATTATGTTAGGGCGGATTACGGAGTAATTTTCGTCGTGTTTACATCGACATTAATGCGTTTTGGATGAACCGCTGAGCCGTGTTACAAAGTTCTTCGTTATTGGTAACCTATTAGGGGCCAATGCATTATTCATTACTAGGTAAACGCCAATAACGGGGGAAATAATTATTAGCCGCCGCATCCTCTATTAACGAAAATAATCTGCACCCTAAATTTTAATTTCTTAAATCTCTAATTAGAGTCTTCTAAAGAAAAAATTGAAGTAATTTAACTGGCAGCAACACGTTACACTGTTTGTGCCTCCTCCTGCCGGCCTTGTTCCGAGACACATAACCGCTCGGGTAAACAAGCCGCTTCATCGACCAACGACGGTGGCTCCTGTAATAGATAAGGTGACATGGCAAAGTTTTTCTTGAGTCGTTATTAAATTATTGCAGCTTTGTGACGTAAAAATGATTTAGTTACTATGCAAATTTCTATAAACAAGAAAAGTTTCAAGTTATGTATGTTGATCTTGCAAAGTTTCATTGTACGACGTCATTTCAAATTATTCAATTAGTTCTAAATAATGCAGCTGTAATTTCTTGGAAAAAAACGAGCTGTTAGCTGGGAAGACTGCAAGTTTGTGCAGTTATGAGTTATAGGCAAATTCGCTGTAACTGCACGCCACTGGCTCACGTTCTTATTTCGATGTGGCGGCCACGTCTTGTCTTTTTGCCCTTTCATAATTAATTAGGGTCGTTTATTTCTAGCGGTTACATTTGGGGTTGTTCGCTATCGTTCCGTATTTTTCGTCTCTGCAACATTTTGAAAAGCTTTCCCTTGTATTGCCTTTTTTCCAACAGCCTGTCTTAAATTACCTATTCATATCTGCCGACCCCGCACCCTCAAGAAGTTCTACTTCTCGATATACATACGAGCAGTTGACTAAGAACCAAAATTAGAATTGATGGTAAATATGTATCTTCAAAAATCTTTCATTAATTTTTCCATCGATAACGACGATTGATGAAGGAGCGACGCGACGCTCGGCTAAATTGAGAGGAATAAATAAAGCCGAACCCGGAAAAGTGGATCTCTCGATCAAAAGTTACTTTATTTATAGCGTTGACGAACTAAAACTTTCCATCTTGCTGCCAGTTAGGCCTACTTCCGAGCGATGGCCCGAGATTTATGAAATCGTCCTTATCGGAAATCCGCATTTTACGCCAAATTTAAAACACTAAGAGAAATTATTAAAATAGCTTCCCCACTAACTTCTTCCGGAAGATAAAGGAAAATTGGTGGAGGCTGTCGCGACAATCTAACGTGATTAATAACGATTTTGACGTTTATCGCGAAGCGAGCTGCAGTTCCAATTTCGCCGGAAAATATCGGCACATTTTGTTTAACGACTCCCGACAGACGTACATCGACGCCATTTCCACACACAAAATACAACTTTGCAGAGAGAAATCTTATTAACCGTCCCCCGGTAACCCCAAAGGCGCCGTGCCAGCTTTCGCAACGTTCCGGGGCGGGAAAATGGAAAATTCAAATTTATTATTGCGCCAACGTAAGCAAATATCGCCCAATTAACCGACCCGGGGCCGTAAATTTATTAATAAACAACAACGCGGGCCGTGTACCTGTTTTCCGCCACTACAGCGAGTAGAGCGGACGGCACCCGCCCCCTCCCGCACCGCCAGACCAAACAATCCGGCCAATCGCGCAAATCGCTGGAAGGAGAAGCGTCACTAATTCTACACTGTCTAGGAAGAGCGGGATCGAAACTGCAATGATCCTCACCATCCCCTCCGCTAGATCTCGGAAGGAGAGGTACCAGCGCCAACTTCGCGATTTCGAAGAAGTTTCTCATCAAGCACTTCAACTATTTCTCTTTTCAATGACTCGAATCGGAAGAGAGGAGTTTCAATCTCGCTGAAGATTAGGAAAATCTGGGGATTGAGGTACTCACCTATGACAGTCAGGTGTATGAAGTGGCTGAGGTGGGGCGTGGAAGAGACCTGGCACTCGTAGACGCCGGAGTCGCGATGTTGGGGATACTTGATCTGCAGCGTCCAGTCTTCGGTGTGGGGCTGGTGGATGGCCCGGAAGCGCTGGTCGCTGGTGTACGTGTACCGTCCTACCGTCAACAGGTGGACGTCGCGGTGCCGCACCCACGACACCTGCAGAGACATCTGCAATGGAGCGACAGCTCTACTCGAAGCTTTTGAGGGTGATGATGGCACTCTACTCTACTGATAAAAGCCGAATGTGCCGTCAAACGCACATTCGGCTTTGTGCACTGATCATGCAAAACACAACAAAATTGCATCGGCGATGACTGAGACCAACCATCCCGAACTAATTGAAACCGGACGTCGGGCTGTAAGTTCCGAAACTTTGGTCCAAATTATCGAGTTGGATGCGGCCGGCCGGAAGAGCTTTGATCCATGCAGTTCGCCCAGATTAGCGGGATACACGGATAATATTAGCTCGGGGCCTTCGCGGCTAATTCATCATCCGCCAGTGGTCGGTAAAAATTGAAAACAGTTGCCAGGCGGAGCGAAAATAATCGTTAAGGGCGCCACGTGGTTTGGCTGCGTACATCAGCTATTGTCGAAATTCGAGGCCAGCCGTGAAAAATTATAACAGAGCAAGTTAACGATGAGGATTAAAAAAAGCAAAATTTTCTTGGCGTGCGATCGAGAACCCGTTGCCAATTGATATCACCATCGATAATTTCGGTGCTTTATTGAATTTCTTGGGGACAAACAAAAGGTGGAGAAAATTACTAGGCAATGCCGGTTAAATTAAGGCGAAACAATTGATTGGATTGTGCCGAAATTTGAATGATGAGCGAGGGTAGGGAACCAACAATACACCGTATTAAAACTAGGTAGCGCAATTAAGTTTAGAAGTTGGCCATAATGAATCTTAATTTGTTAGATGTTCACATTGAAACTTGTTTCAGCAGTTCTCACTTAAATTACTGAGATGGTATTAAATAATTTAAATTTGCTTTTGGAGCTAGACGCGTTAATTCTTCGCTCTGTGAACACGAAGTGCACATTTATCCAAGAAATCTTTTGTAAAGTGTTTAGTTAGTGAAGCAATCTTGCTTGGTCCACTGCACGTTTTGGAAAAGGATGCCTTTCGCAAGCACAGAATCCATGAGTCTGTCAACGAATCGTAATTTAAAGGGTCGTATGCATAATAGGGCGTTAATTTGGTCGCGATTGGACAAACGATGGCAATTTTGTAAAATTTTTATTGAGGAAGAATTTTTTTTCAAAAATATTCAAATTTTTGATATTGACTTGATGACTTTATTCTTGTAGATTTTAGACCGCTTAACACAAATCTGGCGGTAGTTTCTTTGTATAAGTCGTATTTTTTGAGTTATGACGATTTGAATGTTTTGATTAAAAATTTTCGTCAAAATCGACCAAAATAGCAAAAATCAACTTTCTTATTATAAGGCGCAAGTCTTCCATTCTTGTACCATTCGATAGCCTCTGAAATACGGATAAGTTTGATGTGTCTCCACACGACATAAGTGTCGCCGTTCAAAAGCTACAAGCATTTGAAAATTGGAAAAAAATTGATTTTGGTGGTTTTTGGAAATTTACAAGAAATCTATCGGTTCTAGAGTCAAATTGAGTTCAGATTTGATTTCAGAGAGGTTGATTACACAAGAAAACGTCAACTTCCAGACCCTTGTAGTAACGATGTCGCTTTTAAGATTTTTTCGAATTTCTATCGATTGGGGTAGAAAAAAAAGTCAAAAATATTGAAATTTTTTACATCGATTTTATGACTCAATCTGGTGGATTTCGAACGGCTGAACACGAATCTGGCCGTAGTTTTCCTGTACAAGTCGTACTTTTTTAGATATGACCATTCGAATGTTTCAATTTAAAGTTTTCGTCAAAATCGACCTAAATTGCAAATTTCAACTTCTTTATTATTAGACTTACAATTTTCGTTCACATAGCATTCGATGACATTTGTGAAACGGAGAAATTTGATGTATCTGGATTTAATATAAGTCGCTCCGTTCAAAAGTTACAAAAGTTTGAGAGTTAAAAAAAGCTTAATTTGTGCTTTTTCTAATTTTATAAAAAATCTATCTATTTTAGAGTCGAATTGATAACGAACTTGAGCTTGGGAAGGTCGATTATATAAGAAAACATCAATTTCCAGTTTTTTAATAAACGTGTCAATTTTAGAAATTTTTCGAATGTGTATTGATTGGGCTAGAAAATGAAAGTCAAAAATATTGAAATTTTTTACATCAATTTTATGACCTGATCTGGTAGATTTTGAACCGCTTAACACAAATCTGGCTGTAGTTTCCCTGTACATGTCGTACTTTTTAAGATATGACGATTCGAATGTATCAATTCAAAATTTTCGTCAAAATCGACCTAAATTGCAAATTTCAACTTCTTTATTATTAAACTTATAATTTTCGTTCATATAGCATTCGATACCATTTGTGAAACGGAGAAATTTAATCTATTTGGATTTGATGTAAGTCTGTCCGGTCAAAAGTTACAAGAGTTTGAATATTGGAAGAAATCGAAAGTTAGTGGTTTTTCTAATTTTATAAGAAATCTATTTATTCTAGCGTCGAATTGATTACGGATTTGAGTTCAGGAAGGCCGATTACATAAGAGAACGCCCATTTCTAGCCTTTGGGTGCAACGATGTCGATTTTAAAAAAAATTCAAATTTTTATCGATTGGGGTAGAAAAAAAAAGTCGAAAATATTGAAATTTTTTACATCGATTTTATGACTTAATCTGGTAGATCTTGAACCGCTTAACACGAATCTGGCCGTAGTTTTCCTGTACAAGTCGTACTTTTTTAGATATGACCATTCGAAAGTTTCAATTTAAAGTTTTCGTTAAAATCGACCTAATTTGCAAATTTCAACTTTTTTATCATTAGACTTAAAATTTTCGTTCACATAGCATTCGATGGCATTTGTGAAACGGAGAAATTTGATGTATCTGGATTTAATATAAGTCGCTCCGTTCAAAAGTTACAAAAGTTTCATTGTTGAAAAAAGCATAATTTGTGCTTTTTCTAATTTTATAAAAAATCTATCTATTCGAGCGTCGAATTGATAACGAACTTGAGCTCAGGAAGGTCGATTATATAACAAAACATCAATTTCCAGTCTTTTAATAAACGTGTCAATTTTAGAAATTTTTCGAATGTGTATTGATAGGGCTAGAAAATGAAGGTCAAAAATATTGAAATTTTTTACATCGATTTTATCACTTAATCTTATAGATTTCGAACCGTTTAACACGAATCTGACCGTAGTTTTCCTGTACAAGTCGTACTTTTAAGTTATGACGATTTGAATGTTTTGATTTAAAATTTTCGTCAAAATCGGCCAAAGTCAAAATGTTTAACTATAAGTCTTTAGTTTTTCATACGTGCAGCATTTGATAGTTTTTAAAATACGAATTACTATGATGTTCAAAAGTGAGAAAAGTTTTTAAAATTTCCAGTAATTTTTAGTATATTTCTCAATTCTTGCTACTACATTGATTAGTTTAAAACAATTTGATTAATGAAACCTAAGCCAGTCGAAAATTTATCTTGCACTAGAATCAGTAGAAGTTGAAAAAAAGACGGCCAATTCCCGACTTCAATCACGTTTTTCTCCAGTTGAACCGGTCGCACCTGTTTAAATTTTTGCCGTTTAACCAGCTCAACATTTTCGTAATGTCATAAGCGAGGGGTTGGGCGTTGTATTTTTTCCCGACATTTACGGGGCGACGACGGCGATAAGACGAAATCGCCTGATTACGCGCGTTACGTTTCCGATTCGGCCCTGGGGTAATTAAATTTAAAATGGGCAGTAAAAATTTCGTACACGACAGTAAACTGAGGGGGTGGATTTAAGGCGAGCTACGGGGTGGGGCTAATGGTGTCGAGTCCCAGATGTTTACCCGCAATGTTGTTGTTTAAGTGCGCTCGACAGTTAGGCGCATTATTTTTATTAATGGCAACAACGAGCGAATCTCTAATTAATCACGAGACGTGAGCATTAATTACGGCTAATACACCCCTGAGCTGTTCCGGACGAAAATAGAAACAATACAGCACGTCGACAATAAGAAATCCATTAATCAAACTTTCGCATTCATCGCCCTGATTACGGATCACTCGGGTTAATTGCCTGTTTAATCATCGGATCCGGCGAAACGAAGAAACGGGTCTAATCAAGCCGGAGACGCGTTGCGTGGGCGTCGCGGCGACGCCCGAAGCGCGAAAACTGAAACTGCGGCCGTATTTAACTCATGCAAATAACATAATGTGCTTTTATCTCGACGATGGCACATTGCAAATGAAGCCTCGTAAACTGAACGATATTATTATCAAAGTAAATTCGGCCGAGTTTACGTAAGCTCTGGTATTGTTATGCAAATACCGTCGCCATGTGTACACGTACTTGGAATTGAGCATTCGCAACGTAAACTTGACGGAAGCGCACCCCCGCCGACCGCCCCCGTCACGGCCAGTTCAAAAACCATCCTCTACTTTCCCCATTATTCACCCGCCATGGCCGCACGTGTCTTTGAACCATCCCGGAAAATTGATTTTGCAGGAGAACTCTCCTCGACGAACCTAAGGGCGCTCTTAAGCAAAAACCGTCACCACTCGCGATTTCTCGCCGGGACCCATTGGAAATTACGTGACTGCGTTTATGACACGAGCCAAGCGCTTCATTACCGCCACCGCTTTTTCTCATCATCCAGTGACGTACTTGCGAACGGTGCGGATCGAGCGGAAAAAAGTCCACCCGCAAAAAATTCCATCGACCCGGTGCTGGAGGTCACGCGCTTTTTTCAACATCAGCCCATTTACATAATTTTTTGTTACGCACCCTACGTTCCGTTCTAATTAAGCCAACATCTAATGTCTCCATTATCGCGACCACCGCCCGGATTCCCCGGCACACACAAACCCACCCCCCAAAAAAATCAAAATGTTGCAAAACCCGAATAAAATCTTGAGAATTGGTCGATGGCCGGCCGGTGGGGAAGAATGCAAACTTTTTATTAGCCCGACCAGTTTCTCGGAGCTATCTAAAGAGATATCGCTCGAATAAATGTCGGAACGACCAATGGTTAAGCCGGATCTGACGGGCAAGTTATGAGGTGGATAACTTATCAACTGTTTCGAATTCAGGACATTAGATGGCGTCGAGGTTGGTGCTAAGTCGCCAAGCTCACCGGGAAAATATAAACTTACAAGGAAAATAGTTTTGAAAGGATTTCGAGGAAAGTTATTGCGTGTCTAGACGGAGCAAGTTTTACGAGAATCCCAAATTCCAACAGCAAGCCAATACCATGTCGTAGGTAGGTACTTTCCTGACCGACGATAAATGGGGCTACAATCAAAAGCTCATTACACGCAAAAGTTTGGCTTCATTACCTCTTCATTGAAATACCACGAGTTCGTCCACTACCCACAAAAATGATAACTGGCGTAATTACAATAATTAATTGATTAATTTCGAGACAAAAAGTGAAACAAGTCGAAACATAATTTGAATAAAAGTTTAATTCAGACGGTACGTTAATTGCAAAACAATAGTTAATGGTTTGTAGCTAATTACTTTCTGGTTAGAAATGACGTGGAAGCCATAGAGAGGCGGCACCTGTGAAAACTTCCCGTCTGAAACTATTTTCTGCGTGCAAGATTCTCTGGATCGTCTCGGAAGTGGAGTAACTAGGTGAGTGTCAGCCAACTTCTATATAATACAACAACTAAGTTTTCCAGGTGAAACTCGAAACTGACGTGCAACCAGTTTTATGACCCGCCATCGATGACGGCACCTCTCTTTTTCCAAATTGAATAACCTCAACCCGGCGCGCGGTTCTTGGGGAAATTAATTAAAGTGGAGGTAACGAAATGAGGTTTCTTCATTAGCCTGCGGAGATGCCGGTTCGATGCCGGTCATTAATCTCAGATATCCAGCTAAAAATTTATGCAGAAATGGAAATCTTCATTCGAGATTATGACTAACTATAAATTTAAATGTTTCGAGCTTTCAAAGTATGGAGCTTAAACTAAATAGAATTCAACTACGTTTTTTCCAGAAACATTAAGCTTTATACCTACTCTATTGAGTTGCGCATGCAAATTTAGAAATTTTTTCTTTGTTAATATCTGTCTCCGTTAGACTAAAATTCTGCCAAGCTGAGCTTGTTCTAAATATAACGAAACTAATACTAAGGTAAAATACCGTCAAAACTGAGAATCAGATTTCTGCAAAAGATGACTGTTAAATAAAAAAAAAGATTAGAATTGTATTGTAAGTTGCTGTAATTATTGAGTTCAGAGGGGCTTAAAGATTCCTTGCAATTAGTCTGCTGCAAAAAACTTGGCACTTAATTTCCTAATTAAGCAGGATAATTTGCGGGCGAAATTCAAATTGCAACTTATTTGCCCCAGATGGAGCTCGATTTCTTCTCCATCACTCGGTTTGGTGTTGCGGGCTCGCTGTTCCATTAGCATCTTTCCGTGATTAAATATCGAACGCGCGATTTCCATTCGATAACTTCGTTATTGCACCGAAAAACATTGATGAGTTAATAAATGAGGTCTGATGCGAGTTCGGCGTAATTATGGTGCATCGATCGCAACTGCACCATCATCACCGAGAAACCGCCAACATTAACTCCAATTAACTGCATCACAGCGGCCGCCTGCCGCTGGGTGATTTGGCGGCAACAGCAAAAATGGCGCTTTCCACTCGATAAATATTGCATCTGCCTCCATCTAAAATTAATGGAACCGGAGTTTCGTATCTTAAAAGTTTTATTTACCCGATGGATTTTGCCTGAAATCCCTGAATAATTGACGGATCAGTAATGTTTGCCGGGGAACGGGAAACGTTCTTGGTTATTTTCCGCCCAAAAACGGAATGGACAATTAATTTGACTGGGAAGCGGCTATGGTGGGTTCTCGAAAAGTCGCGTTCGAAAAAACGACCGGCAATTTCTGAGCGTGATGCGACGGATATAAGAGCCGTTCGACGGCCATAAAGATTGATGATGGACCGATTCTTTATTTTCTGTCTATACAGTAGCTCGAGAGATTGCAAATTTCCACGATTTTCCCGGCCGCCCTTGATATTCAGTCCTTACGTCCCCATCACCCGAGTCGCTAACATCCGTCAAAGTCAACCTGGACCCGGGGAAAGGATCGCTCTCAGTCATCGCAGAGGGCGCTTCGCATTGTCGTAAAACAACGACGCGACCCCCACTCGACCCGAACCCTCTCCAACCATTCAAACACCTGTAAGTTCGAATCGAGTGGGGGGCGGCAACGGCACTTCTACTCTGTCAATACTTACAGTTCTGTTAGCTAGATTCTTGACCCTACAGTTGAGGTACGCAGTCTTGCCTAGGAGTGCCGTGACGTTCTTGGAGGCGGCTGTGTCGAAATGGGGGCCTCTAGTTGTCGTGTCTGCCAACGAGTTGCTGGCCGCGCTGCCCCCGGACTGCACGGCACACACCACCACTGCAACAACAAAACGCCATCGCAATTAAAGCGACAGTTGACAATCCAAAATTATGCCGAACCGCGTCCAAATGAATATTAATGAGGATGGCGCGTCAATTTAAATTCGCTAATAAATAGACCAACAACAAATAAAAACCAACCCCACACACCGTAAACTACAAACTTTAGTGGCGGCGATGCTAAAAGTTTTAACTTAAATTACAATAACTTTCGAGGCTCTAAAGTAATAATCGTACAAGTTTCTGGTAGTTAACATTGCTTAATTCGATAACATAATTAATTTCTCATCAAGGAACATTTGAGACGACAAATAAAATTCCGTTTTAATTAATTAACAACGCCTCGTTGACGGTTAATGAACCGCCTCATTTCGAACTGCCACTTTTCGTTCCCCCTTCGACGATTTTTGCGACTCGAGCGCGGCCATGGCGGGGATTAAATTTTAATCTTCAGACGGTATCGCGACAAAATCTAAGCCAACCCCAATCGCCGTTAATTTGCTGTGCCGCTACAATGGGTCCCGAAAAAGCACAGGGGCAAATTCAGTGCCACCCCAACACGCCACTCGGTGATGAGGAGTCGCCGCAGTGTTTTCGTGACTCTCCCGGCTCATGCGAAGAAGTGACCCCCTGAAGAAGAAACACTGTTCGAGCTACTTTGTATCGATATTAATATTGCTACCTCTGGCTTTTCTTAAAGGAGATATAAAGTTAAGCTGCCGCGTGTTCGATCAAATGCAACCGAAGCTTCCACTTCAAAGCTTCTGGAATCTTTCAGTCATTATATTAGACGTGACTATAGTAATTGAAATTGCTTCGTAGCAGTTAGAATGTTGTGCCAGAAGATTAAAAAAGCTCTAGGTCTTAATTTGCTCTTGCTCTAATTCTACCACGAGCTATAAACGGGGTGTTTATATCCTTTCTGCTCTTGACGACGTTTCATTGGGGTTTTAAAAATTTTACAACCATTATTGAGGACGCAAGTTGAATATTGATGCTAGTTTTATGGCTTTCCCCAAATAATTATTATCGTTCTATCGTTGCGGATTTAAATCTATCGATTAGAGGTCCGTGCCACTTTTGGCTCGCTCTGTGGAATTGCAGCGACCGGTCGATCACAAAGACGCAATTTTGATTAAATTCATTACAAGGCCTTCGTGTTAATTATCGCTACAGCTACAAACTTAAGATAGTTATCGTCAGCTACTATTGCCAAAACTCACGATCAAATGAAAACTTTTCCGATTTGCTGTCACCAGTTAATACTTGCCGCGATTGAACATCGTCGAGAATTGAGATGTACAACTGTAATAAATTCCGAAAGTGAATTTCTTACGGGGCAATAACATAAAAAATTCATTACGGCCGTAAATGTCACTTTTAGGTGGACAACACTAAATAAGCAATTTTCCTTAGAACCTTACGCTATATGTCCAAAAGCGTATTTTCGAAATCAACCAAAATTATTTGAAAAATTGGTTGAGGTATCGACTTGAAAAAATCAGCAAGCGCGCCCAGCAACCCTGTCGGTATTTCTGCGGTCTGAAGCGTTTCAAACATTTATTCTTCGATGTTTACGACATTTTTGAAGCGTTTCACCCGGCGCATCCACCATTTCGGCTCGTTAGCCTCTCGACCTGGTAGGCAACATCAACGGCTTTGTGACACGTTATAACTTTTAATTAACGAACTGAATCGTTAATTGCCGCCGCCATCACCGCAGCCCCCACAACTCAATTTTTCGCTGTCCCTTTCGGCGTGTTTTTCGGGATGCAGCCAGAATCAGCGCCGATAGGCCAATCGATCAGTCCAGACTCCGGATGATCGAGCCTGTGGATATCAGCCATCTCCCAAGGAGAGCAAAGCGTAAATTTCCCAGTGATGTAGTATTGATGAGGGTGCCATTAGGGTCCAAAGGGAGAGCACATAGCGACAGTCAACAGTCGGCAGACCGATACGCGTGGTTTCACCTGATAATTGCATAATTGAAGGGCGCAGAGGTCCCGCGACAATCACGCAACGATGCCCTCTTGGTGCAGCATCAACGGCGGCGGTGGGTCTTATCAATTTCGAAGTTTGGTTGGAAATTTATTGTATGTGGAGGAGGCAACAATGTTGTCGATGTGGCAAATTACGTTGTGCCGTTGCGCTGTAGGTTAGACCGCAAAACCGGCTAATCCGGCGTTTTCGGCCTTCATGCACGATTTAATAGGGTTTTAAGCGGGGGTTAGCAGCCACCCCTTCGAGCACTTACTTTATGGCAGCGATAGCGCGTGATCGATATTGCACGGTTAATTGCAACAATTCAGCACTACGTAGAGTCCAGTTTCCGGGGTAAATAAAACTATCCAATTATTAACGAACGCTTTAGTTTATCTCTTTGGAGAAACAAATAAAAACAATTTTTGCGTCACCACCGCTCGAGTTTGGAAACATAAAACTTGGGGTAACGCGTTGATGTAAGTTGAGCTTTCTGCAAACACTGTGACAACGCCAGCCCTGGCGCTAATAATATATGATGGAAGTTTCGGCAGTAGGACGAAACTTACCTCTTTGGCTCGTTGTGAACGTGTGAAGGTGCAAAGTTGATGAATCGCCTTGCACCCACTACCCTTATTGCTTCGTGGCAACTAATGCCCGGATTAGGGCGAGTCAGCTGCATTAAGTTACCGTCCTAATTGTCGGATTAATAAATAAAATTAATTTAATCGTAAAATGAGGGATTAACTAGATGGTTGCATGGGATTAGCGTGGTGCAGACGCGAAACGGCAACCTCGCGGGCCTTAATAAACCCGCAACCGACCCGGTCATAAATTTCGCTTCATATTAGCCGCAATGCCGGAAATAAAATCTTCATAGAGGAGGTAGCGCGATCGATGGCTTTCAACAGTCATTGTTGCACGGATTTGCATCATTAACAGGCCGTTAACAAGAGTCAGGAGGATTGCATGGGACGGTAATTGGAGCGAAGGGGTCAAGTAGCAAGTTTGCTCTAGCTGACCGTTACAATTCTGCCTGAATTAAAATCTAATGCTTGATTTTTCTATTACCCATTAAAAATGTTTTAGGGCTTGGGACCTTGAAAATGTGTCAAAATTAACTTCCTCGTTCCAAATTCTGGCGTCAGCTTTTGGCCAATTTTAATTATGCAACTGCTCGTCAAATAACGTCGGGATTGGGTTAGATCTGTGTGAGGTCAATGGAATTTTCTCTTCACATTTATCAAAATTCAATTGACGTGGCAGTGGCGACTTGTGTTTTATTGATTATCTCCTCTTTGGTCTGAGTTGGTGGGATTATCATCGATCGCTCTTCAGAGTTCGTTCTGTTCGTTCCCATCCGGTTTAAGCCTTAATTTTTGTTCGAACCGCTTCAAAAATCGGCGAGAGTGACAAATTGAAATTGGCAAATGCAAAGCTCTCTAATGGCTTAATCAGCCAGCATAGGGTTGGCTGGTTTTGCTACCGGCTTAGCCGGTGAGAGCGCGTAACCGACGGTCGGGAAGTCAAGAGTTCGACTCTCGGCGGGCGTGGAAAATTTCCTGGTTACAGCCCCCCTAACAATAACAAAAGTTAAAAATGATGTTTGGTGTTGGGGCAGGCGATAAAAAATTCGTGCAACCGTTGGAACGTTACCGTCATAACTTTATTAATTTTCCTAGCATATTGTTGGCGATTGCACAAAAACAGCTCGTGTTATCAGATGATTGGTTTAGCACGTGTCCGGCTACAATTACGGCTCAAGTTAGAGTGCAGTGGCAGGCAACAAATCGGGTCGATCTTAATCTGGGTTTCGACGCGCTGCAAATGCAAACATGGAAAACAGAAACCCTGGCTTAGGTTATTTTAATGCCAGATTATTGGTAGGCATATAGAGTTAGCAGTCGCTGCAGTAATTTCCCTTCGGCCCTCCCGTCCGGTAATTGCACCCACGACGAAACTTTTTCCGAATCCATCCAGTCAACAACACGAAAGCCACATTTATTTCGATTAGATATTATTACATTTGCACGCACGAAACAAATAAAACTTTGGATTTTACTGAAAATTCGCACACGACAAGCTAATACCTACCAGCCAACGGCCGCAATCGGAAAACTACATTTCTATTTAGGTAATCGACCGGAATCGGTCCGATCCCGAATTAATATTCGCGACCCACCCGTTTTTAGCGCGAAACCGATTAGGACCGGGGATTACCCTAATTTTCCGATCCGCAAGAACGTGACCTCCCCCAATTAGGATAGCCTTGGCACGTCTCGTGCTTAAGCCGGGTCTGGATGCCAACTAAACCGAAATTGTTTAATTACGTGGAACCCGTAAACAATTTCGCGTTTCTTTGTGAATTATTAACGAGGCTGTCTTGATACAAAGTTTGTTTTAGGAGAGTTTCGCTTGATGCGCGACTATGTAATAAATGTAGATTGAGTTAGATGTCGCGCTAAGCGACTGCGGCCTCAGGTATTCGTTTATGGTCGCGGCCGAGGACTACGTAATTAATTTAAACCACCGACGGCTCACGTCATGAACGTAAATCAGGGACGCCCTCTGGCGGCACTTCTGCAAACGCCGACGCTATCCGCCCACCTTAAGAGAGCCCATCAGCAGTTTCTGCCCCGCAAATAACACCAGCCCGATTTTTTGTTTGAGAAGTTGACCAACGAGAACGAGAATACGGAAATAGCAAAATTAGACGACTTTTACTAATACAATTGAGAAACTTGAGTGTGGCTTGTAGTGGTGACAAATAATTTTTGTGGCGAAGCTATTCGGAGTCGGTGCAGTTGGCGTTGGTCGGATAACAAAGACTTATCTCTGCGCGGCTTGATTGGGTGGAAGAATTTATTGTTTGAAGTTGGGTCCGAGGCCGGTCCTGTCTCGCTCGATTTGGCGTCGCGCTATCAAGCAATAAAGCGCCGAATGCCGAAGAATGGAATTCGAGACGTTCGCCGTCGCGATGCCTTTCCGAACGTCCGGGGTCATTATAATAGTCACGTGGACGACCTGTCGCTGGTAAAGTTGGCGTGATGAAATTTACACGAGCACTAGGGGAATCGAACGTTCTGCTCGAATTCCCCTCACGACTATGATTGTCGACGTTAATGAAAACTAAACGGTCCTCAATGGCGATACGGCCATCACCACATAACTCATACAGAGAGAGGTGCGGTGCGGGCGTCCCGTTCCTCTTCATTCCGTGTTATCGCCTCTTCCTCGCAAACTCTTCGTAGCCGCAGGCCTCCGAGGAGTTTCAACAAAGCGAACTGTTTGGGTTAGTTGTTACACAGGCGTCAGGCGCCTCCTCTCCACAACAAGATGCGATCTTAAATAAGCCCGGCGTCGACTTTTTAAATATTTTTGCAGCCTCCGGCCGCTCGAGGCTCGGCGGACCGCAAAATTCGGTCTTGTTGCCCGCCGACGAGCTCAGCAGTCTCAACACAATCGAGTTGGCAGGCCGCTTACGTCTCCGGGACCCCGAGCACCTTCGGGCAATTTGCCAGAGAAAATATTTCAGCAGGATCTGGAGCCCCTAAAATATCTTCAGCCCTAGAAACCCGACGCATCATAACGCAAGCGCGAGTTTCTACTTTTCTTCGCATGAGCAGGAAACCTACATCTTAGAGTCTCACTCCATCTCTGGAGACCCGATGGAGGCGTAAATCATCTACTCTTCTTCGCATGAGCTGACAACGCGTGAAAGCCTGCGTGCTCGCTGAGGTGTAGAGATTGGCGGTGGGGTAGAGATGGTGTTGTTTATCGCCCTATTTTGGCAGATGCGGTGTTGCCGTCATGTTAAAAATGACACCGGATCGGGCGCTCGCCTGATTGATCGACGCGACAGCGCGACCGCTTGTCTATTTCGCAAACAAATTGTTGTACACGTTGGTGATTGATTAGTGGCCGTTCGCATCCCCGAAATGTTGTGCAAGAGAAAACTACCGTCAGTTAACCGAGAAATTAACGATGGCACGCACGGACCCGAACCCGAGCGTGACTAAAACCACCGCACATTATCCCTAGGAACTGGCGATGCCGAAGGACCTTCGATAAGGATCGGCGACAATTGAAGACCGCAAATTGGCGACGCGGTTTCCGGCGTAAAAATGGCAACCCTGAATCAATTAGCGCCGTTAATAAGTTAACGGAGAAAGGGGAGAACTCGAAGAGATGTTAGTTGGGTAAACCGATTTCGGGCCGCGCTATCAATTCGAACTCATTTCAACTGCAATAATGCCGATTATCTGCAGGGAAACAAGTCAATAACTATTTCCGAACGAGTTGGGCAGTTCGCAATTCGCTGGAATTTAACTTGGAAGTTATTTAACTGACTGCGGCGGGGACATTTCGAAAATACGGGTCGCAAAACAAACTTTTACGTGGTAAATTCTCAGTTTGACCACTCTATATTGATCATGTTCCCATTGAACGCCTTGACTGCCACCAATTGGGAGATTGATATCAGCGCTCAGTGAGTGAATAGCGAATCAGTCGACCAGTCTCTAGTCGTGGAATTATCAGCGCTCCAAGCGGCCACTTGCAAAACTACCGCTGTGATAGTGCACCTTAAGTTAAAAATTGTTAAAAATGCCCCTAAATAATTTCGTGCTACTAACCTCTGCACCTAGGTAGGAAACTACCCTTGCAAAAATTAATGTTCTTTTATGAGAAAATTTTGGGACTCCAAGCTAGCAAGCTTCGTGATGCAAATTTGTAGTAACTAAAAAATTTTTGTCAAACATGGGTGATGGAGGCAAATCGTTGTTATTCAGAGAGCGTTAAGTGCCCCCAAAGGCTAGGTACAGGAGCCGGGGGTGGTTGTGGCCACTAATAGTCCCCCACTTAAGTCAAATTTAAAATTTGGCCCAATTCGCGGGGCGCCGAATCGAATTACGCTCGGTTCTGGCGTCGCTGCCCTCTTGAATATTAATAGGAGGCGATTGTTATCGCTGCAGAGGCCGGGCCACTTTTACGTGAACATTTACCTATTTTATCGATTTCTAAGTGTCGGGACGATTACAGCACGGCATATTAAGGGGGTTGTTTTACGACGTTCATCGCCCGTGCAAAACAAACAAAAGTCCGTACGAACGACTTTGGAGGGTTTCGCAGAAAAAGCCTTTTAATTTGATTAACTCGAACCCGAACGTCGCGGCAGACGGTTTCACTTATTATCGCGTTTACACGCACAGTTGATTATGTTTCCTGTTACGGCGGCACTTTCTTCAGACAGTAACTCCGGCAATAAGAGACCGGAATTAACGGGAACAAGAAATAATCCCGGATTCGGGCGGGTTTTGTCCGCACAACGCATAACAATGGCGACGCGGCAACGCTCTATTCGCCAACGTTGCGTGTTAAAGTTGATTTATCGCCGGGAATAGATCAAGAAGTCCTCAGGGACCGCGCGTCTTATTGGTACACCCGAATTGATGCGAATAGTTTTTCTTTTACGAAACACTGGGCGAATTTCAAGGTTGCAACAGCTGCGAAATTGGACCTGGGAAAGTGGAAATAATGTTGTTGGTGATGAAAAACTTATTTGCTTCGATATTGTTGATTTAACGCAATTTCATTGCAGGAATTGTTTCTCGGAAATTTCAAATCTGCGCTTTCGCAGATGTCATCGCCGAAATGAATAATAAAACAAATGGAGTTACGCAATCATCCTGCGGCGTCAACACAACAATATAAAACGTGCTGAAATTTGCTGGATTGTTGCAAAACTCGGTTCCCGAAGAACGAGGGACCGGGTTGGGAATCACACTTTTAATATCTCTAAGCACCCTGCACAAAGTGGTGATAAAACTAAAAACTGGAAAAAAGTTGCGGGCAAATTTTAATTTCATCACCACGTCAGTTTGATAAATTGCAAAAGTGCACTTTGCTTATTGCGCCACTAGTTGTGATTTAAGAGGGTATAAGCAGAAAATTTTTTGTTTTGTTGCCCCGCCACAATTTATCGTAATTTTCAATAAAACTTTCTTCGACTACAATTACTAGAAATTTACTAGTCACCGGCTGAAGATTTCGTGCAAGCTTTTGGTTTTTACCCTCCCTCTTCGATTTTGATCAATTATCAAGAGACATTAAAATTTCGTTCGTTCGGCCACCGAACCGCCACTCAATTATTTATGGTAACTCTCGATATCGAATTTCTGTTCTTGAACGGTTTCGAGCGTTGCTCATCAAACTCTAAGTAGGCTTTTATCGAGCTAGTGCTTGAAAATGTTCAGATATCTTGATTAAAAACTGTTTGAGGATAGGCCATCAACTTACGCAAGTTGATGGATGAGAACGATTCGATATCTTTACTTGGAACGTATTAATATAAGTAGCTTTCACTGACAGCTGCCCTGGTTGTCAAGTTTTTGGCTCAAAATTACATAAGTAATTCTTTTACAGCAAAAAACTTAATCACGATAATCACTATTTAGATGTGTGGCTGTGCCAGCAATAATTACTGTCCGAATAAAATATTTATTGTCGCATCGTTCTTGTTCTACAAGCTTAAGATACACAAAAGTTTCTAGTTGAGATGCAACAACTGCCGGAATTCGGGCGGAAACTTCGTCTAATTGCGGAGGTGGCGCCCCTGCTGCCCTTTTGTTTTTGCAACAAATTGCGGAAAAACATTTACAATGCAAAACGCCTTGTTTGCCACTTTGTCGCGCCATCTGGCCGTCGTGCCGTTGTTTCCCGAATAAATTTGACAAGTTTTCGGTTTTCGCGAGGGGGAGGGGGCGCCTTCCCCCCGATTATTGGCGAATTTACAAGGACATAAAAAGCGGGAACGCTGGTAAACCGGGTCCTGTTGGCTTTATCGATACATAAACATAAGTAGAGTGCCGTTCGAACAGTTAGCGGCACTATTGCATTATTAATGCTCCAGAAGGTACCTCCGACGTCGCCTCACCCCCGAAACGTTACGCGCATTACCCCCGCAACAACTAATTTATGTAACACAAACAATTGCGTTCCGTATCTGCAATAATGCACCGTTGCACCGGCGCTGATTTAGTGGAAACGCAGGGGTTGTCCGACGTTCGCTTTTTTTTTGGACGTCAGCGCGGCACTCTCGACACTTAATGAAATAACAAGGTACAACCCGCATTAATATTCATAAAGAAGATTTATTAATGGTTGGCTGCTAAGTCAACAATGGGATCCGGGATCCAAGCTGTTTTCTATGGTGAAACACCCTAAGAGGATAATATGCAAATAATTGTCTTCCAGCGAGCGGATTTGTGCGCCGACACTTGCTCCAATTACGGGGAGGGACCGAACGATTCCGGGGAAAAATCGGGGCGCCCCATAAATTCCGGGCAAACAATGGGGAGGGCCAGGTGTTGGTGCTCCGGTGGTAACAATGAACGCTGAAATTTCACATCACGCTCCATTGTATTGTTCTGTTGTGTTCTCCGGGCACGGGGAGTATTGATTACGATAATAATAAGTCTTTCTGCTACCACCGCCTGCTTACCATGGTCTAGTTGCGATAACTAAAGTTGATAATTAAGCCGAAGCGGGTCACGGAACGCCACACATTCACTCCAGATACTCGTACGCACACACGCGAACCCAAATATAAACAACGGCGATCAAGGAAAATACAGGACTTTAGCAGGCTCAACCGGGGAAATACGCGACTCCCACGGCGAGTACGCGGGGCTTTGGCGCGTTTGGGACCGCTGGATCCGCGCCAACTTACGGCACAATAGGGAAGCCCGAACGAGCTCAAGCGAGATCAGAAATTTCTGTTCGAACAATATTATGAACAGATCGGATTACGGGTCCTTAAAGGCCGTAATGCGGCACGAGTATTGCCGAAGAGGCCGGAAATTTGTGTGCCGCTTTAAAACGGCGCTGTGTGGGGTTTTCAGGACTGAAAGTGCCTCTTTATTATTCATATTGCAGGCGTACCTACTTATTTCCTTCTCGTTAAATAAAATTCACATCCTGCGTTGTTCAGCGTGGATTTCGTGTTGTCTGAAACTGTACACCAACATCTGCATAGCCGCTGGAGATGACCTCCTACCTGGGAATTTTGCGCAATGGATGCTACCGCAGACGACTGCAACGACCAAACTTTATCTTCTGAGGTTAGATTTATTAGTTTTCTGTGCAGTATTGACTTTTTTGACTATCCGCAATTTGCAGAAATTGCTCAAATTTTTTAGAAAATGGATTGAAGAAGCAAACTAAGCGAGATTCACTTTTTGTTAATAAACTCAGTTAATTTTTACCTAGGAATAAATGCAGTAAAAATTTGCAGCTTAGTGAAACTATTAAAACCTATACCTACATTTCAACCTACAAAGTACGGTCAAGGATCAGTTTCGAGAAAAATGTTTGTATTATGTATTAAACATTAACTTAACTTCTCGTAGCGTACTTTGTGTTCAATTTCAAGTTAAGCGGTTTCAGTTGAGGAGTTTTTGAATTAATAATTGATTAATGCTCAATCGATTTGTCTTATCGTTTTGCGGTCATTTCTGGGTTTAAAGTGGAAATTAAATAAATACTTTGAAACGCAGTAAAAATTGTTCAATTTTGGGTTGCACTTTATATGAGTGGCTAAATTGCATATTGACATTTTGGTATTTTTTTTTTCTAAAAATTCGATAAAGCACGCAACAACTTGGCAAGTGTGGATGTTTCGATTTGATTGGATATTGTTGTCAATTTTCCGCTAAATCGAAAGTCGCACTTGGAGCTCTCCAGGATAAGCTGCGAGCACGAGAGATTTATTCCCTTTTACCGAAATTCTCAAACTTCGACTTTAATCATGCAAAAAAGCCCCAGCGACAGCAAGAATTTGGTCGTGGTCCCTAAACTGACGCGTCCAGCCGTCCACTTATTTCACCTGACACCGAAGACTACATTCATCGCACGGCCCGAGTCTCCGACGTTCCCGACCTTTTGTCACTTCCCCAACCCCTCGAATATCGACACTATGTAAATTCCGGCAACACGTCCATTTTTTCGATACAACTCGTAATCTCGCCGCTTTATGGAAATGAAGTCGCGCCGCTAAGACGTCGTGTAGTCGCTTCCATCGATTTTTGCAACCCTCTCACGTGGGACGTAAATATTTTTTGTTCAAGCGTCTAGTTAGGGAAGGTTCAGGCGAGCACGACGACCGACCCGTCATTTGGATGCTGCAAGCTGGAGATTAGGGCGGAGGAATCGAAGTGTGAAATTCCCGGATTTTCACGCTACGCCGAACCGTCCAAATGCTAAAGGGCAAGAAACCCTTCACTTTCTAAGGCACCAACCTCGGAATTTCCAAACCCAAAAAGTAATTAAGCCGGGGCTGGCGACGCCAACACAGCAACAAGTCAACGCCAAGGACACCTTCACAAACACGTTATTTGCCTCACAATAACGCCCAACTTTGGGCCAAAGTTGGGAATTTAACAGAAATATCGCTACACGAAACGGCGATGTTCGATCGTAATTTTAAATTAGCCCCCGGCGTCTCCCCATCTTCCATTACACACCCCCAAACTCGGATCATTTGCCTAGGGTGCTTATTAAAAATGCCTATTGAGACGCAGCCGGGCTGGAGAAAACAACGCCATTACGCCACCATTACCATCAATTTCAGGACCGGCTCCAGCTCGACCTTATTATTATTTTTATTAACAATATGTTTTTAACGAGTCTAATAATTGTTACTGATAATCACTTTTAGGGGTCGCTAATGCTTTTGTCGGATCGGAATCTTTGATCGGTGTCCGTTGCGCTGCGGCTGAAAGCGTCGTAGATATTTCAGTTGAAAGCTCCCGAAATCGCCCGAACTCGTGTCGATTTCAAAATTATCGCCGGATTTGGCAGCACTCCTCGAGAGGAGAAAGGCCTCTTTTTATCGGTGTCATCGTTTGAAAATTTTTATTGCTTGTCACGATTCCGAACCCTTTGAGTTGCTCCCCTAACAACCCATTCCCATTCAACTTGCGGGCGACAATTGTCACAAAGCTTGCACGCCCAAGAATTCCGCCGCTGTCGTCTTCAGATTCGCGATGTTATTACGCCGCGGTTGAGGTTCGATACCCCATCGTGGGGCACCCCTGGGAGCCAAATTTCACGCAAATTGCACAATTTGCTAATGCAATTAGAGGAAAATTAATAAAACTTTGAAACTGACCAGGAGTTTTGAACAAAAAGTTCTCAAATTTGGTACTTTTGTACTTTTGAAAATAAGGATAAGACTAGAGAGTTTTGCACTAGAGCAAAATAATGACCAAAATTTGGTGGGTTCTGGGCTAAGCGTAAAGGTAGAAAAATTCGTGTTGAAAGGATTGAAAAGTCCCAAATTTGGAGGTTTCAAGTCCTTCGTCGCGGAAAAGTTTGTACTTGTTAAATTAATGTCAAACATATTTTGAAGAGCTGGCCCAACGAAGCGGGTGCTTCATCATATTGAATGTTGTGATAGCGGGGCGACCCTGGCCCGGGGCGCCCCGGGGTCGCCTAACGAGTCCTTTATTAATCGCGAGTCCGAAGCAATTATTCAAATGCGCGCCAAATTAGCCGAATTTGTCTCCCTTGTGTGCGTGGCGCGGGTCTCTGGCCGGGTCAAGCACTAAACTTCACATGTGTATAATAATAATGGGCGAATTTGTTGTACATGTTGGTGGTCGGGGGGCCCCGAGGCGAGGTCCGCAGCCTCGGTTAGGGGCAGTAAAATCGAAATGAACCCGGGTCTCGGACGGTATGATTAGTGGCATCATCAACCAAGCGGCCGGAAACCATTAAAACTGGCCGATTTATCAGCCAAAACCGTTTTTATGGCAGCGATTAATTACGCCATCAGAACACCCGCCGACCTTTGGAAATCGACGAAGGGAGGGACCTAATTAATTGTGTTGTTTGAGGTCAGTTTTTGCCAAGATAGCGTCTCGAGCGACGGGACGACGACAAAAATTTTGCAACCAACTCGTCGGAGATTTATCACGTAACGAAGGGCACTTCGGGGCGATTACGTAATCAATTAGGGAAAGTTTGGGGCATGCGAGCTTGGACGATACGCATCTACGAGGAGAATTTTTAGACCGGATCTGGGGTTTTAATTGAAGCTACACCGACGGATTTACGTGCATACGAGTACTTAACTATAGAAATTTCAATGTGTAGGTGGGTATCTCGAGTTTCGATCCCCAGCAACCTTCAGCTTTGCCAAAGCTCACCCTCAAACGTCGTAATTAGGGCGGTTACTCGATGGTATCAAATAATTTCGGACGGGAGTCTTCCTGTCGCCCGATCTTATCTAATTGTATGTCAGCAAACATTATGCTTTCAACCTTTAAACTTTTCCATTTCCTCGGCGACCCCAACAATTACGCGCCAAAATCCCCTTCCTACATTTCTGCGACCACTCAATTTTCAGAATCAAGCGATACCACCAATCAGATTGAAGGGATCAAAATTTTGAAATTAACAAAAGTGTGAAAAAGACAATAAAACTTGAAGTAAAAATACCAAAAGCATTAATTTAATTTAAATAGAATTATTGTCAAATGAAAATGGGGTCTGGAGAATTTGTTCGAGCTGCGATCAGATCTTGTTGGCTATTAGTGTCAATCGTTGATCAGAAGTTGCGGTTGCTGCCATTCCGTTCGCGTTAGTCTCTGGAAGGTTTGAGATGACGGTGGAGCGCCCCGCGCCCCTCTCGCCGATAAGATTGTCTCGCTAAACACAATAATTTATTCAGAACCTCGAAACTTCGACATAAAACGCGGTGTCTCGAGGCGTGCATCCATATAAAACTTTTTTTGCGATGGAAAATTGATGACACTTTAAAAGCACTGCTGTATATTGAATTGTTTAGCTCAAAGTCAATTTGTTTTATCATCCCTCACCCGTATGTGATGGATTATTTTATTTATTTTGATGGCCCGCCCGCCGGATAAAGTCTTCGCGTCTAACGGGTTTTGCGAATCCAACAAATTTAATGAAATCAGCCGAGAGAAGAGAAGAAGAGGAGGAGGAGGACGCATTGTGCCTTCGGCCCACGTTGCTAGAGAGATCGTGACGACCGGGCTTCCGATGGAGGCACTACTAACTGTTGTAGAAATCCGGTTAGCGAGAGAAGGCGACTGGAAATCTCATCATACAGATTAATTGGATCTTGTTTTGTGTATTGTAGTGCCTGCGGAGCGAGGCACCGAGGGAAACAACCACCCTGAAAGCGCCTTGTTCGCGGACCGCAACCGTTCGATTCGAGCCGATTAGAAGGGCCTATTAGCCGATATCTCAATCACCTGGACCGAGGAATTAATCCCCATTAATGCCGGAATAATTAGCGAATGCTAACACACCCAGGAGGCGACATCGAAACCTTCAACACGGACGGCTGGAGGGCGGCAACAATTGGCGGAGGCGCTGGGAGAATCGCGTCAGGTTTGTCAAAGAATCGGCGTTGAGTAAACTTGGACTTTAGCTAGTAATTGGTAACCTCATGTTCATTTGCTGAGTTTTAGTAACAATTTTTTTCGTATGCCAATATTAAATACAAATTCAAGAAGGACTTCCTCCCGATACCGGTGACGAAGCGCCGAATAACTGCTTGTGATGGCGGGTTGCTTGTCGGTGGCGCCTCCTTACAATGCGGGCCTAAGCCCATACATAACTCTCCTGTCGAAAGAAATAGACGTGTTCTCGTGTTTGCTCACTTCGTGTTCGTTCTGCCGCCGAAAATCTGGTTGGCAGGAGTGGTGAAAGTGATCGTCGGTGCGGCGGAGGCGCCCCCTTCGCCACCCCTTTTGCGGGTAAATTTATTAAACATGCCGCGTCGAAACATACATCATCGTCGCGACGACAGCCTACAAGCGTATCTATAAAGCGTCGCCGTGTCAGTCCGGCCACTATTCGAACCTGAAATCCTCCCGATCCAGGACGACCCTGAATCGAAGCGTTTTGCGGCAATAATCCGTCTCTCCACCACCACTTCAGTTAAATGACGGCGAAAAAAAAAACATACAGACTATTCCGGGGCGGTTCCGGCTGTACTACCCTCCGGGGGCCGGAGGACGATAAACCGAATTTATTGTTGCGCGTTCCATCGCCCGGAATTTGCCATGTAAAATGATGATTTCGGCGGTTATTCATGTCTGGGGGAGGGTGAGGCGTAAATGTCGTCGTTTGAGCGGGGACGGGGCTCAGGTGGTTTCGGAAAGAGCCTTCAGGTGCACTCAACTCGGCCGCTGAATGTTTCAACACGTACGCGGTTTATTATTCAGTGCCCTATTAAAACTCTTAGACGGGCCTGCGCCCGGCTCAAAAAACACTTTAGCCGGGTTTACCCCGCGCCCCTGCTACCGGCTCTGAATGAAAATACGGCTCGCTAACCTGAAAAATCGGCAGTAAGGAGACAGCGCTTCGATGTTTTATGTCCGTGAATAATTAACGAGGCCGTGCAGGGCCGTAATTTTTAAACAGTTTCGCGCACCTGCCCCGGCCCTGCATGCACCGCCCCACCAGCATTTATTAAGTGCCGGCGCCGCCGCTGGGATATTTAAAATTTCGCCCCCCCATCGTCACGGTTTTTGTCGCGGGACAAACGAAAACGACTTTAATTAAAACGGCGGTGTTCCTTAAGGGTGACACATTTTGCATAATTGCCCGAAACGGAGACGTCTTGCGGGAGTTTTGACAAAGGCGCGCTATTTTTCAGGAAGGACGACGCGACGTTGCCCGAATAAATAGCAGCTGCCGCCGCCGCTAAATGACCCTCATGGTCGACCCGGCAACTTTTAGTTTAAATAAAAAATCTAATTAGCGATAAGTACACAATAAATATTTGAGCCGGACCCCGGGACCCGGTTACGGGTTAATTTTCTCCCTCCGAAAGCAAGTTTTTAATTTCGATGCTTTTAGCGCGGCCGGCTCTTCCCCTTGAGAAAAACGCGAATTTATCGCTCGGGCGGTTCCGGAAAAATTAATTATTTAACCCGGAAACGGGCCGGAGAAATAGCAACAATTCGAAGGAAGCGATGGCTTCGCTTTTATCAGATCGGGGAGAATAGGAAAGGAGCAATTTGGCAATTTGTATTTTACAAATGCCGCGACTAACAATGCCTTTATCCGGACATAGGATTCCTTTATCTCGCAGGATACACTCCGATTGTGCATTTTTGAAAAGAAACCTTCGCTTAATTTACGGGGTAAATAAAGGGGGTGAAGTTAAACCGGAATAGTTTAGCTCGACGTGTGTACTTTTTTTGCGCTTTAATATTGCAGGTTTTTGCCTCCGTTGTTGAAAAGCGCTGCCTATTGAGTAGAGACTTCCTGAAAATTCCTGAAGTAAATATGTTCTCAGGTGAATACCCCGGAATCAACTTTGTACTTATTCCAGAAATTGCTGACATTTTATTAATGTCTTAATTATCATATTACTGGTCTGCAAGAGACAATTTATTGTCACTGATTCAACTACGCATTGTCAAGCAAATCGGCGGTTAGCCATTAGTAATCGCGGTTCGGCACTCAATGTTTGAAAAACTTTCGCGAATAAACACTGAAAAACCGCAAAAATCCGTACTTTTCAATTTCGAAGACCACCCTAATAGAATCGCGGCCCGAGCAAATCGTGATTACGTGGAGCAAGCCATACGAGAGCCCTTATTATATTACTATAAAAATCCCATTCCCATAATCCGGGCAGTGCCGCCGCAGAATCCGGGCTCACCGATATGTGAGAGACCGGCCGTTTCCGCCACCCTCGTAGGATTTCCTCGCGTAAAATTCCCCCCCAACAAGATCGCCTCGGCCGTTAAACAATAGTAAAGGTCCGGGCCTTAACCGAAGACAATGCGTCATACAGCTATTACCGTATTGACCCTTTTATCGTCGTTTTTACGCCGCCACAATAAACCGGCGAGTAGATTGCGGTCCCGGTGGATTACAGTTGAGAGTGGAGGATTCCGTTGCAAATTCATGCGGTCAGTCGGTAAGTTATTCGGGGGGGTTGATGTGGCGGCGGTCGTTCGTTTCGCCCTCTCTGCGACAGACACATCAAAAACATTCCAACATCCGACACCGACACCGCATCCAAACGCCATGTAATACGCTGCAGAAATAATCACGTCGCCGTCATCCCAGCGCATCAGTCGATGAGGGCCAGATACTGGATCTGCCGCCACCATCGCCGCATGGTTTAAATATGGCGCGTTCCGGAAGACTTGTCCGTCGACACGGAATCATATAAATCATTCGATGAAACTTTTATGGGAGTCGCAGCCATTGGGGCGAACTGCGACAAGGGTCGCACGTGTACGCTTTTATTGGTGGCGCGATAAAATTGGCAAATGGGCAGCCCCACAACCGACCTAATTGTCGGTGATGGGACACGATTTTTTCTCAACGAACTTATTCAATGATGCAACGCGATCTTTTGCCAAAGTAATATTACGATGGAGCAGTTCTTTGTTGAATATTAATCTCTCACCCTCCATTGTCAAGGTTCCTTAGTTTATGGGCAACTATGCTGCTATTATTGTTGAAAGCGAAAGTCTTGGCTTCACGAAATGGCCCAGGTGCCAAAGTTATGGAGCAACTCCCACCTACCTGCTAAATTAATATCTTGAACATGCCTAACACGTAATTAAAGTTATCCGAAATAAATCGCACGAGCAAAAATTATTATTACCACGTTATCTTGATGCGCAGTATATTTTGACAAGAGCTCTTACGGTTAGATACTGTAGAAAATTCAAGGGTAAAATGTTGATTTCTGAAGGATAATATTAAGCGTAAAAAATTATCTTCCAAACCTGAAGAATTTTCTTGGCGATTGTTATTTTGTGGATTTTATAAAAATTGTTATCAGGGACCGAGGAGCCACAAATTATCCGCGACGGGCCCGGAGGGGCGCGACATACCCCTCCGATTTATGGTCAAACTTGCGCTCTTGCGAGACCAGGCTTATTGGATTTAAGCTCCCCCGAAAACTTTCTCACTTTTATTAAAAGTTAAAACACTCGGTATTAATAAGAAAAGAACGGAATTTCGGCGTTGTTTCTCCCATTTTCACGATATTTTGTTTCCAGAACCGCTCTTGCCCGTGTTTCTTTAAATTGACGGCTATCTTGGACCAAATTCAATTTCTATCGGCTTCAACTTTGAACAGAAGCCTGAATTATTAAAAGTTGGCGCAATGCAGGCACCACCAGGGCCGTCGGCCGGTCAGACGACTTGGTTAATTTTGTTAGACACGCATTCAGGCGGCGGCGGCGGACACGCCATCATCATCGCTTTAAAGTTTCGGGGACGGACGGCAGCATCATTTGTTGGATTTGTGCCCCGCTTTAACACCGGCCTTAATAAACAGCTCATGTCAGATTGGAGATGGGGCGGTGATCTTATCGCGCAACTTGGAAACAATGACGAGAACACGACGGCGGAAGAGACGTAATCGCGTTCAGTTGCATCAAACTTTCAACAATATCAAGTTTTCGACAATTTTGCTAGCTGCCTCCATAAACCCTAATCGTGGCGTTATTAACACTTTTCTCCTTTTCACATAGATCTCGAGTCGTAACGAAAAGTTACATCAGTAACTACATCACCTGTGCGTGACATTTAACATGAATTTGAATAGTTACATCAATTCGTTACGTCATCTGTCGACAACGCTTGACAAAATCCGATCGATGGTGGCCGAAGAAATTACTACTCATTAGCAGCGCGTCTTGCGTCAACTAATTAAAAGTTTTCCGGGTGGACTGAAAATTCCGTCATCTGCAGACCCGGCTATTGGGAAAATTTCAAGGAGCGCCCTTCGAGCCGTTTCTAACGATTAACCTGTGGAGCGAGGTAACGTCATTTTCGCCCGGCGCCTCCGCCATTTGTGCAACGCTCGATTGTGACGACGACGGTGAAAAAACTCTTCGCGTCTCCAATGCAGCAGAGTTGTTTCTTTGAAGCTGTGTCTCGGTAATAACGTAAAATTTGTCATGGTTCTTTTGACAAGCTTTTTCTTTCGGAACGACTTGTCGCGCCGCGTCCGTGCCACTTAACACAATTAATGACCAAAAACAAACATCAAAAAACGGCCTCGAGAATAACACCAATAATCTGTAATTAGCGCTAATAAAAGACGAGAAATAGCTTTTCTAGTCGCTTTGAAGGAGAATTTCAGAAATCGAAAGCTTTCAGCAGGAATCAGAATCGGGACAGTGAAATAAGCTCGGGTTTAATTTTCCATGCTCTTTTCTGAAAGCTTCTAAGCCTAAACCAGTTGATAATAAATTTTTCTTAAGTTTTTCAAAATATAGAATAACTCTAAAAAGAACGGTGGGCAATGGAAATTCTTTAAGTTTCATGGTGCTTTCAGTTAAAAATCTCCAAAGTGTCTTCTAAAGTTATAAAAATAAAGAAGTTGTAAAGTTATAAAACTTTTTAATGGCACAATTAGCTGTTCAGCACTTTAGTCATGCCATTCATATAGTTATTTTATGAAATTTTTCGTACGTGTCGGGCACAATTAGCTTCATGGATTTAAGTTTGCTAAAAGTCTTCATCAAAATTCGTTAAGACACAATCTAGAATTTAAAATAAAACTTAAGCATCTTGCAGATCAAGGTAAAACTTTAAATGGCCGTAATCAAAATCTAAGCACCAAGTGTAGATTTCTTAAAATAAATTCAGGCAAAGGGCACTAAAATTAATTGTAGATTCAGAAGTAATCTAGAAGTTATTAACATTTTAGACAAAAATTTTCCAATAAATCTTTAATTTTTGTGAAAAGAGCACATCTACAGCTGTAACTGACACAAAGGAAAATTGTTGATGGTAGAGACGAGGAAAAGCCCCTAGTCACTAGTGTTTTGCAATATTAACTGTTAGATCCAAAGTTTGCAGGAAAGAAGATGAAGGATTTTATTGAAAGAAGACAGTGAATAGAAAAATGCAAAATGAAGAAGAAAAGTGGAGGACTAATTTGGCGCCAGCCAAAATCTGAAAGGTTCAAAATTGTTTGGGCGCATAAGAGACGCAGTCCATCTCGTTTAGTCCTTCCATCATATTTGCGTCCTACTCTGCTTTTCCGCTTTGAAGTTTGAATCGCGCTACTACTGCCAGCAAATTTTCTAGAGCTCGGCAATTTCGAATAATAATTCAAAGAGAAACAACAAAGGCTCGGCATAATTATATTTTTCCTACTTTTTAATTAAGCTCGATACCGGTGGCGCTTCGCCAAACGTTACCTAAGTATAGTTAACAATTCATGCACTTCTGCACTTTGAAAATAGTTGTTGCAGGAGGGGGAGAATTAAAAGCGGGGCTTCATCCAGGTTGGCGTCGTGACGTTTTTGTTGCGGTTAATAATGGAGAGGATCCGGCCGGAAAGTGTCTTTCCCGGAGCAACCGCCACTTTTCCGAGCTTATTTCGCAACAACCGCTCCTGTCACCGGGTTATTTTTCCGGACCGAAACGAAATTATTTACAATGGAAGGCAGAAAGGGATGAAGTTGTTAAAAATTGGGGAGGTTTTCGGGGAACGGTGCGTCGGTTATTTATGGGGAAGATCGATCCGGCGCCCCATCTAGCGAGAAGTGGTTTAAAAACGCGCCATCGCATCCATTTCGGGGGTGGCGGCTTCGGGGGGTGGGCACGACAAAGGTTCTCGGAACCTTTCCCCACAGGTAAACACGCGGGGAATTGAAGAGGGAGACCTGGCCCGCGGGATACTTCTCTGTTTCCATCCCGGCAAGATAATGTAAACTAAACACTCGGCAACGACCCCGGCTTACGAGAGGGGCGGCGGGTGGCCTTGATTTCGGCGATTATCGCCGAAAATTCGCCCGGCCCCGGGCAGTCGCCCAATTAATTCATTGCAAAAGCCGTGTATCTCGCTTTTAATTAAATTGAAACGGAACGAGAAAAACAAGGAAAAGAGGGAGATTCTTTATCGGGCGAAGCTCATCCGGGGGGGCGCTTCCGCCTTGCTGGCCTCTCTTTATCCTATTTGTCGGATTATGAGACAAACGCGGAGGAAATGAGCCGAGATTTCTAAGTAGATTCGCAATGTCTAACTTTTAAACCGTCTCGACGAACAAGAGGATGACAAATGGCACCCGGCTCGATTTTAAATTTCGACCCGAAATATTAAATTCAATTAGGGAGGACGAAAGTGAATTCTCCCCCGAAAAGCCGCCCACGATCCGTGATGCGGGAGGCTGCAGCGCACCTGCAAGTTTGAACCCGCCTTTATTTCGTTTGGCTCCAGGTCAAATTATGCAAATGCCAGGAGCTAGTAAATATATTTACAGCGCGATGCTACCCAGAAGCGCTGTTTATTAATTCAGCTGCCATTGCATTTTAATCATTTTATATGTAACGGAGCGCCAGCAGTCATCTAAATTCATAATTAGATTGAACCCGGATGACGGCCTTATTGACGACGTGCGTTCTTCTAAACGTCGCAACTATTCGACGCAAATTTTGATTAACCCCCCGAAAATTTTTGAAGAGACACAACTGTCACAAATTAAATTCTAAAGGTTACACTTTCAAATCGAAAAGTCTGGAGAGGGAGAAACTTACGTCATAAAGCTCGTGCGAAGGACCAATTCCATGTTTATTTTAGCATTTGGAGTTCGACGCCCTAATTGACGAGATGGATGGAATAAGGGGGAATTCAAAAATATCGATTCTGAGTAATGTCGATTGGAAAAGTTGGGCTTCTTAAAACTTTCTGCTTCAACTGATACGAATCAAGATTTCACGACGATACATAACTTCCTCCTGGATAGTGGCTGCATGCCTCTCGCCAGGTTGAAAGTGGTATAATTTAGTTGCAGACAGTAAAAATGGTTAAATTTTACGTTGGACATGAAAGTGCAGTTTTAGTACTTTCGAGTTTAGTGCATACTAAAGCACATGAAAAGCAGTTACGGATTTCATAAGGACAACACTGTACGAAAACAAAAATTATTCACCTGAAGATCCAGCACCAATTTATTCAATAAGTCAGCCAACTCTAAACCACTTGACATATTAAAATTTCTCCACCAAGAAAAATTTAATTAAAGTTGGGATGAAGGATAAAACCACTTTTTCTCTCTTCTAAACAGAACTTAACTAAAACGTAGATTGACCTTTATGATCCAATTTGTTCCTCCACATTTTTGGTCTCATGAATCATTGACGGTTATTGACCGAGTTAGAGTCTGCACTTCGGTTCCATCACGCCAATATCATCGCTTATTGGTTCGATTTGGATGGCTAAATTGCTGTTAGTTAATTGAACGGAAGCGACGGAGTAATGGCAGTTTAATTAATTGAAACCTGAAATCGTCAGACGGCTCTAACGAAGAGTTTTAAGAAATTAAGCCCTCCTCCTTCAACAGGTACAGTAATAGAAACAGTAACGGCTCTCTAAACCTTATTATTGCATCAAAACTTTATTAAAGTAGATAACGACCAGGTAGGTCAACAATAATTAATAAGATATTAAAGGTCAAAATTTTGAGCTGCAAAAAGTGCCAATTAACTAACAAAAATTGTTGTTTCTACCTGAATCTTTGGTACGTTGAAAAGAAATTTAAAAAGAAACTGCCCAGCTATTCCTTATTGAAACGTTGCGTCGACAAAAAATTCTATGGAATCGTTCTGCGATTTTGTGAAAGATCTTAACAACTTTTTATTGCTAGCTCAAAGAACTAAAATTTTCAAGACTGGAAAGAAGCGATTTCTGAAGCCAATACCGCAAGAGATCCTTTCTAGTGGCTGGTCAACATTAAAACAATTTGCAAATAATTTTTAATATTCGGGAGTAGCAGTAGAACCTAAACTTGAATAATAGTTAGAATGTCGATTCATTTGGTTCAAGCTCGTGATGCGTCATAAATTACAACAAATTTAAACAACCGCCTGTCTTCTGTTGCATTTTGTAATAAATACTTTCTTTTCCTCGGTAGAAACTCCTAGATATTTTTTAGCGTCGTTTTCTTCTGACATGTATTGTGGAGGAAAAATCGCGCGCGCTCAATTGGGGTCAAGACTTGTAACCACGAGCTCTTGAAAGTGCTGACCCGCAGCCCACCGGAATATCAATGGCCGAAGAGGAGCCGGTAGCCAGCGCCTTGGCAATTATCGGCGACGATCAGGAACAAGTTGTCCGAGTGTTTGTCGGCTAAATATTTGAGGTCCGTCCGGCTATCGTATATCGTTATGGGACCCTCCGCGGTCCCGGCAATTTATGGTAACTATCCGGTTACATACCTGTAAACGGAGCTTTTAATGGGCTTTATCTGCTAGTGGCGCATGGTGTTTGCCGTTGCCGATAAACGCTGTTCCCATTTAGGGGATTATTTCAGCAAACGCGGAGGGTTCACATACTCTACTGCCGGTAATTACCGCTGCGGAGTTTTCCGGTTGAAAAATCTGGCTTTTTGCCTGGCCCGGCCACCGAAAAACGCCGGGTCCTGAAAGGTATCCGTCAGGCTTTTTCGCACGAAAATAATCGGGGGCGGCGTCTGGCACGGAAAACGGCTCGGCCCGGTTCAAAGGCGCGACCCTTTCAAATATGCATCCGTCAGAACGTATCTGTTGATGCGTCTCGTTCATATTTTATCGGACGTGTTGGGGTGTTGGCGCTCCGGGGTTGGGGTGGGGGCTGGTAATTCGGGGGCGTCCGGGCCACTTTGTCAACTAAGACACGGATCCCGGGTAAGAGGATATATACGGTTTCTTTAATCCTCTAACTTCATATTTGCCCCGTAATGCCCACCCTTATATTTCCTGCTTAACTCGCGACATCGCCTCGGTCCATAAAACTCTTAACTTTCGCACCGCTCACTAACTCACCGTTACAAGATTACTGTAACCGCGTAAAACCCTTACATGCACTCACGTCGCCTGATTTACGGGTTGGCGTTTTATTATTTCCGGATCCATCGGCAACACACAATGGCACTCGTGTTGGCTACGGCGCAACAATGAATTCGTTAAACCAGAATTCGTGCAAGTGACGTGGTAATAATTAGGCCCCCCGATCTATTGTTCCGAATTTATCAATTGAAGCCGGCTCCAATTTTATTTAGCGGTCCTCGAGTCAATCAGTTCACGAATCTACGGGGGTCCTGGGGGGAAATCTCGAGAATAAAATTATGTAAATCAATCCCCGAAGTGCCTTTTAAACACAGTTTTTCGCCGACGTTCCATCTAATGCAATCCCGTCCCGTTGGAGCTTGAATTCATTATCTCTCTCCCGATCCCGTCCATTTCGGCAACGTCTATTAACCAAAAATCCGGACGAAGCTGCAATTAACACGTGAATAGACCAGATTGCGGGGTTGTTCTAACGTCAAAACACCCTTCCTCCTTATTCTATTCTTGACGGTGTTATTAATTAATAAAACGGAACGGCATCGTAGCCACTACTCAAACTTAATTCCGGAGTTTCGTTTGATTCCGATGTTTTGTTTCATTCCGGAGCTTACATAATTAATGGCCTACTAAGAACATGAATTATTGCGCTGCGAGATATAATTGAAACGTTCATAATTTATGGGGTCTTATTAAATAATTTTATTAAATTGCACGGTTGACAAGCCGCTGCTTGCTTTGACGACGTTGCCACCACCAAAAACCCAATTCCGAACATAGCAAGAAACCAAGACGGATGGGGCGTTAGCACGCTCGTGCGGTTCCGGAGTGTCGGCGAAAACAGGACCGGATCTCGACGTTACACCGTCAAAAACGGCAATGGAAGTGAAAAATGGCAAGCGGAGATTTATGGAAGTCAGATCAAATAGGTCGAGATATAGAAAAAATGTATTTTGGGTGTTGGGTTAAGTAATTCCGGAATGATGGTTACCAATTTCGAAACAGTCCAACTAACTTGATGTGTCGTCTGCAAAAAGCAATTAAAAAAATATTTTCTCGAGTCCTGTAAAAATAGTTTTTGAACATTTATAATGTGTACTACTATGTAATCAAAGCGTTACTTTGCGCTACTTTTATAGCAAAATTATGTGGCACTTACAGGAAACGACGTCGCCTAGTATTAATCTGTCCGCATACATACATTACTCTTATGAAACAATGGCCAGTGTCATCAAGACAAAGTTGCAGCCAGAAGACCGCACCAGAAAACAGCTTTTATTATTATTATTATAGTGCGTGTTACTTTCTTAGTGTAAAGCTTGTACTTGAAGTATAACTAAATGCCGCGCTGAGATTGTCAATGTTAATTATCGCCCAAGATTCGATTTATTTTTAATAAGAACTGGTATTGGGTATCGCGCTGTTCTACCCTGAAAGACTTTTTGTGTACATTGTAATTTTGCTAGACGGGCGGAATCAGCGTCGGTTTTCTTTCTGCGTTTGTTCCGGGTTTGGTCGTTTCCAGTTACCTGGAAACTCCGGTACGTGTTCTCCGCTGACGGAATCGGCGTCTGGAATTGGGTTTTTCTGGCGCATAGGCGGCCTGAATAGGAGATTAGCGTTTAATTTCCCCAGAACTAGAACGTTCGGCCATCGGTAATAAAAACGAGAATAGAAGACGAAGCAAAGCAATTTCCTTCGAGGGAATTGTCAAAATGAAATATCTGCAATATTTCAGTGCAAATACCTGCAGCCAGCGAGGCCCGGCCTCCGTCGTTTTAAAGGAGCACATCCCTCGGGGAATTTATGCTCTTAGCCGGGACTACATTTACGGATTACTTAATTCCGCCGAATGACCAGCGACGCATCGAGTCATATTTTCGTTCCAGGGCCGGGTTCATTGCGAAATCACCTTGCGTCGGAAATTTACATTCCATTGTGTAGGTAGGTTGGCTCGGGTTCACGTTTCTATAAATCCGGCAGGCGGAAAGAGTAAAGCTCATTATGCCTATATACGTTTTAGAATGCACATCCCGCCGAATGCCATCTTATATCTTTCATTCGAACCAGCAGGGCGGAAACTTATTCATGCGACTGCTTGTATTAATTTTCAGTGTATTGAGCGCGATGAATGGGGACGGTAAGGCATCTGGTTGCGACTTTTCTGCATGTTCCACGGTGCGGTGGTGAATTCGGGCAAAACGACGACTCAACTCACAATCGAGTCTAATTACGCGGCAGCGACCTTTTCGAGACCGGATCCTGAGCCGCCGCCAATCCGCTTTGCCGATTGAAAAATCGCATGATTGGTTATATTTTTATCGACTGGCGTTCGGAACAAATTATGAATCGTTTGGTAAATAAGCTTATGCAGAGAGAATTTCCGCGGCCGGGCCTTCGAGTCGGAGGGCGCACGACGAGTCATCAAAAATTTAAACGTTTCAGACCGGCCCCCGGACGAATTTAATATTTTAATGCGCACTTGAAAATGCACCAAAAGCGCATTGAAACGTTGAGGGAAAGTATAAATCTATCTCCGCCACCTTCACAATCCCCATGTACTTCTTATTGCTTCTTAGGGTGGAAAATTTCAATAATTTAGCACCCATTATTGAAATGAAATATAATGTGCATCAAAAGGACGCGCAAAGACCATAGATGAGCTAGTTTTTTTGTGAAAGCTTGCAAAACTTTTAAGCATATTTTAATTTGCTATTAGAACTTGGGTACTTCCACCAATTTCGTCGCTTTTTCTTGAGACATATTAAAGTTTCTTGGGATAAAGTAAAGCGATGATTTAGCTTAATAGGTACGGAATAAGAATTTTATAAATTGGACGCAACCATCAAAAGTCTAGACCAATATCAAAAACTAAACTGTTAGTGGACGGTCTTTCAGCGGGGTGCAAGGTCACCAAGAGAAATTTTGGGGCCTCTTAGCGTTCGGTCCGCGGACCTAACGAAGCGTTTAACTCAACTAAAGGGCACTACCAGCTGCGCCATTTGATGAAATTTAATGGGCAATAAGTCGCGACCCAGTCCGTGCCCCGCCAAAAAGAAAGCAATTTTGCAGTTGTGGACGGCGTCGTCAAAGGGGCCCCGATTTTTTAATTAAACCCGCCGCCCAGCACACAGGTGCAAACCGCGAAAGCTCGAGGGACCGGGCGGCACCATCGACCGCCCCCGAAAGCGCTTGTTTATCAACGCCGCCGCTAACGTCCATTAGCATAAACATGCGGACTGATGCGCCATGTCTTTGATAGTCGGGGGGGGGGGGGCGGTTATTAAACGTCAATATTTGTTATTTGCCGCCGCATCGAAGCGCGGTCCTGTGTGTATCATTCGTTTTTCACGGCAAATAAAAACCAACAAACTGAAAAATTAAATGCGACATTACCCGTTATTACGGCGGCGGCGTCGGCGCCAATGGCGGCTTATAACCGCTGTTACATGATGTGTGTCGAATATAAGCGGCTTATTGTTTGCTTTTTTTACAAGCGTGTTTGGACGCCGGCGAGAGAGTGGGATAATTAAGCTAATTACCGATACATCCGTCATGATTAGGGGGGTCGGCGGTTGTGGACGTACGTGAAGGGGGTGAGCGGCAAAAACCGATAAGGTGAAGGTTTTTGCGGTCGCCGCCTCCTCTATGGCGGTGATGACTGTAATTGTTTCGGAAACAGGCGGGCGTTCACACGGAACTGGGCCGACATTTTTAACGGCATTTGGAAGGAAACCGATCCGCGACCCACCCCGAAACACCCCGGGAACAGGCGTCGAGTCAAGGCCGACGCCTCACCTCCGCCGAACGGGACGCAAAAACGCACCCTTCAAACTGCAAATTTACAGCCGAGAAGTTTTTAGCGTGGTTTACGGCAAGAAGAATTATTTACGACCCGGGATGCGGCAGTTGGCAAGAAGGGAATTTTGCGGGACAGGTCTTCGTCTTGTATCTGCAACACTCTCGGTTTGGTTCCAGAACTTATTCACCTGAGTACAGGCACGTCAATTATTTTATCTGCATTGCTGCAGCAGGCAGTAAGTTGCCCTGAAGTTCAATATGCCTTGCTTTTAACAAAACGAAAGAAAGGGTTCGTTAGTGGTGAGGAAAAAATGCTAAAATTTACATGCAGGATGGTAAAGTTATTCTAGTTTTATGGCTGACCAAATTTTGCAGAATCCTGTTTTTACGACGTTATTATCGCATTTTTCCTTGTATCATTAGAGCTTTTTGGGGGGTTGTTAAATTTAACGTCAACCTCGTAGTCTCATAGTTCGATTAAGTGATGAAGACAAAAAGGTACACTTGTCCTTATTTTTTCCAAAACATCGACAAGAAGATTCTAGCGGCGCAATAAATTTTTGGGCCAACTTTCTTAACTTCCCGCCCATCAATGTCTCGCTTCGACGAAATGCGAAATTGGCGGAGGCGCCGGGCGAAATCAAATAATTAAACTTTAAGGACGCGCCGCTCCTTTATGATATTGCCGATTAACTGGTCCATCTCGGATTCCATTAGGACCCTGTCGGGTCGGGTCGTCTTTTTTTCCGGTTTTATGATTGGTCCGATGGCCCTATAACGAGCATCTCGGACCCCCGTCGTACTCCTGCATGAGAGTGAAGTGTCGTCATCGATCAAGCCCGCGTTGCCGGCAAGTGACGTGCGGAATAGTAAATGTCGATATTAAACATAAATCGAAGGGTCATAAAAGGCATCCGGCCGATATATGGGCCTCGCTTCCATTACCTAAATGTGTCGAACGGGACGACGTAGTACCCGCGCCTAGGTACCCACCAACGACACGCCAGGTCACTTGCAGGATCCGACAACGTTATTGATGTTCGGCGGCGCCCTCCCTCCCCCAGGTATCACGACAACGGATCCGACACGCAAATCTGGCGACGCAACAGGGGAGCGATCCCGTCCTCCGAGATGTCCAGGACCCGTTGACGCTGTTGGCCCGATTTATCGACAAGTTTTCCAATTAACGCAACGCTTTATTACCTCGTAAAACTACGCGTCTTTCCGCAAACTCGCAGAGTTATAACGTTGAACAAAGGGAACGAGGAACATCGACTCTATTTCCAAACTTTATCGGCTATATTGACGTTTAAGTGGTCTTTTCCGTCATCGGGTTGACGCGCTCGGACCCGCTTCGCCCTCCCCTCCGGCCTCTACCCTGTATCGGATTATAACGGAAAAAGTAATGAGGGAGAAACTGGAGTTGGTGGTTCAGGCGACATTTCCAACTGGCGAAAGCACGCATTGAATATATTTATGGCACCGCGATTTGCGGACCTGGCCGGTTCCGGGGGTAGATTGGAAATTGGAGGGTGACCATGTCCGGCGCTTGTTCAATTATGACGCGGATTTCAATCAGTGGAAACCGCTAAATGCCACTGTAATTAAGCGGGACAAAACATGGAACTGCAGGAAAATCAACAAGCCCTACGAGCAGCCATTTAGCCCCTAGTTTTCGAACAAAACACGAACTAGGGTTCCGCTTTCAATCGCGAGCTAAGGCCAAGTTGCCGCTTATTGTCACGACTCAACGTGATGACTTCGGAAATGCGGAAAATCGCAAGTCCTTTTTCTGGACTTCGAGAAACCAAGATGTGAGATAATCTCGTAAGAAAAAAGATTAAAACGCCAGATTGGTCCAATAAGTTTACGTAACGCGGAGAAGATTAAATTTTTTCCTCCACAAGTTGCTTCAGTTGCTTCAACACATCGTTGTAAGTAGCATATTAATGTTGAAGACCTCTTCCTCTCATTATTAATTTATTTATTAATATTTTTGGTGGTCACAAAAATTGTTGCTCTAGGTCCGGGACTCTTACCCTTCACCCGGAATTGCATATCGATCTGATTAAATTGTTTGCGCTGCCGGAGTAATCCGGCAGCGTCTTATCACTCCGATTCTAAGTAAATTATGTGTTGAAGAGGGGCGAGAAAGGGAAGAGAAACGGCCGGAGAACAGAGGCCGATCGTCCGCTAAAGCACCGACAAACACTTGTTTACTGTATGTGCATTCATTACATAAATTCCATCGGACAGACCTGCTTACATAAAACAAATTAAGGGGGCAGTTTTAGCGAGTTACGCGCGGCGCAGAGACAAATTAATATACAACGAAGTGGGTGAATAAATTAAGTGTTAGCGCCTAGACGGCAACTCTTCACCCTTAAACAATTACATCTTTTTACTCGCAATTTAGAGCCTCGTGATTTCTCCAGACGCTATCCGGGGAAGTTACACGTGATTTGTGTTGAAATAACGTTGAAAGCATTGGTGGCTTTAGTGGGGTTGGCCGCTCGATTCTACTTAAAACACAGATAGCACCGCCGATTATTGGGATTATAACATCTATTAGAAATTATTTATTGTTTAATTTAAATTGCAAATGGCCAATAGAGCCGCAGACCACGTAGAGCGGCGGTATTAAAAATTATTTATTGCAAGCGCGAAAAAAGGTTATCTATTGAATTTCAATGCGTCGAGCGCTCGATGCATGGCAAGCATTTTTTAATTATCAAATAGCAGCCGAACCAAAAATTCTGATTGATTTTGGCTCTACCACGGACAAATTAAACAATTAAATATAGACAAAGTTGCCGTATCTAGGGCAATTTTTTTGCAAAAATTTTGTGGTAGTTGGATTTGTGTAATTCGGTGGGAAGCTGGTTTAGTTCTATTCTCTTTGCCAAATTCGCCAATTCAGCTGTTGAAAGTACTTTTGCTGAATGAATGTCAATTAAACAGCCCTCGAAACAAAGGGTTTAATGAAATTTCCCGAACCCGCCCTCTCAAAGGATAACAAATTAATTATTAATTAGTAAACAAAACCCGACTATTATATCGCAAAATTATGAAACGTGAGTATAATAACGAATTTGAACCCGGTCAGCTGTCCATCTATCGACTTTTTGCCCGTTTGTTTCGGTTTCTGGCGAGCTCCGGGGTGAATTAACTTGATGCGGTAAAAAATTGTTAAAAACATCATCTAACGATCTCGTCCATTCACTGTTTAACGTTACGTTAATTTAATCAACCCCGGGATTATAGCGAGGTAATGGATGGATTGTTCCGGGCATCCAGCGGTAACCAGGGGCGACCTGAAGAGTGTCTTCGAAGCGAAGAAATGACAGGCAATGAAATTATAAAAGTGTATTAAAGCGACCTAATTAGACAAAGGGGACTGGCCGGGAAGCTTCCGTAATCCATTAAAAGCGTCCCTTAAAAATTCAACAACCAAAAGCTAAAACAGTTCAAGACGCTGACCGAATCCGCTCGTTGTATCCGACATCCGACAAGCTTGACGCGACCTCTCGCAACTTCTCTGAAGCGGCCGCCACTAATGAAAAATGTATCGTTATATCGGAGACAGAGACCGCCGCCCCCAAGTTGTGGAGGAACTGCTTCGGCACTGCAAGAGCTGTGGAACCTACAAGGCCGTCAAGCTAAAGATTAATAAGTTTTTCTGCCCTAGATTTCGCAAAATTTGCGGATTCGACATCTGACAGTTGTCGGGATTGAGTCGCAATATCGAAAAGGTCAGATTCGGTGTGTTACGTCGACGCCAGCAACTCGTAAAATATTCAAAATGAAACCATCGATCAACGCTAGATTGACTTGAGCCATTAATAAAACGAGTTGACGATGCAATTATTAAAATGGCAATTTTTGTAATGGCGGACAAGAGGGTGGTTTCGACGCGACTTCCGGTCCCGCACAACCTGTTACAAATGCCCAGATAAAGACGGCCTAATTCATTCGACAACACTTCCGGATGATTGATACGTCCCGAAGAGATACGCAGACAATGGGCACGAGCATCTCTCGCACTCAATCAAGGTAGCTCAGCATTAATACATCAAGCTCTAATGCTTTCCGTTTGATGCTGCCTCTTAATTCGATAGTTTGTTGGTGTTGACGGCTTTACAAGCATCAGAACAGCAGTAGCTGCATCGAGGATCTTCCAGACACCCAAAAATCTAGAAATTTCTTTAAGGAAAGAAGAACTCAACAAAATTCCGAAATAATTTTTTTAAATTCTATTTCTGATTTGTCCACCAAAAAAAGATTTTGCAGTCACTATTTAGCCATGTTATGGGTCTCTTCATGTTACTGCAAGAAATTTCTGTTGTACTGGTGACAACTGTTGCAATTTTTGTTGGTTTTATTTAGCTGCAAGAAATTGCTAGAACTTCGTTCTTTTTCTGAAGACTTCAACAACCGTCATTTGCATCGCTGAACGAGGCTTGAAGCTGACCTGACCGTTCTGGACTCTTTAGCTTGAGGGGTTTGTCTACAAGTAGCCGAATTAGGGGGACAAAACCGCCATCAAAGCTATGATCTCTAATGAACTGTGGATAGCTGTACCAGTCCCGGTTATCTCTCGAAACGTATACAGAAATATAAATGGCTCCGGTCGAGTGCAGCCTTAGAGAGATACTGGCCATTATGTGGCACGTAATGCCGGCTACTGGACCACTTAGCTCTTCAACGCCATTGTTCCCAACCTAATTACACCAACTGCACTAACTTCTAATGGTTCCCTCATCAATTCGGGCGATTTTTGTCACGCGCAACACGTTGCCCCGCCAACAGTTCCGAAATCTCCCTTTTATTACCCCTACGGACCGGGCCGCATAAAAATAAAATTCAACTAATCCACCCGGACGTTATACGTGATGTTATTCAAGGCAGTAGGGGATTCGGTGCGGATCTGTTTTTATTAACTCTATTTTTAATTATTATTTATTATCCTTTTGGAGGCGTTCGCGCTTGCAAGAACCGGGCGATAAAGGGCTTTTAGTGAACATTAATGGAAACGAATCGAAAACGGGGGAAATTTGTAACTCGCAGCTTGTTTGTTCCTGTAAATACCGATAAAAGAGAGGTAAAAGGGAAAAAATTGCGATCCCTTCTGCGATTTATTTACTCAATACTTTGGCAAGTTTCCTCTAGTTCACTTTGAATATATCAAATAAAACGCGAAATTTATACGGTAAACCCTTAAAATAATGCAGGAGAGCGCTAGCACCAAGCCCGACACCAGGGATGAAACTCGATAAGTTTCGAGGCGGAGAACGTGCAATAGTATCCAGTACCTATACATTAGAGAGGTTTCAAATTTACGACAGTTCTTGTATAACAAATTGTAGTCTTGGATTTGTTATTGCTAAACTCTTATCGCATCATCCCCAAATAAACATAATTTGACTGCTTCAATTTGTCGGGAATGCGCTGCAGAAGTCTGAATTTCGACTCTATAGTTTTTGTCTGGCACGCTACCGATTCTGGTTTAATTTCGCAATGTTAAGGACAATTACTCGGTTTAATTTTGCAAACATAAATGTATAGAAGCATTCAACGTAGACGTGCTTCCTAACGAAATTTATTGTCGGTCTTTTGGCTTGAACAACAATGAGTTTTGGTAGTTGTTCCTTGACAACGTCTCTAATTAACAACACTTTGCTGTAATTTCGCAAAATGCGGTTCGAACTAACTTTCGTCAAATAATGGCTGTACTAACATCTATATTTTTTTGAGGGAGGGGAATTTAAACAACTCTCGATTCTTGTGTCGCATTGCCAAGCTCTATAGAGTTATTGATTTTCAAACTTTATGTAAATCTCCAGAAACTCGGATATTAGAATGAATAATGGCGGGATGAGAGTTGTCTCGTATGCTCCTGACTAAACTATCTCATTACTTTCCATTCTTGAACACATAGAGGATTATAGCTGAACCAAATGGGCGGTTGGATGGAAATTGTACGAGTCGCACCTGTGCACGACTGTGAAACGATAAAATTGCAAGACAGGTGTTGGAACTTTGTAACAACATCCAATCGCATTTATATGCATAATATTGTTGTATTATTCCTTTGTCAAGTTTTGACCCCGCTCATTTGGACGTTTCATTAGTGATGTCTATTGCAACATTATTCCCGGAGGAATCACAGCTCGACGATGCATCCAAATTGACTGGATTATAGTCGGTTGAATATTGTTATTTGTTTGGAATATAACAAACTGTTTGCAGAGGATTTGCGAAATTCTAACTAGCGGCATTCAGATAATTAAACAGTTTAGGTCGAATGATTGACAGACCGCAAATTCCGCTGGTGATTAGCGTGAATTATCATAACCACCGTCGTCGGATCCGTCCACATTCTTCGGGCAAACATTCAACACAAATTTATTTTGTCCTCTGATTTAATCAGTTTTGGTTCCAGATTCCTGCAAATTTTCCGAATTTAAAACTCAACTTAACGTGACGAAATTTGTGGGCCAATGGCGCGAATTCAATTAATCGAACTATCTAAAGAGAGAAACTGAATTAACGGGAGATCGCGACACGGCTGAATTATGCAATGCTAATTAAATTGAAACTTTGACAACATTCAATTTAGTGCTGGATGATAAATATTGGAAAGATAAATTTAAACATCGGAAAGACGTCAGAGATGCCAATATTAAAATAGTTATCAAGTAGCTTTGTTGCTCGAAGTTCGTTCAATCAAGAAGTTTCTTTGGAAAGGAGGAGATACGAAACCTTTATCATTTCAAGCCAATTACCGAATGGAAAATCAACGACTATTGGGGGTTGGCGAGAAACAAGATGATTCATTTTGAACTCTTCTGCGAGAAACTTTAATTGTAGAATCGAGAGACGCTGTTTGGATTTCAATTATAGAGCACATTTAATTCAGTTATTTGCACGTCTTGCGCTTTCTAACTAGATTTTAGAAAAAATTTTAAGAATTTTTCGCAATATTTTAAAATTCGACAAATCGTGAAAAAGGCATAGAAATTATGAAAAATTAACAATGAAAACCAATAAGTTGATGCTGAAATTATTTAGGAAGACGTAAATTTTGCTTACTTTTGCCTTTTTTTGGCCATTTCCGCAGAAATTTTTAAATAATTTGTCAAATGTAGAAAGTTGACAAATCGTGAAGAACCCGGCGGGTGAAATTCATCATAATTATAAAGATCCATCAAAAGCAAACAAAATTTAAAAATAGCGCAACACCGGCGTTTCCACAGAAAATCCGAGTTATTACAAATTTTGTTTATTAACTCAACAAAACGAAACATTTTCCATTACGCTTTGAAATTTAATTTTAATAGAAACTTCGTCGAAAATGTGCAATCATACTTTTCATTTAACAATTCAAACTTATTCAGCTTTTATTGAAATAGTTTCGCCATCATCCGGCTCGCCAAACAATTATATTTGTTCCGTTAATTACAAGTTTCGAAAATGATTTTGATGCCGCCTCGCGGGCAATTTTTGGACAAATCTGCACCAGAAAGAGGAGTACTTACTCGGTGAATTTTCCGAGAGGTTGCCCCCGATAAACCGCTCGATCTCGCCACGTATAAAAACGCGAGTTGATCGTTCGCCCTCACGTGCGCCCATCCAATAGCGGAATTTAGAAACCCCCTTCGCCACTAAATAGAGCCGTTCCGGGCTCCGCGTATAAACCGCAATTTGAAAAATTGCGTTGCGCCCGTTAAACTTGTATATTATGTAAAAACCGTCCCGGCAAATGCTGCCGGAATAAATGTTGGAGATTCGGGACGTCTGCTCGAAAGCTCTCCGTCGTCCCGTTGCTCTAATTGTTTTTATCTGGTCCGTTTGATGTGATTTGAGAAGACATTAGCCGGGATCGTTACGCTCCTTCGGCGACGCTTCCGGATTTGACGAAATTAAAACCGGAGACGCCCGGCGTCGAACCCTACACCGTCTAGCTATTATGCTAATTAGTTTGAGCTGGCGAAATTGCGCCGGAGAAATGCACCGAACCCCTTCGACACTGATACGATTACCTACACGGATTCGCCATTGGCGCCCGACACAGCGGAGCTGGTAATTGCAACTGTGATGCCGACAAGAGGGTTGTTTTTATTTTGTTACTTCATTGGCGAGCTCTCCTCGGCCGGATTCGACGGCGAAACAGTTTTATAACCGAACTGGCTGCTTGAGGGCCCCAAATCGGCTTAGCACAGTTTCGTGAAATAAATCGGTCAACTGCCCTCTTAAGGCGACATTTTTTTTAACGTTTCCAAGGTTAAGTTTTTCCTAAAAGCTCTCTTTGACAGAGTTCCAAAAATCTTCCAAGTGGCGACAATTTGACAAAAAAAAGCTTAAATTGGGGTATTTCTAGAGACAACGATTTAATAGAAAAAATAATTTTTTTGAGAAGGTTAAGAAAACCGAGTCTACCAACTCAAGGAAAATTCACTTAAAAAGGATTTCTACTAAATGGAAAAGAAGCGAGTGAAAAATTATTGCGACGTTAGTTTCAACATACAGAGCAATTTTAACTAAAATCCGACCGCTCCTAACTCTTTTGAGCTCCCGAATTACGTCACGGGGTGATTTTACGGATTACCTACCGAATAGTTGCGCATCTGGGACCGGTTTAATTGGTAAATTCGTCTTTTCTGAATGATATTTATTACGAGTTCTTCTCGGTGTCCTTTTTGATGAAAATTAAAATTGCAGTGAAGAAGCTTAGAGCGGAGGCGCCAGTGGCACTCGCCGGGGAATCAATCAGACAATCTGTTGTCCTCATCATGGACCAGTCTTGATGTCTTTGTTTGTGTAAAAAGTCCTGGAAATCCTCCAACGACTCGGTCAAAACAGTCATCATCCTTCGCTTTCTTAATTAACCGAGTCTTATCAGGCCGTCGGACAGGAACGGTCCGGATGGATTGGAGTCCCCGTCGCGCCCCGTTTCATAAAAATGTAAATGCGACGCTGATCACGGCGCCTCTCGTCGATATTTTAATTTATGCCGTCACCCATCCGGATCCGCCACTTATATTTCGAATTTTCCGCTCCTCTTCGCCCGAATCAGGCTTTATTATGGTAAATTTCGCAGTAAATTCCGACGGCTCGTCATGCAAGTTTTGCCGCCGCCAAAAATTGTTGGTGTGGGCTTAAATTGCTTCTTTTGCAGTCGCGTTGTTTCGCCGCCAACCTCCGGTTTTCACGTACAATTATTATACGGGTTCTCGGGGGTGCCGGTATAAATGAGCGCCCCCGACTACATTCATCATCCGGGGCTCTTCCATCCGCATTTGCATCCGGCTAGAATAAATTTCACGGGTCCTGGGTGAAATATGGACGTTTAAAAGATGGCGACAGCGACATGCGTTATTGTTATTTTCGTTGGCAGTGGGGCCCTCGATAACTGCGTACGGTCCCCGATCGTTTAATGAAAGTCGACGGGGCAACATGGAAATGCCCCCATCGACCCGCCGGGATTAATAATGGATGAAGCTCATGATTTATTTTGGAAATATAACGGCGCGGCCCAATTAAAATTCAAATCAGCTCCTTAGTCGGCGCGGATTAAGCTGAATTCAATTTCTTCGATTCGAACCCCCCGATTTTAGCCCGTCTAATTTTATTAATTACAGCTGAATTTACGGCCCGAATATTTGCCAATTTCCCGGCGTGTTTACTAAGCGCGCCATTAAGCCGATTCCGGCACATACAAGCCGCAAGTTTAATTATAAAACTGTTTCAGTTGCGAACTTAAACAAATACCGACTGGAAATGAAGCAACAAATAAAACCGGCCGCGGATCAATGTTCCAATTACACCCGGCGAGTGGGGCCTGAATAGAAACAAGCAACTGGATGAAACGCAAATTTACCGACAGCTGAGGGCCAAGCCACAAATAGGAGAGTCGCAAAAATTGTTGCTTTCGGAACAAATGTTTCTTAATTATTAAATTATTAAAGTTTCCTAAATTGCTCAACCGACCTCATTGGATAAAGAAATAACACTGCAAGCTGCAACAATTATTTAAGCATTTTAGTTCTTACTTGAATATTGGAGATTGATAAATGGCGGATGCGCCGGGTGATTCTGGCTCCAAGTACGTTCAGTACGAACATTAACAGCCATGAACGACATGCAACGAAACGATACAAAGGGTCCTGATTTAAAATTTTGTAAACATTAACAGGATCCTCCTGCAACTATTCGCAGGTTCACTGGATTTGAAATTGCAACTTTATTGCTTTATTATTGCATTTGTTGTGTCTTTACAAAACTTGATATCTCATCTTGGCCTTGTGCAACTATTAGGATCATCTCTGTCAGATAACTAAACTAAAAAAAATCTGATAGAAAGCACCTCGCGCTGATTAGGCCCTAGGTCGTAAGTGAGACGCAAATTGGGGGTTGGCCGGCCGTGGACGTAAATCAATGCATAAAAGATAGCCGGTGAAGAATGGGATCCATTTTGTACGAACAAAAACACTCGTGCTACACACCGCCGGAATAGCACTACTTCAAACACACATATAACGGGTCAGTGATGAAAAATGCCGAAGTGCTAACAATATTTCAGGCGATGGGGGAAGAGCCGGGCCGAAAATCCCATATATTTTTTTATTAAGAGAAACCGGGGCACAAAGAGAAACCCGTAAATACGAGCCAGCGACCGCGTCAGAAGGGACACAATGGCTGCGGTTGTTAACGTCCGGACTGTTTCTTTTATCGATGTTTTATCACTTTATACGTCTCTTCAGACACGCATTACCTTTCAATCCCGCTTCTGGCAGATGAAAGCCGCTGATTTAATTAGTCGCAATTAAAGCAATTGCGAGCTTTTACCGAAAACTGCTTTTCTGCCAACGAATAATTGACGAAACGACTCGATTTACTCGACGAAATGTTTCTAAATGTGTCGCTCGAATTAAATTATCTCGACGCTTAGTTCGAGTGGTTTTCGAATCGATGAAACGTAAATTAATCATAAATGACGTCCGCAACGACAGAGCTAATCGATTACGGGGAGATAACACGTCTCAACTTTAATTCTTTACTTGCAACGACCTAAATTGCCTCAATTCGACAAGTCGAGGACCAAGTCGCAAGAGCGCGTCCTTCGTTAACATGAAACATTTTAATCACCCTACCTTAATGAAAACAAATATCGAACGTTACACCGGCGTGCATGAAAGGTCCGTAACATAATTACCTTGTCGGTTTATATGCAATAAACCGACCCGCTGCTGTTTAAAAGCTTATAGTAGTTAAAGCGAGGGCGTAATAAAATCCGGCGCGTTTCTGCATAAAACGCCATCGAATGTTGCATCCCCCGGGTCCCGAGCCGGTCCTGGACCGCATTCGTCCCTCGCATCCTTTGCGGTTGCCGGTCTCGTCGTTATTTCAGCGCGCCCCGCAGCTGATAACGACGCTTTTGCTTTGCCTAAACAGTTGAGAGGACCGGTGACAAAGGATTGCGGCGGTGGCAGTCCGAAAAAGCTCGCCCTCCGCCTTTTGATGTCAGTCCGGAATCTTCGAGTGTCGATGTTATTAAAGGCAGCAAGCAGCCAAAGCGGCTTACAGATATTTAATTTTTACTGCTTTGACGGTCGAGGCACCGCGACGCCGCCGAGGCGGCACGGGTTTATGTTTCGACGCGGCCCACGATGAATTTTTAATGCGCGGTTTAACGGCGCCCCGGGCCCCGGGAAACGGCTAATTCGATGAAAGAAAAGGGGAGAGCGGGGGCGGGTATTTAGCTTTTTCGCGGTTTGACTCGAACCTTCAAAAAGCCACAACACTACCTTTGAACCTTTTTATAAATCACGTGGGAGGGAGAAACGCGGCGGATTTCAGGTTTTCTCAAAGTTCGATCTTGCAGCGGGTTAGTTCTAGTTGCTAGGGCTTCGCCCCTTTTACGCTGCAACCTGGCAGATTTCTTCCAACTCGTCTTCATTAACTATTTACTTTGCAAACTCAAAGGTATCCTTTCTTCTATTTTTATTTTAAATTCATCCAAGTGCCAACTCTCAAACAGGGTTTAGTCATTTTAACTCTCTTTGCACGGTCTGTGGTTCAGCTAAATTTAACTTACAAACATATTTGTTTATATTTGGCAGAAGAGTAGATATCTAGATAGTAAAGTAGTTTCAAGTTTGTTCCGAAATTCGAATTTTTCAAGCTTAATCCAATTTGCTTGTGAAACAATTTGCCGAGCAAGTAGAGAAGCGGAGGATGCGCCAAATGAAATCGCAATTTAAACGTTTCTTTCAAATTAATAACAAAATGTTATGAATCCGACGCAATACTTGAAATGAGGAGTTGTCGAGTTGAATAGTACTTCGTTACGATTTTAATCAAAGAGATACGATATTATTTTAGAGGTTTCTTGAGGAAACTATGACGCGTGAGTCTATTGCTCTGGATTATTGTTACATTAGTTATTATTTAAAAGGTCGTATTTAACAATCTACCAAATTTTTCCCAATATTTTTATACAAAAAAATACTTTTATTTTCCAAAAATACTAAATGCTCACCAAAATTAAGAAATTACATAATCTTAAAGCGACAACCAAATATTGACATAATGCTGCTATGCTGCTAATATATTTTATTCGCCAAAATAACTTTTGTTGACCATAAATAGTAAATGTTCACCAAATTTTATTCCGCATTTAATTCTAACATAATACCCAGATATTTAATTTTCGACAGTGTCTTATATTATTTAGCAGTTAAAAATATTATTTGTTGATCAAAAATACACAAGCAATAAAATGTTGTGCAAATGGTAAACAATTTTATGCAAAATTATAGATGTAGATGTGCTAGGGCAAGAAAAATAAGAGTAAAAATAAAAGTGGTTTGCACAAAAAAACATATTGATTTCCGTAATATATAAATGCTTTGCTGTAATTGGCTTGCATTATGTAAAACGTAAAACTTCTTTTAGTGGTAATTTCTAATCGTGCTTTAAAAAAAATTACAGGACCCTGAACTGACCTTGTACAAAACTTTTTTCGCGTGCCTCTTGTCTGGAAGGGCAAGCGGCAAGGAGAGATGCGCGAGCATATTTTATTTTTAGAGTAATAGAATAATTATTTGACGCACAAATAGTTTTTTTGAGAAACACTACATATAAATGGATAGCGCAAATATTTATTATGTACAGCACGGACGCGTAACTTGAGCGTTCTAAATTTGGTGAACATTTAGTAAAATTGATGGACATATAGAATTTAAAATGTAAGCAATGGTAAAACAATACGCAGCATAGTTATTTTAGTGGTGATGTTCTCATTTTCTGATGTATAATAATTTGGGTTTCATTTAGATTTTTTGATACTCATTAAATTTTCTGGTGGACAGTGCAAGGGATGTATGGTTTAATTTGGTGTACATTATATTTGTTACCTTATTTAAATGACGACTATTGTCATGTTGGTTGCCAAAAATAGTGACTCTAGTTAGTAATTATTAAAATTATTATTAATCTAGAGCGCGGGGTAGTGAAACGTCAGTTAGTCAGTCGAGGCCATCTTGACTTCATGCACTAGCTTCGGGTCAATAACCTCGAAATAATTTTCTTTACAATTTTTGTTGGTCAAATTACCCGCAGAACCGTAATGGAAACAACCAAACCTCGTGATTGGCGAAATAGCGGTCAAGTTGTTAATATTTCGCTCGCATCACTAACCTCACATCACGGGCGAGTTGAAGAAAATTCTCAAGAAAACTCGAAAATTTGCAAGGTTGACACAATCCCTTCAACGGAATCACTGACGATCGTTTCCACTTCACCGTTTTACGTAAAACTTTAGCGAATTTAAATTAGAACCCTGCACAATTATTAATTGATGATGACAATCAAGGTAGGTGCATGTCATCGATCAAAAACGTCTTGACACAATTAATACCAACGGTACACCAATTACCAACCCAACAGGTGCGTGAAACTGGTGACCCCAAATAATTTTAATCATTAATTTTGCAAATTTCTGTGAAAAGTCTCGGGTTGTGGATCAGATTGGATGCAAGATGATAAATTGCAACAATAAAACCCCGAATTGCAGGAATTTCGGTCGAGTTACACATAATTTTGTCAATGACCTTGAAAACATCAACAAATTCGGGTTGGTCCGAAAATCCTCAAACACTCAGACAAATTACCACCGTCTCATCACTATCAGTCCACTTTACCACTTAGTTAACCACTTTAGTCCACTATAGAGAATTTCAGCAATTTTTGCTATTTTAGACGGAACCAAGCCGCACGACCAACCGACACGTATCAACTGGTATCAAGTGAACTGCGTAATCTAGTAGGTAAGATTTTTTGCGCGGTTGTTAGTCAAATCCGCTTATGACGCCCCAACAATAACTTTTTACTTAATTTACAAAGTCTGCGATTATATAATGGCTTCCAAAATTACGAGAACATTTTTTTAATGGAGTCAGTCACAAATTATACGTGGATTTGAAATTTTATTGCTGTTATGGACACGTAACTAGTTTAGTTTTGACTGAGTACTGCGTAAAAGTGTCAAGTGACAGCTACTAGATGTGTGATTGAGAGTGGATACGTGAAAATGGCGAAAATTTGTGCAAAAATCGTCGTAATTGAACAAAATTTGGCTGCAAATTGGTTTCTAGTGACCTAAAATGATTGTGACAACAAACCAGCACTGCAAGTACGAAAATTTTCTTAATCCTTAACAAGGAAAACATGGCGTGAGATATACAGGGTGGACACCAATCTTATAATACATAGATTTTGAAATTTTTTTGATTCTTTCGAATGTCAGGACGTTACGGGTTAGTTTACGGTTCTAAATGTCCAAATTTTAAAAGTTCACGGGGAAATTGGGAAACTGCAAAAAGTGGAACAACGAAATTTTATCAATTGAACTCCCTGCGGCCTGATCCGACCATAAATCACCGACGCGTGCCATCATTAAAATATGATAATCGCTTTTATTAAATTTTACTATAATTAGCGGCGAGTGTTGGTGGAAAACACGGCAATTACCTGCGACAGCCGCAATTAAATCAACGCGACTTTTGAAACGTTTGATAGTTACATTAGCGGAACCCGCCGGCGTTAACCAGGACGTCGGCGTCCTATTTAAAGGTAAACAAAACAAGTCGACGATATGGACACAATTCTGTTTTATTTTCAACGACGATTTTTGTTCCGGGCAATTGTCGCCCCCCAATTTTTAATTCGCACCGACGTAAAATGCTCAAAAAGCGCCGATTCTCGGGACGGACTCGATTATGTAAATGACGGAAGCGGCCTCGTCGTATCTTAAACTCTGTTAAACTTTCGATTATATTGCGACAAAATCGTCCAGTGCCGGTGTTTCTCCGACTTTTCCCTCACCGACAACACCGGAATAACAATTATTCGGCGCTCGTCCCGATGGGACGCGTCCTTTCCGAATTGAACAGTGGACGGCCCCGGAATTGGGCCGCTCAGTAATTTCCCTGTCGGCTTTTTACCGGATGCATCCAGCGACAAATCAACATCAAGCCGAAAGGGCTGTTAGCGCCCCGGATGTTTACTGAAACTTTTCCTTTGTCTAATTGACTTCTTTTATTGTTCGCGACGTTAATTATAATGGAAGGGCGACGAGAGGAGATGGAAAACCGGCCGTATACCTTTGATGGCGTCTTTTGCCAAAAGAGCCGTAAAGCCGTGGCTCGAGAAAGCCAATTAAAAATTATTTAACGCGTAAACAATGGCGATGCACCGGATGCTGGAGAGCGAGCGGCAATTTCGCACCGGAAAATTTTTCTTACGCGGCACGGCTAACCTTCCAGAAATCCGGCTTTAAAGCCCCCGTTAAGCTTTTACGGCCCACCTAAAGAGTTGCAGAAGATGCATAAACGTTAAGAGATTAAATGGTGCCGGCGAAGGTCAACTCAGAGGACGCCAAAAAATAAATCCACCCCTCGAATTAAAAAAATACCTAACACAGTTTAACAAAAGTCCAAAAAATAAATCCACCCCTCGAATTAAAAAAAATACCTAACACAGTTTAACAAAAGTTTGAAAATTAGAAACATTTTGTACAGTTTTTAAAAATTTTACACCTTATGGGACACCTTCTCTGTGGGCCAAGAATGACCAAAAAGCGTGGCAATGCTCCGAAAAAAAAATTGCTACTGCACTCAACAAGCGGACTTACTCAATCAGGGTCGTGGATCTTTGGGGTCTTACCTGAAATAGAAGACAATGATTAAAACGCAATCTAAAAGTTCCCTGATTTATTAATTGCAACTTGTTCCCATTATTTTTAGTTCAATTGCTGGTCGTTCTTCTGTTTCAAACTTTTCTTTGTCCTTGCAATTTCCCGGGAATTTGCCGGAGATGAAAACGCGTCATTTGTTTCAGTTAGGGGATGTTTCGAGAACGGAGATAAGATGCAGTTGGTAAATTCAATTAAATGATAAATAAGACGAAGAACCGAAGCGGTCTCGTAACCGAGGACAAAGGATTCTTTCGGATTATTAACCAAACGCGAAAAGATCCTCAATAAAAACTGGATCCTCGCACCACCGGGGTTAACTGATTGGGGAAAGCGTAAATAATATAAAGCAGTAGAACTTTCATTGGAAGGTCAATCAATATGAGTTCGCGCCAAGGTCGGGGGGATAAAATTGGGATTTGCGCCCTACCTGGCCAACATCGTAAAGCGAATTTATCGTCAGTACCTTATTCTGGAGCAAAATTTTTCCAAAAAAATTACTTCTAGATCTTGCTGAAATTGTGCCGTTTGGGGTCGGATAATCAAAAAATAAAACATTTCATTGACGCTTCGATGGCGTAAAATATGCCGTTATAATGAACCGTCCGGACGGATTCCGGGCAAGCTCCGGTATTCGAGGGCGAGGGCGAGGGGTCGCCGTTAAAATTCCTCGATGGGGTGGCCGGGATGCAAAGAGTAATTGTTTTTGGGGCGAGGAGAAAGGCGAATGAAGGAATTACATGGGCACCGGAGTTTTCAATAGCAACTGACTAATTTGGCAACATTATCGTATTTCAGTTTTATGCAGCCAATTCCTCCGTTTTCGGATAGCGCTAGAAGGGGTGGGCGATTAAAACTTGCTAATTAACAAGCTTCGGTTTTGTGCTGCGGCCAAAATTAGTTTATTAAAATGCACTGTTGACTCGGCGCTAATATCGCGTGGAGTTATGAAACCTGGCACCCTAATTGACTGGCAAACTTGGAAGCGGCGACTAACGGCCGAAATTAACGCAAAGAGACCCAAACTAGACGCTGAGGCCTCGACCCTTTTTTGAACAATTAAAAAAATTATTTTACTCTTTGCTCCATATCTTCATTTACTTATAGTAGTTTAGAGACCTTATATTTTTTTCGTTTAAAAAAAAAGTTTTGCTTTAATTAAAAATTTAATTAGCAGTCACTAAAGTAAAACAATAAGAGTAAATCTGCACTAAAGTTGGCGCCTTATTGTGTAATAAACACTATTTTTACTTTACCTCATAAATAGCTTAAGAGACTAATTAACAACATGTACTAAACATAACTCGTTCTATGTCATTAGTCACAACGTTATTTTCTCAACATTCATCAATGTTTCATATGGCATTTCAGGTGCACTTAAATTAGTTATATTATGGTAGTTAATTATTTTTCTGCGTGTTGACGGTCGTTAAAAAAATTTAAAATCTGTAGATCTGCTTAGTTGGGCCTGAAAAACCCTAAAACCGGGGGTAAACCGCTGGCCTCAAACTGTACACCATAATTCCTTTTCATAAAAATAATCCCCACAATTCATCAATAATTCCCTTATTTTGTAATAAATCCCCAGAACTTTTGAAAACCCTCGGAATTCCTCCATATCTTCCATAACTCCTCCAGAATTCTTGATAATTCTTTATTAATTCCCATAATTCATGTAGAATTCCAGGAAATTATTAGGAATTTGTCACGTTTTGTCAGTAATGAAAATTAAATGCGTTCTACGGTTATCTAAAGTAATTTATTTATACCCAAGAGCAAATTAAGAACAATATTCGGAGAACAAAAATTATAAAACAAAAATTTGAGTATTGAAGCAAAAATTAAATACAATTTATCTCAATTTTTATTTATTTTTATGTGTTCATACGTTTTGGAAATTTTCTCGAACGTATCATTATTCAACTCAAATGGTTCGACGTCTGTTGCAAATTTAATTGGGCAATTGAATATATACTGACGTTCAACAATCGCAATGTCTCGTTTAATTTTCGGTCATGCAAACTTTTTATTCTGCTTCCTATCCTTCTGTAAGAACTTAATTTTGAAAATTTTACCTGACGCCTCCCCGTCAATAATTTCCACAATTTTGCCACCGTTCTTAGTAGTAAACTGAATAAAATCTCTTGCAGTCAATAACTACTTTTTTGGTCTCAATTTCGGTACACTTTGCGTTTCAACTTTCTTATTTAAAGGTGCCCCACTGAGTACATGATTTACCCTATCTTCAACATTGTCCGACGAGTAACTAGGTATTTCGTTATCTACATAATCAGAAAATGTCTCAGTGTCCGTACTATCGGCATATGTAACATGGGTATCAATCAGCTTCTGATGATTCAGAATCATCTGACGTTTTACTTTTTAATGATTTTTTATATTTAGCGCTTTGACTTGATTTGTAATTTTTGGTGCATTTTACCTTACCCTTGTACTTATATGACTTCGAGCATGACTTACACTGTAACTTCTTCTGCGATGCTTTGGTGTTATTAATGAATCTTCGTAGTCGATCTGTGCTGACCCTACCTTTTGTTTCTCCCAAGAGCTAGCATAACGAAGATTTTTTAATAACAACCGACTTTTCACCTCTGCGCATGCTTCTGCGCATGAGCAGAGGCCAGTAGTTTTGCAGCAAGAAAAATTAAATCCCATGTAATTCCCGCAACATCTCTAATAATTCTCCGTAATTTCAAATAAATCCCCATAATTCCGGATAATTCCCATTAACTCCTAATAAATCCTACTAAGTAAAAATAAATCTCCGAAATTCCTGTAATTCCTGGATGGTGTACACTGTACACCATAATTCCTCAGCGGTTTACCCCTCGCCTAAAACTGTTAATTTTTGAAAGGTCGATTTTTATCTCAATTAAGTTTGAAATGATTGGTTGTCAAATTTCTTAGGCGCGGTCCAACGTAAATCCATGCGTAACGAATAGTGGAACGTCGTGCTGGAGGTTGGGTGAAGCGGTCGATACCGCGGCCGGGTCGGGTGAAGAGATGACTAATTTAAATGAAAATTGAGGAAAATTGGAAGATGTAAAAATTAACATTGGCGCGTTTAGAAGGTGGTCGATGCCGGGAGGGCGGGAAAAATCCCGATTAAATATTTAACCATCCCAGATGAGTGCTGTCTACTGAATGTCAAGAGTCGATCCGCGTCCCGAAATTTGATTAATGTTATAAAGTTATACAAGCAAATCCGCGTCCCTTTTTCTCCTTTGAGGCGTCTGTTAATTAAAAGTGAATGGAATCTCAGTCCATTACATGGAAAGCAGTTTGGCGAAACTTCGCCGGTGTGTAAAGTAATGTTTATTCAATGAGTTCGGGGAGCTGAGTGGGGCGATTTTTACATCGGTTTATTGATTTCGAATGGGCCAAGTCGGGAAATTGAACAAGCCGTTGGAGTGTTTATGGAACATGGTCGTTCCGAGTGCGTTTTCGGGTACGAATTACGCCACCTCGTCACAGTCTGATCGATATCGTGGGAACCGCAACTAATTTTTGCGCTTTATTAGATTTGTATCGCAATCTCGACGTCGTCGGTTTGGAAATTTGCACCACGCCGAGAGATCCTTAATTAATACCCAATCATCGGCAATTTAATTAAAGAAATTTCAAATCTTGTTTACTTGCCTCCTGCTTCTTTGTGTAGAACGCAAACTTTTCAAATTAATGAGATCTCCCGTTCGTTCTGAATAAAAACTTTGCTTTTAATTTACGAACAAAAGACATTTTTCTTCCTGCGGTAATTGTTCCAACAGAGATAACTGATGATATAATGGCCCGCTCCCCTGCCGATTGTAAACTCGATACTGCCAGAGGCATTTTCTCAGACTAACAGGACTTGCCGACCCGGATCGATGTCCCATCACTCCAAATTCGAAGACGTTTCGACCATACTCGCAACTATATGAGAGGAAAATCAACAGACCCATCCGCGTCCTCCATACTTAAACAAAGTGCCAGACTCGACCGGCGGATCTGGGCGATTAACCAAAAAATTCGAATGTTTGCTCGGAGGCAGTCGACACGAAATATCGGATTGTCTTCTCATTAGAGGCGCTTGTCTTGTGTCCCAGCTGTAAATCCGATATCATTGTAGGCATTTCCATAATCTAACAGGAAACACGTCAGTGCTACACCCATTGTTTCTGACCGGCGGTCCGGATCGATTTGGCCCTTTGAGCCTTTAGCGCATACACAAGATGACACGCCATCAGTTACGTACCTGTACCGATTTTGAAGCCCATTGTCAGAACGACGTTCCATTATCCGCCGGATTGAATGCACATTCCGCCCCGCTTTGATTATTGTAGACCATCCGAACGAGAGAGGCAGCCGCAACCACCAAATGCATCCGAGTCACTCAACTATTTAAACCCCCTCCATTCATGTCGGATTGTTATCGAAAAGTTTCCGGCACTGTCTTATAGATTGTTGTAACAAAACAGAACACTTTGCTTAAACCGAAACTGTCCAAGCAGGAGATGTTGCAAATGGCAGGATTCTAGTTGCTTTTGCCGACACACAAATAACTTATAACTCGTCGGAGTAGCCAACGGGAGGTCGATTACACAAGAAAACGTCAACTTCCAGGCCCTTGTAGCAATAATGTTGATTTTAGGAATTTTTCGAATTTCTATCGATTATGGGGTAGAAAAAAAAAGTCGAAATTATTGAAATTTTTTACATCAATTTTATGACTTATTCTTGTAGATTTTGAACCGCTTAACACGAATCTGGCCGTAGTTTTCCTGTACAAGTCGTACTTTTTAAGATATGACCGTTCGAATGTTTTAATTCAAAATTTTTGTCAAAATCGACCTAAATTGCAAATTTCAACTTCTTTATTATTAGACTTACAATTCTTGTTTATATAGCATTTGATAGCTTTTGTGAAATGGAAAAATTTGATGTATTTGGATTTGATATAAGTCTGCCCGTTCAAAAGTTACAAGAGTTTGAATATTATAAAAAATCGAAACTTAGTGGTTTTTCTAATTTTATAAAAAATCTATCTATTTTAGCGTCAAATTGATTACGGATTTAAATTTAGAATAGCCGATTACATAAGAAACCGCTTATTTCCAGCCTTTAGGTGCAACGATGTCGATTTTAGGATTTTTTCGAATTTCTATCGATTGGGGTAGAAAAAAAAAGTCGAAAATATTGAAATTTTTTACATCGATTTTATGACTTATTCTTGTAGATTTCGAACCGCTTAACATAAATCTGACCGTAGTTTCCCTGTACAAGTCGTACTTTCTAAAATATGACCGTTCGAATGTTTCAATTCAAATTTTTTGTCAAAATCGACCTAAATTGCAAATTTCAACTTCTTTATTATTAGACTTACAATTCTTGTTCATATAGCATTTGATAGCTTTTGTGAAATGGAAAAATTTGATGGATTTGGATTTGATATAAATCTGCCCGTTCAAAAGTTACAAGAGTTTGAATATTATAAAAAATCGAAACTTGGTGGTTTTTCTAATTTTATAAAAAAATCTATTTATTTTAGCGTCAAATTGATTACGGATTTAAATTCAGAAAAGCCGATTACATAAGAAAACGCTTATTTCCAGCCTTTAGGTGCAACGATGTCGATTTTAGGAATTTTTCGAATTTCTATCGATTGGAGTAGAAAAAAACAGTCAAAAATATTGAAATTTTTTACATCGATTTTATCACTTTATCTTATTGATTTCGAACCGCTTAACACGAATCTGACCGTAGTTTTCCTGTACAAGTCGTACTTTTTAAGATATGACCGTTCAAATGTTTCAATTCAAAATTTCGTCAAAATCGACCTAAATTGCAAATTTCAACTTTTTTATTATTAGACTTACAATTATTGTTCATATAGCAATTGATAGCTTTTGTGGAATAAAGAAATTTGATGTATTTGAATTTGATGTAAGTCTGCCCGTTCAAAAGTTACAAGAGTTTGAATATTAAGAGGAATCGAAACTTGGTGGAAACTTGGAAACTTGTAAGAAATCTATTTATTCTAGCGTCGAATTGATTATGATTACGGATTTGAGTTCAGGAAGGCCGATTATATAAGAAAACGCTTATTTCCGGCCTAAAGTGCAACGATGTCGATTTTAGGATTTTTTCGAATTTCTATCGATTGGGGTAGAAAAAAAAAGTCGAAAATATTGAAATTTTTTAAATCGATTGCATGCCATATTCTTGTAGATTGTGGGTCGTTTAACACAAATTTGACATTAATTTTAATGTGCAGACCCTAATTTTTGAGATAAAACCAAATAAAACGGGTCTTTCTTAAAAGTAAGTAAACTCGTTGCTAAGAGCTTACCCTTTTATTCTGAATCAATTGCAAAGTGTTCTCGACATTGTACAGCTTCAACAGTTGTAATTAGCGTCCATTAAATATTCAAACAGCACTTTTGTAACATTTCTACAGAACCAGCACAGGCCATTGCAGCGAAACAACAAACTGCTCTGGTGACATTAATTCTTGCAAACGTGTTAGTTTTTTTTGGTCCGTCCTTCAGTTCCGCCCCCGATTTCTCGAGCAAACCGCTGATGGTGGGTGAATTAGTCTGGGCCGGTCAATGTCGATCTGGCCGGCTTCCGTTTGAAATCTCGAGTACGCCGTCACTTAAAGTGAATACGCCTGCCACTTTGTCGCGTTTAACGTTAATATACGGGGAACGTGGGGGGCGTTCGTGTGATGAATTCCGGTCCGGGGAGGCATCACACGATCTGACTCACCCACACTCACACACACATATCCAGAGACGCCGGCTTGTATATTTACTCCCCGGCACTGCCGTGACCGGAATCGGGACGCTCCACCAAGACGATCCGGGTCTTCTTTCCGGTTCCGCCACCCAACACGTCGTCCTTCAGGTATTCGGACGGAGTTTGCGTTAATCGAAAAACACTTTTCTTGTAATGTCCCACATAATAACAAAATTTAAGGGGAGGGGACGAGTTGTAATCAGAAGAGCGATAAGGGTATATCAATAAAAAAATAACCGTTACGACGCAGCCCATTTACGGGGGATTTGGCCGAAGAAGATTGAGAAGCGGTCCTAATCCGGGCGTTATCGACGTGCGGGAGCCCGGATTGTTTTCGCGGTTCCGCCACTTTTCCGGCGGGTTCATTAGGCCTGTTCGGCGAATTATGAATTATGTATCCTTCAAAGTTGGCGGCCCTGATTATGTAGCCCGCGAGACCCATATATCCTTCCTGCCGGTGTAATTACAAAGTTTCGATCCAATCGCGTCGCGCTGCCGAGAAGGAACGCAAAATTGCATCAAAAAAGTTAACAACGGAATTGTTTTAATGTCTACGTTGTTTGCTTGTCAAGAGCGAGACGCACGCAACACGACCAAAGGTACAGTAATGGGAAAGTGCACCTGCAACCGAGCAATCGACCGACACCCATCAACAACACACAGTTCCATAATTTTCCACTAATGGGGTTCAATATTATTAAAACTTGACGCTTTTGCTGTTGCCTATTTTAGAGAACCAAAGAAATTGTTGATTGTCTCTGACCGCCTCTTTCATCTACAAGATATCGAGCCATCAAATCATCTTTGAAATCTTGCCGCCGCGCTCGCCAAACTATTTGTTGCAATTTTTATTTTATGTGCCATTGTCGTTGCACTGGCGTACAATAAGAAATTTGAACCGAGGAAATAAGGACGAGGACAACGGAAAATATATCGACGATATATGCTGCTCGCAAAGCTCTTTCCTGTTATGAATGCAACTTCAATTGTTTTGCAAACCATTAAAATTTTCAATAAAGTTTAATGATCTTCGGGATGTAGGAGCAGCGATATTAACTTCACCAGATTTTTTTTTAACTAGAACTAGCTTCCATTGCATACTGGAACAATTAAAAGCGACACTTGGTTGTTATAAAACTCGCGGCATTGCCGCTCTTTTAAAGAGATTTAAAGTAGGGGAATATATAATTGCACTTTCCAAAAAATGTTTTAACTTTGTGCCAATAAACTTTAAAATAGCAAAATCACATTTTGCATTAGGTAAAGTGTAACTTTAAGCTTACCCATTACAAAATGATAGAATCGCATTTTGAATTGGGTACACTTAAGCTTTAACTCTACCCCCTATAAAATGAGAGATTGGCACTTTGCACTGAGCACAATTAAACTTTAAGCCTAACCACTATAAAATGACAAGATTGCACTTTGATTGGGAACATTTTATTAGTAAAGTACAAACGGGGGAATAAATTATTACACTTTGCAAAATTATACTAACTTTGTGCCAATAAACTAAGCTTTAACTCTACCTTCTATAAAATGAGAGAATGGCACTTTGCACTACTAGCGGTTAGATACAGCCGCCGGTCTACGGCCATTCCCGCTGATGGAATATAGCGTCACTGTGGTTAAAGTGCCGTTAATGCGCGCGCAACGCGCAAGTGGGGTCATCACAGGAGACGAGGCTGTACAATGATCGAACACGCTTCGACTAGCGAGGTCGATACAGCCGTGGAAAACAGGTTGCGCACCAATAGCCAGCCTTCGGGTTCAAATACTCGTTCAAACGATATTTTTTCTTGGGAAAAAGAAATTCTACGTAAGGTCAGTTCAGGGCCCTAATTTTTTTTTAAAAGCACGATTAAAAATTACTACTTGAAAAGAACTTTTCTAATCTTTTTCCTTGCCCTAACACACTGAAGTGCCGTCATATGCATTAACGGCACTTTAACAGGCGCCGTTTGACGGTACTTTAACGCCAGCGATATAGCGTTAGTTGGATACTTTTTTGAAAAAAAGAAGTGTTACGTAAGGTCAGTTCAGGGCCCTCTATTTTTTTTTTAAAGCACGATTAAAAATTACTACTTGAAAAGAACTTTTCTAATCTTTTTCCTTGTATCATTTTATAGTGAGTAAGCTTCAAGTTACACTTTACCTAACGCAGAGTGTGATTTTGCCATTTTATAGTTTATTGGCACAAAGTTAGAAGAATTTTCCAAAGTGCAATAATATATTTTTAACGTTATTTTGGTTTATTTTAAATTATATAAAATTCTAACCCGTTTATATTTACATTTCAAAGTGATATGTATCGGTTTTTCGTGCAAACCGTATTTAAAGAGCATGTTAAAATACTTTAAAGTGAAAGACTAATAATATATGTAGGATCCGAAGGCGACGATCCGGGCGGGATCGCGTCTCGGACGAGAGGGCGAGTTCAGCGAGAGCCGCGCGGGGAGGCCAGTCGCTAACAAGCCGGCAAGGTAGGCGCAACGACGTAAATTTCTAACCTTAAGACGTGTGTTTTTTCAGACGAGCCGCCGCCCTTGTCGTGCCCTGCCGGGGTTCAGATATTTAATTTGTTCAGTTTCTTATTTGTTTAGTTTGTTAGTTTATTAAACTTTATTGCTTTGTGAACGTGCTTTTTTGCCCGCCATCCCACATATTTTGGGGGCTCGTCCGGGATGGGGCAATAATCGCGGGATTGGGCAATAATCGCGAAACGGTAGAAAAGACGTGCAGTGTGCAGTGGTCGTGAATTAAACGAAAAGTGCCGTTTGCCATCGTGTGTAAATCAGAACAAGTAAAGAGGACGACTGCGGACGTAAACAACGCAAACGACGTAAGTGTACGAGCTAATTTGCATGATTTGAATCGCAAAACTGCACTAAATCAGTAAAAGACTTCATACCCGAATCCCGACGTTTTCTCGAAAAAAACGCAAGCGGTGCGCACCTGCAGCCGCTAACCCCAGTGCCCTTGGCTCGGTGTCGTCATCGCGCTGACTTGTGTCGGCTGGAGCCGTAATAAAATCTCGATCGTCGCGTAACTAAATAGTGCGGGGGCAGAACTTTTAACGATGCCGACGTTGCAAGATATTCCAGCTGTGAAGAAACACATCGCCGCCGCTACCGCAAATTCCATCAGGGTGTTACACAGGCTGATTTTTGAAAGTGAGGGAGATCGAAAAAATCGTCAACGTCTTCGAGAGTTTTCCGGCTTCTCGATTAAAGGGGGTTCCAAAGAATATGGCGCTAAAATGACGTTTATCGATGAGAATTTTACTATCAATGACTTAATCTCAATTACTAATATGTTGTGTTTAGATCATAATGGTTCAAAGGAAGAGTTGAAAAATAGAATTTGGTCAGGGTTGTCCGATCCTGTTTCTTTGAATCACGACGACGAAGATGAAGACGAAGAAGAAGAAGAAAAAGAAGAAGAAGACGAAGAAGAAGACGAAGAGGAAGAAAAAGACGAAGAAGAAAATGAAGAAGAAGAAGACGATGAGAAAATTCAAGATGACAGAAGACAAAAGAAGAAAGAAGTGCAGAGAAGAGCCAAGAAAAAAGAAGTAATGAAGAAAACTAAAGATCGCGGAAAAATTAAGCAAGATCAGAAAAGACTTCAAGAAGATGATTCAACTGACGAGGAAGACGAAGATTATGGTGACTTAAGAAGAACAAACCGTCGCTTTGCATGTTCAATAAGCTTGCGTGACGTCGATGACTCCGTACCGAAATTCAATGGTGATGATGGGTATTCAATTACGAAGTGGATCCAGGATTTTGAAGAAACAGCTGATGTCTTACAATGGAATAAGATAGAAAAACTTGTTTATGGAAAGAAGTTATTACGCGGAACTGCGCAATTGTTTTTAAGGTCAGAAACTGGTCTTACGTCATGGGCAATATTAAAGAAAAAATTGGAAAAAGAATTTGGAAAACCAATCAACAGTGCAGGAATTCACCGTACGCTTAGTACCCGAAAGAAAAAATCTGATGAAACTTTACAACAGTATTTACTTAAGATGAGAGAGATAGCATCCCAGGGTCATATTGAAGAATCCGCTTTGATCGACTATGTAGTAGAGGGAATACCTGACGAAGAAGTGAATAAGTCAATTCTTTATGGTGCCATCAGTTTAAATGACTTGAAGGAAAAATTTCGAGTCTACAATAAATTCAAGAGTAGTCAAGCAAAAGGAGGAACCGAAAACCGACAGAAGAAGAGTTTTTCTGACAAGTCAAAAACATTCTCTGCGGAAAAATCAGAAAAAGAGAAGGAAAGATGCTACAACTGTGGAGGTCTAGGACACCGCTCTAAGGATTGCAAGAACAAAGAAAAAGGAGCTAAATGCTTTTCATGCAATGAGTTTGGTCACAAGTCTACCAGCTGCCCGAAGAAAACCAAAAAGGAAATAAATGCTGCGCCAACTAAATCTGGCAGTTCATATCAAGTAAATCAGGTGATAACACAAAAAGCTGAGCACCATATGATGAAGGTAATAACAGTAAATGGCTGTGAATTTAATGCTTTTTTCGACACCGGAAGTGACTATAATTTAATGAAGGAAGCCCAATTTTCAAAAATAAAGGAATCGACAAGTTATGAAAGAAAATGCATTCTTTTAGGAGGATTTGGCAATGGACGTGTTGAGACATTCGGAAGATTCACTGCGCAAATTAAGACCGATGATGTTAACTTCAGAACAACTGTGTATATCGTTCCAGATGATGCCATGTCTTTTGACTTTATAGTCGGAAATCCGTCGCTTAAAGAAATAACTGTGACTATTGATTCAGAATTTCTTCATGTGAAGAGAAAGATGAATTTTGATCAGGTACAGGAAAACGAAAATCCCAGGAAAAATCATGTTATCGAAAGTAACATTTTTCAAATCAATATTACAACAGAATGTTCAGAAGAGATTGACGTGGGAAATCTAAAGTATAAGGAAGAAATTACTCAAATGATGAAGACGTACAAGCCAAAGGAAATAAAGAAGTCAAATGTAACCATGAAACTAATCCTAACTGATGAAGAACCTGTGTTTCAATCGCCCAGAAGACTGTCAATGATTGAGAAGAAAGAAGTCGAAGAATTAATTAAAGAATGGGAGAACGAAGGCGTTATAAAATCAAGTTCCTCAGACTACGCAAGTCCTATTGTATTGGTAAAAAAAAGAGACGGTTCAACAAGAGTCTGCGTTGATTTCAGGAGGCTAAACAAAAAAGTAATTAAGGACCGATACCCTTTGCCCATAATTGAAGACCAGATAGACAAGCTGTCTAAAGCAAAGATTTTTACGACCATAGATTTGAAGAATGGATTTTTCCATGTTCCGATAGAAGATGCGTCCACAAAGTATACGTCGTTTGTAACCCCATTTGGACAATACGAATTTTTGAAAGCACCATTTGGATTATGTAACTCACCGGCCGTTTTTCAAAGATTTATCAATGACATCTTTAAAGATTTGATTTACCAAGAAATCGCATTAGCCTACATGGATGATTTAGTAATACCTGCAGCGAGTTATGAAGAAGCAATGGAAAGATTGAAAATAGTATTGCAAAGAGCTGAAGACTACGGTTTAATTCTTAATTGGAAGAAATGTCAATTTCTGAAGACAAGAGTTGAATACTTGGGTCATGAAGTCGAAAACGGAGTTGTTAGTCCATCATCAAGAAAAATTGCTGCCGTGATGAAATTTCCAAAGTTAACAACGTTAAAGCAAGTGCAAAGCTTCTTAGGTCTGACAGGGTACTTTAGGAAATTTATTAAAAATTATTCATTGTTAGCGAGACCGCTAAGTGATCTATTAAAGGCCAAGAATAAATTCAAGTTTGGAAAAGAAGAAGAAAAATCTTTTGAGTTATTGAAGAAGAAACTCTGTGAAGAACCAGTCTTGAAGATCTATGATTTTGGGAAGGAAACAGAACTTCATACCGATGCAAGTCTAGACGGTTATGGTGCTGTGCTACTTCAACGTGATGACGTTGATGGAAAATTTCACCCAGTTTACTACATGAGCCGCAAGACCACTGATGCAGAAAGAAAGTATAGTAGTTACGAGTTAGAAGTTTTAGCTATAATTGAAGCTCTAAAAAAATTCCGTGTGTATCTTTTGGGGATAAAGTTCAAGAATAAGACAGATTGTTCGGCGTTTACCATGACTATGAAGAAAAAAGACTTAGCCACTAGAGTAGCAAGATGGGCATTACTTTTGGAAGAATTCGACTACTCTTTAGAACATTGACCAGGAAACAATATGAAGCACTGTGATGCATTGAGCAGATGCCCAATAGTAATGACGATTAGAAATGAGTTTTTGGAAAAACTGATTCTTGCTCAACAGAGTGACCAACATCTAAGAGCAATAATAGAAGTCCTAAAAGTTAAGCCATATGACAACTTTATAATGGAAAAAAATTTGTTGTACAAAGATGAAAAGGGGAATAGACTTTTAGTTGTTCCAGATAAAATGGAAGATGAAATAATCAAGACAGCGCATGAGAATGGTCACTTTGCTGTAAGAAAAACAAAAGATTTGATCTTGAAAGAGTATTGGATGCCAGCATTAGAAGAGAAGATAAAGACGATAATTTCCAATTGTGTTCCATGCATCTTAGCTGAGAGAAAAGCGGGAAAACAAGAAGGCTTTCTAAATCCGCTTGAGAAAGGTGATCGACCACTCGAGACGTACCACATCGATCATTTGGGACCGCTGTCTCAAACTCCGAAGGGATTTAAGTACATATTTGCCGTAGTAGATGCGTTCACTAAGTTCGTGTGGATTTACCCCACAAAGACCACAAACGCTGAAGAAGTCATACAAAAAATGGAAAGCCAAAAGTCAATATTTGGAAATCCTAAGACAATAATAGCTGATAGAGGTTCTGCGTTCCGATCCGAAAATTTCGAAGAATACTGCGCTCAAGAGAAAATAAACTTAGTCCACATTACAACGGGAGTTCCGAGGGGAAACGGACAAATTGAAAGAATTAACAGGACCATTATTCCAGTTTTGACAAAGCTGTCAATGCAAGACAGCGAAAAATGGTATAAACATGTCAGAAAACTACAAGAAGCATTGAACACCACGTACAATAGAAGCATCAAGAGAACACCATTTGAACTTTTCTTTGGTGTAGAAATGAAAAGATCCGAAGACTTAAAACTACGAGAGTTCATCGAAGAAGAATTTGTCAATCAGTTTGTGGCACAGAGACAAGAGCTGCGGTATGAAGCGAAACAACAGATCAAGGAAATCCAGAAGGAAAATTGCAGAACCTATAACAAGAAGAGGAAGCAATCAAGGAAATATAAAATAAACGATTTAGTAGCTATACTGAGAACACAGTTTGCTCCTTGCTCCAAGCTGCTACCGAAGTTTCTGGGTCCATATCGAATTACGAAGAAGTTAGGAGTAGACCGCTACGAGGTTGAGAAGATTGGAAGCTACACAGGTCCCAGAAAAACCCAATCCAGTGCTGACCATATGAAACCGTGGTCATCATTCGAGGCGAATGAACCGGAGGATGGCCGAGATGTAGGATCCGAAGGCGGCGATCCGGGCGGGATCGCGTCTCGGACGAGAGGGCGAGTTCAGCGAGAGCCGCGCGGGGAGGCCAGTCGCTAACAAGCCGGCAAGGTAGGCGCAACGACGTAAATTTCTAACCTTAAGACGTGTGTTTTTTCAGACGAGCCGCCGCCCTTGTCGTGCCCTGCCGGGGTTCAGATATTTAATTTGTTCAGTTTCTTATTTGTTTAGTTTGTTAGTTTATTAAACTTTATTGCTTTGTGAACGTGCTTTTTTGCCCGCCATCCCACATATAAGTTATTGCTATTATTTTCATGTTGTAACAGATTTTATACTGAGCTAACGCTATTTTTTTAAAGTGCGTTTTTGTTATCAAAAGTGACTTATATTATTTTTCTGTGTTTTACCTTTTATAAAAGTTTGAAATAGTTTTTTAATGCTTATTCACTTCTTTTTAACGTTATTTTGGTCTATTTTGAAGAACGAAAAATTCCAACCCTTTAAAATATAGTAATGTCTTAATTAATTTAAGCAAATATTTATTTCTGCTTATACTGACAAATTCGTTAAATGATGCATGTTTTACATTCAATTAAAATTTGCTTCGACTGCTACGACTCGCTGACTCGTTGCACAATAAATTTTGTAATTACTGCAACATGCAAATTTAGCGCAGCGGCTGGAACAGCTTTTATAATGCAGCCTATGTCTAATTTGACTCATCTCGATGAACAGAATCATCTAAAACGACAACTTTGGGAAACAACGACCATGAGAAATTTCAGTCTTTGAGGCAATTTAGTCATTTTATAACTTACTTAATAGGGAACTTCCCACACGAGTGCGATAATTACCCAAGGGTGTTTGTCAATTCGCCTCAATTTTCCAAAATCGTGTTTGGCGAACTTTGGAGCTTTCTTAGGGGTCGCGGAAATGGTCTTGTATTTTTAAAAGATCGAAGATTTGGCCGCGGGGGAGGGCTGGCGCCCCGGGCGGCCATATCGAGATGATTGCGATGTTTTGTCGGCGATCGGCATGGCCTGGAGGTGTTTATGTCAAATATTGGTACGTCGATAATGTAAACTGGTGTATTAGGGTTATCGGATCTCATTTGTAAATTGTGGCGAGTCGAGTTTGAGATCGGGGTCGATATCTGGTGTTGTTTGTTGTCGACGTTGGCGGTTCGGTGCAAATGCCCGAAGCGTGCTCGTGCAAGAAGTCGTCATTTCGGTTTCGTTAAATAAATCACGAAAGAACAATATCTCTGGTGCCTCTTATTAGGCGCGTTTCTCATGCGACCTCTCGTCCTTTTCCGAAATTTTTGTCCCCGTTTGACGTAATTACAGTTAACGCAATAAGCTAGTCGAGGCGAGACGTTTAAAGTCGAGTTATTGGCCCTTCTGGTGACTGTTCTTCGTCCGTTATTAGGTCTAACTCGATAAACAAACGTGACACGGAGGCCGATTTCGTCGCAAAATTAAAGACGGTGGAAACATCCGGAAGAGTTCCGGAGTCCGTTCATCCATCCGCGTTCAACTACTCGGGCTCAGTTTTATATTATTCTCGGGCTCCTGTCGTAATTGTCTTTTGAATCCTTAAGTTTTCCCGGGCGAGCTCCGCGAAATTCCCGAGGATTGAATAAGAAAGTCGGAAAAAATAAGCGATTTGCGGCGGGTCGGGTCGCCGTTATGCAAATGCGTTCCGGACGCGATGAATTAATTACAGTACAAGCCGATTCCTGTCGTTACAAATGCTCCTTGCTCGTTATTTAGCGCCGGGTCGATCTCTTCGATCCCGCTGCTCAGGTTACAACCAGTACAAACAACCCTACATTCGTAACTGTGTAATTAGCTTTGAACAGGAGGATTTCAGTCAGGCAAACCCGACGCTTTGGCAGCCTGCGGTCGCTCTGTTAAGTGTCAGAGTCGGTGGTTTCCTGAAATCTTCGCGCTACAGCAGACATCGTTCCGCGTAGGTTACGCAACGCACACAGACACCGTACTGTACGCGATTTTGGACGACAATACGAAAAGATTCAACAAAGCGTGGCGCAGCCAGCGCTCCCCCGCAATCAGCCCCTTTGCTTATTAAAATGTATTTGTTTAGACGGGCCGCGATGGCGGTGTGTAAGGGCGAAACGCAGAAACACTCTCCAGATTCTCGGTTAATTATGGAAGTTTTGGAAATTAACTTCGTAAGGCACGATCCAAATTTAATGCACAATCCGGCCAGACAGCCCAATTTTAACCCCTAACGGCACTTGCCAGCTACACTATGCGACAACTTAAACGCGGGGCGCCCCCACGAACGGGGTGAAGAGGCAAATAGGCTCGAAACTACTTTATCGTGACTATCTCAATTTTTTTACTTATCGTTGCAAGTTTTTTAAGAGGATATTTTTGCGCATCTTTACAGAATCTAATTTGGTTTTTGCGAGAGCTCGGATAATTATTTTTTTACCGGACAGCAAATTTTTATCAAATTTTGACACAACCATCCAGATATTGAAGATACTAAGAAGAAATTACTAATTTTAAAAACAATTTCAAATTTTCAGTTGAAACGCCAACGCTGCCGTGGCGAAATATAAGACTCTTTTGGTGCGTCCCCCATTTTTATGTCTGGGACGCCATTGTACGTTAAGGTTTTGGCGTTGAAAACTAAACTTTTGACACTTAATTAACCCATGTTAATTTTAACAATGACAGTGATATGTTCACTTTATTAAATTCTATTAGGCAAATTTGAGGGATATAAGATTAGGTCCTGAAACTTTTACGACTTGCCAAATGAATTTTCCAATTCGCTGGCAAACAAAACTTTTCCACCACCTAATTGCTCTTGACCTAAATTTTTCAATTAAAATTTTCATCAACTTTATAACAGTCAGTAACTCATTGGTTGGCCGCCATCGGACCCTTTATGCGTATGAAAGAAGAATAACAAAGGAGTTTTAATTGCTTTTTCTAACTTCCACCGCTAGTTTCTTGAATACAAGCAAATCTTTTCCTCCACTGACATGCAATTAAACTCTTAACAATAACTGAAACAACTTGTTCGTTAGTCTGATTAAGCCACTTTTGTGCCGGCAACTAACCGCTGCACAATTTCTTTTCTTTTTTAAAATTTTTTTAATTTAAACAGAAACAAAAACTGGGAAGCAATTTAATTAAAATTGCAAAAAAAACTAAAAACTTTTTACGCAATTTATCTGAACCAGCAAAAAATTATGTCTATGGACGTAAAGTGTTGGAAATAACTGCAACAAGTTTTCGTGCTTTTGTGGCGATTTCTGGCCGCGATATTAATTGTGACGCAACAGGGAGTGATTAAAAAGTGTCTCGTGCCGGGTGCGATAAGCAGATAACAAAAAAATGTCGAGTCGAATTAAAAAACACACACAGTTCGGATTATTTAAGCACATCACGTGGTTAAATAAATTACCACTTCAAACAAAAATGGTGAAAACGTGTACGCGTAATGAGTCATCGTGCTAATTAATGTAAATGTTAACAAAAAATAATTGTCAAATAATTTGTCGACTATCGTCCTGATTTTCGTCTCAATGCGAGGGTTCGGATTGAAACGAAAAACAATTTCGTCCAGGATCACCGATAAAAACGGCACAGAGACAGTACCAATAAACGTGAAAGCCCAACAACGAACCGCTTCAATTGAGCGGAAATACCTGCACAGTTTCAGAAATGTTACAACACGACTGTATCTGCATTTGAAAATAGAGCCGTTGGGAGAGGACGGCGAGGCTTTCCGGAAATGCCGCCGGCAAAACGTGCAACACGTTCGCAATTTTTTCCCTAATATCCAGGGAAATGTCAGGAACGGAGCTCTGAATGTCCTGGAATATTAGACGCGTCCGTTGTCCGGCCTCCCATTATTTCCCATCATCAGACGCACGGGTAGCCACCCAAAAAAATTGTGCAGCCCAAAGAGGTGATCAACCAAAGCAGGACTGACAGTAATTTAATTATTATTTTTCGGCATTTCTAGAAATTATAACTCCGCAATTTTACTTTAATTTCGACATTTGCAGCAAATTTAATTTTAAGCTATGGATTTAGATTTTAGGTTCCACCACTTAATTTTGAATCCTATAGAAAACTGAAGCATGTTTTAGAGCAGATTGAATGAGGCTGTTATGATAACCTCTTATTCATACATGTTTTTTATATTTATTCTATATTCTTACTTCTTCAAGTCGTTCAAATGATTGATCTACATCTCTTGACTTTTTGAGTTTTTAAGTTATAAACTGCGACAGGAAGAGGTCTTACTGGGTCAACCCGTGGTCGATTTCTCTTTATTGTCATAATTCCCGGCCGAGTCTTGACCTGATCCGTTTGATTTGAAATTCCTGCCTCAAGCGCTCTTAAACATTGATCCGTTTCCGGGTCGAGTCTCAGCCTCAATCCGGTCCTGGCGGTGCATTAGAGCAATCGTCACGGCGACGACGACGACGCTGGCGCTTATTTAAAACACGTACAAAATAACCCTTCAAGTCGGTGATTAATGACGTGGCCGGAAATGATCCGGTCGCCCACATTAGACGGTGCGTTGTACCTCCGTCACACAAACCTTTCGGGCGCTGGGCCCGCACAAAGTCCCCGAATCGTTCGAAATAACAAAAGTCGGAATTGAATTCGAGTCCGGCGCCGGATTTCATCGGCGATTTCCGAAAATTAATTCAAAGCCCCCCAGAAAATCCGGAGGGATGACGATTGACGCGTCGGCTCCTCCGAGTTGCCGGAATAGCACTTGATTAATTTAAGACGGACATCGGAACAAGAGCTTGCACTTCCGGATCACGACCGAGTACAGGAACATTGCATTAGGAATTAATACGATTCTACGGGATATGCGGGCGAGTTTTAATTGTTGCGCAGAGTTTATCTATTCCGTTACACGTTACCTGCTGGCACGGCATTAATTAGGACCCTCGCAACGTTTTTATTATGGAGACAGTTTAAATCTACATGTACAGTTTTTGACTTTAGACGGCAGTAAATTTAATTAATGCACGTGTCGGTGGCGCCCCGGAATCGCGTCAGGATGCACGCTAATTCCAGAACTGGACTAATAAATTTTACGGGCGTGGCCGTCGAATCAATGCGGTTAAAAATAGAAGGCGTGCGAATGAATTTTTCCGGTGACAGCTGCGATTTTGCACGAAAATCACAGTATCGGATTCACCTATAATTAGCGAGGTTTGGGCTAAAATTATGCAACGGCTCCAATTTCTGACCATCAATATCGGACGCCCCAACCCCATCACTCCAGACCGGCGCCTCGATTATTTTGATAATTTTACGTTTAATTAACAAATAACAAAGTTACACTAAAAAGTGGATGATGGAAAAAAATAATTAAAAATTACGATGACGTCAGAAGGGATTGAGGCAAACTTGTGGTGCAAATATAGTATTCCCGTGGATACAACGCCCGCAGTTATCAAATTGACCACTTTCAGGTCTAAGCCAATGAGCTAGAAAAAGGCCTTTTCCTGTATTAAAAATTTATTGTGGTAAAGGACCACGTCGCCAAACCGATTTGTGTGGCGTTTTAAAATTGGGGTTAGCGACATTTTGGTTCCGACATTTATGCGAGCTGTGGACCGGAAAGAAGCTTTTTCCTATTAAAAAATTGTATTCCTGGGGCGACGTCAGTACAAGTAAGTCGTCAGTGGCAGGCCTGAATATCGATCAGGGTCAGTCGGAGGAGCCCCGACGGGGGCCTTGGCAGCTGTCAACTGTCATCCACCTTGTTTTGCCGTTTTCATTTTCTCTGTGACTTTTGGTCCTTTCGTCATGTAAAATGTGACTGAAATAATCATTGGGGTACGTGCTGCTCGACACTTGCCAATCAACAAGTACCGATTTTGTATGCCGGTCGCAAGAAGAGTACCTAATGGTGTTTTATTTCATCCGCCATTAGCGTCGTTGCATCCACAATTTTCGACAGCTTCCCGCCGTCCTGTTTCGTTTGATAATATCGTGCGATTTATGTCGGAATTTCCATAAGCCCCCGGAGTCGGCATGGAAAATCCGGAACGACTGCACCGCGTCGATGGTCCCTTTGTTCCTCCACTAACGACAACCGCTTAATCGAGCGACAGATAAAAAACCAATGCATTTATATGGAGACATTTCGAGGACGCATCAGGGATGGCTGACAAAAATTTTCAGCTGCATCCCCGATTTCGGCTTCTTCTTCTTCCGGGATTTTAGCGTAATTAAACAACAAGTGATTAGTCGAGAGCGGCGGAATTAATTTTTCGAAGCCCTTTAAGCACTTTTCTAATTAATTAAGTCCGCTGTAATGTAATTAGATCTTAAGAGAAAAAATCCCAAATGGAATCTGCCCGAGGGGGGATTATCTCTTGGACAACTGTTGTTGGCGGGATAGAGCCGGGGGCACTCGCACAACCCCCGGATAATTATTTAATTAATTGAGTCGGGAAGGCGGGGTCGTTGTTGGAAGTAAACAGTATAACGCGGCAATAAGCCGAGGAATTTGCTAATTACAAGTTGAAGAAATAAAATTTTATCGCTGTTGCGGCGAACCACACAATCATTCTTTGGACTGTTTGGGAAACTTTGTTTGAAGCACAAGTATTTTCGAAGTTGCCGGCTCGTTCTTGCGGTCGTGCCCCCCTCGTTCTGTATCAAATTAACTTTGCGGTTACGACGCGCAAAAAAGGGACGGAACGTCCACGGATGGTACGGAGCAATTTTTTTCTAATACACTCCGCGACTTATCCATCATTGTGTCAAGCGTTTACGCTCAAGCGATTCGAGGGAACTTAACAGCTGAATGCGATAATGCCCGCGAAAATCTTTTACAACGTCGCACTACGTCTTTGTAACGGCACACAATGACTGGGAAAGCCCCGAAAGTAGCGGCAACGACTGGTACAAAGATCCAACACGGCAAATGAAGGATCCATACTCTGACTTGGCGATGACAATGACCAAGACAGAGCATTTTTAGCAATCAAAGTTCGTAAATATTTTCCTGAAAAAATTTTCCGAGGTGTCTTCAGTTGCGGAAAAAATTTTAAAAATTGTTGATAATATTTTTGTCAAAATTGAATTTAAAAAAGCTGAAATTGGAAATTAATTTAGGTAACGTTTACTGAGCGCGCCATTGAAGCGAGGCAAATATGGCGGAGGCGCCGGGTGAATTGAACCCAACATCACGTTAGATGCTCTCAATTTATGCTAAAGAGATGCTGTACCAGCGCTTATGAATTCCCAACAGCCAAATTACAAATGTTCATTGAATCCTAGTTGCTCAAGGCATTTATTTTTTCATTTTGATGTAAGTAAATAATAAACATTGTGACACAAATAGAAGCGTTCAGAGACTTTTCATTACAGACCGGGGACGTTAAATTTGTTATAACACGTTGTTGTTTCGGGGGGCCAAATTACGTGGTGCCGTGCATCTCCAAATTCTATTGCCGGCAAATACCCGGCTGTTGCCTCCCTAATCCCATTAAAATTCTCCACGCCGGTCGTAATTCGGTTCCTTCTGTTTTCCTAACGCGTCTGCCAGCAATGACGCGTGGAATGAATATTTTGCGTCACGCGACTTAAAGCTCGCGGCAGCGGAAACTCCAATATTCCGCCTATATTTTATGTTAAAATTTTAATTTAGTCCAGGTCGATGTCGAACTTGCGTTTCTCGACTCACCTCGAACTTGAGCAAAAACAAATTTATGCAATACGTCGTAAATCTAGCAAAGTTTCCCCAACTCATTAACACAACGACACATTTAATATTTGAACGGGCGCACTTTTCTCGCGGTGATAAAAATTAATATTTCTCGTCTTACCGAAAGAGTCCGCTTACAACTTAGTTAATCTCGAACAGTTGCAGAAAATCACCCCTTTCCCCGACCGACCCTAATAAAACAGATCACGAAACTGTGACCGGCAAATCTGCAGTAAAAATGCCAGCGAAGCCGTCAAGACTCGGCGAAGTTTCCGGTGGAGGTTTTAACGTAGCAATTTGCTTAATTACAGATTTTAGTTAATTACTGCGGGGATGATTTACGTTCGGGGCTTTTGGGGAGTAATCCGGCCGGCACGCACCGCCACCAACAAATCGCGTTATTTATCTGCCGCGTGTGTCACTTAATTGTAAACCAATTACGAAGCAATTGTGCAGCCGCTGGCCTTAACGGCCGGATCGGTGCATGGACCGACCCCCGATTACGGGCCTAGGGTCGCTTAAAATACCAGAAGCCTCCGTCACCGCCAAATTTTGCGCAGACGGTTCATGTCACCGAATCATGTATTTTGGCCTAAAAAACTTGCAACATCTAGGTAGTTGTTTAGGAACACCTGTATCTACAGACATGCCATCCCAAGAAATTTGAAACTTTCCCAAAGTTGTTGCAGGTTTTAAATTTCAACTGAGTTAATACAGTTATGGATTTTCAACCGAGACAAAGACGAAGGTTTTCATCCCTTGTGGTTTAACTGTATAGTTTTGAATACTATAGCGTCGACAACCGGGACTTTTAAACCATCAATTTCAAAGACAATAAAAAAATTCTCGCTGTCGCCCCGCCTTTATCGAGCGATCCACCACTGGCTCCATTCCGGAGTCTCCTTGATGAAAAGAACACGAGAAGGGATTAACGCCATCCGTCAATATTGACGAGATACACACGCATTGTAGATTCGTGCAATAATAATAGTGACGCAGGTATTTCGGAAAGGACGACGAAGAGTGGGAGGCGTCGCGACGAGGGGTTCCATCGATGAGGCAACAGAGCGCAAGGAGGTCAGTAATGAAATATCCGAGAATACCAACGACAATAAGGAGAATGTTGGGTAGGTGGATATCGGACTTTAACCCCCCAAGGAGGGCTTCAGACCAACAGGGGTTTCAATGATCGATACGATCTGGCGGGTGAGGTGGAAGAAGTCACGAATTTACATCGAGGTTTCCTCGAAGAAACTAATCATAGGGTTTCACAAAGCAAATCGGGGGAATTTCGACGGTTGCGTGACTGTTACGGGGAGCGACAGCTGATTAAAAAACAATAATCGCCGTGTCTTATTCGAATGTGACGCGAAAGGAAAACCAACAAGGGACAACCCTTTGTTAGAAAAATTAGGGGCGTAAACCCCAACCAGAGGCGCTCCCCCAACTATCGGCACCAGTATACGCAACAGCAGTTGTTCTCGATTTTATTTTAAAGAGACTGCCTCATTTAACTAGAGAACAAGGAATAGTTGATGCTTATCCTGGACAAAAAGGTGGATTCTAAAAACTACTTTGTTGAGGATAAAGGAAGTCTCAAAACCCCGTCCCGTTGACGTTTCAATAAACCGAGAAGTTTGGCGTTTTGGGTCTATTTTGAGCCCTCTTCCGCTTCTGCCCGCGCCATGCGCCATAAACAACCCGCCGTGGTGGCAACAAAAAGGGCCAGCAGCCTCACTAGCGCGTCGCAATATATCCTGCAGGAGAGGCAGTTTGTAAAGACAGGCCCGACCGTGAGCGGAGGAGGTTGCCGGTGCCACTTCCTTTGTGCCATAAGTGTAAATCATGCCACATCAGCACCGATAATGAGTCCTGGAAGATCCATGACCACACACACGATCTCAGGATCGAATACATTAACAGGTGGCGCTGTGCACGCACCGCCAGATGGCTCTTTGGCTTCGGCTTAATAATATGGCGGCCATAAATTCCGGACGTTGTAAGAATCCCATTTGGGGTGGTCGCGAGGGCTGCATTAAGGTGCCGTTAACGTTACCCAGTTCGGCCGCTAATTGACTGCGTGCTAATCTCGGAAGCGGCACGGGACAGGGCGCGTAATTATAAAAACATCCGAGTCAACAGAGGGTTGCAAAGGATTTCTGTCGTTGTCCGCACGTCGCACCTCCGGAACGGGACAAATTGGACCGTTCCAAACAAAGACGTAAATTCAGAAAAGAAGCTGAAATAGTGCAGTTGGCGAGCAAGTTTCAAGGCACAATTGCATGTCTAGTTGCTGCACACTCGGCGATGGAAGATAAATCGAGTCGTTGGAGTTCGAGCAGTGCTAAATCGGGCTGGCTGGGAGATTGCGGGAAATTAGGAAGTAATTGATGACGGGGAAAGCAGGAAATTGTCCGTCTGCCAAGCCAAACCTTGACTTGCAACATTTTGCAACTTGCCGAGTCTTCTGGCTAAGGTCAAAAAGCTTTGTCTAAGAAGTCCAGTAACTTGTCAAAAATTTAGAAATAAAGCAAAGAATAAGTTTCAGGCATCCAAAATCTTCTAGTGTTGGAATATGAAGGAATAAATTTTTAAAATAGCCAAAAATTTCTAGGGATGACATGTAGAAGTTGTTTGGTAGAGTCGAGTTGTCCTGGTGCTAAAGCTGCCACCCGTTGTCCGGCCGAGTGTTAATCAGTTACATGCTTCGTGCGGTTTCCTTCGAGACGATTAACACCCTTTCAAGAAAGCCCTTATGTCCGCAGCAGTTTGTACACAAAACGCAACAATCTCCGTCCATTACCGGCCTCTTGGTGACCACCACAACGAGTGTTCCTCTTGACCTCCATCTACAACTAGAATATTTTTGTGAGAGCCCGACCACATCCTCAACCTTTTCGTTGCAATTTCTCGGTGTCGTCGTCGAAATCTCGCCAACCGACGGCACATCCTCGACGTTTCGTTGCAATTTGTCGGTGTAGTTGTTGGGACTCAATAAGGGCAATAACGTGACGCAAACATCCCTTAAACAAACAAATCTCGAGCGTTGGAAGCTATCGGACCGGGATCGGTGATTGTTCGCGTCGCGAGCCTTGCCTAATTGTTTCGGAAATGTCGCGTGTGTGTGCACCAACCCTAAATATTTCAAGGGGTTAGTGTTGTAGTGGAGCTGGCACGCTTTCGCGCGCAATTATCGGTACGGCGACACGCACGAGTTGAGGCCAATGTCGACGTCACTGGGGTCTTTCCATTGGTAATTGGTAAGTCGACATCGACACGTAAACTTTTAACTGTAGGTACAACAAGTTCTGTGCGATTTTTGATAACGTCTCCGGCTCGTTGTTCGCTTGAAATTGTGGCGTTCTCCCCGTAAAACAATCAGCGCAAACCCAATTTGACGGCACAATATCCTAATAACCGTACGTAGGTGGAGTAATTAGATCGAGTAAAAGCAAGCGAGCAAACGAGATTATCTCCGGTTACCTCTATACATCTCCGTCTCTTTATTTGAAGAAACCGGCGGCTGTCGGTTCGAGTTATTCACGGTTTTCGTTAGGTTGGGGGAGTTGTCGGTATTGCAGAGCTCCGCGCGTTGTCGGAATTAACCAAATGGAGTCGTCGCGCAACAGAAAAGCGTCTATTTGTCCCTAGAAGACTGTAATCTCGATCGGACAACGACGAGGGTCTCGAACGTCCCACGTTCCCTCGCCCTGTCACTCACCATTGACGGCTTCCGTGAAAGAATAACGACATCGTTTAACCCGCATTTATTTTACTCGCCCCGGCTGGGTTCGGTGAAACCGGACGATTTGCTTTTGCTTGGCGCCTCCCCGAACCGTCTAATTGACAAATCGGCCTTTCGGCCCGACGCCCCCCGTTCCCGGCCGTAATTTCCGACCAGAAGAATAACGGCACTTTAATTTTTCCAAGAGGAAAAGGAAAACGAAGGGGACGGGAATTGATCGCGACCATCGAAACCCACGACGCGGCGACTAACAGAAAAAAAGTTACTAATAAAGGTGATTGGGAGTCGGGGGGAGGAAATTGGCATTATTTATTAGCGACCTATTTACGAGTCACTGGTGATTCTGGAACGGAGTAGGTGCTAAGCGGAACTCGGGGAGCGAGCGCGAAGTTTCCCCAAATCGATCCTAGCAGACAGCAAAACTCCGACTCTTCCTAAGATATTGATGCCCGCGTGCCGGAAGCGCCCTCTTGTCGAAATTTAGGAGAAATTGAACAAAAATATTAGCCCCTTGTCGCCAATAGCGGTAAATTCTTTAATTTTGAATTTTTCAATAGCTACAATTTTTTTTTTCGTCGAGTTGATTACCGGTCACAACGATGACGTCAGAGAGTCAACTGACATAACGTTTAAAATCAATTGATGTCCAAGAAGAAGTTTGACAAATTCAGAACTTTTGACAGTTTGGAGAAACCTTTGCATTTATAGGTCATATTTAACAGTCTACCAAATTTACCCAATATTTTCATACAAAAAAATACTTTTATTTCCCAAAAATACTAAATGCATACCAAAAATAAGAAAATACATAATCTTAAAGTGACAACCAAATATTGACGTAGTGCTGGCCTTTTATATATTTTGTTAGCCAAAATAACTTTTGTTGACCATAAATACTAAATGTTCACCAAATTTTATTCCGCATTTAATTCTAACATAATACCCAGATATTTAATTTTCGACAGTATCTTATATTATTTAGCAGTTAAAAATACTATTTGTTGATCAAAAATACACAAGCAATAAAATGTGCAAATGGTAAATAATTTTATGCAAAATTATAGATGTAGATGTGCTAGGGCAAGGAAAATAAGAGTAAAAATAAAAGTGGTTTGCACAAAACAAAATATTGATTGCTGTAATATATAAATGCTTTGCTGTAATTGGCTTGCATTATGTAAAACGTAAAAGTTCTTTTAGTGGTAATTTCTAATCGTGCTTTAAAAAAAAAATTGCAGGGCCCTAAACTGACCTTGTACTTTTTTCGCGTGCCTCTTGTCTGGAAGCGCAAGCGGCAAGGAGAGATGCGCGAGCATATTTCATTTTTGGAGTAATAGAATAATTATTTGACGCACAAATAGTTTTTTTGAAAAACACTAAATATAAATGGATGGCGGGAATATTTATTATGTACAGCACGGACGCGTAACTTGAGCGTTCTAAATTTGGTGAACATTATATTTGTTCCCATAAATTATTAATTCTTAGCGTATCTGCCGTCCAAGGGCGAGGTGTGAGCTATTATGGCGTCGATAAAACGCGAGTTAGTCCGGCCCTATCGCTTAAGTGCTTATTCAAAAGCCTCTCTACATCCGCAAAGCTCCTCAAAGTTTGATCAAACTAAGCGAATAATTCGAGTAACGAGCCGTTTCTGGAATAATACCCAACAAAACTCCCTAAATATCACGGTCAGATCACGTTTGGTCCGTCCGTCAACCGGAAGAACTATTGCCGGAATTCAATTAGCAAGTGAATGAAATCGACGCCGCCAACAACTCGACATATTTCCACCATCCATGGAAATGGAGGAAAAGAAAAAACGAAACAAACTGCGCCAACGACAAAGAAGATAATTAAAGAACGAAATCCGGTCCGGAATTAATTAACATCAACAACCAAAAAAAAAATTGTCCGAAGAGAAGGCGGAGGAAAAGTTCAAATATGTTTTTGACGTCGACGTGGGACGTATAGTAATTATTACATCGCGCCGCCGACTGGCGCAATAAAAATTTTAAATCGCGTTTTCCGACCCCCGCGGCATTCTGGGAATTTAATTCGGGACGGGTCAGATGTTGCAAAGTGTGTCGCGCAGATAAATAAGTAAGTTTGTCGAAACGACAAGACAGTCGACCGGGGAATTCGATGGCAGTTGGCGGAAAGCGGTGACGTCATTACGGGAATAATCCGGACGAAAGCTGTCGAACGAAAGAAAATAGAAACGCAACCTAATCTTCAAACTTCATCTCGAACTGGAAATAAATGCTCCTGATGAAATCGCTGGAAAAACGGGGGAGATCATAAAATCGAGTTTGCGAATACGGCGAAATTAACCGAATCTCGGACAAATAATGAAATAAGCCGAAAGAGAGCGACCAAAAATATGCCGACATGTTGTTTAAAGAAGCACCGCTCGGGGGAGGGTGGGGAGTAATTGGATAATTTGGGGGATAATGGAAAAATGTGTTACTGAGTTGTCGGGAGTTGGATTCAGGTCACGACTCCTGCGACGTTTCTATTTATTTATCGAAAAGTGGGTGGAGCGGCATTTTAATAAGTTCTGTTAGTATAAACGAAGCGTTTCTTTATCTTAGCCCCCGAAACTTATATCTGAAGTTACGTTGGGAAAATGGAAATGTCACAATAAATTACGTTGTTTGTCGGGCCGGGGCCGAAGGCGACTCCTGATAGAGAGAAATTTCGAATATTTACAAGTCGAATAAACAAGGGAAAATGAATGAATCGCGACTTCTCCTCCACCGTATTCAATTTCTTCCCCAATCGAGTGTCAAATGGTGCAATATGTAAAGCGCGCCCCCACATTCCCGAATACAGCGATTTTATGGGCCGGAGCGACGTTGATTTGTCGTGCGAACAAATCACGCCAAGTCCCGATAAATATTTATGGAAATTAATAAAGCGGCTCGGGCCGCGTGTTATCTTTGCGGGACAAAATAAACTCGGGGATAATATGGCGACGGCAGCGGCTTTCCCACCAAAGCATTGCCGCCTTTGTTTATCCTCCCCGATAACAATCTAAAGTGGATAGATCAAAAGAATGAGGTTGTGAAGTAACGGTTCCTTATCGGATTAGTTGGCGCCGTTCTGCGCGCGTTTTCCGTGATTCCCCGGAAATTTTTCTAATCACCCTCCAGTGACGGCGCGAAATTCGAATCAATTCCGCCAAATATTTGCCGTCGTCGGCTCAAAGAATATTGGTCGGCTCTCAAAGCACTTTCCGGTTCTTTGTGGGGCCCGCCAGCAGTTTCTGATTGCTCGGGCACCGCATGTGTTTGTATTTACCGGATTTTTCAATCGAACCGAACCGCGCAAACAGAGATTAGCAAACAAATAATTTCGAGCAACTCACCTGAACTCGTGGCGGCGCAGAACAAACACAGACTAAAAATCCTTACTGATGCTGCTGCCATATCTTTGCTGCTTCTTGACGAAAATTAAATAAAGCCGAACTGAACTAGAAATCCGGTCGTTCCATCACTGGAAACGGCACACTCACATCGTCGGCGGGACACCCACTATCAAAGTTAATCTCGAAACCAGAACCGGAACTAGTTTGTGCGTGCTTTTCGTTAGAGTGAGGGTGGAGAGTCTTTTTTACATCGTTCATGGATCGCAGTTGGGATCCTTCGTGAGCGCGGTCAGTAGCGGAGCACAGGACACATTGCGGGACGCGGCAGGTATCCTGGAGTAGTGCGGGAATCCTGCAAACTGAGTGGAACGCCACCCTGGCACACGCGGAGACCCCCCGAAACAGCGCGGCACAGGCGCGCCACTGTCGATCCATAACACGCCTAACCCCCAAGAAGAAATTCCCAACTTGTAATTTGTACGTGCCGTTTTATAATTTATCGAAACGTTTAACCAATCATAGTAAGTGGTTAAAGCACATACGCGTAGAGCCCAAACCGACATAAAACGGCGGCCGGTTTCGTCGGTAATTGCCCGGATTTTGGCGGGCGTCCCTAATCCCGGGACATATTCCCGATTGTACGGCGTGATATTTTATTTTCGGGGAAGACGCTTTTTCAACTCATAACAAACTTGACGATGGTTTTAATCAAACGGGAGGGATGCGAAATTGGGATTGCCGAATAAGCTGGCGACACGAGACCCCAATAAAGTTTGACGCAGATATAATATAATGTTTAATGGGGCATTCTAATAAAACCCGACAATAATTGTACAAATAAAACGTAAAAATCGTGGCGGTTTAATACGGCGTGTTTATGGGTGTTGCTCGAACCCCCAGGGCATCGATTCGACAAAAAACTGTTTTTCCCCAATTGCTGGGTACGAAAAATAACAATTTTTTACCCTCGAACTTGTGTGAGTAGAACGAAAGGCGGAGCAAGTACCAGGGCATTAAGTATGCATGGCAATTATTGCGTTAGTATTGGAAAGAACATGGTAATTTATTTAAGCATTGTTGCTCCAGACAGCAATCGCTTTTTGCTCCTGAAACGTCTTCACCAACTTCGAGAAACGGGCGGTTTTCAAAGAGATTTTTTTCTAATAACTAAATTAGTTTCATTATCTTTCCATTTTAGGATAAGAACGTGAGCTCGGCGTTAGAGCAAATATCTTTCAGCAGGGGTGTTCTGAAATTGGATTTAATTTTTTTTCTAACATCTCCTAATTAATTCCGTTACAGCCGCTTAAGTCCGAATTAGAGACCAGCAGGCAACCGCTTAGATATTTCCGGATAGTTATTGCAGGTCATCCAGAAACTCATGAAGCTTTCCGCGTATCAATTTTTATTAATAACATTCGGTTTTGCCCTTGCAAAAAGTATTCGGACCGGGAAAATGGTCGGGAAAGCCGTAAATAACCGTAATTTGTTGCTAAACCATAACAAGCGTCGAGTAAAAATCGCGAAAAGCCGGCTCTATCGCGAAATTAATTCCCGAAACGCTGTAAACATTCGTCCGATTTATTTGCCGCTTTATTTCGGCGATCGACCCCGGAATTTTTCCGTGGTCCCGAAAAACGCGAGATCGCGTCAAGTTTCACCCTCCAGCGTCACATTTGCGGCTTGTTTATGGCTTCCATCCCCCCATCCGAATGCTAGATCAAAGAGTGTCCGATACAGGTCCGTCCCAGTTTCGACAAAGCAAATTTACATTCGATAAAATCCGAAAACGAATCGGAAACAAATTGGTTAATCCCGACCATCGATCCGACTTGACGCTGATTAAGCCCGAACGGAGGTGAAGTCCTTCGACCACTTCCAGGTCCCCGCAGAAAACTGCCGGATAATTTGCATAGTTCCATCGACTAAACTCGCCGGTTTTACATCGGACATTATCTGGTTATGGCGATGCGGGCGACATCGAGGGGGCGGCGTGAAAGAAGCCGCAAGTAATTTCGTTGATATGTGACTTTCTTACCGCCAAGTCTTGTTTACATTGCGACGCGCCCTTCTAATTTCTCGACGCGGCTTCGGGATTATTCTTTGAGGGCTCCGGTTCGGATTACCTACAACTGGATAGGGTCTTCGCGAAGGTGAGAAATGAGGTCGTTAAGTAGACAGGTGGGACCTCAAGAGGACAGAGCCAATATTTCAGCTATTATTAACTTCTATCTCCGGCCGCGTTCTTGGTGAGCACCTCATCAATTTTTGCTAGTTTCTCGGCGCAAAAAGGGCCAAATCGCCAATTTTGTTTGTAGCGTCGTTGCCGTTCCGTATTCTAATTTTATGTACCCAGCAGCGAAAAAATCCATTGATATTTTATGGACGCTTTAGGGAAGTTGCTAGAAAACATTCTAAAGGTCGATTTGTTAGCCAGAAAGCAACGTCGGGATTGAAATAAAAATATTAACAGCTCGAAGCAGTTAAAACTTTGGTCAATGCCAAGAAAATTCTTTAGCCAACAACTTGCATTGCGGTGAAAGAATCTGCACCAAATCGGGAAATTTAACTTTCTTGGCGAGTTCATTGTAGAAGGGTAAGGGTGTCCGGCAATTTTATAGTTTTCGCTCAAACTTGTTCGCAAAGGGCGAAAAAAAGCTTCGTTTAGTTCACCATTTTTGGGGTGCGAAGCATCGATCAAGGACGCTCTTTACGGCATAAGCCAAATAAGAAATTTAATACGCATGTATACATTTTTATAGCCAATTAAATGATAAAACGCCAATATCTCCGGATGGCGCGCGGCGGTGTTGAAAATTCGGCGTTCCGTCGCGATCGCGCCCCAACTCGGGCGGCAGGGAGCGCCTTTGACCTTTAGACGCCCCCATGGAAAATTTATTTCTTTACTTTGTTAAACGTAGCGATAATTAACCGGCAACTTCCCCATTCCCGCCACCTTTCCGACGTCGCGAAGCTTTCCGTTACGAATAAACAAATAGGCCGTTGCAAATACATAAACAAGGGGGGCCGCCGGCGCTCATCCACTAAAGCCCCGGTCGCTCCATAAAACCGGAACGGCTTTTCGATTACCAGAAATGATTTACATGATGATGCGCGACTCGCAGCATTCGTCCTCCTAACTTATTGTCCGTTAAATCTTGTTTTACTTCCACCCGCAAAAGGATAAGGCCGACAGTTCTCCGAAAGTGTCCTCGATAAAAAATTTATTGACTGCCACGGGGAGCGGCGGCTGAAGGGCGGCGTTTCGCAAGTTTGTTTTGCGGGATCGCCCGTATATAAGGAAAGTTTTCGGTGATTAATTAACGCTGTGCGTGCACGCAATCGGAACTAATTTAATTTGATCAGATTAATGCCGGCTCATATTACTGGCGGCGGCTTATTGTTATATGGATGGACAGCCAACTTTGGAAATTTGCGCCGCCTCCGGCCCGACGATATTTATGCTCTCGTAAACACCGCGGCAAATGACGGAAACTTTTCGGCGACCCATTTTTCAGGGCGACTTTGCATCGGGACATTAGTCAAAAAAAAAATTGTACCAGGTAACAGGTTCATCCCCTAACGTTGATCCCGGGTATCATCCAGATTAAGTAGGCAAGTCGGGGTACCAAACGGATTAATTGCTGACTAACTGAACATTTAACAGTCGTAAGGTAAGATAGGCAGTGGCAGCGTAAATCTCGAATAACCGGGTTAACCGAAACTGTTGGCAGCTGGGAGGAGGGGGTCGCCGCCTCCACCCGCCCCTCTCATTTAACGCGCACACATATATCGTGGAATTCCTCCACGACTCGTAGATGAGTAACATTCTAAAGCCGGCGAAGGGAACGAGAACGCCTTTCATAGATTAGTAGTTGGCGAAACTTAATACTTCCCTTAATTCGTGGCAGATAAACTAAATTACCTCGCCCGCAACAACAATGGAAACCTCCTTAAGCGAAAACCATACCCTGCCGGTTACGGGAAACCTCGGCCGGTTCCGCATTTTTTCCGCCACTAATTGGATGTTGGCTCATGGATTCTGGGGGTGCTGAATGCCAGTTTTCAATTATTTACAGGCGGGACCATAAATATTTTATCGGCACTTCGTGTCGAGCTCGCCGAATTTACCGTGTTGTTATTGTTATTGCGTATTCGCTTCAATTGTTGTTTTACCCGGTAATGACGTTTTTGCACCGTCACCAGACAGTCAGCAACAATTTTTCCGACACTGAAAAATTCTTATTGTCACCAACAAAACTTTTCGTTGTGGAAGTGAATTGAATGATGCGTGGGAATTTTCTAATAATTTTTCCGGTACTTAAATAATTACTGCGCCGTATTTCACGGTCGCCCCGTTCGTGCGCTCTGGAGGGAGGTAATCAGGGTAGAATGTAAACCAGCTTTAGTGCTGTCATTAATATTAATATGCAGAAAAATTGGCGGAGACGCTGCAGAATGAAACTGAATACCCATTTAAAATTCAATAATGGTCTTAAAATGTTTATTATTTAGCCCCTAATTGCCTATAAAAAATAAAACCGCCCCCCAAGAAATTGAATTTTTTTGTCCAAATATCCGGGGTTTTTATTTTTCTTTGTTGTTGCGAGTAGAGTCCAACAGAGTTGCAAGGAAGAAAATATTTTTGACTTAATTAATCATAGCTGTGTATTAAACGAAAGTTTGCCTCCGTACTATAAATGGCTCAAAGTTAATAAAACTACCCATCGTTAGCTCAATTTGATGTTAGCAAAAAAGTCATTAAACGAAGACCGCATAATATCCAACATTCATAACGCTTTAATGCCACACAAATTGATCGTCCGGTTTCACTACAAATGGCGGAGGCGCCGGGTGAATCTATTAAACCTTGGGCAAAATTCAATAACGCTTATTATTGGAAATCTACTTTTCAGCCTTTTTTCCATTACGATTTTCAGCAATTACCCATTATTCCACCGCTCCAGTTCGATAACACGGCAATATTGGACGAGTTTTCAGAAAATTCCAGCTTACCTACCTTAATGGTCCAAGTCTATTGAATTGAAAATTGGTGGATCGATCCCGCGCTTTTGTGTAAAGTGCATTTTCATAAATTCGCATTTGTCCCAATTCCTGCTGCACAAAACCACCCTGCCGCAAATAGATAATTGCCACGTAACACCGGCACGAACTATTATTCTTTAAATTCAATCTGCGTCGACAATAGATCACCAAAATGATTGACAGCTCTGAAACTTCTAATTACGTTGTAGTGCATCACAAGCTCATGCAACAATTTAGTAACATCAACTGTACTACGTAACACGACCACCCTCGTGTTGCCTCATCACCCATATAAATATCGAATAAATCGCCATCAATTTCCAATTAATCCGTTGCTTCGCGCCAGAAACTTTGTCTTCATCAAAACAGTTACTTTGACCCCTGGGGGTTTGTAAAAAAACTAGGTAAAATCAGACCAACCGCCCCAGAAACTGGGACGGACATGTAGTTACCGTCGTCAGAGATTGGGAATTTAAACGAGAGACGTGCTGTGTTTCAAATTAAATATCTTGACGACAACTAATCCGAATTTGCGTCTATTCACGTTAATTAAGCTTTCAGATTTCGCAGCTTTCTTGTCTTGTTTGCTTATTAACAATTTCGGGCTCTGTCTGGCGTCATTCATTGCCGATCAAAGGGGAGGACGGTTTCCAGCAGGTAATGTTTTTGTCGTGTAAACCGGGACCGGGACGGATTAACGACAGAACCGACACACAAATTCGCTCACAATTTCGACGACTCCAACCCAAAACTGGGTGAGCCGCATCATTTCGTCATGACAAGAATGCAAAGTAAGAGATGAATGTAGCAGAAATTGCGACCCTAAAAGAGAACTAGTTTGGAAAAAATAAATTCATGCGGGGAATGAGCCAAAAACCAAAACTTGATTTATTTTGAACTAAATTTGATATTTGAGATACAAAATAGAGAGGTGGAATGCGAACCCAACAGTGTAGTCATCTGGGTGGAGAGATGCAGGGATTCGGTTTAAACATGATGCTCGATAATTAGCAGTGCACCCGCTTGATGCATGAAATGTCTAGCGCAACGTCATGCAAAAAGCTTCACTACCTGTGTAATGAGATATTTGGTGTAGCGTAATTCAAACACTGTTTTGACATCTGACAAATGTAATGAAGACCTGCAGGGGGAACCTGCGTTTCAGTTATATGAGTAATGAGAAACAAGAGAACCACGTCGTTCAGCAGCCCCGGTAGTTTACAAAAAATTAAAAATTGAAACATGCAAAGAAAAAATTTTAACACCTTATATATAAGATAAAAGTGCAGGTAATTTAACGTTGCACAATTTAACATATCTTCAAGATTCTTTCAGAACTACCTGAAAGCTTTCCAGTTATTCCATAAGAAGTCGATTAATAAACCAAGCGAGCTTAGGTAGCAATTTCTGTATAAAACATCTCTTGAACATCAAATTTGCACAAGTTTATAAAAAAATAAGGAAGATCCTGTTTGATTGCCTACAATTTCTGGCAAGGCGGCGGCGCCACAACAAAGAGGGTTGATCTGCAACGGTTGCAACATCTATAAATAGCTTTCAAATATTGGAAAACGAGGCAAAACCAAAAGTTTCTACTAAAAGCTCCGCAACCCTCAATAAATTTTTCTGAAATGTTCAAAGCTTAAGCAGAGAGAGACTTGGGTGCTGGACTCAACGCAATCATTTTTGACGCTGCCAATGTTCAATACTAAATTGTGTAATAAATGGACTGTTTTTTGCTCAGCCAAAAAGTTTCTTGATAAACTTTGGCTAAATTTGCCGCGGAATTAGCGTTGTCAATTCCTCCTCGAAACCGCCCTTAATATTGGAATAAGTATAACGGCCCGCATTTGTTGTTGGTGTTATTTTTACCCCGCTGCCATGCATCAAAACTGTTAAAATAAACGACACCCGACTGTTTATCGTCCGAAATACCCGACGTATCGCCCGAAATGCGACCCTCTCCCGGTTTTGGAGGTGCGTCACGACGTATCGTGACTATTACTATTTCGACGGCGACGCCGAACGGAGAGATCGTTCGGGCTTATATTGCGATCGTTTTCGTTGCGGCGCGTCGCGGTGGGCGTCGTGATTTGCCGAATTACAGGAACAACAGCCAGCAACAGTTTCGTATGAAAAACACGTCGTCGATCCGATCGAATTTAATCCGGAACCGGGTAGATTAAGGTCTCCCGTGAAGGATTTTAATAAAAGAGCATAGGGGAAGAAGAACGGAAGCGGCGATGGGGTGGCGCGAAAAACGTTTCCTTATTTTAATAATATTTTTGTTTAAAGTTCGCGGAAACCCGACTAAGCCGGAGCAATTTGTCTAAGTGAACGACGAACGGGTTGGAGGGGAATAGGACGCCAGGGGTTGAAACGAGAAATATCTATGTGCAAATTGCTGTTTTTATTGTGCCAAAAAATACTTTGAGCTAAAATGCGAAACCGTTTCCGCGACTAAATTTTACGTAATGGTGCGGTTGAAACTTTGGGGTTCAACGAACATTGGCCGACATTCCTGCATACTTAGTATAATTTTTTTAAATCAGATAACGAATCAGATTGGGCGCTGGCTTTAATTATGGTAGAAAAACGATTCCTCAAAATTTTCAAACCCTTCACATGCAAAGCTTTACCGTAATCACTTATTTTCCATAACGCGGAGTGTAACTTGTAATCGCCCGATCTAATTCCTTCAGTTTTCGTTTTTAATTATTCCCGGGATTAATTTCAAGGTTACAGGGTGAAAATCTCCGCAATGTTTTCTCAAGGTTTTTGTTTAATAATTTTTCGGGAGACACTTAAATTTAATAAAAGACGCCCAATTAGGCTTTAAGCTATTACCGCTTTTAATTCAATTTTCGTAAAATTAACGTAACAACTAAAATTAATTTGAAATTTCCTTGTATCTCTCCAACTCAGTTAATATGGAATGTTGCAATAACTTCGCAACTGCACAAATTCAGGAATGAAACATCTCAAGTCGCTGCACGTTTCTTCACATACACTCTCTATTGGCTGGTAATGCTTGCTTTTACTCTAGTTATTTGCTTGGAAAGAAAATAGTCGGAATATCTGCTTATAGCAATATTTGCTCCTGGTACGTTTGTAATAAATATTTCCGAAGCTTCTAATGAGTTTTGAAGAGAAAGTGCAAACTTTTCAACACTATAGAAATTGCTACGAAACTGTTCAGCTGAAACTGTTAATATCAATATTGAAGCTACATCGCCATACAATTTAGTAATAGACTTGACTTTACTGTTGTAAGCGACACTCGGCAACAACAGAATTTTTATCAAAACGGCCACTAGATGATTGCAACAAAATCTCGACGACCCCTTGAATCAATCCACCAGCGCTTCGTACAGAAAGACACCTCCTCAACTCCCGGCGTCGTTAATTAACGACAAGAAGCGTCGTTCTTCGTCGCTCGGCGTCCCTTTATCAAATCCCGTATGAACAATGGCGTCGATTGCAATTTGCGAGTTGGTTGGTTTATTTTATGGTGCCCGTGTCCCGGTTTCCTTCTCTCGGGTTTTGTTGTTGGAAGTAATTTGGCGAGCGACGCGACTCTGGCATTTTTTCATATGGCGAAACTATGTCCTTATAAGGGTATATAAAGGAGGCGTCTCGCAAAGCGAGGACGCCGAGAGAGGAAAAGTATCTACGCTACATCTGCATTGCGATTCCGTGGAGTGACGTGACGTCACGCCGCCACCACCACCACCAGGTATTCGTTTTCCGGAATTAATGCGAATACAACCCTGGCTCTTGTGTCGTTATCGTATTTAAAGGTTGACATTCGTTATGCTGTTAGTAGTCAAGCTGGCGTTGTTCGCCATTAACGTCGGCAATAATCATTTAATTGTGTCGTCCTTTGCTGCAGAGGACTGGCGGAATAAATAATTTCCTTTATACGCGCCGAGCTCATTACCGGGACGAGGATATTCATTAGGTGACAGGTCAGGTAATTTAATTTATATTTTTCATATCTACCGGGATAATGGGGAACGACCCGGAGGCGCTTTATTATATCCAGCTTGACGATGGGCCAAACTTTCATTTTACATGTCGCGTTTCATATCTGGATTGCGTTTTCATTATAACGCGTCGCGACGCTCGCTCCCCCGATTCCGAATACAATCGTAACAATAACAAGGCGGCGTCAGCGCGCTACTTGCTAACTTGGATGAAACCTAATCGACCTTCAAACTAAGTTATGGGCCAAAATGGTAAATGTTTGGTGGACGCCATCACAATTTCGTTTTTGTCGCACTGACCGCTGTCGTTATTATAGATTAAGCGGTAGGGCACGAAACTCTCCTCCGGAGTCAGACCCCTCTCTTGATTGGGCTTTACGGCATATAAAACAGGCCGTTGGCGTCGTGCATTATTCCGTTGCGACGCCTCCGACGTTTATTAGTACAGATTGCCGTATGGCGTCCTAATAGAAATTTTTTCCGATAATCCGTTCCGACAGCGAGAAGCTGTCCGACGTCGTACTTTCGTATAACTTGTAATTTCCTGCGAGACCCCGTGATTGCTCGCTTGATAGACCCATCATCGCTGAATCGATACGGGCAACATCTGTTATCGGACGGCCGCGATTTCGAACCGACACCATTGGACCCAGGTGATGGTTCACTCGCAATTGCAACATTGCAGACGGTTAAATGGGCGCTCTATCGCCGATCTTAAGTTTCGTGCAAATTCTGTCATTTGGCTACAAAAGCCAACGGCCATTGTCCTAATATAGGACCATGGTAGATGCAATCAGAACAAATTGTGCATAATGCTGAAAACAGGAAATGGCGATTTTGAAAATTTCACCAAGTTTTATCGATTGAGACGAGAAGAAAAATTAAAATTTTGAAAATTTTCATCAATGATGTTATGAGCTTTTTTGAAATTACAAATAGATTGCTTGAAGAATAAATAGTTGTGCAAAATTTATTTTTGCGATTCCGTCGGCCTCGCCGTTTAGTGCCGACCTGGCGTTGCTATGGCGCTCGATCTTTTCATTACCCATCGCCTTTCAGCGCGTCAACAACGAAATTTACATTGTAACATTAACCCGTTACAACAGGAACCGAGCTTCATTGTAACGTGCACTCGTGCGGCCCTTTGTACCTCAGAAATCTTTGCCCGGCCAACCTCGGCGGTATCTCTTGGCGGTATTAAGGCCATTTGTAAAAATAGATGTTTAACCGAGGCCCGTTCCGCTCGTCGCATGAGAAATGCTTCCGAAAACCGGGCGTTCTAACCGGAATTATCCGGGATTTTTCCGGGGCGAGGCGATTTACGAAATTAATCGTCGCGTACATTATCCGCCTTATAAATATCGGTGGCTCGGTTTATTAGACTCATTATGCGGCACGTTTCCCGTTGCTATTATACCTGCCGGTGAAATTACACACCGTCCCCCGTGGAGGCGGCGGCGGCTTGCACCCCGGCAATTCGAGCCCCGGATCTCACCTGTCCGGGCGAGACGCACCTTGCGCGCTTTGTAAACCAAACACGCCGGCAAAGTGGGCAAAATTTCCCGATATACCCCCTTATAGATATAAGTCAACATTCCGATCCAGTTATTTCGTATATTGCGTGGATATGAGCCCATATAAAATTCAATTTCTGTTATGTCAATATTTCGCAACGGCGGCGACGGCGAGCGGGACGCCCCCCGTCTCTTGTTCTTTGTTTTTTGCTCGACAGACAGCTTTCTTGGGGAGGTTAGCGGGGAGACTGTGTATCATATCCGAGAGGATCTTTCGTTGGCCCGCAACGTAATTTGGTTTCGTCTTTGTAGCTGCTCCTGCAACAGAACCGAACGATCCCGACCACCTCGACCCTTTCGGATTTAACCACTCGAAAGATAATTCGCACAGAGGTCGATACCCAAAAGCGCGTAATGGCGAGAAATTTTTAGAAAACCGCCAAATTTATTGGCGAATAAATAGGACACCAAGATCTCATTCCTCATCAAGTTCCAAACTCTCGGGATGACTCGATAACTTTTTTGTTGTAGGTACTTAATTTTCTTCGACGTACACAACTTAGCGGAACCTCCCCGTAATTTTGTTGTTCTATACAACGAGTCAACAAATGACTTGGAGAGGGATGTTTTTACAGTTTTTCTAATCGCCTCCAGCGACTATTTGATAAATCGATAAACATTATTTTATTATTCTTTCTAATTAACTAGGATAAATTAGAGAATGTCAAGCTTCAACAAGGATTTGCAAGAAGATGCATAAGAGGTCAGAATATTTTGTAAACGTGCAATTAAAAATTAATACTTTTGAAACTTGAAATCAATCAAAATTTTGTCTTCAAAGATTCTTGGACGATTGGTGGCTAGGTACCGTTGTATCGGTCAGGTAAATTCTCAATTGTCGTGGCAATATAGATAATAAAGAGAATAAAGTATCTTCTTTCTTAAAACAATAGGGCAGCGCCAAATTCCGATTACAGCTCTCGTCCCTAATATTTCCTTGTCTCCGGGCCGAGGCGAAATGGCGGATGCGCCGGGAGAATCTGGTTAAAATTCATGGAATAAAAATTGCCCGAAAAATTGCATGTTTGTCTTGTTGTTTGGAAATTGTATTCAGCAAAACGGTTATAGTTAACAACCATCGTGGAACCGCCGCGCCATTTTGTTAAATTTGCCACGTCGCTCTAAATACCCAACTTCTTCCAAGAACTTTGAACTTTAGTCGCAAATAGAAACTAAGTTGAAAGTAGAAATAGTTACCTGTAACAAAACGACATCGCCCTTAATCTTGGAGGATTTTAACTAAAACGCGTAAATCTTGAGAATGGCGAATTCCTCGCCGTGCAGGCGCGACGTATTAGCGTTTCGAGTTCCACCGTCACACCATCTGTCATACTCTGAGTTCTTGTTGCCGTTTCGAATAAAAAATGCACGGCATGACTGCCTTAATTTCGGTAGAGTCGTGCGGTGTTTCCATTTGCGATGACACGGAGGCAGCGACATCCTTTTAAAAAGGGCTCGGGCATAAATAACTTATAACACTTTGTGTACAAACTCATTAAAACAGAGTTAAAAATGCTTATTTATTTCCCTTAACAAACCAGTAAGCTGACAGACACGTACAAATTATTCCCACACACCGCCCCCTCGTCCGACAATTTTTCCATCGTCCTCTTCATAATTAATTCACTTTTTTTCCTTCCACCGACCTCGCCGCCGGTGGCGGCGTATCGATGCAAAATCAAGGAACGAACGCAACGCGCCAGAAGAGACGAGCCGCACAGTCGGCAAAACGTATTTGTGTAATTCTAGATGGAAAAGTCACAAACAGAAGATGTTTTCTAAATATTTCAGCGGGAAACTCACTTTAATAAAAACACTTGAAGAGGAATTTGAGACGTTTGACGAATTCGTCTTTGTCGTTATGCAGGAACGACGCGGTCTGCCGTATCATTTCGTAACTGTTGGCTTTATAAAGAACGCACCATCTGGATGGCGTGTTTGTCTGTTCCTTCAGCCCCGTATCTGTGTTTGTATCCCGCCAATACGGACCCTCCTGGAAACTTGTTACGTTGTAACTCAATTCCGGCCGGGCCCAACATCCGTCGACAATTAATTTTTGCCGCCTTCATCTCCTAACGCCCAAATAATACACGAGCCCGATATTTTGAAGCAAAACTTCATTCGACCCCAAATATGTTGTTAGAGCTTCCACAAAGAGTTTTTCCAGTTTTAGTACACAAAAATTGGTGTACTTAAGTGTTGTAAGTTTTAAGAGCATTTTTAAATTTCGCTCAGTGAAAGTGCCGAAGTAAAATTTTACCTGCGGAGCGGAGGTCTTGGCGTTATTGAAAATTGTGGGGCCGTTACGGCCCTGTAAAACGGCAGGGAGAGTGACATTTCGCGGTTATCTGCCATAAAGCGTTATTTTGCATTTAGTTATTTTCTTTACAGTTACAATGTTGTTAAATATCGTTTACAGCATCGTAACCGAGTTCTTGGGGGTCCTTCTGAGATATTAGGGTCACAGCTTGCTCTCGGCCAGTTTCCCGATCCCAACCGCCGACGCCCTAAAACACCTTTATTGCCCTTATGACTGCTATGCTTATGCAAGAAGGCGCGCCACCTCGCAAATTTCGTCGGTCCACAATACGGAGAGGGTGTTGCCGCATCCGGCATTTTTGCCGGACGACGACTTGTTTGCTTATGCAAAACTTGGGATAATAATAACAAAACCACCACCGGCAAAAATGTTGCTTGTATTATGTACTCAAATGTTGACATTTATTCTTCACATCGCCGTTACCTCCGAAATTATGCTAATGATATTCGTGGGAAACAACAAACATTGTAAATTAGCGCCGCGTTTACATTGCGTAAAGGAGAATGGCACCGCAAAGCAACGTCGTTATTGCATATTTTACATACGTTAATACCGTTGTTGGTATTGTGCGGCATCGTAAATAATTTCTCGCCCCTCTAACACGGCAGATATATTAAAATTAGTTGGCAACTTTTGCTTGGTTTTGCAACAATTCAATAGCAACTTTCAACTATTTTCAATTATTGTTAATCTGTGTGGATACGTACAATCGCTTCTGGTGGCCGAAGTCAACCAAAACATGAAAGCAAACAGAAAATAGTTAATTAATTTTCAATAATCTCCAAATTTTTATTCATGGCTGCACCACTATGCGTACTTGTGATTAATAATGTAGGTCGAATCGATAACCGCATAAACAGCAAACAGGAAAGAGAATGGGATCATTAAATGATTACCCACCGACTGAATTTTATCGACTCTTCCGGAATAATAAAAAAGTAATTAAACAATGCTGTGATAATAAAAGGAGGTTACCGAAAACAGAAGGTTTTTGGGCCAACTATTATCTGGAACATTTAATCATCACATTATTAGGTAATGCAATTAGGTTACGAAGTTAGTTCATTCATATTTAAATGGCGCGTTGTTCGTGAGGAAAATTACAGACAATATTGCTTAATTATTTACGATAACATGACGAACTTTATGTACATTTGCGGTACTTAATATATTTACTTGCATAATTACTGCACGGAATTTTTTTGGAATCCTCGTAACAAAGGAATTAACGTTAGCGCAGTTCTTTTTCGAGAGCGCGCTAATAACTGCGCTGTTAGAAATGAAAACGTTTGAACATTTATATGAATTTTTCAAGGGGCTTAATGGCGACGTTATTAAATCATTCTTTTGCTCAACTATTGTATTGGAAGCAATTTTGCGAAGATATTAGAGTTCTTTCAAATGCAGAAAATGCACTTAACAGAAATCATTACGTCATGTACAACGGCCTGGCAAGAACAATGACGATAATATTGCTTTTTTGCACTTCCAAGTAGTTCTCTTGAGGAGATTTTGTAGAATTCTACAGAATGTTGAAAGTTCAAAAATTATAGAGAAGCCGTAATGTAAAAATCGTAAAAAAATGAGAAGTAATTTTAGGAAATCGGTGATACTTTCCTGAAGGAACAACAAATAGGCCCTTCAAGCAACTGTGATTTTTCTTATATTAATGCAAGGTTTATTTTAGCAGAAGCCTCAAATTAACTGTTTTTATGACCATTAAAACTTTACTAATGATATAATAGGGTCTTGAATAAGAGTAGGTTCGTTTCATTTGCATAGTACTAACGTAATATCGTACTTGACATAAAACGATAAGACCCCGCAATAAAAAGTTATCTTTAAAACAGCCACAAGTACAGTCAATCTTAAAGAAGTTTGGAAGTGTTACGAATTTGCCTCTTTAACGTCGCAAGTTTATCTTATAATATTGAATAACTTGATGCCGAGGAAGTCACACGCACCCTTATTTTCACGGTTTTATAATTTTTATGGACAGTTACTTAGTTGTTTTGAGTCAACAAATTTTAAAGATTTCAACAGATAAGATTTGACAGACGAGTAACGCAAACTATTGTGGAAGCGATAACAAATAATTTATAGAAGTGTCAGATTTGATTGAAAATTGCGAAAAGTCGTTAATGTTTTATTGGGGAAATTACGAAAATAATAAACGTTATCGCCCAAAGTTATTCAGTTGCAAATTGACCAATTTAGCCTGAGCTTTGATTCAAGTTCGGAATAAATTTTTTCCTTAAGTGGTATTTCGGCGCGATTCTTTGGTTGTTAAGAGTCGTATTTCTGGTGTTTTTCCGGTTTCGGCGCGCCTGCTTGTTTATGCTCGGGAAAGCTTCGGGGAGCTTTCAGCTAATAACAATCAATATTGCAAAAGCGCTCAATTCCCAATACAAACCAAATTTAATTGGACCGTTATGTAAATGGGGGCGCATTATCCGTGGCAGCGGGGCTGACATCTGTTGCAAACCCCCTACCTGCCGTAAGTGGTTGATGTTTACTTATTCGCGGTCGCTGACGTTGCCGCATTCGGATTAACCTCTTCCAAGTTGCAGTAGGTCACTTCGTTGCGACAACTTGGCACCTGCGTACTGAAAGCAATCACCCTAATTGCCGCAAGTTGCCGAAAAAACCGATAAAATTTAATGGACGACGACGACTATCCGGAGCTATATCTCGGACTCCAGGTGGCCATTCATAACTGTCGCAAGTGCTAGTCGGTGAAGCTTTTTCGTTGCGCTTTCAGGTCCGCCGTCAGCATATTTATAATGGAGCGGCCGTAAAGCTCACACGTGTTATCGACGGATAAAAACCGCCATCAAACCGCATTATAGGCCGCACGTTTGGCCTATCGCTAATTAAAAGATAAAATAATCAATAGACGAGCCGGTTTATCGCTATCTCACCGCGGCTAATGACGACACCGCTTTACTACAATCGAGCACGGATTTCGCCGGATTTCCCGGAACCGGGATATCTCTCCAGACGAGAGAGTGAGACGGACGGACGGGCAGATCCGGAAGGCCGCTGAAAGCTTCGGGACGGCTTCCGGCAAGTCAAAGAGGCGCCCTCCGGTGCCGGACTAATGCCGCCACTTATGCGCCACGTAATTGTCCACTCTCGTAACCGACGCCTACGCATTACGACGCACGTCCAGAACAAAAAAATATTAATTGCCCCGGGAAATGGACGCGCAACCTCGCGTTCGGACACGTGTTGCAGGACGGAGTTCTTTGATGTCGGATTCTTCAAGCGACGCAAAAAATTGCTACCCGCGGCAAACGCAAACCCCAAAGGTTCACTCTCTAAGACGTCTTCTAGACTACACAAATGGTCAAAAAATAGTAGTAACGATTTTAGGAATTTTTCGAATTTTTGTTTCTTGGGGTAGAAAAAAAAAGTTGAAAATATTGACTTGAAAATTTCATGATATGACGAAGGCGGTCACAATACTCACACAACAATTTTTAAACAACCATAAAATAAATTTGATTTCAGTCTGTCCCTGATCCTTGATAGATCAGCACAGGTTTCTGAAAGCGAAACGTCGATTATAGCTTGATCCTTAAACAGAAGACTCGCCATCCTACTTTTCATCTCGATAAAAATTAATCAATTTGAATGACATTGCTGGCGTCGTTAGTATTGTAGAGTGTAATTTAATTCGAAATGTGTCTCACTGATGGATGAACGCGCATTAAAGTTAGATTCACCCGTTACGCTTCCTCCTCGTACCGGAGCTTTTTCTGTATGAATCGTGATTTTTTCGGAAGTTTATTCGAAAATTAAAATTTTCCACCAACAATCCCCTGTTCTTCGCCATTCTCTAACTGTTTATTTAATTAGGCAATAATTCTAATTAGAACCGCATTGCGATTCAGCCAAAAACCTGTTAGTTTGCTAAATACATCCCGCCGCCCCATCCAGACACATTAAGTGAAACGCGGTCTGCCGTTCTTAATTAATCAAAGTAAAACTTTACAAGGGGTGTTAGTTGATGGAACCGCCACTAACTCGGAGGGTTAACGCAATCCCATAATTAAATCGAGATTATGCCGGCCGTCCCGATATCACCCGTCGATAATTGACAAAAATTGATGTCACCCTTATCCCAACGTCGGTCAGATCGGGGTCCCTAGATAAGACTCGGTCCAGCAACGACTGTTTTCCTGCTTCGAGTTAAGGGAGAGTGTGTGTAGCCGAGCAGGGAGGCTTTGATGTCTGGCAAACAGTAGTTTGTGCGTGCCCTGTTTACGCCCCCATAAGGCGGCGAGAGTGTTCACGCACACTGAGCTAAATTCTCATTAGGGTTACGCAATCCTTTCCTGCATAAACACGTGGCAACCCGATTTTTTCTACGACCCTCTTTAATTAACACTGGGGCGCTAAAGCTGCAACGAGGAACCTTGAAACCGAGAAGCCAGTTTTGACATTTTGTTGCCCTTTCGAAACTGATACTTCGGCGACGAAAGGGCGAGTGACCCGCGTAGCGTCAGGATCGCCAGAAATTCTTAATTTAGACCACCGGGAAAAAAATACGGAAAATTTGAGGCAAAAAAATTATTAACGTTTTATTAAGCATATCACGTTCTTTCTTTAAAAAATATTGGTTACAATTAATTGTTAAAACTAGGAATAACAGTTTTTGTTTTTTTTTTTTTAAATAAGAACTTTCTTGTTGAGGGGGTAGAGCGGGAAAAAAGTTCTTTTAAATGTTGTGCTTATTCAGGCCTTCTCTGGAATAACTTGGGATGTTTGAGCCACACGCGTCTCCATTAGGCGATTCGATCCAGGTTTTGCGCGGTTTTTTTAAGGGTTGGCCCTTGACGGCCTTGGGCGCCGCTGAAATTACCATTCCATTTTTGGCGCATTCGGCCTTTTGCTGGGATTGCATTAATAACTCGGGGCAAAACGGGGGGTTGTTTTTTCCGGCCGCCGATACCGAACCGGACATGGCAAAAGTTCGATTATGAGCCCGAAATAAAAACCTCCATGCAAATGGACTGGCAGTAGACCCAATTAAATTCTTTTCAATGGCCGTTTCCCGGAAAGCAATTACAAAACTGCGGCTGTACAAAAACAAAAACGAACTTGGGCACATGTCGCATGCCATCACGACGTCCTGACCGCATCCCCAAATAAGTGGAGCGGCAGAAGCGACGGGATGATATCTATAAATAGTGGATGATGACAGTTGGGGACGGGTCGACATACCTACGTAATCGCGGGGGCGGCGGCGTCTCCCTCCATTAATTATTATTGTTGGTGCGACGTGATGGAGCGACTTCTTCAAGCTATCAAATTACAGTCGAGACGATTTCCCTAAAGTTTCGCAATAATAAAGGAGACTTAGTTCTACGGCCACTAATACGGCGGCGGCGCTTCTGCCACAACACCCTCTTTCTTCGGCTGATTATCTCCACCATTAGGAGACTTTCGCGCCGGTGGTGCCGAAACTATCCCTATTAAGCCGGCATAGTAAACGTTGGCCTTATTTCCGCCACTGCCACCCTAATTTACATCCGGGTAATTGCTAATTTTGCTCAACTTTGTTTATTTATGCACAGGCACATCAACCATCATCGCGTCCGCCGCCTCCGGCCGTCAAGACTCCGAATCGCCACCGCGTTTCAATCCTTCCGGGCGGGATAAGGGTCGGACGGACATCAAGCGGGGAAGAAACCCCCGAGCGGACGTCGAGCAAAAACTCGACCGATTGAAGTCATCTTGCTGCAACAACTTCACCGAGAGCCGCTTTTTGCCGGACAAGCCGAGCACCGCGCCACTTCTTGTCCACTTTTGCAGCCATAGAGCCATATGTCTTGCAATGACAAATTCGGGCCACTTCGATATTTTCCGCAAAATTGAAACCAATTGGGTACGCCATAATTTTTAGTTGAATAAATCTGCAAATTTTTTAAAGAAAAATTCTTAATCAATTGGTACTAAATAAGCGTTGCGATCACTGGAAGAGGAGTAGTGTGGCGGGCATATTACGCAGTCAAAATTAACGTCAGCGTCACCTTTAATAATATGCAGGAAATTGATAAGAAATTGTCAAGTTACTTAGAATGCTGCTAGAGAATCCTCAGTTTATAGAATTATTATTTTTATCAAGTTTGCAGGTGGCACAACTGATTCAAATTTAAAGTTGAACTCTCCGCTTTTTGAAGACAAAAATCGACTGTTGTTGGGCTTCTTCGGACTCTTCCAAAGACTGGGCCATCTTCCCTAGTCCAGATCTGACCCCGTACGACTACTAATGTTTGCTGGCTGTTGGAGCGCCTCTTTACGGGGGCTTAACTTAATCTGTGAGCGTTTTTTAAAATGTCGTCCGAGTGGAGGTTGGGGGCGGGCGCCGTGTCGTTGTGAAGTTGGACGAAATGTCAGCGCGTCTGGCGGCGGCGTTGTTTGGAAATTGTTGCACTGTTGAGCACAATCAATAAAAGGACGAGATGATGTTCATCGTGCCGCCTCCCCCCGAAAAACTCCCTCATCTGTCGTCATCTCGCCAAATCGAGTTCCATCTCGGTGGCGGCGAGAGAACGGAATTGAGGTCCACATACGCATGGCGCGGTCGGGATCCCCGGGGCCCGTTTCACTTATCTCCTAACCGAAACCGCCGAATTGCCTTCGCCTCCAGGTCGAAATCAACGCAAACAATTATTAAAACCGGCCCTGTACAGACGCCGCCGCCGCCGCCGCCTACGCAAAAGTAATTAATATTGAACATCGCAAATCCGGCGATATTGGCTGTGTAATTTAGAGCCATTTTTCATACTTGACAAGTCTGAACGCGTTTTTTAAATAGACTATGGAAAATTATCTGCGTTTTAAAGGGCCAACCTGAAAAATGTCCAACATGGTGTATGTATTATGGAAAGTGTCACGCGCTTCAACTGAAACCGCCCATTACACGCCTTGTCGTTGTTGTTACTTTTTCAGGCGGACGCTTTCAGTAGTTTAATGAAACGGGAACAGTGTTCGTAAAAATTTATTATTTTCAGCTTAATCCGGGGCGATGACGTCGGTTTTAATAATTTATAATGTGAGGCTAATGTAGCTTCGTCCTTCTGTGAAAACACATTCGGAGCGCCACGGTCAAAACCTCTTCAGTAAACCGGAATGGAGGGCAAACTTTGACCTAAACTGCAAATATCAGAGGTTGGCAAGGAAAAACTTGCACCCATATAGTCAACCACATCATGAAAAATTGTTATGGGGCATGATAACGACCATTGAACCAGAGAAAAATGTGAATCGCCGACGGTGGGGTTCGAACCTCCGTCCGGTTCGGACCCGACCCTTCGAATTCGGATCGCTAACCACTGCGACTACGGGACCCACGTTCTTGCTCTGTGTTCAATCTCGGTCTTAACCCTCTCGAGTTCCCAATCGTCTACCTAACGATTATAACAGGCATATGAAAGAACTTCTACAATTTTCAAAAAAATTTAAAATTTTTGACATCGATTCTATGACTTTTCTTGGTAGATTTTGGACCACCTAACAAGGACTAGTTGAGAAATTTAATCTTTGTGCCACTGCAACAGTTACATTTTGAGATCCGCTTATGTTATGAATAAGAGCTCACCGAAGCAACCTGTTCAGCTACTTATGAATGTTGATAAGGTCATGTCGAGGCAATGCGTAATAAAAGCCCTCACCGCTGAAGTTAAATTTATTTTTATCGAGATCAGTGCCAAAGCTGGAATGTTGAACGAGTTAAATTCGAAATAAAATTTTACGTTACGACAAAAGGCGGAGAATTCAAAGTTTTTCTATGTATCTGCTGCACAGAATTTAGCATCTCATAAGTTTATTTTATTATAAAACAACAACGTCAACGACGCCAAAATCTACGTTGCTGCAGCTGTCGTCCTAGTTTAATTTGAATTTAAACAAGCCGTAACAAGTTCGGCAGAAACGATACGGCTTCAAATCATAATTAGATGTTTTATTACCGAATTAATTCCGTAACGAAGAACCATCCGCGCCAAAATCTGCCATCTACAAAAACCGATATTGGCGCGAAATGGTGGAGGCGCCGCCACAACCCGATTCACCCACCTTGCCCGGAGCGCAACCTGATTCCGCCTGCCCCGAACTTGAAGGAAATGTGTCTACATTTAGAAATCTTTGACATTCACGGCATGTGGAGAATCTGGAAGAAATCGGAAGTGTCGCGTTTAGAGACACATCCGGTACGCAATCCTGCCAACAACCTCGACGTAATTCGATGCAAATCAACGTTGGTTTGTTGTCGACGTTGTGACGTAACGGAAATTGTTGCGCAATCAAGTAAATTACTGGCATTGAGGACGGGCGAAGCGAAATTGCTGCTGCTCCTTGGAGAACTCGCCGAAAAAGTGTTAATTTTTGGCGCAATTGATTAAACTCGTCAAATATCGAAGCGGAACACGTGGGGAGAGGATACGTAACAATTTACGTCGAGGACTCCCTCCGGATTGCGAGCTAAAAGCCGCAAGGATCACGTATTTGCTCCAGACTAACTTAGGGCTTATCAGCCAACTTCGATCTGCATGCCGCTCCGTCTCTTGTAATCCGGTTAGGGAGTGTTTTACCCAACACTTATTAATCGAGACACTGCTTATGTTGGCTGGTATACACGGCCAGCCAGAAGACTTCGCATTATTACCGACTCGGAGCGAAACGTCGATTTCTATTCTGTGTCAACAAAAATTTTAAAGTGCTCTCGGAGGTTTAACGGAAAGCTCGGCGCGAGTTCGGCCCTGGATTCCTATGAAAAAGCGGCCGCCTAGGTCGGGTCGGATGCGTGTCGGAAATTTGGATGGATGCGGGCCATATTCCTAGCCGGGTCAGGCTGGAAGGGTCATCCTTCCACATTAGCCGCCGCTTTTGAGCTTACACAGGGTGCTCCGTGGCAAACTTTATCTTTGCCAAATAGTTCAAACCTTTCATTTGCATTACTCATTTATTTATATTTTTGTGTAAATATCGGTTTTATTCTTCTTCAAACTGTCTTCAATTGCTCGATAGAGATGAATTTATCAGGGCCGCGCTTTGATTTTTGCTCAGTGACAGCGGGGCCGCGCAATATGGGCGTCGAGGGTGATTAATAGACAAAAATGTGTCTCGATGTGAGGTCGGCTTTCGATATTTCTTCGTTATCAGCTTGACGCTTCCCGTCCGATACAACATGTAAACTTGCAACGACCGTAAATTTTTCCCAATAAGCCATCATTACAGCCCCGATGATGTAGCGGTCCCTCAGTCCGTCCCTGTCGTTGCCGGATAACAAACAGCACGACTTCTGTTATTGGAAAACTTCAGACCACAATTTAGAGTTGCTGAATTTTCTATTTTATAACGTTATTTACTGGCTCTTTGGCGACTTTTTCGGCCACCCCCTCGACGAGTCCCGTTGCGCGTCCAGCTAATTGCGTTTTTCTCTAAAGCCAGCAGGTCTCGTGGAGCGCGACCGAAAAAGAGGACTGTTCGATACATATTTATAAAGAGATTTTTCTCGTTGCATCTGACATGTCTCACGTAACGTTACACTTTATGACCTTATCTCGAGCGAAGTTTGTGAAATATCGAAGTTTTTCCAACAAGACTCACTGAAACTGCACTCCTTCAAAACGAGTTCGGGTCTTATTTAAATTTATTCTAACGACAGATGAAGAGCAGCAGCCCCAACACCTTCAAATTAAGCATTAGGAAAAAAAATAACCAATAAAGTTTTGGGTGCAATGAAACAAGTTCAAACTATTTATTGCAAGCTACGCATAAATTTATCATTAACCTCCAGCTCTTCTGCAATGGCGGTAGCGAGTTGAACTTGAACTACCCTCATCCATTTTAGCTCTTTGACCATTTTTATATGTATACAGGGTGGGGCAATAGTGCGTCCGAGATCGATAGCTTGAGTTCTATGATAGGTAGAAATTTGATTTAAAAACACGGATAAACTTGAGAGTCTATAACCGGAAATTATTTTTGAACATACAGGGTGAGCCAATACAATTATACAGGGGCAAGTGAGAATTTTTTAAATAAAATGTAGTGTGTAAAAGAAGATTTTTTCGGGGCATTTTTACAGACTTTTTTGAATCCAATATTATTGTTGACTATTTCCAAACCACTTGGATGTAGCGATTTTTTTTGTTCACATAATGGCATCTGCAGATGCATATTGAAAAAATAACTACTGTCACAATTACGAGTACTAAGAAAAAAATATGTAAAGACTAATTAAGAAACATCTGTGGAATGTCTTTGATCTATTTTAACTTTAGAAAAATTATACAGGGTGGCTAAATTTAATATTTTAATTTAGAACTTTTTGAATTTAATTTTCTCCATTTTTTTAAATGGAACACCCTGTATATTTTTTAACGATATGATGTAGAAACTAAAAACAAACATTTTTTGTATATACACCTCTATGGCTATTTCTAACCATTTTTGTAATATTGCGAAATAATTACAAAATTCAAGAATAATCCTAAAAAATTAGATCGTTTTCCAAATAACTCGACAAAAAACTTTAAATGTTTTAAAATAAACACAAAAATGACAACTGACGACAAGTAACTGCGATAAATGTGTATTTCTTGTCGGATAATATAAAATGCAAAAAATGATCAAGATACAAACATAAAGTAAACTTACTAAAAAAAATTATGCTGTTTTTATAAACTGAACATCTGGAGCACTTATTACAATTTTATCTGTAGAGTAATTTAAAAAACAATCTACTTAATTATTTAAAATTATTCTTGATTTTTGTAATTATTGGGCGATAAATCGAAAGTGGTTACAAATAGCCATAGGGGTGTACATACAAAAAAATGTTTGTATTTAGTTTCTACATCATACCGATAATAAATATACAGGGTGTTCTATTTGAAAAAATGGCGAATATTAAATTCAAAAAGTTCTAAATTAAAAAAATTAAATTTAGCCACCCTGTATAATTTTTTAAAACGATTTAAAGACTTTCCATAGATGTTTCATAAAGTCTTTACATAATTTTTTTTTAGAACTTATAATTGTGACTGTAGTGATTTTTTTTACATGCATCTGCAGATGCCATTATTTGAACAAAAAAAATCGCTACATCCAAGTGGTTTGGAAATAGTCACCATTAATACTGGATTGAAAAGAGTGTAGAACAAGGCTCCGAAAAATCTTTTTTTGAACACCACATTCTATTTAGAAAAATGTCACTTGCCCATGTATAATTGTCTTGGCTCATCCTGTATGTTCAAAAATAATTTCCTGTTATAGACTTTTTTTTCTAGTTTATTTGCGTTTTTAAATCAAGTTTCTACCTATCATAGAACTCCAGCTATCAAGGTCGGACGCACTATTACCCCATCTTGCATATTGGGTACTTTCCAACGTAGGGTAGATTTGAACGCAATTGCTGAATTTTTGACTTTTACATTGCCGTGTCCACGTGAAGAAGTAAGCAAGCCCGCCCAAATGCACAAAGTTTGTTCATGGCTTAAATGTGTGATCCGGCGGGCGCCAGGTGGCGCGGCCTCACAATTTTCTCTAATGTAATCACCCCATGTCCGGCTTCTTGAAGGGATTTCAGTGGAGACTTGGCAAATAAACGGGAATGAGTAGTTGTGCAGCGGAAATCACGTTTTCAATTTTTCGATATGAAAACTTTATCGGAACGTAATGGGACTAGTTCGTCGGCATATTGAAAATTCCATACACGCCATAGATACGTCGTACGTGAACCCGACTTTAGACCGGAAAACGGATTAAATTTATTCGTCTGTTCCGGCGGAAGACACGAGAGGCCCTTGCAAAATTTTCCACGACGCGCTGTCGAGTCGCACCACCATCTGCACCACCAGTCAAACCGTGGTGGGGGTGTTTCCCACCCGACTGGTGCCCTGTGCCCATGGTGGGTAGTTTTTCGTATTCACTTACTGTTTACATGAGCTCAAGACAACATCACTTTATTCTTACTTTGCAATTTATCTTATCTCGAGTTCATCACTTATATTTAACTTTTATCGCTTACTCTTTAACTCGCAATTCTTAGTATTATTTTTTATTAAACACATCTAAACACGGTCCTTCGAGTTTTTAATTATTCACCATACCAAATCACTCGCTTCACTATAATTACAGCCCAAACACGCGCCTTATTAAAATAAACTTTGCGACGATACAGAAACTCGTCGACAAAGTAGGTTATCTCGTTAGGTTGGTAACGACTCGAACCGTATTGGGTCCCGACCCCATCACCGACGAACGATAGAAGTTATTTATGTGCAACCGCCGAACTTACTAATCCGAGAACCGAACAACCTCAGATTCATCTGGATAGCCGTGTTTGTTAAGCAGCCTCCCGCCCCCCAAAACGCATAAAATATAATTGAACCGGCCTTATTTGCCCGGTTCCATAAGAGACGCGGTTACTTAAAGTTTGTTCTGTCCGTTGTTTAGTGGCGGTGTAGATAAACGGATCAGGGTCTGATCCAGAGGATCTGGGCGCCTTATGAAAACTTAAGTGAAAACTCGTGACCTGAGTTCGGGCCCGATTTATACAATAACTTGCGCTTCAACGCCGCCAATGAGAATTTACTAACAGGCCGGGGCCTCAAGTTTCGATAGTAGATATCGTTAGTGCTTAAGGCAGATCACAAAAGGACGAGGGGGTTATTGCACCACTCGGGACAAACACTCCGGCTTTGTGCGGCAAGGCTGCATTATCGACACACATACAACGACGTCATCTTCAACCCCGCAAAAACACCGCCCTCGAGGAAATCTCGTTCGCGATATATTAAGCCATCGCCGCCCGGAATTTGTCGCATTGCTTCGAACTTCGACCGAACGCATTAATATCAATTTCAACTCGAGAAACCTCTAATGCGAAGCAGCCACATGCACAGGGCCGGGCTCCCGCGACATCCGTTAGGGGGCTCGAGCCCTCGACCCCCAACCAATCGCCCAAACCCATTCAAGGAAATTGGCTGGACGTTGTTCTAGAGAAACAGCTTAGTTAGCACCTAAATAGCAAGAAGCTCAAACTGGTCTGGTGAAGATAATTGACTCGCGTCCTCAAGACTTAACCCTGTTTCCCCCTGTTTCAACCTTGTTTAGGGGTAATTTTATTGAAATTTCTTAGGATAATTGTCACTTATAATATTCCTAGTGCATTAATTATTTCCGGAAATTTTTTCAAATGCATTTCCAAAAGGTATTAATTATTGGGGTAGAAAAAAAAAGTCGAAAATAATGGAATTCTTACATCAATTTTATGACTTAATCTTATAGATTTTGAACCGCTTAACACGAATCTGACCGTAGTTTCTTTGTACAAGTCGTACTTTTTAAGATATGACCGTTCGAATGTTTTAATTTAAAATTTTCGTCAAAATCGAACTAAATTGCAAATTTCAACTTCTTTATTATTAGACTTACAATTTTTGTTCATATAGCATTTGATGGCTTTTGTGAAATAGAGAAATTTATGTATTTGGATTTGATGTAAGTCTGTCCGTTCAAAAGTTACAAGAGTTTGAATATTATAAGAAATCGAAAATTAGTGGTTTTTCTAATTTTATAAGAAATCTATTTATTCTAGCGTCGAATTGATTACGGATTCAAATTCAGGAAAGCCGATTACATAGGAAAACGTTTATTTCCATCTTTTAGGTGCAATGATGTCGATTTTAGGAATTTTTCGAATTTCTATCGATTGAGGTAGAAAAAAAAATTCGAAAATATTGAAATTTTTTACATCGAATTTATGACTTAATCTTATAGATTTCAAACCGCTTAACACGAATCTGACCGTAGTTTCCTTGTAAAAGTCGTACTTTTTAAGATATGACCGTTCGAATGTTTCAATTCAAAATTTTCGTCAAAATCGACCTAAATTGCAAATTTTAACTTCTTTATTATTAGACTTACAATTTTTGTTCATATAGCATTCGATAGCTTTTGTGAAATGAAGAAATTTCATGTATTTGGATTTGATGCCCGTTCAAAAGTTACAAGAGCTTGAAGATTATAAGAAATCGAAACTTAGTGGTTTTTCTAATTTTAAAAGAAATCTATTTATTCTAGCCTCGAATTGATTACGGATTCAAATTTAGGAAAGCCGATTACATAAGAGAACGCCCATTTCTAGCCTTTGGGTGCAACGATGTCGATTTTAAAAAAATTTCAAATTTTTATCGATTGGGGTAGAAAAAAAAAGTCGAAAATATTGAAATTTTTTACATCGATTTTATGACTTAATCTTATAGATTTCAAACCGCTTAACACGAATCTGACCGTAGTTTCCCTATACAAGCCGTACTTTTTAAAATATGACCGTTCAAATGTTTCAATTCAAAATTTTTACTTATATTATTATTATTTCCAGAATTTTTTTTGAATTTATTTCCAAAACGTATTAATTAATTAATCAATGCACAAGGGCATATTCGGTAAGAAAATCGCAACGACACAGACATTGGTCCATTATGTCATTATGATGTCATTATTAATAAATAAGTGATTTTGATTGGCTGAAATAATTTCCACTTATTAATTTCGTGCTAGGTGCAAAAATTTCCAGGAAATTTTTACATTGTCATAGAAATGACACCGAATTTTATTTTTCTATTGGCTACTTTTCAGTGTCGTGCGATTTTCATAGAAATTCGGTGACTTTTGGCGCGGTGAGAGAGAGTGCGTTAGATCTGAGTCGACGGTCGGAGCTTTTCTTTTTGCCAATCTTTTGAGTATTTTGCAGAGCTATCGCTTTGAAGGGGTGGTTGGTGTGCGACCAGCAACCAACCCTAAGCTTCTAACAGTATCTGGATCGGTTGCGTCCCGCAGTCAAATATTGGAAAATATGTGCAAACATGTAAAGTGTCCGGAACCTGAATTATTCTCTTGCTGCCGTTCAACATCCGGCGTTATTGGTGGAGTACATATTTACCCACATTGTACGTGCACGACATTGTTTTACCTCGACTGTCTGATTGTAAGTGTATTATTTGTTCGTCGTCGTCTCCGTGATGCAACGCCAAAACTTCCACGATAACAAACAGCAAGAAACTTCCTGCAGCACCGGATTTTTCAGGAGCTTTCAGCCGTCGATAAATCACAGACGGGCGCGTTATTTGGTTGGTAAGTGGGTGCTTCAACATGCGAAAAGACACGAAAAGTCTCCATCCAAAGGGTGAGAAACGATACAATTTAAATGGCAAATATACATTTTTCTTCGCGGGACCCATCGGGCCGAATTACCCCAAACCTCGCCCTTGAACGATAAATTTACCCAATCGAGTTTTAAGACTTTCATGCATATTTTAAACAACTTTTCTAACTTTGAGAAGCTTTCTAATTATTCTTTCGGGTCAATTTTTTAAAATATTTTCTACAATAATTCTTCATGACAATGTATCTGAACACCTAACTAATAAAAAAAAAAATTTGTATGACAAAATGTTGTAATGTTGTAAAGGCCACGTAATATGGACGCAACTTCTAAAATTTTTTTTTAAATTATAGGATTTTTGTGATTCTCCCGGCGCCTCCGCCAATTGCGGCATTTTGCTTGCGCGGCCGAAATGGGGTAAAATTCCAAAAAACTTCACGTAAGCCCTTAACCTTCAAATTGCGCATAAAGCCGGCGTCGACTCGTTGCCCGCTTAGAATACGTATTCGAACAATGAGTCGGGGTGCAGGTAGATTTGGGGTCAAACAAAAGATATGATTACGTCAATTAACTGGTACCTTTTGCGGGTCGCCGGTCATGCCGAAGCAATTACGTATCTGATCTGGGCTAAGCATGTTAATTGTAGCGTTTTGGACGTAGGTACCTTGTCCCCGTTTGATGGCAGTAATGGTTGAATAAACTTTGACCTCCGAACGGGGCGGCAAACACTCCTTTAAATATTTCGAACTGTCCCCCACACAACTATCCCGAAATGACATTACAAATTTACGACGTACCAAAAACGGGGGAGTTTCGGAAATGCTTTAGTGACGATTTCGTATTCAACTATCAGTTTTTTTCTTTTCTCTGTTGCCAACTCGACTATGAATAATCTCGCAAAATACTTTTACGGCCCAAGTTTGCACGACGCGATTATATTTCATTATCCGGTTTCTGTGTGTGACAGTTTCCATAAACGCCTCAAACAAAACTCGGGGGTGAGACGGTGGAAAAATTTCAAAAGCAATTTTTAGACTACAACCTTAATAAAATTATTTATTGATCAGATTTGTGTTTGTTAGCTGCGATATCGTCGAATGCAGCTATTTGCCGTCGTAAACAATACCGCCGGCGTATTATTAAATTTATTACCGAAATCGTTCAAGTTTATGCGGTTCGAACGATATATGGGGCTAATTCCGGTTGTCGATTGTCCTGTTTCTTATCTATGATTTACTTCGGCTCGTTGACTCCGCAGCCGGTTAGAGGCCAATACCTTAATTGAGTCAAATAAATAAGCTTTACGGTTTCACGACCTTTTTCCGCATATTTTCCACGAGACCATTGCCGAGTTGGGTCACAAAAGACCGAACTTTCCACCCTCGCGGGCCTTATCGGCCCAATTTGTCTTGGCGCCCTTTATCCTGACCCAACATGAACATACAGCAGAGCAACCGCCCCAACTACACCCACGCAACTTGGGGCCAGTTTCATAATCAAATTAAGAGACGTTAAATTTAAATTGGACAATATGGTCACACATTGTTGCAGCAAACAAAAATGGGAGCTTAAAATTTATTGATGACGGATTATCAAAGAGGCGAAACTTTAAGGTGGCGCTACCTCCAGCGGGGGTAATATACTGCTGTGCGCTTCTAATGTCCGTGAGGGGCGCAGCCCTTAGTCGCTTAGTATGCATAATGTTAGGTGGCGGGCCTCCCCGCAAATCAAACACGTGCTCCGGACGCGCGCCCGTTTATATTAAAGCCCCACCGGATGTCTAAGGAATTACAACTTGTTATTATCGTAGGTGGTTGGAAGCGTCTTTTCGCGTTTCCGCCGTCGATTTGGCACGGTTGCCTTCAAAGAAACCCCCGGGAATCGGGGAAACGGCCGCAATTCCGCCAAGATTCTATTAACGAACGCCGAAGCCCGGCCGTAATGCGATTCGCCATCAACACCACCACGTTGTATTTTTCGCAAAAATTACCGAAACCGCTGATGATGATGCTGTTCGGCATTGAATGGCACGCTCTGATATTGAATTATTTGCTAAACAAACAGTAATAGAGACGGGAAAATAAATAAACCCCGTCCGATTTAATTAACACCGGCTTTTGATCACCACATAACTCAACTAAATAGCAAATATTCGAGAGGCGGAAATTAACAGACGTAATTCGGTTCTGGGAACAGTACGCAACAAAACTCGACGTTTTTCTACGATTAATCAATACAGATTTATGTCCATAAAGCAATTAAATCGCTTTTAGCGAAAAAGTTTTTTGAGTTTTATCAGAAAAATTTGTTTCAAAGCGCCGTCGGTTGGCGTCGCGACGCGGCGCCATCTCTACCGCTGTGTCTCAACTCTAAGAACTCCAAAAATAAGAAAGTAATTTTAGGTAAACAGCAATGTAGCAGTTCTTTGCGAAATTCTTGGGATTGCCTGCGCAAAGGCGACAGTTTACGTTTTATTAAATTTACGCGCCATCTGTTGGTAGTTGCGGCTAAACGAAAAGAGAACTTTCAGTGGTTTCAGAAATGGGCTTGTAAATGCTTACACTTCTGTAGGGAGATCTGTAATTCCACTGGAACTTAGGGCCCATTTTTCAGAACGTTTTGTCTATTGGCGCCAAGAGGTCTTAAATATTAAAAACATTACGTTTATTTTGATTAAAAAAAATTAAGACCCCAGTTGAATCCAAAAAATTAATTAACTCATCATTGAAATTCGGGGATTTATAAACATTAGACATAAGCGTACTCTAGAAAAAAATTTCTTTAAATAAAATTGCGCAACAGCAAAAAGTCGTCATATGTTGAGGAGTTATAATTTTTCCCGTTTTTTTTTAAGATAATAAATTATTAAAATTTAGTTATAATTTTTTCCGTTTTTTTTTAAGATAATAAATTACTAAAATTTAGTTATAATTTTTTCCGTTTTTTTTTGTAAGATAATAAATTATTAAAATTTAACAAATAGAAGTAGATAAGTGACAATTTATTTTCTGGCAGAGCTTGATCTGCGCTCTCTATGCAACTAGAAAATATTTTATTGATGCACTTAATTTAAAAGTTACGAATTTTTGTTTGAAGTTGCTTATGCCACAAACTTTTACATAATCTAAAAATAAATCAGAAAATGTTATTACACAAATTTTTAGTTAGAATATTGTTAATAAAATAATTAATTTTGTCTGGTTACCGTGTTAAGTAGTTTCTTTTATGAAATTTAGATTTTATTCTGCAAATTGCAAAATTCAACAAATAGTGAAGAAAGAAATCAAGGTAATAAAATAAAAATTAACAAATACAGTTAAGTTAACGCTAATTTTTTTTTAAAATAGAACATAATCAGTCTTTTTTAGACAGCCAGCACCTATTTCAGTGCGACTCTTAGTTTAAAACTTATGAATTTTTATTTGTATTCACGTATTTACACAAAATTGCAAATGGTGCGTACATGTCCAAAACTTTGCTCTTCATAAATTTCCTGTTAAATTATGGCTCATATGACCTATTAGCTCACGTGATGAAAATGAGCCAGAACCCACACTACAAATATGTTGGTCAACTAGAAATATTATTTAACTGAAACAAATTTGTTATTTCAACTTTTAATTACTTTTTACCTAATTTAACATCAGACAGAACAGTTTGCGTCATAACTCAAATTTTTCTCCAGGTAACAAACAGAAAATGAGTAATCTATATTTAGTTGACTGCGTTAATGTCGGTTTTCCTGCATAACAGCCATATCGGTCACCGTCCGGCCTCTATTCAATTTATCCATTTTATCACAGGCCTATTAATTCAGTCATGTTGTTCACCCCTATTAGCTAAATTGCGGGCGTAGATTTAGGGTGAGATCGGCCATTGTCTCTCTAATTTTGCCTTAATCATCGCAAAATGTCACAGATAAAAACCGCCAGTAATTGCTCATCCCAAATTACAGTCGAAAAAGCTCGTCGGCTCCTCCCAACGTTGACGAAATTAATAAAGGTGATAACCTTTTCGCAGCCTCTTCCTTCGCTATAAAAACCGGCAACATCAACATTAAAGTCGCAAACACGGACACTTGATCCTGTGTGCCGCGTTACAATTTGTAAAGGGCTTCGATGAAACGCGCGGGATAAGTAATGAAAGGCCCGGACGACACGCAATTTCCCAAATCAAATATTGGCAGTGTGTCAACGAAGGGAAACAATGCAAGGGGTGCATCTATCCGGCCACATTTGAATGGTTGTTCACCCCCCAAGACACACCCGTCATTCCGGAGTGTATATTAATTTCTTCGTTGATATGCGTGTCGTGACGTATACGAGGGTATGTGTGGCGATTCCGGGATCGTGGTAATAGCTCCCTCGACCTATATTGACGGTCCCGTTATGTCTTCATTGCGGAAAGGTCTCATTATCATCAGCACTTCGTCTTCCGGCGAGAGGAACTTTATTAATTTAAGCAGACAAAAATGGGAGATGGGCGGTTCAGTTACCGGGGTTCGGCGGCTTATTGTTATTAATTCATTTGACCGAAAATGGGTTTTGTCAATGGCGCGGGGAGAAAATTGAAAATTTAAGCTTTTCTTGCCTTCACCGGTATTAATGAAAATAAATGCAGCATTAAGACGGGGAAAGTGCTGGCAATCAAAACGTCGCAGCAAAATGGTGGAGGCGCCGGAGGAATCTCCATTTAGTGTCACGAAATAAAGAGCTTTTGGTCCACAGAAACAAATTATTTTTTTGTTACTGTTACTTGAAGAGAAACAATAAATGATCCAAAAGAATTGAAAGCAAGAAAGTTTTAGGGGTTGTTAACTAACAATTTTTGTTTGATATTAATTCTTTCGCGACATAAGTGGTGGGTAAAGTCAACAGCACTTGTCAAGATGTTTAAACAGTATAAATGGCGTCAATTTCAAAAATTGTCCCTTGCCCTCCCCAATTTCACCGCCCATTAAAGCGTAATTAACCCTCCCACGCGCCTTCTCCATTGCGAATTTTAATCTCGATTCCCATGTTTTCTGGCAAAGCGTCCTCGAATGGGCGCTAAAATTGAATTAAGGAGTCGTCCGGGTCATAAATCCCCATTTCAATTTTCGTAAAATTCGGCATAAGGTCGTGACCTTTCGGCGCTTCCACCATCGTCATGATTATGATTGAAGAATGTACCGCGGTGGTATTTTCAACATTTTCGCCGTCTAGTTAGCATAAACCGGACGATAAGAACTGTAGGATGGTGCACGCAACCGCCGGCGGGGGACGGCAGTGCATGTCTCCGGGGGCGGCACGACGTCGACGTCGCGATGCTCACTTGCCCGCCGCACGCCGACACATCGCGAACGTTGAAAAAAAAGACAAACGCGCCGTCGTGGTTTTGGCGCGAAAATGTTCACAGTGTTAATTTCGATGATCAACGTTGGTAAGTGGTTGTTGTTTTTTCGATTTTTATTGTTTCGAAAAAGGACGAGTGCATTTGTTGTTGGGGAGGGGGAGGCAGAATTTTTAATAATGCGACGTTGAAGAAAGTCTCGCGGTGACGACAGAATTTTTCTTGTCAAATCTGGGTAAAAAATGGCATCTTGGGGTGATTAATCGTTTTCCTTGCGGCTGTGTAATCCCGATATAACGACAGACGCAACAATGGAAAATCCAGTTGCAGCCGGGTTTGATTCACATTTTCGGATGAATCGCACAATCGGACAAGGGATGCGAAAGTAAATGCCAGCAGACAGACGGTCGTGTGACTCATCCAGACTGCCATAAACACGGACATTATTCCAGCTTTTTCGTCTATATTTCCCGTCAAATATTTACGTTGGTAATATTGCGTGTTGGGTTACGTAATTAAACGTGCTGGGAGCCACTCGTTTTATATTTTTTACGAGCAGGTCGACAAATTGAAACAATTTTCTGCCCTTGCAAATTTGCCAAGTTGGAATTGCAAAATTTAATTTCTTTAAGAGCAAGGGCGAGTTTAACGCGGTGGACTGGACGGAATTGCCAATTTTGACGAGTCGCACCTTCAGGAAATAAACGCTATTTACCGAATTTTCTGCAAATAAAATAAATTTATCCTTGCAAAATTGTTTACTGCCGCACTTGCATAAGAATTCTTAAACAAAGTGACACGTTGTTGCGTAAATATTTATTGTAATGACATTACCTAAGCACCTTAAATTATTTTTTTTACGCCAAAAGTTGAACGTAACAAATTCAGGTCAGAGACTGGCAACAAGATTTATATTTGTAAAAAATATATCAAAATGGACTACAGATTTGGGTTCTTCTCAAAGATTCTTAAACGACTTACATCGCATGAAACCGAGCGGAATTAAGAATAAAACCTTAATTTCCGCAAATTAATAATACAACATTTTTTTGCAAGTAAACCGGGAAAGATAAAGAGGTTCAATAAACATAGACAGTCTTAAACGGGGATATATTAATAATGTACAGTTAATTTTCTTCTACCTCGCCCATAGGCCCTGCCGCTCTTCCAACGAACCATAAAATAGCACTAAGAAATTTATTGAAAATAATGGTCTCACCTTTAATTCGTTATTTTTTCATGTTTCACCACATTGCAAAAAATCCAATTTTCTAAAATACCCAAATCTCCTGCATACGTTTCTATGTTCTGTCAACCAGTGAAATTAGTTTAAATGTCGTTTAAATCTAAATGAAGATGACTACTGGACGTAGATTAACTAAACTTAATCCTGATGAAGTGAACATTTGCCCTTATTCTTAGAACGTCGTGAGCTGTATCAAAGAGAAATTGTTACAGCTACAACATCTGCAATTATTTTAATGAATAAGCTTTTCCAGTTTTGAGAATGAATTGATTAAATTAGTGGCTAATACTGCAGCTACAATTTGTCTCATAAATCAACCCCTTAAGTCGTAAAGAGCTTAAATTTGGTTACAATCTCGGTAACGATAAATATTTTAAGACACCAACATTTCACCCGGGTTAGGGTGAAACGCGAAACTGAGAGGTCATCGGCGTGCACTTATTTTCGCTTCTTAGCTACTCACGGAACAAGGGGTAAGTATTAAATTTTGCCAAGGAAAGTGAGAAATGAAACCAAATTCTAACCAAAGCCGTTCGTCTTAAGAATAATATCGTGTTTTCAATTGAATTAGCGAAATTGATCCAATCAACGGTTGTTGAGTCAGGGATTCAAGGACTCCAAACCAAATTTAGAGAAACTCTTCCAACGGATGGAGCAACGAATCAAATTTTGAGGGTTCGAAGTAAGAACAATTTCGACTGTTTCTTTAGAGCAAATTATGTAAAACAATTCAACCTGATTCGAGATTACTAAATTACGTGAAATTTTAAATTATAACAGTATCGCGTGACACGGGGGTGTAATGCGCATAAATTAAGTGTAACTTTAAGCCGCATGCCTCAAAAACTGCGGTTAGCAAAAAAATTGTTGAAAAAGCGAAAAACTTTACTGATTATAGTGAAATATTACGAGATTTAAGAGTTTCGTGGAAAACTTTTAGTTATCGACAAATTCATCAAGCGCCCTATGCATTTTCATTTTACCATGCAATTGCAGCAGACGTCATGCGCCCTTGACTGATGTCTTTTTTTCACTACGTCAATGGTGGACAAAGCTAGGGCGATGGATGGTGACGGCAATAAACAAATGTTTTTTGGTGAATGAATAAAACATTTTGAGGCGTTGTTGAGGGAAATTTCGGAAAATCGCCGGAATTCCGCGAAAAGCCGCCTGACGTTTTTATTAAAATCCGCTGCAGGACCGAACAAAAACGCGCTATTTGTAATTATTGGCGACTTACCCGAAAGTTATTAAAAAGTACAACGTTATCCTTGAAAATTCCGGACGGTCGAGTTTCGGTTTCAGTACCGGCGCTCGCCTCCGCATGTCCTATCGATTGATTCCCGCATTTAAAGATAAATTATGTAGCGATTTCTATCAGCAAGTGGCCACATGTTCCTGGCGTCTATTTACAAATATTTTCGCAAGGTAATTAGCGGTGGAAAAAAGCGGACTAACCACAAATATTTGCCCGACGCAGTATCAGTACTCGACGCGTTATTACTATCGTCCTAATCACGAATTAAGCCCGACAATAAAAAAGCGATGATGAAACTCGGGGAAGAAAATCGACAAGAAGCGAACGCCACAAAACTTCATCATGTAGCGAGTTTCGACGCCAATTTAGATTCGTATTCCAGATTTCGCATCGCGTGTAAAAGCGACCTTCAGCCGGAGTTTCGCTGCGTCAAACAGAACCAGGTAAACTAGCTGCGAGTCCTCGAGAGCCGCCCCGATTAGCCGCAGAAGCTTTGGCACCCCCGATAAGTTTCGGCACTATTTTAGAGCCCGTCGAAATTATAGCAAATAATTTACAAATACGGCGGGCAGGTGCAATAAATTGCGTGCAACCTCCACGTCTGTCCCCGTAAATTTTCTTGGAAACAATTTTTTCCGGAAAATTGGGGCAAATTTAATTATTAAAATAGTGATTTGCTAAATTAACCGGGTCAATTTCCGGCTTTTACATTTATTTAACCGGCCGTAAAAGGAGGGGACGTTACGTTATCGACGATATTAAACCGCAACTAAAAGCTTGCCTGTGTCGTAAAACGGCTAATTACTGTCTTGAAAACAGACCAACTCCTTCAATACCCCGCCGAATCGATACCCATCATGCAAACATAATTTATGGTACTAGCGCCATCAACGCACACACCGAGGCGCACCCTCGACGATTTTCACTTGTTAGGGAAGGTCGGACGAATCAATTACGAAACAACAAATTTATTCAAAAACAAAGAAACCAAATTATCAATGAAAATTACGAATTAGAGTCGCGTTAAATTATTCAGAAGGACCTGTCTAATGGAAGTGGCTGGAGTCAATTTCGCTTTATCAAAAATGCAAATATAGGGATGCTGCCAAATTTGGCTGCAACTTGGAGCTTTCGGGAGATTGGTGGCTGAAATTTCGCTAGTTTCTTTTTATTACCGCTAGATCGCTAGATAATTTAAAGTTATGGCACTCTTTACTAAAACAACACCTCTGAGTGTTTCGTGATAGGGTTGTTGGTAAAGTTGGCGCTGTAAGTTTACGGCCTTTTTCGAAGTGGGCCTGGGATCACGCCAACCTATGTTTAGAAACTATCAAATTGTATTGATCTGCTTGGGCTATTTTTAGTGGGACATTTCGATATTTGGGATGAAATCGGATTTATCGCTTTCCAAGGGTACAACCCTCAACTTGACCTACTGCGTAACGTTGCTACAATATTTATCTTTTGTTTACTTTACGAACAACAATGGATTAGAAACTTGTGGCGCGTGTGCTGTGAACGGCGGGTATAGATCGACAATGACAAACAATTTAAATTGTTATGGTTAAAATAGAAACAAGTTTTGAACGCGGCAGCAATCGATCCAATCAAATGAGATATTAGCGTTGTGTCCCTGACAACTATTTCAGGGTCTAGGGGCAGAATTCTAAAGCGGAGTTTTAGGGGGTTTCAGAATGTGCAATTTGCTTTGCTATAACTCTTCTAGTTTTGAAGAAATCGAGAGTTTTGCAAAATCGAGCTTGTAGCTACTGCAGCGCCAAAGTGCTCGAACTAGCAAATCAAAAATCGAAATTACTCCGAAACCAACACTCGTACGAAGCAACTAATTACGGATTTGAGAAGCTTTCTTGATTTTCTATGAGCGAGTCAATTTCCAGGCTTAATTCCAATTTCCCAACGCCCAAAAAAACCGGAAACAACTTTTCCAGATTTATTTCAGAGAAACAAAAAACAATTACATAATTCAGCATATTGTGTATATTAAATAATATTTGGTTGCGGAAATTGTAGAAAATAGTAAATATCTCGTAGAATCATTAAATTTTTGCATAACACCGCCTGCTCTCGTAAAGTAAAAATTTGGGGAATTTCATAAACTCCATGAAATTAGGCCAAAAGGGACGTGGTTTCCTGCAAAATGAATGGACTAAGTACCCTATTAAATTCTTGGAATATCTCTGAAATAATGGCAGTAAAAACTATTTAATTAGGGTGAGAGCTCTGGTAGTTTGAGGGACTCAATTCAAATTTAAAACTTGACCTGGCCATTATTTTTTCGATTTGCGCAATTGCTGATAAGCTCCGACCTTGACTGATATTTCGAAAAACGTAGTTTAATGGTTGGACATCGTCCTGTTCCTTGTCGACCGCAACCCTCGTAAATCATCCCGTAACAAGCATCCCACATTTCAGTTAAATTCGGCGAATATCATGAATTACAACGCGATTCCGAGCGGTTTACCCTTAAAAACGCTTCATACCCGATTTGTAGCCATAACTCTTTTTCAGTGCACGCCGTCTACTTTACCATGTCCGACATCCGCATGACCGTCCCCAGCGACCGGGGGAAGTTTCTGCCGGAAAACCACCCCCTGATCACTTTCCACGCTCAAAGCAACGACACGATGCGCTTCTCAATCGAAGATAAGACGAGAAGCCTTCAAATTTTTCCTCCTGCCGGCGACGTTATGTTTACGAGAAAATTCCTCAACGGCAATAAAGGTAACGAAACCTCAACTGAGGGGTTGACCGATTTAATTGTGCTGTCACCAGCAGCCCCCGACGGCATCAATTCGTCGATAACAGTCGAGGATGGTATCGGACAATACGACCGGACAACTCTGGAAATTTCGATATTGCATCTCAACCCCTTGGACTGCGACTATTTCGTTGAAGATTTGTGCTACTGGCAGTCGGCGAAATATCGCATTTACGAAAACGCCCCACCCACCCTGATCGGTTCGTTGGCTTCGCCGTATCTATCGGACATGTGCCCCGGGTACGAACTTAATTACAACATCATGGAAAACGACGATTTTGCTCTAATCCGAACGCCCATTTGGTCGCTCCGCTCCAAAAGACCCATAGACCGCGACGTCAACGAAATTCGACAGGCGATCAACATCACCTGCACGGTGAAGAATCCCCAGAACAACGTCAAAACTGTGGCCAACACCATCCAAGTCGTCGTGCTGGATCTCGACGATAATCCTCCGGAGGCGCAGACGAAGGAGATCAAGGTTAACATGTCGTCTAATGTCGTCGTTAAGGTGAGTGTTAGTTAGAAGGGGTTGAATTATCGCCGCTCTTTATCCTGAGTTAGAGTCGTGAATTAATGGAACAGACGGCTTGAAGGACGAATTTCGGGGTGACGAATGGCGCTAGGAGGCACCCCGCCCTCGGGTTGCGGCTTTTGCCGAATTAGATCATTGTTAAATGGCCCTTCTGGAAGACACTATCGGGATGTATTAATAGATGGAGGGGAGGGGCGGCTAGATGTGAGTTAAGAAATTAGGGCACAATTGGTTTGACGACTTCTGGATGTCGGGGTTGGGCCGCAAAATTGTGGTCGACGCTGCTGATGGTTGGTCAAAGCTGCGTCAAATGACTCTGTAAAACTTAATTTATTTTTGATTCGAACGAAAAAGTTGTGGTCGCCATCAATCACGTCGTCCCATTGTTTACGTATTGACAATTCAATAATGCAGCCCCACAACCGCAATGTTGCCAACGTGTTAAATCGAATTAAGCTCGCCTGGTCGCACCGACAGCCGCTGCCACCTGTAAATTCCGCCCTTTTACCTCCATTTATTTTATCAATCGCTGTTTAGTTTCGCCCCTGGTCCCATAACGCTAAATTCCCGAGTTTCCGAAATTCGTCTCGTTTCCACTATCACACCGTTCCCGGTTAAATTCCATTAATGTGACAGTGATAACGTCCGGCTTTTGTGAACCGCCCGCAATGCAGATATTTAGGTGGAAAAGCGATAAAAGTTTCCAACAACCTCGTTAAAACGCTCATCACTTCTCACCTAAACTAAGCAGCGACAGTACTAATAAAACTAAGTGAATAAATCAACCTGCGGACTTAAGCCGGCTTTCTAGCTGCGCAGTGGAGGGTCCGGTGAATTTATTAATATTCCCCCTATCATCGCGGGATTAATGGACACGTGCTTCCGGGAATTCGCCGACAACAATTTTAACGCGGCCCGCCTTTACGACTTGTCCCGTTTTTAGGACGCCGAGGCCCGTTCTCGAGACGGGATTACGTTTAAGTGCGCAATCGGGGTAGTGCAGGAAAAGCGGGTGCGTGGGCGAGGGGTGGCGGTGAAAAACCACCGTCGCCTCCTCCATGACCCATTAGCCAAAGCGTCTGAGAGAAACGATGCACTTAGTATTCCCCACCCGTTTGTCTTTATGTCGTGACAACACCAAACAACCCCCACGCGGTCGGAGTTATTAGTTTTTCTACGGCTTTGACCGACAATTGCGATTTTAGCGGAATTTGGTTTGGTCGCCTGATTATCCGAATTGGTCGCATCGCCTGAGTTAGAACTCGCGCGTTCCGTCTTGCGAAGGGCCCGAGGAATTGTTGCGTCGATAATATCTAAGGGGATGAAACATGAATGGTTTCATTCTGTTGAGGAACGGGCGGCAAAGCTGCGCTCGATCGTTTTGTTTTTAATTATTTATAAAGTGTACGATGCATTATACAAAAGACTGAGGACGTGGTTTGAATCGATACAAGCTCTTTGTTACTTATTGAAACAATAGTGGCAGCCAGGCTTCTCTTGTTGATGTCAGTTCTCAATCCTGCTGCTACTCATCTTTTAACTCTCGTAAGCTCTGCCGGATTACATTATCATCTCTTTCTCCACCACAATCGAAATTATTCCTCGACAAAGATCTCTAATGTTGCAATTTCGTGGCACCCCTTAACATAAATCTTCAACAAGGGCGATGAGGCTTTCGTCTCCCTTGTCCATCTTTCCTGCTTGCATCAACAACACAGTCATCCATGGACGATATTGCAGCTTTGCTGCTAGAAGAAAGTTTCACTAGTTTTTTTGGTTAAAATAAGAAAAAGTTGTTCATTATTTTCTCCAAAAATTTTATTAACTTTAATTTAGTTGAATATAATATGTTGGACTCTTCTGTGTTTATTACGGAGGTAATAAGATGATCTCTAAATTGCTTCTTGAATGTTAGTTTCATTGAAGTAGGTCGTTTCGTGGGTGTACGTGCTTCCTATTCATGGAGGGCTCGAGTCTCCTTGTAATTATCTAATACAACTTCCAGACCCGCGCTAATGTCTTCGACGGTTATCTCTAGAATTTGAGGCCTTTCTTGCTTTCATAGTTTGAATAGCTCTTTGTACCCCTCGCCAACTCAATTAGTTTCCTTCTCTATTTAAATCTCTATAATAGAAGCTACAATTTTTTTCAGATATTAATACTCACCACACGTCAAAGAGAAATTCCCAAATTTTTATTAATCTTTTTATCAAATTATTCAAAAATTAAAGTTGTTGACAAATGGCGGAGGCGCCGGGTTAATTCTAATAAATAATTGTTATTTTATAAAACTGTTTGATTAACACTTTTTGAAAACCTTAGAGGCGAGAAAAAAATTTGTTTTGAGGAGATCAATTTCAAACATTTTAGATTTCGAAAATTTCGTACAAAACTACGGATTCCAAATTTCTTACATCTTCTAATGGATTTCCAGGCATGATGTTGTCAATTTCCTGGAAAATTATGAGAGAAATGGCGAAGCACCGTTTTTCTCCTTATCGTGATTTGCGAGATAAATCATTCAAATGCATTATTTCCTTTTCCACTCTCACTTCCTTTTGCCTATTACTTTAATTCTTTATCTTCTCCAAACAACATGATTTCGACACTGAGTCGACTACAGAATAAAAATGAGGCCTCTCAAAATTCTGATATTAGCTGAAGTCCTGGAAACACTCCCCATTTGTATTCTTGCAGCATCAACGCATCACTTAGAGTTAGAATCTAGAAACTTAAAATTAATTGTTAATTTATAACAAAAACCTGAATAGATGATCAACTTTTCTAAAATAAGTCGAATCTAAGTTAACCCTGAAACACAGCACGGAGGAAAGTTTTGTTCCCAGGAGACCTAGTCGTGATTTATAACCCATTCTCGTGGGCCTCTTGCACAATTTTTTTTTCTTTGTTATCAGGGCCACGCGATAGAACCTCAGGACTTAATTTTCTTAGACAAAGATACCGTCGATGTCAACATGTACGAAGTGACGATCCTCGGAGACACCCTCAACTTCTTGCAGCCCCATTGCAAGAAGTATCCGTACGATTACGCCGGAGCTCAAAACGAAACCGCCGTTCATTGCAGTAAGTCCCCTGGTGTCTTTTGTGATTTCACCTGCCATTTCGCTAATTATTTCGTTTAATAAATCGCATTTTTGTGAACAAAGCAGCACGCTAACCGCGGGCGTAATTAACATTCGTTCTCTACACACCTCTTTCTAAAAACCACCAACGAACCACCCACACACCCATGTAGCCTAGAATAAATTCATCTTTATTAAAATCAACTTACCCAGAAAAGGTTAATTAGCATCATCACGTCATTTCTACTTTGGCAGAATTGAACTTCACCAAAAGTCTCCAAATACCCAATTCGACGTACTCGGTCACCCTGCAACTAAACGACACCACCCTGATAACCGGAAATAAAGTGGTGAGTTTAACGAAACTAATTAACCGTAAATTTCGCAACTAAGCACCGAGCTTTAGCGGAATTTATTTATCTACCGATAATGACCGCGTTGTCGTAATTAATTTCAGGTGCGCGTCCCGATCCAGTTTCTCTTCCTCAACGATACCGGCCATCATCCCGCTTTGCTGAAAAAGAAAGAAAAAACTCTGCATCTCTACCCCAGCAACAAGGTCAAAGTTTTCAGGTAGTCGTCGCATTTGCATTTTTCTCGCTAGAAACTTTCGATTACGTCAAGTCGAGCCAAATGTAATCTAAACTGCTGAGTTACTAATCTGTAATTAAATTGCGATAACGTCGTTCTTAGAACTGCCGCTCCATTAGCCAGGATAACGCAACCAGACCCGGAGCGCTTGAAGGACGCAAAAAAATTCCTCCTCAACACCACCACTTCCGATCTTCAAGACATTTTCAACGTGACTTACACTGGAGGAATTGTTTTCGTCCACGACACTTACAAATTAAGCAGAGCCCCCGAGAGTTTGCGGTGAGCTCATTTAACTTTGTCGGTAAAGCCCGTAATTCTCGCCCTCGTTGCTAGGCTAAACATTTCCTGGATCAGGAACAACAAGCGGGAATTCGACGTGATCGACGTCAGGATTGTGGTGGAATCAAGACAGACCTGTGTGAATATGTCGCAAGTTTCCATTCATGAATGGGAGTGGTGCTCGAAATACGACAGACCTAGTAAATGTTTAAATCCGGACACTTGCGCCATATCGACCGGAGGATCTTCCAGTGTTGATAGAAGGTAAGCAAACAGTTTCGATGTTAGAAGGCGGAAAGATGCGGACGAGTGGCGGCGGCGCGCCCACCGGACCATCACTAATGGAGTGGAGCTTTAAAGGGGCACGGAGGATCCGGTGGGGCCCTTTAAGGGACCTGGCACGCGATCAAGCGCCACTCAGTATGGATTTCTAACCCTTTCAACCGGGTACAGATAGTTCAAAAAAAAAACTGCCCTGATTAGTTATATTTATTTAAGTTATTTATTTAAATTACATTTAATTCTATTTTTTAAAATATAGTAAATTGTTGCAACAATTTTTTTTTCATAATTTATAATTTATTGCCATTTAAATAAGGGTCATATTTAACAGTCTACCAAATTTACCCAATATTTTCATACAAAAAAATACTTTTATTTCCCAAAAATACTAAATGCTCACCAAAATTAGGAAAATACATAATCTTAAAGCGACAACCAAATATTGACATAATGCTGGCCTCTTATATATTTTGTTCGCCAAAATAACTTTTGTTGACCATAAATACTAAATGTTTACCAAATTTTATTCCGCATTTAATTCTAACATAATACCCAAATATTTAATTTTCGACAGTGTCTTATATTATTTAACAGTTAAAAATACTATTTGTTGATCAAAAATACACAAGCAATAAAATGTTGTGCAAATGGTAAATAATTTTATGCAAAATTATAGATGTAGATGGGCTAGGGCAAGGAAAATAAAAATAAAAATAGAAGTGGTTTGCACAAAAAGATATTGATTTCTGCAATATATAAATGCTTTGCTGTAATTGACTTGCATTATGTAAAACGTAAAACTTCTTTTAGTGGTAATTTCTAATCGTGCTTTTAAAAAAAATACAGGGCCCTGAACTGACCGTGTACAAAACTTTTTTTGCGTGCCTCTTGTCTGGAAGCGCAAGCAGCAAGAAGAGATGCGCGAGCATATTTCATTTTTGGAGTAATAGAATAATTATTTGACGCACAAATAGTTTTTTTGAAAAACACTAAATATAAATAGATAGCGCGAATATTTATTATGTACAGCACGGACGCGTAACTTGAGCGTTCTAAATTTGGTGAACATTTAGTAAAATTGATGGACATATAGAATTTAAAATGTAAGCAATGGTAAAACAATACGCAGCATAGTTATTTTAGTGGTGATGTTCTCATTTTCTGATGTATAATAATTTGGGTTTTATTTAGATTTTTTGATGCTCATTAAATTTTCTGGTGGACAGTGCAAGGGATGTATGGTTAAATTTGGTGTACATTATATTTGTTTCCTTTAAATAATAGAATTTACTTAACTTGTCTGGATGTCACATTGGTATCAATACTGTTCGAGTTGTGGCTTCTTCGGCCGAAGAACATTGCACCTTTGAACGTGCGGTTCTCACGCGATGGTCTCATTAAATGCCTATAGATTTTCAGTAAAAAGTCTGAAAGTATTATGGCGATTTGATCTTGGCGGCGGCCGTCTTGTAGCACCAGTCGAGGAGGTTGGGCATCGTATTTTCAACGGCTCGAACTTTTATGGGATCGATTCTTGCTACTTGCAGAATACCGTAATAAGTTTTGTTGCCAAAACGTACACGTTGAACCTCCAATTCACTTCAGTAGTCAATTTACATTCAAAATAGCTTCAATAGCTAAAACTAAAGCGATTAGTTAAATTTATGCTAAACTGATACGATTGCAATCAAGCTGCACAAATAATACGATAACTAGTATCCCAATTGTGCAATTGCAACAAAAATAATTACCCCGTATCTTGGTGAGTTTCCATTGACAACCCAACATTAGGGGGATGTAGCTAGATTCCGTGTTATGAGCCGCGTAAAGTTGGTCGTAAAAGCGACTGGCAATAAAACAAAATCACCTTTAATTAGAGTCGACTTAACTGTTGTCTTAAATCACAAGGTACTTGTTTTATAGTTCGAGGCAGGGACCTCGACGCTGCATGTGGCGGGGTGATAAAAATCCAGGAAAAGAGATCACACACCTCTATGCAACCTGCACTCCGGACGTCGACACTTGTCCTGACGGAATTTGCGATCCTCTCGAACTGCTCTACGACAAAATTTGCCCCCAGGATTGCACAAGTACGTAAATAATTTATTAAAAACACTCGTGGAATTGTCGCACTTGGCTACTGAAAATTGACAAACACGCTCGAGTGAATGTCGCACTCGGCACCAATATTAACATTTATTTGTGAAGTTTTTGCGCTCGTTATTCAATACACTGGAAGGTTTTTAAAAAATGTTGCAATTTTTTTGGCAGCTTCGGTAGCGTGGCCTACCAACAAAAACTTGATCACTGGTCGAGGGATAGATTCGGCTAGCGGAGTTTGTGTTTGTGGCGATATAACCTGTCACTGTCATCCCATTTCCCAAAAGAAGGAAAAAAAAGGCGACGCCGCCCCCCAGGCGGTTAACCACACGGAGTTTCTTCAGGGTAACGTTAGCCGCCATACTGGGAATTTAACTGTGACGGGTCGAGTTTTGGGTAAGTCTTTTGGTTTTTTGGTCATATTTTTAGGGGGGGTTTCAGGCGTTGAATTGTCTCGTTGCGGCACGACTTGCGTTCTCGGCATCGTCGCCGGGGTGTTGTTTCTGGCCGGAGCCGCCTGCATGGTGGTGGTTTGGTGGCATTTAGACCGCGTCCATAAAGCGACCCGCGGGAAATTCGGCGATGACAATCAGGATCTATCGATGCCCCTTTCCGATTACATTGATCGCACCGCCCCTCCGGATCCTCTTCGGCTGCGTTTCGACATGACTACGTCCCTGGCCGACACGGCCGTCTTGAATATCATCAACAAATACGCGGTAATTCCAGCTAAATTGCCTAATTTTCACCCGAGCGGAGAGTAGTAACGGGATATTTTCCTGTCCGCAGCCCGATCCCAAATGGGAATTCCCCAGGAACCAGCTGGTGATAGAGCAAACACTCGGTGAGGGCGAATTCGGCCGGGTCCTCAGAGCCAAGGCCATGAATATTGCAGCACAACCAGGCGAGTTACTTTCATCTGTTAACATTCCCGAAAGAATGGTAATAACAGGAACAGGAGTTTCCGACAAGGACAAAAGTAATCACTTGGTTTGTTTGATTTGGTTTAGTCGTTTATTCGAGCCTATTGAACTTTCAATTCCTCGCAATCGACCGATTTCGAGGGAAAGTTTCAATACCGCCCGCACAAACTAACAACAGAATTAACTCCCCCAGGCTACACCACAGTCGCGGTGAAAACGCTGAAAGACGACGCGAGGGAAACCGAACTCAACGACCTCCTCTCCGAGTACCAGCTCCTGAAGGAGGTTTGCCATCCCAACATAATTCGCCTCCTCGGCGTCTGTACTGCTCCAGGTGGTCCCATTTATCTGATTATCGAGTTCGCCGAACACGGCTCCTTGAGGTAATCACCCGCTGCAACCGCGAAATTATCTAACACGTTCGCCAAATTGCAGGAATTACCTGAGGCGAAGCAGACATCTCAAATCAGAAACGTGGAGGTTACCTTCATCAACCGGCCTAGACGAAGACGAGACCCACTACGACGAACCCGTTGTCTCCCAAGTTACCCCCAAAGAAATTCTCTCTTTCGCCTGGCAGATCTGCAAAGGAATGGCGCATTTAAGCGAAATTAAAGTGAGACGTCCCTCCTTCCCTTCATTTTAGCAAATTTCGATTTCCAGCTGGTCCACCGGGACTTGGCCGCTAGAAATGTTTTATTGGCGGCGGACAAGATATGTAAAATATCCGACTTCGGGCTCACCAGGGATATTTATGAAGACGACGCGTATTTCAAGCGCAGCAAAGGGAGAGGTGAGTGTTTCAATCGAAATATGGAAATTTCCCCCAATTTAACTGTCTAAACTTCAAATTACCCCGCTCAATCAATCAAATTAAGTTCCAGTCAAATGGATGGCCCCCGAGTCTCTCTCCGATCACATCTACACCAACAAATCGGACGTGTGGAGTTTCGGGATTTTAGTGTGGGAATTGGTGACGTTAGGAGCGACCCCGTATCCAGGAATCGCGGTGCAGAACCTCTTCCATTTGCTCCGGCAAGGATACCGGATGGAACGGCCGGATAATTGCTCCCCAACTTTATACAACATCATGAGAAGTTGCTGGCATATCGAACCGGAACAAAGACCCACATTCCAAGAATTGTCGGCGCTTTGGGAAAAAATGTTGAGTGACGAAGTCGAGTATTTGGATTTGACCAATAACGCCATCCACAATCGAAGCTATTTCTGCGCCCCTTTCGACGATAAAAGTTCAGGTGGGTAATTTTCCCTTAATCGATTAATTTGCTCTTGTTACCGCATTGCAGAACCGTCGGAAAAGTCTGACACTAATCCTTTGAACTACCTGACGAAATCGTTGTCGTACGTCAAGTGCGGATCGGCCGATAAGTTTCAAGACAGTACCATCGTTAACGAACAGGACACTAATCAGAACGACATCAACACTCAAGGGTATGAAACTCCGGTGAAGGTTGCCAAGAAAATGCAAACTCCCACAAACGATTGTCCTCAGTATTACACGGACATGGCGGCTGGAAAAGCTAATTGAGTTAACGAAAATATCGGGGAAATTATTGAAAAATAATAGGATCGACGTGACTGAGCTGGGTCGATTTGAAGCAGCTGCTGCAACTGCGTTAAATAATTTTTATATCGTAAAACAACCATATTCAACTGTAATGGAGGACGACGAAGTCATAACTGAATTGTTACTAAATTAATATTTTTGTGTATCGGAAAACGCGTTGATTATATCGAAGACTGCTTGATATTAAATGGATGTATTGATGGAAGCAAGTAAATTATTTAAATATATTCTGTTTGCTTTACCCTGAACCACTTTAACACCTATTTAATTTCAATACCTATCACTATGTTCAGTACCTACTTAGTTGGATAGTATCATTGTTAGTATCTAGAAAGGGTAGAAAAGTTGAATTTTTAAATTTTTTAAAGTCCAGCTTTCTGGAATTACGGTTCTTCATTATTTGTTGAAATTTTTCTAAGTCCTCACTAGAGCTACGGGTCATCACTATTTGTTGAAATTATTGAAATTGAACATTTCGATTGTCTTTTGTTTTGAGGTGAGGTGTGGCCGCCATCACCCATCAGTCCCATTACCTACTTGATTTTGTCAGCCAGCCGATTATTTACTTCTACCTTATCTTATCAAAATTACTTTCATAAAGTTAGAAAACGGATTTTTCCTATTAGCTATTAGATAAAAAGGTATTTATCAAGATTAACTTTACCCTTATCTTATCTCTGCACCTATAGCTAATCCCTTGATACCTTAACAACACTTATCTAGATTGCTAGATAAATTCAAACAATAACATTTTGATTTCTATCTAATCTTGATTGAAATTCTATTCAAGTAAATATCTAGTTAAATCTAGGGGATGAAATGATGAAAACCTAAATTACCCCTAGTCTGGATTCAAACCAATTAGTAAAGCTCCGTGCGGTTTCCTCTAGTCGCTAGATGGCGCCGTCCGCTTCCAATGTTTACCAAATTTGGCATCTGCTTGGTGCACTTCGCTGTTAGGTGTGTGTGTGAGGTCCTTGTATTTTGGTGTGTTATCAACTAATTATGATTACAACCTAGTTAATAGTCATCAAATTTCTGATAAAACCATGTAAGTCACCCGGCAAAAAGTGCCATTTGCTTTTGTAAGCCCATTCCTCGATTCTCCCAATTTCCTCTGTATTTCACCAAATTGCGGTGAAATCGCCGTATAAAAGAGTATCCGGCTAATTTCGGGGTTGTTTCGTCGTTATTTGGCCCAAATCCGCGTCAATTAGCGAAATTGCCGAAAATACGACTGGTCAAAGTACCATATTAACCCGTTTAGAAACGTGTGGGTGGCGCTTGCGTCAGTTTCCCTTTCATCTAGTAGGCAATAAACACGGGACACCCCCGCGCTTATCTGAATAGGTGACCCACCCCCTTAACGCACCCGTCTCGGTGGAAGCCGCCAATATTACCCAATTCCCGAGATGAGTCACGTGCCGAAAATAAATCTGAGCATGTGTCATTATCTTGTTAGTAATAAAAATTCTGACTATCCACATGTCCGCTGGTTCTTGAAACAAAAGTTTCATTGTTTCGTAGGGAGGCTGGGTTTGTTAAAAAAAAAAACTACGAGGTTTGTACCGGTTATGGAAACAACACCGGCGATCGATTACTGGAAAAAGTCGTCCTGGTGCGGTTACTCCGGGTCAAAACCCTCTTGGACGCGCTCATTAGCTAGCTATCACCCCTATTTGTTGGGTGATAGCTGCGACGATAGCGTCTCCAGATGGGCGTCTGGTTGGGGCGCAAGCACCGGAAATGTGGTGTCGCAAGTCCCTAAATAAACCGGCTGTGAAGAAATGCACACAATCAACGTTTTTGTCCCATTTAGGTCAGGCTGTTAATTAATAGCGGACGTCACCGATCCTTGGTGTTGGATCATCAAAATCGAACAATTGGAACCGATCCCACTTCTGCAAATTTTGGACAACTGGAGGAAATTCGGCGGGAATACTGAGAGAAAGGAGGGGCGTTTAATGAAAGGAGAGGCGCGCCGTGGAAACCTCCCCAATTAGCGGTTCTGGGAAGGGTACATGCGACACAAAAGAAATTCTCATTAATAGGCCAGACATTGACTAATTGGGGAGGAAACTATTTTTTTGTTACGTTTCTCCGGAAGTTTCCAAAATTAAAATTGAACTTGTTCAAGAACAAATTTAAAATTTTTATTTTACTGATAGCTATACAGTGTGTGCAAGATAATAATTTTATGAGAATTTTACCTATTTTAAGTCCGAATACGTAGTCAAATTGAGTCCAGATTTGATTTCAGAGAGGTCGATTGGGGTAGAAAAAAAAATCGAAAATATCGAAATTTTTGACATCGATTTTATGACTTATTTTAGTAGATTTTGGGTCGATTAACACAAATCCGGCCGTGCAAGATGTAATTTTTAATTAATTTTTATTTAAAATGGTGAAAATTTTATTATTGTTTTCTTCGTGTTTCGCTAATCATTAGGCTTCCAATTTCAGAAAAATGCAGGTGTTAAGGATTTCTCTCAGTTTCTCCCACCTTCTGGCGTTGTTCCACCTTGCCAACCTAGCCATAGCCGAAACCGGCCCTCAAGCATACACAGTACAAAATCCTTGCGCTTCGAAACTCACGTGCCATGACTGCATACAAACCCCAGCATGCGCCTGGTGCTACGACCCCGTAAGTATTACCCTCATCCTGTTCTCTTTAGATTTATAGTTTAAGTAGCGCGATTCCCCAAAACTAAACCGAGGGAGTGCCCAATGACTTATCTTGTAAGAAAGGTCGCGACCCAGCGACCGAAACGTCAAGATGTAATTAACGAAACCTGAGAAATCTGAAATTTTATTTTTCCACCAGGATTTCAAGGGAACTAGATGTTTCGAGATGTCGTTCCCCGTCGACCCCGAGAAGCAGTGTCCCGAGCAATTCATCCACAACCCCGACAACATCATGGGAATCATCCACAACTACGGCCTAACGTCGTCGCGGGGCCACGGCTCCGAAGGAGGAATCTCGGTTTCCGGCTACGAATTCAACCTGACTTCGGAACAATTCGGCCAGATTTTCAGCAGCGGCGAAGGAGGCAGCGGCGGCGGCGCCGAAGCGGCCGCCGGCATCACCCAAATCAAGCCGCAAAGAATCAGTTTGCACCTGCGAGCCCGTAAGTTCGACTTTCCCAAATCCAAACAATCGACGCATTTTTTCCAGGTCAAACGCACAGCATTCAAATGTTTTACACGCAAGCCGAAGATTACCCGGTCGATCTCTACTACCTCATGGACTTGAGTAAATCTATGGAGGACGACAAGGAGAGTTTGTCGAAATTAGGCGACCATCTAGCGGAAACCATGCACAACATCACGACAAACTTCACGTTGGGTTTTGGGAGTTTCGTCGACAAAGTCGTGATGCCTTACGTTAGCACGATACCGGACAAGTAAGTTTCGCGTTTTTGCAGTCACAACTCGAAATTTTGGAGTATAGCAGTGTGCCAGGAGGTGCGGCGCGGGATTTCATAATTTGTTGTATTGGTTAGGTTGCTGCACCCGTGCACCGGTTGTGTCGCCCCCTACGGGTTTCGAAATCACATGAGACTCAGCACTAACACGAACCGATTCTCAGTAAGTCAATGGGACACATCTACTAAGCTAACGTTCCCTCCATTCGATCCCTCCAATCATCATCATTCGAACAGCGCTCTTTCTTTCTATCAATGTTTACGATTAGAGGCATGCTTTATGTGTATGGAGCCGGTGGAGTCGTTTTCAGGGGCATGAAGGCATGACGGCGGCCATGGGACCCGGTTTACCAGCGCATTAATAAACATTTTGTTTGAATTGTTGCGCAAGCGCATCGACTTGTTTTTATTATTGTAAGCGGGACGATGCGCGTTGACGCTTGTTAAGTGAATGCTGCATGTAGGTGTTAGAGTTAGTTTATGGTTATAGTCTGATCTCCCCGTGTCAAGGGTGCGCTGCCCCCTACGGGTTCAAGAACGTGATGCGTCTATCGACGAACACCCGCAAATTTTCCGTAAGTGAAGGAACAACGATGCCTTTTTGTGGTGGTGTTTCTAACGGAACTAAACTTTTCCAACAACTTCACGTCACTAACCGGGTTTATGCATGTTGATTTTGAATGAAGCGCCAACTATTTTGGTCCACTCCCCGCTAACTCGCTTCAACTGTTTGACGCCTAACATTGGGCCACTCGTCGACTATCAAGTCACGGGGTTTAGAATGTGCTCGCCCCTTACACCAATGAACTTCAGAAAATGTAAGCCAAATTTTTTGCCCATCAAACGAACGTTTGGTACTTAGTTTCTGATTCTAGCGACACTTCTGACAGAAATGTAAGCAGAGTGTGGGTTTTCGCTCTTCATTTCTTTTTCTACTTTTAAAGGCTTATATAGAGTTATCCAGAACGATTAAACGTGACGTCATGTTACTTCCATTTGTTTCCTTTACACGCTCATTCAACAATAATTGATAACTGTCAGTGGGGTCTAAGCCGTTTTGCTGGCACATCAAGTCGCGTTTTGACGCATTTGCGCTTATTGTCGCTTTTTGAGTAAAAACCAAACACCTCCACGTCAGAGTGAGTAGCCCAATTTATTTAAAAATTGGAAGTTACATTTGTGGTACGCGGCACTAACATTAGTACGTGTCAAAGTAGGTAAAGTTGGATATGGATACCGGGTAAGCCATTCTGGATGACCCTGTATGTTCCTAGCTTACTGTTGTGTACGATAAGTCCCGACAGGTGTCATGAAGTTAGTTTCTTGCTAGAACAAGTGTCATGCTTGCTCTTAGGTTCCTGTCGAGTTCTAAGTTCAGAACTCACTTTTGTTTTTGTCCCTCAAGCATGCGCAACAAACATCAGAAACGAAGTTTGACGGGATTATAGAAGAATTTAAAGTAGGTATTACAGTTCTAAATTTAGCTCAATCTTGATTAGAAGGTTATCATTTGATTAAAGTGCAAGACAATTTCGGTAGTCGCTAATTTAGGAACTTTTAAGATCGTTTAGTTTCTTTGAGGCAACAGCAGACCCATTGCCAAGGCACTGTCACCCCCCTGAACTAAAACAACATATCACACCAGAGGGCGCCACTAGAATCTTTTTTGCACAAGTTGCGTCTGAATTGAAAATTAAAAATGAGTTTTGTACAGTACTTATTTTCTTAACAGTATTAACAGTTATGGAATGTGAATACGTTTGGCTTGCAAACTAAACTTTTGCACGTTAGTAGTTGAGGCTAACCCAAAAATTAGCTTTGGTTGGTTTTGCGCTAAATTTCCACTTTTCCGGTATTGTAAATATAACTTGAACCCTTGAATGACTAACTCTTTAACTGGCAATAACTCGGACCAAAATTTACCATGGTAATTTTAGCACATGGTGCGTGACGCTTCGGTTTCCGGCAACTTGGACGCACCTGAAGGCGGTTTCGACGCCATCATGCAAGCGGTGGTGTGTCGAGGAGAGATCGGTTGGAGGGAAAAAGCGAGACGTCTTCTCGTTTTCTCCACGGACGCAGGCTTTCATTATGCGGGAGACGGAAAGGTTATTTTTTAATATTTTTATTTTATTGATGTTAAATCTGAAAAATTGTAGTTGGGAGGGATAGTCAAACCCAACGATGGTCGTTGCCATTTAGACTCTAGAGGCTATTACTCTATGTCTTCCAAACAAGACTACCCCAGCATCTCCCAGATTAATTTACAAGTAAAGGAGAACGCTATTAACGTAATTTTCGCCGTCACCGAAGACAAAATCAAGGTTTACAAGCAACTCAAAACTCACATAGAGGGCGCTTCCTACGCCACATTATCAAATGATTCCTCCAACATTGTCGAACTGATCAAGGAGCAATACCAGGCGATTTCGTCAACAGTCGAAATGAAGCATAACGCTTCGAGTGCCGTCAACGTTAAATTCTTCACCAAATGTCTCGATTACAACGGAGCTTTGATAGAAACGAACAAATGTAGCGATATTAAAGTGGGTAGTTTGGTCGAGTTTCGCATAGATCTTGAAGTGGTCAAGTGTCCGAAAGACAGAAAGGAATGGAAGCAAACGATCGAAATTTATCCGGTCGGTATTAACGAGAGCTTGACCATCGATTTGGAAATGTTATGCGACTGTCCGTGCGAACACAAAGGTAACGAACACTACGTTGAGAACGCATTGCAGTGCCGATTCAAAGGCACGTACATGTGCGGGGTTTGCAAATGCGACCCCGGACGCGAAGGCAAATTCTGCGAGTGCGACAACAACAAGTCCACCATCAACGAGGTCACCACCAACTGCATTTCGCCCTACAACAACGTGGTGTGTTCGGGCAGAGGCAGCTGCTTGTGCGGAGAGTGCATCTGCGACATCCGGAAATACCCCAACGAGGTAACATTTTGTAATCAACTGAGATTTGTTTAAATAAAATAACAACAGTAGTACGATAGGAGGGATTATGCGCAAACGCATCTATTTCTGAGTACTATTTCGCTAGAAATCAAATAACGACAGTAGTATGAGACGGGGGATTCTAGCGCAATTATTTCCAGACCATCACCGGCGAGTTCTGCGAGTGCGACAACTTCAACTGTGAGCGCCATCTGGGGGTGTTGTGCAGCGGCCACGGGGAGTGCGTCTGTGGCACCTGCAAGTGCGACGAAGATTGGACCAACTCGAATTGCGGTTGTACGAAGAAGAAGGACCAATGCTATCCTCCTGACGTCGACATGAACAAGTTTCCGGCCTGTTCGGGTAACGGTGTTTGCGAGTGTGGTAAATGCGTTTGCAACACGACTGAAGAGGGCCGTTACACGGGAAAATTCTGCGAACAATGTCCGGTAAAACGTCCGAAATTTAGTTAGTTTCCATTTTTATCGTCCTATTGCAGAATTGTCCGGATCTGTGCGAGAAGTACAAGGAGTGCGTGCAATGTCAACAGTACAAGACTGGACCCCTGAACGAAAAGCAATGTAGCGAGTGTGAAATCACCCCCATCCCGGCCAAAGTGATTGAAGGTAAAGTCGAGGTTTTAACGAAAATTTGACGGTGATTGTTGTTTTTCGGTAGTGAACGAGACGAGGAACGAGCATTTCTGTCATTATTACGACGACGAGGATTGTCGATTCGCCTACGTTTACTACTACACCGAGAAAAACACGCTCGAAGTTAGAGCCCAAGAGGAGCGAGAGTGTCCACCGAAAGTGTTCTTATTAGGTATAGTGCTGGGCGTGATAGCCGCTGTTGTTTTAATGGGACTCGCTATCCTGTTGCTGTGGAAGTTGTTGACCACCATCCACGACAGGAGAGAGTTTGCCAAGTTCGAAAAGGAACGAATGATGGCAAAATGGGATACGGTAAGGCCGGGATTTTCGATAAAAATTGTTTAATTCATTACGAAATTGTTTAGGGTGAAAATCCGATCTACAAGCAAGCCACTTCGACGTTCAAGAACCCCACGTACGCGGGGAAAGGTTAGACTTAACTATTTAATTTTGTATGTTTCTTTGTAAATAGCGAACAATTGCAACCATAATATGTACTGCCATTTAACAAATTTAGTCCGTTTCTAAAGTCATTGTTTTTATTGTTTTTAATTTTTGTAACTCGGTTAGTTATATTATTGTTGTACTTAAGTGACTTCTAGACTGTATGTTAACGTTAAAGTGTGCCTTCTTGAAGACAAACAGATTTTATATTGGTGTTTTAACATATTTGAGAGCGACTCAGGTTCATTTTTCAAACGTTCAATTCCAACTGGTCCAGTTCAGCCATTTTGCATCACCGATTGTGCCACCGAAAATACAAACAAGTGACCTTAAACCGATACAAAATGGCCTTAGTACTTACGGAACGTAATTACTCGAACTACCGAATTTTTAAGGCAGCCAGTAAAACTATTGAAAAATGAAACTTGACTATTGTATTTGTATATTAACTGTGAAGAGTAGATCTATAATTTAACACGAATTGTGAACTCGAACTGCGTTTCTTAGATCTGACTTAATAAATTTTAATAATCTAAAAAATAATTTTCCACTTGAACCACCTTTTTTTAGGTCAGCGGAGGTTTAGTAAGCCGATCAGAGAGGGCGTTAAAATTCAACTATTCATTAGGCGGACGGGTCAACAAATTGAAAATTTTTTTTTTGACTAGGAATTCAATTTACACGTATAACAAGAACAATTTTGTTAAAACAATAAAAATTTTCGAAAGTTACAATGCGTTGACTAGAGCGGCGCTCAACAGCGAACACGTGCCTAATCCTACTATCATGAAAACGACAATTAGGATCATTGCCAGGCCCTTTTCTTCTTTGGTAGTTACCCTAGAAAAGAAAATTGTTAGTGAACCAAATCTTTAAGAATGAATATAATGTTTAGGCATCAACAATAATTCAAAAAAGAAAAATCAAGATCAATAACACAAGATAAAATCGCTTCAAATCTTGTAGACATAAGACATTATTTCCTGTCCACCTGCAATATCGTGAAGTATGCCTAAATTTATCCACTTTGGATTAACAAAGACGTCAATATTTGATTGGCAAGATTTGTTTTGCCTTGCTTTTTAGAAGACTCAAAGACCCGAATCTTCTGAGGTCAATTTGCGTTAAATGGCTTACCTTGGTACTTGAATGACGCACAAATTAACCAAGTAGCCGTTAGTTAGTCCGAAAATTATAATTAAGATAATGTAGGTCCAATCGTTGTTGAAGGCTACATCCAAGTGGTGCCGCGGTTGGGCGTTGCACAACATCAACAAAGGCACGAAGGGTATGCGACATATCGCAACGATTAGTATAAAAATTCCATTTTGGGGCTAAAATCAACGGTAAAGATTCCACTTTCAAACCGACTGCACTCACTCTTTTGATTTTACCCGCCAGCTCCCTTCCAGCGTAATCACAAATGTTGTAGAACAGAAACGTCGTCACCGGTACAAAGAAATCGTCTGAAATAATTTTTGATTTTATTTGTTTTTTTATTACGTCACGACTTACCATTCCAGCGATTGCCGTTTCCTTTGTTGACCGATTGAACTAGCGAAGTGATGGCCGGGTGCACCATTACGGAGCACCCCAGCACTATAATCATCGACCCCAAATACGTTTTGAGCTTGTTTAAGGTGGCGAGAAAATCCTCTTTGGTGATTTTGGGTCTTGCACTATCGTCGACTTCCTTATTCAAGTGGTAATTGAAAAATTTCGATTTCGAATTAATAAAAACGAAAGCGATTAACGTTAAGAAAACGAAGAACATGCCGACAAGAAAGTAAACGAGACCATTAGTCGTAGAGCTTGCACCTATACTTAGAGAGAAAATTTGTACTAAAGCCGCGAAAATGCCGCAAATTGACTGGCCGGAAAGAATGGAAGCTAGATAACTAGGCGGAAATTTCGAAGCCACTCCGAACAAAGTTACTAGAAACACTGAACCAGCTGCCGTTAGTAACCCTCCAGTTATTAGGGTGATGGCGAAAAAACCCTTTTGCCCTTAAAAATTCAATTAGTTATCCTCGATTGTTCGGGAGTTACTGACTTACAAGAATCTGTGTCGACTTCAACAAAAAGGACAGTGACCCCGAACAGCAGAAGGGTTGCCGATAAAGCCCCTACGAGTCGCTGAAATACGGTGAATTTCTTGTGGAGAGCCACTGTAATTACTAGGAACGCAATATTGCAAACGTTAGCAACGATGGAATAGGTCGAGGTGAATTCGGCTTGGAGTCCGGTCCTGTTCTCGCTACTATAATTAGCGATGCTGGGGTCGCGAAATTTGTACATCCAATACTGAAATGAGTTACGGTTGAGATTTTCAATATAGTTTTAGTATTTTTAACTTACGTCGTTGGCAGTTGTGAAGAAGTTAGCAGGTACCAGGGTCAAAGTCCCCAGGGCGTAGAAAAGTATATACGCCATGTAGTATCTGTCCTTCATCGCTTCCGGGTTCTCTTGATTCTGGTCCATCATCTGGGTTGTGGGTTCTATAACTAATTGAAGGACCACTTGTAGATTTATTTAAATGAGAAACTACCTGCATTATCATCGTCTCCGTCGCGTGTCATTTTTATTTGCCCGATTTAAGCCACAAATAACAGGTGAAATGATTCATTTCGTCAGCGAAGATTAGAGTTTATCACTACTTGTCTCCAACAGATAACATTTATTTACCTAATACTGCGAGATAGTTTTGACACCGAATGGAACTAAGGGCTTTTGGCGTTAACCAACGACTACATGTATCAAATTTGAAATATCGAAAGAAAATTTATTGCTAAGTTTTAAACAAAATGACTACGAAGAGATACACAATGGTATTAATAGTGATGGACGAAGTTCGAAGTGACAATTATGTAACAAACAGTAAAAACTTTATTTACTTACATATGAACGATAGCGGCCTTTAAGAGCCTTTCGTAGAAAAGGTGAAATCAATTTTGTTTTAGATATTATATATCCTTAGATACATATCGACAGAGAGAAGTAAACAATCAAAATACGTACCTAGCTATCATGGGTCGTAACAAGTGGAGATAATACAATGAAGAGCTACAGGTTTGAAGGCGATGAGTAAGCTGGGAAAAATTATTTATTTTTATCGCTACTGTTATTAATTTTCTCCCGATTTATTTTAATATCTAAATTTTTCAGGAACCCCGCCCAGCAACTTCAAAATTACCAGAAATAGAGCATTACGGACATTGGACAGCTTTAACGCCAAATCCTAGAGCAATCGCAAGTAAAACAATCTTAATCTCAATACAACTACATATCTTATATAAAAGATAAGATTATTACTTATTATTAGTGAAAGTTGTAACCCTCACTTGTTACAGACGCTGTAGTGTGCGAAGAGAGATGAATCAACTCCCAAGAGCCACCCGAAGAGGTCAGAAAGAAAATTAACATTATATCGTTCCAGTGCAGATATGTGCTGATCGGTATGAGAAAATTAAATAATTAAGAGAGAATGTGAAAAAGCTCAAATGAGTAAGGATTTGATATTATTATTGATATTCAATTTACAATGCATCAATTAAAGGTATATTAATAAAGGAGCACAGGGCAAGAGATATCATCATGCAGATAACTATTAAGATTAATGCTATACTGTTCTCCTCTTCCCTTACAATGCTAAAAAAGAAGGCATTAGCATCGAAATCACAAATAATTGTTGTTAATATCTTCTAGATGAAATTTTTTTTTTGTAATTGCTCAAGATGAAGACTTACCTTGGTACTTGTAGAATGCATAAATTGACAAAGTATCCGTTAGTGAAGATAAAAATGTTTAGCAAAACTATATATGCCCAGTCTCCGAAGACCACGTCTAAATTGTCTCGAGGTTGGGCGTTGCAATACATAAACATTGGAACTGCTCCTATTCGAACCACCCCTATTATAATAATGACGATCGAGTTTTTCGGCTAGAAACAGATTAGAATTGGTAACATTTTCACCCCAGCCATTGTGACCAACTTGTTTAAGTTTCCCAGCCAACTCCCTTCCTGCAAACTCTGCAATGTTAGAAGCGAGAAACGTTATCACCGGCACGAAATAGATGTCTGCAACGAAAATTTGATAACAAATTATCCACCATATGGTTCACGCATGTAGTTACCGTTCCATTTACTGCCATTGTGCTTGTCGATTGACTCGACCAGAACCACAAGTCCCGGATTCACCACTATAGTGCAACCCTGCACCAACAGGAGACCGGCCAATAAATATTTAATTTTGCCGAAAATCTCAAAAATTTTGTTTTTGTCAATCTGTATCTTCGTAGTGTCTATAAGTTCTTTCTCCAGATAACTCTTGAAGAATTCCGATTTCCTCATGATGACCAGGAAGCACAGGAAGCTCAACAAAATTATTAACAACCCTATCAAAAAGTAGATCATTCCGGTAGTTGTCGAGTTGGCCGCTACACTTAAAGCGAAAATTTGCACCAAAGCTGAGTAAATGCCGCAAATCGATTGGCCTGAAAGTACTGCAGCCATGTAGCGAGCTGGAAATTTTGCAGCTAACTCAATCAGGGTTACCATAAAGATCGAGCCACTCGCCGTCAGAAGACTACCACCTACCATCGTCACCGTGAAAAACGCTCTTTGCCCTGAAATACTACGTTAAATTAAAAATATAAGTAAAAAAAAAGTTTTTTGGGGAAATTGACTTACAGGAATCTGTATTAATTTCAACGAATATGATCGTGATGAGAAAAAAGAAGATCATGCCGAGGAGGGAGGTGACTATTCGGGATACTGTGGAGAATCTGCGAAGAAATCTGACAGTTATCACTAAAAAGGCAAAGTTGCAAACATTGGAAGCTATAACGAATTGAGACGTGAAGTCCGCTTGCAGATCCGTCTTTTGCTCGTTGGCGTCAGTGTGGCGGTCTGGGTCGCGAAATTTGTACATCCAATACTAAAATCCAAAATTAAACAGCGGTAATGCCAGAAAAGTACCTACGTCGTTCGCAGTTGGGAAAAAATTTCCTGGTAAAACCGTCAAGGTACCCATCACGTAGAAGAGAATGAACGACAGGTAGAACTTGTCCTTTAGACCAGAAGGATTGTCTTCCTTCAATTTCTCGGGGGGGTCTGAAAAAGTTAAATTAATTTCCACAAAATGGTTTCTTCATTAATTACTATCCATGCTGGTTAAGTTGTCGGTGTTGTCCACGTGCGTTGTTCACCCAAGCCATTAGAGTGATTCGCAGTCTATTTAAACGCGTATGATGTTATCTCCAGGTGATAAGAACCCCAATTCTCTAAACACTCCAGATACTAGCGTCATAAGGTGTAATTAGAAAGACACCTAGACAAAATATTTTTGTACAATGCAGAATAAGACCGTGAGTCTTAACACCTGCCAGTTCTTCATAACAAAGCTTTAGAAAGACAAAGTTGTCTTTTAGTCTTTTAGAACAATTTTAGAAATAGAAAAGTAATTTTTGGTCAAGTAAATAAACAATAAGTAGTTTAGACCCAAAATAAAATCAGAAAGGGGATGTGATGAAACGACATCCCGGAGGTCTAAGGACAATAGGAAACAGAAACTATTTTTATTTATGATTTATTATTTTGTTGAGGTAACGTACGTTACCTCAATGATAATGATGGCGATGATAAAATCGTAATTATACATTACAAGCTTGTGAATCACTTCTTGAAATTGTCTATTATTGCAGATTCCATCTAATAAGCATTAAATCAAGCAAATATCCTTCAATGAGTCACCAAAATGAGAATATTTTTAGAAACTTTACAACTCAACCATTTTTAGGATCTGAAACTTTACTACGAGTTTGAGATGTCTTGTTGTTTAAATTTTAATATTGCTGATCCATGTCGGGTCCAATTTGCAAATGTGTCCTTATCATTGTTGATGTAGTTACATGCACCAGTTACGACTTATCGACCCCCACTCAATAACCCGCTGTAATATCTTGAACCAAATTTGATCGCATCCGAATCAAAAAGTTGCAAGACACTTTCGGTTTCAGTCAAAAGCTTGAAGAGAAATGATTTAACTGAAATGGTAAGTGTTGGTTTCATTCGAGTTTTCGTGAATAAAAAATTATTTAAGGAAATTCTATCGAAGGAACCTCTAGCGTTTTACAAAATTTTGGGAATTTTCTTGATTGCGACTGCCACAACAGGCAGCCAACAAGATGCTTGTAGATCGCAGCCAACGTGCCATGAATGCGTCCAAACTCCCTCGTGTGCTTGGTGTCTCGATCCCAGTTCTGTAGGTAATTCTCAATGACGATTCCAAGTGTTAATTTCAAAATCCAGGACGAACCTCGATGCCTCATGCCAGGACTTACCGCTTCGAATTGTCGACCAGAAATGCAGTATAGCCCAAATAACAGGTTGTCGGTCACTAAGTCAAAACAAGTCCAACTCTATCCCAGAGACAGCAGTGTTGATCCCTCAAATATAAAATTGACTCTAAGACCAAGTAAGTGTTTTTTGTAAAGTTTTCGCCAACCATCCGAATTTTGTGTAGAAACCAATCAGGAAACTGTGGTGACCTACAATTACGGTTGGAGTTCCTCCAACTCCACAGTTGTAATGTTCCATAACGCCAGTACTGAGGTGAGTTTGAAGTTCTTCACTAAGTGCCTAAATAGCACAGGTGATTTGGTCAACACGAACACTTGTGACGGTTTAAAAACTGGCACCATAATTAAGTTTAAACTGGAGTTTGAACTTTTGAAATGTCCCAACAACCCTAGAGACTGGCAACAAACCATCGACGTGTATCCTCTAGGACTTAACACGCACTTGTTCGTTGATCTCAAAATGATTTGCTCTTGCGATTGCGAATCGCCAGGAAGTCTATTGTACAAGGAACAAGCTCCACAGTGCAGTTCGCACGGAACTTACAAGTGTGGAATATGTGAATGCGACAGCGAAAGTTTTGGGCGTCGCTGCGAATGTCTTGTAGATGGTGGCAACCAGGACTTTACCTGCAAATCTCCTAACTCGAACCAAACTTGTTCAGGAAAAGGACAATGCATATGTGGATATTGCAAATGCGAGCTAAGATCGGACCCGGACGAGGTGAGCCCTAAAAATTATTACCAAAACTAAACCCCGACCCCATTCGATAACCCCCTATAAACAGTTTTGTCACAATATTTACTTTAGGGCTATAAGTAAACTGAAAAGTCTTGACCTACTGTTGTGCCAACTTTATGCAGAAGCATCGAGGCCACGTTGATTCCAAAACATTAGAGCTCTGAAAAACTAATTTGTTTACTAAACAGTGAATTAAGAGCAAAATTTTGATAATTATCGTTGATTAACACGATCTTAAATAGGCTATTAGTGCCACGAGGCTGCAATTAGTTTAAAAATATCACAAGATTTTTAAAACACGCCTTGACCTGGAGGTTGTTCCTTAAACCTCTAATAAGATTATGACCACAACTGCAGATAAAACTGTTGGTGGTTGTTTCTAATACTCTTGTTAATGTTAAAAATAACAGAAAGTAACGTTAAAGGACTAAAATAAGCTACGTATAGGCAACCAGTAATACTTCTTAATTTCCCAATTTTGCGCTGCCGCTTGGAAGAGGGGAGTAAAATTTCGTTTTACAACTAGAATCTGTTGCTAAACTTAAACAACTTTGTTGCTAACAATTTCAGGTAATCTCCGGCAAGTTTTGCGAATGCGACAACTTCAGCTGCCCTCGCAAAAACGGATTGTTATGTTCCGGCAACGGTCAATGCAATTGCGGAAGATGCGCATGCCGTCCGCAATGGATTGGCGAGGATTGTTCTTGCTCACGCTCCCAAGACCCTTGTTTTCGTCCAGAATCTACTGAGACCGAACCATGCAGCGGCAATGGAGTTTGCCAGTGTGGAGCCTGCAAGTGCAAGACCTCTCCAGAAGGATCCTACACGGGACAATACTGCGAAATTCCACCGGTTAGTTTCAACTAAACGGTACTCCTCTGATAATTTTCAAAATTTTCTAGTCTTTCCCGGGAAATACCCGCCATCAAAGACAAGAGATGCAAAGATGTCCTCCGCAAAGCAACTACGCCTGCAAGCGAACCAACGGAGTTTTGTGCAGCGGACACGGTACTTGTCTTTGCGGGGTTTGTTACTGCAGCGCGGGGTGGTCGAGGGAGGACTGTTCATGTCGGCAAGACGAAACTAACTGTTACGATCCCAGAAGACCGAATCAAAAATGCCACGGTAACGGAATTTGCGAATGTGGAACGTGCAGATGTAACACAACGCCAGCAGGAACGTATTCAGGACGTTACTGCGAAACTCCACCAGTAAATGCGCAATTTTCCAGCCAAGCTCGAATTAACTGCAAATTTTGTAGGCAAGGGGGCCACAAATTCCGGGATGTCAGGAGGCCGAAATTAACTGTTACGACCCGAGGAATCCGCGGCATAAATGCCACGGCCATGGAAACTGCGAATGTGGAACTTGCAGGTGCACAGAACCGTATTCAGGGCGATATTGCGAAACTCTTCCGCCGGTAAGTTTTAGTCTAATAAAAAAAGTTTGCGACTTTATAATTTTTAGAACCCCTCGCAGCCACCAACTTCTGTTGATGGAAGATCTTGTAGGGAATTAGAGGGAAATTGTCGCGATCCCAGAAATCCCCTCAACAACTGTAATAGTAACGGCAATTGCGAGTGTGGAGTTTGCAAGTGTCGCATGGCGGAAACAGGACCGTATTCCGGACGTTACTGTGAAACTCCTCCTGTAAATTGAGTTTGCTTAACTCCCCAAAATTAACTGTTTATTTCTAGACGAATCCTCCAGTTGATGCGAGAGTTTGCCAAGAAGCCGAAAAAAAATGCTACGATCCGAGAGATCCACGTATGGCTTGCCACGGAAACGGAAAGTGTGACTGTGGAATTTGTAAATGCGTCACGACAGTAACTGGGCCTTACTCTGGTCGTTACTGCGAGACTCTTCCTGTAACCAAAAATTTCTATAGTAGTTTTCGTAGCTTATTAATAGTTGTTGTAGGTTGTGGAGCCTCCCCCCGAAATTGCGGTCGACGAAGCCTGCCAAAAAGCGGAGAGCTACTGCTATGATCCCCGAAATCCTCGCCAAAAGTGCCACGGTAACGGCATGTGTGATTGCGGAAATTGCAAATGTAACACTACAACAACAGGGCCGTACTCGGGACGTTATTGTGAAACTCCTCCAGTAACTTTCAAATTTCAACTAAAACTTGTTTAAATCATTGATTTTCAGCCAAATCCGCCTTCGACGACTGAAAGAAACTGTCAACACTTAGATCATCACTGTTACGATGTAAGAAATCCACGTCAAAAGTGTCATGGAAATGGGATCTGCGACTGTGGAACTTGCAAATGCAACAGGACAACAACAGGGTCTTATTCTGGACGTTATTGCGAAAACTCGCCTGTAATTGCCAAAATTTAACTAAACTTTGGATAAGTAGTCGTTTTTTAGCCAAGTATCACTACTCGAAACCCTACTGACGAAAGAGTTTGTCAAGAAGCAGAACACTATTGCTACGATCCAACAAATCCTTCCAGAATCTGCAACGACAACGGACACTGTGAATGTGGACGTTGTGAATGTACTCCCCCGCATTCCGGACGTTACTGCAAATCTATCGAAGTAAATTTAAATATTTTGCTGAAATTTTGAAAGTATTTACTTGTTTTAGATGACTTTGCGGCCTGAAATAGATGAAACTTGTCAACAAGCTGAAAGTTACTGCTACGATCCTAGAAATCCTCGCCAAAAGTGTCACGGTAACGGCTTATGTGATTGCGGAACTTGCAAATGTAACACTACAACAACAGGGCCGTTTTCGGGACGTTATTGTGAAAAATCACCCGTAAACACTTATTTAGTTACTTTCCTTTTAACAACTGTCATTTTCAGCCGAAAGCCCCAATTAAAAGCGCAACTATTTGTCAGGACGCGGAGCGTTACTGTAACGATCCCAGAACTCCTCTCAAAGTTTGCAACGCTAATGGAGTTTGTGATTGTGGAACGTGCAGATGCAGGGTAACAGCAACTGGGCCATATTCGGGACGTTACTGTGAAACTTCACCGGTACTTAGAATTGTCAACAATTTTTCGTAATTTACCCGAAATTATTTAGGTTCTACAAAATATTGTTGATAGAGATACGTGCCAAGAATCGGAACACCACTGTTACGATCCGAGAGATCCGCGAGTCAACTGCCGTGGTAACGGAATTTGTGACTGTGGAAACTGCAGATGTAACACTACAAGAGCTGGACAATATTCCGGTCGTTACTGCGAAAATCCTCCTGTAAATCTTTACTGATCTAGTTGAATATTTTCTAATAGAGTTTTTAAGGCCAGAATTACTCTTCCCCAGCCCCCAGATGAAAGTTCTTGTCAAGAAGCAGACAGCAACTGTTACGACCCGAGAGATCCGCGTCACAAGTGCAACGGTATCGGAAAATGTCTTTGTGGACGTTGTGATTGTAACACCCAATTTGGAGAATACAGCGGAACTTACTGTGAATATCCTCCGGTAAGTTAAAAATTGTTTTCAAAATTTTGAGCTGTAGTCATGAATTTTTTAGAAAAGATCCCTAGAGCAAACAAGATGCACCCCTCCATCAAGTAACTACAGTTGTCCAAGTCTACGTGGAGTTCTTTGTTCCGGTCACGGTTCTTGTGTTTGTGGAACTTGCACGTGCGTGCAGGGCTGGTCCGGAAATGACTGTTCTTGTGAGGAAACGAAGCGAAGTTGTTACGACCCCAGAAACCCGTTCCAAGAGTGCCACGGCAACGGACAATGCCAATGTGGAAGGTGTCGATGCAGCACCACAGCCGCTGGGCAGTTTTCCGGACAATACTGCGAGGTTCCTCCAGTTAGTACCTTTTCTGTTATATTTACAGTTTATCATAAATCATTCATCATTCATCATCATACTGAATGAATGATGAATGAATGATGAATGAATGATGAATGAATGATGAATGAATGATGAATGAATGAATGAATGAATAAATGATGAATAAATGATGAATGAATGAATGATGAATGAATTATGAATGAATGATGAATAAATGATGAATGAATGATGAATGAATGATGAATGAATGATGAATGAATGATGAATGAATGATGAATAAATGATGAATGAATGATGAATGAATGATGAATGAATGATGAATGAATGATGAATGAATGATGAATTAATGATGAATGAATGATGAATAAATGATGAATGAATGAATGATGAATGAATGATGAATGAATGATGAATAAATGATGAATGAATGAATGATGAATGAATGATGAATGAATGATGAATGAATGATGAATGAATGATGAATGAATGATGAATGAATGATGAATGAATGATGAATGAATGATGAATGAATGATGAATGAATGATGAATGAATGATGAATGAATGATGAATGAATGATGAATGAATGATGAATGAATGATGAATGAATGATGAATGAATGATGAATGAATGATGAATGAATGATGAATGAATGATGAATGAATGATGAATGAATGATGAATGAATGATGAATGAATGATGAATGAATGATGAATGAATGATGAATGAATGATGAATGAATGATGAATGAATGATGAATGAATGATGAATGAATGATGAATGAATGATGAATGAACCAAATAATCAGCGTTTTTTGAAGGGCTTGGAGCTTTTGGTGGAAACTATTACTAAACTCGATAGCTTGAATTAGATAATTATAGTTAGTCTTTTGATTATTATGCAGGTTCCAGCTGTCTCTAGTGAAACCTCTTGTCCTCCACAAAGTCAGTTTGAATGTCCTGTTGTCAATGGCAGTAGGTGCAGCGGCCATGGTGACTGTTTGTGCGGTATCTGTTATTGCAAGCCGGGATGGTCTGGAGATCATTGCTCATGTCAAGAAAGCAACTGTTACGATTCAAGAAATCCGAGCAAGAAGTGCAACGATAACGGAAGATGCGAGTGTGGAAAGTGCAAATGCAACGCTACAACGGCAGGATCTTACTTTGGGCAGTTCTGTGAAAATCCTCCTCAGGTAAAGATTTTTTTTTCATTTGGTACATTTTCCTTTTCAATAGTATAGGTTGCTTAGACTTAACTGCTGGAGTTTTCAGGCTGGCGTCGATGAAGGATCAGGAAGATCATGCCAAGAATCGGAAAATAATTGTTACGATCCCAGAGATCCTCGCCGGAAATGCCACGGAAACGGCATCTGTGACTGTGGAACCTGCAGATGTAATACTTCGCCGCCCGTTTCTTATTCGGGCCGCTATTGTGAAATTTCTGCAACTTCGAAAACTTCGGTTCACCCAGCTCCAGTTGACGTCAGAAGACCAAACTTCAACAGTTGCACTTCACCCACCAATCATCTAGAGTGTTCTGGAAGAGGTAGATGCTTAAACGGGACGTGTCAATGTGAACGAAGAGGAACGGAACAAGAAGTAAGTTTGCCGTTTAATTCTCAATTAAAAACAAATTAAATTCTAGAGAATTTTTGGGAATTATTGCGAATGCGACAATTTCTCTTGCCAACGCCACAAGGGCTTATTATGCGGAGGCCGTGACAGAGGAATGTGCTACTGTGGTCGATGCGTCTGCAACAATGACTGGACAGGAGAAGACTGCTCCTGTTCCAAATCGACCGCAACGTGCCACAACCCCAACATGGGCGACAAAATTTGTTCTGGTCACGGAACTTGTGATTGTGGAGTTTGTAAATGTAGCGAAAAATATTCCGGCCGCTTCTGCGAAGATTGCCCGGTCAGTAACTTCTTTTGCAGCCATTCTTTCTAATTAACAAAATTTCAGACCTGCGGACCAAACCAGGCCAACAAATTGCAACCATTAGAATTCCACGCTTGCTACTCACAAACCACTTGCTACCAGTGCATCCAAAGTTCAATGTGTGCTTGGTGTTTAGATCCTGTAAGCTTTTCCTCATTAATTTCTTGCTGTTAAGAACTTTTGTTGCAGAACTTGGGAACTAACTACCGGTGTTTCCCCGCAAATGAAAGCCAGCGCTGCCAACCCGAATTTGCTTACAACCCCGAAAGTACCGTGAGCGTTTTCACATCTCCATCGTCTCAGAACTCTCAGATTTACAGCAACAAAAGCCAAATAAACCCTCAACACATGTACGTGGCGTTGAGACCCGGTAAATTGTAAAACTTTCCAGAAATTGAGTTTTAAACCGAATTTCTAGGACAACGCATCAAAGCTTCCTTGCAATACACTCACATTAATGTTGATCCAAGAGCGTCTCGTAGCGTTGAATTGAGTGATAACGCTAAAACTTTCATGGGTGTCAAGTTCTTCTCTAATTGTTTAAACAAAAACGGACCAATGGTCGAAACGAAACGCTGTGATTATGTTAATTACGGAGACACGATCCAATTTGAAATGGAATTTGATTTAACGAAATGTCCCGATAACCCCCTGGAATGGATTAGCGACGTTGTAATTCGGCCAGTTCATGGTCGTGACAAATCTATTGCTGTTGTCGAAATGTTGTGTCAATGTGCCTGTGAGGATCCTGGAGATCCCAATTATGAAGAACGCGCGCCTCAGTGTTACGGCCATGGCAATTACCAATGTGGAATTTGCGATTGTGAAAAGGGTTACACCGGAAACTCTTGTGAACATCACGGAACCACAACGAGCAACAATTACAACGATCCAGAGTGCTCGGGGAGAGGGCGCAGAATCGATGGTAGATGCCAGTGTCAACCTTCCTATTCTGGACAGTTCTGCGAAAGTTGTCCAGTACGTTTTTCTTTTCACGGTCGATTTTGAGATTAAGTTGTTGTTTATTACTCTTTGTAGAGTTGTCAAAGAGACGCAAAACCACCGGTTAACTATCCTCTAGCTACATCACCACCATTACCACCACCACCACCATTTCGAAACGCATGCGAAGCAAGGAAGAGCTGTGGTGCTTGCATGCAGGTGCCTTCATGCGGTTGGTGCTCAGATCCAGTGAGTGCAGTCGTAACAACTTATTTATTGTTATCAATCAATTTCTTTTGATAGAACATGACGTCGAGGTTTCGATGCTTCCTAGTTACTGAAGAAAATCGTTGTCCGCCAGAATTTCTTCTCAATCCAGATAACTCTATGACGATCGAAGAAATGGAATCTCCACCAGATTCAAGGCCTGACAATGGCAAAATTACCCCCCGAAACGTCAATATCCAAATCAGACCAAGTAAGTTGTCGTTAATAAATTGATTGGTTCTAAACTAAAACACTAGGGAGTCCAATTCGGGTTCCAATGGAATACGTCCACTCATCAACCTGGAGACCGACAACTTCAGTTGAACTAACCCACGACGCTCCCGACCACGTCTACGTTAAATTCTTCTCGAATTGTCTAAACCAAAACCGCGTTCCTACCGAGACAAGTCGCTGCGACAATTTGAGGGACGGTGATGTCGTCCGATTCTTGATTGAGATCCAAGCTACTTATTCGTGTTTTGAAGACGTGCCCGACTGGTCATCAATAATTACAATCAAAGCAAAAGACAGTCGACAATATCTAGACATCGATGTAGATGTGGTGTGTAGCTGTCGTTGTGAGGAGGCCGATGATCCCAACTACGTTGAGGAGGCGCAACAGTGCAACTACCACGGTACGTTCATGTGTGGGGCTTGCAACTGTGATCGTGGATTTACTGGAGATTTTTGCGACCACGAACTGCCTCATTTAAAAAATAGTTTGATGCTGCGCTATTTACCTCCCAAAGAACGACACCCGCATCCCAAGGTCCAGAATCCAGAGCGGCCGAAACAGGAGGCTCGAGAACAAGACCAGTGCGCCACGAAATCAAGTTGTGATGAATGTATACAGTCAAGTTGTGCTTGGTGTTTTGATCCTGTTAGTATTGTCGTCAATTTTTTAACAATTTAACTCAGTTTGGAATTTGCAGAATTTTATTTCGAGCTCACGATGCTTTCCGGTTTCAAACTGGGATAGTCGGTGCCGCGAAGAGTTTATCTTCAATCCCGATAACGCACTGTCGATAACTCCTGCAAACCCAACAGCACGACCTCTCCTGTACTCTAGAGGAAGCGCAACGGTAACCTACCAACGCCTCAATCTCAAGTTAAGAACAAGTAAGTCGAATCCTGTTATTAAGTTATAATGTCTTTTTTTTCTACGTAGACAATTCTTACCCTTTTCAACTTTTCTACAATAATCCAAATTCGGCGCAAGTTGCCTTGGCCTATTCGGCGTCAAATGACGTAACAGTTCGATTCTTCTCCAAGTGCTTAGATAACAACAATTTGGCGGAAACTAGTAAATGTCCCAACTCTAATAGGGGTCAACCAATCGAATTTCGAGTAAGTGTTGAAGTTGCGAAATGCCCTAAAGACAAGAAAGATTGGCGTCAAACCGTCCGGATTTATCCCGTCGATGCTTACGACAACTACCTAATCGATTTGGAACTGTTATGTGGATGTTCGTGTGGACCCCTCTGCGAATCCAAATCTCAACCTGAAGACACCCCCTGTATATCGCCACTGAACAACCTCGAGTGTTCAGGAAGAGGCCGATGCTTGGATGGAACATGTCAATGTATGACTCGTTCAAATCCTTCTGAGGTAACTTGACTGCTGATCAGTCAACTTTTACTGTAACTAATTGATTTTTGTTAGACGATATCCGGAGCGTTTTGCGAATGCGACAATTTCTCTTGTGAACACCATAATGGCGAAACGTGTGGAGGTCCAGGTCGTGGCAGGTGCGATTGCGGTCGATGCGTCTGCTCGGAGGGATGGACAGGGAATTCCTGCAACTGCCAGCAATCGAACCACACATGTTCCGGTCCTGGTTCAAGAGATATCTGCTCAAACCACGGAACTTGCGAATGCGGATCTTGCATTTGTGACCAACATTACACCGGCCGCTACTGCGAGCACTGTCCGGTAAGTTTCATCTAAACCTCGATGAAACTAAGCCACTTTTCTAGGTGTGTTCGCAGCAAATAAAAAATGATCCTAGATTAACTACGCGAAATAGTTGCGACGTTAAATCAACCTGCGACGACTGCCTCCAAACTCCCTCGTGTGGATGGTGTTACGATATGGTGAGTCTTGGAAGTTTTCGGCCAGCACCAAATTGGGCAGTTTCAGAATCAACCGATGAGGTCGCGTTGTCTCCAATCTTCCCAACAAACTTTATGCAACAACAATTTCTTCTTCAATCCCAACAATACAGTGACAGTCACGGATGTTGGACCGATAGCCGCTATACGTGCTGATGCCACTCAAGATTCGATATTTCCTGCACGAGTTAGGGTGAAGTTGAGGAAAAGTAATAAGGTTCTGCGATAATTATTACTTTCTAGTTTTGGAATTTTTAGATCAACCGCAGGAGCTCGTGATGGTTCTCATCAAGAGACCTGAGCGATGGGGTTGGGATATAGAAATGATCCATAACGCTTCTGATGCTTTCAGTGTTAAGTTCTTTACGTCATGCTTGGGAAGCGGTGGAGCTGAAGTAGAAACCCACAGATGCAGCAACGTTGCCAGTAAAGATATGATTGAGTTTAAAATTGTGCTAGAATTGGTAAGATGCAAGGATAGAAAAATGGAAACTATTGAAGTGCGGCCACGTACGATGGATAAGAAATTTATCGTCGACGTGGAGGCAACGTGTGGGTGTTCATATGTGTAAATATCTGGTTGAGTTTTGCTACATTTGATTGATTGTTATAATTTAGAATAAAGGGTATCAAAGGGCATATAATATAATTTTTTTCTATTGTTTATTTAAATTTTTGTTCGCAATCAACAGAAATCATTCTTTCATAGAAGTGGAAGGAAAAAAACAAATTTTACACGTCATCAGAAAGTTTTAATAAGAACCATACAAAATTAGAAATAAAAGTAAATATTCGATTCAATGACCGTATTAAAGGATTTTTACTGTAATAAATCCCAAAGCCGCTGTTGATGATGCGATGATCCCAGCCACAACCATGTAGACCTGATAGCCATGTTTCAATTCTTCAGGAGGCACTAATCTAAAAACTCCCAAAGTCAAAATTTTTTCCAAAGTCCTTGAGTACGTACTTGGGAATCTGGAGGCCGCTCAAGATGACCAAGAATCCGTTGCTAAAAGAAAACACCGCCATTATGATGATGTACTGGTAGTCGTGAGGAAAGACAACCGGCAAGTGGTGTCTTGGTTGGGCGTTGCACAGCATAAGGAGCGGCACAAATATGAAGATCCTAAAGAAACTTATGAGCGACAAGTACCCTCCGTTATAATTCTAAAAATTGACCATTAGTTAGTTTAACATTAAATAAAGTTGCTGTGTTATACAAATTTTAGTTTAGTAGCGACCCCTCTTCCAGCCAAATCAAAAAGAGCATGAAGAAAGAAGGTGACAACTGGGACAAAGTATACATCTGCAATTTGGTGGTAGGTGGAAAATTTTATTGAATAACAACTGACGAGTTTTACCGTTCCAGGGTCCATTTTTTTCTCCCTCAGAAACTATTAAAGACGTCACGCTGGTATGAACAGGAGTCGCTGTTAAGCAGTATGTCAACAATATGGCAATACTCGTCCATATTTTTCTCATCACTGTTCTCACTTCTGTGAAACTCATTCTTTCAGTCTCCTCTTTATGAACTCCTTTCATGTGGTAAAGGTAAAATTCGTTCCGGTGAATTGCCACTAGAGAAATTAAGGCGAAACACACCACGAAAGCCCCTAAGCCGAAATAAACTAGAGCGCTATTCTGAGTGTCTATGCCAACAGCTAACGACGCAATTTCGAGACTAGAACTGAAGACGGCTGCCAACCCCTGTCCGTTGAAATAAGACGCCAGATAGATTTCAGGAAAATTTGCAAGAACTGCGTAAAGTGTAAACCCAAACAAGGAATTCATTGCTGGAATTAAAGAATAAAATTTAACTTTTTCCAGTTGTGTTAGTTACCATTAATGACTGCTACAATTACCATAACAATAGCGAAGAATCCAACTTGCCCTGCAAAAATTACTTTATCTTCAATTTTTCTTTTATAAAAAAACTTACATGAATCCGTGTTGATTTCGACAAAAATTGCAGTTACTAAGAAACACAGCAAGATGACGGATAACGATCCAATTAAACGGTTCTTGAGTTTGATTTTATGGGCGTAGAGCATCGAGAGAACAACGAATAATATGTTGGCGACATTCAAAGTTATCGTGAGGGATGGAGCGAAGAGTGTTTGCAGCGAAGTTCGAAACTTTGAGCTCGTTTCGTGTCTTGAGGTATCCCGAAATTTGTACATCCAATACTATTTTTTTTATTGTAGTGTTGAAAAAAATTAATATACTTACGTCTGTTGCAGTGACGAAGAAACTGAATGGAAGAATATGAACAATTCCCGTGAGAAAAAACAACAAGTGAACTGTATACAGCGAGTCCTTGACCTCCTCAAGATCTCGCATTTCTGCAGATTAGAAACAGTTATTTAACTTGGTTAACCATAACTTACCTAGGGAAAGTTCTCGTTTTGTCTTTGCTTCCTCCATTGCCAGAAACTTCAACAACTAAAATTAAAGTTACTTGGGATGCTATATGTATATGTTGTATCTTGCAAGTATACTCGAGATGTGCTCCAAAAACAGCAAGCATTTTTTATTATCTCTTAAGTGTTTCAAAGTAAATTCAGATTATTATCAAATTATTATTTGCGTTTAATGGAAACTCTCCGGTTATCGTGCCATTGGAGCGATGGCCAAGTACCCCAACAGGACACTGCAGAAAATCATAATAAGTTTGATACAAACTTATAGCAGTCTTAAAGTAAATTCCAAATTGTTAATTTTAAAGTTTTGAAGATGAATATTAAGAATGTTTAAAATAAAAATTTTATTGTTTCTTCCACATTACTTTTACATTCACTTTTACTTTACTTCACTTTTACTTTCACTTCCACGTTCTCTTTCACTTTTACTTCCATTTTAATTTTCGCTCTACTTTTACGGCTCTTTCACTTTTACTTACCCTTCCACTTTCAATTTCACTTTTCCTTTCACTTTACTTTCACTTTTATTTTACTTCACTTTCGCTTTCACTTCCACTTTTCCTTTTACTTTCATTTCAATTCCCGATCTCTTTTTACAACTCTTTCACTTTTACTTAGTCTTTTACTTTCAATTTCACTTCCACTTTTACTTTCACTTTCACTCTCACTTTGATCTGACCCTTCACGCCTGATCTTTGCCTTCTGATTTTAACCTTTGGTCTCTGGCCTCTGACCTGCTTATCAATTAAAGTCAAATTTAATTTTCTAAAACATTTTGAACTTTTTGAAATTAACAAACATGTAGGTTTTTCCAACAGAAACTTGAGAAAATGATATTAACACAACTACCACAGGCAAATGCTTATTTTTCATAGTTTAATAAAATTCAATACTAAAATCATAAATACAAAAAAAAATCTAATTAGTGTAGTGACTAAAGCATCTTCACAGTCAAGAAACCCAGAGCGGTTACAGCAGAAGTTTCGATTCCAACGACGATCATATACATCTCATACGCATTTTTGAGTTCTTGAGTAGTTACTAACCTGAAAGGCATAATTAGAATGATTATTTGAGCGTCGAGTGCGATTAGGTACTTGGGTATTTGCAATCCAGCTAAGATGATGAAGAACCCGTTACTAACGGAATAGCAGATCATTATTAAAATGTACTGATAATCGTAGGGAAAGGCTACTGGTAAATAGTGGCGAGGTTGGCCGTTGCACAACATAATGAGCGGCACAAATAAAAAAATTCTACTAAAACTAATCAGAGTCAGTCCAATCCCTCGACCAAAATTCTGCAAAAAGAATTCTTGTCTTCGATAAATTCAGAATGGTTTCTTACAATCTTCAACTTTGTACCGATTCCTCTACCAATGAAGTCTCCTAGGGCGTGCAGCAAAAAAGTGGCAACCGGGGTGAAGTAAATATCTGCAAATTTCCCACCAATCAAGTGTTAAAATAGTTGTTCCAAATACCGTTCCACGGTCCATTTCCTTCACCTTCTGAAACGACAAGAGACGTAACACTTGGATGGACTGTATTTACTGTTAGCAACCAAGTGAAAACGATAGCGAGTGTCGTCCAAATTTTTCTCGACACTGCCACAGCTTCTGCTAAAGTTATACTTTTTTCAGCTTGACCTTCATGATAGTTTCTCATGTGATAAAAGTAAAATTTGCTCCTTCTTTCCGTTGCTACGAAAGCGAATAGAGTGAAAGCAATTAGAAAAATTCCCAAACTAAAGTAGACTAAAGCGCTAGCTTCAGTTGTGATTCCGATAGCTAGAGCGAGGATTTCGAGTCCGGCACTGAACACTGCAGCTAGTCCATGACCGTTTAGATAACTGGCGAGGTATATGGGGGGAAGATGGGCAATTACCGTGTAAATACTCAATCCGAACACGGAATTCATTGCTGCAAAACATAATATTGTAATCAAAAATTCTAGTGTTTCATTGGTTACCGCTAGCAAGAGCCACAATTATCATTGAGACCGCGAAAAATTCCTTTTGCCCTATAAAAAAAATTGGTGACATTTTGCTGTTGAGTGAGGTTGACTTACATGAATCCGTGTCGATTTTGATGAAGATTGCTGCCGCGACAAAAGCCGCTAACATTAAAGTTAGAGACCCAATCAATCTGATTTTCAGTTTGATTTTGTAACCGAAAGCAATTGTTAGTCCAAGAAATGTTAAATTAGTAACGTACGTCGTTAGGGTAAATGACGGCGAAAAATTTGTTTGCAAGTTGGTTCTATGTTCTGAACTGGTGTCGTCTAGTGAAGTGTCCCGGAATTTGTACATCCAGTACTGGATTAGTTAAGTTTTATTTCAAATTTATTGTCTGAACCTACTCACATCAGTTGCTGTTGTGAAGAAACTGTATGGCAGGACGTGCACAATTCCTAATAGGAAGAAGAGGGAATGCACAATATTGAAAGTGTCTCTAGGTTCATTTTTCTCTGGAGAAGTTTCAAAATTTTTATCAAAATACGAAAAATAGTTCCTACCTGTGTTTTTACAAATTTCTTCTGCGGGGATTTTGATTTTCATCGTTTCAGGGTGATTTGCTTGCAAAAAATGACTTTTTCGATGTTCATCTTAAATTTTATCTAAAAGTGCTTGCAATCAAAATCAAATTTAGATTAAATGAACAACTGCAATGACAATAATCAGAATAAATATTATCAATATAGAGATCCTTAACTTAAAGTCCAAAAAATCAAGCGAATTAGATAAAAATCTTTTGCTATTCATTTGGGCCTGATCTTGGAGAGACCACAATCTTGCTATTAAACTTGAATTTTGAATTATTGTTGATTATCCATTTTATTTACATTTTTCTAAAAGATTGCCCCTGTGCGTAGGCAACCAACTATACACTTAAGAATATAATAACTTACCCTATCTAATCTACCCTAATCAAGTGATGCAAATAAAAATTCTCAATTAATTGTAGGAACTCAAAATCTTATCACAATTCAAGATGTTAGTTTTACATATCTGCATTGATTCAGTTTTCAATTACACACTTGTAAATTCTACACGTAGAGATGTTATCTCCCAGTAAATATTTATCACTTGAACAAATGGAGTTCTAAGTAACTGCCTGTATACATCTCTACTCAACTATTGGAAAATTTTAAAGAATTTCGCGTTAATTTTCTCTCGAATAAAAATTCCAAAAAATCTTTAAAACATCCATATCAGCTATTTATTGTCCTATTGATATTAACAATAATCTTGTGTTGGCACTTATGAACAACAGGATCTTTTTCCATTTCCATTTCCGTGTCCGTTCCCGTTTCCATTATTCTTTCCATTCCCATTAGAGGAGCAAGGCGGTGGGCAGCAAGGCGAGCAGCAGGAACTGCATGGAGGGGCACAAAACGGGATGTAGACGCAAGGCTGAGGACAACAAGGGATGCACAGGGGCGCACATGGAACAGGACAAGGTGGAGCACAGGGATAGGCACAACACGGAGAGCAGCAAGGTGATGGACAGCAAGACATTTTTTAATTTTGCCAAAATTACGGAGAATTTAGAAGAAACTGAAAAAACTTTATAATTTTTTTTGTTAAGTCTTTGTTTAATAACCGTTGCCTTGGTGCAAAATTTCAAGGCCCCCTTCGCACGGAGTTAAAACGAAAAAATAGCGCTTAATCCGGCAGAGAAATAAAAGCAAAAGTTATAACCACATCATCATTGTATATTATTATTGACCAGTTACACTTTATAATAAGGGCCCCCCAAGTAGGTGTTAGTATCAACAGTTAGGAGGACAGCAAGGTGGGCAGCAGGGTGCACAGCAAGGCACGAAAACGCAGGGCTGGGGGCAGCAAGGCACGCAACACGGGGCACAGGGACAGGGGCAAGCTGGGGCACAAGGACAGCAGCTGACTGGTACACAGCAGGGCGACGGGCAGCAGGGAGGGCAGCATGGCGATGGGCAGCAAGACATTTTTGAGGAATTTAGAGAAGTTAATCACTGGAAATTTAGAAGAGAGTGAATCTCTGACCGGGAGGATCTACAACTTTTTTTAACTAACTTTGTTTACTGAGATCGCCTTGGATACGAGTTTTGTATCAAAGCATTCTTCGGTAAAAATTTACTCTTGTTTGACCAACAAGAGCTCCCTAATTCAGCGTCATTATGAGACTCCTCTCAATCTAAAATAATTATTGACAGAGAAACAAAAAAGATTTGCTACTTTTTCTCTTTTGAAGTTAATTTCATTCAAAAATTTTCTGGCTAGTTGCCTTGTGACCTCCATGGTTTCGTAGATGGCGCTATTTAGAGATGAGATGTCTAGTGACCTTAGTGGGTGCCATCACTGCCATCTAGCCGATACTGGATGTAGTACTGCTAAGGTTCAGAAGTACTAATTTTAGTACTTTTGTACATACTGGCACTGGCAATTACTGGCTACGCTACGCTGAAGATAACTCAGAATTGATAGCACTCGTCACAGATTGCAGACGTCCATTCCGGCTTCATACACTAGAAAATTCTCTTATCTAGGGGAATTTCTTTCTGTTTAGTTGGCGCCAAATAATATTTTATAATTATTTGCACAAACGAGTAAGGAAAGTTAATTTTACCCCTATCTATTATTATTGCACCTTTGTCATTGTCTCTTGAATTCACCATAAAACTACCCCCAGCGAGTTGTCTTTAGCCGATACTTATCTTCTTGACTGATGCCAACTTCGCTACATTCGTTTAAAAAAGCGGGAAAGTGGCGGACTGACGGCAACTTCACCCGGTTCAGTAACGTAGTGAGTGGAATCGCGAAAGTTGTTATTGTTAATATAATTAATTTGTTTGTTAATTGACGAGATTAAGGCCAAAATTTGCTAAATGCAGTGATTCCCGCACTTAAATGGTAAGTTTCTTATCGGTTAACTCGCTCCATTTGCCAGAAATACAACAAAAATATTCCAGCGAAATTCAGTTATTGTCGTAAATTACGGCTACTTTTTGCCAAATGTCGCAGTTATTCGCCCCTGGTGACTGCTGGTTGCGTTTTAAGAAGCTGTTTCCTCCGGAAGTGTGTTTTTAGCCCATCGACATAACCTCACTTTTTCCAGGCCGTTGGGGCTGCTACTGAGCGAAGGTCATGGAAGTTGCAGGGAAAACTGACGATGATCACTTGTCGAGACCGGAACTCGTTAGTCCCGACAGCAAAAGCCGATACGGTCGGGTTCGAAAACCCAAAATTACTCGGGATTTCTTCAACATCGACGATGTGGTAATTGACGAAAGCGTCCCTGATGCCGCTAAGAAAAGCCTCAGCCCGTCGCCGACTAAAAAGGCGAAATCTCTAAAATCGCCAGAACTGCCCCTTGTGACGTCCGTTGAGAAGCCCCCCGTTATCAAGGTCGCCCGCAAAAAATCGCTCACCATCGGTCTAGTTCCAAGATTTGAGGAAACGAAAGTAAAGGGCGGTTTTGAGGAATCTATAAATTTGTGCCCTTCTGATCTAGTTTTGCCCATTGAGAAGCCACAATCAAGAGTTCTTGTTGAGAAACTCGTGCACTATGATCCGGAAGAAGCAATTTTCGCCCAACCCCTCTCACCTCCCGGCATTTACGACATTAAGGACGAATTCACGAAACTCGACGATTTGGGGATGAAAGTTGCGAATAATTTCAAGGCGAATCTACAGCGCGGTTTGGATGACACCATTAAAGACAGGAAATTTTTCAAAAGTGCGTTAGATACTAAAGTTGAAGTGTCCAACGTGGTTGATGTTACCAAAGTGTTGAAGTTGATTTCCAAACCGGTTATTGCAGAATTTTTTGACAAAAATCCAGGAAAATCGCACCTCAAAACTTACTCCAATAAAAGGAAGCACCTTTCTGGCAAGGCCGTCGTAGAGACTTTCGGATTACCGGACCAACCTATAGTTCCTCTAGATAGTCCCGTGACCAAACCGATTACTAATAAGAAACTTGACGTGGATGTGAGTTTGAATGTTGACGTCAATTTGGCCAACCCCTGGACGTTGGACGATTTTCAGCAACCTCCCCCGCCTCCCGGCCCCGCACCAAGCGCGAACGTTAACGGAAAAAGTCAATTTAAATCATTCAACGGCGTTAGCGAAGCGGACAAGTTGCGTTTGAGTCCTTTAGCTAATTTGTCTGGAAATGTGGAAGACACTTGTGACTTTTTAGATATGAAACGCTCAAGTCAAGACGGCAAGAAGGAGAAGGTGAAAACGAAAAACGGTAAAGCTAAAGCGGAAATTCTTAAACTTGAAACTATTAAAGCGTCAGATTCCGAAAATTCGTCACGTGTCAATAAAGGCGCCAAACGCAATAATGTTGTTTATAAAGTCACAAAAGTTAAAACTATAAAACCGATTAGCGTAAATCTCACATCTAGAAGTAAAGATACCACGTCACAGCGGCCGCCAGAAAAGTTGAAATGTCGGGTTGTCGAAAGAAAAGTAATTGCTAGTCCAAGAAGAACTGCCAGTTCTTCAAAAAATTTAAAAAAAAACGAATTAACAGGGGATAGTGGGGAACGTGCTGTAAGCAAGTTGGATGAAAATGGTAGTAGGAAAGCTAGTTTGAGGAGTTCCAAAGGGGCTCAAGTTAAAATAGAATCGCCGAAACTTTCTAAAACATCAAAAAAAAGAAATGCCAACAAGGAAGCCGACGTGAAGCCTCAAGAACTTGCTGAAGTCATTGACGAAAACAAGAATAGCAGTAGGGTTGTAGTGGTAGTGAAGCAAATTGGTGGGGATTCTTCAACAACACCGGAGCATTCAATTTCAGAGAGGGATAAATCTGAATCTTCGGGAGAAAGAACAGAAACTCGGGAAGGTAACGGGAAAAAAAGGAGAAGACCTAGAACCTCGTCAGACTTTCTCATTAGGTCAGCCAAGTCCAATATTATAGAAAGTAGTCAGGACGGGGGTGGGAAAGATTTCAGGATTAGCAGAAGCAGAACTAGGAATTTGAGGAAAGTCGATGATTGTTCCAATTTGACCAAGCACGAAACCGCGAAAAGAAAAGCGGCAAGAAGTCGTAAATCAGATGATTTTACTTCGACTCATCCATTAGAAAGAGAACCACCAAATATCCAGGGAGATTACGGGTCTGAGGGAGAGAAATGCAGCGATTCCTCAAAGTATCTTGCTGATTCTGAGAGGCAAGATTCTGAACTTTCCGTCGAAACCTCTAACGAAGATGGCGACTCTGGGAAGATACCTTCGAAAACTTCTGATGAACCGAGTTCAATTCAGGCTAACGAGTCTGGAGTTGCAGAAATAGTTGAAGGTGGCCAACTCGAAATGCCAACTCTAGAGCATTTTAGTTCAGTTGAGGTGATAACTTTGGTAGAACATGGAAAAACGTCACAGAACGGTGTTTCAGAAATTGTGGATAAGTCGCTGGATCAGTCTGAAACGTCAGAAGTAGCCGCTAAGGAAGACTCCAAACTTGTAGCGAAGATTACTAGAAGTTCTTTTAAAAATCCAGTTTGCTCCAGCACTCCCCACAAATCCAACTCTACTACGAAGAAAGAGCGCACTTCTGAAGGTGTTGATACCAAAACGGTTCAATTGGACAAATGCGTCATTGGTGCGGAAGCCGCTGATGAAGATAGCATAAGAACAGCAAAGAAGAGCGGGAATTTTAGAGATCGAGGTTCCCGGAGTTTGGGTCAGATTGGTACTATCGCAGCTTCAGAGCAAATTGAGGAAGCGAACGGTGAAAACGTTTCAAAAATTGCTAGTTCGACTCAGCTGGTGGAACCTGAAACGTCACAAGGAAGCGAGGAATCCTCCAAGAACGGGGGAGAAATTACAGCAAGGCGGCCTAGAAATTTCTCAACAACACCAAAGAAATCTTTTTCTCCAGCACGAAACCAAGAAAAAGTTAAGAGAACCAGTGCGGTTAAAGGGAGGATCCTGAGAAGTTCTTCGCGGACTCCCGACCGTTCATCGAGCTTCAACCAATCGGCTGCTACTCCCGAAAGAGACGACGCAATCGTTAGAAGTGGTGAAGATCTTTTGAAGAAAGCGACGATGCGTTCTGCGAACACTTCAGAACTGTCTTTGAGTGCTGAACCAGAAGAGAGTTTTTCAAAGACAAGCGAGTCCGAGATTCGTGAAAATGGGGAGGTTGTGGCGGAGGGAGATGCTGAAGAAAAAAAATTTTTTTCTGAATCTCCAGTCATTTTTGCGAGGGAAGAAATGAAGACAAATAATGAGAGTGAAGTTATCAAGTCTGGGAATTCTGCGATAAGTGAAGATTTATCTCCAAGTTCACTACGTTCTCCTCCGTTGAAGAAGGTTAAAAACAATTATGTTGAGACAACTCCGAGTTGTTCGAAACTCCCAGATGGTCCTTCGACCACGAAATCATCAACTGAAAGAATGGCGGATAACAGATCAAAAATTCGAACAACATCAGTTGATGATGTACCTCTATTAATGCGGTTAAATCAATTAACTAAAAGTATTTCGGAAGATGGACCAGAAATTCTGTCGAAATCCCTCTGCGATTCATCGATGCCGCTAACGCTCGACGCTTTGGCTTTGAGGGACCAAAAATTGTGCAAGTCTCAAGTCCGAATCGTGCTCAATCCGCTGGCGATCATGAAACAATTTCCGGAACATTTTCCGCAGGCTTCTGCTTCATCTAAGGAAACCTCTCTGACTAGCCCTCGGAATTCCATTGAGAGTTCCCATAAAGAAACGTCTTCGACTGGCTCTAGGAATTCCATTGAGGCTTCACCGAAGGAAACTTCTCCGACTAATCCTAAGAACTCCGTCGAGAGTTTGCAAGATTACCAGGAGTATTGGCCGAAAAGGTTGCGTTCTTCCACTGGCGGTTTAACCGATTTCCCTCTAATCGATTGGACCGTTAGGAGAAAAAAGCGCAACCTCGCGTCCAAAGAGAAGAAAGGCAGAAAGAGGCGGCGGAAAAGTAGGAGTCCCAGAAAAGCCGAAGTCGGAATTGTAAAGAACGAAGTGATCGAGTACGAAGTTGGAAATTTGGCTTGGGCAAGGATCGGAACGCATCCCTTCTGGCCTTGTTTAATAACTGAAGAACCGGCATCGGGGCATTTCAGAAAAAACAGTAAGTTGATTGGAGAGTCTCGGCGATTGGACGTTGACTAATTGATGTTTCAGAGGCTAAGTGGATCCACCCTTGGTACCATGTTCAGTTCTTCGGCGATAATGGGCGCCGGGCCTGGGTCAGCGCGGCCCATATCATGCCATATTGCGGCGAGGACGATCTAGAGAGAATGTACAAGGAGGCGATGGCTGAGGTAGGTTACACGTAACTGACTGAGTCGCACTCAACCTCGATCATTTAACCCCGCTCCAAGTAATAGCAACGCTGCAGTAAAGCCTCTGGGCGCCCCCTGACGTGCGCGAAACTGGGGAATTTCTCACTGATAGGTTTCCGCAAGTTTACAACCAGCTGTCAGGCGTAATATTTTTAGGGTCGTATTTAACAGTCTACTAAATTCACCCAATATTTTCATACAAAAAAATACTTTCATTTCCCAAAAATACTAAATGCTCACCAAAATTAAGAAAATACATAATCTTAAAGCGACAACCAAATATTGACATAATGCTGGCCTCTTACATATTTTGTTCGCCAAAATAACTTTTGTTGACCATTAATACTAAATGTTCACCAAATTTTATTCCGCATTTAATTCTAACATAATACCCAGATATTTAATTTATTTAAAATACACTAGCAATAAAATGTTGTGCAAATGGTAAACAATTTTATGCAAAATTATAGATGTACATGTGCTAGGGCAAGGAAAATAAGAGTAAAAATAGAAGTGGTTTGCACAAAAAAAGATATTGATTTCCGTAATATATAAATGCTTTGCTGTAATTGGCTTGCATTATGTAAAACGTAAAACTTCTTTTAGTGGTAATTTTTAATGGTGCTTTTAAAGAAAAATTACAGGACCTTGAACTGACCTTGTACAAAACTTTTTTCGCGTCCCTCTTGTTTGGAAGCGCAAGCGGCAAGGAGAGATGCGCGAGCATATTTCATTTTTGGAGTAATAGAATAATTATTTGACGCACAAATAGTTTTTTTGAGAAACACTAAATATAAATGGATAGCGCGAATATTTATTATGTACAGCACGGACGCGTAACTTGAGCGTTCTAAATTTGGTGAACATTTAGTAAAATTGATGGACATATAGAATTTAAAATGTAAGCAATGGTAAAACAATACGCAGCATAGTTATTTTAGTGGTGATTTTCTCATTTTCTGATGTATAATAATTTGGGTTTTATTTAGAATTTTTGATGCTCATTAAATTTTCTGGTGGACAGTGCAAGGGATGTATGGTTAATTTGGTGTACATTATATTTGTTCCCATTTTTTTTATGAGATTGCTGTCAAGAATTGTATTTATTAAAAAATGTTTTCTTCTATTTTCATTAGAAGGTGATGTGTATTATTTTATTTTTATTTTCCCGCGTTTTCGCTCAGCCACTTCTGTCATTTTATTGTCAAATTTTCAGGCGTTGTCGTTAATTTGCTGGAAAATTATAAAAAGAGCATTTTTGGCCTACTTGAAGACGTGTTCACAGTTTGAATGCTTCAGGGTCGATAATGTAGATATCGTTTTTTCAATCAATGCTTCTCCTATGAATGAAGTAAGCAACGTGTGCACCACTGACTGTACTTGATTTAATTCGTATATGTGGCATTGATGACGTGCAAGCAACGATCTGTTGATCGTTGTCAACGTTTTCCTACCGAGCCGCAAGCAATTTTGAGGCTAGAACGTCAAACGGTGTCGCTTTCTGACAATTATCTCCAATTGTTTTAAATTCTCTTACAGAAGAAATTCAGCGCTCAGTGGATAAACGAGGCGTACACCGTGAAGTCGAAGAAGTTGGTGAAGTGGCGGCGTGGCGTGGACGAAGCCCAATCGTTAAAACCGAAAACAGTCGAGGAGCGTCTTCATTACTTCCTGGAGTTCTTCACGCGAAAACGCATCGAACGAGCGAGGCAAGAGCTGGAAATCAAGCAAGAAATTCTGGAAGAACCCCAACTCCCCGAACCCCCCCACACGAAGAGAATCAAAATAGGATCGTTGGAAAGAAGTGGAAAGCGTCCGAGAAAATTAAGCGGAGACGAAGATGTCAAACATAAACGATTCAAGAGCGACGAGAACGAAGACGAGCCGGCAAAATCGCCCGAAATCAAGGAGGAAATCGTCGAGGAGAGCGAAGCGGGTGAAGAAGTCACTCCGAAATTACGAAGTAAACGTCACGTCGTCCAAAACGAGTTTTCCGACACGGATTCGAAATTCAGCGATAACAGTTCGGTGCCTGCATCGCTGGAATCTCAGGCCGCCCTCTATAAGAGAAACAATATTTTCAGGGGCGTTCCCAAAGAGAAGGTTTGCCAACTTTGCGGGGTGCCCGGCGACATAATCAAATGTAGGGGGCCGTGCAACGGGTTCTACCACTACAATTGTGCAATAATCAACGAGAAGCCCGCTTTGGCCCCGCAAATTGCGGACGTCGAAGTGGAGGACAAGAAGCCGATTGTTAGCAGCAACAAAGTCGAGATAATTTCGGTGATTTCGAGAAAACCGAACCCGTTGCCCAGTTTGAGCAGCTCCCCCAACTTCAAGGGAATGAGTCTCGCCGAAAAAATTGATTACAGAATGAAGGAAATCATGAAGAATTTCGATTACCAATCGATTTACGGCGATTCGGCCGATTCGAGCAGCAGCGAAGAGTTCGTCGTAGAAGACGAAACTTTCGAGCAAAGCCAAGACAACAACAGCAATAAATTGAGGAACGACTCGAACCTGACTTTGACGGTGACCGAGCGGCCGTCGCGAAAAGAGTTTCCCATCATCAAACACGTGACCGCGGATAACGTCAACTATATTTGTCTCAGCAACGACCGGTCGCCGGTTAAGCCGAAAGTGGTTGCGAAAGAAGAAACTGTTGTAAAGTTGGAAAGTAGAGAGTTCAAGTGTGATAATTGCGCCGTTGCCACGATTCCCCGTTGTTTCGTTTGCAACGAGTACCAATCGAAGATCGGTTCCGAGTTCCGTCAAAAGTGCTCGTTGCACCAATGCGGTCGATATTACCATCCCGAATGTTTGAAAATTTGGCCCCAAACCCAATGGTCGCTGATCAACAGCACCAAAGACGTCCGATCGGACGCGAGATACGCGACGTTCGTTTGTCCCCGTCACGTCTGCCACACTTGCGTTTCGGACGATCCTCGGGCTGCCGGCAATTCGCGCTGTTCCAGCGACAAAGTTGTCAAATGTTTGCACTGCCCCGCCACTTACCATTGCAGCAGCTACTGCGTGCCGGCCGGCACCGAAATCTTAACTTCCTCCCAAATCGTCTGTCCGAGACATCACGAACGGAAATCGAACAGAACCAACAGGAGGTCGCTGCAAACCGTCAACGCCAATTGGTGTTTTATTTGTTCGAAAGGTGGCAATTTGATATGTTGCGAAACTTGTCCGACCAGCGTCCATGTCGAGTGTTTACCGGGGGATCTGGACGAGGACGACACTTTCTTCTGCGAGGACTGTCAATCGGGCAGGTTGCCGCTCTACGACGAAATCGTTTGGGTCAAATTGGGGCTGTTCAGATGGTGGCCGGCCGTCATACTTTTTCCCAATGAAGTGCCGGACAACGTCAGACAGCTGACGCACAATAAAGGCGAATTTGTTGTCAAATTCTTCGGCACCTACGATCACTATTGGGTGGGGAGAGGGCGCACTTTCCTCTTCCAGGAGGGCGACAGGGGCCATTCGAACCATATCAGGAAAAAGGTCGACTCCGACTTCGCCAAGGCCATCGAGGAAGCCGCGGCGGCGCACCGGCTCAAAAAGCGTACGTATAACTGGTTGACGGTCTTCCTAACGCCTCTCTTTACGCATTAGAGAGTCACCTCTGCCTCTTACCTCATTAGAGTCTCTCACTAACTCATTAGGAAATCTCTCTCTACTTCTCTTAACACATTAGACAGTCTCTTTCTAACTCATCAGGCGGTCTTTCTCTAACATTGAGAGTCTGTTTCTTACTCATTAGACTATCTCTTTCTAACCCATTAGACAGTCTCTTGCTAACTCATTAGAGAGTCACCTCTGCCTCTTACCTCATTAGAGTCTCTCACTAACTCATTAGGAAATCTCTCTCTACTTCTCTTAACTCATTAGACAGTTTGTTTCTTACTCATTAGGCTATCTCTTTCTAACCCATTAATGAGTCTCTTGCTAACTCATTAGAGAGTCACCTCTGCCTCTTACCTCATTAGAGTCTCTCACTAACTCATTAGGAAATCTCTCTCTACTTCTCTTAACTCATTAGACAGTTTGTTTCTTACTCATTAGGCTATCTCTTTCTAACCCATTAATCAGTCTCTTGCTAACTCATTAGAGAGTCACCTCTGCCTCTTACCTCATTAGAGTCTCTCACTAACTCATTAGGAAATCTCTCTCTACTTCTCTTAACTCATTAGACAGTTTGTTTCTTACTCATTAGGCTATCTCTTTCTAACCCATTAATCAGTCTCTTGCTAACTCATTAGAGAGTCACCTCTGCCTCTTACCTCATTAGAGTCTCTCACTAACTCATTAGGAAATCTCTCTCTACTTCTCTTAACTCATTAGACAGTCTCTTTCTAACTCATCAGCCATTCTTTCTCTAACATTGAGAGTCTGTTTCTTACTCATTAGACTATCTCTTTCTAACTTATTAGATAGTCTCTTGCTAACTCATTAGAGAGTCACCTCTGTCTCTTACCTCATTAAAGTCTCTCACTAACCCATTAGGGAATCGCTCTCTACTTCTCTTAACGCATTAGACAGTCTCTTTCTAACTCATCAGGCAGTCTTTCTCTAACATCGAGAGTCTGTTTCTTACTCATTAGACTATCTCTTTCTAACCCATTAGACAGTCTCTTGCTAACTCAGTAGACAGTCTTTCTCTAATGGATTTAAACTTATATCCATGAAGGCTTGAGGGTCATGTTGAAAGTGTGAATTTTGGGGTTTCGCAGAATTCAAGGTCACTAAGGTGGCGGAGAAGAACTCAGGCCTCAAGCCGCCGCCCTACATCCGGATCAAGGTGAACAGACCTGTAGGCAACGTGCGCCAATTCGACGGCAACATCAGCAACACGACTTCGTGCGATTGCTACCCCAACCAGCCTCATCCTTGCGGCCCCGACAGCGACTGCCTCAACAGGTTAAAAAAAAAAAAAAAATACTAACAAAAAAATCTAACTTTAATTACCGATCAGGTTGCTGCTGACCGAGTGTAATCCGGAGGTCTGTCCGGCCGGCGATCGCTGCAACAATCAGTGTTTCGAGAAGCGCGAGTACCCGCCTTTGGTGCCGCACCGCACCCAGGTGCGCGGATGGGGTCTGAAGACGTTGGCCCCGATTCGGAAGGGCCAGTTCGTGATCGAGTACGTGGGGGAGATGATCGACGAACAGGAGTACCAGCGACGCGTCAAAAAGATGCACGAACAGAAGGAGGAGAATTATTATTTTTTGACGATAGACAACCAGAGGATGTTGGACGCGGGACCCAAGGGGAACGTGGCGAGGTTCATGAATCATTCGTGTCAGCCCAATTGCGAAACGCAAAAATGGACGGTCAACGGTGACACTAGGGTAGGGTTGTTCGCGAAATGCGATATTCCGACCGATGCCGAGTTGACGTTCAATTACAATTTGGAATGCATCGGGAAAGAGAAGAAAATCTGCAGGTGTGGGGCGCCCAATTGCAGCGGGTTCATCGGCGGCAAAGTTAAGGCGGTGAGTCTATTTGGATCTCATTAAATTTTGAGAAAAAGTTTAATCTAAATTAGAAGTTAGTTCAGGTTTCCTGAAAACAAATTTAAAAAAATCGGCGCGCGCAATGTGTCTTGACGTCACAGGCTAGAGTGTCTTATTGACGTCACAGGTTAGAAAAAGACTCTCAATTTAGGAAACCGGAATTGGTTCTGGTTATGAACGGGTTAAGTGTCCATTTTGTTTTATTTTTTGATTAATTTCCAGGAAGAGGCTCCAAAGAAATCGAAACGGCTGTCAAAGTCGAGAAAGAAGAAATCTCCCCCTCCCGCCACGAACATAATCAAGGACAATCCGTGTTTTGTTTGCGGGAAAATCGGCGAAGTCGGCGCCTGCAATAACAAGATTTGTACAAAGTTTTACCATTTAGAGTGTATAGGACTGGAAACGTGGCCAGAAGGTATTTCCATCTTTAACAACTAAATAAAGAAATTACCATTTTTGTTGTGTACAGGCGCAAAATGGGTGTGTCCGTGGCACAACTGCAACCTATGTTCAAAACGCACCATCAGATGCTGCGTCAGATGCACAAACTCGTACTGCCCATCCCATTCAGAACTAAACATGCGGTACGACAAGTTACTAGGATTTGTTTGCACCGAACACGATCCGGTAAGTTTTTCGTTGGTGTCAAAACCAAGCTTAAAGTTTATTGTTTTTGACAGATAAAAGAATGTGGCGACGAAAACGGACCAAAAGCTGAAGTGGAGGACGTCATAGAAGAGGGTCTGGTCACTTCTCCAACTTGTGAAGATTCAAAAAGCAGTGATTGTCAAACTTGTGAAGCGGGATTTACAGCGTTAGATAACTTAGTAACGTCGACTCCATTGAAGAAAGTTACAACTGATTCTGTTTCCCAGAAACCTGCCAAGAAGGGTCGAAAAAATGATACCGAGGCCAAAAATACTGCCAAATTGTTTAGTACACCTGCAAATAACGATATTAGTGCGCCAGTGCGTAATTTGAGAACTACTCGACAGAGTTCAGAGGCCGTTGTTTTAGTGGAGTCTGTAAAAGCTGCGTCTGTAACAAAAACTGTCGGACTTGGGCGTGGATATTTATTGTAAATTTGTAGAATAGCTAGTTTTAGTGGTTTTTTTATTTGCATGATTTTGATTTTAACGTGCTTTTAAATTTGTAGAATAAAGAATATTGCAGTAAAATTTTATTTACCTTAAATGTTTCAATTAAAGAAGTGGTTTTAATAAATTTTCAATAGAAATAACACTGATTTTTGATTTTCTCGTAATAAGTTGAAGTTAGCGATTTCTCAGTCTTCGCATGAGTAGACAACGTCAATTTTTATTTTTCTTAATGTTGGTAATCCAATAACAATGATAATACCAACGTAAGGACTTAAAATATCACTAAATTCTTAAATATTTTTCTCCAATTTTAAGTAAATTTGTGGCAAAGTTAACAAAGAGTTCACTTTAAAATCTCGTTTTCTGATGTACAAAAAAATATAACGGCTAATAAGAAGAAAGAGAAAGTAGCGGCTAATTTCACGCTGGTTCTTTTGTTTACATTCTATGACATATGTCACTGGACTGACTGAAACGCTAACTTCACTGCAGTGGTCAATCACGGAAGTGCCAAATTCCCTTGTCAAAACAATGTAAACATTTACTGGTATAAAAACTAGAAATGAAGTCAATCACGGCAGTTTCAAGTCTCGTTAGTTGTTTCATCTTCATTTCGCTCCTCGTCCAATATTCTGCCCCGTACCAACACTGTGAGTACCCCAAACATAACGAGATGACATGACATCATCGCCCCCCAAATTTCCCTTTCAGTAACCACAGAAAACGATGACTTATGCTCGCACGTGAAAAAGCGCACAATAAAGCTGCTGAAAGACAAAAAATCCGCTCTAATCGTCACACAGACTCGAATGAACGACCATTCCCTATGGTGGGAGTCAAATCTCAAATGTAAATTCCAATTGCAACTAGGCTCCTGGTCTTCGGGGGGCATTATCGCTGTGATCCAACACCTGAGTTTTCGCAAAAACACCACAACCGACGAATGCATAGATTACGTCCAGTTTATGGGCAAGGACGGGTCGTCGAGTCGGAAATTTTGCGGAAAATTCAATGCCGCCTTGCGAATGGACAAAACTTTTGTCAAAACCCAGGATGCAGTGGCGTCAGGAAACGCCTTCGTTGACAAGAAGGGAGAAATGGACGTGTACATTTTCGTGTCAAGAGAACCTTTGAGGCCGGAGGAAGAAATAGATTTGAATATTGTCTTCACTGCTTATCACAGTAGTTACGCAGCTGTTGCCGCTAACAAAATTTAACGTTCTGTTTCCGTAGATTGCCCCTGGCCTGTTAACAGAGATGACGAGTACCACATCAAGCCCTGCACGAGCGCCCGAGAATACTGCATACACGCGGGATTTTTTAATGATACATTCATTAATTGCCCCTCTCCGGAGTGCGTCGATGAAATGGGTTGTTCTAGCCAGGTGCGTTAAGCGCGATACTGCTCATAATTTAGATTGGCCAAGCAATCTTTTAAACCACACCAATCATTCAAGCCACACCAGTCATTCAAGCCACAATAATTATTCAAGCCATAATGAATTATCGTTCTAAAGTCGACGCGGGACCTGATTGTGCTGCGTCGGGCGGGCTATTGCGCAACATTAAAATCTCTAAATTTTTTTTCTTCAGTTAAAGTGGCGTGTGATTACAGATGAACCCTGAGATTTCCTCCTCGAGTGATCAGATTTTCTACGGGGCCCTTTCTTCGGTCTTCATTTCGTTCTTTATCTTTGTTTTGTGCATTTTGATAATTCGAGCCAAACAAATGTGTTGCTTTGACCAAGGTTGTTACCAGTCGCGGTCTCGAACTGTTCCACCGCCACCTGTTGAGGTACGTTGAAAGTTCGAAACGTGTATTTTTTAATTAAAGTTTTGTTTAGTCCCGAATAATGGAATTGGGGGGACCGGTGGAGGCACCGTCACAATCTCAATTGAATCCCACCGCTTCCGGTCTCGAAGAGGATAAAGACTTACCACCATCTTACGATGCTCTGTTTCCGTCCAGGTAGTCTATACTTTGGGTAGTTTAGTAAAGAAATTTGGTTTTTGTACATTTTCGGCCCAAGGCACGGTTTATTTTGGACGATTTTTAACAGTATTTTAATTATTAGAGCACGTTGTTCTAGTTGCATGGTCTGTTGTGTAATGTGCATCTGGGTTTTTAATCTGCTTTTATAACACCAAACCTGTTTCCAGTGAAGATCAGGTCGATGATGCCGAATATTTTGCTTTCTGGTGGGACCAAATGGGACGTATCTTCTAAAATTTCTTGAAGTTTCAGCGTTTTAGTAAGATTAAAAAAAAGCGATTTTGAAAATTTTTGTTTAGGTAGGACGTGCCAATCAAAATTTTGACTGATTTTTAGCGTTTAATATACTTGCCACCTCAACATTTACTGTTGACACCTCAACAGTTACTGTTGCCACCTCAACAGTTACTGTTGCCACCTCAACAGTTACTGTTGACACTTCAACAGTTACTGTTGATATTGTTAAAGCGCGAGCGGTTGAGGAACGCGAGTGTTTGGAAAATTTATTCCATGTAACGTCTGCGGAAATAGATATTAGGGACGCACCCAGAAAGGTCATGGTTGTTGTTTCTAATCTTTTGTATTTACGTAACTACGGTCTAGTGATATATAGATAGCCTGCGCGAGGAATGGGGGCAGTTAGGTTGTCAGCAGCATTCTCGAATTGTTTGTAATTTTATAGTCAAATGCAATTGTATTTTTTTTCTGACATTGATAGAAAATAAGTTATTAATTTTGTATTCAAGGAAATTGCGGGTTTATTTCTAGTTCTTGGCAAGTAAACGGTGGGGCGGGGGGTGCAACTGAACTTTGCCATTTTCAATTAAATCAGTATATATGGTCAGCCCACTAGCTGCGGCATGGGCCTGATGTATTATTGATCTTATAAATATGTCGAATGTGTGTACAACTTATTGTCTAGATTGAATACTAAAATTAGTCAGTATTAAAAGCATACAAATCGTGTTGCCAAATACTGTACTTTATACCCTTATACTCTGAAATATTTATACATTTTGTACCAATATAATATAATTTAGCTTTATAGTCTTTTAGTCCCAAAGTAAAATGCCACACAACTTTATCCTGAGATCCGTCACGTTTTCTGCTGCTACAATCACTGGAATTTTGTCTTCTGCGGTAGTCATGTTTTGGCAGCATGGGTTGCCAGCTTGTATTAGTTTGTCTTTTTGTACTTTCTTTGATACAGAGATTCCGTTTTATGCTTTTTAATTTGATTTTCTCAATTTTGCGCAAGTATTCATTGAAAATGGTGTAGAAATCTGTAAAGACTTGACCATTATACAAATACGTTGCTCTCTCCATAGATGTCGCGCGAAACAGCTAACTTCTTTGATTAGGGAGGTCTCTCATGTGAGAGGTTTGTCTATTATCAAAGTTAATAATTTTGGTTACATTGAAGAAGAAGAAGAGTCTTCTTATTTATATTTACTTGTCGATAAGTCAAAGTTTTGTTCCTATTGTCTTACTTGTAATTTTAAGCTTCATCAAGCACGTCCAGAGACGGCTTCTGGAAGCATCTTTTCTTCCGAAAAAATTATCGAAGATCTTATGTACTCAACTCCATGTTAAATTCTAATTCGTCTAAATGAATAATGTTGGAAGTGTGCTAGGTAAAGCCGAGCTAATAAATTCAACAAGTTGCTTAAGTGGAATTTATTACAATAATAACTAATTAGTGTTTGTTACAAGTTTCCCCTTTTGGCTTGCTCGATTTCGATAGCCTCAAATAGCGCTTTAAAGTTTCCTGCTCCGAACCCCTGAAACGCACCAGTTAATTCCTAAAGTCACAAAAGAACCATCCTTACGTTGTGGTTTCTTCTCTGGATGACCTCCAGGAACAAGGTGGGGCGATCCTGCATATTCTTGGTGAAAATTTGAAGTAAATACCCGTCGTCGTCGTAATCGATCAAAATTTTCAGTTCCTGAAGCACATCGAGAGCTTCCGCGACTCGCACTTTGCTATTCTGGAGTTTCTCGCGTAAGACGTCGTAATAACTGTCCGGAACCTGGAGGAACTGGACTCCTCTCGCTTGCAAATTTCGAACCTAAACCAACAACAGTTTGGTTAATATCCAAAATTGACGTCAACTAACCGAAGTGATGATGTCCTGGGTATTTAGGGCTATGTGCTGAACGCCAGCTCCGCCATAGTACTCGACGTACTCTTGAATTTGGCTCTTCTTCTTACCGGGGGCGGGCTCATTGATGGGCAATTTGACGTTTTCCTCCCAATTGCTCATCACGATGGACCGCAACGCCGAATATTCGGTGTGGAGTTGAGTATCGTCAACCGACCAAAATCGGTGGAACTGCAAAACCGTTTCGTACCATTTTGCCACCGATTCCATTTGCCCATCTGGTTGGTTGCCGACGACGTGATCGATGAAATCCAAGCGTCCTGGGGGCCTTTTGATTATTTCAAGTAAAACTGTTTAGTGAGAAAGTTACAATTGTTTCGCCAACGGGTCCGGATCGCAGCTGGTGTAGCCCGGAAGAAAAGCTCCACGGTACAAACTTCGATCAATGAAAGTGTGAGTAGTGTCGCCGTACTAAAACGATTATTTCAGCGGGGTTTCCGGCAATTTCCAACTTACCGTTTGTATTTTTGCGAACCTCACAGTGCCATGGAAGTCGCTTTCTTCCCAAATATCCTTGATGATTTTGGCTCCTTTTTGTTTAGCCCTCTACAATACGAGAATTATCTTCAGGAGTTGGCCACTAGAGGACTTACCAAGACGATTTTGTCCAAATTTTCAACCGCCATGGCCACGTCTTTGACTCCGTCGCCGTGTTGAATTACGTGATGGCCCACCTCCGTCTCCCCTGGGTCGTAAGGAGACACGAAAACAAATATTACCTAAGTGCACGAATTTAACAATAATTACGACAATTTTTTTAGTTAATAAATACCTTATTTTGGCGAACTACGTGAGAGGCGTATTGTCGGCTGCCACTCTCCAAACCTTTGTAGGCTAAGGGCTCGAAGCCCATTCTCGTAGTGTAGTAGCTGGCGGCTTGTTTGGCGTTACCCACGTAAAAAGTCAAGTGGTCGAAATACAAGAAACGGCCATTGTCGGGCTACAATTATAGTTTTTAACTTGAAGAAGGCAAAAAATGTTTCAAATAGTACCTTAGGCCCTTTATCTGTGTAAGTAGTCTGAAAAATTATTGGTGGTTGTTATTGGTTGAGACAGGGCAGTTGATGATGGTACTTACCATTCTGCTGAAAGTTGTCTGAAAACTGCTGAAAACTAGTTGGACGTGTGGCTTTTATAACTTCGCAAAAACAACATTGTTTATGGATATTAATTATTTAGATTTAAGAGAAATGCTAATTTGTGATAGCGAGGAGGCAAGGAGATCGAGGTTTCCTGTTGCTAAGCTGGCGCCGTTGCTGTTGTAAATTGAAAATAATTATTAAACTAACTTTAGAAAATTTTGAGAGCAATAACAATTAAAAATTCGATAATTATCGTTTAATTCAAAATTCAAAGAAGTTTCAGACAAATACTCAATTAAATTGTTAGGATATTTGTAATTTTAAAAAAAAAGAGAGAAATTGCAGACTTTTCTCCCGAAGATTCTCAACGAGACTTACGAGACTGGTCATGAATAATAGGTGAGGTGGTAGTAATAAAGTTTCATTCATAGTATCGACCGTATATGTTATAGTACACAGGATGATGCAATATTTACTATGAATGAAATAAGAGGTAGAGAAAAGTTTGGCAAAAAAGGATGCAAAATGAACTGGTTACCAGTGAAATGGTGAAAGAGTACAAAAAATGGTATTAAAACAATGCAGCAGAAAGAAATTTTTTTTTTCAAAATAAGAGAGCATCAAAAGTGTATTGTCCTTCCAAGGACACTATTTATTGACAAGTGTATGAATTTTTTTTATAATTATTAAGTATTTCCAGAAGATAGTTCCAAAAGTTTATAAAGTGTTTAATCAAAGCTTCCAAGAGTATAAAGTATCTTTTTCATGTTATAGCAGTCATCTTGGGAAATCAAGTCATTATTCTGTTTCTCCCTTCATCCCAGCTTCGCGGTTATCGATTTGCTTCTCCTTGATATTTGAATCTTCATTTTACCATGCCTTGACTATTTTGAGAGAAATATTTACCTGACCTCAACTTATTTCCAATTTTCTGCATTAATCAAGCCAATTTGAAAGTAGTAAACAAACAATCCTTGATAACAATAAAAATTGTAAGTAGCGCAATTTAGCCTGTCCCGGACTTTTTGCGCGCTACAGAATCAACAAGTCCTCGTCTTGTAAACAAGACGAGAAGAATATAAATATTTATCCAGCAGCCGGTGAAATATTTAATGACTGGCACTTTTGTGCCAATAAATTATTTTCTCGAAGCAAAAACAGCCTTTTATTTGAAAAAGCAGTTGAGTCCGCAGGTGTGTCTCTCCATGAACCAATCGCGCCTCCAGCAATTCTTGTTTACTTCAACCAAACGTTCTATTAATATTCATCGACTTGCCCGCATAGTAACTAAGAATTTTATTTTCGATCAACCGGCCACCCTAATAGTTGAAAATTAGCGAGCCTACGCTCACGCGAGCTTTCGCGTGGGTGTGTGGGCGTTCATTGATCCTGCAAGTCCTGCTAGTAGGTCGCCAGGATCAACATGGCCGCCGTCTGAATCCCGTGTCCTCCATTCAATCAATTCAAAAGGACGGATCGGTCGTCGCGATTCAACGTGTCGCTGTTTAACCCCGTAGAATCGGTGCCGCCTCCCCCACCCCTCGTCCAACCGTTAAACACTATAGTTAAGTTAATAACAACGAAGGCGCACATATGGTTAGAACTGCGGCAAAATCAGAATGGCAACAGATGATAGCATGGACGATGACGTTTTCGAGGAGGACACCGACAGCAAGTTAAGGGTTGAAGGTAAGAAAAACACCCCGTCGCCGACCGGGTATAGGGATTACAAGCCGCCCGCCGAAGTTCTGAAACTGTGCCAAACCGACGTCCTTGAGGACTGCGAACCGACGGTGCATAAGGTAAACAATAAATAAAATAATTGTTGGTGTTGCTGGGTGATAAATTAATTTTTGGTGCAGACGATTCTCTTGGGGGACAGTGGCGTCGGGAAGACGTCGCTTTTGGTCAAGTTCGACACGGGCAGGTTTCAGTCCGGCAACTTTTCAGCCACCGTCGGAATCGGATTCACGGTAAGACCCACATTCGCCGAAAGTCCGTTCCTGAATCAATCAGGGGTGTAACCGCCCTGCGCAAATTCAGTCACCCGGTCACAGAGGGTTTGTCAGGTCGATTTGGTTCTATTGAAAAACTATGTTCAATCGGAGACTTGAAGAAAGACCAGGTGTTTGGCCAAGACGCTCCGCAGCTTCGCTGCGGCCTGACTTTGTAACCCCCATGTATCAAGACGCTCCGCTGGTGGCAGACTCTTCAACTAGGCCCAAATTGCATGGGTTTGCGGAAAAGTCGGGCAACTCTAAAAAAATTAGATAATAAGGGCTTTATTACAAAAACTTTGCTACCCTTCAGTTGTGGTCTGGTCTTGGTTATTGGTTGCAACTTTTTATCAGTTACATGTTACTCCTCAAAAAAATCTATTTGCATACATTTGGGTTTGACTCTCCCATCCCTTATTTGTCTCGAAAACCTCACGATAGCTTTATTTGGTTGGCGTGAAAACAAAGGAAAAGCGCCCCTTCAAACGTTTGGTCATGTTTGAAAGGAATGAGCCAACTTTAGGGATAATGACGTTACAATCAGTGGCAAACCGTATTTGGGTTGCCTACAACCTACGCGTTACCTGAAGATTACTTTTGCAATATTTCAAACCACCCCTTACCGCCCTTGTGGGGGGCGTCCGGCTTACTCAAAATAACTGAAGCGCGCGATCTGTAGCTGAAGTGAATCGACTTGCGTCATACCTATAACTCGATGAAAATTGTGACAACCCTTCAAAAGCCCTCTAAATTAAATTTGCGGACCAGTCCGCCCCCGCGAGTGCAACTTGATTATACGAGCACTCAACAGCATGACTCAATTAACGCGAATAATGCAACCCACGTTCATAACAGCGTTACCTATACAATCAACCGGCAAGCGCGGCGACGTTATCTTGTCGATACAACCGCCCCCCAGAAGGTTCCCACTTCGCCTCCCCAGGTGCATTGAACAACCGTCGAGGGGGGTGCCGATCCAAATTCGCGATAGTCAGGTGAACAGTATCCATAGAAACATGAAATGTTGGGGGCCCCGTCGCCGCCTCCTTTGCGGGGACGGCGCAAAATCAAAAGCTTTCGTCAAACAGCCAGAGCGGCCCTAATAACCTTCGGCAATTAATTAGAATACGTCCTCCTTTGATGCGGGACGGCGTGTTTCGGGCCGGTTTCATAAACTGTATAAATGGTTATTTTTATCGGTCGATTAGGGACGTCTTATCAGCACCGAAGCGGCCCTACCATATGTCGGACTTAATTGCGGCTATCAGTTGCGGTTAAACTATTGTTCGGAAAAAAAAAATGAACGGCGAAGAAACGAATTGTCGACGTGTTGTCAGGGTTAAATCGACCAGGAGGCGGTACGACGAAGAGAATTGTAAGAGCTACACCGAGTCCATCGCGGACGAAGAAGAGTACGACCCGTACAGGGTTCGCCGGAAAACCTCCGTCAAAGACGAGCACCTCTACGACATTTTTGTTAAGGTAAAAAGTTTAACTAAAACAAATTAAGGCGGTCAATAAATATTTAACTATTCTGGCTCTTTCATCATTTGTTAGTTTAAAAAGAAACTTGTAAGTTTCGAGCGAGGTATCGCATTAAAATTTCTCCTAAATGCTTGGAAAGACCTAACAATGTTGTTTTGCGGTCAACTATCATTTTGACAACATAAATCCTTGTGGTCCAGGGCGCTGTGAAGACCCGTAGGTATCTACCCTGCAAAATGAGATTCTAAATTTAAAGTTTGACGCCATTAAAGTAGTTAGTAATGCTTGTTGATGAATGCGGGTGCAACTCATTGAGACGAACCTCGCTGCTAGGTAATGCTGTTGGGTGACTCCGGCGTAGGCAAAACCTGCATCCTGATGCAGTTCAGGGACGGACTTTTCCTCTCCGGTAATTTCATTTCGACTGTAGGCGTCGACTTTCGGGTAAGCCATCAACCCCCCCATCTCTCTCCTAAACCCAAATAAACCATCACGAATTTTCAGAATAAAGTCGTCGCCGTGGACCAAACACGCGTCAAATTGCAAATTTGGGACACCGCGGGCCAGGAGCGCTTCAGGAGCGTAACTCATGCCTACTACAGAGACGCCCATGGTGAGAGTCCGGCTTCGAAAAGTAACAATAACGATAAGTTTCTTTCAGCTCTTCTTTTGTTGTACGACGTTACCAACAAAACGAGTTTCGACAACATTAGGGCATGGTTGAGCGAAATTCGGGAGTACGCGCAAGATGACGTCGTCATCATGCTTTTAGGTGGTTCGTTGGTTGATTGGGCAAAGTTTGCTAAAAATTGATTTCAGGCAATAAAGCGGATTGTGGGCCAGATAGGGCGGTCCGGAGGGAAGACGGAGAGAGGCTGGCGCGGGAATACAACGTTGCTTTTATGGAGACGTCGGCCAAAAGCGGGCAGAACGTCGAACTCGCCTTCCTGGCCATCGCGAGGTAAAACTACTTTAATTTAATTAATTAACATCTCATTCAAAAATGTTTTCTCAATTAACGTGGCAGAGATATAAAGTTTTATTGGTAGGAGGCTTATGAAGCGTTTAATTTGCTCGCAGGGAGTTGAAGTACCGGCAGAGTGGCAATAGGAGCGACGGCAACAAGTTTTCGGTGCAAGATTACGTCAGAGAGCAGACACACAAGCCGCCGTGTCCTCCTTGCACCACCTAGAGACGCACCAATAGATGGAACGGAACAATATGAAGCAACACCAAATAACTGGGCGCGCGCTACTTACACATTGTGATAAAAGACTATTGATTGTACTGCTTGGAACCTGCAATGTCTTTAGGTGTGCCATTATAACGCGTAACCTTCTAGGATCTTTTTATATATCTATACTCGAACACGCGGTACCAACAGCATAACAATCACGGTTTTAGTTGGGGATAGTGCAAGACCAATAGCGGGCATATCTGATATTAATAATAACAAGCTGATTCGGCGTCAATAAATTCAATTCGTTTGTATAGTTGGTAGTTTATTGAAAATATATCATTGTGACTTGATGTACAATTATTGCGACAATTAAACAAAATTTATATCAGCCAACTAAGTTAGCCTCAAACATCGCACCCTCTCCCCACCCCACACGACTCAAATTTGACAAAAGTTCGCTTAAATTACGAACGCCAAGACACGTTAAATCAAAATTTGCCCGTTTACTTCAAATTGAACACTAGAGATTCCTGAGTCTCCTGCGTTTTTTGGCTGGGCCCGAAAGTCAGGTCCCAAAAGCCAGAAAAAGTTTCCTCTCTCGGCTGGCACCTGCCTCTGTGTCTCGAACAATCGTCCATCTTCACAGCCAGCTCTTCATTAGATAGCCCAAGACCCTTGTAAAACCCTTCACACTCCTTGCATGACCACCCTCTCAATTTTTTCCGTTCCTTACCCCTAACCACCTCTACACAAGCGTACTTGGGTTCCGCTAGCTTCTTTTCTGGCAATCTAGAACGATTGGGTGAAATTTTTAAACAATCTGAACGCCCTTGACTCACTTGTCGTAATTTTTGAGAAAACTTGAAGACACCCCCGATTTTGTTTTTTGGGGGATCGGGGTTTGTGCAATGAGATCATCGGCGGTTTCATCCAGTGAAGTTGATCCGGCTTCAGGTTTCACAGTTGCGTTAATGTAATCGAGCATTTCATCAATTGCCATTGACGCCATATTAGAATCAAATTTTCTGCAAAATTATGGTAAAAAATTTGTTAATAAATCGTATTTACGACTAACTTGTCTTCCTCCTGTTTTTTGGACGCATCACAAAACATTTGGGTTAGCGTACTTTTTTGAACTGGTTTAAGACTGGATTTCTTTTTATGCAACAAGGACGGTTTCTTGACCTTTTTAACTCTTTTTACTTCGGGAGTGTTGTCGATAATTGAGCAATCAATGACGTTATCACAGACGGTTGTATCAAGGGGTCTTTCAATTTTATGGGGAATTACGGGAAATGAAAGAAGAGACGGACTGGCCAATTTTTTTTTCTTGTAATTGGCCAATCTACTCTTGCTGATAGTGGGGCTCAAGTGAGGAACTTGGTAATTAGTTGGTTCTGGAGTTTTTGCTCGATCTCGCGGTGACGCGTCAATTTCTTCGCTACCTCCTTTAGTCAGGTCTATTTGATCCAACAGCGCCCTATTCGGACAGACGTTCTCTATAATTCCTCAAATTTAGAAAAATAAACTTACAGTACAGGTACAAACCTTTGGGCCTCTCTGTGTCTTCGTCAAAACGCTCAGATTGGGCGCTGAAAACAAACAAATTAATGCTACTATTTACGGTGGTGTGAGAAGTTATTACAGCTTGGTGAAGGTTCTTCGCTTTTGCATGTAATCTTTTCGTTTTAGCTCCATTCGAATATCACCGATTTCTTTGGTTAAGTTGGCTTTGATTTCTGAAAACAGAAATATTCATTTAATTAGTCAAATTTTTGGTAGATAATTGCTTACTGCCGAATTCCTTTTCGAAAGCGCACAGGATCATGGAGGCCCTTCGAAGCTCCTTCCGCTCTTCGCCCCAAATTTTTTCCAGATCCACATCGTAAAGAGCAACCCAATCATCATACGGGGCGGCCTTCATGGCCATTTTAGTTTGTGCTCTAAATTAACTGAAATTAAAATCAACTCCCGCACTTTTTATTCAACACTTTTTAAAAATAACGAGATTATGTGAGGTTATGTTCAGCTGTGTTGTGACTTCTCTTGTTTTTGTTTGACGTAATGACGTCATCTCTGATACAAACCATTAGAGGCCGCGCAAACCAATACGCATGCGCTATTTTTAAATCTTCACCAATCAGAGTGTGGCGGAAAAATATGATTAGAAAAGTAATCTTGAAAGTTGCAAAATAAACTTATAAAAGGACTTTTTTTATTTTTGATTGCATGATTATATGAAAAAGTGTACAAATTATTACAACACTGCAACATGTGTCGGTCTCTGCAATTCTTCACAAAGTCAGTTCAATTGCATCAAAACTGTGGCGAAAGAGTACATTACCTTGAAGAACTAACACAAAAATTTAAGATTTAAATAGATTTAGCTTTAGCGGTTACTTACCTTAACAAAAGTAGCATAGCTTATTTCCAAAATATTTCCAATAACAAAAGTCATGGGTAGCCGCACATTTTGCATAAATATCAAAAGACACTTTCTGTTTTTTACGTTCCACAGGGGCCAGGGACAATTTGCAGCTGCAGAAAAGTAATTTTCAGTCTAAAAATTTATTGTTAATTCGACGTCATAACACTCTGAAAAATACTTCGTCTTGCAAAAGTTGACCGCATCCCCAGAAGAGCAAATTGAACAACAATCCTGCGATTGTACCAAAAGTAACCCGCAAAAAAGCTATTTGGCTGTTGTTGCTAGATAATTGCTTGAAAAAGAATTAAACAATAATAGTTTTTAGTAAAACTGCGTAATCTACCAACGTTTATGAGATACATAATGATGGCCATCAAGCAGAGAGCACCCGCTATTACAACCACTACAAAAAATTTCGACAATGTTGAAAACGTTTGTTCCACCAACCTAAATTGCTCAATAAAGTTTCATTGTAGAATCTATTTTAATGACTCACTTCTTAATTGTTATTTGTCTATGAACAATGGAGCAAAGCTTCTGGTAGATTTCTTCCTGGTATTGTCGGGACGTTATTAACTCCTCTTCATCTTCTTGGCTAAATCTTTTCGACAAATCCTCCAATTGTAAATGAATTAAACTAATTTGGGCGGACATGTGAAGAGCAAAGTAGAGACCAATGAGGGCTAAACTTCCGCTTCCACAAGCAACTACAGCAAACGACAACCAATAACCTAATTTAATCAGCAAACACATTAAATTGGACCCCAAATATTCATCGCAAATTCTGTAAATCAAAAATAATTCCAAAGAATCACCAGTAAAGGGTGATAGTGTTAGGAAAATCGTAGCGGTGAAGAAAATTGATGTCACTAAAGTGCTAATGATGTATTTTTCTTTGGCCTGTATCGCAGTTATGCTGTTGCGATCCAGAGGCCGACTATGATCCATGATTCCTTGTAAAATTTTGGTGAGAATGGTTTCACAGATCAATAGTATTACTACCATTGTTAGGATCTTTCAACAAAATTCAATTGTTTAGAAGAGAAAATGGTTATCTTTAATACGTACAAACACTGTACCGAAAACCACCGGCAAATAATTGCCCAGCATCCTTTTAGAGAAATTGGCTTGAAGGTAAGCAACTTGAATGACAAGCAGAACGGAGTCGTAGATTATGAGAAGCTTTAAAAGAATTTTTACTCTCCAATCGTACCAGATACCAAAGCTCAATAGCCTAAGCGTTTCCAAGTAATTGACTAAAAATAATTGCAAATTATGGAGGGAATTAAGAAGTTGTATCTAGACCACCTTTCAGCACAACGCCGTTTGTCATTGTTTTAGTTTAACTAAACAGGTTAACACCGTGATGATGAGCCCAACAAGGTTCCAGTTGATTACTTATTAAGCTATGTATATTATAATTGGGTTTAGTTGTTTTAATTATAGATTTACCTGAACACAATAAATTGATGCTACTTAGAATAATGGCCCTTCTACATATAAATCAACTAATGTTCTCATTAGTTTCATTATTAGCAAAAATTTCTTGTCAAATGTTTTTACAAGTCAGCAATATTGGTGTTTATCATTGCTACCAAATTTTTCATTATGTACCTACAATAAATTGACCAAGATGAAGGCCGTGACCAAGAATTAATTATTGAAAAGAGAGGATCAATTGGTAGTACATATTGATACTTAACACCATAATTGTCGAATTTATTGATGTTTTATTGCTCAAAGTTTAACAATAATTACAACATCACAATGTACAGATTAGGTGCAAACTCTCAATTATTGTCTTAAATTAGTGACATACAAGCCAATTAGTAACTTAAGAGAACACCCGGACTTTTCTCAGATAGACCATATTTAGGTATGTTCTTCAGAGCATGCGCAGTGCAATAGACCTCACGCACATGGTATAGGAGATGAAATCCACATGTGGTTGACTCTCTGCAATTGCGCCTGCGAAAATTTAAATCAGTGCCGTCAGCAAGTTTGGTCATCAATAATTAGCATTCAGCATGCTTAGCACGCAAATTAAAAAAAAAAAAAGTAAAAAAGAGCATTACTTAACATAATAAATACACGCATCTATTTCCTAATAATGTCTATAGTAACAATTAGATCTACAATAATAATTTATATACAGGCGAATTTTCCAAATTGACAATATCATCAACAATTATCTACAACGTGCTAGGAATGAGATTATGACTGAGTGGGACTAGAAGGTCGCGATCCGACAGTAAAATCCTTGTATTGAGAGAAAACGCAGATCTGTAACCATAAAAATCAATTAAGCCACTCAACAATTTAATCGCAAATCAGAAATAGCGTTCAAGTGGAAAAACAATCACCTTATCTTTAAGTTGTTGGCACAACTGTAACCCGACAGTGAAAAACACTAGAACTTCATTCAACCAAGGCACAGAACTCTCGGCGTGAGTGGAATCATATTTCATTGTTCCATGGTTATTGGTCAGCTGGTATATGGCAAAAATCAACTTGTGACTCTGAATGTAAAAACTAATCGCCAAATCTTCCGCCAAATTCGGGCTGAGCGACTTCTGAAATTTTCCACAACTACAAAGGAATTGGACTGATTGAACATTACCATGTTCAGGCTTTTCATTAAGTCATCGATGGCTCTTTTGCGCGGGACAATTAAACTTGTGCGTCCGCGCTGCAAACTGCCCAAAATATTACCTAAAACGTGCAAAACCTCGTCTGACGACCTGCAAAACCCGGGAGGTTTATCAAGTTACAGCATCATTAGGTAATAGGGTACTTGAACTTGTAATTCTTGCCAACATCGTCAATGTGGTAAATGGCTTGTTGGAGGTGATTGGCCGCATCCTGGACTTGTTGCAATTTCCAAGGGTAATCGTTTTGAATCGAGGTCCTCACTAGAGTGGTTGTAGTTTGTCTGGCCACTTTAAAATTGATGTCCTAGCAAAACGAACAGCAATAACAAAATCAGGAAAGTTTCGGAACTTACGGCGTGTGTTATACTGTCGCCGGTTAAAGTAACCACGCATTTGACTTGATCTGACGGCACAGAGAGTACGAATTTGTCTTGCTTTGAGGAATTGTCATGGCCATAGAGTTGGACAGGAAAACGCCGTGCACACTCCTAGATTTGGGGGTGTTAGAGAAATTCTTGACTGATAGCGGAGACTTACCACTAAAATTTGGTGAATTTGGCCAAGACCTTTGTGAATTTCCTGGTGTAGAACCCACTCGAACTCCTTTTGCTGGAAAAGAGAACCTAACCTCAAATTGAAACGTCAAGTAAATTTACGGACCAGGTTCAGGGCTTCTTCCTTTTCACAATCTACCATCGTCACGCGGCAATCGAGTCTCGAAACGCGATTATTTCGTGAAAAACACTTAAAATCGTCGAACAGCAAACAAATCAAACTTTGACACTACGGGGAATAGTGCGCAGGCGTGTGGCGCCAAATTTGAAATTTTGGGCTCAGGATTAGGCGCCAAATTCAAATTGGCGCTGCTCCTCATTGATCGATTTGAGCTGTTGCTGGTTAATTTTAGTTCTTCAGGCAATTTCGGTGAGTTCGATGTTTAACGTAGCGGAGAAGCCTCGATTATTGCAACTTTCACAGCAACAGTGCGCAGGATTCATTCGCCACTAAATTAATGTCTTGCACCTGTTGTTTTTGTTGCAAAAATGGTTCATTGCACTAAACACTAAAGCGAGAATTGGGTCGAGCCAAACCAAAATCACTTTGATGCGTAGAAGCGTTTCTGTTTAGCAAACACCGACGCTGCTTCGTTGACACATTAATAATTGGGTCGTCGGTGCCAAGCGCATGGCGAGCAAATAAATAAATTTGTTAATTACGACGATAATTTGTTTTGTTGTTGGGGCGAGGCCGGCCGCCAATTGCGTTAATAATAGAAAAATAGGCGCGTGCTGCTACCACGTCGACCAATGGCCAATTTGGAGGCATCATTCAATTTATCAATTTAGGGCCCCAACGGCGATTCGGGGCTATTAAGCCAAGCTTTCGCACTTCAAAGAAATACGAAAAGCCAGATGTTCAGCGACGAGTGTTTTTGAACGGATTTAGAACTGGAAAAGTGAACGACTTGCGGCGTGGGCGGAACATGATTTCGATATTTCACAAATGCAAAACATCTAATCGCAATCTAGACTAGTTGGCACTTCGAGACAAGACACTCCACGACCCCCAATTATGCGAAGCTGTAAATTTAATTTTATTCAAATATACTTTGGTGTTGATGAGGAAGTTGCTTCATAAACAAACCCTTAGAGAACGAGACTCTTATGGTAATGTGGCGCCTCCACCATTTGTGCAGCCATCTGGTCCGTTGTGCCGTGCCGAAGGTGTTCCTTTTTGGGCGTGGAGGCGCCATCTCTCTTGGTGCTGGAAGGTTTCATGTGAGCGCGGCATTTATTTAACTGAAATCGTCTAAAAATACCCAGCCCGATGGGATTCTCGATTTTGCTGCCGTTTTCTCAACGATTCTGATTGGTCGATGGGGGATTGTGGGTCGAAATACACTCTCCTCTGCAAAAGACTTGAAAAATCAAGGGGGACGGGGAAGCGCGCCGTAGAAATCCACTATAACTCTACGATAATAACGGGTTCGGGAGGCCGGGACACCATCCAGTTCTTCTCAAACTCCTGATCCGTGAGGTTTAAGGCGAACTCTGGCATCAACACCTATTGCAGAAATGGTAACGCAATTAATCATTAATTTTGGAAAAAACTCACTGATTTCTTTGGTTTGCCGCAGGATGAGCTTCCTCCAGAACAACTTGCCGGTAAGTTTCTACTTTACCTTTTATGGGTGTTTGCTCCGCTATTTGAATATTAAGAACAATCGCAACTTTTCAAAGGCTTAAATTAGTTTTGGCCAAATTCCTTATTTTTAGCGTAAAAGTCTGGCTCACATTTTTAAAAAACCGTAAAAAATATAAAAATTGATGTTTGAATAGATAAAATGGGCATTTTCTCAATTTTTGTGTTTTTGAAAAGACCTCAATAGGCTGTTTTTCAAACTCAACAAACTTCGACGACTAAAACTTGAAAATCGACTCATTTTTCTAAAAAATTGTTGTTTTTTTAGGAAAATCTCAGGTAAAAAAGGGGCATAAAAGGGGCTTATTAAAAATAAGCATAAAAAATCAAATTCAACGTTGTTTTTAATGTTTTAGTTGAAATACGAGTTTTTGTTAAAAAATAATGCATAGAAAATAGGAAAATGACTAATAAAACTAGGCAAGAGTTAAAAAGTTACACATACCTATTAGACTACTTTCATTACCCAAATGTACATTAATGTAATTAATTATTGATAACTCATTTCTGGCATTTCTGCTGGAAAGTTCCACATGTCGAGCAAGTGAAAACGCTTTTGGCAAGTCGCTGAGACACTCAGTTAATTCGTCCTTTGGAAATATTTGCTCTCTCTTATGATACGTCCAACTGTAATATAAAAAATTAAGTAAAATTTCCTAATTTAGTAACCAAATGCAGCAAAAAAGTCAAATAATTTGTAGCAGCAAAACTTGAGAGTAACAAGTGTTCTTGTTGTCGGTTTTTCACCCACAGTGACACTTTAGAACAACTATCTGCCACATAAAGATGTTGAGCTGCCAAGAGCGGACAATTATGCCATGCTAATGCGACAAAGATCCGTTGAGATAAAACTATTTTGCACTAAAGAACAAGTAAGATAACTACAATTTATTTAGCTTCAAAGAAACTGATTGCTTTTAAATGGTGAAAGGTGGTAGAGTGGAAATGAACTTATTACTATCTTGTTTCACAAATCAAGTGGTTGTTGAATTTTCCAAAATTTTCTAATTCTCGGAAAAATAAATAATGCACGCTTCAGCAACGCTTTGGCGACAGCCACTAAGTAAACAATTTCGAAACCCAGTACATTTCTCCGTGACTGATGGCAAACGTCTGAAGGACACTATTAAAAGATTCATTCTGTTATTAGACATCAGAAGACAAAAATAAATATCGCATTTAGAAAAAGAATCTAACTATAGAAAATAAATAATCGCCGCAACCTATATTTAAATCCGCAGTGCTTCTGACACTATTTCCAATTCCAGCGTTTTCGTAAACAGACACATTTTTCTAAATCCAGCGATTGCTCCTCCTTCGAATCGCAACTGAAAAGTTTCTGATCAAATATTAATAAAGCGCGTCTCCAGTTCAGTTTTCTAAATCTCGTTTGGCCAGTAAAATGCAAGATTGGCATCAAACCTCACGCACTAGTTGTGGGAGTACGTCGGTGTTTGATGTGTTGTGCTGGCCATTGCAGCTGCTCCATTAGTTTAGTACAGATTCTGAGTAGAGTTGAGCGTTCATTCTATTCTTACCGCACATAAACACACACGACACGGATCAGACTACACGCCCACAACTCTGATTCTAAATTTATTGCGGCCGTCGCAACTATAAACCAAACAGACACCCCAATGTAAAAACAAACATGTCCAATTTACAGTTCTCAAGAAGGCCTTCGAGGCTTTCGACAGTCAAAAATCCGGCAGCATTCCCTGCGACATGGTCGCCGACATCCTCAGACTCATGGGTCAACCTTTCGACAAGAAGATCCTCGAGGAGCTCATCGACGAAGTGGACGCCGACAGTGAGTTTAGGTTTCAGATGGTAGTTTCCTGAAATTACAGAAAGAATTTTTTCAGAATCTGGCCGTTTGGAGTTTGAGGAATTCGTGACTCTCGCTGCTAAATTCATCGTTGAAGAGGACGATGAAGCTATGCAAAAGGAGCTGAAGGAAGCCTTCAGGTTGTACGATAAAGAAGGCAACGGCTACATCCCCACGTCGTGTTTACGCGAAATCTTAAGGGAACTGGACGACCAATTGACGGCGAAGGAACTGGACATGATGATTGAAGAAATCGACACGGACGGTTCTGGAACAGTCGATTTCGACGGTAAGTTGCTATTGTCTACCAAATTTGGTCGGTATACGTATCTGTTTTTTGCAGAATTCATGGAGATGATGACTGGTGAGGTTTAAACGAGCGAGATACTCTCGTTACAGTGCATTTTATTTGTTACGAAAACCTATAATTATATTCAACGTGAATAGAGAACATGTAACATGAGATTACAACTTTATTTTAATTACAGTGTATTTGTATTTGTTTAATAAATTTGTCGATTTAGACCCGCTACATTTTCTCTTCCAACAGACCCTAGACTCTATTGTATAAACTTTGGCACAATCACAACGTTGCAGCTACTCCATTGAGGTATAAGGATATCACATACAATTTCCGAAATTGAAAGCAACAATATGTACAAGAATAAAATTTAATAAAAAAAATATCACAAAATTACTTGAAGAACTGGGGGAACTCGTGCGAGATTTCCCTGACTAACTTTTGGTCGCTTTTACTCAAATCGCTCTCTTCACAGAAGATTCGGGTGAAACACTTGAGGATATCCTCGATCCGGTGCTTGTGCTCCTCGTAATTAGTATTCCTCATCACCCTCCGACACAACTCAATGTACTGTTGTCGCCTCTGAAATCTTAAGTGAATAAAAGTTCTTGATATTGTTCTAACGGCAACAACCTTATCACCGGGCGATAAATCGGAAATGTTTCTCACGACAATATCAATGAGAACTTTAATGTCGTTGGTATAGAACAAATCGGCCGTCGATTTCCTACTCAATAAATCTATGAAAAGTTTTAACAACGAGTGGGGGGGTTCTGGAACGTGCTCAAAAATTCTCACAGGATCATCTAGAAATAAATTCTGATCAAAAAAATTTTCTACATCGGTTCAACTCACGTTCGCGGTTGAGAAGCAAAAGAATTTTTTCCGTGAAAGTCTTGGCGACATCCCGCTCCTCGAGGGCGTTGAGCGTTAAATTCTCGGCGGGGTCGTCGAACTGCAGGTTGTATGATATGACGCAGTTGAGGAAGAGGTCGGGAATTTGCTCGTCCACGTCCGTGTCGGGGGGATACTCAATGTTGTCCAGCAGAAAACAGAGGAAATCCCGTCCCACCAAATCTGAAGAGATTTAAGAGTTTGCCCCAATTAGGAAAAAGAAATATTTTCACTGATAATTTAGACAATAAAGAAGCTGCTCCTCCTATTAATCATGTTTCATGTTTACGTTTATTGCTATTCCAATGTAGCGTCTTACTTCGAGTGGCGCCACCTAGTGTTGAGTGGGGGCAATAACAGGTTGCTGTACCCGACCTGCTGATTAAAATACTACTGTTATCGTAAAAGGGATAAACGAACAAATAAATGGGTCGTTGAAAATTCTACGCGGGTACCTTACCATGGTGGGTGATGGGCATTGGTTCTCCCATGGAAAAAATCATGGCGAGTAGAATTGACGAGTAGTTCAACTTGGGGATATTTCTCGGATTTGCCATCATATCCCTGCAACAATTGAGATCTCAATTATGCCTCCCGACAGAGGAGAGAGGTAACCTGGCCAGTTCTCCGGGCAACACCGAATTCAGCATAATACTGACAACAGTTTTATCCAAAGCGCAAAGCACACCAAAAGCTTGCAACAACAGCTGCCGAATGGACCACCGTATCTCCATTTGGTAGTACTGGATCAGAGTCACGATAAAATGGTACTGATCCGAAGAGATGACGTGTCGCGATATACTAGCGTCCGCGTTCGCCTAAAAAAAAAATCTCGTTAAATTTTTTTTCGAAAAATTGCGCAACAACCAACCAAAATCGAGATGAGTTCGAGTAAATACTCCTTAATAATGTCTTCGTCTTCGTGCAACATCCAACTGCGCTGTTGCGAATCTTCCTTGCAAGACGTCAGTTCGGTGAAGATAATTTTCAAGCGACTGGCGTCGTGAGTTTGGTCGATTTGGACGTCGTCAACGACCAGCGATGTTTGAACTTGCGACAGAATCGTGCTCAAATAAGGAAAAACCGACGCCGGCAGTAGCTCGTGAAGTCCCTGAACGACAGTGATGACGGCCATTCTGGACATTTCGTGCGATAATTGCGTGTTAATTCTGACGCTCTCGACCAGCTCGTAAACGGACTGATGGGTGATTGTCGGCGAAACGGATTTTTTCCGTTCGCTGTTGTTGTATTCCGAATTGACCTCTTCGTGGATGTTTTCAATTGATTTTCTCACTCTTTCTCGGCACGGTTTCTGGACTGGTTTAATGGGGTCTTCGTAAACGCCCGAATTGCGAATTTCGGTTAACAGCGACGACTGAGAACTCGACGTTGAGGTGCTGAATTAAAAAAATTTTTTTTCGCTTATTTGCAAAATTTCGTTAGTTACCTTTTAATGTTTTGATACAGTCCATCCGAGTTCCTGAACGGTAACGGTGGGACGTCATCGCCGTCTCCTTCGAGAGAATTTCGACTGGCCTCAGGTAATTGCTCAATTTGTTTCCGCATATCTCGCAATCTTTGTATGACTTGGTTGCGTTCGGAAACTGAGCCATCCGACGATTTTCGCTTCAAATTCGCGACGCAATTATCGAGAAATTGCGTGTAGAAGGAAGGATTGACGGTGATGGTTTCCACGTAATTCGAGGGAATAAACCCCATATCGCCCTTTTCGTTGATGACCTCCCACCAGTTCTTGTGCTTAGTGTTGGTCTGGTGCAGGATAAAGTATTCGTTGCATTTGAAACTGAGGGTTTTAGCGTAAGTTGCCTTAAAATCGTACAAACTATGAAGCATGTCCAGGTTGCCTGCAATTAATTTTTGTACGCCCAAATACGGAATTAAAGCCGCTTTTCAGAGCACTCACCTGTTAGCAACACGTTCTGTGTCATTTTGAGTTACGTAAAGTTAATAAAGTGATAGTGAAAGGATTTTTTTAATTATTTTGACAATAAATGTGTCACGCCTCTTTTTTGTTTATTTGCCAGATCGCGTCCCTGGTTCTAGATTTACTAACAGCAGGACGTGATCTGTCAGAAATTATGTTTAAATATTAATTATTCTCAAAACTATAATTATCTCCGTCTTTAAACCTACAAAATTATTATTTCCTACAACTTATTTCATTGCTTATAGACAAATAATTAAAAATACAACAATAATCTGCAGCAATTGGCATCACTGAAGGCACTAAATAAAGTTGCGCCTTTTGTGTCGTGTTTGGTGCCGTTCAAATTTTGTGCCTGAATTTTCGATTTCTTGGGAGAAAGGTAAGAATTGCAGCTTCAATTTGCGAAATTGCATAAAACTAGAATTGTTGAAAATTTAGTGTGAGTTGGTCAAATAATTGACTGCTCAAAACTCGATGTTTTTCTAGGTTAGAATCCTTTCTGACGTTTACAGGGGCGTCTCGTGAATAATAATAACTGATAACTAATCAAATGTGAAGTGAGGCAAAACGGGATAGGCCTTATTGTCTATGGCTTAGGGTTAAAAGAATAACAGCCTGGAGTTCTAGAGCTAATCAGATACAAGAGGGTCTGTTTCTGCAACCCATATTTTAGAAGCTGTGGGGCCCAGATTATTGGAAGAACCCGGCAATAAGTAAAGCCCAATTTGATGTACAATTGTAAACTAATTTCTAAACTCTTTATTAAAATACACATAAGAAAATACTAGAGAATACAGTGCAATTGCACAAAAACAATTGTTGGCACCTCTGAATTGATGGTACCTGGTGTAGAATGGAACATGAATATTAAAAATATTTTTGGCGGTTAATACCATAAACAGTTACAACCAGAACAAAGCAGTTGGCAATCTGCTTTGATCCTTATAAATTTGACACAGTTAAGCCAAACTCTTCAGAGCGAGATTCAATTTTCTCCAATCAAAGCCAGTAAGCACTTCTTGTAATCCCCCGAGCAATCACCCTGCAAAAACAAAGCCTGATTAAAGCCGTTTCGACAAAACCCTAAATTACCTTGATGGCTTCGGCCAGGGATTTTCCATATTTAGCGGCGTACTCCCTCTTAATATCGCCCATATCAACTTCGCACCTAGTGACCACCAATCTGATCAATTGGGAGTCATTGGTGCCCATACCCGCCATGCTCTGATACAATCTCTTGGCGAAGAAAGCGGGTTGATTTTTCACCGACCGCACCACGGCCAACAGCCCCTCTTCGGCGTCGCCAGAAAATTCGCTCTTGATGGCCTTTTCGATGTCGTGGCCCGTGATGCGTTGGTACTCCTGAAACACCAGCTGGAGTTGCGCGTAGTTGCGTTGGCACAAGATCATGTTGAACGTAGATTCGTCGGTGCCCATGCGAAGTTCTCCGGCTCGCAGGAGAGCCTGAGCGTCGGCGGCGGCGGCCTGGGGGTTCGTCACCATACTCTCGTCGCGGCCGGCGTTGCAGAGTGACACCATCAAGCGCTTGAAGGTGCCGGCGGTGTCGCCCTTCAGGTCGCTCTCCAAATTGCTGTAGTAACCTGCGGCAAAAGTTAGTTTAAAGAGTTAAGTTTTGGCCGTCTTACTTTGCTGGTAGGCGTGTCTGATGGTCTTGATTTCGTTGTTGGAAAGGGTGCACAGGACCTCAATGAGGGTGTCTTCGTCGGTGCCGACGCCGCTGATGGCGTCGTGCAGTTCTTTGGCGTAGTACTGAGGCAGCGGCGTCATCAGGGCTACCACCAAATTTTCGAAGTTTCCGGTCAATTCGCTCTTCAAATCCTTGATCAAATCCTGCAACACTCCGTATATTTCCGAAAGTTTAAAATTTAGCCACCCCCACCTTTCCGTATAAAGTTTTGAACTCGACCGCAATCTGCAACCGTTGGGGGTTGCTTCTTCTCGCCAACACGTTAATGATGGCCTTTTCGTCGGTTCCGAACCCCTTCATCGCCTTCCGCAACACCTCGGCATCTTCGCGCGGATTGAAGGGTTGTGCCGGGACAACAGTGGGCGACCTCTGGAAACCGAGGGATTTATTAACATTTCTATCGACGGCTAACGCGACAGTACCTTCACAACTGAAGACCCATGCGATTGAGGGGGTGAATAACAGGTGTTAGTGGATTGCCTTGATGTGTGGTGGTCTCCGTAGTGTTGATTGGGAGGACCGCTAGGGTAAGGACTTGATGAATTTGCTGTTGGATAAGGACTCGAAGTGGGTGCTGGAGGATAATTTGAAGGAGCTGGAGGATAGTTTGAGGAAGGAGCTGGAGGGTAGCCTGGTTGTTGGGGATAGGGATTTGAGGGGTAAGGCGAGTTGCCGGCTGGAGGATACCCGCCGGTCGCGTACGGTTGTGGCATGTACATGGGGGCGCCGGCGCCGTAGCCTAAACTGGGAGGGAAGACTTGGGGAGGGTAAGGAGCGGAACTTTGCGGTGGAGCTCCCGCTTGCTGGGGGTAAGGGCAATTTGGTTCTTCGGGGTACGGACTGTAGCCCTAACAAAAACAAAACCCGTCAGAAAGCTGGTAAATTATAAGATTAGCGTTATTTGTTTAGTTAGTGGAAGGCGTCAATTTGTTGATGCGGGGTTACCAGGAATTTGAGGAAGTTTTACTAGAGGATAAATGGAGGAGGGCTTAACGAACTGTTATCTGAGTTGCAGGTCGTAAAATTGCGGTGATAGCGTCGACTGATAGGTATTTACCGCCGGAATTTCCGGATGGTTTCAAGGGAAATTCGTGGAGCGATAGAGAATGTTAATTGGATTTTAACCATTAGTCAAGCATTGTGAAAATTTAACAATCATTGCTACTGCGTATTGCGAGATGGACGCGGGCCAAGGGTGTGTACTGGTATTGATTTTTCCGGAATCAACAACAATCACCCGATAATCGATTGGAAAATTTGATAAAAAAAAACAACAAAACTACAAGTGTAACGATATCAAAATCGACATACCTGTTGATAAGGATATCCCGGGTAGCTCATCTCGATCTGCAAGGGTGATAAAAAACAATTAGGACAAGTGCTACAAGTGTTTTGTAGATTTCGAGATAGTCTACTAACAACACTGTCAACTGTTTTTAGATCGGCGTGGTGCGATCTCGAACGAGGAGTGGCTTCGAGTTGATCGACTTACCTTTAAATAAACAAACGGGAATGGATGATGATAATAATGGAATCCCTGGTGGTCGGACTGTTCTTTTCAATGACTAATAATCACCACGTCAGGAAAACAAGTGAATAATAGCGACACAGCTTGTTTACGCCCGCATTACGCAGGCAAGGTCAGATGACGTGTCGCAAGTCACGTGAGTAGCCGAGAAAGTTTTGCAGGAGGTCGTCAACTGGTTCGGTGCCTCCCGGTGGCGGGAATAAAATAACCAAATTCTCCTTTAAACTTTCTAACTTTGGGCCATCAAAGTCTACCTTCTGATAGGTAGTCAAATAGGGGGAGGAAGAGGCGGTCAAAATCGGCCCCATTTGCCTCATCCCTCCACAATGCAGGAGGAAAAGGTAAAAAAATTTGGCAGAAAGACAGTTTTTATTAACAATTTAATTTAACGTTTGGCATGGTTCAGGCGACGATGGCCAGGAGGCATTTTTTGTAGTCCCCCGTCGTGTCGTCTTGGATGAATTCGGCGAGACTCTTGCCGTACTTCTCCTGGAACGCATTTTTGATTTCCCCCAGGTCGACTTCCGATCTGGCGACGACGATCCGGATGAGAGTGCGGTCGTCGGTTCCCATTCCGGCCATGCTGTCGTGCAGACGCGTCGCCAGATACCCGATCGTGTCTCTGATGGAGTGCACTAGCGCCAGCAGTGACTCCTTGGAGGTTCCCGAGAATTCGTTTTCGATCGCCTTCTCGAAGGGGTGTCCGGTGATTTTCTCGTACTCCTCGAACACCCGTTTCAAGTGGCAACGGTTTCTTTGGCACAGCACCGCGTTGAAGGCCGACTCGTCGGTGCCTTGGATCAGTTCGCCGGCCCTGAGGAGGCTTTGGGCGTCGGCGAAGGCTTTTTCTTGGTCGGTAACTTCGGATTCGTCTCGGTGGCCCTGCGTCGTTTAGATCACTTAGATAAATAAATTAACGCGCAACAATGCGTGACTTACGGTTGATAACGAAACTAGGAGGCGTTTAACAGTGCCGGATGTGTCACCCTTTATGTCGCGTTCCAACGATTGTTGGTACACTGAAAATTACTTTGAAGAAGCGCCGCAACTTGAGTTGAGTCAACTTACGGCCTTCGTATTCTTGGGCGATTTTGACGACTTCTTCGTTGTTGTGGACCGACAGGATTTCGACGATGGTGGCTTCGTCGGTGCCCAAACCCGTTATTGCCTTGTGCAATTGTTTGGCTTGGAACTCGATGGGTTCGGTCATCAACGCCACGATAACATCCTCGAAGTTGCCTCTCAATTCGCTCTTCAACTCCTTAATCAGATCCTGCGACCGGAAGTGTTATTTGCGGATTTCGAGATATTTTCGACGAAACCACTTACTTTTCCGTACATGGTTTTGAATTGGGTAGCGATCTGCAGCCGCTGCTCGATTGTTCTCTTTGTGATGATCCCAGTGACGGCATCTTCGTCTGTGCCGAAACCCTTGAACGCTTCTCGGAGAGCTTTGGCGTCTGCTTCTGGATCGAAGTTGGATGCTGGAGTTACGGTGGGCTGCGAGATAACGAGTCACGATTTGGTAATTGGTAAAATTGTGGTACTTACAGACTTGCCCATTGTTTGATTGGAACTCTGATTGACGAAGACGAAGAGAAGCAAGGCGACACCGTGACTGACCGCTGCCGGCGTGGAAATAAACCAGCGCCTGCGCACCTTCCGATATTTTTAGATGCTGTCATATAATTTGTTGGCAGTTCGAGCAGGTGATGTCTTTCAGCAACTTCCCGCGTCTCTTCTTTTTTATGTTTAGCTTATTTAGCTTACGAAGTGATCAGAGGTTGAGAAATTGCTTCGTTTGGGAGCGCATTGACATGAGTAACCATTAAGTAAATTTGCCTACAACCTGCAAACGGTAATATTTGTTCGGTTGTTCAAGATTGTAATCGATAGTAGAATCAATAGTAGGACCTGCCTACAAACATCCTGACAACTTCTGAAGGAGTTCCTAGAAGATTGTGAAAGCACATGGATACGTAGTGATAGCTTTCTATTCTTGAGGCTAAAGCACCAATCTGTAGAGCGGAGTCGGTAACATTGTAACCATTTAGCAGGGGTTTTTAGGTATCGATACTCTACTTGTCCGGTTACCTCAGTTACCTCCGTCTCTAGAGAAAGAGCAATCGACCTTTTTGAACTTTTCAAACTGCAAAGGAAACGCAGGGAAGTACCAAAACAACAGCAAATGAGTTAATTTATATTTCAACTACTCATTGAAGTCACGTTTGGAAGTACAGGTTAACCGACCACGGCCAAGAGACACTTCTTGTAGTCTCCCGCCGTGTCGTCTTGAATGAATTCAGCAAGACTCTTCTCGTACTTTTCCTGGAACGCGTCCTTGATGTCTCCCAGATCAACTTCCGATCTGGCCACTACAATTCGGATGAGAGTGCTGTCGTCACTTCCAATCCCAGCCATGCTGTCGTGCAAACGGGTTGCAAGATACCCGATTGGATCCTTAATGGAATGCACCAGGGCCAGTAGAGAATCTTTGGAGGTTCCGGAGAACTCGCTCTCGATCGCCTCTTCGAAGGGATGTCCCGTGATCTTTTCGTACTCTTCAAAAACGCGTTTCAGATGAGAACGGTTTCTTTGACACAACACTGCGTTGAAGGCCGATTCGTCAGTTCCTTGAGCTAGTTCCCCAGCTTGAAGAAGACTTGTCGCGTCAGCAGTCACGTTCTCTTCGTCGACAATATCAGATTCATCGCGGTGGCCCTATTGGAAAAAATCTTGTTATCTTCCGAAAATCTTTCTAAACTCCCGACTTACTGTTGACAATGAAACTAGGAGGCGCTTTACAGTACCGGAAGTGTCACCTTTAAGATCTTCCTCCAACGATTCCTCGTACACTGCAAAGTGAGGTCAGTTGAATTGTTAAAACCCCAACCACCACTTACGTCTTTCGTATTTTTGGCCGATTTTGATGACGTCTTCGTTGTTGTGAACGGATAAGATTTCGACGATTGTGCCTTCTTCTGTGCCTAATCCCTTTATAGCGTCGTGCAATTGTTTGGCTTGGAACTCGAAGGGTTCCGTCATTAGCGCTAAAATAACATTCTCGAAATTTCCCTTCAGTTCACTTTTCAACTCCTCAATTAGATCCTGGAAGCGGAACAGTTATCGATTGAGCATTGTCAAGGACATTACTCACTTCTCCGTACATGGTGGTAAATTGTAACGCGATTTGTCGGCGTTGTTCGTTTGTTCTCTTCGTGGTGATTTCAACGATGACATCCTCATCGGTCCCCAAACCTTTGCAGGCTTCCTTGAGGGCTTTAGCGTCACCTTCGGGATCAAAGTCCGCTGCTGGAGTTACGGTGGGCTTAAAAATACGAATTACGATCGACTCATGAATAAGTGGGCACTCACCGATTTAGCCATTGTTTAACCCAACTGTGGTGGTTGACGAAGAGGAACAAGGCGACACCGTGACTGACAGTTGGCGGCGTAGAAATAAAAAGCGCTTGCGCATTTTAAGATGATTCACTGATGATTTGTTATAATTAAGTGGTGACTTGCACGCAATTCTCCCGAACTTTACGCTCGGTTGACGAAAGTCTTACTACAGGGATGGAGCAACAAACTTTTTAAGGCCAAAGACTAAACAAGAGGAACGTAAGAAAGAGCTATGGTTTGCTTCTTTACTGATAGTGAGTGGACCAAAATCAAGAAAATAGGCAGAAATATAGTTTTTATTAATACTGGTTTTTGGAATTATAGGTTAACCGACCACGGCCAAGAGACACTTTTTGTAGTCTCCTGTCGTGTCGTCTTGGATGAATTCAGCAAGGCTCTTCTCGTACTTTTCCTGGAACGCATCCTTGATGTCTCCCAGATCAACTTCCGATCTGGCGACCACGATCCGGAGGAGAGTGCGGTCATCGCTTCCCATTCCCGCCATGCTGTCGTGTAAACGCGTGGCAAGATACCCGACTACATCTCGTATGGAATGCACTAGAGCCAGTAACGAATCTTTGGAGGTCCCTGAGAACTCATTTTCGATCGCTTCTTCGAAAGGATGTCCTGTGATCCTTTCGTACTCCTCGAAGACGTGTCTTAGATGAGGACGGTTTCTTTGGCACAGCACCGCGTTGAAGGCCGATTCGTCTGTTCCCTGAACCAGTTCTCCAGCCTTAAGCAAGCTTGTAGCGTCAGCGGTCACTTTCTCCTCGTCGACAATACCAGATTCATCGCGATGGCCCTGCAGAACTCTTGTCATTTACAAAACTCATTCTAATTATCACGACTTACTGTTGATAACGCAACAAGGAGGCGTTTAACAGTGCCGGAAGAGTCACCTTTGAGATCTTCCTCCAACGATTGTTCGTACACTGCAAATTATTATAATTTTTTTTTAACAGGAAACTACTTAACTTACGTCTTTCATATTCTTGGGAGATTCTGATCACTTCTTCGTTATTGTGAACGGATAAGATCTCGACGATCGTGCCCTCATCTGTGCCTAATCCCTTTATTGCTTCGTGCAATTGTTTGGCTTGAAACTCGAAGCGTTCCGTCATTAACGCTAAAATAGCATCCTCGAAATTTCCTCCCAATTCGCTTTTCAGCTCCTTAATTAGATCCTGCGACCGGAAGAGTTAACCGATTAAGCGTTATCGAGGACGTTGACTTACTTTTCCGTACATAGTTTTGAATTGGGACGCGATCTGTTGGCGTTGTTCGTTTGTTCTTTTTGTGACGATTTCGACAATGACATCTTCGTCGGTCCCGAAACCTTTGCAGGCTTCTCTGAGGGCCGTAGCGTCAGCTTCCGGATCGAAATCAGGAGCTGGAGTTACGGTGGGCTTGGGAATGATTACTTGTTACGATTTGGTGCTTGTTAAAATTGAATACTTACAGATTTTGCCATTGCTCGATCCAAGTTGTGCCCGACGAAGGAGAACAAAACAAGGCGACACCGTGACTGACCGTCGTTGGCGTGGAAACCAACCAGCGCTTGCGCTCTCAAGTTGTTTGCAGATGAGGTCATAATTTATGCGGAATTACCCGGTCCCGTTATTTGTTTGTGAAAAATGAAGGACAAACTTCGTTAAGAACCTTGTACCGATAAGTTTTTGTCGTTGAACAAACTATTAAGTAAATGTGTTACATGATTGAGAAAAGAAAGATTGATGCCAAGTTCCAGAAAATTGCAACTAGCAGGAAAGTTATCAACCCTTATGCTTTTATTACCCACATAACAGATACTTACTGGTGCGATTCTAAATTAATTAATAAGGGAGAGTCCCCAATAATGATTGTGGAGCCCCTGTGACGAAAAGAAGTTTAAAGAGTTGCTTTTCTGGAGGAAACAAGTGGAAGAAGGTACTCAGCTAAATAACTAAACGGATCAAGATTGGGTCTTCAATTTGTTACGACCTCCGTCGAAACCTTCAGGAAACTATGCCGGGAAAATTGAAGTGAAGTCCCCCCTCATTCCTCTTGACGCAAACTACAACTGGATGATTTACGTGATCGAAACGAGCGGAAGGACAAATGCGGTTTGTTAGAGTGACAACGTTGTTAATGCTCATTTGAACAGTTGGGGATTCGCTTGTGTCTTGTTAGCCCTCTCGAAACTCTTAATGATTGAAGACGGCGTTAAGACCCTTGAAGCGCTGTATGCTAAGGATTTCAACTAATTAGTGGCGAAATGAAGAGTAGGAGACAGTGACATTACTTTAATTGTAAAGAGCTCGACGATTGAAACAACTCATCACGCGCTAAAAGTCCTTGAGAAGGTCTCTCGCCGTTCTTTCTTTTTGTCGTAAAGCCGACAATGTTGTCACCTCGGCCGCGATGGGGATGAAAAAGACTGGTCGTTTTTTAAAATAGTTTATTTTTCTCTATTGTAGTTTTAACAGTCACAATACACTCTCGTAATAGAACTTCCTCGTCTTAATTCGTAACAAAATTTCTCTCTATCCGTAGGAATTATTGTTAGTTTAATGTTTGTCTACGTTATTGTCAGTTCACCTGACCAACTCGCGCTACCACTTAAAATAGCTCCATATACGTATTCAAAAAGTTTAAATTCTGGGAGTATTTACAATGAGAGTCGCTTTGAGGTTCGCTATGAATTTCTACAGATTTTCTCATCGGAACAAGCTACGGGGGTAAATTTCGTCGTGTCAACATTTACTGTCGTCGACATTCTGAACGAGAGAATTTGGTGTGAGTACCTACGTTCTTGATATGGATTTTGTTGGCTGGCCCGGTTATCATCGGAAACTTTTCGTCGAGCTAACCAACAAAACGTCGCGCCACATTCATGGCAGTGTAGCTTATTTAAGCTTGTTTCAGCATATTTGATATGCATTCTTATTTTTATTTTCGTTTCAAGTCATCTTCCGGCGCTGCCAAGACGGCTCTGCCTTCACAACCCGACGGGAATCGAACCGATTGACGAAAATGGGAAAAACAAACAGTTTCGAGGACGAAGAGCGATCCAGCGCCGTCTTGGAAGCCGCATCGAGTGAACGCCAAAAGGGGAATTCTCCTAATTTATGTACAAAACGTGTTATCAGTCATTGTACGCGGTGTACAGTGCCCAAGTGTCGAGAGATTAGCGCTACACCGTGGCTATAGGTTAATCTGCTTGACGTGGTGTGAAACAAATGCAATTGTTCTAAATATGTACAGAATTGAACGGCGGATCAATTACGAGTTTAGGGGCGGCACCACCGAGAAGATTTGCCTTCACCGTAAAATCTCCGTTATGGAAGAGATAGCAAACTATTCTTCTAGAAACGGGGAATTGCCAAGGAAATGCTAGTGTTGGGATCATGTTTTAGTACTTATGCAGCCAGTCAGGGGTGATCCTGGTGCATCGGTAGTTTATTGCTTCCGACAAGACGGCTTGGCGCCCTTAAACTCGCACGATGCTTTAGCAACAACAGTAAAATATTCTCTAGTACGTAATGCAATAATGTGTTGGGTTAAAACGGGCCGTCGCTCGCAGCCCCTTTACAGGTACTCCTATCGAAATCACAACGCTAAGAAATTCGCTTAATAGTTTGGTCCGTGTCTAGATGACGAGATGCAAAATAGTCCGTCCGTCAATTCTGCACGTTACGCTGAACCCGGCCTGTGACCGTCACACAGTTGTTACCCTGTCGACTTCAACGTAACGCACAGAATTGTCGCTGTGTCAGCAAATCACCCCCTTCTCGTCGATGATGGCAGTGTCCGAGGAGAGACTTTTGAGTCGAGTTTGCAATATCGAGCGCGGCCTCCGTCGACAAGTCTTCCATACCGCCACGCACGTAGCGAAACTGGAAACGAGAATGCCGCACGCCCCCAGTACCAAGTAGAGTGGCGGCAATTGAAGGATGATGGAACAGTGGGTCATGGCTTCGTCGACCCCCGACGGGCAGTCTTCGGTTCCGTCGCACCAAACCGTCGAATTGATGCAAGCGTCGAGTTCCGGACACCTGTACTGGCAATCGTCGGGTTTCATCAGGAACAACCCCGCGCCGTTGGGAGGAACATCGCGTCTGCAATTTATTGAAAGTTTTTTTTTTCACTAAACTAGTCGGGAAAATGATGGATGAGACGTACCTTCTGGCGAGTTCCAACCACATGACGGAATAGGTCGCCGGCTCTTTGCCGGTGAACTCGACCACAATGGACCTGGGCAGTTCGGAGCCGAGGCGATCTATCTCAATTTTGTCGAGAGTCATTTGACCGACCGCATGGCCGTTCACGCTTCCGACGCTCCAACCCTCCGAAAACACTTCGACGAGATGATGTCGAGACGACGTACTGTACGGACATATGAGAGCCGAATAAAGGGCCGTGTGCACGGTAATGCGATTACGGGTGCCGCATTGCACCGGCGACACGGTACGGTAAGTTCCGTTGCCTAAACGGCTCGAATGTTTCATTATTACTCCGCTGATCTTCACGTAGAGGTACTTGTTGGGCGCCGGGATTATCACTCGGGGGCTGCTCTCGCAGTTCAGCTGAAATTCAGGAAATGGCATTCAGGAATCGCGCTGAAGCGAGCTCCCGAAATGAGATTCCACTTATCTCCCGACAATTTCGATATACGAGGAGACGCGAATTCTGTCGCCGAGGATGTTTCGATGATTAGAAATTGCCGGGGAAGCGATAGACTTATTTGTGATTGGAAATTAAAGAGTTGAACGGCCGAAACACCCCCAGGACTCTTTACAAACGATAAGATAGAGTTCAGTTTCAATTTCGACAATAGAACGTGAAATTGGACGAAAGATGGGTCTCGAACTCCGGCAATAGACGTCACGTCCAAACACATTCATTGGCGTCATTTAATGTCCAAATACCCTCGTTGACGTCAGAGTTGCGCCCCAAAGACGCAGCGAGGAGTTCGAATCGGTGACAGAAGTTGGGGTCAACTCTTTAATTTCCTTCTGGGACATGGTTCGTTCTTTGGAGGGTGGCTGTGGTTCATGCAAAGCGATGGGGCGATCGATCGGCGCCGGCGAAGGGTTAATCGCGAAGTTTCAGTGATTTTTATCTGTTTGCCCGGACGGAACTGGGAAACAATTAAGCGCCGCCAACCCGACCGCCGCCCGTCACTATAGGAGCGCCCTGCGAAACAAAGGCACGTAATAATATCTGGCCGCCGCCACTCACCTCCTCGGGCGATTCGTGGGGGTAGTTGAAAGCCACTTCGCCGCTCGGTCCTCGCATCCGCAAGTTCCGAGTGCACATCGTCTCGATGAACTTCCACGTCCCTTCGAACGACAACGTCGTGAAATCGTCCGAGGCGTTCATTCCGGTCACGTCGAATCGCAATTCGACCACGTTAGAAGAAGAAACGTACGTGAAGGGCATGAGTTTGTCTTTGTCGACGGAGCAAAGACAATGCTTGGGGACTCCCGGGACGTCTGGCCACGGCACTTCGAACAAGCGAACCGTCGCCGTCGTGTTGCCGGCACATTCCAGTTTGTCGGTGTCGCGGTTCACTTTCGTCTTGCAATGGCGATTCTTTATGACGAGATGGGTGATCGTTATTTTGATCCTCTCGTCCTTTTGCGCTTCGAAGCGGTAAACGCAACTGGAAATTCCCGGCAACATTACGGAATTTATATGCAAAGGAAATACTGCGTCCTACCTGATGTTCTTAGCGCCGCCCCTGCCGTAAAGAAATATGTCTCTAGGCGATCGGAATTTCTGCTGGGAATCCTGCGAGATGCTGCTGAATTTTCTGGAGCACGGCCCGGGCCCGGCCGGCTCCCCGTCCAAGTGCAGATCCACGAACTCGTACAGAGCCCGGAAATTAACGGGCCTAAACAACGATAAGAATCTGATTGCATGATGGTAGCGCTAAATCGACGCGAGATTGATGATGATTAGAGCTGGTTGCAAAAGTTAAGTGAGTAATAAATAACCTGAGGGCCGTCGAGTCCGCCAGGCGAAGTTCGAGCGTCAGACTGTCTCCAGAGGTGAGGAAGCTTTCGGCCAGCGAGCAAGGTCTCGGGAATCTCGTCTCGTTGGCCAAGAGGGAATGGTCGCAGCTTCTCGGAACGTGCTCCCTGCAGTACCGAGCCAGCAAAGTCACGTTCTTCTTGCTGCCGCCCGACGGACCCGTTCGGGGAATGCCCTTCGATTTATCTCTGCCACCGCTGCTGAAACAGACCTGATTTAGGAAGACACATAAATACGGCGCGCCGAAAGACTAAATCGTGATGGAAGCGACAAACTACCGGTTTTCGCACTCGGCCGGATATACGTCAATTAACTACGTTACCAGTGGAGGTCGTTGCAGTTGGTCGGCGTCCACAATTGACCGTCCCACACGTTCAGGTAGCTGCGGCAGATCTCCTGGTCGGGTCGCTGGGGATCCCGGGATCCTGCCGCGTGGAATTTGACTATGGAAAGCCAGACGCGGTAGCGAGGCGGGGGCAGGATCATCCCGGCGTGTCTCCAATCGGGATATCGCGATGATAGAGGCCTGAAGGGGATGGGTGATGGTGATACTGTCGTGTCGATTCCTTGCAAATGGTATAAACATGTCGTGTTCGCCGGAAGCGAATGCAAGGGACTTTCGAGAACTCCTTTATTCGTGCCTCTCAGCCAGAATTCGCATTGTCGTTTCGATTTTACGTACGTCGGGGATTGTTGGTCGACGAATTCCACCTGGTTTTTAGGGGTTGCGGATTTAGTTGGGGTGTTGTCGAAAAAAAAAAAAAACTTACTTCGACTTCTAATTGGAAACCGTGGAGGGCCTGCGCGGGGACCGGATGGAGGAACGTTCCGTACGGCGACGTGGAGAACTCGACTAGGAGCTCGTGGCCGCTGGAGACGGCGGCGGGGACGGCTTCGCCGCCCCCGCAAAATTTCAGGATGACAGGGTCCCTGGTGGTGTAGCCGTCGTAAACGGTCACGTAGTCTTGCACGTCGTCACAATCGTTCCAGACTTTGAGCTCCCTGGTGCTGGCGGTGCCGTAAAGCGCCGACTGGCTCCTGATGGACACGAGTTGTCCTTTGGGCTGTCGCACGGTGATGAGGGCGTGCTTCCCCGCCGGCACTTCGTGCTGACGCACTGCGTAATAGCAGGTCAGATTGCGCGGATAGACCCCCGGGAAATTGGGGGACTGTAGACGGCAGTGCTTCCTATCACAGTCGCTGAAAATTCGGGAACAATACGTACCCGTTATTAAGTCTCCCAGATAGTATTCGGGCTCGGGCTCGGCGGAGGGCGCCGTTGTGTTGCCGCTATCCAGGAACGGTCGACCTGGAACCAACGGGAAACGCGGTATTACCACATAAATCAACCGGTCCTCTGGTGGTGGAAAGCCCGGAGACCGCAAAAACTGCTTTGTTTCGCAGCGGAAACCTTATTGTTAACGGGGACGCCTTATTGCCGGCGGATTGACGGCAAAAAGGAGCCGACGCCGCGACGCGAGCAATAATTGCCATAAAAACGAACCATTTAGGGGGCGAGAAAGCCGGAGCGCGTCAGCTTTAACACGGCAATCGGCCCGACGGCGACGCCACGTGCACTTTTCGTAACACCCCGAAATGAAACAATCGCGCGAGCGGTTAGTAACGCTCCAGAAGGTGAGCCACCCCTGTTTTTATTCTTTAATTCAGCATCACAATTGGCAGATTCGCCCGGCGCCTCCGCCATCGGTACTCACCTCCGCCGTACCGCACAGTGGCCACTTTTCTCTCGAGGAACTTGTATTCCATGCGATAGTCGAAATTGTAGCCGCTCTGGTCCTTGGAGAGACGCATTAGATTGACGTAAACGGTGACGCTGTTGGTTTCGCTGTAGTAAATGGAAGGCCCCCAAGACGTCCCGCACCAGGACCCGCCCACTTGGGGCCGGCTGCTTTCCGCGATTTGTAAGGCACCGTCTGGACAACCGTCGGATGTGAAAGACACGAAACGTCCTAACGTGAAGCTGTCGAAAGTCAACTGGAATGAAAGTGAAAAGTGAAAAGGGTGGTGAACGGCGAGAGGTATTATAGTACATTTTGTGTTATTAATGTTTGATCAAAAGCGGAACGATTTCAAAGGGACTCTTTATTTTTATCTTTCTGCCGTCTCGAACACAGGTTGGTGGATGTTGCGTTAGACGCTTTCAATGGAGGGTGGAGATAGTGATGGCGGACGAGGTGGCGATACCGTTTCTAATTTGTTTTCACGGAAAACTGAACGTTTCCCGAAGGGTCCATTGAGTTGGATTCATGCAAAAATAATGGGGAGTCCGCGCATCGACCAAATAAATGTATTTTTAGGGCGCTATTGATTCAAACCGAATCAAGCAGGCTTGATTTAAAACTGAAACAAATGCACAACTTAAAAAATTAAGGGTCGTATTTAACAGTCTACCAAATTTACCCAATATTTTCATACAAAAAAATACTTTTATTTCCCAAAAATACTAAATGCTCACCATAATTAAGAAAATACATAATCTTAAAGCGACAACCAAATATTGACATAATGCTGCCCTCTTCTATATTTTGTTTGCCAAAATAACTTTTGTTGACCATAAATACTAAATGTTCACCAAATTTTATTCCGCATTTAATTCTAACATAATACCCAGATATTTAATTTTCGACAGTGTCTTATATTATTTAGCAGTTAAAAATACTATTTGTTGATCAAAAATACACAAGCATAAAAATGTTGTGCAAATGGTAAATAATTTTATGCAAAATTAAAGATGTAGATGTGCTAGGGCAAGGACAATAAGAGTAAAAATAGAAGTGGTTTGCACAAAAAAAGATATTGATTTCCGTAATATATAAATGCTTTGCTGTACTTGGCTTGCACTATGTAAAACGTAAAACTTCTTTTAGTGGTAATTTCTAATCGTGCTTTAAAAAAAAATTACAGGGCGCTGAACTGACCTTGTACAAAACTTTTTTCGCGTGCCTCTTGTCTGGAAGCGCAAGCGGCAAGGAGAGATGCGCGAGCATATTTCATTTTTGAAGTAATAGAATAATTATTTGACGCACAAGTAGTTTTTTTAGAAACACTAAATATAAATGGATAGCGCGAATACTTATGTATGGTTTAATTTGGTGTACATTATATTTGTTCCCAAAAATTAATATATACAGGGTGATTAACGTAGCCCGTGTATTAGAAGTTTTTCAACTTCTAGTTGGATTAGAAATTTGAAACTTGGGAGGCAGTCATAATCAGTCATGCTCATTCTATCTAAAATATTTTGAGCTCTCTAGCTATACAGGATGTGCCAAAAGTCGGTATCAACTTTCTTATTTTAAATAGAAACGTATCATTTTTTCTACATGGTTCAATTGGTCTTCCAACTTTGAGTTTTCATAACATTTGTTATGTAAACTTATCTGACAATTTTTGACATTATGTTAATTTATGTGAAAAGAATGATCGATGTGGTAGCTTTTTTTTTCTCTTTCTGGGGGGCCCGGCTGAACGCCGAGCCGCAAACACTGAGGCCAGATAGGCCCATTGTGTGTCCCAGTGGGACCAACGGCTTAACGTGACTTCCGAACCACGGGTGGACGAGTGGGTGCATGCCCGGGCCCCGGAATGCACGCCACGATTGTGAGAAATTCGCTGACCACTCGTCCGTTGGGTTATATACTGACCCGGCTTATGCCTTGATATACCATGAGTAACCCCCTGAAAAATCTCATGGTCTGGTCAGTCGGTACCCGGGGATCGAACCCGGGACCTACCGAATGGCAAGGGTACGTGCTGTCGCACTGCGCCACAAGCCTCGGTTCTGCGCCACAAGCCTCGGTAGCTTACAAAGAAATTCGTATCTGACAGACAGTTCAGAATTTATAAAAACCAATTTTTAAGTACTTAGTTCGAAGTCCAGACTAACTTCTGATATCTTAATGGTGGTTCCATTTTGTACCATATGGGCGCAGACAATTTTCAAATATCGCAACCAAAAATGGTCAAGAAGTCATTTTTTTCAAATAGCACCTACTGATTTTTTTGCTCCATTCGATAGAAAATTGTATTTTGGGATGAGTCACTTAAGCATTCTTTATACCTAACTTCATCCCCTATGTCAACTTTGGGGCACTATTTTTGGAGCGCAGCCTCACGCTCCTAGCAAAGGTGGCTTTGAATTAAAATAGTGCGAAAGTTGATAAAAAACGAGTTGACTAATCTGATCATTTATTACCGATCGTAACAAAATACATCATAGTAACTAACTACAATACAACATGTATCTCAATTTATAATAATTAAACATGCTGACGGTTGGCGCTTCCTTCCTTCCATGGGCAGTTCGGTGGCCTGCGATCGAACGATATTGGTCGATTCAGCGTCTGTCAAATGTCGGCGGAAATGCAAAGACGGGAATATTGAAGAATTTGTCGGAGGAAGCGCGAGTTATTGACCGACTTGGTGACGACTAATTTTTCTGGTGCTGTTCATGATTGAACACCCTATGAAATTAGAAATTAAAATCCAGAAATCCCATCAATTTTGCCAAAAGATTTTTTGGCTTTTTGTCAAAAATTGTCAGATAAGTTTACATAACAAATGTTATGAAAACTCAAAGTTGGAAGACCAATTGAACCATGTAGAAAAAATGATACGTTTTCATTTAAAATAAGAAAGTTGATACCGACTTTTGGCACATCCTGTATAGCTAGAGAGCTCAAAATATTTTAGATAGAATGAGCATGACTGATTATGACTGCCTCCCAAGTTTCAAATTTCTAATCCAACTGGAAGTTGAAAAACTTCTAACGCACGGGCTACGTGCGTGAATCACCCTGTATATATTTTTGTCAAAACTTTTGCTTAATTAATTATTTAATTAATTGAAGTGGTGTAGCCGTTGCTAGAAAATTATAAAGTATCTGCCACTTTGAAGCACCTCTCCGACATAGTTGCTCTGTATTTCGTTGATGTTAAAGTGCCATTTCGGCTTAAGGAGGATCCAATAACATTGTTATTTCCGACACCCGCTCGCCCCTTCGTCAATCTTTTCGATTTTCCTACACTTGATACGCGTGAAAGCTCATTTTATCCCCCGTCAAGACGCTGATAATTCTTTTTCCATCACACCTTTGCTCCATCCCGCCGTCATATCTCCATCAGTTATCTGGCTGCCGCGTTTAGAGAGTCCATCGTTTCGTTGCGTCTAAGACACTTAACGCGCCATAACGGCCTCATCCATATTTAATTCCTTTTGCGAACTTTGAAATTTGGCGGCGGGGTCCTGCGAGAGGGCAAATTTCGAATTGGCTCGTCCTTCGTGAAAACGTAATGTTGTTGGCTGTGGCGGCGGGCCGGAGCGAACGGGCCCGGGCGCAGGTAATGCGAGGAGTCTTGGGAATTTTAATCTCGGCGGCACCGAAAACGCGCCGCCTCGCATTCAAACCATTCCTCCCGTGTAAAATTCCCGTCAGACGCGACATGTACGTGTGTAAAACTAGGCCGTTTCGAATCCCGTGATAAATATGGCGGAATTTCAGTCCCGCCGCGTTCCCGGACAGCTGTTCCTTTTTGTAGATGAATACGGCGGGTTCCTCGGGGAAACCGCCCAGATGTTGGCGTTTTACGAAAACACTTTCGGTAATTAAAATTTCGGAGCGTGATTTTTCCGTGATTGCGCCGGAGTAATTAGGGATGAGAAGCAAGCATCGCTGCAAGTTGGCCGTGTTAATGGGGGACGGTCGGGGCGAGAACGCGAAGAACGAGATTAGCGCCAACTATTTGCTCCAATTTCCTAACTTGAATTGAACATCGCCCCCGTTGATGGGTTTGTGTTTGATAAACAAAAGCAATTTCTCCCAGTTTCGGCGGGTTTTCAGGACGACTTCATAATTAAGGGCGCGATTCGATACAATTTCGCAACTTTTTCACCGTGACTCGTGACTAAAATAGTTGTTTGTCGAGCTTTAGCAATTGTGCTTTCACTTTACCGTCAATAACGCCATTTAGCCGGTTAAATTTTATGCCGCCGTAAAAGCTCCGCTTCGTCGGTAAATCGCCGCGGAGCGGAAAGTTGCAATTCCTCTGGAGCTCAGCGCGAATTAATATGCATCACTATTGCAGATCTCGAGTGATGCGGGACTCTGAAGCACGGAGCGACACGAACGCGTAATTGCGCAGTCTTGAATATAAATTCAATAATAACAACAAGGTGTGCAGCCCGGAATATTGAACATTAGTCGGTGGTGCGAGAACGAATTAAAAGTGTGCACGGTTTACTTAGCAGCAGCGATTCGATTAAGAGACTCCCGAGGCGAGACCGGGAACACCTGCGCCCCCAACGTGTGACTTGATTAAACGTCATATTAGAAGGTTTAATAATTGAACGGGAAATCCGGGCGGCCAGGGCGGGATCTCGCCGAAAAAAAAAATTTAATTATGTTGATGCGGACCGAGTAAATCCCGACGCTCGCTTTAGTGGGGCAGCTTAATTTTTAATTATTTCAGGAGCGACGGCGGCGTCCGTTTGCCCGCCAACGATGCGATTCGTCGGGTTGTTGTCTTTAATTACGGTACTTGACAAAAATCCGGGTCTAGCGCTCCGGTCTCCTCTATCTGGAGCAGCTGGGTGCAGCGAAGCTTTGCAACGGCCAGGAATGGAAAAGTGATTGAAGTTTTACAGCGCCAACTTCCGCACAATGTACAGAAAAGCACGGAAACTTCCTCGCGCTCAACCAACAAGAGCTTGAGCACTTATCGTAGTCGAACTCATCATCACCCATCCACATTAGCCGGCCATTGAACGTTAAACTTACAAGGGCAGTTGGGAAAGTTCAGGGCCTAACAGCTGCAATTACCAATTTGCCAGTTGCACAAATAACGTAATAATATTTAGGGATTCAGGAGTGGGGTTTAAGGTTTTTATAATCAAATTATCACAGAAAAGCTATATTGGGGTGAATTATTTAAGATGACCGATGATTGGTTTAACCGTTCCTCTTGCTTGACAGTGCGTCAAAATAATACACAAAACTTTTTGTATACTATACCACCCCTATTTTTTCCAATGCTGTCTCAGTTTGAATTTTTTCTGTTTTAGGTCAGCGTTTCGTTGTGAAACCCTTCGAGATCCAACTTCATGCCTAAATTTTCTCCATAACTGGTAAGTACGTCCAGAGTTGTCCAGTAAAAATTTTTACACTATAGCAGCGAAACGCGGCGTTCCAATAATGTTTAGGGGTGGTTTAAGGAAAATTTTGAAACTAATATAGTACATCCGCATTGTTTACGTCTTGGCTCCGGAGGATGGTTTTAACTTCCCCCCCAGCTCGCCGCCAGGTTTTCGGAATCTCCGTTCGACCCCGTTAAGGGATGCCGCCCCATAAAGTTGTTGACTCAAATGTGATTACTGGGGCGCGTTTTTATCGGTTTTCGGCGGATGCGGCGCGGTTTGACGAAAGTCGAGTTACCTGTACAAGATCTCCTAGGTCGTCGCCTGCCGCCGTGAACGTGAGATGACAGATGAAGGGAACTTTGTCTTCTTTGGGGCGGTGCAGCTCCAGGTCGTACGTGGTGCCGACCTCTCCGTAGTAGGTGCGATTGCAACCTGAAAGGGCGAGAGATGGGTCGTTAGTTAAATTCTCAACTTTTGTGTGTTCACGAGCCGCATCAAAGGATCCCCTCTCGACGCTTTCGAGTGAACCACTTTGAATGGCATTAATGATTTTTCGTTTTGTGAATTGCGGCTCGGAACGGAACGTCCGCGCGTTTTAGGCTTTAAGAAGAAATCCAATAGTCGCCAGACCACCACCGGCGGGGCTTGGTGCTCGTAAATCATGTCGCAAACATCTCCGTCCACGACCCCGGATAATAAATCCGGAGCTTTGCCCCTTCATCCGTTCATACTGTTTGCGTTCCGGACGACTCTGAGGAATTCCCGTTTTATTTATTAAAACACGAGACGACGGTGATTTTTCGTCGTGAATTAATCTAGATCGGCGAGGGTTGTCGCTGCTCGGCCGTGTCGTCATTAAGGAAGATAATGGAAATTATTGCCGACGTATAACACCGAGTGTTAATTAACGAGGCGCTTTTTCCCAAAATTGTTTTTACGTTCGGACAATGGGGTGCAGTCGTAATTTTTGGACGGCAGGTTTTTCGGTTACATCTGCAGCCAGAAGTTTCATGGGAAAATAATCGGTTTCGAACAACGCTGCGAGAGTTTTCAGCTCACAACTGGCGCAATTTAAATTTCAGTTTAGTGATAAACCGCGCGATAAGCTCGCTCTTTCCGAACACATCCATTCTGCTTTGATGGACGGCACACGTGACGTATTCCTATATCAAAATTTAGATTAGACACCCGAGTATGACAGAAACGTAACAAAGGTGTTGCGAAGGTCGTCTTCAATATCCACAACGTGACAAGTTTGTGAAGCAGGTTCGATGTGGTTATCGCGATCAAAAAACCTTTCAGTTGGTATCTAATCAGTCCTAATCATAATTACTTGTTATCGAAATCTAAAAGTTCTTACTATTTTCCCTGTACAATAGAGTGCTTTGTTGGGATGATCAAGCCGGAAATGTTACGTAAGTGACTTCCCATTGAATCTGGCAAGTGAGTTTATATTAAGAGAAAAATCATAAAAAAATGAACGAATAAAGTTTGAACGACGCCAAATTTTTTGCTAAAAGACAATGATATACGCTACGTGGAATGGTATAAAACGTTTCGATACGAAATTTTCTTAAAAAGTTACAAATTTTTTTCTCCTACATCGACATCATATTTTTAGACAGACGCCTTTAAAAGAATAATCATAAAAAAGAACGAATAAAATTTGAACGACGCTAGATTTTTTGCTAAAAGACAATGATATTCGCTACGTAGAACGGTATAAAACGTTTCGATACAAAATTTTCTTAAAAAGTTACAAATTTTTTTCTCCTACATCGACATCATATTTTTAGATAGACGCCTTTAAAAGAATAATCATAAAAAAGAACGAATAAAATTTGAACGACTCTAAATTTTTTGCTAAAAGACAATGATATACGCTACGTAGAATGGTATAAAACGTTTCGATACGAAATTTTCTTAAAAAGTTACAAATTTTTTTCTCCTACATCGACATCATATTTTTAGATAGACGCCTTTAAAAGAATAATCATAAAAAAGAACGAATAAAATTTGAACGACTCTAAATTTTTTGCTAAAAGACAATGATATTCGCTACGTAGAATGGTATAAAACGTTTCGATACGAAATTTTCTTAAAAAGTTACAAATTTTTTTCTTCTACATCGACATCATAATTTAATAGTTTTATTTTAAGTATCGTGTACCGAATTTTGGAAAATTAGAAACTTGACAAGTGGTGTAGGATGAGGGTAATTTATTAACCCTCAAATATGGTAGGTAACAATTTCGGAAGCATTGGCGAAAGATAAGGAGCTACGCGACAACTTTTGTCGACTCATCCCCGTTGCCGTTACTCAAACTTTTGGTAGATATATAAATTTAAAAACATCTACTACCCGCTTTCTGATGGTTCCATAAACCTATTTATGGCCGTTGCGCCATGCTGTGTTGATAATAAACTTTTACAACCTTAATCTAGATTTTTACAATCAAAACGTGTTGCTGCTTCTATAAAATTCCTTATCCTTTTTCTTATATGTATTTCGTTTCATCCCCGTAATTTTTTTTTTAACTTCTGACATTTTGTATACACCTCACGTGTCCAGCAAATACGTTGCAATTTCTCCATAACGCCCGGAATTCCTCAAGTTCTGATCTTCCACTGTACAGGACGAGCAGCAGTGCATATCTCATCTAGTTTCAAAGTTGTAGCGAAACTGGAATTTCAACGAACTGAATTATTAAAGAATTTCTGCCGTTCCAACAACACACAGGCAACGATTCCGCTTCAACCAACTTTGGTTGAAAACAACATCAAAAAAGTCATCTTAAATTTTTTTTTCGTGTTTTTCTAATCTCTAAAAAGTTTCTTACGGGTGCAGTGTCTCGGCTCGTCAGTGGCGTCCCCGCAATCGTCGGCGTTATTGCAGAAGTAGTTGAGGGGCACGCACCGACCGTTGGCGCACGCGAACTCGTACTGCTGGCACTTGACGGCGGCGGCGATGGTGTCGACCAGCCCCATCAGAAGTACCAGCGACATCATCAGTCTCCTCATTTGCCGTCCTGCAACACACAAGTCGTGATTAATACCGCGAGACATAAAGCCGTATTAGCGGAGACGCGTTCCCATTCACGGGGGTGTGATGAGCACAATGGTCGGTGATTACCGCCTCCAGGAGCGCCGGAGGCCCATGGATGCGACACACTGACAGCGACGCCGTTATTGTGGACACGAGACGACGCGCCGTTTTGCATATCAAGAGAGCTGCACGTCGCTAGATTTACGGACGTGATTGATGAGACGCCGCATGCAAATTCGGGGGGCTAATTGAAACTGGAGGATAAGGCGGTAATAACGGAGGATCCGGGGCGCAATTACACCGGATTTGGCGAAGGGCGCGTTTTTCACGATAATCGGCCTAGAACTTGACATCAACCCTTGCGGTTCACGCACCAAATTGTCGAGACTTTCGCAAAGTTCTTCTCCAGCACGAGGACGTTGACACCCTATAACCCCCATGAGACTTTTTCGGTGGTTCAAATTCCGATGTTTTGAGTTAGATGACGGCGTCCCGGTAAACTACTAATGGGGGGCCGTCACCCCTTTTATTGCTTCCTCAAGGTGGGATCGCTCACAGCTAAGCGCATTATGCGCTCAGAACTCGAAGAAGTTCGAGTGGCGCGTTTCCGGCCCTAAACTTCCGGACAATGAGGTATCAATTTTTCAGCGATGAGCCTCGTTAATTTCTGCTCGCGGCAATAATCGGGGCGGCCATAGTTTTCGCTCGGGTCCGAAATTGGCTGGTAACGGCACGGAAGACGGAGGGTGGTCCTTTGACACGGCCCATCTCTCGAACAATGGAATTCCTGCGAGCTATTCCCCCCGATCAATCGGTGCAGCAGGCAGTTTTCCGATAAATTTCCCAGGTGATGGTGAAGTTTCCAGTAATAAATGACTCGCAAGCATCAGACACATGCACGAGTTTGCGGCCGTCAGAAAATTTCTTGGTCTCGGGAAATTTCGCAACGGGCTTTCCGCCGGATTTATTGCCGTGTTTATTTTCGCCGTATCCGATCAGATTTTTCGGGAAATTGCCAGAAAAACAGTTTGCATAAATAAGCGCGGGGGATTGCCACCGGAATTTCCCGGCAAATTATTTTTGATTCGCGCCACGCAAAGGCGGGATTTGCCCCCAAACGTTGGCCGTAGATCAAATTTACGGCTGAGGTGGTGCGACAACAATAAAACGTGCATCCAGGGTGGGGCCAAATTTTCCAGCGACTCAAAGTTTCAGGAAATTCAAGGTAATTTGAAACCACCATTTTTATTGGGTCAAAGTTTGAAAAAACACCATTTTTTGTTGCAATAAGGATGCCGAGTTTTAAGGATTCTCAAACAATAATTAGCTTCGAACGAGTCGGGCCCAATTTTTTTAAATTAATTTAATAACGCCTGCAAACAATTCGGGACTGTGTTTTTCGCTAATTAACGCCCCAGCCACCGTCCTGTACGTTCAATGCTTTTGAATTTGGGGAGGCAGCGAAAGAGTTCATTAATCTCGATTTCGGTAAAATCGTTAGCCCCGAGGATTCGCCCGGCGCATCCACCATTCTGCGGCAACTTCGGAACTTCGTTGTGCGAGTTGTTATTTTAATGGTCGCGGAGTTGGAATATCTCTTGAACCGCGAAATCCGCAAAAACGTTTCTCTCAGTTCCTATTGCTGCGTGTTAATCCTTGGGACTTTTACGAAGTCGTGGGAAATTTCGGGAGTTTTAATACTGGACGTGTTCGTGTTGCGAGAATCGTTACAGTCAGGCTGTAATAGTGGCATCAAGATGTGCTTGGGGTAGTTACTGAATAGCAGATGTTATTACCCACCGCCAGAAATTGAATCCTTCGGGCGCTGGGAGCCTCTGATAATACAGCGTCGGCATCGATTTACGCGAAATTCGCTTCAACCAGACTGATATAATTAAAAGAGAACGCGTTTAAGGTTACACCACAACAGGGTGGTAACTGAATGTAGATTCGCCCGGCGCATTCACCATTTCGTCCGATTACTATCGCGTTTCATTAATTTTTGTTATTTTCTATTCCTCTTGTTCAATAATAACCACAAATTGTTGATGTTATTAACGAAGACGTAAATTTTGCTTATTTTGTGTTTTAAGGATTTTCCCCAGGACATTTTGAAAGAACTTTGCAACTTATCGAAATGGTGGAGGCGCCAGGTAATTTGACAACAATTGCGATAGAATGTTGTTGCTTTATTCAAATAACACATTATTAATTGCTTTCGCGCTCATTCTTTGTATCGTGTCGGATAAACAACTTATGAAGTGGGCCTTTTTAGCGGCCCCTGCCATGTTACGTTTCAATTAATTTCGTTTGTTGATAGTTGTTCCAGAAAGCGCCTCTCAAATAAGACCAGACGTAAACAAGATTTATCTCGGCTTTCTTTGCTCAACCATTAGACGAAGTGTAAAGAAAAGTGTCTGCAAAGTTTTATTGTTGAATGCTGAAATGCGAAAACCTGGCGAAATATAATTGGCCGAGTCTCTTTTCATTTACTTAGTCTTCAATCATAATTTAGGGTTTCCTTTCAGCCAGTCACTTGTACAAAAGTCCCGTTGTTGTTTTCTTTCTGAAGGCACAATCTTGAAAAAAAACTGGCGATTTGACGGAAGTGACGAAGAAAATTATTATTCTCAAATCTTTCAATTTCTTGTTCCTTATGGAGTTCTTATGTCGCTCCGTCAGTTGTTCTGTTGTTGTCGGTGACGCCTTGGCTTTGTTAAGAAAAATCATAAAAAATTAACGAATGAAATTTAGACAACGCCAAATTTTTTACTGAAAGGACAATGACATAGGCTATGTAAAATGATATAGAATGTTTCGATACAACATTTTGTTAAAGAGTCGCGAATTTTTCTCTTGCAGCTCGACAACGAAACTGTAGACCAGGGCTTTGTTAAGAAAAATCATAAAAAATTAACGAATGATATTTGGACAACGCCAAATTTTTTACCGAAAGACAATGACATTAGCTATGTAGAATGATATAGAATGTTTCGATACAACATTTTGTTAAAGAGTCGCGAATTTTTCTCTTGTAGCTCGACAACGAAACTGTAGACTAGGGCTTTGTTAAGAAAAATCATAAAAAATTAACGAATGATATTTGGACAACGCCAAATTTTTTACCGAAAGACAATGACATAAGCTATGTAGAATGATATAGAATGTTTCGATACAACATTTTGTTAAAGAGTCGCGAATTTTTCTCTTGTAGCTCGACAACGAAACTGTAGACCAAGGCTTTGTTAAGAAAAATCATAAAAAATTAACGAATGATATTTGGACAACGCCAAATTTTTTACTGAAAGACAATGACATAAGCTATGTAGAATGATATAGAATGTTTCGATACAACATTTTGTTAAAGAGTCGCGAATTTTTCTCTTGTAGCTCGACAACGAAACTGTAAACCAAGGCTTTGTTAAGAAAAATCACAAAAAATTAACGAATGAAATTTAGACAACGCCAAACTTTTTACTGAAAGACAATGACATAGGCTATGCAGAATGATATAGAATGTTTTAATACAACATTTTGTTAAAGAGTAATGAATTTTTAACTTGTAGTTTGACAACGAAACTGTAGACCAAGGCTTTGTTAAGAAAAATCATAAAAAAATTCACGAATTAAATTTGGACAACGCCAAATTTTTTACTGAAAGTCAATGACATAAGCTATGCAGAATGATATAGAATATTTCGATACAACATTTTGTTAAAGAGTCGCGAATTTTTCTCTTGTAACTCGACAACGAAACTGTAGACCAAGGCTTTGTTGAGAAAAATAATAAAAAATTAATGAATAAAATTTAGAAATTTTTTTTTTGCTAAACGACAATGATCTACGCTATGTAGCGTGGTTTTTACGGAGTTCTTATATCACTGTGCCAGTTTTCTTGTGCTGTTGTCGGTGACGCGTAGAAGTTTGAGCAAGTCCCCTATTTTTTCGTGTGTAGCCACGTTAGCGTGCAGTTTGAGGAAGTTGTGTTCCTTTTAAATTTTCCGTAATTGTCGGAATTAGGAACACTCATGTTAATTAAAAAGTTCAGTGTTAGCGAAATGTGGATGAGCGTTGTGGGGGAGCTCGACCATTAAGCATAATTTTGTTTCGCATTACCCGGCTACCTAGACGCTTTAGCCAGAATTTAACCGAACAAGCTGCCCAATTACTATTCATTAAGAGAAAATTGTCATAAAAAACCAACATGGACGTGGTCGAGTAGTTTTGGTAATCTTCGGAGGGTGCGGCGGACCTGGAGAAAATTGCTTCGCGTGGTCTAGGAGGAGTTTGCATAATTCCCAGGAATTGTGGCGGTTATTGGCAAAATCCGGCGATTATTCGTTTGTTGGCGGCGACGGATGTCGTTTTCGTTGCTCAACCCCCGATCGGGGGCCGGCGACACGTAACAAGAGCTTGATTGACGCTTGCTTAATTAACTCCCCGTCAGGACGAACTCGGGGAAGAGTAGGTACATGAATGACGCTGTCGGGCCGCAAAGACGTCCTGTTCGGGGATAAAATCCCGAAACCGGCAATTTACCCCGATCTCGCCCGTATAAATATTTGCGTACGCGATAAAATATTAACTTTTTTCCGGCAAATCGCCCGATTTCGATGCGCTATCACGGAAATTTTCGATTCGTTCTTCCACTTTTTAATAACGCGTTTAGACAAAAAGTTGACGTTGTAAACTTTCGAATTAAATCGGCCCCGATATAAACGAGTTTGAAAGCACTCCGAAGTTTGTCATTTATTTATCGCGTGCGCCATCTCGCAAATTTTTCCTTTATTAATATCAATCATAAAAAGTTTTTTCAAGAGTCTGCAAAGGGCGCCGTCGCGCTTTTAACGAGACAATCTGTATTTATAACGCCATAAATAAGTATTGGAAGTCCTGGCTTCCGGAGCCGGGAAGCCGAAGCTCCGGTTATTATTTACAGAGTACCTCGTATGAATCCGCAATTACCGAGATTGTTTGATCGGGGTTAACGAAGCACCAGACGTTTTCCATTAGCGCGATTTTCCAGGATAACGCGACGGTTTCAGTGACCGACTAAACAAACGGCTTCGCCGGCGGCGCGCTTCCTGTAACAGATGCGACCTCGATGCTTCAGGGGTTGACCGCAATTTACCCCCTCTAAATCCCTCCCCGCCCCCCAACGAAGAATATCGAGAAATTTTAACCTCCAAATCGGACCGTTCTGCGTTGCTATTAAGAGAGATAACGCGCGGTGGCAAGTCGGAACAACACAAATTGCTTTGTGACAACGATTCGGGGCCTCCAGGGAGGGATTAGTTCAAGTTGGGTCATTTCCAGGCAGTCAGCTGAAGTGCCTATTAGTTGTGCCGAAAATAGAGGGACTCCCCGAGCGAATTCAGATTAATTTATAGCTGGCGGGACGCCCGTTCCAGTTCCCGTCGCTCAAACCCCGAAGCCGCCCAGGAACGTGCAACTTGGCGGTGCCGCAGCCACCAGAAAGCTGCGAAAGGACCTGAATTCGCCCGGAAATAATGCAAACGAACCGTTGACGTCATGCACGTTCACGTTACATCTTCAAGTATCACTTGAGATAGGCTTGTTTGAGGTTGTTCAAAAATTTATCTACTTAAGTGCTTAGGGCTCGATTTCAAGTTGGGATTTGCGATAACCCAATCCAGCCAATTTTCGCTCATTACTCGCGGCCTTTAGTCTAATGAAATAAGCAAATAACGTTAAATGGGTCCTATTCAAAGAAATTGGATACCTATCTACTCTCTGTTCAAATTTTGAAAGAGTTAATCAAAAACTCGCAACAAAATGCTTAATCTACGACTAATCTAGGTAGGTACAAAAATCCATAAAAAATTTACCCATAAACTTACGACAATGGCAATTTTTCTCTAACGAGAGTTTGATTAGCTCTTTCTAGGCACTTAGAAACTATGTCAGTTCGCCATCTACTTTAGAACTTATAATTTTTTTTAAACTATTTTCTTATTTACACAAGCCTTGATAGAGTCAAGTCAAAACTTCCCCTACATATTGAGGTCAAATTAATTAATTTGTCTTAAATAATTTTTGCAAATGGTGGAGGAGGCAGCTGGGGATGATTTGTTTAAAATGAACAAATTTCTAAAAATTATTTTTCTCGTCCTGAAACTGGCACACTGGGGGAATTCGGGGTGGATTGTGTACGATTTTTCCAGGCCATCAGCCTTGGCATCTTGCCTTCGCATAAATACGTCCACCTACGCCAGATTACGTCTTCTGGGGTGTAAAAACCGGGAGTTTCGCCCGTCATGGCCGTTATAAAATTTATTATTTCGCTCATATCTTTAGCTCCCATGACGTATACATAACTTGGCCCATTCCCGTATTTTATTACATCCAGTTCCAAATACGCTTAGTCATCACTGAAATCGATTTCTTACAACCCCAGAACACGACCTCCCTCATTTAGTAAAATCCGAACTGAAACAGTTGTTGTCGCAATTGTCTGTCCAATGGTAAAAAATTAATTGCGACGATCGATCCCGTGCCGTCCCTTCGGGTTTCCAAATCCGATCGGCGGCATTGGGACCTAACAACTTATCCAGTTGCAATTGCATTTTATGGCGGCTAGGTTGCTGTCCCCAGGCGACCGTAAAGAAAACTACTTACTACCAATCGACTGGCGAAAAGAAGAACTATGAGAATCGGCAAACACAAAATCAATTACGACGACAGACAAATAACGTTTGCCAAAGAACTACCAATATCTATCTCACCGGATCTGCACCTCACCCTTAATGGGCGATCCGCAATAACAGTGAGAACATCAAAGATGGGGGGGACCTCAAAAATGTTTTTTTTTTATCGCAAAGCGTTTGTTAGATGGTAAGAAGCACGTCTTGGCGAGAGTTATTGTAAGTTGCGACGAGCAAGTTGTTTTAAACTTGCAGATAATTGGTGCTGATTGAGGAACTTACGTGGTATAGCGCCAACTTCGTCCCGGAAAGTTTTCAACCAACTCGCAGGAAGATGACAGGAATCGCGTAGATGAATAATTGAGACCTTGAACTTGCTGATGAGACTTTGAAATTTATCATCGGTTGATTGAGGCGTCTGCGTAAAACTAGACCACGTTTCTAATCGAAAAATTTTGTTTACTTGTTATGTAAGATGAGCTCAAAAACGCGTCTGCGTAAGACTAGACCACGTTTCTTGTCGAAAAACTCTGTTTACTTATTATTATGGTTTTTTAATGTAAGAACGAACAGCTTATCAGTTATTTAAGGGGGCCTCAACGTAAGCGGCTTATTTCCGCTACGAGCTCGAATTGAATAATTTCGTTCCTGTTTACACGGAAGCTATCGGAAATTCGCAGCAAGTTTTCCTGCAAACTGACGGTTTATCAACTTTAAATAAAAACGGGAAGACAGGTCGGGCGCAATTAGAGGAATCAGCCAGGTCAGCTGACGGTCCTGCTAATTATGATGCAGTATCAGTAGTCCTATTTGTATCAATCTCTCGCTGAGTGCGCTGGTTTTGATGGACATAAAAACAATAGAGCTTCGCAAAACCTCAGAAATTATTGCAGCAAAGTTCAGCATAAATTATTAGCTCCTGAGGTCGAGTTCAAGAGAATCTGTTGAAAATTTGAGGAGTAATTGGGAAACTAATGACTAATAATAGAGAGCGGGCCTCCCAATATCAGCGCCATTGGATAAGGGCTGGTATCTGCTAACTATTAGTGGCATTCACGTTGAGAGGAATATTTCCTTTAAACTCCTGACTAGTTTCTCGTTTTTCAGACGTAGTCTTTTCAGCATCAAATTTGAAACTTATCTGCGCGGCCGCAGCCGTGAGAGGGCGAATTTAACGACATTCTAATAAGAGTTTCGGCGAGTTTATCGCCATTTTTTGGCCGAGTTCGCGGGGGACGCTGAATGGCCGCCCCCCATTATTGCGGCAGCTAACGAACTAGTTAGGAAGCTCATTAAACGCGCCTTGTGCCGTTTAGGATGCCCGACTTGCTACGGTAAATTATTCTCGAGAGCGCGACAATAAACTTTTTAATTCGACGTGTTCTTAAAGGTCCTCTAATTAATTCCGTTTTATCTCCCCAGTAAATGTCACGCCGTTGCCGCCGAGCAGAATTCGTTCTGGCCGCCAGTAAAATTAATAAAACAGCAAAATCGGTAGCGCGGCGCGAAAATAGAGAGCAACTCCCATTCATCAATGTCCATTACCGCGCCGGCCCACCCTCTATAAATCTTTGATTTTTCAACCGCACATTTCGTCGGCGCGTCCCGGGAACGGCGCCGAAAATAATCGAAACCAGGTAGGTACCGCCAGCTGTCCTCCGGGGGCGTTTCCGGTAATCCCCCGAAATCAAGATATTAAGGGGCGAATTTTAACTTGGCAGCGGTCCCGAGGGCTGTTTACGTCCGGCGACGTGTCGAAAACACCCCCGCCCTCGAATCGATACTTCCAACCCCGTCCGCGGCCACCGAGACACACGTCGTTTCTTCCCTTGATCGACGTAATTCGGGACTGGCAGACAGCCGGCATTAATAATTCGGCAACGCATTCACCGCCCGAAAACTAATTTGAATTAATCGCGCCGGGGGGGTTGGGGAGTTTATCCGAAACTGGCACTAATAAATCCCGCGAGTCGGGCCGCCTACATCGATCATGAAGTTTAAGGGCGCATAACGCTTTACAGCAAACATTCGACCTAATGGAAAACAACTACGGCCCATTGTCATTAATGTTCCGGCCTAATGGGCTTTTATGTGTAATTTTTGCCGGCGGGCCCGTCATTTTTTTTTTTTTCGTCGGTTCAGTTATTTAATTCCGATTCGGGGGGGATGGAAACGCTGTTCGAGATTAACAAACAACGATTAAATATTTATTTGAACCGTGGTCAGCAGGAAGGGGCGTCAGTGGCCGAATTAATGCTGAAATCTGCAGATTTGCCTGAAACAGGTCGACGGCTTAACATCCACCATCATATCCATAATTATTGACGAGCTTTACGCCAATAAAACCGATTTTCCGGCGGATTTTGGTCGTCAAAGCCGCCGGTTTGACTGCGAGCTTTTTCACCGGTCCCGCGACACGATGATTAATTGAGCCGAGGCTGCGTTATCAGCGCATCCGCCGTTTCTTTGCCGTAGTAAATGCAGAGACAAATTTCCCAGGTGTCTTCTCCGCCCGTCTTGGGGAGAATAATTCCGCGACTTGCACGACGCCAACAGTTTTCCCGGCCAGCTTCACATCAGCCATCTGGACCAACGCGAACTTCGTCAAAACTCTTATCGATAAGCATTAACCGAACGTGCTTGGCGCTTGGTGTTACGTCAAGATTTATGATTCAAAGAGAATTGCCAAACTGGACCTTTTTTTATTATCAACTCAACTTTTTGATTAAAAATATTAGTTTTGGCTGTGAGGTGTTCAATATTAAAATTTCAATCTGCAGATCCCAAAATTATAATATCGACACGGTGGAAGATAAGAGGGTGAATTTGTATCTTAAGTTATAAAACCTTCAATTAACTGTAATGTCGGTTCAAAGTCCATAATTGTGGCAGTGCTGAATCTTGCTTTAGTTACTGGAGTTACAGTGGCCATTAGTCCTCACTTTGCCCAACTCGCAGAAAAGCTTTATTAATTTCCCGACCAATAGGAGTGGTGAACTAACATTAAATTACGTCGAGCGCTCAAAACACCTAAAACCCATTGGTTTCAATTGCGTTACTACTCCTGTGTTAATTTTACTGCATCATATTACACTCTTGAGGAGTTGCTCCAGCTTCAATTTTGCCACAATTTAAACTTGTTCCCCATTTCCAGACCATCACTCATTCGATTTCTTCGGCTCTTAGCGAGTTCTGTTCTATTGTTACAGTTGAGTGTGGACAAGTTTTATTGAGCGTTGCAACTTTCTGCAATCTCAACAGCGTCCACTGCACCTGCCGCCTCAGAGCAGTTTTTTTTTCCCAAAACAACTCGGAACTCGTATTTCTGCTCAGGTCTCGGTGCACTGCTCGCGTGAAAACTTTTCCAACTCGGTCCAGGTCTGCGTGAAAACTGGCAACTTTCAGTTCCAGCAACACGCCATTTTGCACAATTACAATAACCGCATCGCGTCTTTCATCCGACGACAAAAGCGCGTCATGCACCCAAAAACCGTTTAAATTTCCGCGAGGACAATTTTTTTTTACCCCTGGTCCGTTGGGGTGATTGTGACGAAAACAAGGGGTGACGCAATCGATAACACCACCACCAGGTTGTTGTCATAATATCGCGTCGCCGAACATTTGCGGCAAGAAGTTTTTAATATGCAAACGCGATTTGACGTTCGCGATCCTTACGGTTCGGGGATGATAACGATGAAAAGCGGTTAAAATATTGTCGGGGCGAGTCGGGGAAATATCGGATTTGGATGGTTGAGGGTGGCGGAATATGTGGAACGAATTTCTGCTGTTGAGAGAATGGCGGATGCGCTTCTGCGAATTTTATTTACAACTAATCGGATGCGGGCTGATAGTGTCATTTAATATATGTTGCAAACACGCTTCAATTCTCGATGGCATTATAGGGGTGAATTAGTCAGCGCGCCATGCATAGAGACACAAGTCAAATGTGTTGAAGCTACGCAGTTTTTGGGTTATCAGTTGAATCATTGTTTTTTTTGTGTTGGTAAAATTTTTAATTTTCGGCATTTAGGGGTGAAGAGGAAGAAGTTGAGGAATCGGTGGAAGCTGGGCGGGCCGTGAACCGCGGCGCTGATTTTTAATCGACCCGCCGGTCCGGGTCGCCGTCTGGCTTAATTTAATGGCCCCATTATTCCTTTATTGAATTTTCCTTTTCAATTTGAATCATATTAGACTCATTTAGGATTCATCATCGGGGGGTCGTCGCCCCGTGTTTGCTCTCGTAACGCGGAATTACGGAGTTAAAGAAATAAATCGCGTTACGGGGGCGCGGGGATGGCGCGCCGCCCCCTAATCCGATGCGAGCTAGCAGGTCGCGGCGTCTCAGCTGGCGTCGTAGGTGAATAACAACGCCTGTTCCGTTCTATTTTTGAAATTCAGACAACCCCTCTTCGCAAATTTCATGTAAATTCGTCCTCGTACATGGCGCGGTTAATATTTGCAGGGGCCCCCGGGGACGGCGGGCTCGGCTGTTATTGGTGTTTTGCGACGGGACCTAACAAGGTCAGTGGATGATGCAGCGAGTTTTGGCACGCCGCCAACTAGGGTAGTTTGATGGACCATAAAGGGAGGTTTTGCTTACCAGTCATCGTGTTGCGTCCTACCAGATTGTCGCCACCATTACAGCAACGAAGTTGTCCTCTTCAGGGACGTCCCAATTAACCATCCATTACCTGTAACTACTGCCTGAATTATTTACCGGGTAATTAATCGCAGTCGAAAAACCGCCGGTTTAATTGGTAACCAGGTCGCCCCCCCGAAAACAGCTAAAGTGCCGTCTAACAAATGGGGACACTTTGAACGAGCTCCGGTAGAACGTAAAACGGCGTTTCGGGGTATTTGTTCTTGAACGTAATAAATTTTACCGGGGATGATGAATAACGCCGGGAGCGGAACTTGCATCTCGCATGGAAGCTCCTGTACTCTTCAGTTGCCGACTGCGAGAATTTATTTATAAGTGACTATCGGGATTTAATCAAATCGGGCGCTATCAAAGGACCGATGAGGAGGATCCTGAATTAATTTAGACTCGGCACCAGGAACTGGCGCTAAGGGAGAATCCAGCAACTCGGGAAGAAGAGAAGACTTTGATGTAGGTTAGGGTGGGCGGCGATGGAAACGCGAAAAGGGCCCGGAAAGCTACACCTGAAAGGTGTAGCCAACCCTCCAGAGAAGGTAAAATTCTTTTGTGTCATTAATGTTGCGAGAGGGAAAATTCACGAAATTATCGCAATTTTGTTTCAACCCCCGAAACTCAACGTGTTCAAATGGGCGAATGAACGACGAAAGGTCAGCGAAGTCGGAGCGTAGGTGGACGGTTCCGAGCGCGATAGGATCCAGCCCAGTTTTATGTTTTGGGAAGCTACAATAATTTTAGGCAACATTTTCAATTATTAAATATTTATTTTGAGCGTTGTGCGAATAACAATTAGGGGGGCGGAGTAGCGTTTATGATATCGTTCTCTGTCGCACACACGGAGAGCTGTGGACGCGACAACGCTTCTGTCGGAGTAGAATTCTTTAAGATTATACCAAATATTACAAGTGTTTCTGAATCTCTTAAACTTTTTTGCACAAGTGATGGCCTTAAAACTAATTTCAAGTCGATATATCCATGAAATTCTACGTATCGCTCCTAGCGCTCCGTGTGGGCGACAGAGCGCGCAACAACTTTTAATTAGCTCTTGACAAGATTCCACTGCGTGACGCTCTCCGGCACTGCAACACCCGAATGAAAGCACGGGAGTAACGTCTAATTTATCAAGCTTTCGACAAGTGGAGCCCTCGAGTTAACCGCTGTTTACCTTAATTTCGAATTAATCAAGTCGAGAGAGGTAATAAATGGCGTCAATATTATTCTAAAGTAATTTTTGGGTGTTAGAAAAGACCAACGCTTAAGTTCTTATTAGGTGGAAGTATACAGTAATGTCAGTGAAAAATCTAGTAAGACTTCAGTGCTTGCTACAAAAATTAGAATCTTTAGGTCACGGAGGGGTTGATCCTTGCAAATATGTGCTTATTGATGAAGGATTAAGGTCGAAAATGGAATCACGTGCAAACTAGTTGAAAGCTACATAAGTGCACTCAATCCCTGCATTCACACGCATTAAAAATTTACATGAAAGCTGAGGTCGCCTGTTAACTCTAACTTCATGGTCATAATCAGCATGTATAGAATATTTCTCGAATAGGTTTAGAAGTTTCTATCAAAGATTTTGCAAACATCGAGTTTCTATTCGAATGAAAGTTCGTGTTCTGTTCGTTCGTTCGTTCATAACCTCCCCTGTATACAGTATGTCGTCATCTAGCGGGTTCTAGGAACGCCGGTCATGTCTGAGCGTTTGTCGGATTTTATTATAACCTCAAAATGTCAGTTAGGTTGGAAATGATGGATGACGTTTGCTGCGCTCATAATCAAAGTCAATGATCTCAGTTACGACGTACACCCGGATGATCTGTAAATGAGACTCTTGAATCGCTGGTTTGACTGATTTGGCAACATTGTAGTCTGGTCTGGTAAGATTGAAGGCACCGAACCGACTCGAACGTCGTGCAAAGTCGGTTCGGTGCCGATTTTGCCCGGCGTTCGGGTCGGTTCGGTGCCTTCGATCTTACCAGACCAGACTACAATGTTGCCAAATCAGACAAACCAGCGATTCAAGAGTCATTTACAGATCATCCGGGTGTACTTTTATGAAAACAATTTGCGTTTATGCCAACTTCGAGGAGAAATTTAATTAGACATACCTGAGTAGATTTTGATGGTTTAAAAAAATTTGTACGCCCAGCAATATTATTCGTTGTGGTACCCTGGGTTACTGAAGATGCACAAGTACGCAGTAATAACCCTTTATTCGTGTCCTAACGCCGAGATCGAACCAAGTAACTTTATAACCGTAAATCCTTATCGCTAAATTATACAAAAAAGTGTTTACATTTCTTTTGCGGAAGAAATATGTAACAACATTATCGAGTGCCGAGTCGGTGCCGGGGTCAGGGCCGGTCTCCACATTCGTGATAACCTATTCGCAAGTAAGTACAATTTTTTTTTTACATGCGGTTTAGACTGGAAACGTCAACACAAATGTCACAGTATTAGAAACGAGCATTTTCGTTATTTAATGAGCTAGTGTACACTACAGCAAAGAAAGTGGAACTGTAAATAATTAATAGACTTGTAGGTAGAGTCAATATTAATTACACTTCTCGATTCTAATTATTTTCCTGCAACGGATGATGAATTTGTTTAGGAAAGTCTCTTTACGCTGTCAAAAATGCAAATACAAACGTTTTTAGATACAAGGCGTGGAAACAATTTGAAAATCGCCGATACAGACGGAAATGACAATGTTTGTAGAGAGGAGTTTTATGATAAGGTAAGATGCTTCGGAAACCCTCTAAAATTTGACGAGTCGAGTCGTTGAAGCACATAACGCCACCGTCCCTTACAGGGCACCCCTAAATTTCTTACATCTTTATCGACAAGTAACGATTTGGTAATCAACTGCCCTGGTTTAAGACACAATCCTCTCTTCAGCGCTTGAATGAAAAATTCAATATACTAACAATGAGAAAAACAAAAAGTAGATTATTCAACCAGCTTTTGTGAAGTTTTCAAACGAAAGTCGTAATTTACTCCCTCCGAAATTGGTCTTGATGAGACAGATGTCTGAGCAGCGATTTTTGCAGAAAACAAATTTCCTCTCTGGAAGTGATTTATGGAAACCTGGTCGGTAAACAAGTGAATTATTTTGATAGCCAAAACATAATTTCGAATGTATAACCTGTCGAGAAAATGGGGAGCCCGAACGGAAAAGTGGGATGAAGTCCTTGATGCGTCCTGAACGAAAAATGCGAAGTGCCGAGGAAGAGCTCTAACCCTAAGCACACTCTTGGAAGCTCGGGATTTGTGGCTCGCATCACAGAATCTCAACATTTGATATTTTGGGGCGATTGAAAATTTACGAGACACTAAAGAGTTTGAGTAACTCCGGGCGAAAAACCTCCACTGTCGTTATTGGACTGTTTCCAGTCAAGTTGCTGCAATAGTGTCAGGAGGTCCCGGATAGTCATCAATGAGGGATGCGAAGAGGGAACCCCGCACGAAAGTCGTCGTGTCACGGTGAATGATGCAAAAACTGGCCGTGAGCTCTTCAACCGTGGCCCGTTCCTCGCCTTGAATTAATTCCCACTTCTTGCCCCTCCTCCGGAAAACCGTTCCCGGAGATAATAAATAATGGAATAAAGGGCGATGAAAAGACGAATCGCGATTAAATATTTGTGATATCTGCGAAGACGGCGCTTTTCCCGCGTATCTCCTCGCCGCCTCTTGATTGATGACGGTTCTAATTACTCAATTGGCCACTCACCCCTTTCATCGCTCATGATCGCGTCACATAATTCCCGTCCGTTTCCAATCCGGGAGGCGCTTCGGGGGATGGATGAAGGCAGTGTGTGAGAGCGCTTTCCGAACACAGTAACGACGTCGCGACGCAGACGGCCGTCCTTGCGAATCTCGACTGCAGGAGACCCGAGGTCACAACGGCTTCCACCAGGAGTCTGCGAGCGGGGCGCAAATCGATAGGGCGCAGTACGCAAGCTCCACCGGCTGTCACTGGCGCCCCGATCTCACTCTTTCTGCATCACCCCCACAATCGGACACTATTACCGTCGGGTCCTGCGAAAAGAAGGAGAAAAAAATAACGGGAGAAAGTGTTGTTGGATGTCAAGCGGCAATATGGCTCTAAATAAAAATACGGGGGGTGGCGCTGGATCTCGTTAGAGGGGACCCCGGTTTTGGTCGGAATTACGTCGGAACTGAGAGCTATTCGTAGCCAAGTTTGTTGCCAGTTTGAAGTGCTTTCGATTCAAGTTACACAAAACTTGGCTTAAATGCGACCTCTTCGCATTGTGCGGTATGGCCTCGTTTTTCGGGGTTGGAGCCCCAAACTAAATCATTCAACTATCGATCCAACTTAATTGCCTAATAGCCTCAGCGGGGGAGGTTAGCGCGACCGAGGCTTCGCCATTGGCCCCCAAGCCAACGATCTTATCTAATCTGTCTAACAATTAAGACGACAGCGTCTTTTGAAGTGTCCGACAAAATTGGGCGAACTCTGGAACCGTACGAAGAGGCACAAAGCATCAGATGATGTCGGATCGAAAATGGTGGAGGCGCCGGCTGAACAATTCGGGAACGCCAACTGACGATTTCGATGAAATGAAGTTGTAAAGTAACAACATTCATAATTCTTACAAAAGTATTTCGGGAAGAAGGGCAGTAAATAGCAGAAACTCCGCCCTGTCCACTACCGGCGGTATATTTTTGGCCAAAGTCGCGAACCATTTTCGGGCCTGTTGGTCCGTGTTGGCGGTGCTGTCGAATGTATCGAGAGATAATCGAAAAGGGGTCAATACAAGCCGCATCGTTATTCCTCGCACGCCGCCCCCGGAATTGATGGCATCAGTATATACGAGTCTTTGTTAGGTAGCCACCTATTTCTCGTGGCCCCGATCGGTAATTTGATGCGGATGTTGCGTGTCCGAATGCGCTATCGATCCCCCGGCCGTCTGGGGGCCCTAATGGCCCGGGCCGAGATTTGCCGGGGGGACGTCGCCGACAATTAATTCGTATCGCAATTTTTTCTGCGAAAGCTTTCAATTTCGCCAACGTCCCCGAGGAGTTGGCCAGGCCGCGCGGTGCGGCGGCAGCTTTGGCTTCTCCGTTTTGTCCTGTCGCCTGCAGCTTTGAAATTTTATTTCGTCATATTTGTCTTCGCCAGCGGTGTCTTTTCTTTTTTATTTTTTTATGCGTCCTCCATTTTCTCATTAATTTTTATCCGGCGGCTGGCGCTATGGAGCCTTGTCCAAAGCGATTCATAAATTCATGCGAATTACTCCCACTGACAACTGCGTACTGCGGAGAAAATGGAGGGATGAGGCAAGCCGCAAGAGTGCGAAATAAGAAGAAACATCGAATTTGCCCGCTGCGACAAGTTCATTTGAGGAGAGACGTAAGCTGAGGATCCGTCATCACCAGTTAACAGACTTGTCTTTAAAACTGAACCATTTTAATAAATGTTGAATTCGATTTTCATTAACCGTGACGTTTTCGAAAGTAACTTCTATTGTTGCTCCAAGGTCTAAGAGTCTTATCTACTATACGCTTTTTTGTTGGTGATATTTTCCCATCTTGAAGTGTGAACATTTAAGAGCTAGATGGGTGGGTGAAATAGGGGTGATAAATTTTTGTTCGCGCCATTACCTATAACAAGTGCCCGTTGACCCGTGACCACTGGCACAGCTCTTTTGAGACTCGTTATTCTAGATGCTTTCATTATTGGAAACGCGTTTGCAAGCATTACCAAAGAATATATCCGCATTACGCTTACAGACTCGGAACTCACTAAAACAAATACCTACTCGCCCAATAGACAAAAGTAAAGTTTAGATTACTGAAAACAAAGATCTAAAAAACAACCTTTTTAGCTATTTAACAATTGCTACTGTTAACGTTATGTCGACAATTTGGAGAAAATTGCCGTTTGCTATCTGGTCATTCTTGCTGTGGGATCAAGAATTTAGATTATTTCGTTTGTGTTGCACTGACAGAAAGGAGGATTGCCGAGATTTTGCGTTGCAGCTCTAGACTAATAGCGTCGTCTCTAATACCCATCGTATTTGTCTCATTCTAATTTATCCTGGCAAGCTGGAATTATCCAAATTGTCTCTGGGTGCATCCGAAATGCGCAATAATACATGCGAATCGCTCTTTGCAAAGGCAAAGTCTGCCCGTTCAAAAGTTACAAGAGTTTGAATATTATAAGAAATCGAAACTTAGTGTTTTTTCTAATTTTATAAGAAATCTATTTATTCTAGCGTCGAATTGATTACGGATTTGAATTCAGGAAAGCCGATTACATATGAAAACGCTTATTTCCAGCCTTTAAGTGCAACGATGTCGATTTTAGGAATTTTTCGAATTTCTATCGATTGAGGTAGAAAAAAAAAAGTCGAAAATATTGAAACTTATTACATCGATTTTATGACTTAATCTTATAGATTTTGAACCGCTTAACATAAATCTGAGCGTAGTTTCCTTGTACAAGTCGTACTTTTTAAGATATGATCATTCGAATGTTTCAATTCAAAATTTTCGTCAAAATCGACCTAAATTGCAAATTTCAACTTCTTTATTATTAGACTTACAATTTTCGTTCACATAGCATTCGATGGCATTTGTGAAACGGAGAAATTTGATGTATCTGGATTTAATATAAGTCGCGCCGTTCATAAGTTACAAAAGTTTGATTTTTGAAAAAAGCTTAATTTGTGCTTTTTCTAATTTTATAAAAAATCTATCCATTCTAACGTCGAATTGATTACCAACTTGAGCTCAGGAAGGTCGATTATATAAGAAAACATCAATTTCCAGTCCTTTAATAAACGTGTCAATTTTAGAAATTTTTCGAATCTGTATTGATTGGGCTAGAAAATAAAAGTCAAAAATATTGAAATTTTTTACTTCAATTTTATGACTTGATCTGGTAGATTTTGAACCGCTTAACACGAATCTGGCCGTAGTTTTCCTGTACAAGTCGTACTTTTTAAGATATGACCATTCGAATGTTTCAATTCAAAATTTTCGTCAAAGTCGACCTAAATTGCAAATTTCAACTTCTTTACTATTAGACTTACAATTTTCGTTCATATAGCATTCGATAGCATTTGTGAAACGGAGAAATTTAATGTATTTGGATTTGATGTAAGTCTGTCCGGTCAAAAGTTACAAGAGTTTGAATATTTAAAGAAATCTATTTATTCTAGCGTCGAATTGATTACGGATTTGAGTTCAGGAAGGCCGATTACATAAGAAAACGCCCAGCCTTTGGGTGCAACGATGTCGATTTTAGAAATTTTTCAAATTTCTATCGATTGGGGTAGAAAAAAAAAGTCAAAAATATTGAAATTGTCAATATCAATTTTATAACTTAATCTGGTAGATTTTGAACCGCTTAACACGAATCCGGCCGTAGTTTTTCTGTACAAGTCGTACTTTTTAAGATATGACTATTCGAATGTTTCAATTTAAAAATTTTGTCAAAATCGACCCAAATTGCAAATTCCAACTTCTTTATTATTAGACTTACAATTTTCGTTCACATAGCATTCGATGGCATTTGTGAAAGGGAGAAATTTGATGCATCTGGATTTAATATAAGTCGCTCGGTTTAAAAGTTACAATAGTTTGATTGTTGAAAAAAGCTTAATTTGTTCTTTTTCTAATTTTATTAAAAATCTATCTATTCTAGCGTCGAATTGATTACGAACTTGAGCTCAGGAATTATATTAGAATTATAGGATTATTTAAGAAAACATCAATTTTCAGTTCTTTAATAAACGTGTCAATTTTAGAAGTTTTTCGAATGTGTATTGATTGGGCTAGAAAATAAAAGTCAAAAATATTGAAATTTTTACGTCAATTTTATGACTTGATCTGGTAGATTTTGAACCGCCTAACACGAATCTGGCCGTAGTTTTCCTGTAAAGGTCGTACTTTTTAAGATATGACCATTCGAATGTTTCAATTCAAAATTTTCGTCAAAATCGACCTAAATTGCAAATTTCAACTTCTTTACTATTAGACTTACAATTTTCGTTCATATAGCATGCGATAGCATTTGTGAAACGGAAAAATTTAATGTATTTGGATTTGATGTAAGTCTTTCCGGCCAAAAGTTACAAGAGTTTGAATATTGAAAGAAATCGAAACTTAGTGGTTTTTCTAATTTTATTAAGAAATCTATTTATTCTAGCGTCGAATTGATTACGGATTTGAGTTCAGGAAGGCCGTATATATAAGAAAACGCCCATTTCTAGCCTTTCGGTGCAACGATGTCGATTTTAAAAAAATTTCAAATTTCTATCGATTGGGGTAGAAAAAAAAAGTCGAAAATATTGAATTTTTTTTACATCGATTTTATGACTTAATCTGGTAGATTTTGAACCGCTTAACACGAATCTGGTCGTAGTTTTCTTGTACATGTCGTACTTTTTAAGATATGACCATTCGAATGTTTCAATTTAAAATTTTTGTCAAAATCGACCAAAATTGCAAATTTCAACTTCTTTATTATTAGACTTACAATTTTCGTTCACATATCATTCGATAGCATTTGTGAAACGGAGAAATTTGATGTATCTGGATTTAATATAAGTCGCCCCGTTCAAAAATTACAATAGTTTGATTGTTGAAAAAGCTTAAATTGTGGTTTTTCTAATTTTATAAAAAGTCTATCTATTCTAACGTCGAATTGATTACGAACTTGAGCTCAGGAAGGTCGATTATATAAGAAAACATCAATTTCCAGTCCTTTAATAAACGTGTCAATTTTAGAAATTTTTCGAATGTATTGATTGGGCTAGAAAATAAAAGTCAAAAATATTGAAATTTTTTACGTCAATTTAATGACTTGATCTGGTAGATTTTGAACCGCTTAACACGAATCTGGCCGTAGTTTCCCTGTAAATGTCGTACTTTTTAAGATATGACCATTCGAATGTTTCAATTCAATATTTTCGTCAAAATCGACCTAAATTGAAAATTTCAACTTCTTTATTATTAGACTTACGATTTTTGTTCATATAGCATTCGATAACTTTTGTGAAAAGGAAAAATTTGATGTATTGGGATTTGATGTAAGTCTGCCCGTTCAAAAGTTACAAGAGTTTGAATATTATAAGAAACCTTTGAACGGGCAGACTTACACTTCAGGAAGAGCAAATATCCGGCAAGATGCAAGAAATTTAATAATATGAGCCCTGAACAAATTGGAACTAACTGTAACGTTCAAACCGCGTTTTGTAGTTGTGTCGAGTCCGTTTGGAGCGGTTCTGCCGGGATAATTTCCCATAAAATTCCGCCGTCAATGAAGGTTGAACGCGGTGAATTTTTAATACGGGCGCCGTAACGGCCTCAACCCCCCAATTAGGGTTCCTCTAAAGTCGGTTTTCTCGTCGAATAAATTTTTACTGGCCGCTCCGGACGTTTGTTGCTGCGGGCGTTGTATCACGGCCGACTGGCTACTATTTGTACAGTTTCCCGTTTGTTCCAGGCATGGAGGCGTTGTCGGCCCTGAAGGCGTCCCTGCCCGGTCGCTCTTCCCAAATCGAGCAGCTCCACAACCTCCTCTGTCGCCCCAACGAAACGCTGCCGGATTCCGTTTACATCAGCGGCGGTCCGAGCTCGGGCAAATCCGTCGTGGTGACTTCCCTTCTGGCGAAATTCGGCGTGAAACACGCCGTCATCAACTTAATCGAGTGCTACACCTCGCGGATCCTCTTCGAATCGATCCTAACGAAATTATGCGGCATCAGCGTCAAGTGCGATAACATGATGGATTTCATCGAGCATCTCCGAGGAAGCCGGGCAGAAATCGGCGTGGGATCGGTGCTAATCATCGACAAAGCCGAGAAGCTGCGGACGATGGATCACAACTTGCTGCCGGGGCTTATGCGGCTCAAGGAACTGACGGCAGTGGCCGTTTCCGTGGTTTTCCTCTCGGAAATCGTCCTGCAGAAATACTACGCCAAAACCGGCGTCTTAGATCCGATTAAAATCAGTTTCCCCCAGTACAACAAAGAGGAGCTGCTCGAGATCCTCGCGCTGGACCTGGATCACGCACGTTCCTCCCTAATGACCGACTTCGATCCCGTCTTCTATCGCAATTACTTGAACGCCTTCCTGTCGGTCTTCTACCGGGTTTGTCGCGACCTGTCCGAGTTGCGCTACCTGGCCAAAGCAAACTTCGTCAAGTATTGCGAGCCGGTCGTCGGGGGTGAAAACCAAATTACCGACGCCGTGGCGTTGTGGCGGAAGGGCGCGCCGACGCTCAAACACTCCCTGCAAGGTCTTTACCTCCGCATCGAAACGGAGCAATTCGATAACGTCGCCAGGAATATCGAGTTGCCCTTCTACGCCAAGTATCTCCTGATCGCGGCGTATTTAGCCAGCTATAATCCGGCCAAAGACGACAAGAGGCTTTTCCTCAAACAGCACGGCAAAAAGAGGAAGACTTTGAGGGACGTCAAGAAGAAGAACAAGGTTTCGGAGCAACTGGCCACGCAACTGGGGCCTAAGCCGTTCAGCTTGGACAGGATGTTGGCCATTTTCTACGCGATTCTCGACGATAAGGTCGGGTTCAACAACAATTTGCTGGTGCAAGTCTCGAGTTTGGTCGAGCTGCAGCTGCTGTCGTGCTTGTCGGACAGCTCGACGCTGGACAGCCCCAAGTACAAGTGTAACGTTAATTTCGATTTTATCCAAACCGTTGCCAAAATGGTTGGCTTCAATATTAGGAAGTATTTATCCGATTTTAGCCACTTGTAGTTAAATTAAATAAAAATTGTTGAGAAAACGTAGATAATATTTTCCTGTTGTCCTCGTTTCCTGTTCTCAGACAAAGAATAGTGGATGCAAGTGGGGGAACGTTACCGCGACGGAATATGGATTCTTCGAGCTGTCGCATTAAATTCGGAATAATTCACCCGGCGCATCCACCATTATTGTCGCGAGTCATCTGCATAAACTGTTACAACTTAAAAGAAAATCAACTTTAACTCCAGCTTAATTCTTGACAATTTATTTCTTAAATCAAGAAAGTGAATGCCGCAAAACTGCGAGATCTAAGCTATTATTAGTGAAAATGTACGAACTGCACAACATCTAGGAGTGAGGGGGGAGAAGAGACAGAACCTTGAGGATTCGAAGGGAAGATAGGACTGTACTAAAATTCGCCGTAAAGTTATCTATGTGGAAACTTGGTAATTTTCTGGGAGAAGTAATTAAGGTCGCTGTTAACTCTTCCTGAATCTGGCGTTTCCTGTTTTATTATTTAATTTCATTATATGTAATAGTTTTGCAAAGTTACCTTATAAATTTGCTATACCTAACTATCATAATTCTTTAGAACTTTGCAGAGTTTGGGTTCTTTGGCGCATCTGAATCGAACCTAATTTTGTTGTTTTTCCTAATTTATGACTCCCTTGCTATTTTTCAATCTAGTCCGTCTCTAAACTGGCTGGAAACTTGGAAGTAATAAACTTATTTTCGAATTTCACGCAAGTTATCTTATATAATGGACGCAAAAGATAATTATGTTCCTGTAGCTACTGGCAACTTTGTAATCTTTGGCAACAAGCATTAAATTCCGTTTCACCGGGGGAGCTAAAACGCTCGGTTAGACGAACCTTAGCGTTCCTTCAGTAATTCTACCCTTCGGAATGTGGCTGCAGCCGCACTTGTCTCGAGTCCAGAATCTTTCGACCACTCTAAAGTTAACGCGGTTCTCAAAGTTGAAAGTTTTCAATGCCAAATAATCCGAAGAACAAATACTAAATTATTAAAGTGTCACCAAGGGGAATTGAGCAATGTCTTCGATAATGGACGCTTTTCAAAAAATTTCTTGATCGGTAAAACAGACAACATCACCTACTGTCCGTTGCATCTAAGTTGAGCAAAATGTCCATGAATTTTCTCCCCTGCTCAACTAAGCAGTAGTGGACTGTATATCACTACTGCAGGTGCACAGAATCGAAAAGTTTGTTCTTTTCGAATTTATTCAACACTTTCGCCATTTGTCAATGAGCATTGGGGAGCATTAGTTTATCGGTTTCAATAAAGACGCAATTTTACTTTTTACTTTAAGACCCAGAGCTTGTCTCTTTGTAAACTTTCTAGGAAGCACCGTGCAGAAATTTGCAAGTTGAAGGGGGGCAATCTTGTTTCTAAAAATCTTAAGATTAACACTTAGAATTTTTGTTTTAGCTTCAACCACCGAGGAAATGAGAATAGAGAGGGAGGCAGTCATCGAGCCAAAAGTTCCTGGAATTCTTTCCTCTTCCGCCGTTGATGTTAGGTGCTTGCGTTAGTTAGTACGATTTCTATAGGTAGAAACAATATTTTTATTTTATTTTTAGGGTTGATTGGCGTTCTTCTCCTACGACGCACTCACTAGTTTTTGGTAATTTGTGGAATGGGGAAATTGAATGGATCGTTTTCCAATCAAGCGTCCAGTGGGATCGGTTTGGAATAATCACGGATCTAGTGGCCGGTAGCGTCGCGTTTAATTTCCACGTTGACCAATTCCAGGCCGTTCTCATTAAATTATAACGATCACACCCCCTAATAAAGCCGGCGTTGTTTGCTTTGGCATGCTCCCCTATCGCTTTGCTATAACTATCAACAGCAGGGATTACCTTAATTAACATCTCCCCCACCCTCATGTAGTCACTCACTCGAAATCGAATCAGTTTTCTTGTAATATGAAAACCGCCCTCATCTCGTCGAAGCAAAGTTAAATTGGCCGAATTATCTCTTGAACGGGCTATGTGAGGCGCATTTCAAGTCAGTCAAGCAATCGCGCCTGGAGCGCCCTTAATTCCGGATGTTGAACCCGGCCATGTTCGCGTCAATTATATCTTTGGTAGGGAGGAAACATCAGAAATTTCACTTAGGTACATGATGCGGAGGCTGTAAAGCCCGTTTACGACCCGCACGCTTTTTACTATTGGTTATCGGGTCCGGTTTATAGTCCGGAGTTTACGTCCGGAATCGGAAGGCAGGTGTGCGCGGGTCCTGGGGGGAACGTCTTCTTCGCCAGCGGGAAATCAGGACGGGCTCCGTAAAACTCGGCCGATAACCGAACATAAGGAAGATGCGGTCGATAGTAATAAGAAGGCGATAACTACACAGATAGGGGGCGGTGTATCTTTTTATTCGCGGCCAGAGACCGATCGTAAATCATCCCTGTGTGGCATTGACGGCGAAATTATGTCATTAGGCCGCGTCGGGGCGCACGATCGATCCTCCAGGATTGTTCGTTTTAGGTCGGGCGGACGCAATAATTTCCTTTCTAATCCACTTCTCTTCCTTTAATTTACTCAAACGGCATTCACTGGAAGTATCTAAATATTCGTGGCCGCTTTGAGAAAAGCCCCGGGTTTGCTCACTTTCACTTGCAGCGGCGGATAAAAATTCCGGTCAGCAAATCGACTGCACACAAAGCGTGTGTTTCAGCCGGGGGCTAATTAAGGTAATCTCTTGTGTTGATAGTGTAAAACGCAAAGCAGGACCAATATGAGCTCGGAACAATACGCACTTTGCAGGATGTTGTGAGCGCAATAACGTAACGCCGTTTTCATTAATTATCGCTTTGTTCTCAGCCAACTCCCCCGACTGGCAGCCGCCCTTCATGCGGTTTTTATCAGTAGTAAGAAGCCCCTTCAACACACTGCCACTTTTTATGGAAAAACACCCCGATTTTCAACGGTAAACTGAAAAGCAGAAAAAATCGTGAAAACACCCCCGTTTTAAAGGTGTATTTTAAAATTAACGGTAATTGTTTACAATTTCCACTTTTTGTGCTGTTTTTTTTGGAAACCATCGTAAAACATCATTAGAATGCCATTTTGAGCAATGAAATGTTGTGCAAATGATAAATAATTTTATGCAAAATTTATAGGAAAAAAAAAGATGTGCTAGAGCAAGGAAAATAAGTAAAAATAAAAGTAGTTTGCACAAGAAAAGATATTGATTTTCGTAATGTATACATGGTGACGAATGCGTTGGTGTAATTAATTTTTTGAAAATCGAAGAGTGGGTAAAGTAAACAATGACCAAATTAACATTTTCAAAGATTTTACGTTTTTCTGTTGGGCCAGTTTAGCACACTTTGGAATACGATTCCGGCCAAACAAATTCACCTTTGAATATTCAACATTTTTTTAAATATTTAAAATTAAAAATCAAATATTGTCATAGATTGAACAAATATTAGAATTGACTAAAATTGCAATTATCAAAAAAGATTTGTGTTCTTGACATAAATAAAACTATGAATAATTTATTTATTATTTTATTGATGATACACCTTTGTTAATAGAAAAATGAAAAAATGAGAAAAATATCAGAGTTAGCTGAATAAGCTGCCATGAAAATATATAATAAAAAAGTATAAGGGCCCCTATGCACACTGCCCACTTCTAAGAAAAACACCCCGATTTTCAAGGGTGAACAGAAAAGCAGAAGAAATCGTGAAAACACCCCCGATTTAAAGGTATATTTTAAAATTAACATTTTTCCAAGATTTTACTCTGTTATAGTAATAATAGAGGATTAGGATAATTATAGAACTACTTATATCAAAAATAGATAAAATTTATTTAAAAGAATCATATGAGTTGGAAAATTTGGTGTATGCCCAAACGGTATAAAAATGACCAAGTTTTAAAAATTCTACAAATTATTTGCTCGAATTTATGGGATTTATCGACGAAATAACGCCTGGCAAAGTTTGCCATGCGTTTTTATGGAATAAAAAACGCGATTATAAGAATCACAGACGATTAATTAGTTTTATTATTTGATCGATAAGGCCACATTTAAATCCAAAAACTGTCAAGTCAAATTTATCAGATTTAACTAATGTATTCGAAATATCATCAAATTCATAAAACATATTATCTTTAAAGAAATATAAATTTCTTAAATCGCTAAAATTTTTTCCTACAACAAAAAATGGAAGATAAAACGTATGGGATAAAAACACATCTCGTTGAGGAATTTAAAGAGTTGCAAATTAGTAGCGTTGATTGAGGTATTTACTGGAAGATGCCCAACCCCGTGCTAATAGTCGACCGAGTTTCCCTTCTTTGCCCTGCGACCCCTCACCCACATTGTCTGCACTGTACGGTGGCGCCACAGACGGCCAACGTTGGTTTTCGGTTTTATGAATCAGGTACCGGCTCCAGAAGGCTCACTTTACGCATTTGTACGTGTGCGACATTGCCAAATTGTCTATGGTGTAGAATGTGGGCACAGGACCGCGGGACCATAGCTGCACGGGACGGGACGAGATATGTTTGCGGTGTATTTATTCCGTTCGGTCTGCGTTTCATGGTTCAGGTCGCACGTCCCGATGATTTAAGTTGCCTTTCAGGCAATATTATATTTTTATAAACCAAAGCAAAGTAAACAAAGTTTTAATTAAATAAAAAAACAATTTACAAAAAGTTCAAAAATTATACAAAAAAAGATCCTTGCGCCTATCTATACAAAACTAATTTAGGACAAAATTTTTATTTTCCTGTGTGGTTTCCTGTGTGAAACAGTTGTTCGTTTGTTTTTCAAGATTTAATCACATAAACCAAATCAATATAAACAAAATTTTAATTAAATAAAAAAAATTCAAGAATTATACAGGGTGAGGCAATAGTGCGTCCGACTTTGATAGCTTGAGTTCTATGACAGCTAGAAATTTGCTTTAAAAACACAAAGTCTATAACCGGAAATTATTTCTGAACATACAAGATGAGCCAAGACAATTTATACAGAGGCTAATAACATTTTTTTAAATGGAATGTTGTGTGTAAAACAAGATTTTTCGGAGCCTTTTCCTAGACTCTTTTCACTTCAATATTATTCCTGACTATTTCCAAACCACTTGGATGTAGCGATTTTGGTATTTTTGTTCATATACATAATAGCATCTGCAGATGCATGTTAAAAGAATCACTACAGTCACAATTACGAGTTCTAAGAAAAAAATATGTAAGTACTAGTTAGGAAACATCTGTAGGATGTCATTAAATCGTTTTTACTTTTGAGAAATTATACAGGGTGGCTAAACTTAATTTTTCAATTTAGAACTTTTTAAATTTGATTTTCTCAGTTTTTTCAAATGGAACACTGTATATTTTTTAATGATATGATGTAGAAACTAAAAACATTTTTGTATACCGGGTGTTCATTTTGAGAGGAAACGGGCATTTTCTGCTAAACTTTACACTTGTCTACCGCGTACAATAAGCTCGCCTCCCGCTCGCTTGTTCCATCTCTGTTAGTGTCATGAATTGAAAAGAGATCGAGAAAACGGCTGAAATGAACTATACTACGTGGCAACATCGCTTCATCTTGTTGTCGTATTATTACAGCTATCTGTAATTTCTGAACCCGACTAAACTGCATTTAATAATGATGCTGGCGGACAGATGGACCGATTCTGAACCCCTAGCCGCCAGCATCATTTTTAGGCACGATTCTGGCGGTAAGGCTGGGCATCTTCCAGTAAATATCTCAATCAACGGTAAAAACTTACGGAAATAAAGCAAATAAGTGCAATGCAGTTTTAAAAAAGGACTGTTTTGTTTAGCGATTTAGCGTAGAAGCTGTAAAAATGCACTGAAACACTTGAAAACCACGAAAGCAAACCAACAAATGTCAACACTGTCAATGAACGAGTGACGAACGGCAATGGTGAAAAAACCTCGATATTCGACCTTATTGCACTGGTCTGACTGAATTTCGTCCAGTGCGCACGATGACGTCTATGTAGTTCACAAAGTGATCTTACTTTTTTTTTTTAACAGGCAACGCGTAGGTTCAGATTTCTCGATTTCATAAAGGGATTTTTAGGAAGGACGACACGAGATGAAAGGTCTGGTGTAGGTGGTGTAGGTATGTTCGCTACTTAGAAGAAAATTGAGTCGAGAATAGAAGTTCAAGACATTTCTAACTTTCTTTTTAATTTTAGATTTTCGTAAGAAACTTGAGTGGTTAAACTCGTTCAGCAGATATTATGCAGCCAACCATAAGAGTCTGTCAAGCCGGTTGCCGCTGCTTCTACTCCACCGTCCACCTACTGATTCGAAAGCTCCAACAAAAGCGCAACATTGCCCGTTTCGTGCCGGCCGCGCCATAAACGCTTCATAATTCGGGCAAACGCTTTTATCGATCAGCCTCGGGCGGCAAACTTCAATTACGTTAATTCGTTAGGTAGCCACCGTCGTTGGTTCGTATTTAATTCCGGAAACGGCGACGCTCCTGCAAGCCACGCGTTCCCAAATTAGTTTGCCCCAATTAAAAGCGCGGTAATGAGAGCTTTTAAAATTTTCATGCGGATTAGGCGCCCGGTGTTCATCGGAGGGGGTTGCGGGTTTTTTTCCGGACTTTATCCGGTCGAACGAACGGTGCAGGGATGATTTATTTGGGGGAGGTCCGGGGTCGGGAACTTTTTTCGCCGGGCGTCTCAGACTTTTTCTCCATTGCCGAAAGCCGACTGCTATTGACGTTTCGGGATGAGCCGGAATCCTCTGCAGATGGCTTTTATTCACTCCTGGTTTCCATATTTCAAGCCCGGACGGGCATCCTGCAAACCCCCGGAAGCCCGACTCGCGATTGACCTCGCCGAATCGCCAACGATACCCGATCTCGCTCATTTGAACAGGGGCGACTGAAATCCCTATACCTAACATTGTTATATGGACACCTGCATAGCGCAGTGTCATCTCCAGAATAGCTGGTTCAGGGTTTTAGAAATTCTGGCTCTTTTAAGTATTGAAAAAATATAAAAAGCTCGAGCAATCGCGAAACCTTATGTCTCTAGCGATCGAGATGCATTATGGAGGCTTTTAGAGTCTGTCGTTCAGAGTGAGTAAGGCATTGGAAAAATGGCAATAAAATATATAACATGAGTTTTATTTAGGTAAAAATATATAAAACGTTCAACATCCATACGATATTTACAGTAATTTACAGAAATAGTAGTTCTAAATATGATACATTTGAGCAAATTGCAAATAATTACACGATTGCACCTTAAAACTATTGAGAGTAGCTACACGATCCACTTTTATCACAAAAAATTGCAAAATTAAATAAAAAATAATGATACATTAATATGTTAAATTCTTGGTTGTTAACGAAACGTTAAACAATTAATTAAACTACAATATTATAAGGTAATTGCTGTTCCAAGCGACCGTTTAAACGTTTCCGGTTAAGAATTAGTTGCTCCAACGACTAGTCACCGTAAAAACCGACGTAACTTAACCTATAGGTAGGTACTAAAAAATCTTATTTACAGCATCACAGATATTCGTGGGGAATTATCGAAACGAGCCTCGGCTCAATTAAATACAATGATGGGCGTTTTGTGTTAATCCCTCTCCCGTTCGGTGTTCCTCCTCATCTCGGACAGAAGTTGAAGTGCGGGAACAAGAAACAGTGGAGCGACAGGAACCTGCACAATAAATAAAAACGCGTCTCGTCATCGGGATTAATAAGGGTCGGGCCGAATTAAGGCCTTTTGCTCACCTGTTCGTGTCGTACTTGGTGTCGAATCCCTCGATCTTGACGACGTTCCATTCGTCCTTATTGCGGGCGTAGCTGAACGAGATCTGCGAGCAAAAAATCGCTTTATTGAAAACGGTTCGAAAACAATTAACGGAATTCTGGGAGACATTTACAAATGGCAACTCCCACGTTTCGGCTCGTTAACAGTCAAACTTTGTCTAATTTCAACGACCAATTAAGTTAACGTCGCCGCTCTTCCGCTAATTATCCGGGAGTTAATCGATGAATAGCGACGTGTTACCTGTTCTTTCAGGGTCTCCCTCCTGATGAACTTCATGGGCTCCAAGTGCGAGTGGAACTGGTCGACGACCGTCAATGACTTCTTCAGCAGGTGCTCTGCAACGACAACGTGGGCGTTTAATATTTAATAAAACAACCGGCCGGGATTAACTCAATTTCCTCAATTAGGCACCTAAACGGGCCCACTCACCGATTATGTAGCCCATAGTCACGTCGTCGGGGAGGCGGATCTTCTCGCCGGTGCCGATGAACTTGCCGCCACTGAAACAAACAGATGACGGTTAGATTGACCCCCTTCGTCCTGGCGCTTTTTGCAACGCGACGGTAATGAGACAAGTTGCGAAGCCGCCCCTGCAAATTGACCGCTATTAACGATTTCCATAGACGAAGTGATAAATTGCCGGGTGCCACAACTAGTCCTCGATACCTGGGGCCATGGGCGTGGTTCGACTAAATTAGAATTTTTGATTCAAAAAGTTCCTCTAATGAGCGATAATTGAAAACGAGATTAAAACCTTCACGAGAAGAAGAAAACTAACCAGGACAGGTATCTGTAGGAGTGAAAGAATGGAGTTCTTCTAAAATCGGTTTTTCAGATTTCAACTCGAAAATTGGAAACAGAAACACGAAGACAATTAGTTGATCAGCCGATGGAGAACTAGTTAGAAGAGTGGATGTGGAGGTGTATCAGGTGCGGCTGAACACGCTTAATAATTTAATCCTCACAAGGTGTTTAAAACAACAGATCGTGAGCTGCCCCACGTGTCTCGTTACTTTAGATCTTTGAGGATAATTGGTTGTGACTTTTGCGATTGACTCAACTAGAAAACATGTGTTTGTCTTATTGAATCAAAATCTGCACACGAAGTCAGGTTCGACATCAATTATCTCGATTCGTCCGCAACTTGTTCTCTGTAACTTTTTTTGGTGGTTTTAATTTCGAAAAAAGTCAGCCGGTCGGATAACCTGTTTAATTGGGCCTGGGGTGCGCCACTGGTCGGGCACACGTGTGTTCTCCGCCGCCGGTGCACCTCTGTCCAGATTGCCCAGAGATAAAGATAGAGAAACGGCAGGTGGCGTGAAATCATCCTCCGGTCCGTCATTATCTCGAAATTGCAACCAGGGTTCCCTGCCAGCAGGCCGACACGTCCTTCTGGTGGGATCACAAAGACCCGGTCGAAAATTCGCGTCCCTCTCTCCCTTTCGAAGCTATTCGACAAATTCACAGGCGATCTCCTTAATTGACAGCTGATTAGATATAGAGCGGAGCCATTAATTCCGGGGCCGGGAAAAATTCCTGAAACGTTTTATGCTGTCTCCACATGTAGATAAAAATTAATGAGGAGAGCCGCGACGGTGAAAAAATCCGGACCCAATTAAAAGCGCGTGGGCTAAGGTGGGCTCCAGGTCCGATTTTACAAGAATTAGACTTGGTAAAGGCAATAAAAATTAAAGCCGGAGCTTTTATGAATAAAACATACAGCGGCGGGGCATCGATCGTCTAAACGGGGCACAAGGGGGAAATGGCGTGCGGAAAAGGCCCAAGAATCAACATGTTTAAAATCAAAGAGCTATAAAGGGTGATCAGACTCTTTCGGTCGGTTCGTTAGCAGATGTTTGCGGTTTTTTCGGCCATTGGCGGGGTGGGCGATTGATCCGAAAGCGCTCATTACGGAATACCCGAACCGTTCTAATTCCGACGGCAGAAAACGCGATATATTTTATCGTCTCGTTAAGACATTTCTGGCATATTTCAGATTATCCGCGTTACTAACGGCGATTTCGCCAGCCAATTACCGATGCCGAATTGTCCCTCAAACGTCACGCTTTGCTGTTTGTAACTTTTTTCCACTTTCTTTCATCGTCCCATTATTTCTTGCGCTCCCGATCGACCTGTGTGCGTGTGTGTGTGTGTGTGAATCGAATTATCGAAAATTGAACGCTGTTAAATTGGTTCCTTTGTTGTTGCGGTGGTTGTGGCATTAAATCGGTGCGACCACGACCTGCAGCAGGAGACGTGGAAGAATCCGGCGGAGTAGACGGCTTCGGCCATTTCACACCTGTCGATTATCGTAATTTCCATGGCGAAAGAACGTTACGCGGCGATTTTTCCCAAATTAAAACGCCCACGGGCCACGGACAAAACAACCGATGGATTTCCCGCCTTCGGGGGCCACCCCAAGACAATTTTGGCCACAAACAACGGCCGCTCCTTCCGGTGTGCAGAACAGAGGCATTCAACTGAAGCCACAACAAGGGGAGAGTGGAGCATTTGATGGAGAAATTGTAGTAATATTTCTTATTGAGAACAAATATAATGTACACCAAATTAAACTATACATCCCTTGCACTGTCCACCAGAAAATTTAATGAGCATCAAAAAATCTAAACGAAACCCAAATTATTATACATCAGAAAATGAGAACATCACCACTAAAATAACTATGCTGTGTATTGTTTTACCATTGCTTACATTTTAAATTCTATATGTCTATCAATTTTACTAAATGTTCACCAAATTTAGAACGCTCAAGTTACGCGTCTGTGCTGTACATAATAAATATTCGCGCTATCCATTTATATTTAGTGTTTCTCAAAAAAACTATTTGTGCATCAAATAATTATTCTATTACTCCAAAAATAAAATATGCTCGCGCATCTCTCCTTGCCGCTTGCGCTTCCTGACAAGAGGCACGCGAAAAAAGTTTTGTACAAGGTCAGTTCAGGGCCCTGTAATTTTTTTTTTAAAAGCACGATTAGAAATTACCACTAAAAGAAGTTTTACGTTTTACATAATGCAAGCCAATTACAGCAAAGCATTTATATATTACGGAAATCAATATCTTTTTTTGTGCAAACCACTTTTATTTTTACTCTTATTTTCCTTGCCCTAGCACATCTACATCTATAATTTTGCATAAAATTATTTACCATTTGCACAACATTTTATTGCTTGTGTATTTTTGATCAACAAATAGTATTTTTAACTGCTAAATAATATAAGACACTGTCGAAAATTAAATATCTGGGTATTATGTTAGAATTAAATGCGGAATAAAATTTGGTAAACATTTAGTATTTATGGTCAACAAAAGTTATTTTGGCGATCAAAATATATAAGAGGCCAGCATTATGTCAATATTTGGTTGTCGCTTTAAGATTATGTATTTTCTTAATTTTGGTGAGCATTTAGTATTTTTGGGAAATGAAAGTATTTTTTTGTATGAAAATATTGGGTAAATTTGGTAGACTGTTAAATACGACCCTTTCTTATTACAGGAAAAGCTGCGAAGGATTTCAAGAAGAATTAAATTCATACTCCAGAGCTTTGCGAGAAGATGCGACATGTCTTGAAGAGAAAAAAAGGAACCTCCAGCCTCCAGCTAGAATTCGCTAAATCGAGCGAGCAAAAACGGAATTTAGTGCTTGTTATCGTTGATGTCGCTACTAGCCACAGGAATACGATTATCTTTTCCGTTCATTATACATGATGACTTGCTTGAAATTATTAACCTGCAAACCGCTTAAGAGCGATTAAATTGAAAAATAGGAAGAGGAAACTGAAAAGATACGAATCAAAAGTTTCAAGGGAATAGAATGTTATACTTTGTATTTCCAACTTGCAACCAAGTTCAAATGCAAGAAGGGCTTAAATTGGTAGACGTAGAATTGTCTTCGTCGCCAGGCCAGGAAATGGCCAAGTCTACTTACAGAATCCGGCTATTCCGGTGAGGAGACTTTCTACCTTCTAACATGTGATTAATATCTGAAAGAAAAGTTAACTATCGTTTCCGTCAACAAGTCTGAACGAATCGATAATAATTGCTTATTAGTTGGAGTTGCAAAAGAATCAACTGGCGTCCCGGAACCCTCTTCCCCGGAGACTTGCATTGAACGCACCTAAACCGATTTAGCAGTCGATTCAACGGAATTACGCAGCAAACTGAACAATTTAATGACATAATTACCGAGCACTGTAACGGCTGCCAATAGCCGGTTAACATAATGACCTGACGTCATAAATTACGCTCCCCAGTTCAGTTTCTGGACGTGGATAATTTTTCCAATTTTGCCCCAACATCAAAAACTTCTTCGGCAAAAACGCGAAATTCTTTTGGTTACAGTGAACAACCCGCCAGCAAATTACCTCGTTAATTAAGCAAACACCAACACTTGTCGGAGATCTTACCTGGCCACCGGCATCATCTTCAGGGCCAACGCCCGACTCAAGCAGAATCCGGCGCCCCCCGTCGCGAACCAAAACTTGACTTTTTGCTGGAAAAAAAAAATAACAATAAAAAACCGTTTCAATCGGAAACTGCGAGGCGGGTCAAGAAAAAATGTCGCCTCGATACGTTCGAATCGTCCCGAATAATAAATAATCGGCGTGAGCGTGATAAATCGTCCACGCATTCTGTATCTGTAACAAATTGGTGACGTTTTTAATCTAATTAAACCGATTCCAGCGGATGTGACCGCAAAGAGATCGCTGGATTGGACGAGTAATAGAGGTGGTTCGACTGTTGCCGCCTGCCAGGACCGTACTTGCGGCCATCAATCCCCGTCGGGGAGAGAAATTAACGCCGCCGCGGGCCCCGGGAATGTCGATAAATGCAAATTTCTACTCTGTACAGCGCGCGGACCGATAAATTCAAAACTGTCCGGTTTTTATATGAAATTATCGGGATTTTACGACGCGCCGTGTAGATATTCCTAATCTATTCGGTTTGACAGATGACAACTTCGAATCACTTACGGAACTCGAAAATTACGTCATTTATTCGATTTCGGACCAGTCCGCGGAATATTCGGATGGCGGACGCCGTAAAATGAATTAAAGTGACAGGAATGGGCAGTAAACAACTTAATAATATCGGGGGAATTTAGCGGTTTATGATTACCGATTTTATCCGAGTTCCAAACGTAATTTATGTTATTGGTGTTGTGGTGACACGGAACGGGCCCAGTTTTAATCTAGGCCAGTGCACAGAGGGGGAGCCAACTAGGCAATTTCGTAGGGCCGGGCTTTCAGCAAAATCGAACGACGACGTCAGCCCAAAGAACACAATGAGGCAACGCAAAAAAGATATACTGAACGTCGCGATGATGACCCAGATAGGCGCATTCAATTCTGCAAATTATAACAGATATTTCTTCTGAGCCTCGACCATCGAAACACATTAGTTATAGTGCTATGTGAGGGCCTGTCTCAAAGTTTGAGAGAACAAGAGGTACTTGAAAAATCACAAGCTTTGAACTAGGGGTCCCCCTGAAATCGTGCCTAACCGTCGGGAAGAGCTAATCGTGGTTTCTTTAAGAAAAAATTATTACTTTGCTACACTCATTTGTTAATTTTTTATGAATTTTTATAATATGATCTTCAACTGGAACTTTCAATTTGCCAAAAAAAAAACAATACTTTTGAATTCGGGGGACACTGGAATGGTTTCTAGCTGTCTCAAAGAGGTAATGTTAATCTCTTGGAAAAAATTACCACTTTCCTATCTCAATTTTGATTTTTTTACAAATTTTGGGGTCGTTGGTTGGGCGTGCCCTCGGCCGGTTCTGTGCATATCGGAAAATTAGAAAGGTCCAAGAAGTGTTTCAGTCACGACCGTCGCCTTGTAGATATCAATTCGTTCCACCGTATATCCGACCGACATGTGTGTTAATGTTGTCAGGATCCCGATGAACACGCCCAGTTTTCGACATTTTTCAGTGTAAATGTCGGGCTCGGTCGACCGTTAAACGAGCGCCTTTAAATAAATTAAAAGCAGCCAGCACCGGTGTGTCGCCGCGAGAGGGAAAAATCGAGGGGGCACCCGCGTGATGAACGTGTGCCCGATCTCCGAGGCGCGGTCATCCGAGTGGAAAGACCCCTATCACCAACGGCTATCAACCTGGCTGCCGGCCAGGAAGCGTTTGCAGGTAATAAATTTCGAAAAACGACTCTGGCGGATGGACGATGGACAATCAAAAAAATCGCAAAGAAATTGTCTAATTGGAGGAGTTTCAGCCGGTCCGAGACTCCGCAGCTGGTTTTACGGCCGCTAATGCCCGTTATCACGTGACGCGTGCAGCAGGAAGAGGATGCAGTTGCTGGAGCTTAACGTGCAATGAAACGGCCGCTAAGGGAAAATTATTGCGCGAGATCAACAAACCGGCAATGAGCGATAACCTGGAGACTTCACCTGAAACTGGGCCAATCAACCGATAATAACCAACAATCTCGACTCGAAACTTTACGTCTTAATCATAGCCTTCGACGCGCAAAGGTACTACTTCATAATGACCAATAATAAGCGAGTTTGTGCAACCAACGCAAAAACATATTTTTTGATCAGCTACAATGTGAAGTTTTAGCCTCCCTCATTTCCATCTCTTCATATCTCCAGGCTCACCAACAGAATATTGACACAAACAAAACTTAACGTCATATCACTAGAGGGGGATCCTGTGGCGGCCCAACTACAACCAAGAGTGAAACTTGGCAAAAAAACGTAAAAAATAAGAAAAAAAGCAACGTGGATGTTTGAGAGAAATTACTTTAAACTGTTTTAAATTGCAAGAGTCAGTTAGCAACAAGTTGTTTTGCAAGAAAAAAAAAATAGTCCGGTTCCATATACAAGCCAGCGGGTGACGAAGATCGGCCAAATTACGCTTATTCTCGCCTCTGGTTCTATCTTTCATTTTCGAGTGACGGGAAAATTATGGGTTCAGTGTCCCTATCGGCAACAACCAGAAGCCAGAGGCCCAAAATTTAAATAATAATTAAGCTTGCATCATAGATCGAAAAAGCAATTTTGACGCGCCTGGGTGTTGCCGTTTCAATTTTTTTTCCAATTCTAATCCATTAAATTTGGTTGAATCATTAACTTTATAGATTTCGAACCGCTTAACACGAATCTGACCGTAGTTTCCCTGTACAAGTCGTACTTTTTAAGATATGACCGTTCGAATGTTTCTACTCAAAATTTTCGTCAAAATCGACCTAAATTGCAAATTTCAATTTCTTTATTATTAGACTTACAATTTTCGTTCACATAGCATTCGATGGCATTTGTGAAACGGAGAAATTTGATGTTTCTGCATTTAATATAAGTCGCCCCGTTCAAAAATCACAATAGTTTGATTGTTGAAAAACGCTTAATTTGTGCTTTTTCTAATTTTATAAAAAATCTATCTATTCTAACGTCAAATTGATTACCAACTTGAGCTCAGGAAGGTCGATTATATAAGAAAACATCAATTTCCAGTCCTTTAATAAACGTGTCAGTCTTAGAAATTTTTCGAATCTGTATTGATTGGGCTAGAAAATAAAAGTCAAAAATATTGAAATTTTTTACGTCAATTTTATGACTTGATCTGGTAGATTTTGAACCGCTTAACACGAATCTGGCCGTAGTTTTCCTGTACAAGTCGTACTTTTTAAGATATGACCATTCGAATGTTTCAATTCAAAATTTTCGTCAAAATCGACCTAAATTGCAAATTTAAACTTCTTTATTATTAGACTTACAATTTTGGTTTACATAGCATTCGATGGCATTTGTGAAACGGAGAAATTTAATGTATTTGGATTTGATGTAAGTCTGTCCGGTCAAAAGTTACAAGAGTTTGAATATTGGAAGAAATCGAAACTTAGTGGTTTTTCTAATTTTATAAGAAATCCATTTATTCTAGCGTCGAATTGATTACGGATTTGAGTTCAGGAAGGCCGATTACATAAGAGAACGCCCATTTTCTAGCCTTTGGGTGCAACGATGTCGATTTTAAAAAATTTTCAAATTTCTATCGATTGGGGTAGAAAAAAAAAAGTCGAAAATATTGAAATTTTGTTCATCGATTTTATGACTTAATCTGTTAGATCTTGAACCGCTTAACACGAATCTGGCCGTAGTTTTCCTGTACAAGTCGTACTTTTTAAGATATGACCATTCGAATGTTTCAATTTAAAATTTTTGTCAAAATCGACCTAAATTGCAAATTTCAACTTCTTTATTATTAGACTTACAATTTTCATTCACATAGCATTCGATGGCATTTGTGAAACGGAGAAATTTGATGTATCTGGATTTAATATAAGTCGCTCCGCTCAAAAGTTACAAAAGTTTGATTTTTGAAAAGAGCTTAATTTGTGCTTTTTCTAATTTTATAAAAAATCTATCTATTCTAACGTCGAATTGATTACCAACTTGAGCTCAGGAAGGTCGATTATATAAGAAAACATCAATTTCAAGTCCTTTAATAAACGTGTCAATTTTAGAAATTTTTCGAATCTGTATTGATTGGGCTAGAAAATAAAAGACAAAAATATTGAAATTTTTTACGTCAATTTTAAGACTTGATCTGGTAGATTTTGAACCGCTTAACACGAATCTGGCCGTAGTTTTTCTGTACAAGTCGTACTTTTTAAGATATGACCATTCGAAAGTTTCAATTCAAAATTTTCGTCAAAATCGACCTAAATTGCAAATTTCAACTTCTTTATTATTAGACTTACAATTTTCGTTCACATAGCATTCGATGGCATTTGTGAAACGGAGAAATTTGATGTATTTGGATTTGATGTAAGTCTGCCCGTTCAAAAGTTACAAGAATTTGAATATTATAAGAAATCGAAACTTAGTGGTTTTTCTAATTTTATAAGAAATCCAGAAGAAGAAGTAAAAAATCCAGAAGCCAGAGGCCCAAAATTTAAATAATAATTAAGCTTGCATCATAGATCGAAAAAGCAACTTTGGCTTTGACGCGCCTGATGGGTGTTGCCGTTTCAATTTTTTTTCCAATTCCAATCCATTAAATTTGGCCGAATCATTAAAAGTTTCCAACAGCTGCCGAACCATTGACTCCTAGTTTGTTACGTAAGATTTTTAATTGCACGCCTGTCGCGTCCAGTGAATCAAACAGTTGTTCCGCGACACCAATTCGAACGGTGGACGAAATTACGTGGCGCCCCCATCACGACCCGCAGCATCCGACAATGCGAGTATTGCTACTAAATTTGAAAGTTACGGGGCGGCCGCGAATTGTTAAATTTGAATTTGGCGAAATTACGTGGCGTCCGCTTTACGGCCTACAGCGGCGGTTGTCGGGGGGTGCCGTAAACAGTTTTAAGAGCCCTAAAGTCCGGTCTGAAGCCGTGAGGCTTTATGGCGTTCATAATTCAGTTCTTTATTAAATAATTAATTTTCATCGAGGTTGCGTTCAAGAAGCGAATCGCCGATGGCGGTTGGGAGCGGTCGAGATCGCGTGCACTCTAGGCGTGGTCCACCAGGAGATCGCTACCGGGCCACTCGGGTCACCTCTCCATCAAGTTTCGCTCCATTGCACAAGCTTTTTTTTTCTAATTAATCCCGCGGCACGACTTAAAAATTAACCTTTCGAATCACACTCACCGCCGATTTGTCCTTGTTGATGATCTCCAGCGGCGCCTGGATGCTGGGCTTGCCCAAATACCAGTCCTCTCTGGGGTTGTAATCGCCCAGAAACTCCACCAGGCGCGGCACGTTCACGTAGTTGTCGTCGTCGAAGTGGCAGAACCATCTGCAATGAGGAGAGAAAAAAATTGGCGTTACGTCCGGATGATTGATGGTGGTCTGACATCGGGGGAATTTCTATGATTTACATATAACGATTCGAGTGAATCGAAACTGACAGTCAGTCCGGCTTTGATGAATAACTCGCCGGATAAGCAGATACTCCCTGTCTGATAAATACTAGACGGAAAGGAGCTTGACTTTTGACTGATGAACGCTCCAATGGAGATTTCTTATTATTTGATTAGACGTGTTGGCGGCAATTTCCCCGGGAAAGCGGCTACCGCAACGACTCCATTCAACCGCCCTCTCGGACCCGATGAAGCCCAAATTATGTGGCGCCGCACCAAACGGACCCCAATAAATTCGCCGCCAAAAAATTGAGCTTTACTTTTGTAATTTTATTATTACTTAGTTCAATGCGATTCGTTATAACTTACAATTGACGAGTTATGCACCTAATTAGTTACGGAACGAGGAATCTTGATCATATTGTCGGGTTTCGTGGAAATATGAAGAATTTTTAATCAATCCAAAGAATTTCTTGAGCATTATAGAAATTCCAGCAAAACCATTTAACTGTTTCTAGCTGAAAGATATGTTATTTTTTGCTAAATAGTTCTTCAGAAACCTATAATGGACGTGGAGAGAGGAAGTCGCGACTTTGAAGAAGTCTCGTAAAATCTCGACAGCGATGACCTGCTGCAAGATTGAATTTACCGAACGAACAATCCAAAGAGCACCGGGTCTCTGCAATGTCGAAACCGTAAAATTTTAACAACTCCAATTTGATAATTTCAGAATCTCAACCGTCCCGATCTCCTCGTTGCCACTCCTCAAGAGTTGTTGATGGATCTAAACAACTGATTAGACGGCTTCCTTCGAGATGTTGTGCCAAATTAATTGAGACGATTAATTTCGAATCTGCTCTCTCTTCATGTTGTTTTTTTTTTTTGAGGAACCTCTAGTGGACTTTAGCTGGCCAAAGATCTGCAGTTGTTGCGGTCGGTCGGTTCGGCTGACGTGCCTTCATTACCACCGATTTGTTATTAAATCCCGTGTATCGCCGTTCATTAAAGTCGCTCTGTCCGAGGATTCTTGTTTTTATGTTTTACGATCGAAGAGCAGCGGTTGGCGGCCTGGTTGGTGGTAAGCTTCGGCCGCCAGAAAAAGAACCAACCTGCGTACAAACACGAAAATTATGAAGTGTACCCGGAGCGAATTCCCCCGGTTGAATAAATTATAAAATCGCAACGGGGGCACCAATTATCCGATCATTGCGTATCCATGGTAGTGATTTATAATATCCGATGGGCGACGCGGGGCAGATGCGAACGGCATTATAATTAACCGAAACCCGTTCCAGCAACTCAAACCTTATCTAAATATCGTTAAATATTGCCCGAGATCCAATTTCAATTAACCAGATAAGACGATATAGGTAAACGAACCAGCACTTTGGCCTATCGAAGATAGTCAACTGGAAACGTTATTGTGTCCAAGTCTGGAATCGTTTCTCCAGAAGTTATTTGCCCTAATTTTAATTAACCCGACCCGAGTGCAACTATTCCAATTAATCAAATTGCGTAACTGCTTTAATCTCGGATTAATGACGGGTTTGACATGCTTAATTTCTGAGCCGCGCCCGCAATCTTCCAACGTTTCATTAATTAAGTCGCGGGATTATTTTTTAACGCTAATGGGTTACTTTCTATGTACGGCATCATCCATCAACCTGTACCGGAGCCTAATTGAGCCCGGACCGCACTTCGGACTTAATTATCAATTTTTCCGTCACCTCTTCGCCAGCTCCATCCAATCAAGACAATTTCGCCCCAAATCCGCCATAACCGCGATCCCATCCGTAGAAGGGACGAACAATTAGACGTGTCGCGTATTGGAAATCTCGATTCCGGGCACGACCATTCACCCATCCGTCCCTTTTCCCCGACTAATCCTTTGGCGTGGAGCTGTCGGCTTTTGAATTCACCCCGAAGATAAACCATCTCTCGTGTGCATTGTCCGATAAAAAGAGGCAGACACGTGAGCCCGCAGTCGCGTCTTTGTGTTGATTAGGGGGGGATTTTTTTCTTCTTTATCTTCTCAATGCACGTCTCGGAACGAAGCATGGAATTATTAATTATGATGATGGGGCCCAGCAGGCGATTGGAAGCAACAAGAACCGGCCAAATCCTACACGCGGCCAGTTCGTCGTAATCACAAACGTAATTAATCTAGGACCGGATCAATAAAATCGATACAAATACCGGCCCACACGCCATTTCCCGCTGCATTAATCCTCCAGTTCTTCGGCGCCGTTGTTCATACGACCGCCATTTTTCATCCGCAAAACGATTAAGGATGGTCGGGGCAACGGAGCAACAAGTCGCGGACGAGGGCACCCCTAATTGGCGCTAGCACGCAAAATTTGACACGAGTGCATATAAATTCTGTTGACGGTTTATACTCTTAACATTTTTAAGGGGTCGTATTTAACAGTCTACCAAATTTACCCAATATTTTCATACAAAAAAAAATACTTTCATTTCCCAAAAATACTAAATGCTCACCAAAATTAAGAAAATACATAATCTTAAAGCGACAACCAAATATTGACATAATGCTGGCCTCTTATATATTTTGTTCGCCAAAATAACTTTTGTTGACCATAAATACTAAATGTTCACCAAATTTTATTCCGCATTTAATTCTAATATAATACCCAGATATTTAATTTTCGACAGTGTCTTATGTTATTTAGCAGTTAAAAATACTATTTGTTGATCAAAAATACACAAGCAATAAAATGTTGTGCAAATGGTAAATAATTTTATGCAAAATTATAGACGTAGATGTGCTAGGGCAACGAAAATAAGAGTAAAAATAGAAGTGGTTTGCACAAAAAAAGATATTGATTTCCGTAATATATAAATGCTTTGCTGTAATTGGCTTGCATTATGTAAAACGTACAACTTATTTTAGTAATAGTTTCTAATCGTGCTTTAAAAAAAAAATACAGGGCCCTGAACTGACCTTGTACAAAACTTTTTTCGCGGGCCTCTTGTCTGGAAGCGCAAGCGGCAAGGAGAGATGCGCGAGCATATTTTATTTTTGGAGTAATTGAATAATTATTTGACGCACAAGTAGTTTTTTTGAGAAACACTAAATATAAAGGGATAGCGCGAATATTGATTATGTACAGCACGGACGCGTAACTTGAGCGTTCTAAATTTGGTGAACATTTAGTAAAATTGATAGACATATAGAATTTAAAATGTAAGCAATGGTAAAACAATACGCAGCATAGTTATTTTAGTGGTGATGTTCTCATTTTCTGATGTATAATAATTTGGGTTTCGTTTAGATTTTTTGATGCTCATTAAATTTTCTGGTGGACAGTGCAAGGGATGTATGGTTTAATTTGGTGTACATTATATTTGTTCCCATTTTTAAGGCGCCCTAGGTTCCAATTAGCACTCGGCCAACACCTTCACCGGCTCTCCTCTTCTCCCTCTTACTTTTATTTGCAAATTGAATCTCTTTACGCTTGATTCTTGGTCAGCTCCCAAACCCTTAAGACCCTCTGGTGGCCAAATTAAAAAAAAAATGAGGCCTAATTTACTGTTGTTGAAAAGCTAGTGAAACGTTTTGATTCGGTTGCCGTTCACTTTGGCTAATGGTGTAAAAGTGCGTGAAAATATTTCCGGGCGAAATTTAGTGGAGTCGCCGGAGCTTCCCCGTGGATGTTCCGCGTTCGTGACGTGTGTTTTCCGCCCGTTGAACTTCCTGTCGCTCGAACAATGGCCGAGGAACACCCAGCAAGCCGGACACACAGTAACAGGTGCGGTGGTTGGTGCGCCCTTTTTGCGTCCCGATTCCGAATTGCGTCATCAACGTTAATTTTAATTAGCACCAGTTTGGAACAAAAATTTAATTACGCATTTACCAAAAAAAAAATCGAAGAAATCGTCGACCCCGATCCAGATACCGCCGTAAACAACTTGGATAAAATATACCTATATAGGAGTCCAAAAAACCAAGAGTAGGTACCTAATAATTATAATGAACCTCCCATTTTATCGTTGTTATTATCGTAAATTTTAATTTGTAAGCTGACAGTTACGCGACTCGCATACAAATTAAATTGGGAAGAAGGAGAGCCGGTCTGATACAGTTTAACACCTTGGCATTCTCGACATGTTAATCCGCGGTCGAAAAGTCGACAACGGTCGAATTGAATTGTGCAAGGAATTAATTCGATGCAAGAACCCAGTTGGCCGGACGAGGAACGGATGTGCCAATTGTGTTTATGGACCGTAATCCGTGAATAAATTGGCACGACCGGTCGCAACGACCTCGTTGCAACAGGGCAGCTTGCGAGAAGCCGAAATTACCACCCAATTCCCGGTCCAAATCGCGTGGCGCCCCCAACAACGGCCGAGAAAATTCGCAATTTCTCTCAACAAAGCAACGGTGCCGTTTTAAAATTTTAGAATCTGACATTTAATATTTGCACATTTCAAAAGATTTACTATTCAGGGATTCAGCACTGGGATCCCCGACAAAGTGCTTCCAAAAAAAGCGATAGCGAAACTCTCTGTTTAACCGATAGAAATGCAAGTCGACTCGGTCGACATTGAAGCTTTTCGGTCGCTTTGGAAGCGACGCGGTCGAAACGCTTTGTCAGGGATTCCAGTGCAAAATCGAATTTAAAAAAGGTCGTATTTAACAGTCTACCAAATTTACCCAATATTTTCATACAAAAAAATACTTTCATTTCCTGAAAATACTAAATGCTCACCAAGAAAATACATAATCTTAAAGCGACAACCAAATATTGACATAATGCTGGGCTCTTATATATTTTGTTCGCCAAAATAACTTTTCTTGACCATAAATACTAAATGTTCATCAAATTTTATTCCAAATTTAATTCTAACATAATACCCAGATATTTAATTTTCGACAGTGTCTTATATTATTTAGCAGTTAAAAATACTATTTGTTGATCAAAAATACACTAGCAACAAAATGTTGTGCAAATGGTAAATAATTTTATGCAAAATTATAGATGTAGATGTGCTAGGGCAACAAAAATAAGAGTAAAAATAGAAGTGGTTTGCACAAAAAAAGATTGATTTCCGTAATATATAAATGCTTTTCTGTAATTGGCTTGCATTATGTAAAACGTAAAACTTCTTTTAGTGGTAATTTCTAATCGTGCTTTAAAAAAAAAATTACAGGACCCTGAACTGACCTTGTACAAAACTTTTTTCGCGTGCCTCTTGTCTGGAAGCGCAAGCGGCAAGGAGAGATGCGCGAGCATATTTCATTTTTGGATTAATAGAATAATTATTTGACGCACAAATAGTTTTTTTGAGAAACACTAAATATAAATGAATAGCGCGAATATTTATTATGTACAGCACGGACGCGTAACTTGAGCGTTCTAAATTTGGTGAACATTTAGTAAAATTGATAGACATATAGAATTTAAAATGTAAGCAATGGTAAAACAATACGCAGCATAGTTATTTTAGTGGTGATGTTCTCATTTTCTGATGTATAATTATTTGGGTTTCACTTAGATTTTTAGATGCTCATTAAATTTTCTGGTGAACAGTGCAAGGGATGTATGGTTTAATTTGGTGTACATTATATTTGTTCCCATTTAAAAAGGGTCGACTACTGTCTTTCGTAGCCAGTAAGAAGGAATTCTAGCCTACAACCAATTTAGGGAAGCACCACTTAATTTGCAAAACTTCCAGCAGATTCAGGGGGGCTCTTGGTTATTGTTCGGGTGTTGGGATCCCATCGCATCGTCGATTCGAATCGATTATCCCCGGCCGATTTGCGGTCGCCACGTAAATTGCCAAGATTTTTCACGGACAGACTCGCATTATGAAGACTTATCAGATTTCGTAATTCAACACGGCCGGTTCAATCGAGTGAAAAATCGTTTTGTAAGTATAGTTTTCTTTTTTGTGGAATGAGCGTCGTGCGAACGGTTTTGCGGTACCCACAACCAACGCGGTCCGCATACGCAAACGCGTCGCGACCGCGCCGCATATAACATGAACGTAACCTGCTGTAAAAGGGCGAAAGAAACATTGTCAATTTTGGGCACGTCTCGTGCCGGTTTTTGGCATTTCATTCGCGAAATCGTCGTCAGTTATGCCATGCGGGCAATGGATGCACTGGCTTGTTTTATAGCTGATGTCGTTTACCGTTGCGATTTAATTAAAACGACCGGACGCCAACAAATTTCGTGAGTAATTGGCAGGACCACGGCCGAAATTGAGCTGTAGGTAGATAAGCTCTAAAATCGAGCCTGCCGATGGGAACCGTCGCCAAGTTGATGCGACAAATTAATGAGAGAACGGTGGACTTGCACCTAAAAAACTTCCAACGCAACACATCCAGAGGTTCGGAATCGTGCCATCAAATGACGCGTAGCGATTAGATAAGAGCGCGGAGAACATGTAAGCGATTACTAGGGTCACCTAGGGACCATGTGGACCTCTGCCGCACCTCCGCCGCGTTCTAATTTAGGCGACTGGTTCCGTGGTACGCAAATCTGGTGCGCCGCCTCCTGTCTATGCGCACTGATGTAACAGATTTGTGCCGAGTTCAATATGAGAAATAACTTATAATAAGGGGTGGTTAGAGGTACGTGTCTGCGAAAATTAAATATCCAATGTTCAACTTATTATAATTTAATTTCTTTAGCTTCCTGATGGAGTCGTGCAAACGTACTCGCGGTCATAGCCGCCAGTGTTGTTGTCGATGGCTGTCAAGACAATGTCCATTAATGCCACTTTGCGGTTGCTTTTAGCGAGAACAATGAAGGGCGGCAAATCGAGCTTTGGAAAATGCTGAAAAATCGCGGGGGGCGGAGGCGAGACTGGTGAAAACCGCAATTAGCGGGCGCCGCATGAAGTCGCGTCCTGCTGCGACAAAGGGCCGTTTATCACCGACACAATCTCGAAATTGCACCCAACCCCACCGGGGCAGAACTAGTTCCCCCTCATGTTTACATTCTGCCTGGCCTCGCCGGTACCTACCTTTACATGAATATTCAAACAACAAGTCTTTAAAATTTACGAAGCCAGCAGCAGGTGTGTGTAAACAAAGAAATTAACGTAATAAAACCAATTTGGTCACCGCCGCCCCCCCTAACACCGCCACCTCCCCCGGTCAAATTAGCATCCGTTGCGTGTCAAATTTGACGGGGAGTCGTGTCCGTTTTTAAATTTTGCATCGCGTTTAAACGTTTTGCATTACAAATAATATCCGTCGGGTTGGGGAAGAATTTGAATCGCAAAATGACAACGCCAAGGGGAAGACGGCGTGCTGCGGCAACCTCATCGGAGATTATTCGCGACGCCTCCATTGCGTGGCGACAATGTTTGTTTAAAGGGGAACGAAATTATAACAAATCTGTGCCAGATACTCACTTCTTGTCGGTTTCGATGAAAGTGTCGAATTCCACCGACATCTTGCAGCAGAGGGCCTTCCTGTTGTGCGACGACGAACAGTTGGTGTTGATCATATGGCCATCTGGAAACCAGCCACTTGTTACTGATGGGTTTATTTTTAAGGCACCAAAAGAGTTAACATTGAATGAACATCGGGACACATGCATTCGATTTTTTCGGAAGAAATTTTTTTGGGGGAACACAGAAAAACAATCGAGAGACGACATTGACCTTATCGCGGTTAGGAGGAGATCCTTTTTGTTTCGTGATTAACCCTTAGGGGCTATTAGCCGAAATAAAGTCGTATTTCAGCGGTTTTTACTTATGGGCTCCTTCCAGTGCTGCGATGCGTGAGCTGTAGCTCGGAAATGGCGATCTAGAAGCACAAAGGGTCTGGAATGTGGCGATTTATAACGAAATAAACGCCGCAACTGAAGCATGGAGAGCACCTGCATAATATCGGCGACCACTCAGTTCCACCAGGCCACCGACAACAGGAAACGGTCTGATTAAGGATCTTCTTTGGGAACAGGGCCGTAATCAGTCGCAAAATTAACAGGGGGTCTGGGGATGACGTCATCAACGATTAATCAGAACTTACTTGTTTTAGCCTGGAACTCCGGATCATCAGTGTCGGTGAAAAACCACGTCTGTAACGAAGAAAAAAAAAACGTAATTAGTCAACTGGAAGAGGGAACTGAATGTTGGCTAATTAAACGCACAATCGTATTACTTTATTCTACGGTGACGCGGTTAATTTTTTTTTCTCAGTGAAATTACAGAGTCATTGTTGCGTCGTTAAACGGCGTCGCCAGTGGTGGAGGGCCTTAATTATTCGCGGTTTAATCCGCCAAATTGCCGGCATTTACGTTTTTTTAGGCATGACTAAATAGGACGGCCCCACTTCCTGCAATGCTAATAAAGCCCCTTAATGAGCCGGGTCACGACACCACAAAGTTTGTCACAATGCAGCGGAACCTGACGCCACCACATGGTGGATCATCCTCTTATTTGGACAGGCTCGGGTCGCTCCTCCAGGTTGCTACATCCTTCATCGTTCCACCCACTACTTCAACAGTTTCAACTTTGCTATTATTTTCCCAACTTCCAATTTATCTGCTAATATTCGAAGCAAACGTTTCAATTTGCGAGCACGGGGCTTTTCTAGCCAAATTAATTCAATATTTCACCCATGAAAGGGAGATTGGTGGCCCCATTAATCCCCCCCAATTCCATTCAGGAAGTAAATTACAATATTGCCCTAAATTACTACCAACTATAGTAGGTATTATTGAAATTTTTTTTTTTTTTATTACAAAATTCGCTAAAGAAACTTGAAGGGTTGTGTGATTTAAGAATCTTTTTGTTTTTTTATTACAAAATTCGCTAAAAAAAACTTGAAGGGTTGTATGATTTAAGAATCTATGAACTGCAATGCGACGTGAGTTGTCCCCGCTCTCGTGGACTACTGTTGAGACAAAAACCGCGGGGTTGGGGTCCTGAATCGATCGCATCATCGAGGCAGAACAATGCGGCGATCCTCGACTCTTCCGCAATGGGATACTTTGGTGGAAGCTTCTGGAGATGCATAATTGGCCTGTAAGTTCGGCCAGATGCCTTTTGCGTCGAACAACCAATAAAACAAGCAGTCAAGGGCCGCCATTAACATGGGCCAGAAGTCGACAGGAGCCCGACTCCCGGCATGTTTTTCGTCATCCCGGAAAAAATTAACGAGTTCCTTAAACGCACGCCGCATCCAAAAGCGCCTCTACGAACAAGTGGCCGTGTTTCCCACGAACATTTCCTTGGAAGGTTCGTGCATCATGTGGGCATAATTTTTAATTTTTTTTTTTGACGCAGAGCGGGAGGGTGAGATGCAAACATCGATTAGAAATTCGATATCCAGCATCAGTTGGCATGGGGGTGGTGTGTGCGTGCGTGTGTTTGTGTATAAAAGCTGATGCTGAATAAGCGACGGAGACGACAGTGTTGCGTCGAGTTATGCTTTTAGGGTTCGGTTCGAGTTTGTTGTTTTAATTTGAAGCGAGGGCGACGAAAATGTGTGTTTAGGCGTTTTCTCGATATATCCCGAAATATTTGGATAACACGGGCGGTTGCTTGACTTTCCAGCAAGTGGATGGATAAATAAATAGGGGTTGTTAGGCAATGTCGGGGAGAGAAGCGGGGGTTAATGAGGACGCAACAAGCCACTAGCGGCTAGCGCGAAGAAATTACGTTCAGCTTTGAAACAAAAAGGTTCCTAAAAAATTTTAAAAAAAATGTCCGTCGTAGACGGAAGGGAGGAAGAGGAACTTATGTTCAGCTTTGAAACAAAAAGGTTCCTAAAAAATGAAAAAAAATGTCCGTCGTGGGCGGAAGCGAGGACGAGATATTACGTGGCTCGTAGCACGGAGAGAGAGCGCGCCAGATTTGAACCGGCGCGCTAGAGTTCGGTTCTCGTCAGCCGCGGCACAATTTTTTTTCTGCTAAAGCCCTTAACACAAGTTTGAACAAATAATGGTTGCAAGTTTTCCTCTCTTGACTGATGACGTTTACCTAATCCCTTGTCGACAGGCTTATATTTAGTATGGATCTAAAAAAACATTCAAAGGGGTGACTGCAGAGCGAGGGGATGTCGACCCCGGCCGAAGCAACACAATGGAAGCCCCATTTGTGGCGATGCGTTCAAACAAAAACTCCGCCGGTCAAATTAGCATATTGACCCGCTTCATCCTTCAAACTTTAGGAAAATTCGCAAGTAAAATTGGCAAGATTGAATAATATCGCAACTTTTAGGCAACCGAAAAGTTGAAGAAGCGAAAATTGGTGCGGCAGGAGGGCCAATTGGGCTTTGTGCGGCCCGCCGTTCCGGCCCGGGTTGTCGCACGTCCGTCGCGTGCCGCCCCCGTGGGAACTTGGCCCCCCGATAAATTGCAATGAATAGGGCGGCGCACCCACCGTAACAATATGCCGTTTGCGGTACACGAGCGCACAAAAACTCCCACGGGTCCCCCGAAAACGGCCCGAATCCGGACCTCGAACCGTAAATCGACGACATCCTCGTAATTATTATAATAAACAACACCACGCCGATTCTACGCTCCCTAACCAGAGGTTCATTGTGCGTTGTTCGACGCACTTTAAAATTCCCACGAGCGTTATCTGGATGGCAGCTCAAAATTTCGATGGACAAGACGTCTGACTCGAACAAACGATATCTTTCTTGGACTCGGGATCTGTTTACTTGATGGCACGTTATCGCGAAAGAGAGCACAATTACGCTGTTGTTGCAGTGTCGGCGGAAAAATCCAGGAAGTTGCAAACTGATCAATGGAGCGACGACTCGAATCGAGTTTCTCGAAGGGCGGCTTGTTCTGAAATTGCCATCATCAGTTCTTATGGCGATAAGAGCAATTGACTGAAAGTCGCAAGTCTCCAGGGTTTGAGGAACGACCGTAAAACTTTTGGCCATCAACCCTCGGCCGTTGGCGCTGCAATCTGCATTCAATAATAGCAAATAGCTGCAAAGTTTGTTTTACTAGCGCGAGCGACAGCTGAAATGCAAATCTCGACAGACTTTGGCTTCGCAATTTTCGCGCCAGGGAGCAGCGCCAGTTTCCAGGGACGGACTGCTAGTCGGAAAATTCACCAACAAAAAGCGAAAAACTTGAAGCTGCAAAATCCCTCAATGCCTCCCATCTCTTTCCTCCACGTTACCCAATAGATCTTTGCCTCTTGAGCGGGAGTTCCCATTCCAATATTTTCGTTCAAGAATTGAGACCCAGCATTAATCTTTGTTGGTTTGAACAGATTAGTTTCACTGTTTCCTAGTGCCAATTCTAATTTTCAATCTGTGCTCTTGTATTCGCTTCAACAACCTTCCGCACCTTTCTTCCAAAATTAAAAAGGGCTATTGCCTTCTTTGGAAAATTTTAAGTGTTGTAACTTTTATTACCTAATTGTAGGCGTCTTAAAAACATGTTGAAAAAACGCAAGTCCTTAATTTAAAAAGGGAACAAATATAATGTACACCAAATTAAACCATACATCCCTTGCACTGTCCACCAGAAAATTTAATGAGCATCAAAAGATCTAAATGAAACCCAAATTATTATACATCAGAAAATGAGAACATCACCACTAAAATAACTATGCTGCATATTGTTTTACCATTGCGTACATTTTAAATTCTATATCTCCATCAATTTTACTAAATGTTCACCAAATTTAGAACGCTCAAGTTACGCGTCCGTGCTGTACATAATAAATATTCGCGCTATTCATTTATATTTAGTGTTTTTCAAAAAAACTATTTGTGCCTCAAATAATAATTCTATTACTCCAAAAATAAAATATGCTCGCGACTCTCTCCTTGCCGCTTGCGCTTACAGACAAGAGGCACGCGAAAAAAGTTTTGTACCAGGTCAGTTCAGGGTCCTGTAATTTTTTTTTAAGCACGATTAGAAATTATCACTAAAAAAAGTTTTACGTTTTACATAATGCAAGCCAATTACAGCAAAGCATTTATATATTACGGAAATCAATATCTTTTTTTGTGCAAACCACTTCTATTTTTACTCTTATTGTCCTTGCCCTAGCACATCTACATCTATAATTTTGCATAAAATTATTTACTATTTGCACAACATTTTATTGCTTGTGTATTTTTGATCAACAAATAGTATTTTTAACTGCTAAATAATATAAGACACTGTCGAAAATTAAATATCTGGGTATTATGTTAGAATTAAATGCGTAATAAAATTTGGTGAACATTTAGTATTTATGGTCAACAAAAGTTATTTTGGCGAACAAAATATATAAGAGGCCAGCATTATGTCAATATTTGGTTGTCGCTTTAAGATTATGTATTTTCTTAATTTTGGTGAGCATTTAGTATTTTTGGGAAATGAAAGTATTGTTTTGTATGAAAAATATTGGGTAAATTTGGTAGACTGTTAAATACGACCCATTTAAAAAGTGGTTCATTCTTCACATTTTTAAGATCTGGGAAGACTAATTAGGTGAGAATGGTCGTTGCGTACCTGGGCCTTGGCGAGCTGGAACCAGGTCTTGAGGATGATGGGCAGCCGGTGGCCGTGGTAGTGCTTGGTGGTCTTGACGCTGATGAAGACGTCGTCGAGGGTGGCGGTCGGGGGTCTGAGCGTGGCGGTGGCGGACGGCATCTCGGTGGTGGCAGCCCCCGTGTCGCGTGTCTGCGGCAAATTCTTCTTTTGTTGGCGATTTCTCCCCACTAACCTTTCGCTAATGGCCGGCGCCTGAAACCAGAAACGAACTAAGATAGTGAATTTATGGGAGGATGCGGCGGGATATGAAGATTAAATTTATGTTATGGACCCGACGTTCTTTCCATAAAACGCGGGTCCGACCGTTCAATCTTGAGGACCACTCTCACCGTCCCTGTAATTCGGAGGTTTGGCCGTATAAATTCGAAAAATACGAGCGGTAGCCGAAAATGAGACATCGGAATCGCCGGAATTTACGAGGCATCCCGTCTTACACACATGCCGGCAACTTAATCGGGGCCTGAGATGGCACTTTTGCAAATTACAAAACTGTTGCCGTTTTTACAACGACCACAAGAAGGCACTTTCCAAAGCGATTGATACAGAAATATAGAAAGTAGGCGGTATCGAGAGCTACGGACCAGTTCTGGCAGTGTTTCAATGATTTATAAGTAATTGGTGGGAACCAGGAAATTTCTCACAAACACAGTGACGGATTAAGGGGCAATTTCAACACGGAAGTTTGAGCAATATTAAGAAGAGCTGGCAACGCGGGAAACTGCCAACAGAAGCATGAAAAGGTTTCCATCAACAATTTGGCTCCAATCCAGAAAATTGACAAATTGAACCAAGAAATTCGGGGGGGTCCAAAAAATTTGTAACTCTTCCATGCAACAAATGGTCCATCTAGATTCTAGGCAAAGTAGAGCAGTACATACCCAACTTTTTTCTTTATTTTAATGCTTAGAAAAATAAATCGAAGTTTAGTTGTTACTTGTCTTGCTCTGGAGATAGCGCAGCCCATTACGCATATGGACCAGAACAGGTACCCAATTTGTTTTCCGGCACCAATTTATTAGAATATGTAAATTAAAGAATTCCAGTTGCTCAATTAACACGCCGCTACACTAAATTTTTCCATAATAAAAAACTGCCGCGGTGGTTTAAAAAAAAACACCGCAAAAAGCGAGAAGAGGGCATTGTAAACAATTACCTAACGCTCTTCGTTCGTCTTTTATTGTGCAAATTTTAATTTTTTGCCCAACTAAAATTTTTCTTGTTAGCCTGCAGACGGGGTCGTGTTGCCAAAAGCCGCCCCTGCCCGGTTTTGGTACCTGCGAAGAACCCCCCAACCGGGCGCGCCTCTCTTCGGCAACAGGTGGTCGCAGGTCGGCAAGGCGCGCCCCACGAGGAGAATACCAAACCGCGAATTTCTACGTGACCTTTTTGGCAACCCGAATCCGAAGATCTCGCACCTTGCATAATATTGACCATTGACATACCTCATCATCGACGACTCCACGTGACAGCGTTTGGTAGACCAGAAGAGTCATGTACGCCAGAAGCACGGCGAAGGAAAGAGTCTGTAATAGCCGCCTGTGTCTGACGTTCATTTTCCCGTTGTCCTGGACGAGAATCACCTGTTCACTAGGGCACGGCATGGAGAAAGGGGTGAACTACATGGACGCATAACTTCGACACCGTTCAACAAGAGGAAGAACTGCTGTTTTGACGACGAACGTAAACAAAACCACGACGACGAATGTCAACATTCCACCAACGGCTGGCGGTGTTGAACTGGCTGCCGACACCAGCGGACACCATGTTGTGAGCTGGTGATGGTCGCTGGGTCCCCCGGCCCGCCACACCGACGTCGTGTGCTCGCGGTCGTGGAAGGGGGACCGCTTCCCACCAGGAGCGGGGTGGCCCAATAATCACCCGGAACATCTCAGGTCCCCCATCCGCAACCCTCAACTATCCCGTGACCAGAGAAGAGACTAATTTATTGCTATTGACCAGGAATCAGGAAGTTTGAAATTTGTTATTGTCTTCATTTATTTCAGATCACCCCTACATACGGGCAATGGGTAGCTTGTAGTCATTTGGTTCCATTGTTTGCCAATTTTGTTGAGTCCAATTACGTATGAATTATGTCTCTCGACTACCCCCATTTAACATTTGACTCCCCTAATTGAAAGGACCTAGTACCTAGTTTCTTCCTTGTAATCCCTCTATCTCTTTGCTGTAATTTTCAACACATCGGGCGCTATGTTCACTGGGTTCTATGGGTCATTCCCATCCCTTATGTTATCATCTTTGGTTCGGTTGCAGGAGTTGTCCAAAAGCTAACAAACCTGGCTTAAAACGTATCAAAATCAAATCAGCAGTCTTGGAACTAGGGGACAGACATTGACTCACTGACAGTTTGTTCGTCAAAATTCCTGTAATAACAATCAACCAAATTTGTAGTGAAGTTCCCCAAGAAATGTTTAAACCTCTTTTAAAACTAATTGTCTTAATTCTGTTAATTTTCCATCGGTCAGAGGCGCAGAAGTGCCGTCGAAAATTACCCCCGGAACCAACAGACGACCTCAATGGAGTCATAAAGCTCGATGACGATCCCAAATGTCCTCTAAAAGAAACTGGAGCCAAGCCTGGCACCATCAAGTGTCCAGACGATCCTTCTCTGAACGAAACGATCTATAGTTCGTTTCAGGATTCTTTCCCGGAAGTCCAGTGTCGATCATGCCAATTGCAGTTATCTCCAGATGGTTTATTAGTGTTGGTGAAGTGCTACAAGTGCGAGTACTTGCCTCGTAATCCAAATTCGTCCAATAAGTCCTAAACAGTTCCAATTGTCACCAAATTTGGCGGTTTTAAAATTGGCGCGGTAAGCTTGTTAGGTTGGCAGCAGCAACTATCTTCCGGCGGCCATTACTAGAGCAACTTCCTTTCGCTGTTGTGCTCTTGACAGAAATGGCTCCGACGAAACCAAAATCAGCGGATAAACCCGGTAAGTGCCCCCCAAAGGCCCCCAATTATTATTTCGATTAATCAAATTCTATTCTACAAACCTCTTACCTAGTTTCGCATTCAAAACCGCCCGATTTTAATGTTTGCAATATGACAGAAAAGCCACGCGGTCTTGCCTCTCACGTTGCCACATTCTGGCGATTATCGCCCAAATTCTTTAAGAAAAGATGATGATTAGTAGTGTGGGAATCTCTTTGATTAAAGCTGAAACCAAAACTTAACACGATTCTGACTTGTTTACCTCCCCCCAAAAAAGTGAGGTTATGTGTTGCATGGTCTGATTCAAAATTGGCTTGCAGCTGCCAAAAAGGAGGAGAAAAAGAAGCCAGCTTCCGCTCCCGCTGCCGGCGCTAGCGCCTCTGGCACGTCGAAAGTGGCCCCGGCCCCCAAAGCCGCCGCCAAGGCGTCCGCCAGTAGCTCCAAGCCAGCCGCTGAAAAGAAATCAGCAAAAACTCCCGCGGCTAAACCTGCGGCGGCCGCCAAACCCGCTAGTGCCACCGCGAAACCCACCACTGCTAAACCTAAGGCTGCAGCCAAACCCGCCGCGAAAGCAGCTGGAAAGGCTGCTCCAAAAGCCGGAGCTAAACCGGCAGCCAAAGCTGCGGCCAAGAAGCCTGCAGCAAAGGCCGCTGCCGGAAAAGCTAAGGTGCCGCCAAAGGCTCTCGCTACCAAGCCCAAGAAGAATGTTCCTGTTAAGCAACAGAAGGGTGTAGGGAAGAAGGCTGCGCCTGCTGCCCCAGTCAAGAAGGCGTTGTCAGTCCAGAAGAAGGTGATTATTTTTGTTGGAAATTTTCTCTAATTTTTAAAATGATGATTTAAGTGTGGGAATCTCTCTGAATCCTGATTTATCAAAATTTAACACAATTCTGATTTTTTTTAAATTCGATTTTTTTTTTAACCATTGCGAATTTTGTTATTCATTTGGTTGTTTGTAGATTATTAAAGGTCCCAATGGAACGCGCGTCCGCAAAATCAGGACTTCCGTGCATTTCCATCGCCCAAAAACCCTCAGACCTCCAAGGAACCCCAAGTACCCCAGGAAGTCCGTTCCCAGCAGGAGCCGCATGGACGCTTTTAACATCATCAAGTTCCCACTGACGACCGAAGCCGCCATGAAGAAAATTGAAGATAATAACACTTTGGTGTTTTTGGTTCACACAATGGCGAACAAGCACCACATTAGGGCTGCTGTTAAGAAACTTTATGACATTAACGTCGCTAAAGTGAACACTTTGATCAGACCTGACGGCAAGAAGAAGGCGTACGTGAGGTTAGCCAGGGATTATGACGCGTTGGATGTTGCCAACAAAATTGGAATCATATAAGGTGTCTTCATGTGTTTCTTTTTTATAATCAATAAAAGTTGAAGATACTAATAAATGTTTATTAAGTTACCACGTCTGATGCTTCAAGATTGAGAATTTATTGCTATTTTTTTTTTTAAATTATTGTCTCTTCCATTGTAGACCATATTAAGACTTCAAAGCGCATGCGCAAATCGGGGAGATGGACTGCGCATGTTCCCAAGAACATACTTTGCGTACAAATTATTAGGGAAACGTGTTAATTACTAATTATGATTTATTGGAAATTTATTCAGGGAAAAGGGTAAAAATTTATGGAATGGAACTTAGAAAAAAAGCATTTCAACATGATATCTTCTATTCAGCGTTAATGTTTGTAAGCACAAGTTTCAGAGGTGAACAAGCAACCATTGGGGTGGTTCTGGTAAAACCAGCAAACTTTCGTCTTGTATTTTTTAGTACTTTCGTCCAGTTTCATGGGTTCTCGCAGGGACACTGTACCATTACTTGTTTCAAACAAGTACTTGTGGTTTCTTATCAAAGTTTGCAGGCCCCCACATTCCTTTTTTAGTGACTTCAAGTCCTCAGTTGGAACTCTGCGACTTAAATCTCCCAAAGTTATAGCACCTCCCTTATTCCACGATTCCCCTTTGGAGTTTTTGCAACAAAAATTTTCAACAATCAGAATTTCACTAATGATAAAATTAACAAGACGCTTGATCAACTCTCTATCGAGCTTTGTGCAGTTTCTAACAGTTTCCTGCGAGTTTCGTACCACAAATCCGCTATTGAGCCGAGATTTTATAAACTCGTCAATATCGCGAGTTATTTTTTTGATTAAATTTTCATCAAAAATTTCCCGAGTTCCAACTAAACAAATGCGTTTTGTTGACGGTATTCTCAACTTATCAACCTTAGTCTTAAAACCGCACTTATTGCTAACAGTTTGCACATAGTCTAAGTAATCACCGTACTGACTCAATTTCGTGTTGATTCTAATGTACTTTTGGCCACTGAAATCGTAGGAACAACAAGGTAAAACAAAGTAGTTGGTTCTGAGGGAACTTCTTAGAGCTATTACTGGAATCCAGGGCGTTAATTCGTCCGAATGGTTCCCAATGATCCAGGTGTAATCTGGAAACAGCGACTCAGACGTGACCTCTTCCACCCTCAAATCCGCGTGTTCGCTGAAAACATCCCAAATCTTCCTACGTCTCAAGTCCAAACCGCAACCCTTGTAGCCTTCGCGGTTGAGAACGTAGACAAGCAGGCCATTTCCGCACCCACAATCAACGAAACTGACGTCTTCGCTTCCAAGTTCTTGCCATAAACAAATTAAGTAAGCGGCAATCGCTAGATCCTCGTAAACAAACTTCTTAGGATCTGTGTTAGCTTTGCTGGGCCACACCTGCAACGAATTCAATTAATAACATTTTGATTAAAACTTCAACAAATTCGCACCTTGACAAGATCCTCAGCATATTTCACCTTTAAATCGTTGTAGAGCTCGCAGTATTTGTTGGCGGATACCAAAGACAGCGACTGACCGGTGGGTTGGTTGGGATCAGAAGGTTCTGTCCACTTCACCAATTTATCAAACAACTTCCCTTCCAGCCATTCAGCGCTACTAGTATCAGCATCTTCGATATCGTCAAGAACGATTCTAAAATTTCCACTCGAAGTTAACTCGAGATGATAGGGGTAAAAAGGGGCCATTTTGGGAACATCGGCCTCTTGAACAGCGAAAAAAGTGGCAGTTCTTTCAGGTTTATCGAAAACAACCAACTCAAGACACTTATTGACTTTGTGTCGCGCTAACAATATGCGAATAGAGACGAAAATTCCATCAAAACTGCTTCTGAAGTCGTCCAGATTACATGACGTAATTGACACGTCTTGACCTTCTAAAACGTTTTCAAGAAAATTTGTTGAAATATCTAATACGCTCGACTTCCTAATTTCGTAAAGAAGAGCTTCGCGGCGGAAAATGTTGCTGATTCTCGTAAATTTAGAGCGATCTATTGAAATTCGGTAGCAACTAGATTGAGTGGTGCCAAGTAATTTGCGGTTGATCAAATTGGGGCGGTCGTGATATATATAAATTGATTTCCAAAAGTTTTCCGCTGATATGACCTCTGCACTTGTCACTAAAGGTACTGGGAACATGTTGGTGCTATTTTTGAAGATACTGAAAATGATAATTCAATTTTCTACATTTCAACGGTTATCACGAACCTTTTTCAAAACCCAATTTGCGTCTTCGTAGGAGCGCTCTATTATCTGCCGGATTCGGTCGGGGTCAGTTTCGTTCAAATGCTGCTTGAAACTCTAAAAATTCACAATATTTTAAACAATCTTCACTGTTCACGCCTTACTTGTTTGACCGTAAATTTGTAGTGCTCCTTGGGGCCGTCGGGCAACTTCTCGCATTGGCGCAACAAAAATTTGTAAAGGTCCTTAGAGGAATGCTTCCGTATGGTGCAATAACGAACAAATTTAGTGCTAAAACGCGGGGCTAATAACACCGACATGACTTTGAGGTTATGTCAATAATTCTTTCCTATCTTCGTCGCAGAACTTAAACCATGGATTTTAAATCAGAGGAACGTACTACTAATGCTAGCAAAGCTTTGGAAAGAGCATAATTAAGCTTAATATTATTAATATTTGATTATTTAACACTATTTTTTGAATTAGTTGGAGCTGTCACCACCAGAGGGCTCAATCAATTTGCTTCCTCTAACCTCACTTTGTGTCGATTGTCATTGATCCGTTAAATAATGGTTTTTCGACGCATTTTTCAACCTCGAATTTTCTCCCTAGCTCGTAATTACTGCCAAAAGTAAGTCGCTTTTACCTCAACCTTTTCGTTTTATAACTTTGTACCGTAGGAAAGAGGCTCCGGCCCCTTTCAGCAGGGAAGGTGATACAGGAACTTCCAAGACTTTAACGGGGGAATGCTTACCTAAAGACTCGAGGGTCTTCAACGCTATTGGCGCCACTGAAGAGTTACTCAGTTACATCGGGTACGTTTATAACATTGGTCAACTTGAAATAACGTTAATCCGTAGATTGGCGCGCGAGTACGCCCAGGAGTCTGAGCATGAGTACAGTGATAAACTCAAGCGCATTCAGACCATAATCATCGACCTAAGTACGGCGATTTCTCGATCAGGAGAGATCAGCAACAAGCTGATTCCCTCAAATTACTCTAAGGAACTCGAAGACTGGATCAAAGAATACTCTGAGCAGCTGCCACCTCCTGAACAATACATAATTCCAGTAATTTTTCAACTGTCGCCATCACATCGCTCTAGACCTTGTTAGCTAAGCCACACATGCAGCAGTCCTCAACATTTCATCTAAATAGACTAAGGGTGTTTTGCTATCAAGTTTAAATAATTTCTCTCAATTAGAGATAAAAGCTGAATTTAGCAAACAAATAAGTTGAACCTTGAACTTAGATAAATGGGGATTGCAATTGTCTGTTAGTTTAAGGGGTCTATTGTGGTGATGTGGGCCAAGTTTACATGAGTTTGTTGATGTGTTGCTTTGCAGGGAGGGGGCGTTGCGAGCGCGTCCCTGCACGTGGCGCGCGCGATTTGCCGCAAAACTGAGCGCGTGGTCGTTCCTCTGGTTAGGGAAGGACACCTGGACAAGGAGGCCCTAATTTATCTCAATCGTCTCTCGGATTTTTTGTTTACTGTATCGAGAATGGCTGCCAAACTGGACCACAGAACTGAAAGCATCTACATACCTCGCCCGGATGAAAGAATCCAAGCTCAATAATTATCTGTCTCGAATTTGGTGTTGTTGCGCTCGTAGATAGGATGTGTATTGTGTAAGTTTGTATATAATTACCTTATCGTTTAATCAAACATTTAATTTGTTAATAAATAGAAAACGGTAAATTACAAATATTCAAGGCCTGCTGCCAATTCTTTGTAGGAAACGACCTCAAGAAACGCGCCGTTTTTGGTTTCCGCTTGCACCATGGCGTCGATTTCCTTAAAATGACCCGGATCCACCACAAAGAGAATAATTAATTGATCCTCTTCGCGGTCCTCCTTCTCCACTTCAACACTATCCATTTTCGTCAGCTTTTCTTTCAGTTTCTTCGCGTTCTTGCCCTTAAAAATTACCCTCAACCTCATTTTAGCGCGCTCGATGGGCAACGTTTCTTGCAGCAATTTGATGACTTGAAGAGCTTGCTGTTTGGCGGATTGGTTGGGCTTGACTGAAAAATGGGCATCTTTCATTGCTTTTTCAATTATGGTGACAGGATAAGGACGCTTCAATTCGGGATTTAAACATTTATCAGCGACCGTAGTCGCGATATCCTTAAATAATTGGTCGGTTTGGTTGTGGCGCTCTTTGTCTGATACTTGGAGTTCGCCTTTTTTCAAGATTTCTTTACAGATCTCTGTTTGATCGTCCTTGCCAAATGCCTTGATTAGATCCTCTTTTTTCGCGACTTGACCCTTGGAAACGTTAGCGAACACCGTATGGGACTGCAACACCTCGTCGATGTCTTTTTCCCTGGGAAGCTTCACGTTTGAATTGCTCAATGACGCGCTCTGAATACTTACACGTCGTTTCTCCATGACACAACTTTGTTTCGGTAACAGGCGATTTCGAAGCGCTTTCCGGCCTTCTTCATCCGCACCACGGCGACGTTAGTCAGTCGGATTTGGTTCGTCGGCGTAAATATTTTGGACATTATTGTTTATTTACTGCGACGTTAACTTTGAGCATGCTTTCACCTTTTGACATTGACGTTTGCCGGTTGTTTGAAGCTGCGGGAAGATGGCGCGGTCGGCGATCTCAATTTGGGGGTTTTGGCGCCGCAACGTTATTGGTCGAGTTTGATAACAATATCGCAGCGGTTGCCCCGATTGGTGGATGTCAAAAGTATTGAACATGGTCCTGTGCGTGACGTTTGTTGTAGTTTTTTGCGGAGAATTAAGGGATACTTTTGAATTTGGGGGGGTTTCGGGTGGTTTTCGTTGCGTTTAGAGTGATGCGAGAGGTGGGTCGTCGGTATGGCCCTAGTGACAGTGCAGAGAAGCCCCAGCACGAATGAATCACCCAGTGGAATCGTAAGTACTGTATTTTTCGCTTCGCTGATATCTTTAATTATTATTATAAATATTATTGTCTTAAAAATTCCCGGATTAAGGGGCGAAATTGGGGAAAATCGGGCGTGTTGCCACGGAATCGCCGCCTTATCTTATCTCCATCGGCGGGGTATCAAACAAACAGCGCCACAGGTCTTTGTTGTCGTTTGGGCTTTTTCGAAATTTCGGCGGGTTCCCGAAACGGCGTAAATGGCGAGGTTGTCGCCTTTTCGACCTGTTTATTCCAAATTTGGGCAATAACGGTATCAGGGTTTTTGGTACCGTGCGGTTGTCGCTCTTGGCTCTTTCACCCGTGCATTGCATTCAGCTGTTTCTGTCAGTTTGCTTTCGGCCGCCTCCTCGGTGGGAGCGTGCGTGCAGGTCGCCCCCTAAGTGTCGCATTTCGCCCTTGATTCGTTTAAATTTCCGCGACAATGGTCGGCCAGTGATTATGTTGTACATCCTGCCGCCTCCGAGGGCGCCCAACCCGCCGTCCCCCTGGGACAGCATCCTGTGCACCGCCAACAACAATAACGGGACGGGCGACAGGGGCCCGTGGGACGGCAACAAAAGGACCCCCAGGAGTCGACTGAGGAACTTCCAGTTTCGCAGCGAAGTAAGTCGCGTTGCGTAACAGGGGAACAATGGGGAAGCGCGTCGCGGCACGGCCCCATTCCGGGTTTTTGCACGGTATGCCGGCGATGGCATGAGGAAGCGATCGGGACGTTTTAAACGGACGGTTGCGGGATCAATAGATAGATGTTCGACCGGTTTCTTGATTTGCAATTCATCGATTGTTTAGGTCGAAAAACGGACCTCCGATGTCACAGTGGCCCCAAAACAATAGAAGTGATAATAAGGTGACTCCGAAGTTGGGGAGGTGCGGACCTCCAGGGTCTCTCAAACATAAAGGAAATTCCTGAAAATTACCTCCGACTATTTACGAATACTTACTTAATAAGAGCATCGGGGCTTGTTGCGTTGTCGTCCATTAGCGGAGCATTCCCGAAAGGGAATTAATTATTACGGCGCCCCCGCATATGGTGCTTTCGACTTCCATGAATAAATTATCCACTAATTGAGAATCTCGTGTTTTTGGAGTTGCGTTCTGCCCTAGGAGCGAGACGGAACGAGAAATAATGTCGCTGGCACCTTCCGCAATTTTTTTCTAAATTGGCTTCAGCTGTTTTTCCCGTGTCAAGTCACTGGCCCCATTTAATAAAAATAAGGCGAAAAGCTATTTTTTATACTCAACCGTAAATGCTCCGTTCTGTTGAGCATCCTTAAGTTGCTGGAAGCGCCTCCACCACTTTGCCAAAATAGATCAGATTCTGGGTGACCGAACTGACGTAATTATTATCGTGTGAATTTCAAGAAGAAAATTCTCCAAGTCAAGTTACATCCGTGCTGTATGTAAAATTAACACATAATCTATTATTGCACTTCAAAGGTGGGAAATCAGAGCAGTAATTTCTTTAGAATGACGAAACTAATGTTATGTTGGTCAGTAGTTTTTATTGATAAAAAAGCAGTTTTATGGGAATGTTGCCACATAGCCTCCTTGATTTGATTGATTAACATAATTGATCCCCAACTTTTTATCCTGTCTTTTCTCGATGCTCAATTAGTGAACATCGCATTGTTTTGGGTTAAAATTTCTATAATAAGATGGAATTGGACGAATAGCACTAGTTCAAGTGGCCAACTTATTTAAAACGTATTTAGTTAATCAAATTCTAATTATGTGAGGCAATGCCGTACATAATCACAATGGTTTCAATTCAACCTCGATTTCAACACAAATCGTGAATTCATCAAGTTGCGCACACCAACTTTTTTTACACTTTCATAACGTTTGATGTCAAACCTATAAATGTCGGTGTTTCAATGCGGTACACAACGAAATTGTAGCATTGTGCTCGGTGAGGCGTTACAATCGCTTATACAGGGGTGTTTTGTAAATAACGACCGAGTTGGTTTATTCTTGGGAGTAATTGAAATTTTTCTCGATCTATTTTGGTCATTACGTTGTACTGGATATCAAGGTGCTAAAATCGTTAAAATATTTCTTTGGGTACCATAACCGAGCGACATAGCGACAACAGTCTAGAATTACCTTCAACAGTTGTAATCCAGTCTGTTATTTTCATAACAACGACGTTAATGTCGTTTTAAGTTGAAGAGTTCCGATAAACGTTTCGTAAGTGGTTCATACGTCGTTATTTGACCATAAAACTGAACCTTAATAAATATGAATTATTTCATGCACATTTGCAGCGGTTAGTTTTAGCCGCGGGTGCATGATGATCTCTTCTGGAACCTTTTGGGTAAAAAAATCGAAAATTTGCATTGAAATTTTTCACTTATTCTGGTAGATTACAAACCGCTTAGGACAAATCTGGCCGTGGTTTCTTTGTACAAGTGTACTTTTTGAGTTATGACGATTTGAAGACTTTGATTCAAAATTTTTGTCAAAATTGACCAAAATTGCAAATATCAACTTTTTTATTATAGGGCGTAGGGTTTTCATTCTTGCATGGTTCGATAGCCTGTGAAATACGGCTAAATTTGATGTATCTTGACACGATATAAAAGTCTCCGTTCATAAGCTACAAGCAATTGAAAATAGATAAAAATTTTACTTTGGTGGTTTTTGGAAATTTACAAGAAATCTATCAGTTCTAGAATCAAATTGAGTTCAGATTTGATTTCACAGAGATCGATTACACAAGAAATCGTCAACTTCTAGGCCGTTGTAGCAACGATGTCGATTTTAGAATTTTTTCGAATTTCTATCGATTGGGGTACAAAAAAAAAGTCGAAAATATTGAAATTTTTTACATCGATTTTATGATTGATTCTTGTAGATTTCGAACCGCTTAACACGAATCTGGCCGTAGTTTCTTTATACAAGTCGTACTTTTTAAGATATGACCGTTCGAATGTTTTAATTCAAAATTTTCGTCAAAATCGACCTAAATTGCAAATTTCAATTTCTTAATTATTAGACTTACAATTTTTCTTCATATAGCATTCGATAGCTTTTGTGAAATGGAGAAATTTGATGTATTTGGATTAGATGTAAGTCTACCCGTTCAAAAGTTACAAGAGTTTGAATGTTATAAGAAACTGAAACTTAGTGGTTTTTCTAGTTTTATAAGAAATCTATTCTAGCGTCGAATTGATTACGGATTTGAATTCAGAAAATCCGATTACATAAGAAAATGCTTATTTCCAGCCTTCAGGTGTAACGATGTTGATTTTAGCAATTTTTTGAATTTCTATCGATTGGGGTAGAAAAAAAAAGTCGAAAATATTGAAATTTTTTACATCAATTTTATGACTTAATCTTATAGATTTCGAACCGCTTAACACAAATCTGACCGTAGTTTCCCTGTACAAGTCGTACTTTTTAAGATATGACCGTTCGAATGTTTCAATTCAAAATTTTTGTCAAAATCGACCTAAATTGCAAATATCAACTTCTTTATTATTAGACTTACGATTTCTAGCCTTTGGGTGCAACGATGTCAATTTTAGAAATTTTTCGAATCTGTATTGATTGGGTTAGAAAATAAAAGTCAAAAATATTGAAATTTTTTACGTCAATTTTATGACTTGATCTGGTAGATTTTGAACCCCTTAACACGAACCTGGCTGTAGTTTCCCTGTAAATGTCGTACTTTTTAAGATATGACCATTCAAATGTTTCAATTCAAAATTTTTGTCAAAATCGACCTAAATTGCAAATTTCAACTTCTTTATTATTAGACTTACAATTTTCGTTCACATAGCATTCGATGGCATTTGTGAAACGGAGAAATTTGATGTATCTGGATTTAATATAAGTCGCTCCGTTCAAAAGTTACAAAAGTTTGATTTTTGAAAAAAGCTTAATTTGTGCTTTTTCTAATTTTATAAAAAATTTATCTATTTTAGCGTCGAATTGATTACGAACTTGAGCTTAGGAAGGTCGATTATATAAGAAAACATCAATTTCCAGTCCTTTAATAAACGTGTCAATTTTAGAAATTTTTCGAATGCGTATTGATTGGGTTAGAAAATAAAAGTCAAAAATATTGAAATTTTTTACGTCAATTTTATGACTTGATCTGGTAGATTTTGAACTCCTTAACACGAACCTGGCTGTAGTTTCCCTGTAAATGTCGTACATTTTAAGATATGACCATTCGAATGTTTCAATTCAAAATTTTCGTCAAAATCGACCTAAATTGCAAATTTCAACTTCTTTATTATTAGACTTACAATTTTCGTTCATATAGCATGCGATAGCATTTGTGAAACGGAGAAATTTAATGTATTTGGATTTGATGTAAGTCTTTCCGGTCAAAAGTTACAAGAGTTTGAATATTGAAAGAAATCGAAATTTAGTGGTTTTTCTAATTTTATAAGAAATCTATTTATTCTAGCGTCGAATTGATTACTGATTTGAGTTCAGGAAGGCCGATTACATAAGAAAACGCCCATTTCTAGCCTTTGGGTGCAACGATGTCAATTTTAGAAATTTTTCGAATCTGTATTGATTGGGTTAGAAAATAAAAGTCAAAAATATTGAAATTTTTTACGTCAATTTTATGACTTGATCTGGTAGATTTTGAACCGCTTAACACGAATCTGGCCGTAGTTTCCGTGTGCAAGTCCAACTTTTGAAAATATTACTACATATTTGAAGATTTCGAAAATTTCAACTTTTTTTATTCAAGTGTTCCCGAGATTATAACTAAGTAATTTTGTCGTTGATGTTGTTAATGCCACAGGTAATGTCATAAAAGTGGGTATTTTACACAACTGACATCAGAACGCGTACGATAATCTTGCACATCTGAACGTCGAATATGTTACCTAACTCTTTCTGGAATTGAAAAAACGGAAGCTCTTATCGAGTGTTTGTGGTTTTTGTGAAACCGAGATTAGTCGACTTGATAACAACTTCGGTATTGACTGATAAAAGTTGGATTTGGAGCGCTGTTCAAACAATTCGCCATTTCGACGACTAATGGTGTTTTGCCCCAAAACTCGACGTTGCTACAATGACGAGCTTCCGGATCGTGGCACAGGCTGAAAAGGGCACCGTTATGCTGGGGCGATCGAACCGCGATGTAATTGCCGGGTGCCATTCGAAATTATTGATGTCATGCGGAAGCACCGTGTGTCGTCGGGCTGGCTATTCACTATAATAAAATAAAATATCGTATTGTTTGCGCCATGTTAACCCATTTCCAACGCTCGTTCGTTATTATGATGATGGCATTATGATTGGCGGTTGAACTGACGAAGCAATCATTTTTCCATTAAAAGTTCAACCCACACGAAACTCCCATACAGGTCTGGACGTCAAGGCCGTAATGTTCAGTTTTCGAGTAATTTGCCACTTTTCGACAATGGCATCGATGTAAGTAGGTGGTCGAATTTGGTAGTATCAAGTAGAAAATTTTATCCCCTTTGTAAGGTCTGTCAAATAAATCAACTGACAGACCTGCAACCAAATTGACGGTTTCTTTGGTTTGCTGGAGGCGAGTTCAAATTAACAACTTGAGATGCTGTAACAGGAACACCAACGGAAGTTTAAAGCATAATGTACAGATATGTACAATTGTGGACTTAATAGAAAAGCATAAAGAGGCATAAGTGGGTACAGTCGGTTGCGAAAGAAACTGAACGGATCTCTGGTTCTGCCACCATTTTATGTAGAAGAGATATAAATTATGACTAGACTTGGGTGCGCATGGTAACTTTGCAAGTGACGTCACACTGAAACAAGTAATCGATCATAGGAAAGGTAGGTACCTAGATGAAAAATGAATCATCGAGCATTCGCGGACCCAGGTCCGGGATCAAGGTCGAGAACTTTAATTTTATTTTTCCTCTTAATTGGCGGGTCTTCTCGGTCACGTTGTTATTTTATAATCCGGTATTGTAATTAAATTTGAATTTAAATGCAAATTGTGCTGGAACGGATAAATAAAACATGTCGCCTGCAAGTATCGTTGTTCTTTTTTTTTGTATGTGTGTGTGTATGTGTTGGCAAACGGATTTTTATGCAAATTATTTCCAGGTTCTTGTGTAGCCTCTGCATTTTAATCAGAGGCTGTTTGTAAATACAAACCTACGCATCAGTTGCGTGTCCTGCGTCTAGTGTTTTTCTTTCACAAATCTTTCAATTTTTTTTCTTCGAATTGCTTTAAAATCTAAAAGAACTCACCCCCGATAGATTTGGTCCGAGAACGAAACACTTCTTGGGGCGCATAAACGATTACCCAGAGAAATTGAAAGTTTCGAGAATTAGTAGCGATGATGAGGAATCCACGAACGCAGTCAAGATGTTCAAGGCCGACATTCTCATCCAAAATATGCAACATTGCAGAAAGTTAGATCTTCAGACGGCGAAGTTCAATAGCGATAGCGCTTCGTCAAAAATGAGTTGCCGGGCCTATAGCGTCCCGTGGGTGCGATAGAGAACGCTACAGTTTCTGGGCCAATTTGATCTTCGCTGTCACACACAATATGGCTCGGCTTGCGATTTTTATATGTAATAGCAGAAGAGCTGAATGGACGATCATAGAGAATAATCAATTTTTGGTTTCGCCATTGTTGCTATTTGATCAAAAATATTTGTTACTAGTTGAACTCTATGGAAATGGTTTTAGAGAAATGAAATGCGTCATAAATTGCGACGAAGAACGGAATGACGAGAATAGGGGCACTAACGGGAAAGAGGTGGCAGTAATAACAGTAATAAGGCAAATATGTGTAAAATCAATTGTTTTTAGTAACGCGAGTGAGTTTATGGCGGTCATTTAGCAAACAATGCACACAAATTGTTTTGAACGTATAACTCTGAGAACTTGTTATTGTCAACCAGAAGCTTCCCATTTGAGGATACTTTTCTTGCTGAAAATGGATCGTGTCGTGTTGCGTTCCGCATTTGTCACTTTACCTATTCTTGTCTTTTTATCGACGACAAAACATGGTCTTTGTAGGTACGGTGTCTACGGAGACGAGTTTCTGAATTGCCATCAGTCATCACCAAATTTTTCTTGGCGTGGACGTTGACCGAGAGCAAAGTCGCTCGATGGCGAAGGCGCTTTGTGTCCGCAGACAATAAGGCAGAGTCTGTTGTGCACCTTGGTGCACCGTGTCCAGGCGATTTATCTAAATTGCCACGTCGGGCAGAAAACGCGACCGTGACATTTCGCGCCCGTAAAAGTGCCGAACCGAGCACCTGCGAAGGCCGTTTTGGCTTATCCACCCAGAACCCAGACGTTCGTTCACCTCTTTCCGATCCACCAAGAACGCCATCAGCCAGCCACTTTCCACAGTATATCTTTATTGTCCGCGCGCGCTTTCAATAATACTCGAAACTTTTATTGATTTCAATTGGTGGCCGTTTAACTATCAGAAGAGCAATATGCGTTCTGATTTCGGCCGTTGAACCGTTTCGTGGCGAAATTGACGCAATGGTCAGCCGACCATGGCGGCGGTACCCGTGCCATGTCCGTTTGGTCGCGCTCGATTTTTTCCCCGGACGAACAACAGGAAGGCTCGCGATGCAAGTACAGTTGAGTGAAGCCGCTTTTTGCCGGGCTTTAAGTCGACTAATTAATCCTCAATCCTCGTAAATCATGGTATTACGACGCTTAATTATGCATGTGTGGTATGCACTGTTACCATGATGGTCTGACTCGACTAAAGTAATAATTACGTGGATGTTGAGGAGGAGCACCGAAAAGAACCGTTAGCTGCTGTCGCAACTCAGAACCCGAAGGATTTTTCGATCGACGTCGAACGGACAGGAAGCCGGAAAAGTCGTTATCGAACGACTTTCGCGGTTTTTGTTTGGTTGTTGCGCAACTTAGAAATGGGGTCGATGGGCTGTCAACGTGTCGGCATTAGCGTTACGGAATTAAAGTTGGCCGGCCTATCGGTTGTTGCCCCCGGAGGGCGGCCGGATCGATGCGGCGACCCCTCGACGGCGTCACCGCCACCCCTTTCGACGTCGCTTTTTTAACGTCACAAACGAGCCTTGAACTTTGCGAAACTCCCCCGTCCCGTCGCAACGCTCGATATCCCGTCTTCTATTTTCGATCGTCGTCGCGCAACGAGATTAGATAAGGTCGAGATAAAAAAAAAGCGTGTGTACGACGCCGGGGCACAGAAACGTTTCCTTATAAGGTGATGCGGATCCCCCCAGTTTTGCTCGGCGAGAGAAAGCATGCCGACTTTTAATTATTGAGCCTTTATGAGGTTATGTTTTTGTTTGGTGTTTGTGATATTGAACCAAAAAAAAAAAAAAAAAATGTCGCGACGGGCTTCAGGACCTTGTCCCGTTTCTCCAGTTTTTTTTTCGGCATCGATCGACCCCAATCGCGCCTATTTAGGTTAGTCCCGATTTTACCAACTCCCGGATTGTAAATATCCAGTCGGGCGGCTAAAAGCGGACGCAAATCCCTACATGTTCGACAAGAACGCCTATTTTCGGAACATCCAGCATCCAGACGTCTAATTGTTGAAATTTAGAAACTCTCCTTGGCCGACCCGACGACTCATCATTGCCGTCTTCACGAACTAATTAATTGGTCCAAACAAATTTACAACGAACACCAAGTGATGGGGATTTGAGAAACCATTAGATGACCGAGTCTCGCTGTCGCGGACAATGACCGTTATTGTTATGTAATTAGTTTTAAATGCGGCACTTGAGCTTGGAAAATTTTTGCGATTGTCTGACGATAGTTTTTGTTTTGCAGGACGGGACCGCTGCCGCCCAAGATGACAGTATGGACTCCAACCGCAACCCCAAAAGGTATCATTTGCCACTCCAATTCCGTTCTGAATCATCTCGAGAGATTTTCGCGCGTTCGCCCCCTTTAACTATTATACCGTAATGGGCGTTGGACCGGATCGGTAACGCTGTTTGTCACCCATCGTCCCCGCTGGACCTTTCAATATCATTAGAAATTTAAAAGCGACAACAACGCAATTCGGGTACCTAATTGATGATGAAATGAGAAACGGATGATTCATCGGCGAAAGAAAAATTTGATTTTTTCCCCCCCGACCACCCAATCGCCAATTATCGCAATTAACACGTGTCACGGTTTGGCGTCGAGGTGCCGAATTTTGCCGGAAGTGATTCAGGAATATCCTGAACTTTCTACGACGACGTTTGCTTGCGAACACTTCTGATCACGTGCAGCTGCGCTGCCGGTCTTTTCTTAATTATCACAACCCCGAGGCGCTGTCGATTAATTGATATAATTGCCGTAATTTACCCCCGAAAATTTCCATTTGGTCGGAACTTCCGCGGTGACGTTTTTACTGTTACACACGCATCATGCACCGGGTCGGGAAACAGACAAAGGATTCGTTTGTGCGAAGAAGTAGGTCGCAATTTTTCGAACAATGGCGTCTCTCTGCGTAGTTGCCGAAATTTTAATTCGCGTCTTTAGCGTACGCAGTATTTGTGTCAGTCACGGGCTTATTATTGCGGCCTATTCTGAGACACCACGACTCGGTCCGTGAAATGACCTTCTTGAGCAGGCAATGGCCCAACACCACCTGGGGCCGTCTAATTACCAGGCGAGGCCACCGACGTAAACGACGGAATAATTGTTTTAGTTACACAAAAACTGACACGCACACACACACACGGACAAGTCTCAGGAATACGCTAAAAGAAATAACAAAAAATGAAAAAAAAAACTAAAAGTGAAAGGAGCAAGTAGGGCGAGGGGTAAACCGCTGGCCTCAAACTGTACACCATAATTCTTTTTCATAAAAATAATCCCCACAATTCATCAATAATTTCCTTATTTTGTAATAAATCCCCAGAACTCTTGAAAACCCTCGAACATCTTCCATAACTCCTCCAGAATTCTTGACAATTCCTTATTAATTCCCATAATTCATGTAGAATTCCAGGGAATTATTAGGAATTTGTCACGTTTTGTCAGTAGTGAAAATTAAATGCGTTCTACGGTTATCTAAAGTAATTTATTTATACCCAAGAGCAAATTAAGAACAATATTCGGAGAACAAAAATTAAAAAACAAAAGTTTTAGTATTGAAGCAAAAATTAAATACAATTTATCTCAATTTTCATTCATTTTCATGTGTTCATACGTTTTGGAAATTTTCTCGAACGTATCATCATCCAACTGAAATGATTCGACGTCCGTTGCAAATTTAATTGGGCCATAGAATATATACTGACGTTCAACAATCGCAATGTCCCGTTTAATTTTCGGTCACGCAAACCTTCTATTCTGCTTCCTATCCTTCTGTAAGAACTTAATTTTGAAAATTTCACCTGACGCCTCCCCGTCAATAATTTCCACAATTTTGCCAAGATACCACCGTTCTTAGTAGTAAACTGCATAAAATCTCTCGCAGTCAATAACTACTTTTTTGGTTTCAATTTCGATACTTTGCGTTTCAACTTTCTTTTTTAAGGGTGCCCCACTGAGTACATGATTTACCCCATCCTCAAGATTGTCCGACGAGTAACTAGGTACTTTGTTATCTACATAATCAGAAAATGTTTCAGTGTCCGTACTATCGGCATATGTAACATGGGTATCAATCAGCTTCTGATGATTCAGAATCATCTGACGTTTCATTTTTTAATAATGTTTTATATTTAGCGCTTCGACTTGATTTGTAATTTTTGGTGCATTTTACCTTGCCCTTGTACTTGTATGACTTCGAGCATGACTTACACTGTAACTTCTTCTGCGATGCTTTGGTATTATTAATGAATCTTCGTAGTCGATCTGTACTGACCCTTCCTTTTGTTTCTCCCAAGAGCCAGCATAACGAAGATTTTTTAATAACAACCGACTTTTCACCTCTGCGCATGAGCAGAGGCCAGTAGTTTTGCAACAAGAAAGAATAAATCCCATGTAATTCCCACAACATCTCTAATAAATCCCCGTAATTTCAAATAAATCCCCATAATTCCTATTAGCTCCCAATAAATCCTTTTAAGTAAAAATAAATTCCCGAAATTCCTGTAATTTCTGAATGGTGTACACCATAATTCTTCAGCGGTTTACCTCTCGATGTAGGGTGAAGAAGGTGTCGAACTTTGGAGAAAACAGCTAGAAGAGGGTAAAATTAAAGAAAATCAGTTTGATTTGGTGCAGTTTCTAAACGTCTATAATATAGTAACCATCATAATAATTGATCATCTATACAGGGTGGTCTTAACTTCTAGTGTTTAATTTTTTTCATATTTTTTGAACCGCTCTGTATACATTTACGGCATTGGTGCCTATTTAATTTACTTTTGTGAATTGTTTGCCGGCGTTCTTATTAATTATTTTTAACTTTTTCCACCGGTCGCTTTCTTATTCTTTTTCTTGTTCTTTAACCGCTTCAGTTCGCGGTAAAATTTTCCTTTCACTTTAAGTTTTTCTAAGAAAATCCCAAAATTTAGAGAGTAGTTAGTACCTCTTGGTATGTATCACTGTCTACGTGTCGAGGAAGTGATTAGTTAATTGCCGATGGATGGTCAATTCGCCATTAATATTTTACGATCATCACGCACCCTCTGCTGATGAGAAGAACGTTGCACAAGGATGCCTCGGCGTGTAGCAAATTTGCCATGTTTAGCAATAAAATAGCGATTTCACATCGGCCGTGATTTGCGCAAGAGGTAATCACAGGTTTCATGTTGAATTAGGTTCATGTACCTATGGGCGAGAAAGAGTTGATCGAACTTTCGTCATGAGCTCACGTCATCACCTCTAGACGTATTTTGGTGGTGGGACATCAGCAATTTGCGTGATTACGCATCACCATTTACCAGGAAGACGACCAGAACGAAGGACTACCTGTAGCAACGTCACGAATGAGGAAGACTCGTCGTCAGTTATCTAAATTGTCTGTTTGCAATGAAATCTATTGTCATGGTGTGAAGTCCCTTGGTGGACGACTTTCCACTGAACACACAAACTGTAAAATGTGGCGTTTTCACTAGCAATTTGCTAATAACAACAACAACAATTTTCAACGTCGAGTGCAGCTATTGCCGCGGACGAACGGCCGTTCGAACAATGGCTTCTCCTGGTGGTGGACACTTTCTATCCGTAATAGGTGCTTCAGCTGGCGCTCAATTATCGAATCAGTCGTCGACGATGTTAAAAAATCGCATGAAGAGGTCGTCGCAATAATTGCAGCCAACGAGAACAATGAACGATGCACTTCTGACACGATTCCCACCGCTCTCGACACGACGATGTCGAAAACGCTGTTTTGTTTTACGTAAGTTTGTGAGACCGTTCCCGTATTAATTGCGAGGATAACCTGAATCGTTACGTAACTTTATGGATCGCTTGTTTAATGCCATATCGCTTTCATGCCGCATGAAAGTGGAAAATTCGGAGTTCCACAGCGATTAATCGGTCCCTGAACGTCAAGAGTTTGCCAGATGTACTCTCTCGTCGGTTTTATTGCTCTATCGATGTGACTTGTGCAATATTAGCCAGGACGAAGCAAAGCAAAATATGATCGGATCTTCGAGCATCTGCGATGGAAACGGATGATTAATGGCCGTCGTAACACCAAGGTTGCCAATTGTTGCCACTAATCAAACAACACGATCGCAGCAGCAGCAGCAGCAGCAACAACATCGGCAACAAAGAGCGGCCTCGGGGGGTTTGCGACTCCTCGACACCAAGCCCTAGTTAGTTTAGCTGTAGATGTCCATACTTACCTATACTAGGTGGTGAATTGAAAATTTCAACTGAATTTAGGAGCGGCGCCGACTGCGGTTGTGGCTGTTGATGTGGTGCGCCGTACGAATACGAAACGACGCACATCGACGCGATGCAATCTGTGCAACAACACGCAAGCAGAATTGTAAAATAATAATTGGTTCCCGATGCAGTCGGCGAGACGTGGGCCGGAATGATGAACGATTCTCGTGGGGTTTTTGCCCCGAGAAACCGACGAGGAGAGGCCGCGATTTAGGGCAGCGCACCAGCTGGTCGGACGACTCAACCCTCTCCCGACCGCACCGACCCCACATCGGGCGCCACCAAATTTCGCAGATCGATCAAACAATTCAACTCCGTTATTAGGCTTATGCCAAAGGTTTTTTTTCTCCTTGTCAAAGAAAAGATCATCTAAGGGGAGGCAAATCTTTGCCTCGTCAGATTGGCCGGTTGCTCGCCGAACGATTTGATGTAGAACCGAACAACCGATCAACAAAATCATTATCGATACTTTGGCTAATTTATTAACGTAAATAAGTTCTTAATCGCTTATCAACGCCTTATCATCTCAATTGATGAGTCTTTGATGAATGGCTAATGTTTCATTTACGTTCGTGTAAGCCAAAATATTGAGTTTGTTGATGCGTTGCTAGAGGTTCTACGTCAAATCTCGACGCGCTGTTGACAATGAGTTAATTTTAATCATCGTTCGAGAAACCGGGCATGACAACCCAACAATCAACGGCCTAAATCCCAATATTTTCATATTGTATTGTAATAGGATAGGTTCTGCATTAAAAAAGGAGGCAAGACGAATGGTGGAGAAGAGAAGTACTTAATACGTTGCTCCCTTGATTGACGTTGATGATGGCCTTTGTGCCGGATGTGATAATTGTGCCATTAGCAAATCATTTGGCCCGAACGTAACGAATGGTACTTGACGTTCCAGGTGAGAGATTCTTCTGAATTCTAGAGGAAGGAAGCCTGTGTGGACCAAACCGATCATTAGTGATGTCGATGGGAACTCGGTCCAGGTCTTGTCTCCGGAGGGGACCGTTCCGTTTAGGTAATCGATTGGGAAACCGTAGCAGCACTGGCCCACATCCGAAATTACATAAGATTGCACAAAAGCTGCCAATTAGCCGACAGCGCCGAATCCGGCCTTCCAAATTATTGCGACTCCCCGTGGCCACGCGGCGTGGCCTATCACGCAACGGCCTTGTCGTCGGACTTTTTCCAGACGCGAATTTTTAATCGCACGGCGGGGTGGAGGCCTTGGGGTCGATTTTCAGCGGCTGAAACCCGAGCCCCCTCGTCGTGTGTTTGTGTCGTGCACGAACAGATCGTGTTCGTCCAGATATTTTTTTCTCCTCATCTCTTTTTGAGTTTCAAAGGTGTTGTTGCGTCTTTTTCTTGTCTTCGCTTCTTGAGTATCAAAGGTGTTGCGTCGGTGGTGTAAGATCGCAAATTCAAATTATGCAATGCGCAATTCAAGCCATTATACAACGAGAAACATGTGGTTATAATAACAAACAAGACACTTTCTAAGAAACCTTAATTGTTATTGTTTCGAGCGCGGCGTGTGCGATAAGCGTGTAGAAATGTTGAGTTTTTTTCGTCGCCAAACGCGGAAAAGATAACTACGAACTTTCCAATGGAAGGAAAAAAGAAACTGGAGTGATTGGGTCAATGCTGAAGTAAAATCAAATTGATTTCGTGACTTGGAGCCGCAACCCCTCTCGAAACCGCTTGGGAAAGGCCGCTGCAAGACGGCCGTGAATTGTTGGAGCAGAAACCGGGAGAAACTGATCTCGGCGGCGAGGGGGAGAGAAAAAAAAGCAACAACAACGTAATTGCTCCATTATCGATGGAAAGTTGGTGAAAAAATTAAAAATCGTCTTCCACATCGGTGATCAATTAGAAAATTTGACGGTCGAACTGCCACGACTAACAGTCGAGCTGCTGCGGGATCCCTTCTAAGCGGAAGAGATCTAGATAAAGACCTATGGAGGAGTCTGCGACAATCGCCGACGGGGGGTGTAGCTATCGATCGATTCAAGCAGCACCATTGTCGATTGTGAATGGACGTCGAGCCAGCAGATGTTGCTGAAGAACAATCAGATAGCGATACGTGGTCCGAATGCGGGAGTCCGTTTTTGTTTTTTGCCGTTGCACGCAAACGGGAATCGCAAACGTGTTCGATTTGTTAAAAATTGAAGACGACGACGACCAACAAGTTTCCGACGTCCTAATTAATCGTGAAAGGCTGGATCGTGGAAAAACTGTCGATCCGCAGAGCGAAATTCAATCAATTTAGTCGGACGGACGATTATCATACAAATTATCTTGATGGCCAATAAGGTGTTTCTAAAGAATTACTAATTGGGACCTTGCAAATTGGATCTTCGGACAGGATGTGACAACACAAGTTGTCGATAACAACCCAACAACCGAGAGGAGGAGTACTGCGCGTTGGTTATCTCGTGTTTCGTAGATTGGGGAACTGCTGAATAAATCCCCGACCGGCTGTTTAGAGATGCTCGCGTCTCGTCGGCTCATCCTTTGTTCCTGCACGTCTCGGTTATTTATCGCACGTGTAAACAACGTTTTCGAACATCAGAGGAAGTGGCTCTTTATGGCATCCACCTACGTCGTCTTTGTCATCGTATTGTCTCTCCCTTTCGGACCCGTCGTCACCACGAAACCATTTCGAAACTGCAGCCACCAAGAGGAGGACTTTGTGAGCGGAACGAAACTGGAATGAACGCACCTGCCTCTACTTTTTTCCTCTCTTTATTCTTGTTTTAGATTTCGGTGAACTCGTGACCTCGGCAGTCAAGTACCGAGAATCGAATGAAATTATCGACGGTCAGACGCCCCTTTTTTTCTGTCGTCGGGTCGCCATTACGGTGGTGGTCGCAATGACAGCGCAGCAACGGAGATGGCTAAATATAGTCGGTTTTCCGTAAACCGGTCGAGTTTCTTTGTTGTCGTCGCCGTCATGCCGCGACTACCCTCCGTGCGACGGGGGCAATTACGAAAAAATTGATGGTGCCGGACATGCAGGTCGACGTGAACAACGGTTCCCAGTCGTTCCTCCCGGTTTATACGTGACGGACCACGCCTGGGCCAAGTGAAAGCCCGCGAGAAGAGAAAGCGCCATGACGACCCCGAGTTCAAAAGGGCGGCCGAAAATTCGGACCGCTAACATCAGACGTGCCGCGCCGTAGCGCCGCCTAATCAACATCCGGTTGTTGATGCCGGTCAACGAAAGCAGCATCAACATGATCCGCAGCCGGAAGCTGTGTCCTTGCAGGTAAATTGACCTGATTTCGCCCTAGAAACTTTGTTCTCCGCCGACCCGACGATGTCGGTCTGACGCTTCTGCGGGCAAGGGCGAAAAGAACAAAGCTGTCGTCCTCCAGCTGTTAGTTCACCTGGTGTTGACGGACAGGTTTATGTTCCGTCGGGGGGTGTCGTTGGCAGGTACTCAGGTAGTCTCGGAGGGTTGGGACCTTGACGGCTTCCGCGGTTCGGGAGACTGCGTGGTGACGACGACGACGACGGAGAATAATCACGATTCCGAACCGTTCACTGCCAAATCCGACTGGCCGTGACCCACATGCACGCAAATAAGTCTTGAGATAAAAGCGTCATCGTCGATCGGTTGCGCAACGACGTGGCAAAATTGTGATTGTGGTAAATTTCTCTCTTTCCCGTCCCGAATCGCGGATTGGCAAAGACAATTTCGAGATCAAACAATGGTTGGATGCTGTCTGTGCTGCAGGACATGCCGTTACTTTGCGACGGAATGGGGACGTTGGCATTGGCACGTTATGATAATGGCGCGAGGTGTTTTGTTCTCTTAATTAATATATTGTTTGTTGTAGCTTTAGGTGGGTGTATTATGGCGGATGAAAAAGTAAAAGGTTGAATTTTTCCACGCTTGCACTCTCAGGCACACGTTAACTCGACAGTCGGGGTCGTTGTTTGTTTATTTACATAATTAACGGTTCGGGATTCCGTAACAATACATCCGCCAGATAAGCGACACCTGGAGGATTTATGAGCGCGATACCGTCTTGCGAGGCGTCCTTTCCCGTTTTTCCGCCAGAGGTTCGCTGTCTTTTAACAAGAAGAAAAGTTGTTGGAGAATTTTCTTTCGTTTCGTGGTGCCGGCGGCCTGATTGCCGACGGCACGCATGCAGATGCGGGTTGGACGGGGTGGCGCCTGGTTATTGCCGTGGCGGCGGGGCCAACGGGCCCTTGCGTGCCGCTCGAACCCCAAGTCGGCGACGGACGTCCTTTGTGTGGCCCACTTGATATCGAGAACAATACGGCGAGGTGGTGCGCGCTCACTCCACACAAACGATGTAATAATAATTCAACGACCACGTTCGAAAGTCACCTGGTGCATCGCCGACTGGCCCACTACTACGGAAGGGTCATTACAATTTCCTCCCCCGACGTTTGTGTGCATTATGCATGAGTGATGGCGTGATGCGTTGCCATCATCGTCGCCGATAATGGTCGTTCACCCGCGTTCGTTAGTCGCGAACTCGCACCATCGACCACATTATAACTGTTTCGTGATGTAAAAGTAAAAACGAGTGTGGGTCATCGTATCTCGACGACGAAACAGCTTCCAGTTTTGTTGATTGTGGTGGTTGTAAATCGCGAACGCAATTTGAATAAGTCAAAGTTTAGCGGTTCCGACAACCGGATTTTGTGAGAGCGGCCCACATACGGAACGGAGATGATGATGGAGGAATATGTGGAAAAAGTTGCGGAAGAATCGTTGCGATGATGGCACAGTTCGGGTGATGAATGGTGGCGGGGGTAAGGGTTGTGATTTTGGGACGGTGGCGGCGCCTCGGGTTATGACTATGACCGTCAACAGCTCGAAACCAATTAGGTAAGTGGGTTTGTGCATAGTTCGCGTAAAATGTGCTAAAAAAAGGTGCTGTTTATGAGAGGCGGTCCAACATCAGCTATCTTTAAACTTACAACTGACTTTACTATGAACCGACGATCACTTCCCAAATTTACAAGGTCGATAATGCAGGCCCCGTTGTCTTACGACTTCTTCTGAATTGTGTCGATTTTGTGTCCCCAAAAAATTTTGGGGTTGTCTAATTTTTATTCGTTTTTTTTTTATTATTTTTCTAACATAAGGGGTAAAATGACGAAACGTCCGGAAATTAACTGATAGGAGGCGAATGGTCAGCCCGCTTAATTAATGCTTTTAATTAGTACCACTGTTACGCGAATGTGAATTTGCGCCGAATCAACTTTTAAAACTTAAGACTACTTAACTAGGAACTTCCTAAACGGGAATTCCGGTGCAATGGAAATTCCGACGTAAAAGTCACTGTACCCAAGGGTGTCGTTGGAGGTTCTTCGAAGTCGAAGGAGCCTCCACCGGCGACTTGGAGCCTGCAGCTCTCAAGAGTCGTACCTGCAACATTTCACAACTCTACCATAAACGTTTTTTACGTTTTAATCGACTTATTTGTCGAAAATTTGGCCGGCTTCGTTGACGTCTCCGTGCGAATTTCCGTCGGCTCGTCCTACACCTACGCGGTCAGCACGTGCATCTCTGTCTCGTCTCGCCAAACTGCGTGCACAAAATTCAGTAACGTCTCCGATTCTCGTGGTGTTGGCCGTGCGCTTGTTCTTTTTTTCTTATTTTTGTGTATCGCGCGATTCGTGTTGGTTTTTTTCTTCTTCTTGCGCGCCCGCCGTCAATGCCGACGATTGCCGGCTTGCCAAGGTGCGATACGCTTTATTGAACAAACGATTGTGGTCCGTTTTGCAGCCTCAGCGAGTGCTACTTCGCGGGCAAGGGTACAGCCTTGGTGTTGCCGGCGGCCGATGCCCAAAAAACCAACAGGACCAGCCCCGGAGGCCAGAGGAGCAACATCCAGAAGCACCTCCAGTCGATGTTCTATCTGCTGCGGCCGGAGGAAACGCTGAAAATGGTGAGTGAAGAGGGAGAGACGTGCTGCTGCTGGGCAGTTCGAGCGCGCGCCCATCGCCGTGGCGAAACCGTTCGTTATGGTAATTTTATGGGCGATAAATTCGGCATCCGGTGTTGGGTTTTCAACAAAATCGAAACTTGACTTGGGCGATTGAACGCGGAGGAGGTGAGGTGAACTTTCTTTGTTAACTGATGTCTGTCGCACAGTTAAATTAGTTTGGTGGAATTGTTGCAACGGAAAATTGCGCACCTTTCACTGACATTAAAAATTATTGCGGATTTGACACGGCACCAGCTCCGAGAGGAATAGAAATTTCAACCGTAAAGTCGACCGTCGCCGTGATCGATCTGTGTCATTCGCGTAATTGAGTCTCTCCACCCAGAGACTCTTCGTTTTACGTCGACGAGGGTGTCATGATTCACGTCCCTGATGGGTTTAGCCGTTCCAAGATAATCGATGATGGCGGGGAAATGCGATAGGTCAGTTTCGTGCGATTTCCACCTGTGTATATGTAATCCAAGGTATGATGTAATGGCCGCGCTCACGCTTCATCGCCTCCACGTCACTGGCTCGCAATAGATCGGAATATCCCGTCCCCATCGATTTAGAAGACCATGACGACTGCTCCAAGGTTCACCATTAATTCAAACTAAAATATTATCACTTTTTTTTCTCCAGTTTTGCAGTGACTTAAAATGGGCAATTTTTCAACTCTTCAACAGAAGGGTTGAATATATAAATTTGGAGGAGTTGAGGCTGCGACGTATTTCTTCTTAGGTGGGACCAGCCTGAAAATCGCCAATACCGCCGGAATTTGCATGCCCGCCCAAACCCGAGATGATGGATGGTACTCTGGTTTTCTCTTCGTCTGGGTGTAGAGGGCCCCGCGAAATGCCGTGGGTGACCCCATCACACATGCCCATGATTCACCTCCAAACCGCACAACCACAACAGACCGAGAGTCGTTGATGTGACTGACCTACATGACTGTACGCAATGTTGTTTGTTGTGTGGAAAGAGGAACTCGCGATAAATCGCAATTAAAGGTCATCGACGAAGACGAGCATCACGCATCACAGTGGTTGCCACCCCTGACATTTAAACCTGACGACGTGCAAAGGTCTCCAGTTTCTTCTAAGCGAAGAGAAAGGCGCGTTAAGTCTATAATTAGGAGTTACGTACTGCATCCGCGTCTTGTCCCGGTTCTGTGAAATTTTCGCGTTTTCCTCTCGACGTCAACAGCCCTAAAGTGACCCTGATGAAAATCCCCAACATCACGCGTTAGAGGCTGCGAACAAAACGTTTTTGGAAGCTCTCCAAAACCGCAAATAACCCGAAGCTTTGTGTACGTTAAAGGCGAGGAAGTTACGCAGAAATCTCAAAAGTTCTTCCGTCGTTTTAAATTTTAACGTGGAAATTCGCATTATCTGCGTGACGCGAGGGCAACGACCAAAAACGGCCGAACCTCAACACTTTCGTCGTTTCGTTATCGCCAGAGTCGTCTCATTGTCGCGGGTCAACCGGGGGCGTCTAATAAATATTAATGCCGGTCGCTTTTGTTCCGTTGATTAGCATGCGTTCGACATGCAGTTAGCAAGTGAAAGTGTACACTCGCGCGACGCGATTTACTGTTGACGTTACGAAATTCTTAAAGGGTTTGTTGGACGGTTTCAGGCCGTCAAACTGGAGAGCGCCCACCCGACCCGCACCAGGTATTTGGTGGTCGTTTCCAGGATGGGAAGTCGCGCCGAGGAATCGTGTTTGTTGGGCATCGATTGCAACGAGAAAACAACGGTGGGTTTGGTGTTGAAGGTCATGGCGGATACGACGATCCGACTCGACGGTGATGGGTGAGTTGAGGTCAACACCTCGTCGTGAGGTATCGATTAACCCCCCCAATCTTTCTGTTTCAGGGGTTTTAGCGTCAGCGTTTGTGGACGTCACCATATCTTCAAGCCGGTGTCCGTACAGGCGATGTGGTGAGTTTGATCGAAGCGCGGCGATGACGGCGCGCGCGTCGGGACGCTCAAAATAAGCCCGTCCCTCACGTCGCCGTCACCATGTAAGGCAATAGCAGCCGCCAGCGCCGATTTATCGAGGTTGATTCTGTTTGTGATGCGGGCCCGCTCGCGGGGGTTTCGACGACACTTTCACCCGGCAAAGGCGCCGCTCGAAAAAAGTGGAACGATTCGATTCCTGCATCGGAACAAAAGATCCTGGTCGTTGCCAATTCCTCGAGACCGCCATTAGGAATCCGCTATGTTTGCTGTTTAGGCAAAGACGAGAGATCTGTTGTCATTGAATTACACGAATTTTTAAATTTCTGCGCTCAAGGCGTTTTTCCTGACAACTTTATTTCTTGTTTACTGACTGCCTTTGTGGCTACCCACCATGTATGTATTTTGCTTTTACCTACTTGAAAAGTAGCGGCGGTTCTCTCAGAAAGACCCTGTATGTCTACTTAGCCACCAGAAGCATTATGACGAAGAGTTTCAACTTTTTCAAAATCCAGAAACTTGAGTTCTTACGAGGCAACACTGGTCACTTATCGTGTATCAAGAGCACCAGCGCAATAATTCTGTTGGAATAGAACCCATGGACGCCGAGCAAACTGGTAACTGGGTCTGGGCAGATGTGTGGGTTACCCATGATCAAAGTATTACGCCGACTCTTCAGTTTGAACTTCTTTCTCGCCAGATTGGATCAGCTCAATTTGCAGTGAAAAGTGAAAAGAAAATTGGAATAATTGCCAACGCCTTCACCAGTAAAAATTGGATCTTTAGCAATTAAGTCATTTAAATTTCTATACTTTCAGCAGAATTTATTATAAATTACGTCAGGTTTTGAATCATAGAGCTTTTGTCTTTTGAAATGTGTCTGTAGACGGGAATTAGTAGATCTCATTGAAGTTATTGTATAATTAGGTACAGTCTGGAGCTTTAAAAATGTTAAGGTTAGCCTCGACTGGACATTGTCAAAGTCTCCGATTGTACAAGAAGTCCAAATGTGTCGAAAGTTATTAAGCTGTACAGACTGACAGATGGCTGGTAGTAGTTTTTGAAGCAACAAACGACAGATGATGGTTACTGTGTCACTGAGTGTCAACTGCTAGCTGTTAAAATGGTCCTGCATACAGGTCAGGTGGGCAAAAGCTGTCGGCCGACTGTTGCAGTTGTCTCAATTGTTGCCCAATTAGTCGCCAGTTGCCCAAAAAACTGGCGAACTGAATTCCACTCCGAAATACCTTTGGTCTTCGTCACCGCTTCCATGTCTCGTATTGTGAGACATCGCGACCCGACATTTTCGATTGTATTTTGCGAGAAGTTGTGTTTTTGCCATGGACCACTTCTTCGTAGGTCCGCTGCTTTCTCGCAGCCTTTTTGACCCCCGAACATCAAAGCGCGCGCAAAATGATGCAACTTTATCGTTTAGAAACCGGCAACTTTCACGACGACGCGTAAGTGCGCCGCGAAAAAAAAGATCGAAGGATCAATTTGGACTTGACCGTTTGTGAGTCGTCGTCGTCGCTTTCACGTCGGGTGGGTGGACGTGGTGCTAAATAAGGGGAGCCGGTCGCGACCCTTTTCGCGAGACCGGCTTCGTATTTGGTCGCGAGAAGGTTGTTGCGACGGATATGGCCGCGGTGAAGAGGTCGACGCGTCAGTCGATGGATCCAGAGGTATAATACATTCCGGGGCTTGAATGAAGACCGTCGTGAAGGTTGCCGGCCTTATTAGGAAGAAAACGGACTCCCTACGGTAACGGTAACGGCTAAACGATGCACATATTAACGACTTCCATTGAGCAAAGGTCCGTCGTCTCGTCGGTAAAAAGCACCCGCCGTCGAGCTTTGACCGAATATGGTCGTGCATTGGAAACGTCGAAATTCTTTCTTGACAAAGTTTCGGAGGGAGAAGGGAATCGATCTGGATCGATCGCGGGGCCGCTTTGGGGTAACTTTTCCCAATTGCCGAAAGCCGCCTCTGTACCTATGTCTAAATAAGGTCGCGCTTCTAAGAGCAGGTTGCTCGCCGCACCTTTCCTAATTTGCGGCGCGTCGCCTTTCGAGCATCAGTCTCGTGGACGACGTCGACGAGTTTTTCGCGTCTCGCTTCTACTATTGTGATCATAATAGAATTTGAGCCCAATTTCATTTCGATACGGTCCGTCGGTTCGTTTATTTTGTGAATATTGACGGAACTTGTTAGTTGCGTTTTGCGACTTTTTCCAACGTTTATAAGGATATACGCGCGGGATTTCGTGTTGGTGTCGGCGAGGAGGTCGCGGATCTACCGATGGCCATGTTGGGTACCTTCAATGACTACGAGTCCAGTCTCCTGAGTGTTTGTCGCTAGTGCGGTTGAGTTTTGTCACACCTCTCGCCGTTCGTCTAGGGGCGATCGGTGCTTTAGAGGAACAATTTTTTTTTTTTTTGTATCATTTGCACTTGTGTCCGTTCGTTCAGTCCACGAACAGACCCCAATGTTCAGGTGATAATGGTCGTCAACCGCCAATGCAGCTTCACCAATCGCTCCATGTGGGATCCTGACAGGTATTGACGTCCGTCTTGGTCCTCCTCTTCTTCCTTGGTCGTCGGCGCAAACAAACCATTAAAATATTTCCTCCAATCTCGCGGCAACTCTCCAGCAGATCTTTGAACTATCCCTGATAACAACAAAGTGATTCATTGAATCGCAATGACCGCCCATAGTGACCTTAAAATTATCAAAACGTACCGTTAGTGCTTGTTTTTTTTTTTCTTCTGCAAGTTGTGGCAACATTAGTTCTTGTTTGGCGTTGCTCAATCGCGTCAGTTATTCAATAAATGCCAGTATTTTTCCGCGACAGCTCGCCGACCTTGGCGTTGTTGGTTGCTTTGCTATCGTATAGGAAGTTCCGAACGTTGTCGCTGATGTGGTGTGGTTTTTCCCGCAGGTCTGCCCTCCAAACCCTGCACAAAGTCAGTTCGAAAGCGCGCCAGGAGAACTACTATCAGGCCGGACTGACCCACGGCTGGGTCAATTACTATGAGGAAAGGATCGAATCGGACAGATCGTGTCTCAACGAATGGCACGCGATGGACAATCTCGAGTCGAAACGGCCACCCTCTCCCGATTCGGTGCGCACCAAACCGAGACAACGCGAAGAAACCGAAAGGGTGATCAAGACGACGCTGAAGGAGATCATGATGTCGGTGGATCTCGACGAGGTCACCAGCAAGTACATCAGAAGTCGACTGGAGGAGGACCTCGATATGGATTTGGGCGAGTACAAGAGTTTCATTGACCAAGAAATGTTGACGATACTCGGACAAATGGACGCGCCCACGGAGATCTTCGACCACGTCTATCTCGGCTCGGAATGGAACGCCTCCAACTACGAGGAACTGCAGCGCAACGGGTACGTAGAGACGCGGTTGCGACCTCGATTGGCTTCGACTAATATTTTGGTGCAAAATTACTTACCCAGATCCGATTGGCGGAGAATTTTTGCGAGAAGTCGGGTGTGAGGAAAAACTGCAGCATTCGAAGCCAAGATAACAATAATCGCATGATGGATGAGAAGTGGACTGTAGCAGTTCTGAAAAGTTTCGCAGTTTTTGTTAGCGAAAATAAATCTATTGTAAATAATACTGCTCCAAATCAATTGTTTTTATTTTGTCTGCTTGAGAAAAATTATTAATTGGACTTTCGAAATTTTTCTTTCTAATAATCGGGATGGTGCTAGTGGTGCAATTTTCCCTTTCCAACGTACGGACTAACAAGATTTATTAAAAAATATCACGCCCTCTTCTTTACTGTTTTTTTTTTTTTAACTTTTTTTGTGTGTTGAAGGGTGGGCCACATTCTGAACGTGACGAGGGAGATCGACAATTTCTTCCCCGGCACCTTCGATTACCTCAACGTGAGGGTGTACGACGACGAGAAGACGGACCTGTTGAAGCATTGGGACGACACGTTCAAGTACATAACCAAGGCGAAGATGAGCGGTTCCAAAGTACTGGTCCATTGCAAAATGGGCGTGAGTCGTTCGGCGTCGGTTGTCATCGCTTACGCGATGAAGGCCTACAATTGGGATTTTCAGACGGCCATGTGTCACGTTAAGGAAAAACGGACGTGCATCAAACCCAACACCAGTTTCCTGTCTCAACTGGAAACCTATCAGGGTATTCTCGATGCGATGAAGAACAAGGAAAAGTTGCAAAGATCCAAGTCCGAGACGAATTTGAAATCGCCGGGGAGCAATCACAAGACCGACAAGGTGTTGGTGGGGAGCGAACCGACGCCCGTCATTCAGGCGTTGTCGAAACGTCACGATTTGCAGACGACGTTGTCGGGTCAGGATTTGCGAAATTTGGGAACGCGTCCGAAGTCGTGGTCGCCGGACAACGCCCGGGAACTGGTCAATGTCGAGAAGTCTCCGGTTTTCCTTTCCTTAGAAGATTTAAGCCAAAAATCGACTTCCAAAGAATGCGTCAAGAGTCTCCAGGGTAGGAACGTGTTGATGCCTTGTGATAACGGCGAATCCTACAGCGTGTCGCCGAACCGAATCGTGCACTTGCCCGGACAGATACCGGTTCGGGAACGCGTCAGCGAACTGGAATCGAACAAAATCAAGGGAGTCAGTGATGAAAAAACTCAAACCGGGTCGGGGGGTGGTTCGAAGAAAGAAACTTGGGACCCGGGTGATGGCGGGACCGTCGTTAGTGAAAACTGTGATAGTGCAGAAACGGTGTGGACTTCATCGACAGTAGTGAAGAATGTGCCGGATAGTGCGAATAGTATTAATGAAGTTCCTGAATCTCTAAAAGCGCGTAGTGGTGATCCGTTTTCGAACCAACTCGATAAAGTTTTCGATAGGGAAGAAAAAAAACAACAGCGGGTGTCCTCGGTGATTTCCGTGACGGCCGTGGAGCCTCAGAACGAAGACATTCGGGAGTGTCCGTCGCGACAAAGCTCCTGGAGTAGTTACGATAGTGCGGTGGTTTTAGGGGGGCACAACGATCACGCGTTGTCGCGGCACAGTTCGTGGGGTTCCGGGGACACCCGCGTTTTACCGTCAAGAAACAGTTCCTGGGGCTCCTACGACATGAGACCGAGGGGCCCCGTCCACTACGTCAATGAAAAAGGGGAGAAAGTTCTGCACAATTTCGAGTTCGAAGGGAGCTCGTCGGGGATCTTCCCCTACGACAAGGAGGACATCCCTTGGCATCCGGGAACCGTCAAAAGGACCAAACAACGGATCGAGGAGAACAACACGAAGAACTGCGACAACACCATGACGAAGTCTTCGTCTTCCGAAACTCTCTTCGAGTATAACACGGACGATAAGACGGTGGAGGCCGTCAATAAGCGGCTGATCGAGGAAAGTGCCATAACGATCGATGTTGCGGGCGATGACTCGCCGTCGTCGACGAACTTGTCCAGATTGTCGGTGAGCGCCCCCGAATCGTCTTCGATGGACTTGGTGTCGCCGGAGTACCTCTCCAGGTCCGCTTCCAACGTTTCTACATTAGAAAGTTCGGTCATCAACACGGCGCAGTGTTCTTCAGTGAAGCAACACAGGAGTTTTTTAGAAAATTTACGTAACAAAGAGTCGAATAACATGACAAAAATAGAAAAATTTGACACCACCTCGGGAATCGTCAGGAACTTAAAAAAGGAGTTCGAGGCCAAAACCGGCTCGAACCTCCCGGAGCTCGCCCCCGAAACGGTCGAAACTAAAAAAAATAAAGTCAACAGTTTACCGACGTCCCCAGTTAGTTTGCATCAAGACAAAAGCGAAGCGCCGACCAAAACCGGCGAGGACTTAAACTTCAAAAATCTTCTGGGGCTCTTCGAGAATAACAAACAGGAGGAGGTGACGCGCCGGCCGAAATTGGCCACCGTTAAACCGTTCGCCCCTCGTGCCGCACGTTACTCCTGCATCGAAGTTTCGATCGAGAAAAGTCCGATACGCATCTCGCAAACTCCCCTCATCAATAATTTGGGGAGTAAGGGTGTCGATGGGGAGTTCAAGAGGCCGCCGATGTCGCCGGTGGTCCGGAACACGTCGCCTAGTCTCATGGTGGCAGCTACTGTGATCGCGAAAGCCGCCAAAAAACAACAACAATTCGGCAAAAGTCATCCGCTGGCGCGGCTCAACATCAAGCCGAGACACAATAGTCCCGTCTACAACACTATGTAATGCTCAAAATTACAACAAAAATTACGGCTGTGACTCTTTCTTGCGTTATGATAACTGCTTTTTCTTCGTAATTGTACGCTATTTCTTCCTAGTTGTTAAATTGACTGCTCATGCATCTAACTTGAAAATAATGTAAAAACTTGCTGTTATTAAGTTATCGTCTCGTCCAAAGTGTTGACCGATTCAGCGACACTCGACCCTTGGTGGCTTTTTGTGATTTCATCCAGACACCGCCTTACATTAATCATATTCTAATCCCGTTACACTATTGACAATACAGTCTAATCCACTGACAGTTTCTCGCAAATCGCTCTTTTCTGTGTAGTGTTTGAAAATGTGAAGTTACAAATTCAAAACGATCGAGTGTGGCTGGATCAGGGTTCTAGGGTCCCTTCTCTAAACGCAATTTCTGGATAGTGCAAAATAAATCTTAGGGTGTGCTTTGTGTAAATAGGCGGTTATTTTTCGATTATTAGGATTTGTTGTAACTGTTCTTCCCCACTTCATTCTGCATGATTTAATAGCAGCAACAAAAAAATTCCTTTTCGCCTCACTGCCAACTCAACTGTGGACCACAAAACGATACAATAATCTAAATGAGAGCGCAGGCGAGGTTCCGATTTAATTTTCTAACATATCAGCGACGTCGCAAAATTAATTCGATTAATCCAAATAATAGACTTGGCTGTCGAAATCTAGTCTTGTGTGTTAAAATTACTGCAGCCCTAAGCTCAAGCTGATCAAGTCGTCCCGGGTGGGACCATGTTTTACCCCTTTTTTATTTCTTTTGTAAGATCTTCTGTTTAGGGTAGGAATTTATTAACGCTGTCCTTGCTTTGTGTGTATTCTGATCGTGTGATAGTTTTTTTTTTTTTTTGTATTATAGCGTGTAATATAAGATGTATCGCTTAAAAACTGTTCAATAAAGAGCGATTGTTTAATAAAAACTAATTTGATAAAGCTTCCTTCCAGAAACAAAGGCTACTGACGGAATTGCTGAAGAGTCAGTGCGATAGGAGGGGACGTTCTCTTTTGTTTTCTTCGCCGGTCCCAAATCTATGCTGTACACAGCAGAAGGCAGCCCCATCACTGCACCCACACCCTAAAAATCACTAAACAAGAGATTCTTGAATAACTGAAGTACTTACAATGCAGCTAGATAGATCAACCGCTTGCAACACGTTAGGGGAAGTTCCTCCACACACTGCGTAATCCTTTGTCGCAAATCGTCCCGAATACAACTATTTTTGCACAATTAGAGCGCGGATTTTTTTCAAAAAAAAAACAAACTAACCTGGCTATTTTGATCCTCTCGCGCCATTGTCGCAATGAGTTTCCCCGATCCGTAATCCCAAATTTGGAACGCGTTGTTTTTTTGAAAAGAACAAGTCAAGACCTGCCGGCTTAATTTAAATAATTTCAAAATAATTAAGACTTACTTCCGTTCCTTTGGCGTTAATGTCGATGCCTTCTCCGCACATGTGTACGCCGGAAATGTGGCGTACCGAATGGGGCTGTCGCAAATCCCAAAAATGAACCAGATCATCCCAACCTGCCGTTATTAGTTCGTAATTGGACCTGGGGTTGAAACAGCCGGCGAATACTCGCGAAGTGGGGCCGTCGGTAATCTTGGGATTGTTGCTGCCAGTCAAAATGCGTTCTTGCGTTTTACTTTCTTCATCGTAGAGGTATATTTTTAGATCGTCGCCGTAAGTAACGAACTTGGGGTAACGAGGGTGGTAAGTAATACCGAAAGTTTCGCGGTTCTCCTTTATGGTGTAGATGCACTGGCGGAAGTTGTAGTTCCAACATTTCACGAAGCCATTGGCATCTAAAATTAGAAGCATTCATAGTAATTAATAATAAATTTAAAGGTGCAATCTAAGTTTCTTCCCCATCCAACCAGTGGGTAGTCGTTACCATCTTAGAGATTGAGACTTGTAGAGCTTGCAGTAAAATGCAGACATTATTAGAATAACACCTTAAAGATGGAGAAAATGCCAAAAAAGAATGGGAGCGTTGCTTTAAAAAAATTGCTCACACGTGCAGGTGAAGCAGTTGTTGATGGGGTAGTTCTTGGAGACTGGTCTGTGCTTAATGGCGGTGACTGGGGCTGTGGATTGCTGGAGTTCCGCGTCGGTCAAAATCACTACTAAATCTGAAGTTTCGCTTTGGTATAAAGAAATGGTGCCATCTGAAGCACCGACAGCTAAATAGTCGTATTCTTCGTTGTACTTGCAGCAGAGCAACTCCTTATTAACGTCACTACGAAAGATTAATTTATCTCGTTAGGGTTGAGACATGAAGAGGTAGATACATGATAGAAGTAATTTTAATGTGTCCTTCGATGGTGGTGACGTCTTTTTGGGGGAGGTAGTTCCCCGTTGGTACGCTTCCTTCAGAAGAGAAACGAGGTCGCAATAACGCACCCTCTGCCGCTATACTTTTCTTAATGGCACCGGGGGCGGTTTTGGTGGTGAGGGTGGCGGGTCCTGCAATCGCCTTCCTGGAGGGTAGTCCAACATCGTGAGATTTGGGTCGAAGCTCTTTGGTTGCGTTGTGAGGCATCGGGAATGTTTGAATTTCCCGCCAAATGTCAAAAATTTCAAATAATTTCGAAAAATCCAAAATTTCACTCGTTTTCCTCAATAATTACCTCGATGCTTTTATCAGCCGTAATCTGTGATTCACTCGTCTCGATTTCGCAAAATTTCGTAAGATTCCCGTGTACGTGACGGCGAGGTTGCTGCAAAGAAGCGGAAAAAGTACTAGAAGCTGGTAGGTGTCACCTTCTGTCGCAATCATTATTATTTTTACATCAAATCTAGCCGATAATTTAATTGCAGTAAGTTATTCTGGCCGTTTTACGGTGTTAGCCTCGTACAGATCGTTTTATTTCCTGAATTTCCGCAACCGAACAATGACCTAACCTCCAAATTGATTATGCTTGCTTGTGTTTATAAACAATTTTTTAACGCTTAACCCCCCTGTTTATCGCGGGTTTTCAGAAAAGAATGAGACGTGGGAAACCGCAACGAGAACTTTATAGACCTGGCAGCGGACCTCTGAGAAAATCAAACACAGGAATCGAAGAGTCTGACACTGACACCAATTTAATTATAAATTCGACCAAACCTAGACCTCAGGATGAACACAGGTACAAAGGGGAGACGGGAATGAGCGACCGGAGCACGCATAAAAAGACCAAGAAACCAGAACAGATGATTTATGTACCCAGGCCCGTAGCCAACGCCAGAGAAATGGCGCAAGACAGCCCGCAATTTAACGGCAACTACGATAACGAGCGCTACAACGCCTCCACCTCCAAGCGGTACTCCAATCGGCGGCGACCAGGTAACTCCAACACCCATTTTTCGAGAACCGGCCCCAGTTTTCAGCCAGAATTTCCATAACAAGGAATTTGCTCAATTGTTCCACAACCGGAAATACACCTGTCAATTTAACACTCGCCAGCTAGATTTGCTAGCAAATTTGTTCTTTCCATTAGTCACTTTGACAAACACCTACTAGATTTGCAAATTTCCAATTACAGTTACCTATAATTTTGGCATTGTTTGAAAAGAATTACAACGTTTCTTGTATTCCTACAACTTCCGGTAATAGATTTAATAATTTTATACAATTCTTAATGGAATACCTGCAATGAGCAAGGATTCAGTGTCAACTGCCCCTCTGACGGGTTCCGACTAGATTCTGTAAATCTTACATTGTTTTGAAGGCAACGACGTTTCTGACGGCTACGACGAGTGGCGCGACAAGCCGTCGAACCGCCAGTACCGCCAGGGCTCGGAGCCCCGCGGCCTCTGCAACGGCAATCCCTCGCAGCGTTCAATGCGAGACACTCGCAGCGTCGAGCCCTCTGGCGGCCCCCCGGGTCGCGCCTTCACTGAACGTCCCCATTCGAAGCCCCCCAGCGGTCGCAGACACAGTACTATTGGTGTAGAATCCGAGAAACGACCCCAACACAAATCGATCAACCTCGAGAACTTGGCACCGAGATTTCGCAAAAAATTCCTAGAAGACAACAAAATGGCACCGCCGAACGACGATAACTGGAACGGAGCTAGTTTGACCTTTCAGGGTAGCTACCATCAACCGGGCAATTATTCGACCGTTCCCGGCCACCATCACGGCTATTCCAACCAGAGTTACAGCAGTTTGGGGTACAGTACGTTGCCGCATCGGGGGAGGGGGAGGGCGCGGTTTCACCATGATTACGAGGGAAACTACCGGTCGAGAACGCCAGATGTTGGGGTGCCGAGCCCGTGCAGCTCGCGGCCCCCAACCCCCCCTTACAACAGGACCCGGAGCAACGACAACTTGAACAGGTTAAATTATATTAATTAAACTTTTCCTCGACGCTTGTCTTTGTTTTTAATCTTTATCAACATGGAAGTGCGTGTACCAAGGAGTTATTTTTTTCTTTGTCAGGCATGATAGCCGACCACAGTCTCCTGCAAATTACCACGGAAGGGGTTACGATCATCGCAGGAACGGCAGGGATAGAAGAAGAAACTATGGACGAAGAGGCAGCGAGGACCGAAGGAATCAAAATGAAGAGAAGGAAGAAAACTGGGACGACGAATTCCCCGTGACGAAGACAGGTTTTCGAGAAAGCATGGAGGCCCAGTTGTCTCCCGTGTCTCCTGCCACGCCAGAGGAGAAAATCAAAATTGGAACAGTTCCTATTAGCGATAACTCCATTCTGGTATTTTCATTTTATTTTACATTTTATTTTATTTCATTTTTATTTCCGTGTTTGTTATTGTGATGTCCAGCTAAATAACGTTAATTAAACATTGCAGGATTGGAGCGAGGAAGTCGAGTTGCACGACAGATTAGAGGCTGAAGCTCTAAGCGACGCATTAACCCGAAGTTCGTCAGTCAATAGTCTCGTCGACCTTAGCGCAAAATCCACGCCCCCTAACGTCAACAATTCGAAGAAGTCGAAACGGTAAGTTTTTGTTTAATTTTTCCCGGCGCCTCCACCATTCGGGGTAGCTTAATATTGACTTCGTCAAACTCACTGTTCATGTTCGTTCCACCGCCATCTTTAGGAAAAGCGGTAGAAGGAACAAGCGTAGAAGCGGCAGTCGCGACGCCAGCTTGGATAACGCTTCGAGCCGCCTCAACGACGGCTTTAAGGTCCCTCCGGAGGTTCGAGGTCGTCACCGCCGCCAGTCTCGGGACCACCGCGACGCCAGCACCTCTCGCAACCCCAGTCGAGAGACCAGCTTCGATCGCAACTGTCGCGGTTCCACCAGCGAACACGAGAATTGGCGTGAGGAGATCGTGAGGAGTCGCCAGAATTCCGAGAACAATTCCGACCGCAGCCGGCGAAATTCCGAACGGGACACCGACAAAGTTCACGTGAAGAAAGCGGGCGTTTTGGTGTTGCCCCAAAAACAACCGGAACTGGTGGACCATCCCAAATATCCCGTCGACGTCAACCGGAAAACTTGCCAACAAAAAAGCTTATTCGACCACAACAACCCCGCCAAGCCCATCATTGTTAAGTCGCAAAGTTCGAGAATCAGCGCCCCCGGATTTTCGGACAATAACGAAGCCGCCCCGCAATTACTCAATTACACCACGGATCAATTCGGCAACCTTCGGCCCGGTTGGTACGACGAAAACACGGAAGGGTTCAAATCTTGCCACCACCCTAAGCTAATACTGGATATTCGACGGGCCGACACTGAACTCCAGAACATCATCAATGCCGGCTTGATTTTGGTGCGTTGGGAAACTGTCGAGTCTTTGCGCCAGTTCCTCAAAGAAGGCCTCCAGTATTTGCTGTCGAAAGATCTGAAATTTTGCCAAACCGAAAACGTCGAGCAACACTTGTGGAAGATTCTTTACCACAACATCATCGAAGTTACCAGGAAAGCCGTCACAAACGATCCCGGTAACAAGGAACAGTACAAAGTGTTCTTGCTGTACCTCATTGATGAAGGTACCAAATATTTCGAAGGGTTACTCGATTTCCTCGAGGAAACCTACAATTTTAAGTTGAACAGTTATTTGGGGAGTAACCAGATGACGCACCAAAAAGGCTTAGGTTACGTCGGTTTGGCCCTCATTTCTGCCCAAAAACTCTTCTTGTTCTTGGGCGATCTGGGCAGGTACAGGGAGCAAGTCAACGAGTCCTCCAATTACGGCAAATGTAGGCAATGGTACATCAAGGCGCACGAAATCAACCCCAAAAACGGCCGACCCTACAACCAACTCGCCGTTTTGGCCGTCTACGCGGTGAGTTTTTTTGTTAAAATTAACCATGATTTTTTAATTTTGGTTTTTACAGCGGAGAAAATTGGATGCCGTCTATTACTACATGAGAAGTTTGATGTCGTCGAATCCAGTTCCGTCAGCTAGAGAGTATCTTATTTCGTTGTTTGACGAAAATAGGAAAAAGGTACAGAATTTTTGCCAGCAAACAATTTCCAATGACAACTTATTTGAGCGGCAAGAGCTTAAAAATCCAGTTTTTTCTTTCTTCATCCATCCACTGTTTGTTTTATTGCCTACACAGCTAACTACTTAAGCTCACGTCATCTCGCTAAGTTCACTGTAACTCGGTCAGATTGGAGCGCCCTCTGGTGGCAGTCGCTGGTCTTTGCTGCGCCACGTCGTCGCTAGAGGTCTCCACCTATTGCTGTGTGGATTGTGGGAAGTTATATCTAAAAACAAAAACAATTTTTTGACACTTTTTATGCGATTGTTTATTCATTTTTGTATTTTGCTTCTTTTTACATGCAGTATCTCCATCAAATAAGCGTACGTATTAAAATTGGTCTACGATCGGGGGTGGTTTTCAACGCCAGGCGGCAATATTCGCAAGTTCCTCTTTTTTTGAAATCTCAATTTTTAATCTGCAACGTAATTATTTACTGGATTGCGGAATTAGAGGAAGTTTTAGGACTTCAACCTCACATATTGCGCACGCAGTTAATTGAAGAAATTCTAAAAATAAAGTTGTACCGTTTTCCGGAAGTTCAAGTAAACAATTGCTGTTGTGAATCTGACTTAAATAATTACCCTTCTGAATTAAAGATGGTTCAGAACAAAAGTTTTTGCAGAGGAGGCGTTTTGAAAGCGTATTGTTGTACATCCATACTTTCAATTTTTTGAGTACTGATGTGGCAACATTTACATTCAACATGTGTGGTTTATTACTGGCGGCAGTAGTGTAAGCTTCAATCAATTACATTTACCTGGTAATCTTTGTTGACAACATTAACGAGCGTACTAATACACGCAGTATTTACAGTTGACTTTTGTTAGCTTTGTTCGTTGAAATTCAGATTGTCAACATTGTTTGCCAAGGCCAGAATTTTCACATCGGCGAAGAACCAAACTGTACGTACATTGTATAAGTTGGATTTTAATCGCTTTTTTTTCAAAAATATTTGGCCTTCAGAAATTTTTCGTATAACCGGTATTCGGCTCGAGTTTAAATGGTGTTGGTAGTACATCACATAAATGAAGAATGATAATTAAATTTGTGTCGTCGTTAAAAAATAATGGTGTCGCGTAAACCGTTAAAAATCCACAACAGCTGTATAAATTTTAAGTGTTATCTTCCAGTGACAAACGTTTTAATAGCAAAACGATCTTAATTATTTTGTCACTATAAACTCACAACAATATTTGAATAACAAAAAAGACGAAAAGACCCGTAATTGGCAGTAACTTGGGTGGTAACGAGGAAATGGATATATTTAGGAGTTAAAATGTTTGTGGCTGCCACTTCCACGCCGTTCAATTACAACAATGCGATTTAGTGTGGGACAACTTCATCGACGTAGGTAATTTGAAAGTCATGTCATCGACATTAAGAACGTCTTCCAGGTATTCAATCAGAATTACACCTCCCCTTGATGGTTTCGTTTATTTTTCTTACAAATATTTTGATGTTTCTGTCAAAGTTGCGGCGTAGGCGTGACATTGCAAGATTTCTTAATCGTCCCAGCAGTTTGCGGCACGTTTTATACAATTTTTTCGACTTAAAACGTTAACGGTAACAGAATTGGAAAAAAATATGACAACTTCTTCTCGTTTTTTATCCTTCCAGAAACTCCAGTTGTCGAACTTTTACACCATTTTGCTTTAGTGGACCGTGGTCGTCGTTGCAGCAAATCTGCGAAGCCTCGATTTAACTTTTTTCTAAAATTTTTGGTTTATATACAGGATAACTGTGTAGGTGGCCATGGAATTTCGAAAATATAACTATAAGTGGGGAGGTAGGGTTTTTGGGCGTAAAATTTTCTTATACAACACGAACAATCATCGAAGCCGAGCAATGCAGAAAATTCACTGAAGTCGCCCGCCGTATCTAATTAAATTGACGACCATTGACAATTTTGCCCCTACGCCACAACAGAGTTACTCTTTCAAGACGCTAAAAATATTGAGGATATTGCCGCCCCCGGCGCAGCGCCCCCGATGGCCCGGGCCGTTTCCGTTCTTGGTGTACCTAATTGCGGATTGCGTCACCGCAACGGAGCGCAACAACTTGTCTTATTGTCGTGTTCTTCCGTCCAGATTGGCTAGATAAATGTTCGAAGTAGATTGCTTTTTTATCGGCTCGTAAACGAATCGATTTAGATGCATGTAAAACCGTCGAATTAGTTGCATGATTAATGGTCCCATCGGTACCGATCGCTTTACTATTTTATCGCTGTCGTTTTTAGTACGAACAAGGCGAGAAGAAACGTCGCGAGGAACGGCTGGAAAGAGCGAAGCAACACATGAAACAAAAAGAATCGGAGGGTGCTGACGGTCTGCCGGGATCGTTGAGGCAAGAGACGTGGATCAGGCCGGACGGTGGAAAAAGAGTCCGTCGAACTACGCAAGCGGTCCAAGAAGAAAAGGACTCCGAAGAGGAGGATTTGGCCGCTTTGAGCAGCGTTGAGGTTTTCTCGACGGTTTACTCGCAGATTTTTTTTCTAACTTGTCTGATTGCAGGTCAACAAGAGATTCGTTATTAGCTATCTCCACGTCCACGGCAAGCTCATCACTCGAATTGGGTAAGGAAATACGTAATCAAATTCGACACGGGTCGTTGTTGCCGTTATCGTCTTTCCCATAGGTTGCGGATTTTCGCATTAATTTTTTTGTTGCGATTCCCGTACAGTTAGATGCACCTAGTTTCGGACTAATCAAGTGTGGATCTGGCGGATTGTTAGTTTCTCGGTGGTTCGACGAGAGGGTGCAGGAAGTGATCGCCGGCACGTTTGAGTTCCGCACGCACGCACCGAGGCGCCGGGTGTAGCGTAACGGCGCCAACTTAACATGCCGATGGGTCGGTGCACCTTCGATATAATCGGCGTCAATTGTCAATTTTTTTTCGCACGGATTACGCAAATCCTAATTAATGAATAACTCCGGCTCCGGAGACGCCGCTCATTGTTGCGGCTAATGGTCGGGACTCACGCAAATGAATTCCGAGCAATTACGAGGATTAATGGAGGCGAAATTGCCGTTACGCCGATATGACCCTGCCCGTTTTTAGGACGAAAGTTAGGAATTTGGCTGGAGGGTGTGTGTTTGCGGGAGGAAAAAATCGGCGGACGGAGGTGTTTCCGTGACCGGCCTTCTCGGAATTAGGAACTTTTTTTGATCCACTAACCTATTGAGTGGCGCAACAATGTCGGATTGTTGACGTCACGATTAAGGCGATTGTGGCGAGATGATTGAAAATAGGGGTTTGGAGGCGAGACGACGACGGTTAAGTCGCCGTTTCACGGTCCGAGTTCAATTCAAGGAGATAATAGCGGCTTCACTTTTTAACAGGCCACTACGCTTTTTCTCAGTAGATATTGAGAGGTCAAGCACTCGAGCATTAAAAGAGTTTAGAAGTTCTTTGATCTTGACAATGTGACTTAAGGTCGTGACGTAAATTGAATTTTCTCAATTATATGAAACTGTACATTTTTATGGTCCAGCTTTATTGCCGAGGCGAGTTTAAACGATTATCTTTTAGCGTAGGTACACACCGTTTATTAGTTGGCTCTATCTTAATAATTATGACGTATCATTTTTACCCATCTAAAAACTCTTTGTCTCTTTTAATATTTTTTTCCCACCATCAAAGCTTGTGCAATCTGGAAAACAAAAAAGAAGTGAGGAGGAGGAAGTGGTACTGTTAGTAATTTTTTGTTTCAATGTAGAAAAGATGAACTGAAAACTAAAGAAAAATTAAAACATGCAAGGCGGATTTTAAGTGAGGGAAAAGGAAAATAAGTGACCAAGCAAACTCGTGAGAAAATGGCTCTAGGAAACAAGAATTACTAACATAATGGAAGGAAGTGAAAAGGACGCCATATTTGCAATGAAAATGCGAGGAGGAGAGGCGGGCAAACTATAATCAAGGCCCTAGGTTAACATGCACCACCGTCACTTTGCGTATTGCATTACTACTATTATAACCATTATTGCAGTAAGTTATTAGACCATCTCTGGCAGACGTGGCGCCCTTGACTCGACTCACCCTTTTCTGCGATCCTAAATTTACATAAAACTAACCAAATTTTAGTGTAAAGAAAAGAAATTTATAACAAATTTTAAGCGAAAGCTGTTGCCTTTAAAATTTGTCTGCAACAGCGTACGTCAGCTTTGTTTTTCTCGACGACGTCCCTGGTCACGGTTCCGGTTTGGCAGCCACCCCTTTCCCGTGTTGTCGTTGAATATCGTTCTAAAACGCGTTAAACGCTTCAAATTGCGGTGGATCATGTGAATTAGCGCTTATCCCCTCTCGGTGATCTGATTTTAATGACCGAATGCAGCATCGCGGTGATGAAACGCTGCGAGAAAAAAAGCCATCTCGCGTCCGGTAGCTAATGGCGTAACTGTACGAATACGAATCGTAAACATTTTTTCGGTCCGGAGACTCGGGGGGGCCGCCTCCTCCCGCGAATTAATTGGCCGTCGTCGACGTGATTGCTCGTTAAGCCGCCATCAACTATGACCGACAAAAAGGTACGATTTCGTCGGTCTTGATTACCCGTGATACATTGTTGTATCGGTCGGGACGACATTTACATACGTTAAACTTTTGCTTTCTTTCCATGCACCTGTCGTGAGTCACTTCATTGTCTGATGAGCGAATTATGCAAGAACTGAGGCCATTGTGTTCAGGTCGGAGACCACGGTATCGCCGCGGTGGGCGCGTCCGCATGATTCGACAACAGAGTCCTCCGGATTATTTATGGCTTAATTGTTGCACGCGTCCAGCCCGGAGTAGTCCCGAATCCGGGCAGAACCATCAACATAACTCGGACGGCGACGCAACCGATAATTCCGCCGTTCTCACCGTTTTTCTCGCCGATTTATTGACGCGTTGCACTACTAACAGCTTACCACTTCCTGGACTGGAAAGCGGCAAAAATTGGCCGGACGCCAGCAGCTTCCAGGACAAAATAGACATTCGAAGTGTCACTACAACATTAAGCTCGTAGTTCGAAGGAGTAGAGGCGAAGTTGGAATATGCCTCCCGGGGATCATTAGCGATGTCCCGACGCCACAACTTTAAAGATGCATTGCTCATTAACAATAATTATCTACGGGATGATTGCCGGGTTCTACTGGGAGGAGGTTGAACCTAAGTTATGTCACCATTTTTGATAGCGGATCCTAAATGGTGGATTTTCAATGAAAGACCAAAACTCCAGATGGGACGTCTTTTGAAGGATATTGAGGTAGAAAGGTCCCAATTACTAGCACTTTTGGCATTGATTTAATGACTTATTCTTGTAGATTTCGGACCCCTTAACACGAATCTGGTGGTAATTTCGTTCAAATTTTTTATTGACGCACAAGATCGTGAACTTGGTTTCCTTGGCGCGGCAGCAATGCCGAGGCGAGCGCCGTAACAAACGGCCAGCGCTGTCTCCAGCGGGCCATAGGAAGGGCCTCGTCCCGGACAATTCCCATTGTTGAGATGTCGAAACCGGCAAAGCGGCGTTTGATAGGAAATTGGTAGCCGCAACTATATGCGGTCATCCCATAAATTCTTGCCTAATCAAATTACCGGCCACGCACTATGCATAATGCATGATTTGTTGTTATTCGGCCGCGAGTACCGTCCAAACATAGCGAACAATCGGAAGATGTTAAATTAGTCCCATTCGGGACGTCGCTCGCGGTCACGGACCATACATCACCTCCCAACGCGTCCCGACGAAATTTCGCTCCAGTTTCGCCACAGGTGGGCCGAAACGAGGGAGAAAAAAAAATGAAGGTCGTACGAGTTACGTTTCCTATAATTGCGCCTTGTAATCGCCGTGATGGACGAAAATAAAATCGGAAACCGCTAGTTTTGATTATGATTTACAGTTACGGTCGTTCATTTGGCGCTGTTTTTCGGACGATTGGGTTTTTGTCTGAAATCGGTTCTGTTTCAGGATGGAGAGTTTCCAGGAGGCCGCCTTGCAGATGCTGAAGGAATTTCGGGCGTTGCTGCAACATTCGCCTGTGCCGCTGCCCTGCAACCGCTTCTTGCAACTGTTGGCGCTCAACATGTTCGCCATAGAGAGCACCCAGTTGAAAGGTAATTTTGCGCCCGTATCGGGGGTAAACGGCCTTAAATAAACTCGGTCGAAATAGCGCCAGGTCCTGGCCGCTAATTTCTCATTGAAATTTATTCATGGCCGAGGTTATCGCCGTTTAATAAATCAATTTGTTCAATAATTTTTTTTTCTAGTGCGACGAGCTATATTTAGAAAGTGTTAATATGTATCGGTGGAAGTTGTTTGTCCGCTCCTTGTTATTATTTCTCGGTGTTATTATGTCATGGTTGTTACGTTTTATTATGCGATGAGGCCGATCTGTCGTAGATTGATCGCCGGTGTTCTTGTGTGGAATTCGGCGATTCGTCACAGAACTGCTTTTGAATTCCGAAAATTGCAACCGACTCAACGCCACGTTGAGCTTACGGACTATCGCTCAACAGTTTTAATCCATTTTTATTGCTGCAATTTCGGCCTTTATCGGGCCCCGTACGGTTGTTTTATTTTCAAATTTAAATTAACTGCGGGCTACACCTGCCTCCTTGCCTCAAACGCGGCGTAAATTGCTGAGGAAATGTCAATTTTTAAATTAGTTTATGGTGAACCACGAACCATTTACCGCGCCAATTCGATCCCAGCACAATTTAAGCTCCAATATATCGTCGTGAGAAACCAAACTTAACTGCTAGCACACAGAGATAGACGGTCATTTGCAATATTGGAGGCGCCGAACTGCTCAAAAATTAATAACTTTGAAGAGATGAAAATTATTGTTTTTTTTTTTGTATTGATCATATCAATTGATAGTTGTTTCGTATACGTGACAAACACTCGGATCATACGGAAAAAATTGTCACAATATTATATTAAAGAACGAGTGACATAAGGCACATTTTAGGGAACTGTCCAAGTTTAGAAAATGAGCGGCTGAGCCGCGAGTTTTATAATGGACGAGTGCCATATTTGCCTTGCGGACGCTGTTTTTCTACTTTGGATTTTTTTAAATAAAAGTATTACCTATCAAGATTAGGTAAATGTCAGATTCGAAATTACTCGTGAATCGTTTCATTTTGACGTTTATTTGATACTTTCATGACATTGACAATCACAACTACTAACCTGAAAAAAGTAAATTGCACTATGGCGCTGTTACGAAACTCAAAAGCTATTATTACATCACTGTTTTGGTGTCGTAATAGCTTTATTATAGAACTTAAGTAGAAAAAAGTATTTTATGGCTCGTGTAATTGAGACGTTGTTTTCTGATAATTTTTTGGTCACATGCGATGAAGATTGTATAAAATGTTGTTACATGGCACATACAGATTTCCGCTCGCAGAAGTTGCATTAATTTTACATGTTCTGCATACCTGGTGCTTAATAGAGCTTCTTTTTTCCCTAAAGTTTTTGCAAAAACTGGTTGAAAAAAATATCACAACTTGTTTACTAAATCTTCTATACATATGGATGTCAGCAGGTTTTTTGCTTCTAAAAATTACCGAAGAAAAAAATAATCCCGAGGCCAGTTACCGCGGAAGTTCAACTTTTCGGGTTCGATACATTGCAATGCACTCAATCGAACGTAATAAGAAGTCGTCCGCTATAAGCGCGAGCTACAAGAAAAGCCATCAATGTGGAAATGCAACTTTTTACGTCTACAATTACAATTAAGAGGACGATGCATAATATACATTTTCTTAACGACCCGAAGATAATTTTAGTGTAACTTTTTCATCCAAAAAAGGCATTGCGAGATTTCTCGTCCTCTCTTTCTCTCTGGACCCCGCAGCAGTATCCGTTGTGGGTTCAAGTTTTCATCTGCCTTCAATTTTGTTTTGTAGAAGAGACCGGACCGATGGAAACGCCAGAAACGGTTTCTGGCGCAGCACGTGCCACGATTCGCACTTGTTCTGTGATTGAGGAATTTTGCGATACCTTCAGCAATAATAATTTTTTGCGATTGCGTTAAGGTGTTTATTTTTTCTTCTAACTAGTTTTATTAGTTTTGTTCCAGCGGCACGTAGTTTTGTCGAATCTGGCGTTTCCTGTTTGACTGCCGCTAATTATCTCCGGATTAATGTTGTTGATTTTGTCCCGGTGACGGCAACTTCCAGGTACAAGTTTTAACATCGACATGATCCAGATACTTATCATTCAGAATGTCATAAACGCGATCAATCGTTGTAAGCAAATTAATGATTCGCAGCGTAACCTGTGCAGATTACCTAACGGTACCGGGTTGAGCTTTCGAACCGTCGTCGCTGAAAGCCTTTTTCGCCAAATCCCCCCATTAAAAATCGGATCGCTAATGCAGTAAACAGTATCAACAAATATTAGCATGTTCAGTCGAGAATATGATGATGAGAAATTCAATTAGACATACTGTACTTGCTTCTAACTGCTTGAATGCAATATGGGTATATAAATTCATGAATGCATAGCAAGGTGGAGTCTTATTTCTAACTTCTATTTCCTGGTTGCCCCAAGAGCTCTATTCTGCATGGTAAAGAAACGTTACGCTCTTTATCGCTTCCAACTGTGGATTGAGGAACCAGAATGGACCTAGAGCAGTGCTACCCCACGAAACCGTTAACTTCAGCCTCAAGTGGGCATCGTTTCTCCATGCTGACCACGTTCCGGCCATCGTCTTCGTAGAGTAAACGCCTCGAGTCGTACTATCGGGCCCTCCGTCATATTCACTCGGTGCATGTAATTACCGGGGCACGCATGGCCATGATTGATGATGGCGGTCCGGGGCTCGCCTCACCAGTGGCGCCGTTCCAGATTTTCGCCAAGAAACCCTCGGGCTGTCTTGATTTTTCTTTCTCACATTATCTATTTCGTTTTCAGACGTCTGTACGACCTAAAATCTGCGAAATTGCTACGAGCGGCGCCCATTTTTGCGTACGACCGGAGCAGGTGTGTCGCGTGGCGTCTTCCGCAATTAGCGGATAATGCGTAATAACGAAAAGTTATGTGACGCGTTTCGCAGACAAGCTGAAATATCCAGATGAATTACAACTTGACCCCGTCCGTTCGTCGGCCAAGTCAACGCACTCTCCACTGCATCGGCCATATCATCATCATTGTCGTCATCTCCAAGAGCTCGGATAGCGAAGAAAATTTGGGTTAACAACAACGACACGTCCGTGCGAAATTGTTCCGATGTAAATCACGTTATCTACAGCGAAAATCTGACCTAGACTTTGCAGACCTAGACGTCGGTCGTCGCACGTACCAGTTGCGTAACTCACCTCTCGGCGGCGTTTTCCGGTAATTATAGGAGGCGATCCGCGAGAGGCGTCCACTTTTCCCTTTATATTAATCTCGCTGGCGATGCAACCGCCGACCGGGAGGTCGACGCACCAAAATTCAATTATCGCCACGTGGTTCGAATCTTTCGGGTGCGGACGTTTCGCGTACCACCTAATGGTTCTGTTTATGGTTGTCCGCAGCATTTGCATAAGTACGAGACGGACGAGCCGGTCGATAGTCGGCAGAAGTGACACCTTCACGTCGTAACAATTTCCTCATCCTCCCGTCCGAGAGACGTCTCTATTGATTGGGCTCTCTGACAACAGCACAATGGCGAATCCCTCGGCTCGTTAATTGCGAAATTACCGTTAAGTCGCGCCGCGGACCTACTTGCTGCGTCTTTGCGTGGCGTTCGCATCCCTGCGCGTGAAATCAGCAATGTGGACCAGAAACGAATAATGGAGACATCGACGATGGGTCGAGTCGCGTTGCCGACACCTTTGTCCGCCAATTCCGCGTGTAATGGCGATCTCATTGCGAAAATAATGCGCCGGAACGACGCGAACACTGCCAACGGCATACACGGGGTCCACCGGAACGACAGCAGGAGCTCTTTGTTCGCCTCGCAAACGCAATTTCTTCTGGAAAGCATCCCTTTTCAACTGAAAATAGTTTTAGATTTAGTCGAGAGACTTTTGTTTCTACGGCTTCTTCTAGTTCGCTTGTTTAAAATTATTGTCGACATCTCCTCCTACGTAGAGATGTATTCTTTGTAGTTTTAGTTGTTGCGATAGGTATCAAACATGTTGCCATGTGTCCGTATCGTTTTGATGAAGTAGACGTTTTGCAGTGCCGGCAAATGTAGCTGCAGTTGATAAAAAGTCCGGCTATAGATTGACGGAGATGAAGATGTGATGTTTCAAGAGTGGACGTGCAGAATGCGTCGCCTTCATCTTGCAGATTGGAGCCGTGGTTGAGGTGATCGATTTAATTGATCCAGTTACAGTTATAAGCGATTGGGAAATCGCCTGAAACTGTTCTAAAGATAGTCCGGAGAGTGATTGATCCCCGTGGCATTCCTGCAACTGGTACGGCAGTCAAAACTGTTTTCTTCGGTTCGGTCTTCCACGGAGGAGATTCTATTTACAGCGGCCACTGGCTAAACATGTGCGAGTTTTTGTTGTCGAGATAGTATAATTTTAGATCCTTCTTCTTGCATACGGGAGACCGGTTTATGCTAATGTTTGAACGAGTATTTCATCTGCAACATCCCGGCTAACTCGGGGGTCAACACTTTGTTGCCGCAACCCTTTTTTGTCCGGCGTGGCGAGCACCAGTATTTTATGCAAATCTTCGCGATGCTGTTATCAGGAAGTTGCCGTTATCCGTCGCCAATTAACATGGCAGCGGTCCCAAACACTGATTGCTCGCTTTTACGGCCGACTATTTGCATAGATTACGCGTAAAGAGCGGTCAGATGTAATGTCAGGAACCGACCGCAGGAGGGCAGGGCGTTTTGTTGATGGCGTCGACGTCATCTCCGTGGAGGCGACCTTCCCTGTGGTGGCACTGACCCGAGCAATCGCCAATCTGGAGGAAAAAAATCGTGCTGCGGTGATGGATATCGCGGCGTGTTGGCGGAGGCGGCGGAGGAGAGGAGGCATCCGTAATGTCCGTAACCTTGTGAAGGTCGCCTCATCGAGGTGAACATCCGCTGCACGTTCTCTAGGTGGTGCCTGCGGGACACCGCTTCGCTTGCGAACAAAATTTCGTCCAAACTTGCAGATGCCGATCGAGATTGGAGTTTTGCAACTGGGTTCGACAGGTGTTTGTTGCCGGTGATGGTGACAATGCCCTCGTCATGTCGTCACGTTCAATATTTGCCCCGTTGCGATTGGCGAGGCGCAATTAGCTGCGTGACTCTGTGTAAATTTGTCCAGCACTCCGCTGGAACTCCAAAATCCCTTCGGAGGAAGGCGGCCGAAGAGGTGACAATGACCGACGATGAGCGATGGCGCGGAACGCGTCCATTGTTGGGCCGGGTCCGGGGAGGGGGAGGAATCACCGAGCCATAATGAGAGCAAAGTGAAGAAACGGCCTCGTAAAAGCTGCAAGATCGGCCAACGTTCGGCCTTGGAACGGCCTTGGCAGGGGTCAATCGGGGACATAGCGCGGCCTCCGCGAAACCCCCCGCACCTCCCCCCGTTTCCGTTTCGATGACAACATCTCACGATTTTTTCACGTTTTTTGCCCGAGTTCGATGGAAGATTTCTCCGACGTCTTCTGGGTGCACCGAGCAGGACCTGGAGGTCGGTCGGCGCCACTCGAGGAATGTCTGATAATTACGCCGCAGGAGAGCATCTATTCTGTTAACGGGGCCCATTAGATCGCGTTTCGCCATGTTTCGGAATGTTTACAAACCGACGCAGCCTACCCGCAGGCGGCACCTCGCAGCTATGGCACACAATTAGCCTTTTTTCGCCCCCCGCGCCACGACATCAACTCGAACACGCAGAATTCGAGGACCCAATGCATCTCGAAGGAAGCGAGCCCGTCGCCAAAACCCCTTTTTGCTGTTGGTGACTTCTTCATAACGACCGTCTCTCAATGACCAAGTCTTCATGTGACATTCATCTTTTATCGACAGGGTTCTGCTCTCATCAAAAGTTGATCACTTTTATACTGCTAGACCATTACCCTTATTAGCAGCTATCATTAAACCTCATTCTTCAATTGTACACTAACGGCCAATAAATAGGGCACGTTTCGTGAAGCAAAATCGGCGATTTTGAAGTGGTGTAAAACGGACTGTAGAGCGACTGTCAGCGTAGCGCCACAGTGGCAAACGGTTTATTTTGTTTGCATTTCAATTTATGGTTGTTGTATCGATACTTGAATTTCACTGGGAAGAAGCAGCGTGCCTTATTTATTGCGGGTTACTGTACTATTGAAATTCACTTCGACGAAACTGTGATCGAAATGATTCAGCGACTTTAACCCCTAACAACATGTTTTGTTTCTGACACGACATAGAAGTTGTACACCATTATGAGTATTGTCCTGAAAACTTGCGATTGCCGCTTGGAACTTGTTATTTTTGCGAACAACTTTGTTCCTCGAATTTTGCTTACTCGAACGCGTCCTCAAATGCGCAGCTCCTACTTTTTGCACCTAACGTCGTTGCGACAAAAACAAATTGAATTCCTAAAATTCCGACCTCTTCGGACGTAAACAACTCTAATTATTATTACAGCGTCGGAATTGTTCTTGTGCTTGCAGATCCCCAACTGCAGCTCCAAGCCGGATACAGATCTGAGCTGCAGGAACGCGCCTTGGTGGTGTCCTTGCAGATGTTCAACTTGATCCTGGAACGTTGCGTTTCGCTGCTGCACGAAACCGGCCGGGATCAGTTCGGGTCGCTACCCCAGGACCTGCACGTGTTGCTTCCCGCAGTCAAGATCTGGTGCGACTGGATGCTTTGTCACAGTTCCGTTTGGAATCCGCCCCCGTCCACGCAAGACTTCAAAGTCGGGTGAGTGTTGTTTCCGAGCGGTCGTCGGTAGCGCAATTAATTAAACAAATTGAACTAAATCACCGACTTAATTGGATCTGAACTAACCAAATTTCCGGGGCCATCAATCATTACCGTTGATCCCCGATGTCCTATCAATCATTATTAATGTTTTTGTCTATACGACCGCAGGACTCCGGGCGACGCTTGGAGCCGATTAGCCGTTCTCATGAACCTTTTAGAAAAGCTCGATCAAACCGCCGCTTCCGCCCTCATCACCCAACATCGAGACGGTAAGTATTACGAAAATTACCAATCACGGAGTGGACGTGTTAATCAAGTTAATAATGGACCGTGCCGCTACCACCAAATTATGTTGTTGACGTGACGTAAATTGAGGTTTACACTAATTATTCATGCGGAATCATTCGAGTGTATGCAGATGGGTGCATGTGATGTGTGATTGCGGGCGCGTCACGCACGGCAAGTTCGGAATTGGAAAGGTAACGGGGCATTACGAGAACGTTGGGGGCATTGTTTTCGTGCTTCCCATCGGTTCGCGGGATAACCTCTCAGAAGACGCCCTCGCACCGCTACAATTACCAACCTGCCAAATCACACAGGTCGGCGAAAAATATTTGCCGGATCTACCTCCAGTACGGACTGAAGATGGTAACGAGGAAACAAACTCGAGCAAGTAACCAGTAGAATTTACTTAGTGTTAAGAAGAGTTACAGTTTGGCCGCCAAGAACTGTCACAGTAATGATTCGTCCATTATCAACGTTGGTGGATGCTTCTTATTGCTGGATGGTTCATTATTCAAAGACCGGTGGGTCTTTCCTAGTTGAAATGGATTTTAAAACTGGACCCTGCGTATTTTTTTGGAGTGGTCCGCTGGTACGGTTTGCTTGCGAAATTTATTCATCACCAGCAGGCATCTGACTGACGTCTCGTCTCATTTAACGTGCACGAGATGCGCCTGTCTTGATGGGCCGACCGCCATCAAGCCGCTACTTCCAAAGCTTCAGTCGGCCTTCCGAATTTAAAAGGAACCCACACGGTAGTCTAAATTAACAAGTAGAAATTTAAAAAAATGGTTCAAATCACTGCTCTAAATAATTCAAGAAAGATGCTGTTGGAGGAAGATGAATAGAGCAGAAGTAGTTCTGTGGTCACATGCAAATTTTGTAAAAATGCGCTATCATTTATTTTTATACTGGCAACGGTCTCCCCCCATTGAGAGTAGTTTTTGAAGATAGACCAGAGACCATAATAGATAGACCTTTGCCGGTATTTGCGGTTTCTCGCGGTTTTGTAGATGTAATATTGGTTGTCTAATCTCCTATCAGTTATCATTGGTGATAGAGAATCTGCGCGGTTCTCGCCAATCAAAATTGCTTCGGTAAGTCGTCGAGTTTCAGTTGTCCTGCGTAATTTTGCCACAGTTGCCGGACCAATGGCGGCCGAAGTAATTTGTTCCAATAAAAAAAAGTTTGGGAAATTGGGCGGCTAACTGGATTTTTTTTTATTGTGGCGGCCCGAAGCGAGATTGCATTTTCCATTTGTTTGTTGTCTCGAATGAGATGCGGTTATTCCCAAATTGGCTAATTTGCTCGACCAGACGGCCGAGGTAATTTCAAAGTGGAAAAAGAAAAGAAATAAAAAAGAGAGAAACTGTTGCAGGCTACGAGCCGGTGAAATTGCCCGAGGACAGCGTATTGAGCGGGTTCACTCCCCTGATGGTCAATGAGCCCGATCTCAGCTTCGCCCCGAAAGACGTCGACGTGGAATTGGCCCAATTCGCCTTGAGGATGAACAAATTGCTGTTTTTCGGAACGGTCTTCCTGTGCGGACTAGAACCGCCGGTGTTGAAGTTAGAAATCGAAGATGACTTCACGGAGTACGTTTCGGTTGTTTGCACGTCCAACAGCAGAGATTCGCCGTTGTTGCCGTCGAGAGATTTGGTAAATTTCAACAAAAGGTCTCGTGACTGGGGCGTTATCGAAAATTTTCAACAGGGTCGCAACAACGAGGTGTTGATGGAGAGCTTCAGCGAAGATGAAGACGAAGGCATAGCGGAAGAAGGTTCTCCGGACGCTTCGTCTGAAGTCCAAGAGCTGCTCAATCGTAAAGTCGAGTTAGAAAGGACGCAGCGACGCCAAGAGCTCCATAAACAGAGGGTTAAGGTAATTTTTGGTTACATTTTAAACTATTTTTGATAACTCTATTCACGATCACGTTGCTAATAATTATTATTGACGTGCTGGAAATAGGGTCAATTCCGAATCGCTCTTTTCGTTTCAATATTTAACGGGGTTCAGGTGGCGGGTGTGACAGGTTCAACGAATGCATTAGCGCTGGGTCGTATATTTGATTGTGCCTAATTGACGTTGCAACGATGGATTCAATTACCTCGCCAGTCACTCTTTATCTTTTTGCCAATTTCAGCACAGCGGTACTTTATTGTTATTGGCCGTTCTCGTCAAGTTCAGTATGTTATTGGAAAAAGTTAATAATAGCGCCTTTTAGGAGCCGTTAGATCGTGAAATTGAATAATACGCGTCACGGTTAACTGTTCAGTGGGGATTTTTTCCCCATTAATTTATCGAGGGGGTATCGAAGGCGGTTTTGGGTCAATGGGGCCGGCTGCAGGACGGATTCCGGCGACGCAGGCCGTGAGAAACCGCGACTTTGCAAGATTTCAATCATTTCGTCCTATTAACCACTTGCCCCCCGGTCCGGCCAACGCACCAACAGAGAAGATGGAGGAAAAGCAAGTTAAAGAGGATTTGGGATTTCAGTATTCTCTTTTTTTTTATTAATTAATAATGTTGGAATAAAACCTTAGTTTCTATCTTTAATCTATTTTTACTACTATTGTCTTATTTAGATGAAACAACTTTTTTCTAATCACCCACTTTTTGCTATTGTTCCACTTCTGATGTCAGTTAAGTAGCGTTTTGTGTCAATTTCTTGAAGGGGTAAGTCCGAGCAAACATGGACATTACAACTTTTTTCAATGTAGATTCCACTTTTGATGTGAGTCAAGTGGCGTTTCATGCATTTTTTTGGGATGTCGGGCAAGGTCGCGGCGTCTTGGGGGCGGCTCGCGATCCGGTCCGTTCTTGCAGGCCCGATAAGGGAGTTCTGATTTTGGCCTCGTGCCTTTACGGGCGCCGGGTCTTCCGGTCGTACCGTTATTGTCGGCGCGGCAGCCTCCGTTGTCGGCATTCCTGCAGCTCGCCAATCCCCCGCAGGAAGCCGATAAATCTTTGAAACATGGCCATTTGATTGTTCGCAGAAAATCCTGAGCCAGACCGTGGTCAGCGTGCACATCGAGGTGCGGCCCAAGTACCTCGTCCCCGATACCAACTGTTTCATCGACCATCTGGACAGGATCACAACAATCACGACGTCCCACGTCTACACCCTGATGGTGCCCATCGTCGGTAAGTTACCGCCCGTGCCGAAAGCACAACGCGATTGCGTAACATCGCCGGAAGAAACAAAAAAAAAAAAAAAAAATCACCGCGTCGACATTTCACGTGTTACGGTCGCATTGTGCGTACACCTGTGGCGTATGTACCTACAATAAGAAGTGCATTGACTCTGCACTTACTTGCACTCTCTCTCTCGCCAGAGTAAACTTACGCTTTTGAGCGAGCGGTCATTGATTGTGCCGATGAAAACGTTTCCTATTCGATTTCAGTATTGAGCGAACTGGAAGGCTTGAGTAGGGGCGGGAAATCGCCGGCACCCACGGCGAGGAGTTCGTTGGATCCGCAGCACGTCCGCAAGGTGGCGCTGGCGGCGGTTCAAGCTTTGAGCTTTCTCAAAAATAGGCCCCAAATGGTCAAGTGCGTCACCACTAAAGGGGCGGTTTTGTCGTCGACGACTTTTACAACGGAAGACGATTCGATGATGGATTCGAGTTTCAAGAACGACGACAAAATTTTAGCCACTTGTTTAGTACTTAGTAAAGGACATAGAGAACAACAGACGGTTGAAGACGGTGAGTTGGTTGTTTTGCAATCGAAATTTTCGACGAATAACAACGGTTTTTGGTCAGGGGAACCCAAGAAATTGGTTAGCGAAGTTGTGCTGTTGACTGACGATAGAAATTTGCGCGTTAAAGCGCTCGCCAGAGACGTTCCTGTTAGAGAATTGACGGATTTCATGCAGTGGGCTGGATTAGGATGAACCTCGAAGAATCTTAGGCGCTAACACGGCTGTTAATTTTTGAACAGATGCGAGATCTCGAGATAATGGTGAGTTGCGACGGTTTTGTGGATAACTCCTTTGATTTATGGTGGATTTTTTCAGATTCATGACCTACTCACAGCTAGACAAGGATCCTTAAGTTAATCGTAGTTTGTTTAATTTAGCATGGGGTTTGATGTCACTTTTAACTGTTTTTTACACCAATGATCGGGTTGTGATGTTGCATTCCTCGTCCCCGGTTCTTTATCCATAAAAACACACAAACACAAGTTTAGCGCATCGTGCCATTTTTATCATATTATCTATAATTATATTCTATTTATGATGAATCGATTTTACGGAGTCTTTACCTGCACCGTTCTTTGGCCCTTATTTTTAGTGGTAGATACTGTTATTATGTACTTATTTTTATCTTTTTTATGTCATTGATGCCATTTTCCCATGGCAGATTTTATCTTATAATTTTAAATTTAATAGAGTTACCTATTTGTATTCTAGGATTTATACAAGTAAACTCATGAAAAAGTTGTTAATTACGCAATTGTTTTGCTCAGGAATTTATTGTACATAAATAAACGTATAGCTATAAGGAAAGCTAGTACGGTAGTTCCGCCCTTTCAACTCCTCGGCCTTTGTCCGCACACGTTCATTCATTATACGCAACCACCTCTTAATTCTTGCGTTATCGTCGATTTTCTTCTACATTTCGTGAAACAATGCAGCGTCCGCTCGCTCGAATGATTTCACATAATTGCTACACACACATACACGCGCACGTTGGAAATTCGCAACGCGTCAGTGTGTTTCTGAATAACAATGTAGGTGTCGAGATCTAGACAGAGAACGTAAAGTTAACACTCTCGGGCATCAATTCTGACGATATTCGCAATGCCGGGCAGGTAGAGCGACGCGTGGGAACGACGGAACCTAGTGCACCCGACGCTGCTGGAACCGCGCCCCGCGATTCCGGCTACTCCGAGCCAAAGGGTACGGAAAAATCGCGTGGCGCCGACCGGGGCGCCACGCGATTTTTACACAGTGACTGCCAGCGCCGGTCACCTATCGCCACTTGGTGCTCAATTTTTTTTCCATGATTTTTATTGGCAACAAAATTTAATCCGGTCCAAGGTGGAACCGAGTGATCTTGAGTTTTTTAGGTTTTGGAAGAATTAGAAAATTTCTTGGAGGAGCCTGCGAATCTGCTTGACGATTCGGCGTTGGCATTGGCGGTCTAGGTGGCTTTCCTGCGGATGTGCAGAGTTCCGTTACGTCATTTTAAGACAATGGTCCTGGCCAAGTTCACGGCTCGTCTTTCCCATAAACTTAACGAGAACGGTGAGCACCGCCGATCGGCGCAATTAAGTCTGAATGGCGATCCCAGCGGCGCATTAAACTGACAAACAATGGGTCTGGTGGCACGTCAGCAATGCACCCGTTGAAAGATCGTCCCACAGTGGCGCCACCTGCAATCACACGAACATGCGACACGCCATTCGCTCTGCTCTCAGGTGCATTCCCGGCAATTTGTGAAGTTTCCTTGGAGGAATTTCGTGGTGGAAGCCGCAAGTACACTGAACTTTAATTCCGCCAACTATCTCATTGTAATCGAATTTATTAACGTTGCCACTCAAGTCGAAAATAGATTTTTTTGTGTGCAAACCAGTTCTCTTTCAATTTTGCACAGGCTTGAAGGGGGCCATTATCACGATGGCGAAATGGTCGATTGTCAATGAAAACAATCGAATGTGCACGTCTTTATACCATTCAAAATCGGACGGGAAGACGTCGCGGGTCTCGAAGCGGCGTGATGGGGGGCCGGCGATCGAACACAGCCAAATCATCGGACCAACGATTCCGCAAAACTCGGACAGCCAGCTCTTCACGTCAAACCCATCGACACGCTTTTCTACAGCGTTAGTGTCCACCAGCTTCCTCGAAGTCACCCTCTCTTCAATCACTTGCGCCTTCATATTATTTTAGCTGCTCAAGATTGTAGAGTTCTTGCTCACGCCTCGGGTCCATCACATAAATCATGCAAAAATAACCACCCAGCTTCGCCATTTTTCACTGGTCAACGAGTTTCTGATCTGACGGGCTGTCCATTATCCCAGTTGCGGGATCCGGGTTTATGCGCGATAAATCAGTAATTTATGCACCGACCCCAGTGGGGGGTGAGACATTGCTTGTTTAACTGTGGCCCTTACGTCCCCAAATCTCCAATTTGCCCCCTTGGACGCCGTTTATGGCAAGATCACACAAGTTAAGTGCGCAATTTTTATTTTTCTTCCTTCTCATTTGCGCGCCCACGATGTTATGATGGTGTGAATTTCCGTTCCTCGCACAGTTGTGAATAGATTAACCACCGAGCCAACGACTGGTTGTTGCACTTGCACTTGTCACTCTTTTGTTTCATATTACGAGGCCTCGTGCAAACAGCCAACGCAAACATTTGCTCCTGTGCAATGCTTGAAAGGGACTTGATGGGAAAACCAGAATCTAGCATGAATGCTGGCTGCAGATGCTTTCCTTCTTCCTGTGACTTCTTTCTAGCCGTGTACTGAATATGGAGTGGAGGACCATGCGGCGAAAACCGGCTCTAGAATTTAAAGGTTGAAACAAATTAATTTTGCCGTGGAATAATTGACATGCTGCACAAGCATGTCATTAGGAAGATATTCGATCGAGAATCCGAATTCATCTTCAATAATTATCTCTAATGGTTTATTTTTAACACCTGGGAATTCACCGTTGGCCACAGAAGCGCGACCACTTAGAGTTTGTTAGGAGAAGCTGATACTATTCAGTAAGAGAGAAAAAATTGAGATAATGAACGTAATTGCCACAATTAATATTAGAGGGCGAGGCTCAGAAGAGGTGCTTTCGAAAGCTTTACGTTTCAAGTAGGAAGACTCTTCTAGAAACATCCACTCTTCGACCTGAAGAAGCCACTTGTAACGAAGAATTTTTCCACACTGATCTAACTTTCTGTGACCAGTTATGGAGTTTTTAGCGCGTGCTTGGCATGGTCGAATTGGTGGTTTCCCCAGTTCCATAAATCTGTCGTCCTCAATCAGAAAGCGATAAATCGGTAATTGAATGTGTCAAATTAACCTTTTACCCTAACTGTTTCCGCAAAATGTAACTGTTTTCCAGAAAAGAACCGTCACATCGCCTCGTCCGGTTATCAATAAATTCCGTCGTCTTTTCGACTGATAAAAAAATGGCACAAGCTGGGCCTCGACATAACTCGGAACGAGTTAATTGCAGTGTAACGAACCTGGCGACAATTAATTAATTTCCTTAATGTGTTTTCGCATTAATTAGCAGCAGCGGATTGGAGCGATTCAAAATGCGAGCGATTATCTGGAAATTGGCAATAAATCGTGCAATTCTCGAAATAACTGTTAGAGCGGAATGTGTGACCGGCAGCGAAGCGATAGCGTGCGACCGTGAAGAGGGCGGCGCTCAGGGGTCGCTTCCGGGCCCTATTCTTGTCGATTTACGTCCTGCTGGGGGTTGGGGAGGTGTAGGTGTCGCGGTTTTAATTGCGGGCATGCTTCGCGTTGCAGGGCATTGGTATTCATTGGTGTGAGCGGCAAGAATGCGTTTAAGAGGTTGTAAGAATGCCAGAGCCGTCAGTTGTTCCGATTTGTCTTCATTTATCATCCATTGCGGACTAATGGTGTCAGGTCCGTGCTCGATTTAGCGCTATTTTCGGAAAATCGTCCGGGTCGAGGCCCAATAACGGCGGTTCTTTAATTATCGCGCCAAGAAGTTGCAAAAAATGGAAATGAAATATGGAAGCTGCATACGTAATAGTTTCCAGTTAATTAAAAAGTTGGCATGGTAGCTTCGGCTTCCTCCATTAGTGGCAACAAATCAAGATTCTAATTTACAGTAATTCCCAGGCTAACAGTAAAGCATCGCCGCCGCCGCCACCTCCCCGGCCCCAGCAGGATCCTTGCTGCCACGGCAGCAGCACCAGTGACGAATTCGTGGTGTGATGCACGGGTACCTTGAAAGTTCATCTCGTGAATTACACGGCCTTGGGCTTTCAGCGATAAACGTTCAATCTGTCACTGTGACTCACGTCGGTCGACGTTAAAAGTCCAGTTTTTGCCGGGTGGAAGACACCTGTTCCACCGAAGAAAAAACATAGAAGATGACCAATAATCCATGACCAGTTTCGTGGTGGCAAATTAGTTTGAAATTAAAATTTCTCAGGTTTTTTCCATTGTCCGGCGAGTCATTAACAGAGGAGGCTCGCTTTTTTATGCCGGGACAAATTTGACAGAGCACGAGGGGCCATTGCGCATCCGGTTGGGGTTTATTGACAGGACTCCTGAAACAACAGCGCTTGACCGAGCATCGAAGTCTCCGCCGCCTGAAAACGGCCAAAACCGCATCTCGCCAACTCCATGCACGCCGACTAGCAGGATTTCAGGCGGATGCGCTCAAATTTATTCACGTCCAATTTGACGCGGAAAGGAAGAACTAACGAAGGAAATGTCTAATCGGCGAATATTGACAGATTTAGCACCAGCGACTGCTTCCATACGACCCAACCGCCAATTACCATAAACATAAACAACATTAAAACAACTTCATAGCGGCATGGAAATTAACGCGATAATTAAGTAGCATTCTCGCATCCGACAGAACTTGAACGTCGAAATTCGAAGTCGTCTGTATAAATAATTACAAATTAAACAACCGTTTAACAACATTTAAAACCAAAAATTTTGTTCGGAATTGTCTACGCGCAAGTTGAGGAATATTTCAGGTCTTTGTCGAAGCAGCCTGCCAGGTCGAGGTAAGTGGCGAAAAAAGATTAACAAAACTGGTTGCGAAATTGGAATGCCATCCTCGTGTGAGAATTACCCCGGGGTCTACTTTTGCAGTTTTTACTAAGCAAACGGCGTTAGAACACTACCGATATTAACCATATATTTTTTTTTAAGTCTCCGCTTGGAAGCTGTGTCGAGAATCTTAAGTGCGTGAATAATTTTAGGTTGTAGGAATTTACTCCATAATCAAATTTGAAAATTACTATAATAAGGTAATTTTGTTAAAAAGGGTTCGCAGATTTATGCAAGAAGCGCCGTTATTCTAACAGTTATTCCTGCTTATTTCAAGAATTTAGTAACGTTTAGAGGACGCCAAAAAGAGGACAAAACTCAGGACGTCTCAATTTCCATTCGTAGCGCAGGGTGACCTAGCTCGGGATAATTTTTTGTCCTTCTTATCTATTCCTTTACGGATTAGATCCTTGTAAGCGCTACGCAACAAATCCCCCGTTCTTTTCAAAACTGACACCTCATATACTTACCAGGTATTTGTAGTATTTCTTGTCCTGTCTGACTCAACACAACTTGAAAAATAGGTGGGCTGTATTTAACTGCTTGTTTTTGTCCTGTCTAAGAAACATATGTAAATAACATTGTTCCAGCACTAACTCACACGACAACTTGCGTGGTGTTTTAGGCTTGAAACCTCAATTTTAATTGCCTTTATCAATTTGCTGCTCAAACAAGTTTGGTTAAATAAAAAGGAATTGGACGCAGCAATTGTAACTATCTTCGGAAATCTTTTTGAGATCAAGCACATTCACGCTTAATAGAACAATCCAATTGTATTGTTGAGAAATTATTAATAGCGTTAGGTGTATATCGATATTATGAAAGCAGTATTGGCAGTCATGATTGGTTCTTGAAGACCCCTGTGAAGCCCGCTACTGACTTCTTAACACCGTGTTGCACGCTATCAGTGTACACCACAAGGCACTTGAGAGATGTGTGCATGCAAGAGTAATGGCATGTGCCATCTTTTTCTGATAACCTTCATGCCAGCACCGACACCCTGAAAGCGTCGCCTTTAAGCCGTTTCAGGTTATTAGACACTTCTTTCAAGGAACAGGACGCAGACAGGTTGCCATTTTAACGAAACGACGATATTTATAGCTTCTTGCATCCTGTGCGAGCAAAATAAGCAGATAGTCGGGCTATTAATAGATTTATCAACTTCCAGCGTCTTTATTCAACTTCCCATTTTTTGGAGAAAACCCGGTAAAGTGTCCTTTTAGGTCAGGAAAGTGGCAGCTACCCACTAACTGACGTTGACAAGAGCTCTTTATTGGAAATCTACGAGGCTGCTGTATCGAAACTTGGCGGGTCGTATTTAACAGTCTACCAAATTTACCCAATATTTTCATACAAAAAAATACTTTCATTTCCCAAAAATACTAAATGCTCACCAAAATTAAGAAAATACATAATCTTAAAGCGACAACCAAATATTGACATAATGCTGGCCTCTTATATATTTTGTTCGCCAAAATAACTTTTGTTGACCATAAATACTAAATGTTCACCAAATTTTATTCCGCATTTAATTCTAACATAATACCCAGATATTTAATTTTCGACAGTGTCTTATATTATTTAGCAGTTAAAAATACTATTTGTTGATCAAAAATACACAAGCAATAAAATGTTGTGCAAATGGTAAATAATTTTATGCAAAATTATAGATGTAGTTGTGCTAGAGCAAGGAAAATAAGAGTAAAAATAGAAGTGGTTTGCACAAAAAAAGATATTGATTTCCGTAATATATAAATGCGTTGCTGTAATTGGCTTGCATTATGTAAAACGTAAAACTTCTTTTAGTGGTAATTTTTAATAGTGCTTTTAAAAAAAATTACAGGGCCCTGAACTGACCTTGTACAAAACTTTTTTCGCGTGTCTCTTGTCTGGAAGCGCAAGCGGCAAGGAGAGATGCGCGAGCATATTTCATTTTTGGAGTAATAGAATAATTATTTGACGCACAAATAGTTTTTTTGAGAAACACTAAATATAAATGGATAACGCGAATATTTATTATGTACAGCACGGACGCGTAACTTGAGCGTTCTAAATTTGGCAAATATTTAGTAAAATTGATAGACATATAGAATTTAAAATGTAAGCAATGTTAAAACAATACGCAGCATAGTTATTTTAGTGGTGATGTTCTTATTTTCTGATGTATAATAATTTGGGTTTTATTTAGATTTTTTGATGCTCATTAAATTTTCTGGTGGACAGTGTAAGGGATGTATGGTTTAATTTGGTGTACAGCTTGTCGTGCCGGGCGGCATTGGGGGCCGCACAACTAGATTGGGCGACTGCAAACTACCTGCCGATACGACAAAACATTTTCTCCAAGCTGTACATTAAATTTGTTCCCAAACTTGCCGCCAGCAATTTGGGGGATAATTGGCATTTTAGGGGTGGTTCGAGGTTGAGGTGATGTCGGTGTTAAACGGTAAAGGTTGGGAGGTTACTCTTTTGCGCTGACGTCATTCAAGTGGATTTGCCCTTTCGTAGCGACTTCTTCGGCCGAATTTCCGCCACGGGTTCAACGAAGTCGTGACGCTCGGGGCCTTGTCGGCCTCATCATCATCATCACCGGGCGAAACACAACAAACACCCGCGTAATCAACTCGTATTACTTCACACGACCTTCGATCCGTTATAAAGTTATTACGTGTTAGCTATTGATTTATCATCGCCGTCTCCTCCAACAATTTCGACGACAACCGTGATTCTTTCCGATGCAACGACATGTTCGTAACGGGTCCATTCACACAGAAACAATTCTTTTGTGCGGATCGCGGGGCCAACGTTCGCTTCCACCAAGAGTTGCGACTACCGGATGACAAGTTAATTCTTCCACCAAACGAATGGAAGAGGAAACGCAGTTGCCGTGTCCGGCGGGTGAGATTTCGCAATTGAGTGCAATCACCCCAGATCTAGGGTCTTATTGGTTCCTTAATTGGTTCTTGGTGCATAACACGGCGGGTCCCGTTACCCGCCATTGGTGGTAAACGTTTCGAATCATGTTAATGAAAATAAATTTGTTCCTGCTCGCTGTCCGAACGGAAAATGTCGGTCATTACCATATCTATTAGTGCCACTAATCGGTAATAAGCGTCGAAGAGTATCAATCATTGCCCGAACCTTGCGCCACCGCCCGACCCGACCCCAGCCCAATTACCCCGAAAATAATTAACTAAATCTTAACGGGACTCCCGGTGAAATACGGGAGAGTCGTTTTCGCACGTCTCTCCCAGAAAACACACAATAAAGAAAGGTGTGTGTATGTATATGCGTGTATGCATATAAACCCCGCGTTTTTCAACTTTTTTCCACCTTCTGGTTCTTCATCTCTCGAGGAGCACGGCCGAACAATGGCGTGGTGGTAGTTCAAGGTCCCAAGTTGCCTTGGGTTAGCCAGCATCCCATGCAACAACACGCAACATCACCAGCGTTTAGCTCGGAATCAATGAGCGTTTAGCGCTCATTTCGAATTAGGAACGTCGCGGCGGATTTTCGCACGTCGTAAAGTTCCCATGGACGCGACGCTCAAGGGCAGCGCCCAGGAGACACAAGACGACAGCGAAAACCGAGGAAGCGGGAAATTGGCAAGGAAAAAATCTGCAACCTCCAAGAGCAGGCAAATCCAGGCAAGATCTCGTCTTCTTGAAGAGTTAAGAAAGGTTCTAAAGAGACAAACTTTGGATAAAGGAACGATGCAACGTTTTTGAAAATTTTTAAACCACTTTATTGGACAAATTAATCTTTATTATTGATTGATTGAGGCGAGCTTTGAACTTTACGTTTTAAATCAAAAAAGTTTTACGTTCACACTCGTTTCTTCTTGTTGTAAATTAAATTGAGTGACAGGATTTTTTTGCAGAATTACGTAAGGCTTTTAACAGAATCCATGTGAAAAATAGTGCCGTCAAAACAAACCCTGAGTTTCTGTTGATTTCTTGCCGTTTCAATAATTTTGAAGTCTTGACCTTTTATCTCTTGCAGACCAAACATCAATCTCAATTAATAATTACAATTAATTTGAATGATGTCCTTGTTGTATCGATTACAAACTTTTCAAGTCCCAAATTTTGGGTAATTTTACTTAAAACCGCTTGTTTGTCTCGGAAAAAGCTTCAAAATTGAAGGCGACATCTAGTTTTTTTAATAACACTAAAATGTTAATTTAGTTTTTATTAACATTCGAATTCTTTATTATGTGACTAGAATTCCCCAAATTCGGGAAGGTTTTGAACTACCCTTACCTTACGTCCCATTTGATAGTAGAGAGAGTTAAAATAGTTTTTAATGGAAATTAAAAAAACTAAATTGGGTCGTTAGTAATAATAAAAAACAAAGTATGTATTGGGTTTAACCCAACTTTGCTTTAGTGAACTTGACCATTGTATGTTACTTACTTACAAAGTTCCTCTAGTTAAAGCCAATTATTATTTTTTCATTATTTCATGAATAGGTACAAATTGATATTCACCCGGCGCATCCACCATTTCGACTCTCTGCTGCGCTTTTTCTCATTTGCTCCAAAACTCGGGACTATTCAATTATATTAGATCGAAATTGATCAAGTAACTCAAACTAATAAATTATTACCATATCGATCAGACACACAAACTTGTGAGTTGAAATCTGATGATGGAGCTAAATTGGAAACTGCTACAAAAGAAAATCGTATCTTCTAACCTAAATCTTGTACCAAAACGTTTTATATAATTCTGCATACCGTACTTATATAATTCTCTTTTAGGGAAAAAATCGACACCTTTTAATTTTTTTTCGTTGAAATTTTATGATTTTTCTTTAATCACGCTCACAGCTTTGGTATTAAACTTGTAGTAAATTTAAGGTTGCAACAAAGAAATCGTAACTTCTGTACAGTTTCGAGCAGCGCATATTTTTCTTATTCCGGAAAAAATTGTCGCTGTCCAAACTTTGTTCGTTATTTTTCTTAATGGCGCCTCCGCCATTGATTGGCGATTAAAATTTTCTTTTGTGGACCACCCAAATTTGTCGTTGAAACTATTTTTATTGGCGGCTCGGCGGTATTCGGGTCAACATGGACCAAGTTAGCGCCAGAGAGAATCGGTGTTCGTGTTAGAAAATTGCACGTTTCAGGTAATTTCTCGCCTATTATCAGAAATTCGTGAGACGCAATTGTCCAGTTAGTTGAAGACCTGCGATGATGTCAAAAAATTGCAAAAAAGGGGCAATTATCCGGTCAATCGACGACGACAATAATTTATGTTGTCCTCACTCAAGAAATGTATGCATAATGATGTAATCTTACACAGATAACAAACTATTTTCGCTTATTAATTTTGAGGTATTATTGATTTTTTGATAAGTTACGTCACCACACTAACGGATAATTACGGCGCTATGACACACAACTCCCAGACGGTAAGTAATTAACGCGGAACCCATCGAAATCGTTGGCGATTTATGGCAATGATAAATTAGCAACCAATTAATAATTTGCGAGATTGGTCCGAAAACAGAATTTCGAGAGTTCTCGCACAAATTCGACGGCGAGAAATTTCGGTACTTACTTTTGTTTGAAGTTTGAAGCGCGAGGGTCACGTACGAGGAAATCCATAAAATTTACAATAGGTACACACGACCTTTGCGGCGCAATTTACGTGTTTAATAAAGGTTAACCATCGAAATTACATGGGCACTTATTAATTACATATTGAGAAAATCGCGTCATTACCGTCATCGGCGTCTCTCACCAAATTAAAGCGCGATTAATCAAGTGATTGAAGTGTTATTCGCTAAAAGAGAGATTGATGGTTTTCGAAAAAGTTGAATTTTTCAGCGCGACGCCGATCTGGTTTTCAAAAGCTCCGTTCTGTGCGGTCCTGAAACTGAAAACGGTGGGAAAGCTCCATTAAGTGTAAATATTTAACTGAAATCATGTTTATAAATAGGCGCAATAGCTTTAATAATGCGATGGTGCTTTACAACGAACTGCTAAATAATTCATCACGTTCTTATTCTATTTTAAGAAGCACTGGAGTACTGAAAGGAATAGAAAAACAGTAAATAACACATATATTAGCCGAGGCGCCATTACGTAACATTTTCCTGACGTATTCTTCCTCCTCGCTCACAATAGGCAAATTTATTCCACCTGTTGTGCACCTTCAGCTGTCGTTATGCTGATGCCGAAGAAAGCATTCTTTTGTCCGCGCGAGGTGGAGGACACGCTGTAATTAAGCGACTAAATCAAAGCGAAAACAAACAACCGGCAGGGAGGATCGCACCAGATAAGATCAACATCTACATCAAAATTGGACTTGAAATGAGATTCTTTGAGAGCCATAAATCTGCCCGGAAGCTCCGCCCAAGATCTTTGCCGCAATTTTTTTCAAAAATTTTTGGCTATTTTGGTCGAGAACGATTCGGTCCCGGTGTTCTAGTAATATTTTACACATAATTACGAGGCTGATAAATGCTGGCTCGGGTCCCATCTATCTACGCGGTTCGACCCGAGAGATTCCACTAATTGACAAATTACTGAAGTGGACTGGATTTTGATTAGAATTTACTCGTGCTTAAGACACACATAGATCTTTAACAAAGATTAATTTCGTTTTAACGTTAGCAATCCAGACTTACTGCTGTCTAATTGTAGATTTTTTTTAAATAATTTCTAATAATGGTGACTCAAAAATTTATCTTGTGTCTATCGGAGGTAGCTCCGTTCGCTTCGGTCAACTTTATTGTCAACACTTCGATGGTCAGATCCGGTCAATAAATTAAATAATGAATAAACATGTGAATATCTCCCAGTAAAGAATTTATTTTTACCAATACGCATCATCTTGCATTTGTATAACGCCCAAGGACCAAGCAGCTCGAGACGCAATTTCCAAAAATTTTCACTTTTATTAAAAGTTGCAGAAAAATCGGTTTCAAATAATCCTAAAAGTTCGTTAGCTTTAATAACAACGTAAAGCCTTGCGGAATGCTTACTTAAAAAAATCGAGGACCTATTCCTCGAAGTGTCAGACTTCAAAGTTTAGGAACTACCCCCGAACAATTTTTAATATTTCTCTGCTTGCGTTCTTAGTTGCTACATCAAAATTTTTCTGGACATTAATATTTTTTTTGTGTTGTCTGCATCAGTTAAAATCGAGGAGTAAACCGCTGGCCTCAAACTGTACACAATAATTCCTTTTCATAAAAATAATTCTCACAATTCATCAATTGTATTTTGTAATAAATCCCCAGAATTCTTGAAAACCCCCAGAATTCCTCCACATCTTCCATAACTTCTCCAGAATTCTTGATAATTCCTTATTAATTCCCATAATTGATGTAGAATTCCAGGGAATTATTAGGAATTTGTCACGTTTTGTCAGTAATGAAAATTAAATGCGTTCTACGGGTTATCTGAAGTAATTTATTTATACCCAAGAGCAAATTAAGAACCATATTCGGAGAACAAAAATTAAAAATCAAAAATTTGAGTATTGAAGCAAAAATTAAATACAATTTATCTCAATTTTCATTCATTTTCATGTGTTCATACGTTTTGGAAATTTTCTCGAACGTATCATCATCCAACTCAAATGGTTCGACGTCCGTTGCAAATTTAATTGGGCCATAGAATATATACTGACGTTGAACAATCGCAATGTCCCGTTTAATTTTCGGTCACGCCAACCTTCTATTCTGCTTCCTATCCTTCTGTAAGAACTTAATTTTGAAAATTTTACTTGACGCCCCCCCGTCAATAATTTCCACAATTTTGCCAAGATACCACCGTTCTTAGTAGTAAACTGCATAAAATCTTTCGCAGTCAATAACTACTCTTTTGGTCTCAATTTCGGTACTTTCCCTTTCAACTTTCTTTTTTAAAGGTGCCCCACTGAGTACATGATTTACCCCATCCTCAACATTGTCCGACGAGTAACTAGGTACTTCGTTATCTACATAATCAGAAAATGTCTCAGTGTCCGTACTATCGGCATATGTAACATGGGTATCAATCAGCTTCTGATGATTCAGAATCATCTGACGTTTCATTTTTTAATGATTTTTTATATTTAGCGCTCCGACTTGATTTGTAATTTTTGGTGCATTTTACCTTGCCCTTGTACTTGTATGACTTCGAGCATGACTTACACTGTAACTTCTTCTGCGATGCTTTGGTGTTATTAATGAATCTTTGTAGTCGATCTGTGCTGACCCTACCTTTTGTTTCTCCCAAGAGCCAGCATATCGAAGATTTTTAAACAACCGACTTTCCACCTCTGCGCATGCCTAAGCGCATGAGCAGGGCCAGTAGTTTTGCAGCAAAAAAAATAAATCCCATGTAATTCCTGCAACATCTCTAATAAATCTCCGTAATTTCAAATAAATCCCCATAATTCCGGATAATTCCCATTAACTCCCAATAAATCCTACTAAGTAAAAATAAATCCCCGAAATTCCTGTAATTCCTGGATGGTGTACACCATAATTCCTCAGCGGTTTACCCCTCGTGGAAAACACTGTAGAAACATATTGATCTATTTTATGTTTAGGTGGTCTATAATATAAAAAAATTAAGTAGCATTAAGAAAAACACTTGAAAATTTCAAATTAGAAGGTTTCTTTTATTTGAGGAATATAATAATTTTTGTGCAACGAGAATCAAGGTTGAGGGCACTAACAATAATCTTTACATGCATCTCATAGCATCTAAAAAAAAAGTAACGGCTTTGTAATCTGTCACTTAACTCACTGGTTCAAGAATGTGAATTCCCTGACTCTGCATTTAAATCTAGTTAAATTCAACAGCTTAAATGGCATATTATACGACATAACAGCAATGAATGTAAAGCACCTTGGAAATGTGGAAGTAGCTTGCAAAGACGCTTTTTTAATAAAAAAAAAATTACAGGATAGCAAATTGTTACTCAACAAAAAAGAGAAAAGATGGGAAAAGCGCTTCAGGTAGTTTGCTTTAACATTAAATTTGTGGTTATTGCCTAAAAAATTCTTAAAAATAGTCAAACTTTAAATTTTTGTTCTTGCTGAATATTTACATTTTCTTCATCACATCCAATTTATATGAACAAAAGTTTTGCAAAATTCCCCCATAACGAACTTTTCAACCGGCCACCTTAAACCTCCAAACAGAGCAAAGGCGACAGCAGCAGTCGTCAAATCGAAAGGGAGGCCGGAGTGCGTTGACATCTATTTTTTCTCCATCAACCGGAAGAGCGCTTTTGGCGAGCCTCGAGCCAAAGCGATACTACAGAGCCGGTATCATCGAAAGAATGAGATAATTGTGGGAATTTCGTGGGTCAAACACCTCGAATTGCTCGTACGGTACCCGAAGTGGTCCGGCCCTGGACGCGTAATCTGTACATTTCTCAAAATTACAGCAATAATACATTAGCGGTTCTGAACGTTTTAACGTAAGGGTAGGCGTTTTAAAATGGCGAGAAAATCGGGAAAAGGCTGCAATTTCGCGACCGCTGCCCCTCTGGCGAAATTGAGGCCTTAAATTAAGGTCTTGCAAACACAAGGTATCTACGTGCGCTTATTATGCAGGCCATTAACATCAACTAAACATTAATAAGCGTGATGGTCGCTTTAATGCGATCTCACCTGTACCCGTGGCGCCCGAGCGGCCGCCCTCCGGGTTCTCGGGCTACGTCCTGCAGGACGCGGTCGCGAGCCGCCGACCGGCCGGAGAGAGACGGCAAAGTTGTGTGGTTGTCGGGAATTAATTAGAACGCGAAACAGACAGTTCGCCAATTACCGTTGGTGCCGTGGATCCGCGCTTGCTGCGATTTCTCTTTCTTTTGGGATGTGATCTGAGAAGGCCGCGGCAGGGTCAAGGACGTCGGTTACGACGACGGGGATGGTGATCGAACGCTAATTGGGTGCCATCCTGCGACCTTGCCACAAGGACAACGCGCACATGTGTCATGTCGAAGGAGATGCCCCCTCGCCCTCCGCCAGACCGCAAGAATCCTGCATCGTGACCCTTGCTGGTTCTTCTTCGGCGATGATGCCATCGAAACGGCAAAAAATCCCAAAACCACCAACGGCACCGGTTTCAAACGACATTGACAAGGCAGTTTCTAGAAGGCGTGATTCACCTAGATGGAAACTTATTAAATTTGCAGAAACCCCGAGACACGTTCAACCCTTAAATTATAAAAACTTTTTAAATTTACATGTTTAACCCCTAAATTTCGTCTCGATTTTGGTCTTGTCGTGGTTTCGAGCCAACTGCACGTCGCGAAGGCGATTTCCTATAATCGAACGACCTACGTGCTCGGCTGCACCAGCAAATTTATTTTTATTGCGCCTAATTGCGGTGCGACCGGCGCACCTGACCAAAATTCACTTACCCCGCCGTTAATTACTGCCATGACGACGACGTTACGTCAAGGGTGGAAATTAATTTAGCCGAATTAATCAAATTATTGAGTCTCATGTCACGAGAGGGGATGCTGGCTCGAATGAACTAAACTGACGAGTGTTTATTTGCAAAACGGCAGTTTGGAAGGAAACCTCCATTATACCATCATGGACGTATTAGTGGATAATTGTGCAAAATGGTCAGGAATGTTTGGGTAGGAATTAAGCTGGCGAGGAGACCAATGACCGGAGTTTATGAACCCGTAGCGCTTTGTTATTACAGAAACAATTACACACAACCACACTTAATGAGCAAATTTTCGCTGTTACACACAATAATTTCTTTTTCTTGTCTGCGAGCACGCTGCTAAGGGACTCTTTTCAGGTTAATTTACCAAGAAGATGGCAAAGAGTTTTCGACAATCTTTGCATATTTTGGAGGGTTGGTAATTGGTCGAGGAGACGAGTAAAGATGATAATTGCAAATTAAATAATAAAGTTAAAAAAATGAATGAAAAATGGTAATTTTTTCTTGAAGAAATTAGTATTTGCTCTTCTTAACCACAATTAGTCATCAATTTTGATTTTGCATTACAAAATCAGTTATTAAAAAAATTACCATTTTGTGGTACAATTCGCTCAAATGGAACTTCTTTTGGTTGCAGTGAGCAATTTGTTGATTTATAAAAATCCTTGACCGGTTATCCTAATAAACAATCCATATGATGGGTAAAAACAAAATAATATTTTATATGCGATATTTATTCTTGTTTTTGCTCATTTTGAATAATTACGTTCGACGTGACGCCATCCCAGTAGTGGATAGATAATTATTATCAATTTATCGACGTCTCATGTTAAGAAGCTCAATACGTATAATTAACTCAAGAAAATTTGCCTAATTAATTAAATTTCTGATTCATCTAGAATGCAACTTCACCCTGCAGCATAAATTCCAGATATTCCTGATGAGGATGTAAATTTGTTGTTTGTTGACTAATAAGAGAACTTTAAGGCTCGATCCACACTATAGTGCCGGTCACGGTTCGTTCTCGGTCCAGTCTCGGTTCGGTAAAATCTTACTGTATCCACATTATCATCTGCGCTCGATCACGCTTCAGTCTCGATTTGTACACTAGCCTCTGGTTCAGTCAAAATTGTTGATGATGGAAGTCGGATGTATTTTCTTTGCAATACAATTTTACTTTATTTCACTTATTAAAGTACAATTTTTCTCGTTGTCTGACAATGTCGTTCGATTTTTCAATTAAAGAATTAGTTGTTATAACTCTTCTTCTTGATAAAGATGCTACAACTAAGAAAAGAGTGAAACGCAAGACAACAAAAAGAAGAATGTGGGTGCATTCAAGCCTATTAGCGAGGAAAACGGAAGGCGAATACTACACCTTGTATCCTCACTTAATGAAACCTATTCACACTATGAATACAAGTCATGATCAGTCCGATCTCGGTCCAGCAAAATATTCTTCAGAACGGATCGCTGCCGGACCGGGATTGGATCGGAACTTGAGCGGTGCTGATAGTGCGAATACGCTCATTGTTTCTTGTTTAGGAATCTTTTACCGAACCGAGACTGGACCGAGAACGAACTGTGATCGGCACTATAGTGTGAATCGAGCCTAATTGCAGAACACACGAACACAAAGGCAACACTGTTTCAAAACAGAAGTCGTTGTTTACTTATCGACGTTGCGAGCAAAAACTAGTTTATTGTTACATTATTAGCGGAGTATCCTTGAAAAAACAACTGCGATAATGGAGCTCGTTCGAGTTTCGTAAGACAATTTTTTGCAAAGTAGAGACAAAAGTTGTCCCAAATTCCGACACCCCCCGGCAGAGTTTCGTGTGTAACAAGAAAGGGGGGAGTTTGTTGCTGCGGGGGGTGGAGTTCGAAAGATGCCGGTGGTGATCGAGATGGTGGCGTTGGCGGCCGTTTTGACATCCTCACGACGCCGTAAACCGGCCGCGTCGATCCTGCGGCCCGATAAAACCGTCGTCTCCGTGGCCGTGTCGCTTGTTCTACGTCGAAAAGTTGCCCGAGAGAGCTCCTGCTGCGTTACACGTCCAAGTTACGGTTCTGCTCCACGTCCGCGAGTTATGGGGTTGCACTACCCGCCCCTCGTATCCTTGACCTCAACTCGGCAAGAACGAGCGCGTCTTTTTGCGCCTCATCGCAGTTGTTATTAATAAAGTCCCGTCGAAAAATCGCCTGTTGGCGCATTCCCGCGCTCCACGAAGACGACGGCCAGGCAAAAAGCGATAGGTACGCGACGTGCATTCTCGAAGAGAAGGAGGCGGCCACCGATGGATACCGAGATACTTCATTGTTTCGACGAAATCAAAATGTTGCAATTAAGGTGGACCGCGGGGCGGGGCCGAAGGACCAGCGGAATTTCGGAGCAGATGTTGGGAACTTCGGGAGTTTTTATCTTGCGTGCCGATTCGCCCCGGGTCGTCGTTTTGCTCTGGTGGACGCTGCGACCACTAAATCAAAGAGTGGAGAAAAATGAAGACCTTCAAAGAGCTATTTGAACAATCCACTAACTTTTTTCCTCCGACTGTTGAAGGCAAGGTACTAACGAACAATGGCCAAAGTTACTCGGTTGTTAAGTTAGGTAAGCCCCTGGGACTAATTAGATAAATGTAAAAAAATGCTATTTGCTTTCTTCCTACTATCCAGAGTACTTTCAGTGCTTTAAGGTTAAGCCACCAGTGAAGTTGACTTGATGTCGCGCCCTCTTTGGTCTTTCTGTTCCATGAGGTCGTAGCTCCAAATGTGGAGGCAAAAACCAAATCTGATGGATGATTTATGCGAAGACTCCGTTTCGTTTTCTTGTGCTGTTAGGCCGTTTGAGCCACTGCATCCACGTACCTAATCAATCCTCGTTGGGAGCCGATCGGCAAAAAAGACATTAAGTGTCGATAGAACAGCTACGAGTCGGAGGAGAGAAGCTCGGCTTCGCTTCCCACCAAGATGTCGTTTTAGCAGTCCGAATTAAAATTGCAGATTTGAAAGTAACAGTTGGGATTTTGACCGCGTGCCCTCGCAAAAAATGGAGGATCAACGACACCGCCCGCTCGATCGATATTATCTGAGCTCTGGAGAGTTCTTCCTGTTTGTTTCAGTCGCCAGATGCAAATGAGCTTTTTGCGACAGTTTTAAAGGATAACGCTTCAGGAGGCGTCCGCGTGACTCCACGTTAACGAAAAATTGTGATAATCGAACGGTAACCCAATTGTCCGTAGATGGGCACGAAAGGCAACCGGAAGACGGGACAAATTGGCTTTACAGTCCTCTCTTGCCGTATGTATATATGTGGGTATCTATGCAGAGATGAGGTCGTTAGCATCGTGACCGCTAGGTCGAGGGGTCAGAGGCGGATGCAACGACGCCGTCGACGCGCTACAACGACGCCCATTCACCAAACCGCCAACTTCATTGATCCGTTAAGTTTACGCAGTTACAGCATCGCAACCGCTCATTTTCTGCCATAACGACATTTTTCGCAACATCGGCGGTCAGAGATCGAAGCAACTTCGTTAACATCGACAGTGCTAACTTTTAAGCAAACCGCCTCAAGATCCAAGGCAATGTAGATGAAAGAAGGACACCAAACTCCACAACTTTCCCCAACGTGCTGCAACTTTTACTACCCGCGCTTGCTTGACTTTCTTCCCGTTGACAATTTTTATTTTGTGGTGTCAGGATCGATTTACGTCTAGAACCCATAATAATCTCAACCTCCGGAAGCTTCTTGGCCGCTGTGACCGATGTGAGTGGGTTTAAAAAAATATAACCCACAAAGATCTTTGAGGGAGACTTGGAGATTTTTGGTGATGGAAAATTGGCCGAAAGCCCGGCAGCTGGGTAATTAAAGAATTCTTTGTTCTAGCGTCCACGTAGGTTGTGGCTGCCTTTCTCGTTGTGGCCGGTGGAGCCGAAGAACGGTTCTAGATGATTGCGAGTCTTCCTGGCAGTAATATATCGTGATTAGCGCCGTGTTGTAGTACCCAACGATCATGTCGCTGTCTTTCGTAAAAATCTCCAACAAGCCAGCTTTGCTTTAAGGGAATACGTGGAAGAACTGCAAAGTAGGAAACAAGAAATGTACTGTTTCTACTCGAGGAAAAACATTTCAATCGCTTCAGGTTCTGCGCTAATTTATGCCCCCGGAACGCGTCTCTTCTGACCAGACACGCGATTAGAGGACCCCGCCGGGATCTGGTCCGATTTTTCGGCCGAAAATTCGACTTTTATCCGAACAACGCAAGGTCACGGTCCACCAGCAAATCGTCGTTCTTCTAACAGCGCACAATTGCGACGACAATCTGGAAAAGAAAGTTGACGGTACGTTTCGGGGCCAAACAGTGAATTTTATGTGGAGCGAGTCAGTGTGACACCTCGTGTGCGGGTCAAAGCGTTGGCCGAAAAAAGGAAAACAACGAGTCCAGTTGACGGCGCTGCGATCAAAGAGCGAATTAAGCAATTATTAGCCGTCATTAGCAACAAATTAATTATTTAATTTCGAAGATACGTGGCTAATCGCCCGACGGATTTGTAGCTATTAACGTTATCACTCGCCGGTTTATCACCCATAAAAGTTTCCCTGCAACGACAATAAAAATGCGCGATCAATTCTTAAAACGTCGTTAAGTCGCGCCGTTTTCCAAAGAGGGCCGCAGGAAACGCTTCCCGCAACCAGCGGCCATCTCCGGCCAATTAGACAAACCGAAATGTCGCAAAAAGCGCCGAAGATGACGATGAACTTGGCCGGCGCGCCCTGCCTCTTCCAGGAAGAGACGCGCCGAATTCTGTAACCTCCCAGAACCCCAACCAAAATATAAAAAAAATTGCAAGAAAATTTTGTATGAAAACAATTTATAGTAAAATCGAGGATAATCGAGTTGAATGATGCGGAGCTAGAGCTTTACCGTTAAAGATTGTTGCGCTTCATTTAGACGTCTCTCAGTGTCAAAATCCCGAAGATAAGTCCATCACTGGTTCAAAGTTTCGCCGCCGGGGTCCTTTCGAAATTTTTGATTAGCATTGTTTGCGCTTTTTTCGCCGCTCACCCGCCAATGATACGTATCAACAATTATAATTACCGTGGAAGTCTTATTGAAGGAATCGACCGATTATTCCGACCCGGGCCGATGATTGATGATGTTGTACATTGTATTGTCAGTCCAAATTTGCCGATTGTCAACGCGGCAGCCATCAGAAGCTTTCCAACTTGAAGACTTCTTCTGCGAGTGTTTTTTTTTTCTGGTGGCCGTCTCCGTGGCATCCGTTCAAACAGCCATAAAGAGCTCGGCGAATCTCGCTGTAAATGACTCGGCAATTAATCCGCCGGTTAAGCGTCCAACCCCAAGGCCGGCGTACAAGAACCGACAATGCCCTTTCGGCCCATCGACCTTTCCGTCTCGAAAATTAATCGTCGGGCGGAAACGGGCCGCGCCCCCACAACTCGGCCGTTCACTCGCCGTCCCTTGATGACAATATTAGTAACATGTGGGGCTCGTTGTTAATTGTGGCCCGCTTCTAAGAAGGGCCAAATCGGGCCCGTCAATCAGACTAACAAACCCCACATGTAGCCAAAACAAGCACAACGGCAGCTCGATTACAAGACAAAGTTTCATGATCGCAGAAGGGCTGCATCGTCACAAAAACGAATCTTGAAGCTTTTAAATTTCTGAAAGAAGAGCTTCATCGCCGAACAAACGAATCTTGAAGCTTTTGGTGAAATTGTTTCGATGGCAACAATGGAGAAGTGACGGTAAAAACGCGCGACTCATCGCCACCGGTTGGCTGTTGGTCGTGCAGATCTCTGTATCGATCTGGTAAGAAGACAAAAGAAATGATTCATCTCGGATCTTCACAGAACAAATAAAGAATCTTCAAGGCCGTTTGTGCTTTGTTTTAGTTTAAACGCAAAAAATCCGAAACCAGCTTTCGACGACGGCTCCGGCATCCTTCTGACAAACGTCGGAGGAATGCTCTGCGCGCTGCTACAGCTGGTGCTGCATCGAGACCACATTTACAAATCCAACAGACGTTTCGCTTTTTTCCGCAGACATCATCAACGCTGACTGACAAGGGGTTGATGGCTAACGACCCGCCGCCCAATCTCCCACGAACCCACCAGGACCACGCCCATTACCTCCAAATGTATAACAATAATATTTGTTTTTCACACTGCAGGCCCAATTACAGTGTAACATGTTTTATTGGGGTAACGCAATAAATTTTTAATAGCACTTTTGAATTTTTTTTATTTGAAAAGCATTTCACCCCTTTGCCTTATATTTGGTAATGAACGAAAAGAAGAAGTTTCAACACAAAAAGCCACTAGTTTGTGGAGAGAGCGCGTCAGATCTAAAGCCAACTCCATCAGAAGTTCGATTCCCGGCGAGAGCAGTTCACATTTTGTTCTGATTAAAACCCTCGTCGACTTTTCCACAAAATCAGCATTTTTTTCCTCCTCTCGGTGTTCCTTCCTACTTATGTAAAATTATGTAAAAATTAAAATAATAAGTAATCTTCCAAGACAAAAGTAATTTCCTTATTATTTCTTATTTCTTATTATTTTAATTTTTATAGTCTTTTAAATTTTCTTTGACGTTACACCTATTCTCTGAATAAAAATTCTCTCTGTGCTTATTTTTTATTTTTTTTTTGTCTTTGTCTACATACTTCTTTTGTTCCCTATTTGCTTTTATACAACCTTTCTCCTTCTCAGTCTTTTCTTTCGTTGCTTCGCATTTCAAATTGACTTACTTTTTTCTAAACATCTCGTAAAAGCTCTAAATTTGGATTGTTGATAATTTTTGCTAAAAGTGGAAAATGGCTGGTGATTGTAAATTACGTGCCTATAGAACAAACAACAATTGAGGGAAAGTGCTAAAATGCATGTGCAGCTAGTCATCGGTGCAGACGGCGGGGCTGCGGGGCGGTGAAAGAATTCGCATAAAAATGAACAAGCTAATGAAGATTGCTCTATTGAGGCAAAGAAAACAATTCAGAAATTGCTTAATTGGAAGTAATGATTCAGAATGTCGAAATAGCGAGGGAAAATTCTTTATAATCTCAACGGAATGCGTTCAGTTCTTCGAAGCTCCTGAATCGCCAGCATCGATGTTGTTTGTTGGTACATTTATTTTCCTCAATGTCACCGATCACGTCAATGGCCATCTCCAGGTAAACCCGCCGAATTCCAGGACGTTCTAATTGATTTTCCGCGTAACGAAGGGAACGGGGAACTTTAGGAGGATTCGTCACTAGATGTTTGTTACATTTTCGTTTCGCCACAACAAAATTATTGCGCAATCTCCCACGATTGTGCACTTTTTTCGTTACTAAAGAGTTTTAGTTTTTTAAGAAATTGCGCCGTTTCCAGAACAGAGTGCCGATTAATTGGCCGTTATTAATTCGGGACCGAATTAAGCCGGCCTTGAGCCGTCGCCGCTACGATAATAATTATTAAATAACCCAAGATGGATCTTAACAATTTCCGTTGGATAAGACCTTCGATTTCCGCGCGATAACGCTGCGTACCAGTAGCAATTCGACCAGCACCATCAAAATTCCCCAATTGCCCAACGTCGTGAAATTGCTGACCTTCTTCCGGCGACTCTTCGGACAATGGCGCAGAAATTGGAAGAACTGGGTCGTTTCTTGATAATTGTGTGTGAATGTATCGTTTAATATGGCGAGCGGATTCTTTGCCACTCGCCACGGAGGCAATTAGATCGGGTGATCGCCTAGTTTTACGGCGTTTTTATCGTGGATATTGTGAATTAATTAGAGGATGCTTTAATGATGGTAAATTGGACATATCGGCGGGTTTCGAGGAATCCGCTTGACCGTTCGGCCCGGAGTCGCGGCGGACACACGCGTGCCGCTTCCGGGTTAAGGCTTTGCCTAGCAGCCCCTGCGCCCAGTAGGAAGGTTCCATCACCGCCCCCAGAAATTAGGGCATCAAAAAGTTCAAAGGGGTCCCCCCAAGCCTTCTGGTACGCAATTGGCCTGGTGGTAGAACTAACTTAAGCTGCGGGCAAGGTTTGAGTGGCTGTCATGCGGGGCCGCACCAACAACAAGGGGCTGTTGTACTAGAACGGCGACATGGTTATTAACAATTGTTTGAGGCCAAAATCGGGCAATTAAACCAACAAAATTCTCCAAGACTCGTAACATTAACATAACAAAGTGACGCAACGCCGGAATCGGGTAACATGGCACAATTAAATTTGAATAAAGCGCGACGGCGGAAAGCTTTCGATGATGCTCCGGGCCCGAAATTACAAAACGTTTTCACACACTAAAGCGCCCTCGTAAAAAGCACCTGAGGTTTTGAATGCTCGAATCGATAGAAATTTCGGTAAAGAGGGTTGCGCTAAACAAAGAACCGGGACAACGATCCAATAAAACGTAAAAATGACGAATACGGAAGCTTTCTGTTGTACTTTTATTGTTTTATGAGCAATTAACTCTTGACTTTAACGAATACCCAGTTTTTTCGCCGTCAATGTCGTAAACCACTTTGTTCAATGAATATTAATGCTATTAACTACATCGTCTTTATTTAATGAAACTTTCGTGTCTATCCACTTGCTAATTTTATTATTATTTGTGTTCATGCGCCTATTAATAAATATTAACACGAAGCTCGTCGTCGGATTTATTTGCTCACTTGCAAGGGAAACGAGAATTTTTGTTTGCACCGTCCGTTTAGCATTGGTTCGAGATACTTGAGTTCTACTGTAATGTTTAATGCATTTGGCTCAATGTTATCGATGACTGTGGGGTAACCGGTGCTCGAAACAAAATTCGCGAGGACCTGTCTAGCCATCAGGGTCTTGTTTGGGCAACAATCGAAATTCCTCACTCGGTCCGGAATCCTTCATTTTTAATTGCACTTTGAGCTGTTATTAAATTTGTTATGCGCCACCTCGGCCAAAGAAACGAAATAAATATTTACCTGCTTCGACGAAATAATGCCAAAATCACCTCTAAGGAACAACCTTGTCCCAATTCCTTTAAGTTGCAAAAATAAGAAAAAAGTTAACCTAACCTTATCCCTGACTAAAATTGTGGTATGTAGACTTCAAATCGAATGCAGAGGCAGATGTAATGCAATTTTCTTTCGTATAATTGCGGTGGATGCAAGTATAAACGTTGATTTAATGAGACGTAAAGACATAAAACGGGGCTAGTTTTACACATTTACCACGAGTTTAACAACTTGAACCTCGCAAATTGATTCTGAAATAAAAGTTGCAAGAACCTCTGAAACAAACACAATAAAACTATTGGCGATAATTAACGAGTGCCTTAAAACCCCTTAAGACTACAGTTGTTGAAAGAAAAAAATCTTGGCGCCGACCATAACTATTATTTTACAAATCAATCTTAATTTTTTTTCTGTGAGAAAATAGACAATATTCCTGCAGCTGATCCAGAGTTCAAATTACAGTTCTTCTATTCGCCAGATCCGACTATAATGTCGCCCTCCAAAGAAAAAAAAATTTCAAAAAAGTTTTACTCGGTGTGTAGTGTGGTGTTGCAATTGTTTAATTAGTAATAGTTATAAGTTTAAAATAAGGAAGCTGTAAAAAGAATCTAAAAACAAGATTTTTTTAAGATTCTTTACTAGCTTTGTCTCTAATTGACGTCAAAATTTTTAATAAATTTTTTAAGACGTTAGAAAAAAGATAAAAAATTCGAATAGAAGCAAGTTTTGATATGACGAAATTGGTGATAATTTACGCAGGCCAATTTTTGCTTAGATTGCAATTTTTTGTTAATAAAAGAGAGAGATGGGCAATTATGAGTTTTTTATTCACAGAGTAAATCGGTGCCATAGAAGGTTACAACCAATTTAGATTAATCGACTACCTAATTTGAATACCAAACTCACAATTTACACCAAGTGCTGCATATTCATACAGTTCTGGTTGCACCCAAACGTATGCGCATATTTTAAACAATTTTTCCCATTTTTCCTTATTTAAATAATCTGAACTAAATCCCAAATTTTGCACAAAGGATCAAAGACCGCATCTATCTTTAACATCTTTAACGTAATTTTGCCAGGTTTACAGTTAAGGTTAATTTGGTATAACATTCGAAATTGATGTTAAAATGGTTCTAGTCACTTCTGTTACTATTAAGTGTAAAACTCATTCGCCGTGATAAATTGTTGAACGGCTACTGATGAACAGCAATAAATAAAACGGAGTCAAAGATTAATAACATGCTGCGCGTGTAGGTTCGGCTGAACTGTGCAATTTTTACCAACCAGGATGTTTTTTTATAGTTGACAGTTTCGAACCGAGCCGAAAAAGTATAGCAATCGATCTACAAAAATTTTATTGGAGACCAAAATTTTGGATTTTCAAAACGTATCCAAACCATCAGTAACCAGGGTATAACCTGAATAAATATTGAACTAATTATTTAATGAATTTAATTGAATTCAGGAAAGCCGAGCACATAAGAAAACGCTTATTTCCAGCCTTTAGGTGCAACGATGCCGATTTTAAAAATTTTTCAAATTTCTATCGATTGGGGTAGAAAAAAAAAGTCGAATATATTGAAATTTTTTACATAGATTTTATGACTTAATCTTATAGATTTCGAACCGCTTAACACAAATCTGACCGTAGTTTCCCTGTACAAGTCGTACTTTTTAAAATATGACGGTCGAATGTTTCAATCCAAAATTTTCGTCAAAATCGACCTAAATTGCAAATTTCAACTTCTTTATTATTAGACTTATGATTTTTGCTCATATAGCATTCGATAGCTTTTGTGAAATGGAGAAATTTGATGTATTTGAATTTGATGTAAGTCTGCCCGTTCAAAAGTTACAAGATTTTGAATATTATAAGACATCGAAACTTAGTGGTTTTTCTAATTTTATAAGAAATCTATTTTTTCTAGCGTCGAATTGATTACGGATTTGAATTCAAGTGATGTAAGTCTATCCGTTGAAAAGTTACAAGAGTTGAATATTAAGAGAAATCGAAACTTAGTGGTTTTTCTAATTTTATAAGAAATCTATTTATTCTAGCGTCGAATTGATTACGGATTTGAGTTCAGGAAGGCCGATTACATAAGAAAACGCTTATTTCCAGCCTTAAGGTGCAACGATGTCGATTTTAGTAATTTTTCGAATTTCTATCGATTGGGGTAGAAAAAAAAAGTCGAAAACATTGAAATTTTTTACATCGATTTTATGACTTAATCTTATAGATTTTGAACCGCTTAACACGAATATGGCCGTAGTTTTCCTGTACAAGTCGTACTTTTTAAGATATGACCATTCGAATATTTCAATTCAAAATTTTCGTCAAAATCGACCTAAATTGCAAATTTAAACTTTTTTATTATGAGACTTACAATTTTTGTTCATACAGCATTCGATAGCCTTTGTAAAATGGAGAAATTTGATGTATTTGGATTTGATGTAAGTCTATCCGTTGAAAAGTTACGAGAGTTGAATATTAAGAGAAATCGAAACTTAGTGGTTTTTCTAATTTTATAAGAAATCTATTTATTCTAGCGTCGAATTGATTACGGATTTGAGTTCAGGAAGGCCGATTACATAAGAAAACGCTTATTTCCAGCCTTTAGGTGCAACGATGTCGATTTTAGTAATTTTTCGAATTTCTATCGATTGGGGTAGAAAAAAAAAGTCGAAAATATTGAAATTTTTTACATCGATTTTATGACTTAATCTTATAGATTTCAAACCGCTTAACACAAATCTGACCGTAGTTTCCCTGTACAAGTCGTACTTTTTAAGATATAACCGTTCGAATGTTTCAATTCAAAATTTTTGTCAAAATCGACCTAAATTGCAAATATCAACTTCTTTATTATTAGACTTATGATTTTTGTTTATATAGCATTCGATAGCTTTTGTGAAATGGAGAAATTTGATGTATTTGGATTTGATGTAAGTCTGCCCGTTCAAAAGTTACAAGATTTTGAATATTATAAAAAATTGAAAATTAGTGGTTTTTCTAATTTGATAAAAAATCTATTTATTCTAGCGTCGAATTGATTACGGATTTGAATTCAGAAAATCCGATTACATAAGAAAATGCTTATTTCCAGCCTTCAGGTGTAACGATATCGATTTTAGGAATTATTCGAATTTCTATCGATTGGGGTAGAAAAAAAAAGTCGAAAATATTGAAATTTTTTACATCGATTTTATGACTTAATCTTATAGATTTTGAACCGCTTAACACGAATATGGCCGTAGTTTTCCTGTACAAGTCGTACTTTTTAAGATATGACCATTCGAATATTTCAATTCAAAATTTTCGTCAAAATCGACCTAAATTGCAAATTTAAACTTTTTTATTATGAGACTTACAATTTTTGTTCATACAGCATTCGATAGCCTTTGTAAAATGGAGAAATGTGATGTATTTGGATTTGATGTAAGTCTATCCGTTGAAAAGTTACAAGAGTTGAATATTAAGAGAAATCGAAACTTAGTGGTTTTTCTAATTTTATAAGAAATCTATTTATTCTAGCGTCGAATTGATTACGGATTTGAGTTCAGGAAGGCCGATTACATAAGAAAACGCTTATTTCCAGCCTTAAGGTGCAACGATGTCGATTTTAGTAATTTTTCGAATTTCTATCGATTGGGGTAGAAAAAAAAAGTCGAAAATATTGAAATTTTTTACATCGATTTTATGACTTAATCTTATAGATTTCAAACCGCTTAACACAAATCTGACCGTAGTTTCCCTGTACAAGTCGTACTTTTTAAGATATAACCGTTCGAATGTTTCAATTCAAAATTTTTGTCAAAATCGACCTAAATTGCAAATATCAACTTCTTTATTATTAGACTTATGATTTTTGTTTATATAGCATTCGATAGCTTTTGTGAAATGGAGAAATTTGATGTATTTGGATTTGATGTAAGTCTGCCCGTTCAAAAGTTACAAGATTTTGAATATTATAAAAAATCGAAAATTAGTGGTTTTTCTAACTTTATAAGAAATCTATTTATTCTAGCGTCGAATTGATTACAGATTTGAATTCAGAAAATCCGATTACATAAGAAAATGCTTATTTCCAGCCTTCAGGTGTAACGATGTCGATTTTAGGAATTTTTTTAATTTCTATCGATTGGGGTAGAAAAAAAAAGTCGAAAATATTGAAATTTTTTACATCGATTTTATGACTTAATCTTATAGATTTCGAACCGCTTAACACAAATCTGACCGTAGTTTCCCTGTACAAGTCGTACCTTTTAAGATATGACCGTTCGAATGTTTCAATTCAAAATTTTTGTCAAAATCGACCTAAATTGCAAATATCAACTTCTTTATTATTAGACTTATGATTTTTGTTCATATAGCATTCGATAGCTTTTGTGAAATGGAGAAATTTGATGTATTTGGATTTGATGTAAGTCTGCCCGTTCAAAAGTTACAAGATTTTGAATATTAGGTATAAGAAATCGACACTAGTGGTTTTTCTAATTTTATAAGAAATCTATTTATTCTAGCGTCGAATTGATTACGGCAATGATTATCAATAATGATAATTACTATTGACAGCATTAATTAATCATAATGTTATAATTCTTGGATAGGCAATTGGGAACTCGAGAGAGTTGAGAGCAGGGTTGAACAGAAAGAAAGTACGTGAGTCCGGTGGCACAGTGGTTAGTGCATTCCGAATTCGAGAGCGGGGGGCGGACGAGCTGTAGTTTCGAACCCTGCCAGTGATTCACATTTTTCTCTGGTTCAAAGGTTGTTATCAATAATATTAATAATAAAATTGAGAGATTTCAAAGACAAAGTTTTGATTATTACTGCAAATTCACTGGGTTATTCCAGCCACAAACTGGTCTCTAGTCTAAATTTTGAACTGGAGACAGTGAGACACCTAATAGCGTTTATTCAGAGAATGGTCATAAAATGATGAAATGTGGACGAGAAACGGGGCTGCGGAAAACTGGTGGTTCTTGGAGTTTCGGAAAACCTGCAAATCGCCTCCGAGGAAGCTGGGAAAACTCTGCTTTGAAATGGGAAAATTCGCAATTCTGTCGTCACAGCTGAACTGCAACAATGAACATTGCGGGTTAATTGGCATTGTCTGGAGCAACCGGCCAGGAAGCTGTTGCGAAAATGCACCACGAGCCGGCCCGGATGCGGCCGTCCTCAAGTTCGCCGCGATCTCGCGTCGAATACTTGAGCAATTACGCCACGATCCGCTAATTACGATCCGTCAGTATCTCGCATGAAATTATAGGATGCTGCGGTCGAAGCGCCGATAAATTTATTGTTATTTGTTTATATTTTACCGGAACATTCCCGCCACCGCCGCCATAGCTATTTTCCAATTACGAAGAAACGAAAATAGTACCATAATGGGATATAAATAGAGATTGACGAAATCAATTTTTTTCGACAAAGATCGAAGGCCGCGTCCGGCCGCCGCAATCATCATCATCAGCGCTTCGTGATTTTTCTTGATGAATAGGATTATTGTGTATTAAAAGGTGATGATTATAGCCGTCTAGGAATTGGGAGGTTTCGTAAACAATCTCGCCTGGCAAGATGGAAGAAGCTTAATGCATCAGTGGTCGGGGATTTTTTTAATTGCAGCCAGACCATCACTGTCATCGCTTATTAATTCGGCGCTTTTGTTTACCGACGATTTTTCGACAAGAATGTGGAAACCTCGAGCGGAACGGAGGTCGACCGCAAGAATTCCGCCGAACGGCGGCGATTTGGTGGATGCGCCCCGACAGAAATTCGATTCGAAGCATTATTTTTTTTGGAAATGCGCTTGAATGAGTTGCGTAACGCGACGTGGGCGTGACCGTTACTTTATTTTGCCACTTCAACAGACAACCTTACAACCTCTCATCCTGCTGAGATGAGCACGCGAAAAAAATATTTCGATAATAGTAAATAAATAAAAATAGCGACGACGTCACCAGGATCTACCGATGGTGTGACTAATCCTATTATTAGGTCACCCGTGTGTATATCTACCTGCGATAATGATTATTATTAATAAGATAGAATGGTACAGGTATACGGGCGGCCAGACGTAAAGTTGTAAAACATTCCGCGAACTCGGCTTAATCATCGCTTGGGAATGGCCCGTTGCAACAGCCATCGAACCGATATGCATAATATCAAGTTTAGTTGAGGACCTCTGCAAATTGGACTTTCTATCGGTGCAATTTTAACAATAGTTACCTTGCTCGAAAAAAAAAAAAACTCCGGGCAACTGGATTATTAAGGCCAAATCCTTTTGCAGCGTTAGTCAGCGAACACTTTCATTTCGCAACTATGATCCGCACTACGCCAGTCACAGATTCATTCATAATTTTAGCGCACACACAAAAATTTTCTGCACGTGCCCGAGATCCCTTGAGGTCTTTAAAATTACCTTTAAATATTTGACGCAAAATTTCAACTTTTTTATTTTAATCTATGGGCATTTTATTCTTGCAGATCTCCCCTTCATCCAAAGCAAGTGCTAGTTTTTAAGCTTAGGGCATATTTGATTGTCGCCCTTAATCCAACTTTAACAAAAATTGTAGTAGCTGTAGCATCCAAATATTTGTCCAACTCCCAATTTGCTGCCTCTTTCCCTCTTCCCTCCGCTCCCTCACCTTGACTTGCAGCGCGTCTTCGAGGGGTGAATCGTTCACTGGGCGGCGAGATCAATTCCGGACGCAATCCGATTAAAGCGAACGTCATACACGGGAAAGAGATGATAATCTGATCGACCGGCGCACATGAAAGCCGATTAATATTTAAGTCATATTATTGAGTCCGGATAAGATCTTCCCATGCGTTCACAGTACCACATAATTGATGATTCCTATATAAATAATGGAACGACGACAAATGATTTTTTAAACCCGACCCGTTCGCCTGTCATTAACCAAAATGCCCGAGTCACCAGGAGAAGGTAACCATAAACAACTACCATAACGTTTTCTAATTACACGTAAAAGTTGAACGCTTCGGTTCGCCCGACAGTAAAACCGTTTTTTCACTTTAACAAACGCGAGTGAATTTGACGCACCCTCTCCGTGTCTGGGAGGGTTCTTCTCTTCGTCTTGTTGTCGCTTGCCGCTTTAAAAATGCATTTTGCGACACCACCTTGGTCCATTAGTTGATGGGGTCGGTGGATTCGATAAATCTTCCGGCCAAGGGAAGATTTAGGACCGGTCCCGACGCATAAATAGCGACGTTCAGCTCGATTCCAGCAGTAATGGAAGAGGAGCACACGATTTACATGACAGTCATGACACATAATCGGCGGTTGCGCTTCGGCGATGTCGCGACTTCGTCTTCCTGTCGAAATGCAGTTTTTCTTGTTAATGAATAAACGCAATGCGGGTTTTTTGAGGCGACTCTAAGTCGGCTTGGGGTGATAATTAAGCGGCTGCAACTATAAAAACAGTTTAATAATCGCATTACTTCGCAATTTACGACGACAGGGTCGGTTTTTAAGAGGCCTCCGGAGTGACCTCAGCAACCGACGGCACCGGGCACAGACCCTGACAGACACCGCAAACATATCTTAGAATTTACTTCAACATTTAAATTTTGGGTCCAAACTACTTCAGGTGCTTTGGACACACAACTTGGAAAAATAAGCACCTACCTACCCTTACTTTTGAAACTTTAAACAGAAAATTTCGTTTTATTTCAAAAATTTGGTTTTGTTGAAGGCCCACAACTTAAGAGAGTACCAAAACTCCCAGAAAACTGATCTAGCAATGGCAAAATTGAGGCTTCCTGAGGGAGAGGATCCCGTTTTGGCTGCATTGCATATCCGTGCGGTTTCGAGCTTCGGTGATGGGAAATGGACCGGCATGATCTATGGTTGCAGATAAGGCGAGGCTCATTCCCGAGTCGATTTAATCTCCCCGTGGAGTTACGGGTAATCTTTGATTTGACTACTTCCCGTACACCTCATAATTATTTATCTGCATCCAACGCCGGAATTTTTCTTCCCAGGCGCAAGAAATACCTTTAATTGCTTTAATGGCAAACTATATACTTGGAACCGTAATAATAACAAGCAGGTGTAGGGACAATCAACCGAGAGTGACCGTCAGGCGTGCCAAAATGAAAAATTTCGTCGTGCATCGCAATTTGGTTGCTTAACAGCAGAGCTGTTATTACCGTCTTTCTTTATTTTGGAATCTTCGAAACTCCCTAACAACCAGCCCGTTGATTAACCACGCAAGTCAGGGCTTTCCACCCATCATCTGCAGTCACCACAACGAATCGAGGTGCACCTGATGGCTCTCACGTATTTTGGAAATTTCCGCAATTACCAACGAAAAAAACAAAAGTTTCATCGGAGCTCACGAAATTTACTTTGTAGATCGCTATCAAGTCTCGGTGATTTATAATTATTCCGCAGCCACTTTAATCGTCCGTCATCGAGAAAAGTCTCGTTTAGGAGGCGCGACCATAAACGTTTTATGGACGGTTCGCAGGATCACAATGCGGTGTGAAGTGATGAGGCGACCTTCAGGAGCGTCGTCTTGGCTTATCAAACAGTGAAAGTTTGGAACGAAACTCAAAGTCCCACGCCGCTGATGCCATTAATTACAACGACAACGACACGTGTTTCCAACTGTGTAATTGTCATGTGTGGGTAAAATTCCTCGGGATGCAGTCGCAGGATGAAAATGAAACTTTACAACAATTTTCGGCCAGTTGGACTTGAGGAGACCGGATTGCAACCTGGAGCATCAAGCGCATCGGATCTTCTTGCGGCCAGAGCCGGAATCGCAGCTTTTAGCCCTGTCCAAACTGTTTGCAGGATGGAACATCAACGACAAAAATTGCCTTTGGTAGAGTCTTGCTAACTTCAGTTTAACTCTAACTTTTTTCTCTTCGTCTGAGTCTTGAGTCTTGAATCAATATTGTTCGACGCTTAGAGTGTCAATCTGAGCTTGTTAGAGTAATGCAGGTAAACACTGTTCTCAAAAAGGTGTTAATGGCAACAAAACTAGCTCTCAATTAAGAGGTTTTGCCATTACTCACGGGCAATGATGAAAGTTGGCGCCGTTACTTTGGAGAATGTGAACGTGACCTTTGTTTGGCGCGTAAGTGTCAAAATGGGTTAGTTTCGTGGAAATGGCCGGGTCACTTTTTGCAAATTTTGGCCGCCCTACCTCCTCCAGTTCGTTTTCGTCCATAACTCTTCTCGCGAATTGTCCAGATAGCGTCTGCGAGTTCGAAGAAACCGATCAGGCGATAGGGTCAACTTATGCGAAAATAATCTTAGGGGGATCAACCGCGGAATGCAGGGGACGTCTTATTTCTTTTTTCCGCAATTCGGCTAAAACTGCCAGGTCCGGGTCAAAATTCGACCTTTGGGCCATAAAGGACAATTTTATAGAAAAATCCCGAGAGGATGAGCGTATTAGTCGGAGAATGCGACTTATATTATTACAGATGGTTATTGGGATTTTTTCGCCCGCTGTTCTTGGCAGCAAATTACTGTCGCGCATCTCCGATAATTATCCCGAAACCCACCACGAGCAAAAGAGGTGGAGGAATTCGGCGAAACCAAAAAATCGGTAAAGTGAAATTCCAGAGACGAGTGCCTTGGCGATTTTCGGGCCGAAAAAAGGCAATAATTCGACAGAGCCGTAATCTGTGGAATTCACCGGCAAAAAGTCGACGTAGCAAAACAACTATCATCAAATTAGCGAAGGTCGCCACTGTTTACACTCACATGGAGACGAAAAACCGCTGTTTTACGTCGAACCGTTTCGGTGACCTCACGTAAACCGAAACGTCGTGACAAAGCCAACGGACATCTCCAAGAAGCTCGCGGAATTTGCAAAAAACACCAAAATAAAATGGCGATAGTTGAGAAAACCTTTGCACCTCTGACCAATCCCCGAAAATAACATCAACAATCTTCCCGCGAACGCTTCGATCACCGAGATTTATGCAACCGGAAGAAAGTGATGCGGACGGGTAAGTTGCCAATTACGTAACTTCTCCTAGAACCGGACCGAGACCGTTGGGTCTTCGGTGCTCTGTTTAATGATAACATCTCGGGTTGCCTCCTACACCCACATGCTCCGGTTCGGACATGGCCCGATCCGAATTTGATGATGTTACCGTAATTCGATTTTGATTGCAGCCCGGAGCCGGATCTGCTTTCGGGTATTGTGTGTAACTGTACACGCGCTCCGGGATTTGTAACACTTGCGTATTTGGATTAGATCCCATGCAAATCCAGTGTAGAGTTCACTCACCCACCTGGCGACAGTAAACAAAAATCGCAATTTGGATCGTAACACTGACCCAAAAGCAACAGTACACAACCGAATCGAACGCTTAAGCGACCAGTTTGAAACCAAAATTTTGATCTTCCTCAAAACGTCGACGTGAGCAAAATTAATTAAGGTTCCGATAAACGTTTGTTTGCCAGATTAGGTCATAAATTACTCATCACAATGCGAATTCTCGAAGAACGTGATGAAGACAAGTGGTACAGGGTTAGAAACGTCAATGCGTTGTTTCAATAATGACTAACCACAATCGGTGCCCTATTCAGATCTTGGATCTTCCCTTTGCCTCTTCCACCATTTCCTCCTTATTTCTTGAAGATACTTCAAACATTCTGTTGTTAAGTCAATAACTCCCTTGACGAAATTAAAATTTTCCACCTTCTTCCTCTTAGACTTTACCAAGACACCGTAGAGTGGCAGCTCCAGCTCGTTCATTCGGCATTCCCTTCGGGTAGTAGGCTGAAACAAGAAAGTTCACTAAAGTCAGGTGTCAAAAAATACAAACAGAGGAGGAACGGTAATAACCAAAATGGAAAAACAAGTAAATTCTGTCAAACGAAGAGATGAGGACCAAGAACGGAATCTTTTGGTTTCCATTTCTGACGCATCGATTTCAGCGCGTCCCATCAATTGTTGCTCCATGAAGGCTGGCTGGCGTTGCGGTAATCATCGCCGACAACCTCCGAGTCAATTGCTTGGTCATGGTGGAAGGTTATCTGTTTATTTAAATGATCTTCATTTACTCATCAGTTCCGTGGGTATTAACGATAATCCGTAATTGTTGGCGTAATTGCCACGATCATCGCTTGGGGGGAATATTGCGAGGGTTGTCACACGTCCTTCACACGACCAAGACCAAGCACGTCGTCGTCGTCTCCGGCGAGGATGATGCGGCATTGCCAAGGTCGTACTTGCAAATTAATGTATCTCTTCAACCGTGCCTCTGCGAGCCTATCATACTCTACTCTTCTTGTGGTTATTTCGAGAAAACAGGTTTATATGGATTTATAGCGTGGCTGTCGTACGTGGCGAGTACAATGCGCTTAAAAAGACCGTGTCTATATTTATCCCATTATTGCACACTATAATCATTAGCATATCATTAGCACGGAGACGGGCAATTACGGGCCGTAATAGAAAACGGAACGGGAGGGAACGCGATGGCGATCCCTGGTGGTGGCTGGAGGAGACCTCCACATCAATTCGGCTTAACGCGAGCTTAATCCCCGCGGACGGGAAATTAATGCGTTCCGGGGATTAGCGATGCGCTCTTAAGATGCACCGACTCAGACAGGTTCAACACTTGCAGGGGTGGACTCGACAAATAACGTAGAGGGGGCATTACCGGACCATTTATCATGTTGTCTACCCATCGTCGACGTCCTTTGCACCTCTTTACAGTTGGAAGAGCTACTTGGAAAAATGCCACAATTGCACCGTTGCTCCAAAAACGACAAGATTCGGCAAAAGCAGTTACGAGAAATGGCTGGCATAATAAATGAGAACAAATATAATGTACACCAAATTAAACCATACATCCCTTGCACTGTCCACCAGAAAATTTAATGAGCATCAAAAAATCTAAATTAAACCCAAATTATTATACATCAGAAAATGAGAACATCACCACTAAAATAACTACGCTGCTTATTGTTTTACTATTGCTTACATTTTAAATTCTATATGTCTATCAATTTTACTAAATGTTCACCAAATTTAGAACGCTCAAGTTACGCGTCCGTGCTGTACATAATAAATATTTGCGCTATCCATTTATATTTAGTGTTTCTCAAAAAAACTATTTGTGTGTCAAATAATTATTCTATTACTTCAAAAATGAAATATGCTCGCGCATCTCTCCTTGCCGCTTGCGCTTCCAGACAAGAGGCACGCGAAAAAAGTTTTGTACAAGGTCAGTTCAGAACCCTGTAATTTTTTTTTAAAAGCACGATTAGAAATTACCATTAAAAGAAGTTTTACGTTTTACATAATGCAAGCCAATTACAGCAAAGCATTTATATATTACGGAAATCAATATCTTTTTTTGTGCAAACCACTTCTATTTTTACTCCTATTTTCCTTGCCCTAGCACATCTACATCTATAATTTTGCATAAAATTAATTATTTACCATTTGCACAACATTTTATTGCTTGTGTATTTTTGATCAACAAATAGTATTTTTAACTGCTAAATAATGTAAGACACTGTCGAAAACTAAATATCTGGGTATTATGTTAGAATTAAATTCGGAATAAAGTTTGGTGAACATTTAGTATTTATGGTCAACAAAAGTTATTTTGGCGAACAAAATATATAAGACGCCAGCATTATGTCAATATTTAGTTGTCGCTTTAAGATTATGTATTTTCTTAATTTTGGTGAGCATTTAGTATTTTTGGGAAATGAAAGTATTTTTTTGTATGAAAATATTGGGTAAATTTGGTAGACTGTTAAATACGACCCATAATAAATTGCGCTTTAAAAACCTTTAAACATTAAAATATCTAAAAAAATTATTGACATTTATGACTTTAAACGAAACAAAAATTAAAATTTTATTTTGAGTTGCAGGGACCACAAGAAAAATCATAAGTTTTGAACTAGATATCCACACTGATTTAGTCTTTAGCTGAGTACAAAGAGCTAAACATGGTCTTCTTAAGAAAAAATTACCATATTTCTACCTCAATCGGTTAATTTTTTAAAAACTTTTATGACGCCACCTGTCTCCCAGGCTATTTTTTGATTTGCTACAATTTGCAAAATTGGTTCTATTTGTTGTTGCTACTTTGGCGATACCAAAGTTTGACTTAATGGTTAATTTTTAAGATTCGCGAGTTAAAATTACAACTAACAGGAACGTTCACGGGAAACCCCTACCATAGACAATATAATATATAAAGCACCCACAGGAACAAACAAATTAGATATCTAGGAATTGGAGACCGATAAAATAATGCAGTTTACGTCATGCAGTTCTGCGTACATCTTTGATAGCAAGCCGAAATCTGTCTAGGCGAATTCCGAAAATTTGAGAATCTGACCAGAGATTGTTGGTGATGGTAGAATGTTCAAAAAACCCAAGAAAGAAAATTTGCATTTGTAACAAAATTTCTGCTGGTGTTGTAGTTTTGGTTTCTGATTTCGAATTTGGGGGTCGGAACTTGGTTGAAGAAAAACGTGTGAATTTTAGCAATTTTTTGGTGAGGATTTCGGGAAATGGCCGGCACGCCGGCTGATGGCGTTATCGCCTTTCCCGCGTTTGTTGGCGTGCCGTCCGATTCTCGGTAATTTGATATCAATTGGGATTCCTGTCCAGGTCAGGGCCCGGAGCTAGCGCGTATGAAGCAATATTGTTTCCTTGGCCATAACGGGACAGTTCGGTCTAAAAACGTCCGGGGCCTGCCAAAAAGTACTTAAGCGCGTTTGTGAGCCGATGATTACTGCAAGGCAAAAAACAACATGATATCGAATTACGACCACAAATTGGCTCACGTACGTCGGACGGTTTTTGTGTTCTGCGGCACCATCGCGTCCATTTTCCGTTGAATAGAGGATAACTGTTTTGTTGCGTCCAGAGATAAATTGATGGCCGCCGCGCCGCGCACATCCACCCATCACCCAAATCGACACCGGCCAAAAATAATTATCATCGTCCTCTAATAATCGCGACACACTTTCCTCGACGCTCCTTTCCCGAAACTGTAACGGTGCACGCCGGACGAGATTTAATTAATCCCCAGAGCCGGCGGTGGAGCGGCCCGGAAAAATCCGGGGTATCAGGCCGCGGCCATCGTCCCGGATCGTTGAACCGCCGTGGAGGATTTATCTCGGCGGGATTACGGCACCGGGAATATAAGTCGCTGAATTTATTCTTGAAATACAAAGACGCTCCCGGCTGAATAGCTAAATCGGAAACGGAGACCGTGCTGGATGCTCTCACGATCGTTAAAATGCAGGAGGCGCATTCTGTGACAAGCCCAGACGGACTCAACGCGAATCGCACCGTTCTGGTCAGCCCCGCAACTCGCCACGGCCAAAGCTCCCAAAATAACGAGATTAGCCTGAAATAAGTATTTTACCAGTTAGTAGGTATTACCTATTAGTTTTTCTCGTTCGATGACGGTGCCGTGGAGGTTTAGGAAAATCGCCTAGCGTCGGCTTGAACTCCTAGAACTACGGGGCTGAGCCAAGAAATCGCTGGTCGGTCGCCGTGTGGTTTTTCCGTTTCTGCGTCAAAACTGTCTCGTCCGCCCGAAATTCGGCCGTTGGACGCATCCTGCGTCAAAAAAAGGAGCGTCGCCGTCAATTTTTATCGTCGAATTGACCGTATTGCACCACAAAGTGTCGTAATCGTTCCGATTATTGCGAGGAGCCCCCCGATTTATGACGTCGCAATCCCGCTCGTACCCGTGTTAAATATGAATGAGTCTGGTTATTGGAAAGTCATCATCGCCATATTCTCACATAGAGCGTGGGAGTCTAGCCGGCAAGTGCAACTGATCTAGGTTAAGCGCGAGGTTGTCGTCGACGGACCTCATCGCACGTCGGTCGCATTACAATTATTATTCACCGGCGCAACATCGATTAATGCAGAAACAATGGCCGAGTATCGTTACCCGGTCACCCCGTTAAGGAGACGACGTCCACCAAAGAACCAGCTTCGTGGCGCCGCGTCAACGACGACGACTAGAGGGGCGGTCGAAGAACTATCGGGTTTCTTTCCGGGAACCGTCTGCGATTCGACATCGCTTAATTTCCTTCACAAATTACAACATGGCCGTTTGCACATGCCGCCGACATGCCGAATTAGGGATAGGCCGAAAAAAGGACGGCAACGGCTGGAACTTATCAAAGGGGAGCCCGACCGCAGTTCCCGAAGCGTTCAAGACACGATGCGCTAGGTGCGATGACATTTAATCGCCACATCCATCCCGAAGGGGAACGCCGCTTCAAGAAGCGAACCAAATTTGCCTGTCTATCGACAAGTATCCGGTTGCTCGTCGAAATTTGTTGACACTTCATTTACAATCTTCAATCAATTGATTACCGATTTGAATTCAGGAAAGCCGATTACATAAGAAAACGCTTATTTCCAGCCTTTAGGTGCAACGATGTCGATTTTATGAATTTTTCGAATTTCTATCGATTGGGGTAGGAAAAAAAAGTCGAAAATATTGAAATTTTTTACATCGATTTTATGACTTAATCTTATAGATTTCGAACCGCTAAACACAAATCTGAACGTAGTTTCTCTGTACAAGTCGTACTTTTTAAGATATGACCGTTCGAATGTTTCAATTCAAAATTTTCATCAAAATCGACCTAAATTTCAAATTTTAACTTCTTTATTATTAGACTTACGATTTTTGTTCATATAGCATTCGATAGCTTTTGTGAAATAAAGAAATTTGATGTATTTGAATTTGATGTAAGTCTGCCCGTTCAAAAGTTACAAGATTTTGAATATTATAAGACATCGAAACTTAGTGGTTTTTCTAATTTTATAAGAAATATATTTATTCTAGCGTCGAATTGATTACGGATTTGAGTTCAGGAAGGCCGATTACATAAGAAAACGCTTATTTCCAGCCTTTAGATGCAACGATGTCGATTTTAGGAATTTTTCGAATTTCTATCGATTGGGGTAGAAAAAAAAAGTCGAAAATATTGAAATTTTTTACATCGATTTTATTACTTAATCTTATAGATTTTGAACCGCTAAACACAAATCTGGCCGTAGTTTCCCTGTACAAGTCGTACTTTTTAAGATATGACCGTTCGAATGTTTCAATTTAAAGTTTTTGTTAAAATCGACCTAAATTGCAAATATCAACTTCTTTATTATTAGACTTATGATTTTTGTTCATATAGCATTCGATAGCTTTTGTGAAATGGAGAAATTTGATGTATTTGGATTTGATGTAAGTCTGCCCGTTCAAAAGTTACAAGATTTTGAATATTATAAGACATCGAAACTTAGTGGTTTTTCTAATTTTATAAGAAATCTATTTATTCTAGCGTCGAATTGATTACGGATTTGAGTTCAGGAAGGCCGATTACATAAGAAAACGCTTATTTCCAGCCTTTAGATGCAACGATGTCGATTTTAGGAATTTTTCGAATTTCTATCGATTGGGGTAGAAAAAAAAAGTCGAAAATATTGAAATTTTTTACATCGATTTTATTACTTAATCTTATAGATTTTGAACCGCTAAACACAAATCTGACCGTAGTTTACCTGTACAAGTCGTACTTTTTAAGATATGACCGTTCGAATGTTTCAATTTAAAGTTTTTGTTAAAATCGACCTAATTTGCAAATTTCAACTTCTTTATTATTAGACTTACAATTTTCGTTCACATGGCATTCGATGGCATTTGTGAAACGGAGAAATTTGATGTATCTGGATTTAATGTAAGTCGCTCCGTTCAAAAGTTACAAAAGTTTGATTGTTGAAAAAAGCTTAATTTGTGCATTTTCTAATTTTATAAAAAATCTATCTATTCTAGCGTCGAATTGATAACGAACTTGAGCTCAGGAAGGTCGATTATATAAGAAAACATCAATTTCCAGTCTTTTAATAAACGTGTCAATTTTAGAAATTTTTCGAATGTGTATTGATTGGGCTAGAAAATGAAAGTCAAAAATATTGAAACCTTGTACGTCAATTTTATGACTTGATCTGGTAGATTTTGAACCGCCTAACACGAATCTGGCCGTAGTTTCCCTGTAAATGTCGTACTTTTTAAGATATGACCATTCGAATGTTTCAATTTAAAATTTTTGTCAAAATCGACCCAAATTGCAAATTTCAACTTCTTTATTATTATACTTACGATTTTCGTTCACATAGCATTCAATGGCATTTGTGAAACGAAGAAATTTGATGCATCTGGATTTAATGTAAGTCGCTCCGTTCAAAAGTTACAAAAGTTTGATTGTTGAAAAAAGCTTAATTTGTGCATTTTCTAATTTTATAAAAAATCTATCTATTCTAGCGTCGAATTGATAACGAACTTGAGCTCAGGAAGGTCGATTATATAAGAAAACATCAATTTCCAGTCTTTTAATAAACGTGTCAATTTTAGAAGTTTTTCGAATGTGTATTGATTGGGCTAGAAAATAAAAGTCAAAAATATTGAAATTTTTTACGTCAATTTTATAACTTGATCTGGTAGATTTTGAACCGCTTAACACAAATCTGACTGTAGTTTCCCTGTACATGTCGTACTTTTTAAGACATGACGATTTGAAGGTTTCAATTCAAAATTTTCGTCAAAATGGACCTAAATTGCAAATTTGAGCTTTTTTATTATGAGACTTACAATTTTTGTTCATAGAGCATTCGATAGCCTTTGTAAAATGGAGAAATTTGATGTATTTAGATTTGATGTAAATCTGTCCGTTCAAAAGTTACAAGAGTTTGAATATTATAAAAAATCGAAACTTAGTGGTTTTTCTAATTTTATAAGAAATCTATTTATTCTAGCGTTGAATTGATTACGGATTTGACTTCAAGAAAGTCGATAACATAAGAAAAAGCTTATTTCCAGCCTTTAGGTGCAACGATGTCGATTTTAGGAATTTTTCGAACTTCTATCGATTGGGGTAGAAAAAAAAAGTCGAAAATATTGAAATTTTTTACATCGATTTTATGACTTATTCTTGTAGATTTTGAACCGCTTAACACGAATCTGACCGTAGTTTCCCTGTACAAGTCGTACTTTTTAAGAAATGACCGTTCAAATGTTTCAAATCAAAATTTTCGTCAAAATCGACCTAAATTGCAAATTTCAACTTCTTTATTATTAGACTTACAATTTTCGTTCATATAGCATGCGATAGCATTTGTGAAACGGACAAATTTAATGTATTTGGATTTGATGTAGGTCTTGCCGGTCAAAAGTTACAAGAGTTTGAATATTGAAGGAAATCAAAACTTAGTGGTTTTTCTAATTTTATAAAAAATCTATTTATTCTAGCATCGAATTGATTACGGATTTGAGTTCAGGAAGGCCGATTACATAAGAAAACGCCCATTTCTAGCCTTTGGGTGCAACGATGTCGATTTTAGAAATTTTTCTTCATATAGCATTCGATAGCTGTTGTGAAATGAAGAAATTTGATGTATTTGAATTTGATGTAAGTCTGCCCGTTCAAAAGTTACAAAAGTTTGAAAATTATAAGACATTGAAACTTAGTGGTTTTTCTAATTTTATAAGATATCTAATTATTGTAGCGTCGAATTGATTACGGATTTGAGTTCAGAAAAGCCGATTACATAAAAAAAACGCGCAGGGTCATTATGAAGATCTCTTCTCTACGTGCACCTGAAATTTTCTTCTTGTCAGAGAGCCGGTAATAAAGCGGTAAAGACCTTAAATATTGAAATGGCTGTTCTGCAGTTATAGCTTCTGAAATCTGAACCCTCATGCTTGCCCCACAATGTGTGTTAATTGTCCCAATAACTCCCACATTTTTTATTGAGGCACTAAACGTCGTATGACCATTAATCCCATAGTTATTGCCACTACCGCGATTCAAAGACGATCGCTTTCAGGAGGCGTGGGCGGGAGTCAAAGCTGCGCTTGAGTTGTATGTACCAGAAGCTGAGGCTAGACGTTGGACAATTTATCCGTCGGAGTTGACAATAATTTGTTCCGGGTTCAAGCTCGATAATGATGCTAGACAAACTTCGAACCTCGACATATTTTATTGTTTGTTCAAATATTGCCAAAAAAACGGTGATGCTCCCGAGCCTTGGGAAATCCGCAGTCTAATCAAACCCACTCCCACATGGGCCGACTCGAGTTTAAAATTTGCATTAACATTAGGATTTAATTCACAATCCCGGTAAAGTCTATAACCGGCAAGGTTAGACAAAGAAAAAAATTACGGTGACAATCCATGTCCGTGTTTATCATAAATCGTCCCATTATCGTCTTCTCGCCGTTCCGAAATTAATCAGGCAGACGATAGCACAAAGAGGTCATAACTGTTGTACGGTGTATGGCGACAACAAAGGTATTATAACATACATAAATACGGCTGGACGCACCATCAATTTGTCATATTGGCCTATCCATGTAAATAAAGCTAACGAACGTGAGCCGGTAATTTGACGCCCACGCAATCGAAAACACACACCGGGAACAAATGTGGGAAAGAAAAGTGTAAAGTAACAGTACTTTGACGATCTTCATGTTAAGAAGGCATGAATCGGTTTTATGGTGGCGATAGCGTCGCCTGTTGGGGCATAAATTACGCGGCATTCCCGGATTTTTCCCTCAATCGAACCGATATCGACACAATAATCGCAGCGACTCCCGTAACGGACATAAATTACCCGACAATAATGTTAATGCGACCGGCAATGATTTATGGAGCTGCTGGAACAATAGCCGCTCCGGACCAGAGTTCGTCAGATGACGATAAGAGAGCTGGGCAGATGGCCCGGGGCGGGCCCGCCAACTCGCCCTCATCACTTGCATACAAATCGACCATCGAGAATCGAAGCCAATAATAGCGAAAACCACTTCCAACACTGATGCTGGCCGAGGTTGCCCGGACGCCAAATATTGTCTCTAATTTGGTACCACGTCCTTCCAACTCCTTATTGCACCTAGCATCACGAGGTAGACAATTATTGTCATTTGTTGACGGAGGCTTCTTGAATTTCAAGGAAACGCGACAAAAGCTGCAGGAGTCAAAAAACACGGAAATTTACTTGTTTAACTTCAGCAAGAAATTGGCGTCGCCGCCCCCAGCCAACCTGTCACTTTCCATTATTAACTGTCGACCTATTAAATAAGAAATAGTTCGTCTTTTGGCGGAACTTGGGGAGTGTAATTCGGATCTGGGGGGAAGCTCGTGCGACCCTTTACCTTCATGCATGACAGTGAACTTGGCCTTCTCCGCCTTGGCCTCTTTCACCACCCATCAGAACTGCATCCGATAGCGAAAGTAATTCGCTTCTTGCATTTTCCCTTTCGCCGCGATAATTACGCAACAAGAAAGTTATCTCATACGTTACACACATCGTCGAGATTGTCGACGCGTTTCCATTAATCGCACAAAACTCAATTTCTCCGTCGACAATGGCCGGATTAGACGAGAGGAGGGCCCCTTTCTGTTTGCAGAACCCGACTAGGACTAGATTGCCGGTGATTGTTGTGTTGGATTGAGTGGCGTTTGGGGATTGTGGATGAGGGTGTCTCTCCGGATGGTGGCGGTGACGTTGTCGTCTTCGTTGGGGGAAAAACGTTGTCGCGAATTTCGCGAGAATGCGACGACGATGATTCACTGTCAGTTGCAAGGTTGTTTAGTTCGTTTTCGGGTTAAGAACCTGACACGGGAACTTTTTGAGGCGTAATCGCATTGTTTGGTAATTGCGGGGGACGGGGTGGCGGCCGGCCCGGAGGCGGAAGGCGTAGCCCACGCCACTGAAGAACTTATCCTGGAATAACTCCGGCATGGGTCACGGATTTCGTGCATGGCCGGGCTCCACGTATGCAGGGGGTGGGCCGCAAAAAGTTCGCCGAAAAGTTCTCGAAATTTCGCATTGTTATCGGACTTTTTAATATGGTAAATTTTATGGTCTTGGTTCTTTGTTGCGAAACCACCGACGGGAACGACATTGAGATTTGAGCTTGAAGCTGATTCAATTTATAAGCATTTCGAGAATTGCAGATATTTCAGATAAGATGCTTCAATCCGTACGTTGAATTCTTCAATTAATCTTTCAAGAGTCTAGATCGCACACAGAGAACGTCAATTCTAGATATAAAAACTAAGAACAGTTTCAATATCTAGACCCGATCTTCATTTCTATCTACATCTTTGGCTCGCACTCGGTCTCCACCTCTATGTCTATGATTCTACAGGATGGGGCAATAGGGTGTCCGACTTTGATAGCTCGAGTTCTATGATAGGTTAAAATTTGATTGAAGAACAAAAATAAACTAAAGAAAGAAGTCTATAACCGGAAATTATTTTTGAACATACAGGGTGAGCCAAGACAATTATACAGGGGCAAGTGAATTTTTTTTAAATGGAATGTAATATGTAAAAGAAGATTTTTCGAAGCCTTTTCCTAGATTCTTTTCAATCCAAGATTATTGCTGACTATTTTCAAACCACTTGGATGTAGCGATTTTCTTTGTTAAAATAATAGCATCTGCAAATGTATTTTAAAAAAATCACTACAGTCACAATCATGAGTTCTAAGAAAAAATTATGTAAAGACTAGTTAGGAAACATCTGTGGAATGTCTTTGAATTGTTTTAACTTTCGAAAATTTATACAGGGTGGCTAGATTTAATTTTTCAATTTAGAACTTTTTGGATTTAATTTTCTCCATTTTTTCAAATAAAACACCTGTATATTTTTTAACGATATGATGTAGAAAGTAAACTAAAAACAAACATTTTTTGTACGTACGTGGCTATTTGTAACCATTTTCGTTTTATCGTCTAATAATTTCAAAATTCAAGAATAATCCTAAAAAATTAGATTGTTTTTCAAATTACTCGACAGATAAAATTGTAATAAGTGCTCCAGATGTTTTGTTTATAAAAACAGCATAAGTTTCTTAAGTAAGTTTACTTTATGTTTGTATCTTGATCATTTTTTGCATTTTATATTATCCGACAAGAAATACACATTTATCGCAGTTACCTGTCGTCAGTTGTCATTTTTGTGTCAATTTTGAAACATTTAAAGTTTTTTGTGCATACAAAAAAATGTTCGTTTTTAGTTACTACATCATATCGTTAAAAAATATATATGGTGTTGTATTTAAAAAAATGGAGAAAATAAAATTCAAAAAGTTCTAAATTGAAAAATTAAATTTAGCCACCGTGTATAATTCCTCAAAAGTTAAAATAGATCAAAGACATTCCACAGATGTTTTCTAACTAGTATTTAAATAATTTTTTTTTAGAACTCATAATTGTGATTGTAGTGATTTTTTTAAAATACATCTGCAGATGCCATTATTTGAACAAAAAAAAATCGCTACATCCAAATGGTTTGGAAATAGTCAGCAATAATATTGGATTGAAAAAGGTCTAAGAAAGGCTCTGAAAAATCTTTTTTTACACACCACATTCCATTTAAAAAAATATCACTTGTCCCTGTATACTTGTCTTGGCTCACCCTGTATGTTCAAAAATAATTTACGGTTATAGACTTCTTTCTCTAGTTTATTTTAGTTCTTTAATCAAATTTTAACCTATCATAGAACTCGAGCTATCGAACTCGGACGCACTATTGCCCCACCCTGTATATCTACCCATCTCTTCCTACATACACGTCTCTACCTACACACACCTCTCCCTAGCTCTAGTTTTAGCTCTATGTCTATAGTCGATAGCCGACTAAACCAATTAGTCGACTATTCGACTTGTTGGCTGACCATAACCGCCTTTAGCAATCAGCATGCTAAACTTCAACTGTATCATATATTCGATTAATCGACTAGTCCAGGGGTTCCCAAACTTTTTCAGTCCGCGGCGCACTTACAGGTTTACTATTTTGTCACGGCGCCCTAGCTAGCTAGTCAAAATATGGTACAATAATACTAGATAGGTAGGCACTATATATTGACACACAAGAGTACATTTATTATTTAAGAAAAATACGAAAGAAAATACAATAGTAACTTGGTCAATGTGAAGTGTGAGCTTGGTGATTTGCACACATTTTTTCAAAGCGTGGGATAAGGCTTGACACCGCTACTCTCATTTCTTGCTCCACATTGATCTTTGAACGATATTTGCTCTTTATTACAGCTACAGCTGAAAATCCGGCTTCACATAAATAAGATGTTGCAAAGGGAATGAGCATTCTTAAAGCTTTCGAACTTAAACTTGGATATTCATCTTGGACCGATATCCAAAACCCCACCAAATCAGAACACGTGAATCTTATTTTAAGGCTGCTGTCGCAAGAGAGTTCAATGAGACTTTCTTCTTCTTGCGAAGTAAATTCTGGTGGAGCTTGGCCATGGAAAGGATCTTGGATCCACGCAAAGTTTTCAACATTGTCTTCGGCAAAGTATTTTGAAAACCATTCAGTGAGCTTCGAAAGGTGTTCCGTAAAAAGAGACATCAAGTCTTGTGAGACAACCAGCTCATTAGAGGCCGCATATTTATGCAATTGCTGGAAACATTCTTGACCGCCATCGTCATTAATTTTTTTTATCCACAACTGCAATTTTTTCCTAAACGCCGCGATCTTCTCCAATAGTTTCAAAATGTGCATGTTATTGCCTTGCAGAGACAGATTCAAATTATTCAGTTTATCAAATATATCGCACAAATATGCTAGTTTTAGCAAAAAGTCTGGTTCGGCAAAGTATCTGGAATTTGCATGACCCTCTTCTTGTAAAAAAGTGTGAATTTCTTCATGTAATTCGAATGCACGAAATAAGACATTTCCACGTGAAAGCCATCGTGAACTGCAGTAATATAACAGGGCCGTGTGTTCAGCTCCCATATCCATGCATAGTTTTTTGAAAAGTCTGGCTTTTAGCGGCCTAGTTTTTATGTAGTTTACTACCTCAATGACACGTTCTAATACCTGGTTCAATTCAGAGCTCATTGACTTTGACGCAAGCGCTTCCCTATGGATGATGCAATGGGTCCACATAGCATGGGGTGCTTTTTTACGAATAAGCGCTTGTATTCCTCCATACCTGCCAGACATTGATCGAGCACCATCAGTACATACACCGACACATTTTTCCCAATCCAAATCATTTTCTGTTATAAAGTTGTCTAGAATTTCGAACAAGTCTTGAGCCTTTGCACTTTCAGTAATGCTTTTACAGAAAAAAAGGTCTTCAACGATAATATTGTCAGCCAAAAAGCGTACGTAACAAATAAGATGTGCATCTTTATTACTGTCAGTAGCCTCATCAAGTTGCAGGCCAAATTCCTTGCCTTTCATTTTTTCTATTAATTGGTAATTGAGATCCTCAGCTATGTCATGGATTCTTCGACTAATAGTGTTGTTAGATAAAGGTACCTGGGAAATTAATTTTCTGGCCGATTCTCCCATCATAATATTCACCATATCGAGAGCAGCCGGTAGAATAAGCTCTTCTGCGATAGTGTGAGGTTTTTTGCATTTCGCCACCCTGTATGCCACCTTGAATGATGCCAACAGTGCGTTGCTAGGTACTGAGGCTTGTTGAGTGAACACGCTTTTTTGTTTTTTAAAATTTTGCAACTTCCTATTAAAAAAATCACGCGATTTTTCAACCATAGTAGGGTGAATGGTTTCGAGATGTCGCTTTAGCTTACTTGGGAGCATACTTTCCGGCGATAAAATCTTCAAACAGAGCACACACTGCGGTCTTGCTTCATTGTTTATTTCTGTTGAAGTAAAGCCAAAGTCCAAATAGCTGTCATCGTATTTGCGATATTTCCGTTTTTTTGCTTCCCCTCCACTTGCAGATGTTTGATCACTTGAACTACCGACTTGCTTATTTAATGAAAAACTATCCATTTTGCGTCCGCCTCTTGACGAAACAACAAACACAGCGACACAATCAAAACAAAACAGACGAACTCCTATCGTCTCGCCTGTAAATGAACCAGCGCGGGCGGGTCAAGGCACGGGGGGAGAGGAGTAACGTCGGTTTCCGACACTGGTTTTCGAGCGTAAGTACCTACCGATTTGAATTATTTATTTCGTATCCGCGAATACCTAAGTTTAGTTTCCGGAGGTTGGTAAAGAGGAGCGCCTCACGGCGCCCCTCTTTACTTTCTACGGCGCACCAGGGCGCCGCGGCGCACACTTTGGGAACCCCTGGACTAGTCGAATGTTTGATTAATCGACTAGTCGAATATTTGACTAATCGACTAATCGATTGGTCGATTTTTGGTCCCAGTTTTAGGCCGAATTAGTTAGCGGCTGATGGGCCATGGTGTCTATTACTTTGTTGTTAACCACATCTTGGGTTATCGGTTACGGCTTCTCGCCCCGCGTCGTCCGTTAGAGGTGGGACCTGGTTTGCGTCCATTTGTTGTAAGATGTAAATATTCGATAACTGTCAGCGTTAGCAATAAATTTCCGCGATACAATCGTATCGAGATTTGCGATAGTCGGAATGATTTGGATAATGAGGCCGCGATTAAACTGTTAGGAAGATCACGTTTGAACTTATAGGATTATGGTAATAGCGTTTTGCGTTCGTGAGTCGAGACTTATATTTAGGGAAATGGCCGCCGCTAAATTTTTAATTATGAGTCTTTACGGCTACGTCGCCGTACGTTGCAAACACTTCTCATTTGCCTCGAAGAAACGACGGTTTAGCGGCTTGATAATTAAACCGTTTAAGTGCGCGGTTTAAATGTTGAACATTGCCATCGCGAGTTACTCTTGGTGTCATTTGTGCCGACATAACCACGTCTGGTTGTTAAATTCGGTCATAACCGAGTGGAGAATTCCTTGATCTAACGCGGACAAGTTAGAGGTGTGCGAGCGAAATTCTAGCAAAGTCGGACCGTAACCCACATAAAATTTCACACAATTTTCTTACAATTTAGCAATTTTATTGCACAGTTAAGAATCAATCAACAACAAGTGCTTGGATAATTAAAAGTGACTTGTTAACAGACTATTCAATTCTAACTATCATTAACTAACAAATCAAACTATCTATTGTGCTTGTACTGTTTTAATTATCCCGGTCGACAACTCTTAATTCTTGTCGTGTCATCATCGCCGGGGATGGTTGGTCGAGATTATTTCCAATTTCCCGAATTTGCAAGGACCCTTGCCGAGGGTGTCTGCGTGATGGGGGAGGGCAATTATCCTGATTTCCGCCGACCTTGGGGCGCGATTTTGCAGGAAAGTTAGTATTCGGTTCGATATGGTGTCGCAGCCACCAGACGTGTAGGGGTAGGTCGAGAGATAGGCGCGCGCTGATGCTGCGAGGCCGTTGCCATTAACCGCCCCCGTGCCGGCGTCGCGACGTCAGTCTGTTGCATCGTCCGGCGATTAGAACGAAATTAAACCGACGGCGCGCTTTCAACAAATTTTAACGTAATGGTTAGCGTTGTGATCTGACGTTGAAGTTTCTTTCGAGTAGATCCCTGAATAGCGACACGTCCAAAACGGTATGTATGAATAGATGTGGAAGCGATCGGCAGTAAATCAAATCGCTCTCGCGCATGCATCATCCCGATGCCGGTCGTTATTCATGCAATTACGCTAATGCGAATTTTGAGCCGAAATTGACAAATATTTATTGTGCCAACTGTTTACTTGTTCACTTTTGAAATTGTTACGGAGAGCAAACAAGCAATCAGGCGACGCGACGATAACTAAATTAGGAAGATCGCTGCCGGCCGAAAAAATACTTTTACTTATCACTTTTGCCACGAGTTATCGAAAACGAGGGAACCGCGATTTTTTCGACGCTTTTGGTCCGCCTTGACCCACTTGACCCAACCTCAGGGCGCGGATTCTGCATTTCAGGCACGTACGCGCTCACCACTGGTTCCGACTCGGGGGTTCAGGGCCGCACACGCTCAATTTTGACCCGCAGCCAATACCAGCCATTATCCATAACACCACGAATTTGGCAGCTAACGTCAGCTTTTGACCAAGTTCAAAAACCACATCATTTATTGGAACAGAGGATTTTTGAAAAATTAAATTACCATTTACAAGAATGAGAAAGACATGGAAGGAGTAGTTCTAAAATTTTCACCCTTAACTAAATTTTTTCAAATCACTCATTGTCGTTTGAACATTCAAACACTGACGTTTGGCACAAAGTTATCCCGAAACTTTTTTGGCGACAAAAATTGTTAATTTTGTGAAATTAAATTTATCGGGGTAACTGCCACCCCTGGGGTGCCGGTCCGCCTAGTTTCGTTTCTAGCACCTTTGGTGGCGCGACCTAGCCCAAGAGGCTGACCTTTAGACCTTAATCGAATTTGGAGCCACAACCGTTAAAGATCTTTGCCTATCTCCGGTCTTCTCGCAACACATCTCCGTGCCGGCCGGAGCAATGCGTCGCCGGAATAATCTGCGACTAGTTGTTGGAAAAAGAATGTCATCGTTAAATATTACGCAGATGATGGAGTTAGCGCCGGGTCACCGTTATTCGCCTCGTGAAGGGTAATAAACAAAAATTGTCCTTGGTCGCGTGGCCGGATGACGTCAGTGGTGCTCGAGGTCCCTAGCGCCCTCGGTGATGGTGCCTTTTCTCGTGGTCCTGCGACGGATCGATTCGGGGGCGGCGTGCCCTCCGGCGTCCGGCATTCCGTCGGTGTTTCTTCTCTACCCCGGGGCGAGCCAATCACACACGGCACCAAGAGCGCCGTAGACTCGTTGCCCAAGAGCGGCGGTTCCCCCGCCCCGACGACTATTTAAAGTTGCGGCGCGCAGCTTCGCATGAGTTCATTTCTGGCCGGCCTGTTGTCCGCTCGTTCTTAGGACTCTTCTTAGTGAGTTGCAGTGTCGTGGTGGTGTCGAACTCCTTGGACACGAATTGCGAATCCGGGCCGAGAGCCAACCAAGCCACCAGGAGTTAACTGTTGCAGCGCACCGACGCCGATTCGAGGTAAGGGTGCCGACGTGCAGTGCCAGTGTTCAGGATTACGGCCAGTGCGGACCTGCGACCGGACCGACGTGAATCTGAATTTTTCGCGGGAATCTGACCAATTCCGAATTTTTGGCCTCTGAAGGAAAAATTCTTGACGAGCAAATCCGGCGCTGAATCGCTGGTATTTGGGCCCCATTGGGTAATTGGACCAAGGTCGGGCTTATTGCAATTTTAGAAGTGAGGTCTCCCCAAATTGAAAATTGTGGCCACAAATTCCTAATTTGGAAAATTGGCGCAAATAGTGACCCTGAATTTTGCCACAATCGAATTTCGCAGAAATTTTGTGGTGGACAAATTCTAGGAAAATTTTGAAATAATTTTTGAAATTTTTAAAAATCTATTGCTAAATAAAAATTTACTTCTACAATTTACGTGGGCGATAACTTTAATATTGTTTATATTCCGAATCGTAGCAATAATAAACTAACAATTTCAAGGTCAATAAATCGAGAAAATAGTAGATGTAACGAAAATTAATAATAAAATTAGCCAAAATATTTTAAGGGGTCGTTAATTGAGAACGTAAAAGTATAAATATTTTTAATAAATTTGCTATATCCATGAAGAATAAATGTTAAAGATAAAGGTTAACATAAAAATGTTGAATGTTGTGGTAACCTTTTATTAAATTATATTAAAATCAAATTTAGAAGTATTTAACAATGCGAGTCCAAAAAGAATCTGAATGAAAAATATCATAAGTATAAGTAAATGCGCGAAGAATAAATGAAGACAACGAATTCTATATAAGAGTAAAATTTTAAGTAAATTTTTTAAAAGTTAAAAAAAGTTAAAAGTAAAATTTTAAATAAAATAAAAATAAAATTTTCAAAGTTGGAAATACTAATATAGGTAATAATGATTATAAACTTTTCTGTTAATTTTCTACGTTTTCAACTGGCGATGGATAGTTGAGAAAAATTTTCTTGATTGTTGTTGAAATTATTTTGGGCGCCAGCAGAATTGTGCCGTCCCGATCCAGAAATGCAGAGGCCAACTCGGCAGTTGGTTTGAAATTTTTGTTTGTCCAATGTCCATAGTCATTGAGCAACGCGTCTAGTGGCAACTGCAAATATGGAGCTTCCCAAATTAGAAACTTGGTCATCATAATGGTCCAAATCGGGCGAATTCTGCGTCGCGGCCGTTTCGGAAATTCCGCTTCTGCCAAATATCGCGGCATTACGCCGTAATAGGGAGGACTTTGGGCCGTAATGCTTCGTTACCGATAAAATGAAATGGGCGATTAAACTTTACGGTCCAGCGGGCGATCCGGGTCTTTTTGCCTCGCCGCCGCCGCCGCCTGTTTGCCAACATACTTTGCATCCCTGTGCCAGACCTCAAACAGCCGGTTCCCACGACTATCGGTCCGGGGTGGCACTCACCAAACACATTTTATTTATTTTGGCAATTTCTGTTTGTGTTTCACTTAATCGGGGACTTTGCGGCTATGCCGGACTATCGGAGTTTCCGGACGAATTTTCGGAACCGCGATGATGCTCCCGGAAAATTTTATTGTTAATGACACAGTTAGGTAATTCGCCAAGGTTGTCGGGCGGGTTTCGAATTTAATCTTTACATCATTACTACAGTCGTTTTCCTTGGTGAATCATTAAGTTTTTTGCGGCGAGTCATTGACATTGCTCGAACAGGTTGCAGATGATGAGGTAAATATAGAACCGTGCCGGATGGCGGGTTCGGAGGCGAAAAATCGACTTTTCAGTGAAAGTTTATCGACTCCTCCTTATTGATTTTTATTATTTACAGTATGATGGGCCTAACAGTCGTTTTTGTTTCGGTATAACTGTTTCAAACCGCAAACCGGCCAGCGGTAAATCCGATTCATTTTCTTGCGACATTGTCGGGTGTGGGTACTTTCGACTTTTGTGCGCCGGCAGATGGCCGAGGGACGAGCTAGGGGACGTTTCCCCGGAGTTTGGGCGACACCCTCGCAACATCAGAACTCCCCAAAACAATTCGTCAAAATCCAAAATCCAATCAATAGTCGCTTCGCGACCAAATTATCATCTGAAAACAAAAATCTCGTCGCCTAAGTGCCACTAAAACCCGGCCATTAAGGTTTGTTTGCCAGCTATTAAGCATCACTGTTTTAACATCTCAATACCTACCTACCAATTTACAGTAATCAGCACTTACCGGGCTTACCTACCTATATTTAACTGTAAATTAATAGTGTCGTCGTAAAGTCCCCATGATCAATTTGCATTTGGAGGTCCCAACAGTTGCGATCTCCCCACTGACCCCACCGACCACTAATAAAATTTAGCAATTTTGATTTGCACCTGACTCCAACAAAGTTTGATTTACGTCAATGGGAGGTTCGATAGTTAAATTAATCATTTGCGCGTAATTGGTGGTCGATAAAGAAAATTTTGCGAATTTTTATGCAGATTCGTCACGACAACGTTGAATCACCACGAGAAAAAAAATGAAAATAATTGCGGGACCAGAGTTATTATGGAAATTTGCATGTAGAGCGGGTACTTTGTTTGTCGAAAATGTCTTGTAAATTACTTGGTAAATTGTTGTTGGACTGACCGGTTTAGGTGATAAATTTTGGCTTTCCCAAAATGGGAGACGTAACGCTAAACGATTGTGTTTCGGAAATCTCACGGATTTTCGGGGATTTGGACAAAAAGTTGACCGGCGACACCTTGGCCTGGCGTTGACCCGACACCGGCGACAAAAAACTGGCGCTTTCGGCACTTTTCTAAATTTATCAATACCAATTAGCGTTTGTTTGACTATTCTAGCGAAACCAGATTAATGAAATCGACAACGTTGCCACGTAAAATTGTAATTTTGCAAATTAGACAAAAATAAAGTATTTAGAATTTTGACTGACTAACGCCTGATTGTATAAAGGTGGATTAAAATATTCCAGGATAAAATACCATAGCAACAATCATTTCCATGGTATTTTACCCCATTTTCGAGTTTAAAACAGGATTAAATTTTTATACAACTCGACCTGAGACTTTTACACATTTTTTGCAAGTTAGACTCCAACATTAAAATTCTTGTAGATTCTTGCCCACGTACCACTTAGGAAAAAATGTTTCTATAGACGCATGTACCTGTAAGTTGTTTCTCAAATATGGAAATTTTAATAAAATTTGCTGACGATAATCTTGATTCAGGGTACTTAAATTAGTGCAGTGAAAAGGAAAGTAAAAAACAGGTAAATTACTTTTAACCAAGTAGAGATGTAGTTCTAATTAGCAGCGGTCGAGAATTTTATGAATATTTTCATGACAGCTGCTCATTCAAAGACTCAGAACGTTTCCCATTTATCTAAAATAATAAATAATAAGTTTTTAATCATCAATTTCTGCGAGGTTAACGTTGTAGAAAATATCAAGGTGGCACAGAAAATCCGGTTAGGTAAAAATTATTGTAACTCCCCAAAGTTTAAAGAGCAGCAACTGATGACTAAGAGAAGGCGGTTTTCGACAAAGCAACACTAAGAAAATAATTTATAAAAAAAACTTACAGCCTCATGGAGCTCCAAACTTTCAACCAGAGAAAATAAGACAGAACTTGTGTAATAACGAATATTCCAAGTCTATTACATTCAAATTTAGTAGCTGCAGGTCGAAAAAAGCGATTACGTCGTTCGTTGTCTCGTTAAATGCGTTATGAATGTGCATCGAAAAAAGCACTTTCAGATGTGAATATAATAGACACTTTTTCAGAATTCAATGATACTTGATAGGTAAACCATTGTTGCGTTACAAGGATTCTAAAAACTTTTTAATAAAGGTCACGGACGGCTTAGTAGTCAGCAATCACCGTTTAATTTCTGGCAAAAGACCTGTTCACAATAATTTCATTTATGCACTCAGACAAGTTGGGGTCAAAAATCGAAAGTAAAAATTAGCAGCGTCGATTTCTTGTCGTTGAGGACTCCAAGCTCACCACTTTCCCGCATTACATTTTTCAGATTTTTAGAGAACAAGATTTACTAGAAAACTTCTTATTTCTTCGAATAGTCAAAAAATTTGCTAACTCCAAGATGTGATCAGAAAAATGATGAACTTGATGGGGATGCCTTTTCCGCTCCGTGTAAAGTTGTTGATTAATTTTTATCAAGTTTTGTGTAAATAGCGACAAAACGAGCGAATGCGGAAGTAGAATCCCGTTCTCTGGCCATCTGCACAATCTTCAAAAATCGCAGAACAGATGTTTTAATGGCCGCCACTACAGCGATGGCATAATGCATTTTATTTCAGGCACTTTGCCGAATAAAGAAACGAGTTATGCAGGTTTGCCAAAGTAACAATTAATTAGTTTCAATTGGATTATTTAATAATACCTACCTGCGGTAATCGGCCGGATTACAAGACCAAACCGAGTTGTTGGTAGATTGGGGATCGCGTTTTGCTCAACTGCCGATTCACAGAAATCGTGTTTGTTATAATGTGTATATTTAGAGATAATTCCTTGAATTGGAATTGATTAAATCTGAAAACACTTTTGCTAAAAACCAAAAAACAAATTTCGGCAAAAAGCACGAACCTGCTTCCAGAACAGATTACGGGCGATCCACCGAAAAACTGGTCGGTTATTATTTTTGCCAAACCTGAAATGTAACAACAATAACTGTGCAATCGCTCGTTAGGAATTGTCCGAAATTAAGAAGATGACTTGCCTGAGCGGCCTTTTTTCGTCTTACCGTTACTATTTAGTACCAATCGATGTAGCGAAAATTTCGACCTCGATTTATTTGCGCGAGAAAAATTACGGTGATGGCGGCTCCAAGGCCTTTAGGGATGTGGTAATTGACGTTTTGCAATTTGGACGACTCCATTTCCAAGTCGCCGGTAGGAAGTCGGAATTGTTAGGTAGAAGGCCGTTTTTTGCTCAGTCACACTGAGTGCGCCCGTATTGCATTTTAATGACGGCCCAACTGGCCGTCGACAATTATGTGTATTCAGTTCAATTTATTAAATTAAACAGCGTAGTTACTCGGTGATTATCCGTAATTACGCGTCGGCTTCCGAATTTCGGGCCCCCTCTTCGAGATAATGAGTGACAGGCACTTTTAATTGTTCGGCCTTCTCTGCCACGACGCCGATGACGACGGGGCATTGTTTGTTCCTGATCCAGTCGGCTGCCGATTACCTCTTCATTGTCGTCGCGGTATCTGGGATTTATAAAATTCGACACGTCACAAGTACTGGGTGCCGTACAGTAACAGCTTGAGCAAACTCGTGGGCCGCCGACACCATTTTTCCCATACCCGCCGTATTTACAGACGAGTCGCGGAGAACCCGTTAAAGCAAATGTTTGCCTCGTTAAGGCCAGACTCGAAAAATTGTCATTTTCGATTTTCCCCGACCTCCTCGCCGGTCACGATCGCGGCGGGCATCGCCAAGGCCAAGAAGGCCTAACCGTTACCGCATTCTGCGCGGCCGACTCGCCGTCTTCTCGGAAACCCTGCAGCCACGTCCATCCTATCGCCAAAGAGAAACTTTGAAGGGCCAAATTACGTGGCTCCGCGGAAATAGGAACGAGCCGGGAGATTTGGCGGAGGGTCAGCTTCGAAGCGAATTTGAAATTAATTTCTCGTAACCGCTTCCTGTTGGACCGTTATCGGGACTTGTCAGCGCGAGAAAAAGAGAACCTGTTAATCGCGTTGTAAATATTTGCATTGGCTGTCCGAGGAAGCAAAATCGGATCCTTTCGCGGCCGTAATATGTGCATAATCTCTGAATGCAAATGGCACAGGTCCTGCCATCAACATTCCGTATACCGTTACGGAGCGACTCCATTAATTATCTCCTCGAGCGACTGGAACAATTACAGTTAGTCCGGATACTGCGACTTTCGCGTGGGATCCCCGGATTTTCCGGGCCAAAGTTCGCCGTCGATGGCGGTTAAGCACCTCGAGATGAGTGTCAAAGACCCGCCGATTCGACGCGTAAAATCGCCGATTAAGAACTGGAAATCGAGAGCAGTGGATGACTGATTTTTAATTTTTTCTATTGTTGCAGGACGCGCCATGTCGGCGTGGACTCTCCGACTCGAGCCGGGCCCGGCCCTGCTCCTGATCGCCGCTATCGCCATGATGGCCCTAAATGCTTCAGCCGGTAAGTAACTTGAGTCCCCATAAAACGCTTTGATGTTGTTTTCGGGCCGTCAGCCGGAAATAAGCCCTGGAAACAGCCGTTGCTACCCCGGCGATCCCGGAATTTAATTAAAAGTCCCTTGATGCGGCAGTAAACCCGAGAGACATAAAACTTCCCTCAGTCCAGTTCCTTTTCCGCATAAGTAGCCAAAAAAAAAACGGAACTTTCTTCCCACTTTAGTTTGACTCTTTCCGCATAATTACTCAAGAAAAACAATTTTGCGGGAAATTGGCGAAGGGTTGGAAATTGGGGGTGTCCTTTTTGCGTTGCTTCCTCCACGAGGAGTTTCGTTCGATCTTTGGATCGCCGGTTCACTCTTTCCTTCTGGTCGTCATTTTCCTTTCGTGCCCAGATCGGCGCTTCTGCACGCTTTGGCGAGTTACGAGGTTATTTACCTGGCCATATCTAACGAAAACAAAGTTCTTTGACGTCAATAACTGCGGACCGATCGCGATTATGTATGTGCAGCTGGAGGTACGTGGAGGGTTTTGTTCTTGCACTTCACCATCATGGATGAATGACGCGATTACGTAAACAAAACGCGCCGACCTTGCGTAAGCAATTAAGCAAATGAATGGAGACCAGACGGCAATATTTACACGGAGCCGGGTAAAAACGCGACGGGGTCAACAATCACCTATTAATGACCAGTCAAGAAGTTTTGCCACCTGTTCAACATTCCTCCCGTGTGCAGGATTGACGTCGCGATTGAGGTCCGCTTGTAGCCCCCTTCGGGCCGGAACCGGACCAGAACGATTACTTTTGAGGTTACAGAGCGTTCGGTACGTGAACTAGTAAATTACGTTGTCGACATAATGTAACAGATGTAATACCAGTCAACTGGTATTGCATATTCAATTAAGCTCGCATGCGGTGAATTCTAATGGTGCAAAAACGATTTTGAGAACCGCAATTTCTCGAAGTCTGTCGAAACACGTAATAAATAACCATCGATCGATGGTAGTGGCGAGTGGTTCGTCGAAACGTTTCTTTGGTTGATACCCCTGTCGTTCAATGTGTTGGCGTTGGCGGCGGCGTCGTGGGTAAGGCGATCCAGTGTGTAATTACAGCATTAATAAAGCGGCGTTCCTGCGAGGCATGTTGTGCAAAATTGAATCGGCTGCAGCGAGTCGGGGGTTCGCTGCCTGACCTCCCAAGCGGTCTCCTCTCTCTTGGCTCTCGCTCGCCTGCACACCGGCGAACCTTTGGGTCTCCCACGCCGCCACTTGGTCAGACATTTTCGTCCAGTTTTCTGCATTCATTTTGCATTCGAAACCGGAGACGTAAACGCGAATCACGATTATGTAACCGGATTTACAGTTACCAACAAGATGCCCAGTGTGTCGCGAGGCGGGACAGGTTCTCGAAACAACACTTCATTAAAACCGTTCGATTGACCCGCCGTGCAAAAACCGAACCGTTTCAACCACAAAACCAAAGTTGGACGTTAACCCCCCACAACCGCCTCCTTAAACCTACCATCATGACGGTACCAGCATGGGTGTTAACGTTAAACTCCCTTTCGGTTTCCCGCCAGCGCCGCTCCTGCGGTTTAGCGCATTGAACGGAAATATTCATAAAACTCGTTACCGCGCTGCGGCGGTCGTGTCCGTGAATGCAGACTTTACAAGTCAAGATCGACTCGAACGCGTGCAAGAAGTTCATTACCTCCACTTTCATTATGTTACGCGTAAATGCATGAATTGTGAAGAATGGTGGTTCGACAGCCATCACAAAACCCGAAGCTCCTCTTCCTCGACCAACAACCTCCAGCGGTGTTTTCGAAAAAAGGACTTGTTGGAGGTTACGCAAGATTTTTGTCGGGCGAATTAGGGTAGTACCGCGAGGGTCGACGACCGGAACTACTTAGACGGTTCCAGTTTGACCAGGAACTCGTCCTGAAATCGGAACCTGTCTCGTTCTGGTCTCGATTCCGCAGGTACCACCTTTGTCTGGTACAGGTGGCCGGTGCCACTATTCGCACAGTAGACCATGTGTGAGTCAAGCAATTATGCATGCGCGTCCGTCAGGTTATGTTTGTTATGCAGAAGAGTTGCTTAGACCACTCCCGTTCTGTCCTTGATTTTGTCACTGACCCGCTTACATTGGTACACATTTTTCTGGTACCTACTAACTGAGCCCGCTTCCTGTTTTGCAGCTCCCTTGAACGAAGCCACGACGGAAATGGAATACTATCCCGTCGCCGATTCGACCGGTTGCTACTACAACTTCCAGCACTACGACGAGGGAGACAGGATAATCACGAACGAGCCATGTTTGAATTGTACTTGCCATAACAGGATGCTCATGTGCTATCTGAGAGTATGTCCGTTTACTAAGGCCATCGGTCAAGACTGCAAAGTCGAGAAAAGACCGGATCAATGTTGTCCAGTTATAACGTGCCCCGAAGGTACCACCGCAACCACGAACTTCGTGCACCGTCATTAACCGTATTTCAATTCCAGTACCAGTCCAACTCTTAACTTCCACGACGCAATCCTCAACAGAAATCGGCCATTTGGACGCGTACGGATGCTCAATCAACGGACTCTTCTACACGGACGGCGCCAGAGTACCGTCTCACCCCAACAAACCCTGCGAACTTTGCTACTGCATCCGCAACAAAACTGCGTGCGTAATGCAAGAATGCACCCTTAAAGTCGAAGGGTGCAAGCCGGTCTACCAAGAAGGAGTTTGTTGTCCAGTTCGTTACGATTGTGGTAAGTTTCGAGAATCCCCCGGTACTTCCCCGACTAATCCCCGAATTTTCCAGAACACCCCGAATACCCCCTTCTTGAAGGCTCGACGAAACCGGCATTACTAACAACCACCACGACAACGACGACCATTGCGCCAGGACCCATCGATTGCGTCCACAACAACGAAATTTACGCCGATGGCGCTTTGATTCCGAAAGACGAACCGAACCGACCATGCCAACATTGTTACTGCATGAAGGGCGATATCGTTTGTGCTGTCCAAGAATGCGGCCCTACTCCCCTCGACAAAGTTAACTGCACCGCCCTCCCCATCGCGGAAGGTCAATGCTGTCCAGACACCTACGAATGCGAGCATATGACAGAAGAGATACTGACAACGGGTTCTTACTACGACACAACAACACCCGCGTACATCCACGACCAAGTTACCATCGCTCACGACCAAGAACCAATAGTTTTTGAAGACGACCTACCTACCACCTCCTCTACTTCATCAAAACCTCTAACCGAAGAACCAATTGAGAGAATTACGACCGCCGAACCAGGAAAAGAAGGCGAGACAGTTACGCCGTTGCCAGGTCACCCCGGAAAGGAAGAGGAAGAAATCACCGAACAGGTAGCGGTAACGGAAGTTGTTCCAGAAAAGGAAGATCATGAAGAGCCGGTTGAAGGAACCACCCTGTTGTTCGATCACGAGGATCATGTAACTGAAAGTGCCATCAAGGAAACGCAGAAACCTGTTTCGCACGAACAAGTCACGGAATTGCCCGAAGTAATCGCTACCACTAAACGCGAAGAACTGGCAATTACCGATAGGATAGATGTTGTCGGTGTTGGAGCTACAGAAAAAGTGCCGGAACACGAAAATGAGATACCTGTAGACGAGCACGTTACTGATTTACCTCATGTTGAACATGACGAAACTCACGCAATCGAGGAAGAAGGTTCCGGGGAACAACATCCAGACCAAGAACCGGCTCAACTTCCCGAAGAATTACCGGGACAAGTCACCGAAGGTGCAGCTGAAGAAGGTCAAGTTACTACGCATCTACCAACCAAGGGTGGTGAAGCTACTTCGCAACCACCAGCTGTAGAAGGGGAAGTTACTGCGTATCCACCAACTGTTAAAGATGAAACTACCTCGCATACACCAAGCGAAGGTGGTGAAATTACTTCGCATCCGTCAGTAGAAGGTAAAGTTACGACACATCCACCAACTGTAGAAAGTGAAATTACCGCACAACCACCAATCGAAAGTGGTGAAATTACTTCGCATCCGCCAGTAGAAGGTGAAGTTACGGCGCATCCACCAATCGAAGGTGAAGTTACTTCGCATCCACCAGTAGAAGGTGAAATTACCGCACATCCACCGATTGAAGGTGAAGTTACTTCGCATCCATCGACTGAAAGAGATGAAGTTACCTCACATCCAGTAACCGAAAGTGATGAAGTTACATCCCATCCAACAATTGATGGTGAAGTTACCTCTCATCCCCCAACTAAAGAAGGTGAAGTTACACCACATCCTCCAATTGAAGAAGGTGAAGTTACTGTCCATCCACCAACTGAGAAAGATGAAATTACCTCTCATCCTCCAACTAAAGAAGATGAAGTTACGTCACATCCACCTACTGAAAGCGGTGAAGTAACTGCACATCCACCAACCGAGGAAGGCGAAGGCACTGAATTACCTGTGACGTCCGCACCTGCAGAACCTGAAGTTCCACATCACGATGTTACAGAGGAAGTTCACGATACCGAAGCTCCTGAACACCTAACTGCCAAGATTCCTGAAGAGGTAGTAACGGTGTTGCCCCAAAAACCATTAGAAGGAGAAAGTACTGAGTTACCGCAAGTACCTCACTTTACGGAACAACCGGAAGTGCATGAAGGTACTGAAGCATCGCACGTTACTGAAGGAGCTAAGGGTACCGAGGTGCCTCAACTACCGATTACTACTGTTAAACCTTCTGAGGAAGTTCAAGGTACGGAATCGTCGGAAGAACCACAAGTGACTGAAGGACATAAAGATGATGGTAAAGCTACGGAATTGCCCGAATTATCTCATGTTACTGAAGCACGACCCGAAAGTACGGAAGTTCCGGAACATGATGGTAAAGTTACTGAATTGCCTCAAGTCACGGAACCAGAAAGTGGTAAAGATGTTACCGAAGCTCCAGGAGTGCCTGAGCAACCAACCGAGCAAGAAAAGGAGGACGTCACCAAAATTCCGGAACAAGTAACAGAAGGTGCAAGCAAAGTCACTGAATTACTACATGTACCAGAACAAAAACCAGAACATGATGAAGGTGAATTCCCAGAACAAGTTGAAGAAGAAGGCAAAGAGACTGAATTACCTTCCGTCACCGAACAGCAAACAGAAAGAGAACAAGCTAAAACAACTGAATCCCCACACGTTCCTGAAGAAGGTAAAGTAACTGAAGCTCCACATGTACCAGAATTACCCGAAGAAGGTAAAATTACTGAATTACCTTGTGCTGCTGGTGAATGTGGACCAGGACAACACCCAGAAGAACAAGGCAAAGTGACTAAACAACCTCATGTACCAGCCCATTCTGAAGAAGGCAAAGTTACTGAATTACCTTGTGAATCTGGTGCATGTGAACCAGGACAGCAACCAGAAGGAGAAGGTAAAGTAACGGAACTTCCTCAAGTACCCGAACATCCAGAAGAAGTCGAAGTTACTGAGTTACCTTGTGCTTCTGGAACCTGTAAACCAGTACAGCACCCAGAAGGCGAAGCCCAAGTGACTGAACATCCACATAAACCTGTCCATCCAGAAGAAGGAAAAGTTACAGAACAACCGGAAGAAGAAGGCAAGGGAACTGAAGTTCCAGAACATCCAGAAGAAGGTCAAGTTAGTGAATTGCCATGTGCTTCTGGAGCATGTGAACCAGGACAACAACCGGCAGAAGGCACAGTAACGAAAGTTCCTGAATTACCATGTGCTTTTGGCTCATGCGAGTCAGGACAACCAGAAGGAGAAGGCACAGTCACTGAAATTCCACAAGCCCCACAACAACCAGAAGAGGAAGGTAAAGTAACTGAAGTTCCATGTGCCTCTGGCACATGTGAGCCAGAACAACCAGAAGGAGAAGGCACAGTAACTGAAATTCCACAAGCCTCACAACAACCAGAAGAGGAAGGTAAAGTAACTGAAGTTCCACAACATCCAGAAGGAGGTGAAGTTACTGAAGTGCCATGTACCTCTGGCGCATGTGAACCAGGACAGCAACCAGAAGGAGAAGGAAAGGGAACTGAACTTCCGCAATTACCTGAACATCCCGAAGAAGGCAAAGGTACTGAAGTTCCTCAACTACCAGAACAGCCAGAAGGAGCTAAAGTTACTGAGCTGCCTTGTACCTCTGGTGTATGTGAGTCAGGTCAACAACCTGAAGAAGAAAGTAAAATGACTGAACTTCCACATGTACCGCAACAACCCGAAGACGCTGGAGTTACAGAATTGCCTTGTACTACATGTGAAACCGATGAAGAACCAGAAGAAGAAATTAAAGGTACTGAAGTTCCCCAATTGTTAGATCATCCAGAGGAAGGTACAGTTCCCGAATTGCCGACAGAGGAAGAAAAAGTTACTGAATTGCCATGTGCTTCTGGAGCATGTGAGCCTGGACAACATCCAGAAGAAGAAGGCAAAGTAACCGAAGTTCCACATGTAGAGGAAGGTACCGAATTACCTAAGTCGCCAGAAATATCAGAAGAAGAAACTAAACCTACCGAATTACCAGAACCACAACCAATCGATGAACAAAGCAAATCTACTGAATCGCCACATACTGAAAAAGAAGAAGATAAAGTTACAGTATTGCCACATGGAACAGAAGCTCAACCAGGAGAAGATCAAGTTACTGAAGTGTCAGGAGAAACTACTGAACCCCATGAACACGTTACTGAACCTGGTTATAAGCCTGAAATTTTACCAGGAGGTAGTGAGTCTCCAGCTCACGATGTAACAGAACAACCAGCCACTGTCACTCAGAAACCTGCTGACGGAACCACGGAAGTCATACCAGGTGTGGAAATTGAAACTGAAAAGGTGCAAATAGTTACAGCAATTCCAGTTGCATCTGACGAAACTGAACAAGGTACCACGTTACGTTCTGAGGAACCTAGCGTTATGGTCACCAAACCAAGTGTTGTCGATGAAGAAATTGAAGGACACACAATTGAGGGTAGCGGTCAAGAAATAGAATCTCCAGCTGAAGGTACTACTCCTGGTCATGATGAAGGTGTCGTACCGGAAGTTACAGTAACACCTGAAACAGTACATCAACCCGCTACTGAAGGAGTAACTTCAGTACCTGTAGACCGCGTTGATACTGAGAAGACTAGCGCGGAAGGACATTCTACCGTAGAACCAATTGGGCAAGAACAAATTACCGAAGAACCCATCGAGCCTTCCCAACATGACGATTTGGAAGGACAACATCCAGTCGAAGAGGATGAACGTGTTATTCCTGGAGAAGGTAGCTGCTTAGTGGACGGCCAAACTTATAAGAACAATTCGAATGTACCTCCAATCAACCATTGCCAAACTTCTTGCAAGTGTGTCAGCTCCATTTTGCAGTGTGAATCGGTATCTTGCTCCCCTGCACCATCAAATATGCAGTATTGCATGCCTGTGTACCATGGACCCGACAGCTGTTGTCCAACGTATAGTTGCAGTAAGTATTCCAAAATCCTCCAAGAGATTATAAATAAATAATATATTTTTTTTAAATTTAGCTCTTCCTGGAGTTACAAGCATGGAATCAGATAGTCACAAAATGGAAACCACTACTAAACAAATAGAAGTAGAACAACCTGTTACGATATCGGTCAGCGTTCAACCTGCAGAAGGTGAACCAGAAAAAGTCACTGAGAAGGTTGAAGGTGAAACTACTATCAAACCTGTTAAAGATCATGAAATTATAACGGAACATGCCACTGAAGAACCGTCGCATGATGGCAAAGGAGAAGATGAAACTGAAGCGCCCACGCATGTGCCACATGTTACACACTCCGCAGAACCCGAAGCTCCAACCACTGCCACTCCCTTAGATAACGAAATCCTTCCAGGAGGAACGCCTGAAGACGTCACTCACCGTTTCGGACCTGAAGATAGTCAAACCGAAATAGTCGGAACTACCGAAATTACCCCGCAAAAACCTTTACCATCAACAGATGAGAAGAGCGAGGCTGAAGGTGAAAAGACCACAGAAATGCCTACAACTGCACATCCTTCGAAACCAGAAATACCAACAACTGTGGTACCGGGAAGTGACGAAGTTCAACCAGTTGAAGGAGAAATTCCAGAAGTTGTACCAGGCGTCGAACCAGAAACGGCTAAACCAGGAGATGCAGGTGTAACTGAAACTATTCCAAGTTCTCATTCCACAGAAGGTACCATCGAAGAGCATTCAATTGTTACTGAGACTACAGAAGCGGTGACTGAAGGCGTGAAAGGCGGTGAACATCCAGAAGTGATTACTGAACAAACCAAGGAAGGCGAAGTCACTGAGGGCATCCATGAACCTTCACAACCCGTCACTGAACATGTTAAGGAAGAAGGTCTCGAAGCAACTACGCAAGAAATTGAACATGGCACAGCTGCACCTGAAATCGTTACGGACAAAATTGAAGAAGCCAGTCCCGAACCTGTGACACCATCGGCCACTGAGGGTGTTGTCGAAGGGGTGACTCATCCTCACGAACCTTCTTCTGAATTTGCAACACATCCATCGGTATCTGAGCCACATGCCACCGAAAGTCCTGCAGAAGCTACAACAGAGAAAGTACATGACATGCACGTAACAGAAGCTGAAATTGTATATGACGCTGGCGATCACTCTACCGAAGGAGTTCATGACGCTGTAACATTACAACCTGTTACTGAGAAAGCCGAAGCTGTCACTGAGAAGTTTGAGGAAGAGGCACCTCAAGTAACTGAGAAGCAAGAAATTGTCACCGAGAAGATCGAGGAACAGGCACCTCACGTAACTGAAAAAGACGAAGTTGTCACTGAGAAAATCGAAGAAGAGACACCTCAAGTGACTGAAAAACAAGAAACGATCACCGAGAAGGTCGAGGAAGTAGCACCTCAAGTAACTGATAAGCAAGAACCTGTCACTGAGAAGGTTAAAGAAGAGGTACCTCACGTAACTGAGAAGGATGAAGCTGTCACTGAGAAGATCGAAGAAGAAACACCTCAATTGACTGAAAAGCAAGAAACTGTCACTGAGAAGATCGAGGAAGCTGTAACTGAAGGTGTTAAAGAAGAAGGTCCTGCAACATCAGCTGATGGAATTGTGGAAGAAGGTCCTGAAGCGGTAACTCATAAGGTTGTTGAAATTAAGCCGGAGGTAACAACCGAGGGTGTCAAAGAAGCTGTCACTGAATCAATTAAAGAAATTACTGAAGGAGTAACGGAATCTGTGTCTGAAGTACCAGTACACATAACAGAGTCTCACGTTGGTGCCCACGAGGACCAAACCCCAGAGGAAGAAACCGAAAGATCACCACAACAAGTGACAGAGGGTGAAATTCTGGCAACTGTTACTGAACCCAGCGCGACTGAAAAAATGCCTGAAAGTATTAGTCATGTGACTGAGAAGACTGAAGAAGGTGTTGTTCCTACCCAAACTGAACAAGCTCAAATTCCGCACCACGATGAAGTTCCTGAAGGTCCAGAAGTAGTTACGGAAATCCATGTAGAACCAGAAGTCGAGAAGCCCGTTGACCATCCTCATCTTCCTGAAGAACATGTAACAGAACCCCATGTATTTGTACAAGTTGTAACCGAAGCTCAAGCTCCCGAGGAGCATGTGACCGAGCATGTCCCCAAAGATCATGTGACAGTATCTCATATTCCCGAGGAACATGTCACAAAACCCGCGGAACACGAAATCGAAGAACATGCGACTGTTACTTCTCCAGAAGAGCACGCTACCGAGTCCCATGTTCCGAAGGATCACATAACTCACGCTCCTGAAGAGCAGGTAACGGAGCATAGTACTGAAGCTCATCTTGAAGAACATCCAACTGAGTCCGACGTTCCTGCCGGTGGTGTAACTGAAGGTCATGTTCCTGATGAACACGTGACAGAGGCTGTAGAACAGGTAACTGTACCTAAAGTTATTGAAGGAATTACCGAAGAAACTGCAACGGCTGGACATCCAGAAGAAGGCATTACAAGTAAGCCATCAGTCGAAGAAGGTACCGAGAGGTTACCATCAAAACCAGAAGAAGAAATTACTGAAGGATTATCAACAAGTGAAGGTGCTGCTACAACTTCAAAATCAGTTGAAGCTGCAATCACTGAAACTCAACCTTCTAAACCCGAAGAGGGTGTAACTGAACACTTGCCATCAGCTGTAACTGAAAAAGAAATTTCCACTGAATTCTCGCCCCACAAACCTGAACATGATGTTACGGAAACGGTACCATCAGTAGAAGGTGTAACTGAGGGTGTTACTCATAAACCAGAAGGTGTAACTGAAAAGATGCCAGCAACTGAATTGGAGGGCGCAACTGAATTACCTGAAAGTCAAACAACTGAGAAGATTCCATCTAAGCATGACGATGAAACAACTGAAGCGGCGCCACATGCACCAGAAGAGAGTATTACAGAAAAACCATCACCAGTTGAAGGTGCTACCGAAGTTTCGGTGCCGTCCAAACCAGTCGAAGATGAAACTGAAGGGGTAACTGAAGCAGCAGTACCTTCTAAACCCGAAGACATTGAAAAAACAACGGAGGTTGTAACTTCTAGACCAGAAGAAGAGCCGATTGACAAAGTGACTGAGATTGTACCTTCCCAAACTTCTCCCCAATTTGATGGAGTAACTGAAGTTGCAACTTCCAAACCTGAAGAAATCACTGAAGGAATAGTGGTGGTCACCCCCTCCAAACCTGAAGAAGGTGTTACTGAAATTGAGGTTCCTGCAGTAACTGAAAAGGTAGGTGAACAAGAGGCTCCTGAAGGTACTACCACGGCTCCTCATGAAGAAGTATCAGAACATGTTCCTGTTGTCGTACAACCAGAACATGATGAAACCGCTACTAGTCATCCAGAACATGTCACTGAAGGTGCCGCCGTTGAAGTCACAACAGCCAAACAAGTTCCTGATGTTTCTGCAGAAACTGAAGTGCCAACTGTAACTTTAGTACCAGCAGTACAGCCAAGTGGAGGTGAGGAGGCAACTGAAATTCCTGGAACGTCTGAGGTTCCTGTTGCTACAGGAGAGCCTAAAGTTCCGGAACTGGTCACTGAGAAAGTTGATGAAACTAGGACTGAACATCCAGTTGAAGGTACTACTGTCAGTCATATTGAAGGCGAGAAGGTGACGACTGGCAAAATTGAAGAAGTAACTGAAGCTAAGATTCCCGAACAAGGTCAGGAACAAGTTGAGGAAGAGTTCCCTGAGCAAAGCGGAGAACAGATTACTGAACGCTTCCCTGGTGGAGTCACTGAAGCATCGCCTGAAATTGTTACAACTAAACCGATTGAAGCTGTCGAGCAGGCTAGTCCGCAAACTGAATCTCCTGAAGGTGCAGTTACTGAAAAACAACACCCTGCCATTCCCGGTGAAGGTTTGGAACCCAGTGAAGGACAAAGCTCGACAGAATCTGGTTTGGAAGAAAAGCCGCAAGAGATTTACACATCTCCTCACGTTGTATCAACCACGCTACCAACTAACATCACTGATGCTGGGCTATTCACTTCAGGACCACACGAAGAACAATCCACGAAGCGAACAGTGGAAGGTGAATTATCCACGTCAGCTTCCCTTATTCCGTCCACTCAAAGTCCAGTTACAACGCCACTACCTTCAAGCCACGAATACCCCGAAGAGCACACTACAGATTACACGGGCCAGGCTCCAGTTGAAGATGAGGATTATGGAGACGAACCCGGTGCTTTTGGCCCCGGTACCTGCCGTTATGGCGGCAAAGTTTACGTTTCCGCTCAACAAATACCTCGTGATGATCCTTGTGACTTCTGCTTCTGCTTCCGTAGCGACATCATCTGCTTGCAACAGAGCTGTCCACCGCCAATTCCGAGATGTAACGAGGAACCTATTAGAGGCTTCTGTTGTCCTAGATATGAGTGTCCCGTTTCGATGGCTACATCAGTTAACATAACAACGACCACCACGACAACGACCACCACGCTACCTCCTCATTTCTTATCGCATGCTTATAAGGGTAGGGCAGCCAGGAGCGGCTGCCAAATACATAATAAAGCCTACCAGGTTGGGGAGGAGATCAAGTCAGCGTCTGGACCTTGCCTCCATTGCACGTAAGTTGACGCAAAGATGGTTTTTGAGACGGTTTTCTGATGTTTGTTTTACAGATGTGGCGGCAATGGTCAAATGAAATGTGATCCTAAACCGTGCAGTCCTGAACCGATGCTGAGGCAGATGATAGCGGCGGCGGCGTCAAGAAGGAGGAGATGAGTCTCACTAGTGACCAGTGCAAGTGATAAACAGTTTTATAATTGAAGATAGTCTCGAACTTTAACTTAAAGCATTCTCGGGTGCCAAAATGAACTCTGTTGTTAGGTTTTGTGCCTTCCAGGGGGCGTGGCCCCCTCGATTACGATCGTTGTGCATGTGAAATTCGCACGCCAAAATATCAAGTGATTTTGCACGTATACTCTCGACTAGATATTTATATTATTATTATGACTGAACTGAAATTTTTACGATTTTTGTAGATTTTTTCAAGTGTACGTTTTTTGATAAGCCATTTGATATACCCAACGGGCTCTTATTATTAGTGTTATTTGTGTTGCGTATCCCGGACCACGTCTGAGTTGTTTGACTAGCAGAAAAGACGGTTTTGTGTAGCTTAAACCCAACGCTTTAAATTACAAAAAATGTTTCTGCTACTTGAACGCTTAGACATTAATTGTATATTACGGATGCTCAATATTATCTAATTAAGTAGATTATGTAGTATTTATCTATGATTAAAAATAATTAATAAATAATGTAAATGATTTTACACATCAAAACATACCTTTTCCTGAACCCCTCGTCAAATCGCAGCGGTTCCAGTCCTGCTCCCTTACTGCGACCCTCAACTGACAGCTATAACCTTGAGTCTGACGTTATGAAATTTCTAGGTTAGAAGCACTGCAAAAAATGATTTTCTATCATCAGTGACTCAAATACTGAAAATGGCTTTAACGACGACCACGAAACTACTAATAACACGATGTGCTCCAAGAAATTTTCGACGAATAAGCAAGACTCGCCAAATAACTGCCGGAGTTATAGGTTAGTTTACCAAATTTCGCCAAATAAGGCGCTAATGTTACAAAATTTCAGTGATAGGTGACGAAATCTTGAACGGAGACATCTCCGACACCAACTCAACGGTTATCACGAAAGACCTGCACAATTTGGGGGTTCAAGTGAAAAAAGTTGGACAGCAGTAAATTGTGGTTTGACTGAGCGACTCAATCAGGTTTCTATTATAGGCGACGAAATTGACGAGATTTGCGACGAAGTCAAGATATTTTCACAGCGATACAGCCATGTTATAACGTCAGGGGGTATAGGGCCCACTCATGATGACGTCACGTTTGAAGGTATATACTTTGAAACAGTTACCTGTAATACCTACATATTGAAAATTCTAGCGGTAGCCAGAGCATTCGGCGAAAATTTAGTTTTGAATGGGGAATTAAGGAAGATTTGCGAGAGATTCTACTCCACCAGCGATGTTAACCATCCAGGAATGAAACTGGCTATGGTAGTATTGTTTTTTGAAGTAATAAATTTTGAAACTATTGTTTTAGGTACCGGAATCCTCCAAGTTGATTTACGGAGATAACTCCAAATATCCCAACGTTTCCGTTAAGAACGTCTACATGTTTCCTGGAATCCCAGAATTGTTTGTTAAATCATTTCACAACTTGGCCCCTAAACTTTTTAAGTCTGACACTATTTTTTATAAGAAACGAGTTTATTTGAACGTTACTGAGGATAAAATAAGTTCTCAACTCAGTGAACTAGCCGGGTCATTTCCCAATGTGCAATTCGGATCTTACCCAAAACTTTTCCATGAGTAAAGTTTCTCAAGTACAGTCAAATTGATACTTACACGATCTATTTGCAGGTCGTACAAAGTTAAGGTGACCATAGCATCAACCAGTGAAGGCGCAGTGGAGGAAGCTTGCAACCAATTGCTAGAAAATTTACCCAAAGATAGTATAGTCGCTTTAGTGTAATGAATGAAGACAATGAATAATTTAATTAATTACCTCCTTGTGAACATTAAAAGAATTTCGTGTAAGTTCCAAGTACTGGACCTAATGTCACTGGATTCAAATTTTACAAAACATTGAAACTACTTGCGCCATCTAGCGTGGAACTAAGAATAGTTATGGTTGCGATCGGTCTGCGTTAGATGTCCAACGCTACGTCAATTTTACTTGAATAAATTATTAACCCCAAAACTAGAAACCATTCTACCCCCAACCATATCTCTATTTGTTGCGTAAATTTTGAAATAATTTCCGCGCCGAAATTCAAATTTCAGCTGTCAAATTCCCCCTATTATAAAAACAATTGCATTTTTGACATCCACTGTCTTGATTTTGATGTGCGTGTGATTGTTAAGTGCATTTTGCAACAAATCGCTTAATTCAAGTGAAATTGTGGCGCCGTCTTCGACCGGAGCCCCTCCGACATCCAGTAAGTGTTCAGTTTCCGCATTCACTGATAATTATTCATTAAACTCGATTGGCGAGCAACTTAACCTCACTTATTTGTTATGACTAATTATTGGCCAATTTCGTTAATTGTTGGCGGCAATTAAGTAGCAATTAGAACGAATTAACGTGAGCTTTGTTGTGTTCGTATCGCGATTGGTTTTTGCGTCGCTGTCGTTGGCGGAATTTTTTAGTTAATTGTTGTTGTTGGGCCAGTGGCGGCGGAGATGGTGATTCGGGCGCCGGTTTTGGTTTTCTGGATTCGCAAATAAATAATGTAAGAGACGCGTCCTGCGGGAATACGTTTCATTTGTTCCGGAATGCCTTCATTTTTCGTGAAGTGGACCTAGGAGAATTACTTGATACAGATTAAAAGAGATTGGATGCTCGGATATTCCAAATGGATTCCGGCCGGTTATTCCATTTTTTACTTCCTCATGCATTATTAGGGGCAGGGGGAGAGAAATTCGACGAGTACGGAGATAATTGCGCGATAAATCGTGCGAGTTTCACTTTCACGTTTTCTTAAAAAAAATCTGGTTGGGGGTTAATGCATTGGCCGTGCGAATAATGGCACATGCAGGAGGCCGGAATCGGGTTAGTCGTGTTTTGAGATTGATCTGGTTCCTAGAGGGGAAAAAGCCAAACAATGGGGGCTGATTAATATTTCGTCTTGTTCGAGGTCCTGCCTGGCTTTTTCATCCAAGTATTTATGATGCGCTTCTTTGGTGGATTCCGACGACTGGAGCTTGATTTGTGCGGTTGCTGATAATGTTTTCGATCGCATTGTCACAAATCAAAGCGACATTATGTCTACAGTTAAAATGTTCGCCGTAAATCAAGGGCCATTGTCTGAACCAGTATGGAGATTCTACTGAGTAATGGCCGGGTTCCGATCCGGCCTCGGACCTAAGGCCGCCGCCACTGGAACGAACCTCAACAGTAAGAAATAATATCAAACAGTAGGGCAACTAAATTGTATCGATAAGGAAACGGCAACTACGGCTTCGCAATAAATTCTCTTTAATAAGCAATTTTCTAATGGGCCAGGACGCTTTTCTACAGGTACCCACTCCTCCAACATAAGTAGTCCCTCCCGGCCAAAGCAGAAGCTTAGCGTTTCAGTGTACTTAGTTACAAGAAAATTGTACCCCCGACCCTCTCCTCGCCGCTGGCGGCACCGACCTTGTAACCCACATTGAAAAAAGAAATTAATTACCCAGACCTTTTGCTGTTTTAGTTCCAAATTTTTGAGTCAAACATATTGGCGTTTGTTTTGAGAGGCAACAATTATTTTGTTAGTAACCAACGTTGCATTTCGGAAACTGCGGCTGGATTTTCACTGGTTGTTGTTTTTTTTTTGTTTGTTTCGTTGCCTTCTCGTTAGGGCGGTTTGATTAAAATCAATCGATGCGGTGTTTTATTTTTTTCCGGGCTCTCCCTCTCCCCGATTTGCATATCAATAAATACGTTAGGTTGCGGCCCCGGAGCCGTCGTTTGCTCCGGCAATGTTATTTAGTGGTTGATTGGTGCCATTCGTCAATCAGTCCCGTTGCAAACGAACGGGTTCAGACGTTGCGGTTGCCCTCACTCCTCCCCCTCAATACCCCTTCGTATATTTGCATGCAACGTTACTGCTTGCCGGCAATAACTCAACCCCTTATGTAACTGTCAAACCTACGTCACTGGAATTGTATTGCCGACGTCTTTGCTCCGGAATCAATTCGAAAATGCAATATGGCGATACATGCCGAGTTTCTTTCATGAGATTATTACATTCAGCCAATCGATTTTGGTGTGTATTTGCGGAGGTTGGAGGAAGTGAGTGATTTGCGGATATTAGGGGGATTAATACAACAGTAATCGAATACAATAAGAAGCAGGAAAGTTTTTCTCAAATTGAAAATATTTAACGCCAGGAGAGCCTGACCCATCACAATTAAAAGTTAATTTTTTAATAACTATGCCGATTTTTAAAAAAATTTGAATTTCTATCGATTGGGTTAGAAAAAAAAGTCAAAAATATTGAAATTTTTGACATCGATTTTATGACTTATTCTTGTAGATTTCGAACCCCTTAACACGAATCTGGCGGTAGTTTCTTTGTACAAGTCGTACTTTATGAGTTATGACGATTTGAAGACTTTCATTCAAAATTTTCATCAAATTCGACCAAAATCGCAAATTTTAACTTTCTCATTATAAGGCATGGTTTTTCCGTTCTTGCAACATTCGATAGCCCTTGAAATACGGATAAATTTGATGTATCTCGACACGATATAAGTGCCTCCGTTTAAAAGCTACAAGTATTTGAAAATTGGAAAAAAATAGATTTTGGTGGTTTTTGGGAATTTACAAGAAATCTATGGGTTCTAGAGTCAAATTGAGTTCAGATTCGATTTCAGAGAGGTCGATTACACAAGAAAACGTTAACTTCCAGGCTCTTGTAGCAACGATGTCGATTTTAGGAATTTTTCGAATTTCTATCGATTGGGGTAGAAAAAAAAGTCGAAAATATTGAAATTTTTTACATCGATTTTATGACTTAATCTTATAGATTTCGAACCGCTTAACACGAATCTGACCGTAGTTTCCCTGTACAAGTCGTACTTTTTAAGATATGAGCGTTCGAATGTTTCAATTCAAAATTTTGGTCAAAATCGACCTAAATTGCAAATTTTAACTTTTTTATTATTAGACTTACGATTTTTGTTCATATAGCATTCGATAGCTTTTGTGAAATGGAGAAATTTAATGTATTTGGATTTGATGTAAATCTGCTCGTTCAAAAGTTACAAGATTTTGAATATTATAAGACATTAAAACTTAGTGCTTTTTCTAATTTTATAAGAAATCTATTTATTCTAGCGTCGAATTGATTACGGATTTGAATTCAGAAAATCCGATTACATAAGAAAATGCTTATTTCCAGCCTTCAGGTGTAACGATGTCGATTTTAGGAATTTTTTGAATTTCTATCGATTGAGGTAGAAAAAAAAAGTCGAAAATATTGAAATTTTTTACATCGATTTTATGACTTAATCCTATAGATTTCGAACCGCTTAACACAAATCTGACCGTAGTTTCCCTGTACAAGTCGTACTTTTTAAGATATAACCGTTCGAATGTTTCAATTCAAAATTTTCGTCAAAATCGACCTAAATTTTAAATTTTAACTTCTTTATTATTAGACTTACGATTTTTGTTCATATAGCATTCGATAGCTTTTGTGAAATGGAGAAATTTGATGTATTTGAATTTGATGTAAGTCTGCCCGTTCAAAAGTTACAAGAGTTTGAATATTATAAAAAATCGAAAATTAGTGGTTTTTCTAATTTTATAAGAAATCTATTTATTCTAGCGTCGAATTAATTACGGATTTAAATTCAAGAAAGTTGATAACATAAGAAAAAGCTTATTTCCAGCCTTTAGGTGCAACGATGTCGATTTTAGGAATTTTTCGAATTTCTATCGATTGGGGTAGAAAAAAAAAAGTCGAAAACATTGAAATATTTTACATCGATTTTATGACATATTCTTGTAGATTTTGGTCCGCTTAACACGAATTTGGCGGTAGTTTCTTTGTACAAGTCGTACTTTTTGAATTATCACGATCTGAAGGTTGTGATTCAAGACTTTTGTTAATTTTTTTTCATTATATGCTATAAGCTTTTCATTTGGCAGCATTCGATACTCTCTGAAATAGGGATACATTTGAGGTATGTAGATGCGATATAATTATCCCTGTTGAAAAGTTGCAAGTTGTCGCTATTTGCATCAAACTAATATGCCTTGAACTGGTTGTTGTAATAAGTCAACGTGACTCTTAAATCACTTATTGATTGAATCAATTGTTTGCTAATAATTGTTTGCTCCTGCAGGCACAAAACGTAATCAATATTTTAGTTGGTAAACACATTTTTTACATAACCCACTTTCCTTGACATTTAACGGAAAGCACTGATAATATGAAATTAAACATAATACTGTCAAGAATCGATGACAAAGAATCGCTGGCAATTCACAAGCTGTGATGGCCCCAATCCAGATCTGGTGCTCGCTTGTCACTAATAAGTGCGCAAATCAGTAATTACCTTATCATTAATCAAAGGCATAATTTTCTATAGAACCCAAAGAATCGAGGACCGTTTACCTTTATCTAAATTTAATTCGCAATTATAATGAACGCCATCAGCCAGAACGAAGCCGGTACCTGAGTGTTCATACGAGATCAAAGCAACTGGCAGAGGGGGAGTGCACTATTAATATTAAGTATGCATTATTTTCAGTGGCCAGAGGAAGTTGGCACCTTGCGGCGAAACTGAGTCTTTTCCTGTGACGGAGGGCGGCCGACAACAGGGTCGCGTTTTTGCCGGCACGGCCGTGACATTGATCCCTTTTTGACACCCGGCGGATGTTCCCGTGCCGGTCCTGCGACCGTCGTCGACTTTTTCTCCTATTCCTTCCGTCCCCTGTTAATTCGCTATTTGCGGCTGAAAATCGGGGAACGAATCGATGTGGGGGCGGTATCAGAACCGCCACCGCCGCCGCCGCCGGGGTCCATTCGCGCAATAAATATAATCTTCGAGAAGCCAGTGTTTCGTGAAACAAGAAAACAAGCATTAAAATAAATCTGGAACGGGCACAATAATAGAAAGAGTTTAACAAAGTCCTCGGCTCCCGACGAGAGGAAAAATAAAAATATAATAATTCGGAATGGAATCGTCGGAAAATGAATGCGGGGAAGCTCGTCGTCGCTAAGGCGGTGGTGGAACTCGGCAACAACATCTGAATATGTTTGATAACAACTGCTTTTAAGCTCACAAAACAGTATGTGAAAGAAGTGAAGCTTTTATTTTTTCCGAGTTTCCTTTATTTCATCCTCTCTCTCGGAAAAGTCCACTTTCTTCTGAAACGTCTAAAGTAATCTCACAGATGGAAGCCATAAACCTATATTACTCGGAAAAGACTTTTCTATTTCTTTTTTCCCTTCTTATAAAAATTTAATATTACTTTCCGAGGAGAGGGACGCGCCCGTCGTGCGTTTACACCGCTAGCGCCACCGCTCCATCTCTTCATCAGCCGACCTGATGGTAAAATTATTTAAGACGCATCAGGGGAAATTATTAATTTCTACATTCGTTCCCCTGCCATCGTCGCCATCAAAGCCGGCACTGTAAACGGAAAGTGATATCTTTGACGGCATTAAATTTTATCGCCCCACCAACAAAAACATTTCGTTCGCTTTTGTTGGCCCCAATAAACCGGCAAATAAAATAAAATACGTAAGAATATATCATCGCACTGTTGCTCTCCGACAGCGGTCACGGCAATTTTCCAGCCGTATCCGCAGGCAATTCCATAATAAGTAATTTTATGAACACTGGAAAATATGTCGCTACTTATTATCGCTAAACTTTATAAGCAATGAAATAAAACCGCCCTCTTTCGACTCGTAAACATTTTATTTTCGCGGCGGCCCTCGCGGCACGTTCTATCCCCGAAATTTGCCCTCGTCACCCCGAACCGGCCCTGCGCCTCCGAATTATGAGGGCGTTATAAATTTTAGTTTGTACGTAAATAAAGTTGAAATTGATAAAATATTGCGAAAGTTTGCAGGACGAAAATTGCATCCATGCATTATTCATGCTAACCTAACTATATCAAGAGTTTTCCAAAGTTTTCAGAGACTCGGGGCTTGGGGGTGTTGCGATTTCCGCCCGGAAAGGGACATTCCATTACTTCATTAACCCGTGTGTCGGAACTTTTTCCTTGCGCCCCCCCCCTCCGACCCCCGACTCCTCAAAAGCCGGCGAGCTAGGAGCTACTTTGTCCCGCTCCAACTATAAATTAAATTCTCTTTTAATATTTTACCGGATTTTATTCGCGGTAAATTATGGATATATTACGGTGAGCGGCTGTAAATACGAAAAGTCGTGATTACTGTAATTAACGATTTGATGCATAATAAGATCAGGGGGGATAATACAAAATTAATTGCTTTCCGTTCGTTGTTTTTGTTTTATTTCGATTGTTAATGCAACGTTGCCTGTATTATGGGCTCGATCAGATTACGTTTTAATTTTCCTTGTGCATCCCTTATAATGTAAGCTCGACCCAGTTTTTTCGCGCAGGCTCCGGAACGGCCCATGTCACGTCAGCCGGGACGGGAACATCGAACGGGGCGCTCTCCAACACTCCCTGCCCCACATGGATCCAACAACGCGAATTAGCGATCTTCTAATTAGACGTAATTAATTTTTTACAAGCTTCTTAACCAAACGCACACGCAGTCAGTGGATCCTTTAACTAACTTCATTTCAGGCCGTTCAACATGAACCTGGTGATAATTTTTATGTGAAGGGCGCAATTTTTAAAACAACGATTTTAATACAATCAACAACAAAGTCTCATTTCTGTGAACCATTAATGTAATTAGCGTAATTATTGTATTGAAAGATTATCGTCCTTGGATAAGTGAATTGTTGCGGTCAAAAAAGCAACTATTGTTCTATTTCTCGTAGCCTCGGGATAGACATTACTCGTAAAGAGTTCTTATATCACTTATAAAATTCCATTAGAAGGCAATAAAGTTAGCTGACGTTTTTGCATCAACAAATTCGTCTTGTTTCCGAACCAATTTCGTTGTATTATTTTAATGTTTTCGTTTTTGCTCCTTTTGACCGATCAAAGGATTTGCCAACTTTTATTGAAAAACTTCAAAGCGTCCTGTTTGCATGCAGGATGCAGTCCCAGTCGACGGATTAGAAAATTCGGACTACAAAAGGTTCGATAAATATGGTGAAATTAATAGGCTCCATGGGAGAGAAGGCAAAAAAAAAATAAAAATAAATTGCAGCGACTACGTCAAAACTTGTAATTGGTTGCACAAAGCGAATCTCACAGTAAGCAGGAGCCCGCCGCCCGGGGGGGGCGGCCGGATTCCGGTCGATATTCAATTATTAAAAGTTCACGATCTGTTTAACAGGAAAGAGAAAAAGTATTATTAAACTTATGCAAATATTCATGGTGTATCGGAACGCTTGCTCTAAGTTCAATATTTGCCGATTTTTTATCAAAAAGTTTGCCCTATCCAGCCGCGCGCTTTCAAGCCCCTGGTCAATTTTTTCGGGGCTTGCCCCCCAGCCAACACCCAATCCCATTTTAAACGGTACTCGACACTCAATAATGAACAGCCAAAGAAAAGAAATTTAAGTGGCAATGTGATGGTAATTCTCAGGATAAAGTGAGCCTCTTTCTCGTTGTTCTCGAAGATGCCGTCCGGGGAGTAAAAATTAGAAATGCCTGGTCCCCAATTTGCCCAGTGCTTTGAAAGCTCCTCTGTCTCTGAGATTGTTGTTAGGAATGTCGGGGCGGGGGCGTTTCCCGCCCCCCGTTTGTTTTCGGCAACAAATTTAAACTAGAAAAGTTTTCCGTCCCATAAGACTCAAATGAATCAAGAAAATAAATAATATGAACGATCCTTTAAAAGTTTTTTCAGCCATATCTTTAATGCGAACTCGTAATGGAAAGCATATTTCACCGGAATGTCCCATTGAGCGTTGCTCCGGAATTTGCAGACACGTCGGTGTCTTGCGTCTCGTTCCCGCCGTTTCTGGCCAGATGGCGACACGTACCCGTCCGGCCAAAATTCCCTTTTATTCGTGTCGCAACCGTAAAGCGAAGAACAGAAAAAACAAGATCGGCCTCCAGCAACAAGCAAGAAACTGCAAACAATGTCGCAACGCTCAGTGATGCCGTTACAACAAAACAGGACCAATTATTTAGGCGTTGGAGAAATTCGTTTTTTGATCGGATTGATATGGGGACGATTTGTCTCAATTATCGGGGGGATGACGGCTTTTCGCTGGATATTACGAGACTATAATATTATGATATCGTTTCCATTTGCATGGAAATTCGTCAACATTCTATAAATTTATTCTTGGGAGATCGTAAAACGAAACGGCCGGCCCGAATTCGCCCTATTCTCGCGCGCCGGTCGTCTATCGTTTCGAAATATTTATTTTCTTTACGATCTTTTATGTAATTTATTTTGCATGTTCAAATTTGCTAATCTGGCGTTCCGGACGTTTTATTGCCACGGCTGTTCTCGGGGCGAATTGAAGGGCGCCGGCTGATGCCGGCCGGGCCACCCCCCGCCGGAATTTCATCAAAAGATTGAAGATGTATGTGATTTCCGGCCTGTACGGTTTGCCACGTTATCCACGAAACTTAAAGAGACCCATTAATGCTATTTCGACCCTTATCTATCACTCTACTGTCTCTCCCCCTCTAGCGAAGCATATGACGACAACTGCGGATTAAGAAAAGTTGTAGCCTGAAACGTTCCTGTAGCTGCCAGAAGAGAAATTAATTATTTTTTAAATTTTCTAGGAATATTTAAACCATGACCTCCGGCCGTGAATCAATATCGCGAAACCAATAAGTGGTAAATTGGCGACTGAAATTAAAGAAAACCTCCAATAACCATAAAGGCGAGAATGCAGATGAGCGCCGGGGAAAAAACTCCAGAAAGTTACAAAGCCGCGACATAATCGCCCATTTTATTGCATCCAATTATCGTAAATTTGTAGTGAGGTATTTTAAGGGTTTCTAGTCAGTTTTACGACAGTATCGGATCGAAACAAACAGTGGTTAGGTTTCGTTTAAGGAGCCTCCCCTTCTGGTTCCTCCCCGCCCGTCTCGCATGCACGTATCCTTTCATGTATTATTAGAGACGTATTCTTTTCCGCTCCGTCGGACTCCCAATATTCATTTCAATCATAAATTCCCATCCAATTTCGAGGATGAATGACAAATTTCGCATTGAAATGAATATTGCCTCCAGTCTATTGATTCCGCGGCCTCCTGCCCTCTCTCCACTCCAAGAGAGTCCGCGATACCAGCCAAGTTCGACACTGCTTGATTTGTATAAGGGCGCGTTGATTAATAATGCGATAAGGTCGCGTGTTAGGTGGAGGAATAACGAAGGGAACGAAGCCAAAGTTGGGGGACGGAAAACACGACAACTAGTACTTTGTCAACACGTACGCCACGTCGAAATTACCATCTTTAACGCCACCTGTAACTTTTCAAACATTAACGAGACACAATGACGACGACGAGTTTTAATGTCCGACAAATGCGATAGCGTCCAAAGAAACACTCGCCCGGATTATTTTCGAGGGACAACGGGGGGGTCGAATTAAAAATCAAAACGGCTCTCGAAAGCAAACGGCCCCGAGGTGGTGGGCGGTTCAATTTGCAAAAGAAAAAATCAGGAAAACGAACAGTTGGTCGGTAGCGAAAACCCTAAATAGAATTATGAAAGGAAAACAAGCCGGGGCGCTTACATTTTATCAAGTGTATTTATACAAAGCGCGCGTTTAATGATAGTTACAATGGATAGCTTTTGTGGAGAGCCGTATTATTTAAACAACTCGCCCCTCGCTTTGACGGATAAATGAAAGCTAAACACCGGGGGTAAGATACAAATTGCGGTGTAAAAGGGAATCCGGTATGCGGGCACCTCGGCGCCGCCGAACAGAGGTTCATCCACCACCTTCCAGGCGCAGAACACGAAACCTGAAAAAAGAGAAAAATTTAAAACAAAACTTTTAACATCAAATTACTTTTACGTTTTGCCAAAAGTTTTTTCTACTATTTTTTTATTATACAGGGTATTAAGCATTTGGGAAAGCTACCAAAAATATTATTTCTGCTAGCATCTCCAGTCTTTGGCTCAGGTTGTTTTGAACTTCTGATATAGGTGAAAGTCTTATGGAGTTAGATCCGGTGACTAATGAGAACTAATGAAGCGCCTTGATCAATTTAAGCCTCGAAACTCTTATAATGTGCTAGCTGCAGCAGCCGGTGGAAGACTTGTTAGCACGCTATAAAAAATTATTGTTCTTTCTATTAGAACATTTACTAAAATTCGTTTTTCTTTTGTTTTAGGTTTGCACGAGCAACTAGATAAAACTACTGACTTGTAAGTGTTACTTCATTTAGTATTCATTGAAATTGTTTTTGCAATTTTATTTTCTTCTGGCACATTTAAAACAAACTCATCAGAACTTTTGGTGATAAACTTAATCGCGCTAGCGCTGTGGGATCGAGTTTAAGTAATTTTAAGACGTATTTGCGGAAATTGAGTAGTTCATTTAATTTGCTGGTTTCGACAATACTCTTCATAATGTCACAATGTCAATAATAACTTGTATAATTTGTTAAATCCTTCATTATCCGAGATTTATTTGCGGTTACATGAACTGTCTAAATTCACCTGGACTATGAATGACACGCGATTTCGTGTCTAGACTTGTAAAGAGATTTACATACATCTGCATGAGCTGTCCAAAAATATCGGTGGTGCGGTGTGAAGTAAGTTTATTACACGACCTGTCAGCACGTTACATACATGAAATGGCCAGACGTTTCGTGAAAAGCCTAATTACGCCGGGTGGCCGCGACACGGCCATTTTTACCACCGAATGTCCGTCGGATAGTTCCGCTTCCCTCGTTCTCGATTTGTAAGGAAATTAGCCGAATTTGAATCTCTTGGTGCCCACTTAGGACACGTGTCCGCGATCGAAAATGGGTCGGCACGTGATTAAAGACGAATGCAACGGCGCCACGTGATGACACCTGAAGATCGATAGGGGCAGTTCTGTGGCAGGTCGCCGCACTCTCCTCCAGCCCCGATTTTATTGGACGAAGTCTCGGGGTAATTACGGCGGCTCTTTTTAATTACGTTGCAATTTCTCAAGACCTGCTCTCCGGTTCGGGGTGGGATCATAATATAAGTGAGCTTTCGTTTGAAAAGGAGGAGTTCGAGTGCAGCAAGAGGAGAGGTGCAGTATCAAATTTTTCTGGCGCAACAGCGAATTCCCGGTCTCCCGAATAATTCAATTTGCGTTTCAATTGGAAACCGTCTGCGAAAAACAAACAGGAGCGACGGCCGGACGAACCGATGGGAAATTTTAAAACAATAAAAGTGCAGTTATAAATGAATGGTGCGGGGGGGGGGGGGAATGGAGGGTGGTTGCGTGATCTGGTTTTATCTAAGGTGAACTCGCGCCAACTTTTTTTAATAATGGACGGGAGATAAAAGGGAGTTTATACCGGAAAGAAATGTTCTTACAAAGTAGAAAAGTTTTAACAAAAATAAAGCAAGGCTTACACAAAAGGTCCGGGGTGCCGTGTTTTCGTCCGCCCCCGCCGCCCGCGCCGCGCCCCTCGAATACACGACAAAGTTGAAATTGCAATTATAATACGGAACGAAGTTTTAAATACTTTAAATTATACTCGGTCTTTTATGAAAAGGTCCGTAATTACGTATTAATATGCATAAATATTAATGTCTCGGTCTGAGGACAGGACCGGGAAAAAACGGGAACGGGAACAACACGCACGCTCGTTACATTTTCGTGTTTGCCCTCTTGCCAAACGCCGGATTTATTATGTATTTGTTTGCCTCATTTGAGGCGCCTCTATTATGCAGATTGCTTCTGCATTGAAATTTTTAAATTGCTTTCGGAACGTAATAATTGCACCCTATAATTTCGCCAGTCTCAAGATTTTTAATTACCAAGTACACAATGGCTCAACATTTTCACCCCGTTCCCTCTTTGCCGTTTCAAGTACAATATTTGCCGATGAAAACGTATTTAATGAAACTCTTTCGCCCCAAATATTTCTCCGGTCGATAAAGTGGGCACTGGCGGGAACTTCCGGGCCTGTCCCGGGGGCCCGGCAATTACGCCAAAAGTCCAACTTTCCGCCATAACAACACGGTAAACATTTTATATCGCTGTTTAAATTAATGAATTCCATTTGTCGTGAAATTCATTTTCCAGTTTGGAAATAATTAAAAACTTTATCCACTTCTCAAAGAAATGTCGTGCAGTGGTTGCAATTCGATTAAGGAGTTTGAGGGGGCGGCGACTAGCCCCCGACGGGCGAGGGGTGGCGGTACGAAACGTCAAAACTTCGGTTACTTTATTCCGTGGGACTTTTTCAACCCCGCCCCGGCTTGCCAACTCGGATAGTTACCGAAGTTTTGCAATTGAAAACAGCAAGTATATCGGTAATTGTCAGCTGAGGCGATTTGTGTCGAGGGCACTCCGGGGAACGATCCTCTTCCATTTCGCATTAACAAATTTGGCCGCCACGCAAGCCAGTCGAAGAGATTTTTAATTATTACGGCAGGCAATCAGCGGCGAACACTTTTATCTCTGTTACTGTTAATCACGGACTTTATTGACAAGTCGTATTACCGCTGATTAGCCGGAAAAAATCAAATAAATTGATGGAGGAAATAATTTTTTGGGTGTTGTACATAACTTAATAATTAACAAGCACACGCGCGAGATTGTCGGACTCGGCCAAACTGGGGTCAGGTTTAGTTATGATATTTGATTTTGAAATTATTCACCTCATGCTTGGGAAACTTACGATCAATGGAAGTGAAGAACAAGAAGACGAAAGAAATTTTTTGATTAAGTGTAGGTTTTGGTATGATGGGAGTACCTAGTATTTGATTAAAATCTTCGTTGGCTGGAATTGCAAGGGGCCCGCCGGGCATTTATGGGCCCATCATTGGGGGCTAATTCGACAGTGAATGGAGGCCGTGGCGCCAAATCCGTCCTAAGACCGCGTTCAAATTGCGTTAAAAACCTAAAACACCGTAAATAATTAAAAGTATTAAAGGAAAAGGGGGCTCCATTTAAATATGTAATTTATTCAAATCTCAATTCCCTCTTGATAAACATCAGAAGAATTTACATGTAATTATGAAGCTCGCGGTTTAAGCCAGTAATTCGAGCCGGAGACGCTTTTCAGAGCTTTCAACGTGATTCTTGTCGGAGCTTTGATGTGAGCAAATTTAATATACTTACTACTTTATCGCGAGCAAGTACGTACATATAAATGTTGGAAGCAATTTGTATAAATATATTCCCCTTGCAAGTGCTTCTGGGCTTTTTTTCTGAACCATCAGCCCTAATTAAAAAATCATAACGTCGATAATCCCGTCCGGAATTAACAAGCAAATCCGAGCCACTGCTCCGGAGTTGCGAAACTCGACAGTTTTATGGACGTGTTTTTACAATTTGCAGTTAATTACATCCACCCTCTCCTCGCGCAACTTGGAGGATTATCGATCCGCCCCAAATTGAAATCGCTTTATTGTGCTCTAATAAATACCCCAGTAGATATCATCAGAGTTATAATCCCGCACCCCCTGCCTGCAACAACATAACTCAATTTCGAAATTTGCAGGAAAAGAACCGGTGATGGTGACGGTATCGGGTCATAAACGACCCATTACCCCTTGATCTATGCGTTTTTGCGCTTGCAATCAAACCATCACTCCAATTTGGGGAGTTTTGAGTGCGGATCCCGAAGAAGCGGCTAATAACGCGAGAGCGCCTGCGCCGCCGGAATAATTCCGAATAGCAACAAGGCAGGAGAAATAGTGCAAAGAAAAACAAGGGGGATGTAAAAAGTAATACGTTGAATATGTGATGTCGTCGTCCGACGAGGAAGGAGGGTTGGCGTCGCGACGCCAAAGACAGAGACGGACTCGATCGATACATCATTTGGGCTGTTTCCATGGCAGCACGTGCCTCTCTCCCCCTACCACGCACCCCTGCAACCACCCCCGCGCCCCTTTATATTAGTGGTATAGCGAGCGAAATGAATATTTTCTGTTTAAGTTCGTCTATAACGGAAACTCGTCCTTCACGCCGCCCAACCCGAGTTTACACAACAGGACCTTAGAGACGCAGGTCGTGGCGGCGTTTAGGGGCCGGCGTCGCGACGCCCGGCTAATTGCGCGAATCACCTATAAATTGCGTTAGAAAATAATTGATACTGGGCCCCGAACAGGTCCGAGGGGAGTTTCGGGCAGGATTCTCTGATGTCTGACGTGAAACTCGAGTCTTATTATTAATCTATGGCCGCGGAGGAAACTGCGAGATCTACGATTAAGCTTATCCGGGCTTCCTTACCATAAGTCAGTGGTTTTTATTTGTGACGTTTCGCCATTGTTTAGTTACACAATAGTACGTAATCTTATCGGGAGGATCTACATATTTATTGTACCATTAACGCAACGAACATGCTATTGAATTTTAAATCATTTAAATTAGCCACCGCCGGCCATATTTATTTTAATATTCCATTAAAAAGAATTAAGTGCTTTCTGCTTTATGTTATCGCGGAGACGTCATGATTTTCGCGAAAATTATTTTCACGTTCTTAAATAATTAACGGAGGTAATTAAAAGCCCCAAGCGCCTCCCCCGACCGCCTCGGAAGGACCAATTCCGCATTTTTGACTAGACACTCGCAGGCACCCGAATCGCAACAAAGTTTCGCGAATAAATAATTACAATGTAAATAGGTAAGCGGTAATCGCCGTCATAAAAATTATCAAAGTGCAAAGCTGTCTCGGCGGGATTTACGTGCAATTACCGCTAATAGGTCTCTTTGCGAAAATAAGTCCAACAGATTTGAATCGGGTGACCTAGGAAGTCTAGAATTGCTCAACTCATCTGCCACGAACTCAACAAATTTCGATTGGGCCACCTTACCTACATCATCTTGGTTTTTAGAAGACTATGGGAACTCTGGCAACAACATTCAATCCACAATTTTGTCGGTTTAACCACTTCGATCACCTGACTTGGACCCTCTTGATTTGTATGGGAGTATGGAAGCTTTAGTAGCATTTCAGCCAGCATTGGCTGGTTGTTAAATGGCTTAAACGCCGAGCACTTTTCAAGACCGTTTCAAGGATTGTCGAAAGGTTACAAAATAATTGAAAACAAGAACGGTAATGGGGCGTCTTAAGGCTCCTGGGGGTTCTGAAGATGAAGACGACAATGTGACTTCAAATTTCAAAATTATGACAGTAGGTACCAAAGTTCCTAGATAGTAGTAGTAGATGGCAGATTAACCAAATTAACAAAGATTTTTGCTCCTGGTGGCACCATCTCGAGTCTAGACTAGACCTAGTTGGTGCAAAATTCTTTGCCTGACCTCCTAGTTGCGTTAAGTGTTGCTCACTGTGAGGGACCTGGTGAGAATTTGAAGTTGCGATGCCTTTTTGCTCTTGCACCCCGTTCGTTTGTAATTCGTCTTTAATTGTGCCGGCGCGCCGTGAAGTTTTGCAGGTTTACCTGGTAAGGCGCAAACTTACCCACTGGGAAATGTGTTCCGTGAAGTTTCCAGTCATAGTTAATAGGTTCCCTAATGAAATTACTCGGGCTTAATGAAATCCATTGAACTGATACGACGTTAATTATAAATAAACAAACAGTTGTGCTAACTTAAATTGATTAGAGACCGAGAGCGAGATGGCCGATTCCGGGTCCATTTCCGGCAGATTTCCCGAACCGCAACGCGGTTTCTCGAACGGTTTGACCAATCTGGCGACGGTAACGGAGGTGAGGACGACGTCGTTTTTCCGACGCTAATTGAGCCGCCGCGTAGTTGTTGGACGATCCGCGCTTCCCTCCTCCGACCTAATCGTATTTATAGGTTCAAATCGAATTTACGAGTTACTCGTTACTCTCGGGGATTTTTGAATTAAACGTATTTATTAGTTGCAGTTTTCGCTTTCGAGATTTAATATCGCCGGGGTGGGGGAGGATTTTTCACCGGCGGCAGGGATGATTCGAGATCAACATTGTTCGGATTCGCGAATGGCGCAATAAAGATAACATCAAGCCCATTGTGGAGGACAGTACCTCTGAAAGTGTAATTTCGAGAAAACAAAGTTTGCATAAGGACCGTCGGGGAGGGTGCGGCGCGGTTTTGCTTATTCATGAGAAATGCTTTTAAAATGAAAATACAGCTGAAAACGGAATAAAAAACAAGCTCAACTTAAATAAGTTTACTTCTTATAACTTGTTTGGGAATTATTCCGGGGGTACGGAAAAGTTGGAGGGGGGCAGCTAATCGGGGACGGCGTCGGCCCGTCTTTGGTTAATGGAACGGCTAACTCTGCATTAAACACGCATCCTGAAGGAGATGATTTAATAATGACATAATAATCACGGCTCATTCAGATGTAGCAATAGCGTTACTGTCCAATAAACTCGAATTTATAACGAGGTTTATTGGCAACGTGACTCGTCAACAAAGCCGAATGGTATCGTCCCGCAAATTCGGCCACCGTTCCCTCTTCCTCCAGCCGAACACAAATAAATACGATCGGGCCCGGCGACAACACAATACAATTTGCAACTCGTCCCTATCCTTTCTCAGCAATTATCCTTTACGTTAATGCGTCGCGTTGCGGTCCCGCTCCTAATTACGCCCGGAATCACGACAAAGACGGAACCATCCTCTCGGAGCCCGTTCCTTCAGATGATATCTGCCAGACTAGTCCACGATCGGGTACATTAATTGGCTAACCCTGATTAGTAATTAAACACGATACTCGGGGATCTAGCCGGTGATTTACGGCCCGCAACGAGATGGCGCACCCAGATCCCTTTTCGTCCCGCTTTTCGTGTTCGCGGAGGAACTCGACGATTTTTCCACTGAAGCCGGCCCTGTCCCCGTTATTATCCCCCTACGGGAGTGTTCAAATAATATAAGTGAATTTTCAACTAGCACCAACACGTCTCTCGGTGACAAAAGGCTTTGTCTTAAAGTTTATCTCTTGTCTGGGGAACAATAGGCGACATTCTTAATTGCATATTACGTATTAAATATGCCACTCTGACAAAAACAGGAACAAAAGGAAACAACAATGGTTGCGATTTCGTTACGTCGTCGAGTTAATTTATTTTTTACGTGGGGACGTCTTCGCTAACCACCGAAAATGAATTTGGGGAGAATTAGGCATCACGTCGGCTGGAAACGAGCCGCACTCTCTCTCAGGCTGTCAACGTTGACGAGGAGCTCGTCATTATTCCACCTTCGAGATCGCAGGAAACATTAAAAGCCAAAGACCTCTCTTAACTTCCAGGTCGTCTTAATTACAGATTTGGACGGGTACCTGTGTCTTCTCCTAAACGGCTCTTCGATTTGACAGCTTCAGAAACTGCTTCGACAACTTTACCTATTCACAGTTCCGTCAGGTCAGGTCAAAGAAGAAATCTTCTCTTTGTCTCATCGTCTACACTTTATTCCTTAATTTTTACGATTTTTTTCACTGCCATTTGTAAAGTTTGTCTTAGATTCGGCGCGATATCCCGTAATTTAAGTGCATAAAGTTAATTTCGGTCTGGAGTGCAGTTTTCTGCTGTTGTAATGCAGTTTCTCGCCGCAGTGTCGAAATAATTTAAACGAAATCAATGGCTCATAAATACAATGTAACACAACTTAGCACCGTTGCACACCTGGCTTGAAAAGTCCTCTCTGAGTGTATGTGTCGGCGGTAATTTTGCCGGAGCGTCTCTCTCGCCGCCCCCGGAACCCGTTCCGGACCAGAAAGGGACGGAGCGATTTCGTACCGGACAATTCAGGCGGACCGGTGTTAGTCTACAATGTCTGCTTTACGAGTTTAAGCAAAGAACCAACTTGTTTACAGCTCTGATATCGTGCATTATAAATAATCGTGTTCCTTATAACTGAGTAAATATAAATTAGTGTTTGAGAATGATTTGAATCTCGACTGTTTGCCGAGTGAAGTTCTTCGGCCGCCCCTACACTCTCACTAGATTATGGCGGCAGACGAAAAATAAACAAAATTTGAATCTTAATAAATACTTTTTCCGGAAGAGAGATAGAGTGGGAGTGAGTGAGAGAGAAGCGGGGGGTTCTCATGAAATTTTCATCTTTTATGTTTTCGGGTCGAGTTACGGCCCCTCGCAGCTCTTAATCAAAGACTTATTTTAAATTTAAAGCGATTTTTTTTTGCCGAATTTTCGACGACTACCGACGCCTAATTGAGTTGCGCGGCACAAAAAAATTAACGTCGACCGACATTCGACCAGCTTACTTCCCATTGCTCCCGTTTCCACCCATCCCGAATTTCCGTCATCCCCAGAAACACCAGGAATCACAAATGGCCATGTGGCCAGAACGCAACATGGAATATGTAGTTGCATAAAAGCCCCCGTTTATGCCAGAATAAACAACGGTTTTTCGGCTCCGGATTTACTCCCCCAGCGAAACAGATGCAAAACAATTGATTGGCTTTCATTTGCAGGCCGTTATTCCGATTATACAGGAAATGTGCGTTTAGAAACAAGTTCAAACTCGATTTCATGGTTAAAATAATTTTTAAAAATTCCATAGGAAGTGTCGCTATTTTTAGGGTCGTATCAACATTGGCTGGAGTGTTCCAGAATTTTTTTAAACAGGTTAATCACGTTGAAGGGGAGTTTGAGCCTCCCTACGCCGGCGTCGTAGACAGAGTTGGCAGCGTTTCACTTTTCGTTACGCATTTTTTTACACTGCACTCTTGATGCGGCCAAAGAACTACTTTACGAGACAATCTCAACTTCAAAAAAATTTTCTCAATTATAGATATACCTGCCTACCTCACGGGTTAGTTAGTCTCTTAAAATAGAACATGATGCCAAATGAATTTAACCACTCTTCAGTCTTGCGTAGCTGTACATTAATCATGCGTCTAAATTCTCGAATTTCAACTTCATTACGGGCGTCGTTTCCCTAATCATTTGTGTGGTAGACGTAATTGTGATTTCATGGGCGTTGTCAGATTAGGAGACGGGTGATTAGATCGCAGTTCTAATCTGCGGTTATTCGGCGTTTTTCCGGCGCTTTGTGCTTAAAAACGGCGTAATTGTGCGAGTCGAATTATTATGGGCGGTCACGCGCCCGGAGACGTCACGACGCCGGTTGTAAATTGGGCGCCAAAATTGTCGAAATTTAATTCGTCGCCGGCGTTGTTTGCCCGCCGAGGTATTTGCAAACCTAATCCGTTTATAATATAAACAGGATCCTGCACTCGTCGCAAATTAATATTTGAATTTTTATTGAATTACGTCGGCAACGTCCGGTGACGGCGGCGGCGGCGGCGACGGTGGCGGTGTCTGGGGGGCGGCTCCATCTTGTTGCCGCCGAATCGTAACGACTAATAATCATTATCGATTTGTCGACAATAAAACCGCGTCAAGCCCGTTTTGTGCCGATGGAGCGAATTTCGTTCCGCATCCCTCTGTATTTTTCCACTTGATCCTCTGTATGTTATTACACAGGACCGTCATTTGATGAGTTTACTTTTATATTCGAGTCTGAATACCATCAAACTTTCCAGTCCGTCGAGAATAAATGTAATATACGATATTGAAAAACAAATTTCAAATTCCATCCTCCGAAAACTCCAAATTTATATTATTTCGTCCGTACGTAATTCCGGGCGTTTTTTTTTTTTATAACTTGCCCTCATTTTACCTGTTTTGTGTCGATCGTCGGCTTTCATAAGGAAATGATGAATAGAAAATTACTTCTGGAGGTCGTCGGGGAAAATTGAAACCTCCGAAGCACCTCCAAAGCTAAACAAATATGGCAAATTTACGCAATGTTGTAACCGAGGATCAAATTGTCTTTTCGGGGAGGGACCGGAAGCGTTTCCCAATTTTCCAATCGCTGCCGAAATGTCGATCGATTCCCGCCTTTATTCAGGCATGCAGCAATAGATGGCTGCCAACGGTAATAAGTCATTTTTGCCATTCAGGCTCTACACTCGGTTATAATTGAAATTCACTTCAGGGAAAACTAATTATCAAATGTCGGGTCCGTCACAGGAATTTTAATATGAAGTAATTAATTTACAGCATACGGAAATCGCATTACACCCGTGACTTCGGGACGAAATTAAAAAATACGCGGCATCGTTGCCGAAAATTAAAATTACCCCCTAATCCGCCGTCAGCATCAACCGGAAAGTCTCTGCGTAAATATCGTCGAGTTTATGGAGCACGATAGTTAATTTTAATTACAAGCCGTAAATGTGCAATGCACGTTATTATGCAAGTATATAAATACATTAACAACTTTCGCTAATGTGTTTGTTTCAAACGGACAGAGATTTATCGTAACACTGATATATTAATATGCCCCGGGTTAGACATAAACCGCCATACAGTGTTAACGGTCGTTTAATTCAATTTCCATAGTTTTCGGGGAAACTGCCACAATTGCGGCTTCCTGCTATCCGCGCAGAGTTCACCTGGAAATTAATTAATCGGGCCCGGTCAAAGTTTCGACAAACGACGACGAAAACGCCCTCATAACTCGCGTCATCGTAGGGATAAACCGACGGCGCAATCACTACCTTCACGGGCGCGCCACGGCGCCTCTCTCCACCTAATTTTCCACTTACATCACTGCCAAAGACTTCTCAATTCGCAAATGTAACGCTAGATGACGCTAACTTTTTAAATTAAATTCCTGATTTGGTCGTGCCGATAATGGCCGAATCAGCGCTTCCGCCATTTAGCGTCCAAATTCGTAGCGGCTTCAACACAACTACGTTTCAATAGAAGTATCAAGAAGGTTTTGCCTAAATTTGAAATTTTTTTAAAGTTATTGTGTATAATGCTTGACCATCAAAAAGAAATTGTCGCATACTAAACAAATTTGTACTTCGGATCACTTATTTTGGCGAAGCTCGAGCTTCACCTTTACGTTCATCAATAAAACTAAGTTTTTTTTTAAGCACAGTGGACTTTCTTTTTGTGCGCTAAATTGGTAACACTTACAATAAACGAATCAACTTTTATTTATCGGGCCGTTGAAATTTTATTACGATCGTTTTTGCAATTGCCATAAAGTTGTCTCGTTTTATTGATTTCAGAAAAAAATGGTGCCATATTTGAAAGCTTTGAATGTTGAAGAGGTATCTAATAATTTGTAACGTTTCCAATGCGAACTAAGGGAAGTTGCATCAGGTTTCGGCGCGTCCCATAAAGATTATTTGTTTCAACGACCAACGGCGATGGTTGAAGTGGAGACGTCAAGATGGAAATCGCGGTTACTCCACTCGGCATTCTCCCGGCGCATCCACCAAATGTAGATATCTATTCGTGGTGTTGCCCGGTGACTTTCTTCTATTCTAATTAAACTCAGTTTAAGGAAATTTCGGTCCTGCCACTGTGTTTTAATGGGTACTTAGATGTTGCGAAGAATTTAAAAGAATTATTAGCTTCAGAGCCAACCTCACGAATTATCTTCAATTTTAAACTAATTTCTTCAAATAATAATCGTGCAAGTCGTGCATCATAAAAAAAAATGTACAGTGGGAGGCTGGGTACCAACTGCCATGCCGCCTAACTAACTTCCACATGTGACAGCGCAATTATGCTGGGATCTAGTCACCTCGCATTACTGCGGTGCTTAAGGTAGCTGGATTCTTAAAGTTGGAATTACCCGTCGCCTCATTGAAACTGCAAGTCCTGGTCAATGACATAAGTGCTTCTTAGTTATCAAAGCAAAATTTACCGTTTGACCCGTGGATCTAGTCCAGACCCAAACCCTGTTAGTTGCTAGAAAGCTTTCTTCATCTCCCGTAAAACGATTTAATTTTTTAACGATTTCATTGTTATTTCGGCGCATCCTAGTGGTCGTTTCGTGTCCAGTTCGGGCGTCATCAGCGATGATCCGACCAAAGTGCACTGACACGACTTTTTCTTAGAAATCTCAATTGACAGGTGTTCGACAAGTTATGATGATTCAAAAAATTGACGTAGGTACGTGGGTACCGAAATTATCACTTTCAAATGTTGCCAGAGTTGTAATTAAGGACTATTAGAAATTACCGCCAGCACTACCTTATCATTACGTAGTAAACCTGCAAAAGTAACGTTGGGAACGCTAATCCCAACAAGGATGTAACAGTAAATGCGACGTAAACTTGGCAGGACTCCCATCTTGCGGAATTAGTGCTCTCCATAATTTCACCGCTTTTGCCGCAATTATTAATAAAACAACCCGGAATTTGACAACGCGTTGTTCACTTCTGGTAATCGGGGTCGTGGCGACAATTTTTTTTTTATTGAGGATTTTGAGACGAGGGTAGCTGGGACGGCCTCAACAAGTTGGCGGCGACACCGTCAAGGGGCGGCCGACGCCGCCCGACGCTCGTCATGATTAATGGCGGCATCTACCTGTACAAATAGTTATTTATCGCCAGAACCGTCTTTGCTACTTAGCGTCTTATTTACATTTATTTTCGTCATTAATCTGACTTTACCAAAGTCCCATTTACGCAGCTTAATTTATAAAGTTGCGGGATTTATAGTGGAAGTTGCTAAGTTGTTTTATCTTTATGGTCGCTTTATTTCGAGCTTAATAAGTTTTATTACATATTCATAAGTGCGGAGGTGGCGGCGCGGACGGGGGAAACTATCAGGAGCGACGCGCGGGGGAGGGTTGTCGGCTTCCTGTTGGGTTCGACGGGATTTATTTAAATGTTTCCTTGAATAAATAAATGCGCCATATGTTTTCGTATGATAATATATTTTCCGTCTATTTGAATCGGGCTTTCGTTTTATTTTCATTTCCAGCTCATTTTTCTCGTATTTCTTTTTATATTCAGACAAAGATTTATACGTACTGTCAGGGAGAACCTTTTATATTAGGATATAATATTTTTTCATCTGCGCAACGAACACCTTAACTTTATTAAGATTTAGTAATCTTTTTTATTACCTCTACACAAATTAAATACGAAAAGGGATTTATGCCATCGCGGCTCCCGGTCTCCGGCGGAACCGGCGCGGCGTCGCGCGCCCCATCTGCCTGCCGGTATATGGACTTCACATTAATAAAAGCTCCGGTGTATGTGCCATCGAATATCGAAATTGTACGAGTTTTACGACGGCAACACTGTAAAATTCATACGCGGCAATACGGGCGCACTTTAATACTCAAACATTCTCATTATCGCGACGGGGATGTAAAACACGTCAGTTATCCACATTCGTCGTAAAATGCACTTAATATCCCTACATTTCGGCGCATTACATCGAATATCCTTTCCATCTCCCGCAATAATTCTTAGGTAATTCCTCTATTTCTGCCAAACGACGACGTAGCGTCCGCTTTAATTGGCAACGTCTCGGAGGATAATCTGGCAACGTCCCCGAGTTGCCAACAACAACTAACCACTAGATTGCTACTTAACTCATTCAACTAAAACTGGCCCTCAAAACTTGCGATAACACAGAAAAACTCTAAAAGAGGTCCATAGGGTATTTCGGAAACAATGTGGTAATTACGTAACCTGGGGAACGGCAACACAACGGAGGAATTATTGAAGCTACTAAAATTTTTTTTTTGTTGACACCAATATTTTTTGTTTGATAATTTAAAGTTTCTCTTGATGTTCCAAGGCATTTCCAGAAATTGATCATTAAGAAAAAAATACATAAATCGTCCAACTTGCTGATCTTGTAGGTGCAAGTTTTCACCCTTTTGTGGATGTTCATAAAGTCGTAGTGTTTCTTGTCTCTCTTTCGTGCCCTGGAATCTTTATCGAGGTGACCATGTTATTTTTTGCCGACCGTTTAAGAACCTGCAGCATTGTCGGGATTCTCTAACAAATGAAGAGTTCAACGACAACCATCGCTATCGCAGAAGAATCTTGTTCTTCGAACGACTAATGGTGGTGGTGGTAGTAAGAGTTTTTCTTGAACGCCCTGTAAGCGAGAAGAGTTTACGAAATAGAAGTGCATGAATTGCCGCATTCATCTCTTTTTTCGAAAGCTTTCAGAGCGCTCGCTCCAAATTTGTAACGAAATTTCATAGGTGAATAGCTCAGGTGTTGTGTTGCAATGGGGGACAATTTTCAATTAGGCACGTCGCGGCGCCGGAGCATCGAAGCGCGAGGAGTTACGGGCCCCCCGATGCCTCCAACTTTGCACATTAACTCCCCCGAAATTTACTATAAAAGCAACAACGCCACTGCACCGGTGGTCGATGGCTCGTTGCTTATTTACTAATCCATGACGTGCTTCGCTTAGCACTTGATTCACGCCGGGGTTGTTCCAACGGGTGAACCGCCTCCATCCTTGAACTCGTAAAAATTCAAATGCGGGTCCAGTTTTCAAGGACGCGAATATTGGCAATAATGCAACCGAGGGGCGAGCACCGTGAAATTATCCACACCCACAACACATTAGTATAAATAACCGGGAATTTACGAGCGTTTCAGCGTTGTCCCGATAATTACGGCCCGTAACTATAATAAATAAGCCGAGTGTAAACAGGAGAATAATGCTGATATCGTTTTAATAGTTATTATTATTAAGAGTTGCGCAACAGCCTCACTTTCTCGACGGCTTATGAAATTCTAGTGAAGTGGCTTTCTAAGCGCGCTGATAAAATCGATTCATTGTTTCTGGTGCGCCAAACAATTTCCTGGAAAACGTCGTCGTTCGGGCTCCAGGACTGGATGTGGATAGTCGGTAACGAAGAATTTTCGTGAGGGAAGCGCGAAACGGGACATCCTTCTTCATCCCGGCTGTTGGCTCGTCGTAAAAAGCCACACTCGAGTCGCGCGATCATAAATCAGCTTTCTGGCAGCTATTCTGTAGGAAACACGCAATGAAACAATTAAATTGTTTAAGAGTAAAGTCGAATGAGTTCTTTTTAAGGACGTAATTATTTGCTCGGCCGCCGTAAAAAATCCGTCTCTATTAGACCAAGTTAATTTGTTTTCTTTCGAGAGAACGACGGCTGAGGGCAGAACCGGCCCTTCGACAGGAGCATCTGGCCCAGAAACGCGTTTCTGAAGAACCCGATTTCGAGAAAAACAATAGTTTTAACAGTTGGAACGTTTGACATTGAGTCTCTTAGTAAATATTTTGAAAGTCAAAATTGAGGTGTTTTTTGGAAAATTTTGATGGGCGCGCTTGCTCGATTTCTTCACGTGGAGGTATCGACCTGGAGAAATAAGTTGCATCTTCGGCGCGTTATCGGGATTTTTCAGGTTTGACAAGGACACTGAAGGGGGAAGGCCGCCGATGTCGTTATTTAATCCTTGATTAAGACGACACACGTAATACGGGTGATTGCGACATAATGTTACATGATGATTACCTATCGGTGACGTGGTCGCCTAGCGAAGAGCGCGCTTTGAAAGCGGTCACCGTCCATTTTCCGCGACAAAAACGGAAACTCCGGGACAAAAATTGCCGGAGTTTCATCGGCTGTTTGTCACACTTTGAGGTGGATATTGGATGGGCGTCCGCGGCGCGTGACGTCTGACAAAAATTTACAATTAAAATTAAAAAATGAGCGATGTATTAAATTTGTAAATTTCCGTCGTGGAAAATTCAGCGCTCTCCAGCAATGATTCATGATGCTGTGATATTAAAAAGTAATTTATATGTGTGCGCGAGCTTTTTATTTGCCTTTTCTTGTTTTATATTCGTAGTTGCTTCATGAAACGGAATTTATTTTTCGTTTGGGTTTTTTTTTTCAGCAACACCGTCGGGCATTTTTTGTTCCGACCGAAAACGTCGACAGCGCAACTTAACAGCTACAATTCAACCCTTAAATTAGACCTTTTTCCCGGCAAATTGATACGCCCGCACCTAATATCGTTTAGTTTCGGTGTCGGGGTATCGCAGGACGATTAGGTGGGAAAGTGGCAAAAATAGTTGTAGTTGGGGTATCGCGCCGCTCAAATGAGGGGGGCTATCTTGGCGGAAATGCAATTACAGCGCTCTTTAACATGTAAATTGGCGCGAATCGGCCGAGTTTGATAATCGGACCGAAAAAATTAAATGAACTGTGGAAGAATGGCCGTTGTTGACATTAAGTTGATGGCCGTTTGATTACATGTTATTAAAGTGGCCGTTCGTTGCTTTTTTTGTTGCTTTAAATAATTTCTAGGTTATTATAATCTCGAGTCGGGCAATTTATGTACAGTTTTGTTTGGTACCCGGCCAATTTAAAACTTAATTAGCGGTCGTCGTTTTTGCGCCGTCGTCGCCCCGCCGATTTTTCGAATCTGGCGCCACCTGCCAATTCGGCACGGTGCAAATTAATCATGACCACCAAACATAAACGTTTTATAGGAACGTATTGTGCCTCCGGTAAATGTACAATTCCCGTATTATCGATCCCGGCCGGGCCCCGGGGAGCAATACAAGACGTTTCAGTGAGGAAAATATGACTGCAATGCGTGTTTTTCATACACATACACTTTGTAATATCCATAAAATACATATTGCCGTAAAAGTTACCCTTTGTCGGGCTCCGCCCCGGCCGCGTTCCCTTTTATCTCGTCCTGTTTTTATTAAACCAAACTAAATTTTCGTAAAGTTTGTTTGAATTCATGTATTTAAATATTCATTTTTCGAAGCATTTACATACATATGGGACAGAATGATATTCCGCATTTACTTTGAATTTTAAATTTCGATGTAATCATATTCGGAATTAAATCAGTTCATTTTGGAAACTCGGCAAAGTCGTTCGACGCCGGCTTTGATGATAAGATTGAAAAGTTGCTTTGTCCCCGTCAAACTCGTTGGTTGCCCATAAAAATTCAAATTTGCCGCCGGTTCTGCCGACATTGCAGCAATCTGTCGCGCTAATCACAACCAGCGCCCTCCCTCGCGCCTCCCCCAAAACGACCACCACCGAAATCCGCCAAACGGAATTGCTCCTCGGGCATTAAATTTTTACGTTATCGTATCTACGACGGACTTTCTAACAGGTTTAAGTTATTAAGTGAAAATTATGCCGGAGAAAGACGTGGGTAATTGAAGTGGTTTCGAGTTGCCGTTGCGAAATTTCGTTTGTTGTAAATTCAAGTTTTCCACCAGAGCACTCGATCCGAGCCGTAACTATTCCGTGATGACCAATTTATGGGTACAACTCGAGTAAGTTATTGTGCACGATCTCAAGAGTATTTATTCCGATCCGACCGTGCAGAAAAACGAGAAGTTACCGTCGTAATTACTTTATTCCTTTCGAAAAAATTACGATTTTTTTTTCTTCCTCTTTTTCATTGACCGGTTTACCAAAGCTCTCTCATAACGGTTCGTTAACCTAGGATTGTTTTTTAATCTCGATTTCATTGTTGGCTCTCTCGCTACAGTCGGCCAATTTCGTTATTAAAACGGTTCGGTTTCGGCATCTCAAGCTCGCTAATTACCTCTACTTTTCAGTGTATCGATTCCCCGGGGAAATTGGGGCAACTCCACATAAACACGCCCCGGGGTTGCGGTACGTGCCGTAGTTACATACATTAGCAATGCGTCTTGCGGCAACTAGACAAACATATCAAGAAGTCGCAGCCAACCAGCCGTTGTGAAGGCCCCCTTAAGATTTTGTAGTGCGAGGTTATTTGCTGATTGGAAGCCGCGTGACTAGAAACCCGATTAGGACGACACGTCACCGAGCAAAGCCGCAAATTCAGGGAACGTTGGCGCCGCGACAACCTCAACGCGCCAGTATAGATCCGGCTTTAGTAAACAACAAAATTTTCTATACCCCCCAATTTCTTGCATTTTAAAGCCAGATGTTTATTTTTTGTTAACCAGTTTTTTTTACCTTTTCGTTAAGTAATTGGCCACAAGGCGCTTTTCAACACTTTGTCTTCAAACCTCTTTTTTGTGGTCTACTGGTCAATGGTCCATTTACTTTATATTTTAGATGTTTTATCGTCCAGAAAATTTACTGTTCAATGATTAGTTGAAAATTCGCCATTTTTTACCCTAAAATATTGAAATTTTTTCACTCGATCCTTTGGTCATGCGATTGGCTGTTCTATTGTACATACAACCCTTTTTGGGAGCCTCAGTAATGCATTCACCTCATTTATCAAACGGATTGAAGATTTGCACAGCTGCAGCATTTTCTATTTGTCTTTAGCTCGTAATCGATTCGATTCCGTTAATTATGATTTAACTTAAATTGCTAGGAAACTAGGATTGAATCCTTGATACATTAAATTTGAAAGGGTCGGCCAATTCATTAAAGTTGTTGACTTGGATTGAACGTCCTCGATTCACATTTACTTTTTTCCAACGTAATTGCTCAATGAGTCTAACATGATGGATTAAGTTTAAGAATAGGTTGCCAACTAGGTAAGTGGCATACAGGAAACTAGTTATTCATTTAATTTTATATATTGTGCAATAATTCACGGAAGTTTAATTTCTTTAAAACTTCACTGCGTCAACGCCACTACAAATACGCCACTAAAAGTTACTCAAACTTTTGCAAAATTTTAAAATATTTGTCAATCAACTTAATACACTCGCGCTGTAGAATTGAAATTCTTTAGTAATTAAATATTCGTACACTCGGCGTGACGTTTCTACTTACCTTCCATTTGCCTTCCGCAATTTTCAGGCTTGTACATACGTAGTTGAGACCGTTTCACTTTTCGTTACGCATGATTGTGTTTGGGTCGATTTTGCCCTACCTTCAAGAAAATTTCCGTTAAATTGATTGCAGTAGCTTTGATGTTCATAATTGTTACTTAATGACGTGACCCAACTTGATTCGAACAACCTTTGCTGTAACCAATAAGTTTATTGGCGTCATCGTAGGAAGTGGTTGAAATCCCCCTTCCGCTCCATCAATGAACCTTCGTGTGCCAGGATTGCGGGCGGCTTTCGTGGACACGTCGCCGCCATCACCGTTCTCGTGGGGGTCGACGCGTTAGTGCTCCGCCACTACACCATCCACAGGTGGTTGAATTAGTGTCGTGTCGTGCGGGTCAGTCGGTCCACGAGAGCTTCCTTCCCAGCCCTATAACCCGCCTCCGCCCCGTTTCACCACCACGTGCCGGCAATCAACCCCCGGGACGGTGTCGGTGTCATGTTGGCCGGCCGCAAATTGTCGCGTGCCCATCATCGCACCCATCCGCGGCGTACAGTCCGGGTATGCCGGAATCCGGACTCGCATGGGACAGGTGCAAAAATGTTCCAGCGCGAGAAACGTGCACGACCGACACAATGCCTGTTCATGACTCTCACAGATCCGGTCGTGTCGATACGGCGATTTGTAGGTCTGGATCGGATCGCAACTCGCAATTAAACGTCATGATGGAATTGTTGGACAAGACGAGCTCTGTTTGATGATAAGAACCATTTGTACAGCTGGTGTCTTCGCTTCTGGATGAGATGCACCAATCAAGAAATGACAGTTGCACAACAAAAATGAGTCAGGCCGCGATCACTCATTAAGCTACGACCCTTGAGGTGACTGACGGAACCATAGACATAGTAATAATAACATTATTGTGTCTATGGACGGAACGAACCATCGGTGTTGAATGCCGGAAGCTTCTTTGTGATCGGGTCGCCTTCGTCACGTTGACAATTCATTGTCGCCCTAAAGGTCAATTAGTGTTTTCAATGGCTCGAATTTGAGAAGGGTTTATCTATTATGCTTCCTCAACTTTGTCTTGGAAAAGGCAATTTTGGCGCCAGTGGCGGCGCTAATTCAACGTCAATTAATTACGAACTGGCGAAAAATATTTTTTCGTATGACGTTTACGAGCCGGCCGAATGGATTATGCGTCTCCCACCCCGGACCATAAAGTTTAATTAAAAATTGCGCAGTCATGTGTCATTGAATTAGCAATGCTCGACAATGTCACATGGATTTTTTTTTAAAAACAAAAAGTTGTTTGTGTTCGATTATTGCCTCGATCGTACAGAAAATCGACATGTCCACGTGCAGCAGTCCCAGTTGTCGATATGATTTGTTGCTGGACCGCCTGCACATATCAAAGTGAACGACGTGGCCACCGCGAGAGCCGGCCAATTCAATACAAACATGGAAGCTTGGCTAAAATTTCTTCGATCGTCAATAAACGAGCGAATAATTTTGCATCGAAGAAAACCGAAAAAGTCACCTAAAAGTTTTTTTTTTTCTGTCAACCCTAAGCCACTTAAGTCTCGCGCTATTCGAGACTCGCCGCCTCCATTTGCCCGACCTAGTTTAATTTCAATCCGGCCCCCATTAGGAGGTGATCTCGTCGCCAAGTAGTTTCGTCCCCTTTCCCATCGAACAAATCGCATTTCGAACGTCCCCGCGTCATTTTTCCGTGATGCAAGAATCGGCCCCTGCGGGCTCCCCTTTGATCCCCATCGCGAAATTCTTTGTTGGTTCCTTTTACGACGTCGTTTCGCGGCGAAATGAAATTTCGTTCATAGCTGTCAGGTAAATCAAAAGAATGCCCATCAGTTCTCGACGGACTTTACGATTTATAGTTATTTGATTTGAGGACGGGTGGACGAGGGGCGACTACTTTTCCGTTACTTCCGGAGGAGTTGATCGATTTTCGTTGATTTGGCGGCGAGACCAGAGATGGCTTCTTGGACATCATCGGGAGTTTGTGTAACAGGTGGTGGAGGGCCTCTGGTGCGGTGACCGCACCTGACGCCGTGCCTGCCCTCGGGGGACAGCGCGTCAGGCACCTGTCGTCGTGCCCTCTACCTGGCCGGGCCCTTCTTCCGACTCCCATCCTCGAACCAGTCGTCTTTTCGCCATCGAATCGCACCGTTTGGAGTAGTGGTTGATGTGATTGTGTTACTTAGTGGGTGATACGTGGCGGTTACCCCGCGGGACCCCTCTCGAGTAAGACCCCAATTTGCATCTGTACAGCGAGGGGTGGGGGAGCGCGGTAATTGAGGAGGACTGCATCGACCACCTCACGTTTTCGTGCAAACAACAGAATCTAAGATTGCGTTACACAGAATTAACCTACGAGTTTAGAGGGCCGCTACCAATGCTACCATCATCAGATTGCCAGTCGGTAAACGTGAAAAGTGTCTCTATCAGTGTTGGGTGCCGTAAGAGAACTTTTGGGACCACCAACCAATTAATTATCTTGGGAAACTGAAAAACTTGGTGCCCCAGGTGGTAATTAGAAAACTATTTTATTCGTAACCCACTAATGAACTCGTAGAAAGTCGAAAAGTGGCTTGGGTACCGTAAATCTACGTTTCAAGCATTCTTTGAATTGCAACAGTCGTAAAAACTCTAATAGGTAAATTGACAGTAGTTCTGCACTAGGTGGGCTAGCAGGTCGGTGCCGGCTCCTGCCTTGGCCCCAGGAAGGACTCGAGCCGAAGCTAAACTTTTGCTGTATCTTGAATCAAGTTGGCCGTTTTGAGGCCCGTCAGCGGCGCCGATTGAGGGGTCAATTAGGGGATGCCGAATTGGGCAAAGTCTTGGCGGATGCAGGTGTTTTGATGGGGTGCGCTACTGGCAATCCTGTAAAGCGATTAGGCGTTGATGAGATTTGCCCGACTCTCTGTACAATCATCTGTTTCCTGTTTCGCTCGCTATAATGACTTTTGGCGTCGATGCGCCGAAACTATTTGATTAGGGCGGTGCTATTGGCAATTTTAAACGTCGACTGACGTGAGGGTCTCGAAAAAGAGTCCGTGAGCGCTCACAAAGGCGAATGAATAGAGCCGGAATGAGCCTTTCAATAAAGAAATACTCGCATAAAACAAATTATATACGCAAATTCGATTATTCAAATCCCCTCGAAATTTATTTCGCATTTTCCTCCAGGACGGCGTATTTACGTGTAATGCAAATAACAATCGGCGGGAGCGAGAGGTGGAATCGCCGAATTCCTCTCTCTCCTGCAATCGATCTCGTATTTCCAATGATCATTGAGCCAGTGTCAAGTGTAATCCATTCCCCCCGTTTACTTTTTATTCTTTCTTCACCCCTTGGGCGCCGCCCGTCTCTTTCTGTCGCGTGGCGCTGAAGCGCGGGTGTTCTCTGTCCTTCCAGACGGAAACACGAAGTCGCTGTGTTGCGAAACTAATTTAAGCAGAAAACCAAATTTAATCATTTTCTCTAGAGCTGCTTTCATTAGCAATAGAACTTTACAAGAAAGTAAAGAATAACACTGCTTGAATCGGAATGATTCATTATTAAATTTCAACTGTCTAGAAACTTTGTTTATATTTAATTACGGAATAAGTTTCTGGAAATTAATTTGGTATATAATGGCCGACCGAACCGCCCAATCCAATTACCGATCTCGGCGGGGCGCCCAACCCCCCGACCCTCACACATTCACTCCCGAAAATAATCGAGAATTCTTGCGCGCTCTCCACTTAATTCTATGCATCGTCTATCGCCGCAACTATTTCGGAATTCGTCCCTCGGACTCGATCATAACCCGCCCCCAATTCGGGGGTCCGGTTAAACGGCCCAACTAAGGACGGCCTAATTTGCGAAGAACGGGGAGAGAAGAGAGGCGAGCGCGATGTAATTAAGAGAAGGAGTGAAAACGACAATTCATTTTCTTATTCCATTTTATTTTGTGTCACTGAAAGTTATTTCGGGATTTTATGAAAGTCGGGGTCGGAAAGGGCGGCGGGTGGTAGCGTCGGGTGGTGGGAGGGGGCAAAAATTTAAACTCTCCCTGTTTCTTCTTAAAAGCCTCGGGCAGGTCGATAGAAAAGTTTGTTCACCCTAAAACCACACCCTCTAATGTAAAATATAAGTCGACTAAAACCGCTCGTAATTACGTTTTTTTCCTCCTGTCCGTTTCGAGAATGATGTAACTCTAATTATAAGCCCTGTTTGAATTTTTAATTGGAAGCGTTCCGGTTTCGCGGACCCGATTTGAATTTAATTTTTTAATTCAATTCGAATTCCAGATACACGGTTGCCACTACACGAAAATTTCAGTTTCGATTTAATTGCGCTATTGTCCCCGGTTTTGCCAAAAAAAAAAAAAAAAACAAAACAAACAACACACATTTCGGGCCTTATATTAATGGCCGCCACTGACACAATGTGATGGGTTTTGTTGGTTTTTGTTGTGCCGATTGGTTCATTAGGCGCTATCTATGTAAGTACACGTGTTTTTGCCATTTCTGGTATTCAGTTCGGATCGCGGTGGCCATAAATTCGCCGTATCTCGATTGTCTCAAAAACCAGTCCGCCTGCTAGATCAGCGGACGATATTTAGCGGCCCCTGTCACAAATCCCCGTCCTTTGTCCTTGCCTCCTGGCCCCCACGTGGCGGCCCTCTTCGCCAAATTGCATTACCAATTCAGTCTGGGCCAAAGTTTTACTCACCACCAAACCTCGCCGACCTACCTCAAAATAAAGACTACACCCTAACACCACCCCCGAGGACGTTTTCATAACCTACTAATCACCAAGATTTGAATCCTAAAATAGTTTTTGATTAAAATTAGCACGGAGAAAAGTTCTCTCTACCACCGTTTCATCTTCGTTATCCCGGAGATTTGTGTTAAGTTTTAATTCGTGTACCTGAGTGGACGTTCTGGCAACTGGCTTCTAGATTGCTAAGTAAATTTTATTGGCTGCGATGTTGCCTTTTTATGCATCAGTTGCACCCCTCGAGACGGCAATTTGAAGAGTGGAAGCGGGCGTGCCGTGGCTTTCCTGAAATTTTCATTCGAGTCCTTCGAGCTGACGCTTTAAGTGTTGGGCCACTGAAAAAGCTCTGCAGCGAGGTAATTTTTAATTGGCACAAGGAACGGATTCAATTAGTCGAATTGATGGGGTTGGATGTGATGTGCCTGTGTTTGGAGCAGCACAACTAACAATAATCACCGATGGTGCAATGAACGTTAACGAGTGCAACAGACGTAATTGGATAGAAAAACGCATTGTCCCCAATTATGCAGCTGATGTAGCGGCCCCATTAGTTAATTAGCAAAAATATAAAATGCAGCGTCACAGCTCCCGTCTTTAATTAATTTCGTAATATTCGTTGTTTGCCCGCGATTATTGCACATTATACAAAGAAACTTGGAGAGTATGCAAAGTAAATTATTAACATTCATAAACGAAAGCTCCTAAGTTTTAATACCCCCCGACTTTGTTTCGAATAAAATTTCCATTCGTTTCCTCCACTTTTTCCGGAAAATTGCTTCTTTTTCCTCTCCCGGCGCATGTACCGTTTGATATTGACTCAACTGCCGGCTTTTTTGCATGCAGCACACTCGGAAACGTCCCGGAGTCGGGCTTCGATTTGCCGGATTTTATCGCGGATCGCCGCCGACGACGTTAATTATTTAGGTCTCTGGGGTTCGTTTGCGGTTGACAGATACGACGGCGTCCCGACGCCGCGTCCTGAGGTCACACCGCCGTCCCGTCGGGTTCCGCACGAACAGGTGGTGCCCTTGACGTCGTCACCGGCGGCGGAGTCCCAGACAGCTGTTCCGTTGCCGCCACCGCCGCCGCCGACTCGCTTTATGACGTCTTCATAAAAATTACGTTATCCCCTTTCTCTGCTGCCGAATTGAATATTAAAACGTCGGTTCGATTGCGTGACGCACGCTCAAATCCGACGTGAAGAATTGCACGAACGCCAACGTGACGGATGGTGTGTTGCACCCGCCAACTCCTGGGGGGAAATTAGTCGGATTTTGAAAAGTTTCAGGTGATGCTTTCGAGCAAGTGTCAGCTTTTATTCTGTCTTGTTCTGTAGTTTGAAGACGATATTTCTCAAAGGCCGCCTCTATTAGGTTCATCAGCGGGGCTTTCATCTATAATCAGAAGCCCGCTTCAAAGAACCGCCCCGGCACCCTCATAGTCGTTCCTTAATCACTCATTATCGCCATTGTAGGAAAATTCTATAATTGAGATTTAGGTGTTCCCGCTTTGTCATGTGCTTAGCACGGCCGGCCTAAGCAGCTCCCAGAAGGGCTACTTCACCACTAGATGATAATTCTTCAGCAAATTGGATTTCAAACTCCTTAAATTTTCTACGATTTTTTTTTTCTTTTAGTGCGGATGCTTCTTTCAGGTATCTATTAGCTACTCAGGAAGCTGGGCCTTGACAGAAATTTTTTGAGACGTCTTCTGGAAATTCTGGTGAAGACATCGTGTTCTTCATCTGCATGCTAACTTCACTGGTTGTAAATTTATTGCACGTGATCATTAGGAGTTGCTCACGATGTCCCAATTCTGATTTTCAGATCAGCTTCTGCTGTTATAAAATTGATTGCATATTTGACTCCCCTCACTCCCAATTCCCCACTCAATTTTATGATTCCCAACATGAGTTTCAGTCAATGACATCTTCTCGTTCTTCCTGTTGTATAATTTAGTGCTGACTGATTAGTTCCCTACATCCTCCAGAAATGATCGCCGTAATGTACAAAATGTGATTCACACAATCTGACGAGTAGGTCGTTTGTTGAAGTTTTTCATGCATTTTTATTACGTGAATTGCATTTCTGCTTTCACCTTTGATCCTCCACAGAGACCAATGTTGAAAGGGGGAGGTTAAGTGGTGTTCCTTCATTTGATTTCTCGTGCCTTTTCAGCAAATGTCAGGTGCTCGATAAGTGAACAGTGGCGGACTTGCTAATGCGATCACCCTTCTTTAGGTGGTGGTCTCCAGCTAGACCTTTGAGGTCAGCGGGGTTAATTTTTCTCGATTCTTCACCTCCTGCCCGGTTTGGCGTCTCTTCCTGCGAGGCCGCCAGGGAATCTTGCGGGGCTGCGGGGGCGTTTTGGAGATTGATGGGGCAAAATTAGGATTCGGGCTTTGTCGCCGCGAAAACATGTAAAAAATTTAATTAGCGCGTCGGGGGGGGCGGCTCGCGAAGCCCTCTGTGTGTGTGTGTGTGTGCGTGCATGTGCGATTGTGTGTGCATAACGGGCAAATGAAATTATTAAGCGCCCGTCGTTATGAAAGTTATAAAATGAAATTTCCGGGCCACAAAGCATGTCTGGGGGAGATGATATATAGGAACGCATTTTTTGCGTACTATTTATAATGGAAAGAATCAATGTTTGTGGAGACCGCGTTGCCACGTGGCCGGTTGTCGCGGAATGCGCCGTCGTGTGGCAACGTCGCCGTGCAAGGATCGATGCGGCTCCTCGGTGGAGGCAACGGTTCCTCCTCGGAGATGTTCGATGGACCTCGGGCGCGGCGGCGATGGGGGTGGCAGCCGCGTCCCCCGAGCCCGAAGCAACGGCCGGGGGCGAGGGCTGGTCCCGTGCGCGCACGACGGCCCGTCCGCCGCCACCGGGACCGCTGTCGTCGTCGACCGCCCCGCGCCTCCCCCGCAATTACAATTTATAATTTTATATTATTATGTTATGATTACGGGCTTTTATTAACTTTTTGTATCCCGGCGACGCTCTAATTTAATTTAATCTAAACACAGGACGCGATCCACACAAGCGGAGCAATTTACACGCATTGTTATTTTTGCACAATGAAATAATAAAGACCCGACTTAATTAACATAATTTAATTAAATTTATTGCTAGATAAGAGACACGAAATTGCGGGCTCCACCCGATCTTAATTTAGCAGACCTCCCGGCAGCCGCTGCAAAAATTCGCCGGAAGCCCCCCCCCGGACGTCATCCACTTGGAAAACGCATAGTTTTGTCTGACGTCGTTAAATACAATTTGACGTCGTGACGGCGATAGCTGCGGATCTAGAAATGGTGGATGCGCCGGGCGAGAGCCACTTCTTTCTCGGTTGGTGTTGGCCGAATTCGCATCGCGTCCGCCTCACCCTGATGCTTCGGCATCCCCGAGGCAGACGGCCGGCTATCCCCTGATCCTCCGTCGAGAGCACGCCCGATCCTCACAAAGTGGAAATAAACAATGTTTGAGCCATTGACTGGTTGGTAATCATATTTGCCTGGCAAAGAACCTACTTTATAGTTCATTTTACGTTGGAAAGCTGTTTCCGCGCCGATTGGTCCTTTTAAGCGCTCAAAGGTTAATGCGTGTGGCAAAAGGAAACATCCCATATGCTTCCGCTGAGTTAAGCACGTTAGATGCGCTCCATCTGGAAACGCCGCCACCGCCATCCCCCCGGTGGTAGTGGTGGTGAGTGTCCCTCCGGGGGAGCGGCGTCGCGCGTAATTCGGACAGCGGACAAAAAACGGGGTAAAAATAGAGCGTGTTCCAGTTTCGCACTTTTCTTTGACATCACCGGTAAACACACCGGTGATGAAAGGCGGCGAGGAGAAAGTCACAGCTTTGGCATTTACCCCGTTCTGTGGAGCAAATGACTGAATCATAGTTATGCACTCGGCAAAACAGCAGAGTGTCGAGGAAAAAAATACTTTTTCTGACGTTCACCTATGCCACTCCGCCATTTGCCAATTTTTCCAGAGGGATGAAGATGTGACCTTACCGGTCACATTCCAATGGTGTTGTTGACTGTCTATTATGTTGGAATCAAGCCCCCTGTTCTAGGTAACTCGTGGGTGGGCGGAGCTTAAAAGCAAAGTGTCAAAATTGTGCTGTAGACTTGGATAAAGTTGTCTAGTCCTGCTGACAGTTAAAAGTTGAATAATAAGAAATGTTGGATCGGTCTAAAAAAATGAATAAGTAAAGTTTAATGGTATAGGTCAGGAGCCCGCAAAACCCAATTCTTGTCTCAAAGTTACAGAATTTTTGGTTATTTACCATCTTCGATCGTGAATTTTTTACTGAAACTAGTTGCAAGCCTCAACTTTTTGTTGCTCCGCGTCTGTTTCTTTGAGCCCTTTTTGCGGTTCGGCCGATATTGCGTCACGTAACGTAAACGGCCGGGGGGCGAAGCTCCATTCACCCCGATTGACACGTCACTCGGCGACGTTTCCGTTTCGTGCCGGAACGTGTGCGTGCGATGGGTGCGGGGGGCGTCGTCTGCGGGCCCCGATGCGACGACGGTGCATCATCATCCAGCAGCCTTGATTGCACGTCCTTGACATTTCGGCGGTCGGGTGCTGATAGCAAGGAAATAAGGTCAGTGAGTAAGTCGGGTCTCGGGTCAGGGCTTGTTCTGATCGTTGACCTAGGGGATTCCCGGCTTATCCTGCCATTTTCACCCGTTACACGCCGCAGTCACCGAGTCGCCCTGCCTTATTGCCGCCGCCTCCGACGCTTCGCTATCGCTTTGAGCGCCGGGACGGTCGACCGAAAAAAAAAACCGGAAGATAAGGGTTTCATTCACTGCCCGGGAACGATTCAAAGTGTTGACAAATACTAGGCGGGTCGTGATGGGGATCCCGTAGTATCCGGACGGGATAAAAACGTGCGTGGGTGATTCTATCCCCGACACGCGCGGCCAGGACCGGACGCGGTTCCGATGAATGAAACACCGGCGGCGTCTCCGAAAAACTCCATTTATCCTCATTGCCGGTTGCGTAAGACAATCAAATTTGGTTTGTTTATGTGGTTGCGGGAAGTGGAGTGTGTAAAAAGTGGTTGGGTAACGTTGCGATTATCGCAATTAGTTTTCTCGTTAATTTACATTTTTCAAATAACTTTCCTTCTTTCTCCGGATAACGCAATTAATTACGCATTAATAATTCATTCTCCAATTACCCGAATTTCCTAAGAATATTTCGGTTTTCCGGCGAGAAAGGTAAATACCGTCGGTTGCGAAAGAGAAATTATCGGTTAAACAGAATTAGTTGGTCACGAACAAGAAAGTAATTGTGTTCGTACCCTACTTGACGATGAAAACTTGACCGGAATCTTCGAGCCCTCTTCCGGAATTGTCGATATTGTCGCTATAATTGCGAGGGAAAACTGATGCGTAACAGTTGGGGGTATACTTCCAAATTATTTCGCCAAGTTAAGAGGATTGCTTATGGCCGCACCGAATTCGTTTCGGATTTATATTTTGCTTCATTAATTGCGGTAAAATTGGAGCTCTGCTTGACAGTAAATTAAATTGTACCTAATCCTTAATTATAATGTCTTCGTTAAATTTCCCATCGTAGCCCGGATTACCCCGGAACCGGATTAGGTCGCATTTGTTATTCATTTTCGCTTTTATAACGCGATAAATATCGCCGAAGACGACTCCCATCTCGCGGAGACCCCCGTCTTTTAATGTTTTTTTTTTCCGAATTTGTCACTTTAATTAAACCGATTTGTTTTATTTCGCGCCATGTCCGGGGGCGAAGCGTTATTTATAGCGCTAATTTTTTGCCGCCCTCCGCGTGAAAAATCGCCGATTGTTTAGAATCCCGTTCGTTTTCTTCGTTTTTATTGGAAATGTTTTGATGGGAAAAGTTTCGTGCATCACGGTGAATGAGCAATTAAGATGTTTATATAAAGTTGCGCCGGGGCTTGTTGGGAAAATTTTTAATACAACCTTTCATTAAAACAGATTTGATTCTTTTGTGAAAGTAAGATAACAGAAAATGTTATTCATATGGAAACGAACAAAATAACTCGGAAAGTTGTATAAGGAGATTTATTAAAAAAGTTTTAAAATACACCATTATTTTTCTTTGCCTTCCTTCTACGCATCGGGGTTCGTCGACGCAGCTCGCGAATTTATCAAAATTTAATTGTGCATAAATCCCGATTTTCCTGACAACCGATCTGACTTGTTGTTTTTGTTCCAGAACCTCAACTTCCACGCCAGCCGTCAGGTAAGCGGGTTAATTGCTCGGGAATTGAAAAAACTGCCTGATCTTTATTCCATACGCGACTCGAACTTGATTAAATTTCGAGATATTACCGAGGGTCCCCTTATTTATTGCCCCGCGCAGCATGTATAACAACGCCGGAATGGAACTTATCAAATTTATCGCCGAATAAAGTAAAGAGAAAGAAAAAAAGACCAAATAACGGGATTATTTTGACTTGTTAAATGGGGCACTTAAAACGTCGCAGCCCTCCTCATGCAGATTTCCCCGGTCCACCCCGTCCCCCGTCCCCGCCGCCGATATTCCAATAAACACTAAATTCGTTATCCAAAACCCTAGAAAATGCGAGGTGATTCAATTCTTGTTCGCGCGAGCAAGAGATGCATGTAACATGTCGCCGTACATTACGGCACTATAACCATTCAACTTTGTAGGCTCGTAAAGCCGTTTTATGCCCCTTTTACATATTTACTACCCTTTATTTAATTCCCATATTCTTACCGTTTTATACACCATAACCGACATAGTAGACAATACAACAACGTTGATGGCAGCCCCGCCATTACCTTTAATTACCCCGAGTCTCGTGCGGGGGATGAGGCGCTCACTTCGTTACCCTGCCGAAAGTCGTTCAGATATTGCCACCATCAATCCTTCCCGAATAAAATCCGGGAATATGTGTTGATAGTTTTTCGGCCGCGTTTCTGGAGCCGACAAGGGTGAAATACCGACGCCGTTATGGACACCTTCCCCGTATGATAAATCGAGAGTCACGCGTTCTCAGATAATCGAATAACAATCGCGCCCAGCAGTCAATTGCGGATTTACAGGACCGATCCCAGTTTTACGCCATAACGGAAATAGTTAATAAAGTTTAATTATGGCGCGTCACTTTCAGACGTTGTTCGGTCCTCAGGCCGACTGTCAATTCAGTTTTCAAATTGTGACCGCAGTATTTTAGTTTGTGGACTTTCACGGGGGTTGTTTCGTTGAATAAAATGTTTAAGGTTTCCGAGTTTCATTAGTAGAAGGATACAAAATTCGGCACATTTAGCTTTCTTTAATTCGTAAGCCTTCTGTGTCGGCATAAAGACCAGACAGCAACTAACAGCATCTCTAGAAGTAGCTATTTTTTACCAGCTCTGGACCGATATTGACTCGTGAGGAGAAGCGGGAGGGTTTTGGTTCTAGAAACTGGCGAAATTGAACGTTCCGCGGGAACTCGGGACTTCAATAACACGGGGCTTGGGGAGGCGTGCGACTGGCCCCTAAGTTATTTCTTTTTGGGCCAAAAAAATAATTGTCGTTCAGTTCAGTGAAATTTTACTTAGAGCCGATTTTGGTCGAAGGTGTGAAGGACTTTCGAGAATGTCCCGCAGAACGTTCAGGGACAAATTAAGTTCCGGGGAAGGGTCGGTGAATTAATTGGGGTTAAGTAGGGGGGCGGGTCGTTTCGATTTTTGGATTAGTTGTGCCGTCGTTAGTTTCGGGCCGATGCGATTCCGCCTTATGCGCCATGTCGGGGATAATTACTCCATTACCGGGAATTTTGAACTGAACGCACACAAAGTGTAATTATTTCTGTTGTTTCGAAAACGTAATTGAAGCTCAAACATCCAGAGGAATATAAGTAATGATTTACGTGGCCGACGAACCGGATGATGTTGCTCGAAGCCCGTTTAGAGGGCCCCGCACAACTTATTCTATTTACTTAACATTTTTTCGCCGCGCAAGAAGTTTTCCAGTATTTTTCCATTTTCTTGCCCGGCCTTCAGACTCACATGTATTTTTCAATCTTCCACATACCCCCAGATATTAAACAGTCTATCTTATTTTCGCTGCCAAGAAATTTCATTATTCTGTATGATGATATATTTCCGTGGTTGTTTCAGTCGCGGCCGGCGTCCTTGTCTCGCAGCGAAAATGCCGAGTGAGCTTTCGAAAAAGCGCCCCTCCAATTTGGGGGCTCGTTAAAAACCGCTCATCAGACCCGAATCGAGGGGGGTCGGTGGGAACTGCGCGATTTTGCCTTTGAGGTCGGCCAATTTCCGCGATCCTCGATCGATGCAGCGACATCTTCGATTGCTCTCTACATGAACGTTCGGGAAATAATTTGAAATATTTGTTTTACACTCCGCCGTTCGCGTATATAAAGTATGAAAATTGAAATATAAGTGGAGTGCTGGGGCGGCGCGGGGCGAGCGAGGTGGTCTATTTCCCTCCATAATACACACTTTGTATTCCGAACGAGTCTGCTTGAGATGGAAAAATATTATTTTCTTTACATCACTTCTTTCCGTAATAAGATGTCTGAAACGGGACACATTTCGTATATTTCCCGGGCTAATTTCCCCGTTATTGGCCGTTAAAATTTTGATCGGGCGTCATTACGGCCGTTGTTTAATAATGTTTGCGTAATGACATCATTCTCGTAAGTAGAACAATTGTGTTTTAAATCATTTAATAACAACTTTCCCAGCAGACCGGTTCTTAATAATGTACCCGGTGGAGTTTTTATTTTATAATGTAATAATGCGCTCTCGCCGGCCGCCTTGAGGTCGCAAACACGTCGATCGGGGAGCTTTGGCCGGCCGACGTGGCCGCCAAACCACCCAGGACCGTGTAGTTTTATTAGATTTTTATTAGAATTTTATTTTTAGTCCATCGAATCCGGCAAGGTTGCTCGATATTTCTGTTGCATTATTACTACGACGCTTTACGCCCGCCCGGATCGCGCCGTCGCTCCCCCATTCAGCCTCTTTATCCCCCGATGTTAATTCGGCCATTCGGTGTCGTCGCGTAGTAAGTGCCAAAAATCTGGGCGAAAGGTTGAATGAATTGATTTTTAACGCGACATCCCTTCCGGTTTACGGCGCCGCCGAGGTGTTTCCCTAAACCCTTAATTGATCCGTCCCTCGCATAAAGGTCGGTCCCCGAAGACGGTTTAAAACCGGCCCGGACTCGGAGCCGGACCTCGCCGCCGCGCGCCGGCCCGTCCGCCAATTCCTAAAATCCAAATCTCATTCTCTCGGCCTACTGCAAAATCCATTTCGTCTTAACTTGACGTTCAAATTGAATGTTTTGTAGTGAGGCGGCGGAGTCGGGGGGGGGGGCGGCCGGGGTGCGCCACGTCGGTCTCGGGGGTGGAGCGGGGGCGAAGGGGGGGCGCGAGCGAGCGCGGGGGGAAAGTGCTCTTGATAAGCGTGATTTAGCAGCCCCGGGGATATTGATTTTTACGTCCCTCAGCCCCTAACCCGCTCTCAGTTTTATATGTCTGTTTTCTTACTGTAATAGCTCGGTGTGTTGCGCGCGCCATGTCGAAATGAAGAGAAAACAGCCAGAGGGACGCGGCGGGAAAGATGGTTTTCATTGGTGTTGTGTTTCCGCGGCGCGGGCCCGGAGTGGGAGAACGGCCCGTACGCAAATACGGCCATTATGCCCGGTGACATCGGCCGCCGCCACCGCCGGCTCGAGGCAACCGAAAGAACCGCCGCCGACCCACGTGGGACCCTCCCAAGGCACCGAAAACCCTACCCCAACCGACAACCCGCCCGCCAAACGCTTCCAGGTCTTTCCATCAGGTCCAGATCCCGACCGTCCACAAGGAGCCACAACTTCAACTTCAGAAAACAAACCGTTCGCTTTTAGGGCACACCAAGTCCTGAAAGCTCTTGATTCTGGAAACACCAGGACTCAAATCTTCTAAAGCAAGATACTTATGGCCACAGCTTTCAGTTGGCAGACCACACGCATAGACTTGGACTTGTCTATCATGGTGACTTGCGTTCTACGTCATGCTGTAGAAATTCCTGCTTAAGTGATGCTTGGAAATATTAGTGGATGTTAATAACCTACCTAGAGGAAACTATATGTACAGAATTGAACAGTATGTACTAAGATTTTAGGACTAGTCTTCTGCTGTTGTTTTCTAACCCAGTGGATGACTCTATATGGGAAACTCCAGCCTATTCCATCCTTGCATGTTCAACTTTTTTCCCTAGAACATAGTAGAACACTGAAAAGTGCAGATTTTGAGGAATTTTATCTCTAGACTTAGACCAAGGAACCAGAAGAAGATAAATATCAAGCACGTCGAGGATTGGCTGTACTATATCTAATAGATTAACAACGAGTTCAAAGAGTGGAAGTAAGACAGCAGCATAAAATAAGAACTTGGCCTAAAGAGCCGTTGGAGTAGCTACTTCTGCTGGGAATAAGAAGAGCGTAGAGAACGCCAAGAAATCTAATGAGAGGAGGGAACTAATTGGAGGTGCCACAGAATATCTTCCCTTTTCCAGAGCTAATCAGAATGATATGAAACATTAACATTCTTCCATGTTATGACTTAGCTTGAAATTATTAGTGATGCCAATGTAGCTAATGAGCAACATCCTCGATTAAGAAGCCGGGGCTCAAACCGATATCCTCTCAAGAAAATCTTAAGATCTTGAGCCCAGCTATACAAGCTTCGAGCAAACAATGTTGTGTTCTTTTTAACCATCACTCAAATTTTTCGGTTTTATTATGGGACACACTGTATAAAGAAATTAGCCACATTACTTCCAAATGTATAGTAGAGATTAAAAAAGATTGCTCTGTTAGGCTATGGTTGATTCACCCGGCGCATCCACCATTTGTCGCAACCTCTCGGTTTTTTTTCTCTATAGACTTGTCTTTTGCTGGGGCTAGGGGACTGCAAAAACCATCGAGATAAAAGACCTAGATTTCCCGTTTTACCAATCCGGTGTAAATAAAACGTTTCAGCGTCGATATTTATGTGAAGAGGTAAAGCCGTTGGGCGTCAATGCGCGACTTTCGGGTCGGTCGGACGACGTCCCGTCGCCGGCGATCCGGCTGACTTTTCCCGCAGGTCGCGATAAAGGGGGATTGATCCGTCGACTGGAAGAGTTGGGTTTTGTGCGGGCGAAGATGCGACGACGAGAGGATGGTGGTCCCGGTTTCGTGTGGTAAACAAGCCGTAAGGGATCACGGACGAGTGGCAGGCGGTGTCATGAGGCGTGGGTCGTGTGCCATATAGTAGAACAAGTGTATCAACACGTTGTAGTAGCTGGCGCGTGGCTTACACCGACCTAACCGATGTCTGCCCATTTCCGGCTATGATCCCCACGGCGCCGTTTCCGAGCCACGCGAGCCGCCGGGACGTCACGCTCGCTCTCGACGCCGCCGCCCCCGCTCTCGACGTGCCGTCACCGCCACCATGGGACGCCGGCCACAATTAACACCCTAGATCGGCGGAGTCGGGCCGACGGCGGTGACACGTCCGACACGCGGTTCGGACGCACTTATACCCACGCCGCCCCCGACACGAAAGCCAAGATAACACCTTTTGTTGTTTTTGTTGCTTCGGCATCTCCGAGTTTCATCCACTAAATTAAGAGCTTTTAGTGAAAAATAGTGACTTGCGTAATTATAGATGGGAAATTTGTTAAGTTTTGGAACAATTATGTTTAAAGTCGCATTCCTCGGAATCTTTTTATTCAACAGTCCATTACTGGTGAAGAGGAAGCTAAATTACGTAATGAAGCAGTGTGAGAACCAACCTGAAGAAATAAAAGTCTTCTCTTTCTGATGGACATATATTTTTTTTCAATACTGACAAGTCCTTTTTGAGTTGATGGACTGAAATGACAATTTAAAAAAATCGTTAAAGCCCTTTAATGATGGCGAACACAATTACAGTAAGTGTCGAGATAATTGAGCAGATAAATAAATTGTTGAGAAAAGTTAATTAAAAAGGCAATAAAAAATCTGCTTTGGACGTAAATACTTAATGAATCATAACCTTAAATTTTATCTCGACGATTCCATTGAATTGAGAAGGGCACTAACGACGATACCCATCCCGCCAACATTACGACCTACCTTCATAATGACTACTTTTTAATTTAACGATCGCCAGCCATCATTATCGAATTTAAAGCATTTTTCCACATTCAGTTTAGTTCCTTCTTTTTTTTTAGCTACAATTAGACATGATCCTGTGCATTAGTCAAGTTTGAAGTCTTCCTTTCCTGGATGTGAGACGTTTATTTCGAGCTGTGTCATTTAACATTTGGTCCAAAAGCCCTTTAGTTTTTTATCCATCAGCTGATAATGATATGAACTTCTCGTGATCCATAAAATAGTAATAACAGTCTTAAAGCTTTCCAACCTTATTGTGTTTATAGTACGTTTGCATGTCTACACCCTCTTTGTTTTCATCTAAACTGTTTTAATGAGTCTTATTGTAGGCCATGAATTTCATTTATCAGCGGTATATATCGGCTCGAAAATGCGCCATCAAACACGTTGGTTGCAATAATTCACCTACTTTTCGGACGACTTCCTTCAGAATCTCTTGTCTATGCGTGATCCTACGTCTTAATCACTTCCACTGATTCATAATTAATGCCTTCGGGTGCAAGTTGAAATTAGCAGCAAAACCAAAATTGGCGTTGCGCCACTGGTTAAACTCACACTTTTACGCATGTAACACTTATTTAGGTTTAAAAGAGAGTTAAAATTACGTTTGTTAATTCATGCTCACTAATGAGTTAATTAATGGCAATTCATAATTAAAAAGAAACAAGTCCGAATTAATTAGTTATTATGCTGATTGTCGTTTATAATAGTTTGTCACATTTTTTATTTTGTAATTACGTGTTGCTATCAACAATAATTTACATAGGTACATGAATGAAACTTATAGACACCATTAATTAAGATGTTCACATATAGTCCATCTCGCCGGGGTAGAAGCAAATTGTTCGAAAAAATATTATTTAAAGATACTTGAGGGTTCTAGTTGTTTCTTCAGCTAATAAATAGTATTTTGGTCTTATAAAACTGTAACTTTGCCGTCTACACACATAAATCTAGTTGCAGTCCTTCTAATCCTCGTCAATTGACCTTTGACTTTATTAGCTGCATATTAACCCCATTTAAGTTGGGCGAACGCGACAGAATTTCTGGTGCATTTTTTTCACCGTTCGCCCGTCATTGGGTCCGGTAGCATTTAGTGGTCAATTTTCAATTGATACGTCTCCGAGCGATGTGCAGGTGATTGATTTCCACAGGACTCTCGGGGGGCCCCACAATGCTTAATTATAGCCCCCTGTGCGGCTTGCTGCGACGCGACTCCTTCTTGCTCATTCCCAATTAAGTCCATTACGCATTCATAAGCCAGGCACAGTTTGAATACAGATCACCTGCAACGATACCAGGTCTAATTATTTTGCATCCCAACATCGCGATTACATCATATGCAATTTAAATGGCGGCCCGGCCCTTCCGGGAGAGTGCGGGGCTTCCCCCCTGCGAGTTGATATTATTTATTCGTTTTTCATGGATTTTTGAGATTTAGATCGACGCGGGCCTGTCGGTATCCCGTCGCCGTTTGCGCAACCGGCGAAGGGGGAGCAGATTGGGGAGGGGTCCGTGGAGGCACTCCGCGTTATTCGGTTCCGTGCCGTAGCTGTGTTAATACCAAGTCGCGTCCCGGAAACCATGCTCGGAGTGACCACGCGTCCGGACTATCCCGGATTACGTTTCGATTGAATTTTGTGGATGAGAGTGCGGTGTTACTGTGACAGGATTCGATTTTTTTGTCTCTACCACGTGGACTACCGTTGCTCGCCACAACGCTGGAACATTTAAGGCCTATCGTGGCTTCTATCAACACCCTCATTGGTAACTGTGAGAATATGGAGGCTACTTACTGCGTCGGCAGCGATGTAGATGTGTGCAGGATGTTTGATCAGTATTTGTACAAGGTACTAATTTTTTTTTCTTCTAACGCAATTTGTTTGTAAACACGACGGGCGTCACGTGACGGCGGCCGTCGCTCTCGCCCTCCTTCAATTAACCCGATCAACTTGCCTGGCAAAATTCGCCATCTCGGGGGAGTCGCCGGTTTACCCCGGATTTTACTCCAGTCAGCCTTCCACGCGATCTCGGCCTCCTGAAACAATTCCAGCCTTGAACATCGAAAGGTCACTGACACACATGATGATTTATGTTACCCAATTTAAAACAGGAAAGGCGAACATTATAATTATTTCGAAATAAATCTCGAGAGCCGCGACGGAGAAATGCAGTTGTTTAGTTTCCGTGATTTATCGCGGGGGCGGCGGCGCGCCGGCTCTCCAACTTCGATCATCCCGAGATTAATTATTATTAACGAAAATAAATATGGATACGCCATCGAATCGGAATTTTTTAGCGCCGCGGGGGGGTTGTGATGAAACGCAATTAATCGACGTTAACTTGTTGCAACATTGTATAATTAAACAATAAATTACGTCACCCGAAACAAAGATTTATCGTTTTGGAAATTATAAACGTGGCCGAGGGCGAAACGTAACAAGATTCGGCAACCGCACTTGTCAGTACCCCGCCATTATAGTTTGCAAGCATTTAGAACGGCCGTTTCTAGTTATAGGGTCGCCATTATGTGCTCGCGAACTATTTGCCAAGCCGCAAAAGCTGCGTGTTTGCATCTAAATGAAGTAAATATGGAAACAGTTGTTGTTTGCACTGCGAGTTGTTTAGGGAGGTAAATAACGGGTGGCGCCGAATTGCTCCAGATTCCACCCCCAACTCGGACCGACCCCCAAATCCGGAACCCTTCAAAGTTTATCAAATCGAAACGGTTGTTACGTCGTGCCAGGTTGGTGATGTTCACTTCTTTTTATGGTTGTCTTAAATCGTTTAAGTTTCTACTTGTTTTTCACTTGTTTTAAATCTTTTTTGGGAGAGACGTTTTTAAAGACCCGCTAAAGTGTTAACGACGCTGTGTGGCAGGTCACAAAGATAAGAGCCGGTTTTTATCAACAGCATTAGTTTAATGGTGACATTGTGATGAACCCGTCACGATAACCATCATCATGTCATAACGGCTCAATGGATGGGGTCTTGACCTTTTTAAAAAAATTAAGACTTATCTAAATAATTTTTGGAAGTTAGGGGTGGTTTAAGATTAAGTCTTCCGTTTATGTTGGAAGTTGAATTTTTTTGTCCAAAACTTTCATGTGGATTAAGTTAAAGCACCAGTGATTCTAAAAATAATAAGTGGCTGTGGCCAAAGTTGCGACATTTGAAACACTTTTAAAGTCCCGCAGTTTTATTTCGTTAGTAAATAGAAATCCCAAGAACTAAAGTCTGACGTTTTGTGGATTTTTGTCTCGTAGGCGTGAAAACCTCGGCTCAATCCCATTACAAAGTGTGGTACTCTGGTTTACTAAAGATGCCCAAGTACCTGCGTAATAATAATCCTTTATTTTTATAATAGTGTGCCGCGATCGAACTATGTAACAAGATAATTTTATCACCATAAATCCTTATCGCTATAATATAAAAAGTCTTTACATTTTTTTACGGAACTAATACGTAACAACATTGTCGAGGCCAGGGCCGGCCTCCACACAAAGTAGCACCCATCGGCTTTTTAACGCTTAATTCATTTTATTCATGGCAAGTTTATCGTGTACGAATTAGCATGATCAAAGATTCTCTAACAAAGAGCTGAAGCGCGATGATCAGGTACGGCAAGCGTTAAAGCTTCATAAGTGTGCACTCAAAAAATTGTATTTAACAAGATTTCTCACGCTACTCAAAATTATTATTTTTTTTAATAAATCCGGGGAGCTGAAAAATATACATAGTGTCTCAGAGAAGCCCCATGAACATAGTCAATGTTTGGCGCATCTGGGAATAAATTAAAAATTGACTGATGGCCAGCTGTGGTTGTTTTGCTGCTGGTGATTGGTGAAACTGATAACATCGATCTGATTAGGTGCCGATGTGGCGGTCTGTTGAAACGAAGTTGATGCTACTAAAGTTTCGCTTAAATATCGGGGGCTTCCAGATATTTTGAAAAGTTACTTTTCGTTTAGCTACCCGACAACAGTCATGTTTGGACTGAATGATTTATTACCTTTCAACCGCAATTCGCCGAATTAATGAATATTCATTCAAATACAAAGAATATCAAGCATAAATGCAAAAAGCTTCCGGCGATTAAAAACTGAATAAATTTCGGCGTAAGCATTATGTTTATAACGATGTTCTATTTGCATAATAGTTGCTAACTACGAAATGGTTTTTTCGTCGCAAAAACTGCCGGCCGCCCAACGTTACAAAATTGTTTCAATCCATCAACAAAATCGGTGGAGCATTTAAAGAATTGCGGGAATTTCATTAACGACCAGTTCGGAGTTTTTTGGACAAATTTTGTTTCTAGGTGGTAATAGAGACTTGATGCGCCGTCACCGCATTACCGGAATAGCCGTAGTAAATTAAGCGGCGATAAAATCTGAAACATTCGAAATTTGTCAGCGGATCCCAATCAAAATTTTCCAATTAAACGGGCGATAAAATTGAATTTCGGACGTGATTGCCGGCCTTTATCATTGCACAAGCAGAAACGGGATAATAGTGTTGTGAGAGTTTCTCACCCCCTAGTCGACGGACGCCCGACCGCCCCCCCGCTGTTTGTTTTTCGTGTTATCTGATTCCCGTAACATTCCGGTTATTTACAACTCGAATCCACCTGTAATTATACACCTTACGGAGCTCAACACAAAGCAATTATCATAAATTAAGTCGTGCTTCTTTCTCTGGGGATCGTCGCCGGGATGGAGGATCGCGGCGTCCCTCGAAATTTGTTTAATAAACACCCGAGGATTCTTGACGATTTCGCGCCGCGATTAAGATATCTTAATGGGATTTAAAATTGGCCTCCTCGATTTTTCTAGTGAAATTCAGGTAGTTTGAGGCCCCACAGCTGTTGTTTAAATTTAGAATTATTAATTCCATGCATTAGCATAAGTATGCGGTGTGTTCGTCGATTCCGGAATAAAGTTTCCTCATTAACTTACCGTTAGAAGCTGCTTATTGTTGGAAAGTTTTACAAAATCGACCTCTTCGCCGGAGTATTGTTCGAAACGATATGGACGAGGGGGTATTGAAGAAATTTTCGTTATTAACGGCGGCTAATTTTGCACACAACAACACATGGTTGGCCTCGGCATCAATTATCTTTTGCACGGCGAAAACGGTAGATTTTTTTTTTTTTGCACCTGATTCGTGACTTTGCCGGGATTGCCCAATCAGGACCGGCTCGTGGGCGTTTAATCGAGGGGTGGACCACCCGACAGATGCATCAGGTGGGCAGCGGGTGCATGTGCCGCGTCATCGAGCAATCAGATCGCGACTCGCGCCACTTGTCCCATATGGGACACTATCGGGTTGCCGCTGCCCGTCTCCGACAGCTCTCCTCTGAAAAAATGAACAAAGAGCGGCGTCGGCCGAGGACAAGGTGGTCCTTGCCAGAAACTTAACACGGACATTTGAAAGTTGACTCAAAACGAAAGAATTTTTTTTTTAATTTTGGAAAAAATTGATAGTAATTTTCCTTCTTTGAATTGTTGATGAGGGTGGCGCCGCTTAACTGAAACGTTTGTGGGAATGCGGATCTAATGGCCTAATCAATAACCTAATCACAATGTTAGTTGGCAATAATAATTATGTAAATGGCCGCAAGTAGGTTAGTGAGAGGCCGTATTTCGCTGCACAGTCTGTTTTATGGAAGCCAGTTGCATTTATTTTGTTGCTACTGCCGTTTCAGGAACTCGTTATAGTTAAGTTATTGGACGAGGTTTGAGCAATTTAGGCCGTGACTGTCTTGATTTTCCAACGATAGAAACTTGAGGTAGTCGCATCGAGACGTTACTGCAATTACACAACACGCCATGTGGCGCGATCTCGCATGCAAACTTGCATTACCCATCAAAATCCCATATCACATTGTTTAATGCATCGGCCATATGGCCGATTTCGTCCGGACCTGTTTGAAAAATCGGAAACGAGTCTGGCGGTTTTATTTATTTTATGCACGCATCTTCTGCAGTTTCGTAATGATAATACGGAGGTTTTTTTCCTTTTGCGCGCCCCCCCGGAGATGCTACTTACGTCGTCGACATGTGTTTACCATAATTTCGTCCGGCCTTGAACTTCCCTGGGTTGATGGGCGAGGGCGCGACCTGGTTGAGGGCGAGATCACGAAAACAAAGTTATTGGTGTTTCCAATAAATCCGAGGATAGCAATTACGCTGGAAGATAAATCGATGGGCGAGAGATAGCGGCCTACAAATCAGCGTTATCGAGATGATTGACGATGAGAAAAAAAAAACAACGTCGAAAAAGCGGTTAATTATTATGGAAACATAACAGATTCCTCCCACGGTCCGGAGGGACGCGGTGGCTGCGGCGTCGGTTCCGCGACGTCGTCCCGCGAAGCCCGTTGTAAATCTGGCCGTTTCCACGTTGGGCATTAAGACAGCACAATAGCAACAAAGTATAATAAAATAGTGGCCACATACATAATTCATAGGCGCGATGTCATTCAAACCCATTACAATATGGACGCTGAAAGTCTCAACATTTCCACGCACCGCCGCGATAACCCGTTCCGTTGCTGGAAAAAATTTCAGCTTTCAGCCGCCTTAAAAGGCCCGAACGGCCACAATGGAATTCGCTTTATTTATTGATAAAGATCTGAAATGTAAGTTGCAACAAAAGAGCTCCGGTTAATTTCAGACAAGAGCAATAAACTGAGTTTTAAGTGTATCCGACCGTTCCAAGAGCGGACGGTTTTTCTACTGGGAGGCCCTCCGGATTTTTCCGGTCACGTGTTCCGGGCGATTTTCGTGGCGAACGTGGCGGGACATCCGACACCTGTTATACGAGCCGTCAAGCCGCGGGGCGCCGGTTGCTCGCCGGGGGAGAAGGGACGGGAGGACGGCGACGGAGGCGGACAGCGGTCGCGTGCCGCCACGGTAGACGGGGGCGGCCCCTTCGGACTAATCTCGGGTGGGCGCGCGAACGACTCAATCGATCGCGACAACGACAAATCGGCCGTGAAAAATCACGAATCCGGAGGAAAATTCGCTTCCCGGACCCGACGCCCACCGGAGTCTTCGCAGAAACAGAAGCTGACAACGCAAATTGATCTCCTACACGTCAAAAAAAAAAAAAAGAATAGGCCGATATTTTTGGCGAGACACTAAAGTTAGCATTGTAGCTGTGGGCGTGCATAATTAATCACAGCTTCATTAAAATTTTGTTTTATCTTGTTCTTAGCTAGCTAGACAGGGATTTTTGCTTTGGTTGTGGCAGGTGGTTTGAGAATTGTAGTGATTTTCTCGTTTTCGTTACTTTAATTCCTACCATTTTGTTATGATTTCATGCAAGAAGTAGGTAATAAGCAATAGACGCAACTGCCAACTCGACGAAATGCCGTCCAACTAACGAGTTTAACGAGCGCTGTGTCAGAGGGTCACTATATGTAGTTTTAAGACTGAAATTCTGGGCAAATGGTACTTCACGTTATGTCTGTCGCTTCGAGGGTCTCGTCTATTTAAAGTTAATTTTTTTTATGAAAAAGCAACCACTGGCATGTTTGCAAAACAATCAAATATGGCAGCTACTTAGTTTCTCACCAGATGGCACTTTGTGGTGAAAAATGAAAAAGCCGATCGTTGTTCTTGCAACTTTATATTAGGCCCTACGGCGATAAAAGCCAAATTACGCCCGCTAACGAGAGGAACATTTTAATAAAACAAATATTTTTTTAAACGTTGCTTTAGGTTTTAAACTTCAACCGTGTCTTAATTGTATGCAAACAAGCAAGCAAAACAATTGTTAATTTAAAATTCAACAGGCTCTAAGTGCACTGAAGGCAAGCGCGTAATCTGAAGAAGTTCGTTGAGCTGAAGAAAATGTTGTTAAACATTTTACGTGTTACGGGATTTTGGTGCGATTCAATTTGTGTTGGATCACAGTCAACTGTCAGTTCCATCAAATACAAAGATAGTGAAAGTTTCTTCGGTCTCAGCAACAATGTTCACAGGTCTGTACCTACATGGTGTTTTGTTTCATTGAGTTACGGGCAAATTCAGCGAGCGGTTACGTTGTGTCCGAGGATGGGTCGTCGGGGGAGAATCCGAACGATTCCTCCGACCTCTGCCCTCAAAGGAGGTCGATCGAAGTCAAGAGGTCTCTGGTGTTAAAATTTAGCGAGACCTCCATTTTCAATAACTATTATAATTCCTCCTGCTTTTGTCTTGACAATTAATTAAAGAGCTTCTAAAAATAAATATTCCGGTTTACCTTGGTGTTGAACAGCGAGCAGTTGCAAATGTTTGTCCATTGTTTAACAATCTTCCTTGCACCGTAGAGTTTAGGGAAATTGTACAACAAATTTACGAATAGGTGGTGAGTTTTATTAGTTTTGGAACATGTAAGTTGATTGGAAATCTATTCGTTATTTTACCATTCTGCTGATCTTAGCTAATCTATAACATCCTCATGTTAGGCCAAACATCCCATGTTAGGCCCAACATCCCATGTTAGGTCAAACATCACTTACTTATCAAAATAGGACTGAATGTTGCCCGAGGGGTAAACCGCTGAGGAATTATGGTGTACACCATCCAGGAATTACAGGAATTTCGGGGATTTATTTTTACTTAGTAGGATTTAATTGGGAGTTAATGGGAATTATGGGGATTTATTTGAAATTACACAGGATTTATTAGAGATGTTGCGGGAATTACATGGGATTTATTTTTTCTTGCTGCAAAACTACTAGCCTCTGCTCATGCGCACTCAGAGGCATGCGCAGAGGTGGAAAGTCGGTTGTTATTAAAAAATCTTCGTTATGCTGGCTCTGGGGAGAAACAACAGGTAGGGTCAGCACAGATCGACTACGAAGATTCATTAATAACACCAAAGCATCGCAGAAGAAGTTACAGTGTAAATCATGCTCGAAGTCATATAAGTACAAGGGTAAGATAAAATGCACCAAAAATTACAAATCAAGTCGGAGCGCTAAATATAAAAAATCATTAAAAAATGAAACGTCAGATGATTCTGAATCATCAGAAGCTGATTGATACCCATGTTACATATGCCGATAGTACGGACACTGAGACATTTTCTGATTATGTAGATAACGAAGTACCTAGTTACTCGTCGGACAATGTTGAGGATGGGGTAAATCATGTACTCAGTGGGGCACCTTTAAAAAAAAAAAATTGAAACGCAAAGTACCGAAATTGAGACCAAAAGAGTAGTTATTGACTGCTAGAGATTTTATGCAGTTTACTACTAAGAACGGTGGTATCTTGGCAAAATTGTGGAAATCATTGACGGGGGGGCGTCAGGTGAAATTTTCAAAATTAAGTTCTTAAAGAAGGATAGGAAACAGAATAGAAGGTTTGCGTGACCGAAAATTAAACGGGACATTGCGATTGTTGAACGTCAGTATATATTCTATGGCCCAAATAAATTTGCAACGGACGTCGAACCATTTGAGTTGGATGATGATCCGTTCGAGAAAATTTCCAAAACGTATGAACACATGAAAATAAATGAAAATTGAGATAAATTCTATTTAATTTTTGCTTCAATACTAAAATTTTTGATTTTTAATTTTTGTTCTCCGAATATTGTTCTTAATTTGCTCTTGGGTATAAATAAATTATTTTAGATAACCGTAGAACGCATTTAATTTTCATTACTGACAAAACGTGACAAATTCCTAAGAATTCACTGAAATTCTACATGAATTATGGGAATTAATAAGAAATTATCAAGAATTCTGGAGGAGTTATGGAAGATGTGGAGGAATTCCGAGGGTTTTTAAGAGTTCTGGGGATTTATTACAAAATAAGGGAGTTATTGATGAATTGTGGGAATTATTTTTATGAAAAGGAATTATGGTGTACAGTTTGAGGCCAGCGGTTTACTCCTCGATGTTGCCATTTTGATTTTAGTCATAAAGTGATTTTACCTTTGATCCGTAAGTATAGCAGCTGTCTTTTCCAAATGCCAAACCATGTCTAACCTTTCAACCGTAACGTCAATAACTAAACGAGCATTATGTAGACCGGTCTTGTCCGAAATGTTTTTCCTGAACACCTGCTTGTTAAGTCAAGTTATGAGCATCATCGCCACGGGCCCTCGCAAAGTTAAGTGGTTATAATCCGAATCTTCTTTCAGCGATGTCATCGTGTTTACCACTGCACTATGCGGCTCTTTATACTTTCAACTTTTTGTTGCATTTTTAACGACGTCGTGTTTATCGTACTCAATTATTGTGCCACAGTTTTTCTTTTTTGACAAGTCCAGTAGGGTAGCGTACCATTTTTAATTCTGGTTTCACATCTGAAAATGTAGGCGAGCAAGTTTATTTTTAACCAACATCCTTCCTAGTCGCGACTGTACATAGTGACATAGATTTATGTCGAACGTGGCGGCTTAATAGGGTTTGGAACGGGGAAATTAATGGTGATTTTAATATTTGCCGCAACTTCCATTTCAATAAATTAGCCGTCCCCGGTAGTAGGTAGGTAATAGATACGGTGATCACGCCATCGTTTCGTTACTTTATCGGCGTGTATCAAGTTATAAAGTTTGATGAACATGAAAGTTCTCGCTTGTTGCAACAGCGGTTTTGTAAAACATTGCAGATGCCGAAACAAGAACAAAACTTCCATCTATTATTCCGCTGTTGTTAGTTACGTAAGGGTTGTGCAATGCCACAAGAATCTTTTAGATGCAGTTTCGGAAACTTGTCGGAGAACAACTTCAAGTTGTGGTCGATGAGGAATTCGGTGATTGAAAAATAATTTTATTGAGACGTGATTCCGTGAGGGTCGGGTCAGTGCATTCGAAATCTCCCGCTTGCTTTCTTCCTCCGGGAAGAGCGTTGCACGGACGAGAATAACCTCCTAATGCACGATATGAATTTGTTTCCAACTTCGAATCTTTGGCCTAATGGGTTTCCGCGCTGCGATAATTAATCGTAATTTGCAGCCTCGCTCCGTGCCCCAATTTCAACGTTCGATGGCATGAGGAAATCAGCGTCCTGATTGCGTCCTTCCCTGCCTAGATCGAGGCCTTTGTCGATAGTTTTTCGAATCCCAATTAAACAAACGGGGAAATAACCGTAATTTATAGCTGATGCAGGGCGATAATTAATAATAATTCTTAAGTGGTATCATTAATCATTCGTTAAAGAAAGTCGAATTAATCACGGCGTGTCGGGGAAATGATAATTTTATTGTTCGTGCCGGAGAGCAATAAAGCCTTCTTGTGTTTTTAAATTGATCCGAGCTCCGGGCTGGATCGGGCGAGTCCCCGTCGCAATCCCCCAAATTCCCGTTCGACTGAGCAGAAACAATAGATAGTTTGATGAGTTGTCGGAGGGATGCGTAAATTAGGACGATTGACAATAATGAGATCTGGTTCGAATAATTATTACGGACGATAATGGGAAAGCATTGTGGGATAATCGCCGAAATTAATCTTTATTGATGAAGTCTCGGGCCATTGTGCCTCCTTATCGCACTCGCACCCCCCCAATTCGATCGGTCGCAACGAACGACTCTTATTTATTCACCACGCGTGCAGCAGATATATTTTCACTTCATATAGTCGATCGGGACTGACAATGAATTTTAATGGCGGCATTAGCGGGATGGAGCACGCAAACTAAAAATCCAGGACCCGCCGCTCCGTTTCGGCGGGTCTCATTAGGGAGGGCCAAATTTTACATACACGTGACGGCGTGGGGCCGCCGGCCCTCTCCAATTTAATTTCGACAGACAAAAGTTGGAGAAAATCCAATAACGGCATGAAATTCTTAAGTTGATCACTCGAGTACGTTGTGGACGGGATGTCTGGCGAAATCTCGTCGGTGATCGGGGCGCAAATTGGGGCGGCGGTCCCTTGTCGAGGGCGGCGGCGGCGTTGGGGAAGTCGCAGGTCGCCCGCCGGCCGTTTATTGGTTTTGTTGTGGCTGGCCGTTGTTTTTTTCAGTTGATTCGGGGTCTATGACCCGCAGCCTCCGGCGGTACATTGTACTACCCTATGACCTCGCATACCAACTATACCTGTTCTCTTGGCTGCTGTTGCCCCGTTCGATTCTCTAAGCTCTTGTGCGTCGCGGCGATTGAAATTATGTTCGATGATCGATCACGTGGAGGAATTAGCCGCTTTGTTGGGGGGTTTTTATCCCCGGCGTTAATGTTTGGACAGGTGTCTCGTCCACGGTATTACTGTCGGTTTTCGTTTGTCAAATTCAAGTTCCACCAAATTGATAAAGGCAAAAGACGAAATAATGAGGAAGCCACACGTCGCCACCTAAAGCGGTTCTGTTCCGTGGCAAGCTCATTTATTTTCTCATTATTGATCCTTTGCCGGCAGTTTTCGACCTAATGTCTGCACTTTGGGGGCAAATTGCGGCGCCGATTCAAATTTCTGACTCGTCTTCCCAGAAACGCCACTTAGCCGCCGAAAATCTACCACGTGAACGCCAAATTACAGAAAAAAAGACAAACGGCACAATCACCAAAGGACCAAACCATTTCTCCTGTTTTTCTTAGAATCGCGACCTGAAATCAAAATTCCCGTTTCAATTTGTGGCAGCGAAAGCTGCCAACTTCTGATTTTAGTTCTCTGGGCTCCTGCATGTAAAAGTGCCACTAGCAGCGAGGGGTGGCAACTGGCGATCATTCCGATGGTTTTGGTTTGGACTTGCTTGCATGTCGTTTGTTTTTGGTTCAACGCCGCGCCCGCTAGGGCACCTGGTGTTGTGTTTTGAGGATGGTGGTACCATTTGGGCGTGGATCTAACGGTACCGCTGTTGTTTTGGTCGTGGCATTTCTGGAAACGGCTCGAGATTACAAACGACTCACAGGAAGTGCTTGTCCTCGATTGTTCATTAGTAATTGCATAGCATTATCGGGGCTTTTTATCTAGAATCATGGCGATTCGTGTTGTGGAAAGTATCATTAGCGTTGTAATTATTTCATAAAACGTCATTATCTCGTAAAGCGTTCGTTTCTTCGATTCAATTCGTCCTCCCAGAAAGATTTCGACTCTTCTCGAACCATCAACCAACCAACATTGATGTTTGGGTCTACAACAGCGCCGTTAGATTTCGTAAACTCTCCAACCGCTCTAATTAGGTGTAAAGGCTCGCGACTGAACATTCCACCGAATTAAAGTTACAACCCGTAACCAAACAAACACCATCCCCTCCGACAGGTTAAGGTAAATATCGTCAATTTGATAACGAGTGAGGAACAGTTGCGATAAAATTCCTGATGTGGCCGAATTGTTTTGTAAAATTTTGTTTCAATTTCCGTCTACCCCAAGTCCTAGCGGCGTCTGGTGCTAATGACATTAAGTTTTTTGAACTGGGTCTGACGTTTGCCCCTTCTCCGTCGACCGTCTTTTGTGTTAAACAGCATCTTCACCGTGTTTCCAGTAGAACCGGATTCTTGTATGCTTCAAGGTCGCCAACAGAGTCACTTTGTTGAATTGAGGTGTGTAATGGGTCGTATTGTGGCCCCCTTTCTGCGTCCCTTCAACGCTCCTCGATACGGTGTCAAATTTTTGAAGCGTCTCTGTATACGGTAATGATGGCGGTTTCGTAGAAAAAAAAATTAAACAAATTGGACCGCTTAATTTATGGTACTCTAAATTGGTACTATTATTATAATTTATCACAGTGTTAAACGTTTTAATTAAACAAAATTAAAAGTCAAGGACGTTCTTGTTTGCGTGCCCGGAGTCCGAACGAGATGGGGAGCTACCAAGGAAGAGAGAGAGGTGCTCGATTGAAAAGTGGAGAGAATGTTCCCTGCATGCATTTCGTGTTAAATTATATGTCAGGTTTCATTTATATTCGACTTTATTTAGCATATGCTAATTCTCTTCGTAAATTATGAAAGTTATTATCATCATATTTATGTGCTTGTTCTTTATGTTCCCTCTGGGAATAGACGCTTCTTTTTACAATGTTATTATTGTTGTATGGATCGCTAAATGGTCAATAATGCGCTGTTTTGTTCTCGCTTCTACCGTTTTCTCGAATGATCCACTGAAATTAACGATTTTACATATACTAAAGGAGATCAGCTGTTAACTTTTCTATTTTAACAAATATTGTTACCGTCACATTCCTTCTCTCAATAGTGATTTACGTATTAAGGGTATAATCAATAGACTACAGCACAGGGGAATATCTAAAGTGTGACGCGAAGCGGAGTGCTCGTTTCTCTTGAAACTTTTCGACGTATTTTCGTGGTGCTTACGTATTTTATTTTTTTCAGGTAAGCAACCGCAATATCAACGTCGTTGGCCACCAGTTTTGCCCGATTTAGTGGTAGGTACTTTTTTTTAGAAATAAATTTCAATGGTGATGAAAGGATCCTGCCACCCTTACTAACTGCCATTTCGCCATTCCGTGACTTGTGCCAAAAATTTTGCCATAAATAAAGTTTTGGTCAAATGAGTGGAAATTAATTAATTTTCGGGTCTGTGGTGCGACGGCGCTCCGATCTCGTCGGGGTTGTTTTTTCTTTGAGAAAATCGGAAGATTTTGTCAAAGGATAATGACGTTGATTGGCACTCTGGATGAGAAATGCGGTTCTTTGGGCGCGTGATGCATCTTGTATCGGACGGAACGAGCCAAAGTCGTTTTATACTTCGGCATTTTTATCGTTCGCATCCTTTGCAAAATGAGTTTTGCACTCCCTTTTACCGGCAAAGTTGCGCTCCGTAACTACTTTTATAATGTATATGGAACTCATAAAACTTCGTTTGCTTTACATTGTTCAATTTAACTTTAAAACTTGGGAGTAAAAAGATGAAATTATTTTGAAGCAAATGGAATTTACAGGGAACAATTCGAACTGAATGGAATTTGAAAGTTTCAGGAACCCTCTGAATGCGTCCCGTGATTACTACGTCTTTCTCCCTCCCATTCCCTGCTTCTTCCTTCCGACTTTTTCCCTCCTCAACCCGCTTCCGTCCTTCGACTGTTGCGCAGTCAATTCGCATTTACCCCATTCCGGGCCGTTTACGCCATATTCCCGTAAAAATCAAAACGTCGTCCCGAAATTAAAAACAATGACTCATCAAGAAGTGGCTGGATGCAACGTTAATTCAACAACGCAAAGTGGATTAATTTAACAATTGCCTTAGTTAAAGGGTTAAAAGATGCAATAAAGGTCGGCCGGGTTGTAATTTTAAACTCATGAATATTGCCGGCGGCGGCGACGACGCTCGCCGTCCTTGTCCGACGCCCCCTCCTCCCATCGATACACAACTAGAAAACTCGTCGTATCCCAACGAAATCTAATTATGACTTGATTTATTACTAATGCCTTAGGAGAGCAGAGGGTGGCGCGCACACACTTACTATTCAATTTAACGCCCCGATCAGCGCCACCTTCAAAACTCGCACGGGGAGGGATTCGCGCCACCTCCTTATATATGGAGCTTATTTCAATACAAAATTGCATCGGTACACTGATTTGTGTGACGTCTGTAAAATTGGTTTCTATTGTCTACCGGGAGCTACCTTCGACCTTGCTCAAGAAGATTGAAAGCAGCGACGCGGAGAAACTTGGAAATATTTACGGCAAAACGAGAAGAACCATCACTGTCCACCCTCGATCACGCATTTAAATTCAAATCGGTACGTTGTAACTTGTTATTATTTTCTGCGCCCGCGCCGACCCTCAACACTCCTCAACACTTTTCACACTTGGTGTTTGATTTCACAGTTGTTGGATAATGTTTTATTGCCTTCTTTATTGCCTATTACAGATCTTCTTTGAAGATTGCTTCTTATCAAAGCCTAGGTTCCAGCAACACCAGAGGTTTATGTCGTCCTCTTAACGTTATGAGTCTATTAAACAAATGCTCCGTAAACTAAGAAACACATTAGTGAACAATGTTGTGCCAGTGCCACAGGTGTTAGTGTAGTTGTTACTACTTCCCCATTGCGGTCGTGGGGAAAAAAATCAATTATTATAATTGGGGTAGTTAATTGACCCCGTAAAATTTACCAAAAAATTTTACTCGCCTTAAAAGCTTCTAAAAACTAATTATTTTTACCAAGGCTCTATCAGTTTGCTTTCACTTGTCTCGCTATTGAGATTGTGGTCGTCGAATTGTCAAGTGAAGAGGAGTTGAGGGGGAGGGGCGCGAAGCGCCCGTTTGTCATTCCGAAGACACCCCGCAATTTAAATGTTTAATAAAACAACAAATGAATATAAATCACCGGCGTTCTAATGCATGTAATCATGTAAATTCTGGTCCTCCAGTTCATCCATCATGCGAACGAAGCGTGACTCTCGGACAAATTGCCGTGGCCGACGCGCTAACCGGCCGTTGTGGTCGTCGGGACGCCAACTCGCAATTTGTTGTTATCATTGCTCTCTCGCGTCGATTTATTATTGTTGTTGTTGTGAAAGCACACGCGCGCGCGTTCAATTGACGTTAACAGATCGGAAAGTGAAAGCCGATTTATTGGACGTTTCGATTTCAACCCCCCGAGGGGTTTCGTCGTCATGTGTATCTATATATAAATAAATGAAGGTATGTAGGTAATACGCGTCGTCGTCGCGCGACACCGGCAAATAAATATCACCTACGTTTAAATTAAAATTCACGGCGACATAAATATAAATAAATGGATTAAACGGAGACGTGCCGAGAGGCGTAATTAAAAGTGGAATGGATATGGATGGGACGGAGCGGGAGCGGAAGAGAGCATTTTTACCCCCGCAATGATTTTACAAATTTATTATTGGCACTGGGGGATTGGAACTTGGGTCTGTAATAACGATTTCTGCTCGATAAAGAAGCGCAGTCTCTCTCGAACTTGACGGGTTCAACGGGGATGACGTGCATCCGCCGGCCCGATTCCAAACGAAAACATTACGGATAGGAAAACCGATAAAAGTGGTGTATGTAGTGCAGTGCTCTCCAATTCGTGTCGTATCTCTGATCCTTCAAGAACTTTCCAATCTGCAACCGTGTTTTTAATAAAAATCCGATTTTGTCGATTTGCTGTCGTTCTGTCAGCGATTGCACGATTGATGTGCCGGTCCAGACTGCATTTAGTAGAGGCCCCCTCCAGGGACGGGCCAAGTTTTTTCAGTTAACGCGAAAATTTAAGAAGAATTTGAAAAACAATTGCTAAGAAGCCAAATCTAGAGAGCACCACGTTCAGTTCTTCAATTTGTAAAATCACACTTCGCGATGAGTGATGAATTTTTTCTTCCCCAACTCCTATAGGCATTTTCTTAATTTTTTTAAATTGATCCAGTAATTATTTATAGTTTTGCTTTTTGAAACATAATGGTGGCCATTGTTCCCCTCGTACTAGTGAAGAATTATTTTGTGAGACCCAGTAGTGAGGATTCAGCCGGCGCCTCCGCCAATTTTGCTCTTTTAAAGTGTTCTTTTACTTCCAATTTCTTCAAACATCGTTTCCGTTCGTAAAGAAAAATGATGGAAAGGGGTAGCGTGAAAATTCTTTAAGGAGTTGTTTGTTGGAAATTTTTAATTATTCTTGAAAATAATGCGATAGTTTTTAACAATTATTACGTCACCCAACTTCCATAATTTGACTGCCAACATTTCTTCGGCGTTGCGTCAACGAAGTTATAGAATTCCTATTACTTGCGCAATTGCCACGACACCTATTATTCAATTATAAATTTACGGCTAAATTTTGGTTACAATATCTGCAGGTTCGGAATGCCTAAAATTTGGTAACAGGAACTGTCTGACAAATTATGTAAAAAGTTCCATCCTCCGTGGGTTATGTCGAATTACAAAGAGCTTTAGAATGGTTCGATTTAGGAATGAAAAGAGGGGTTGGTTCCGAATTTTGCTAACGCAGTTCTTTTTTGTACTAAGAAATCGATTAGTAATTAAACGTCGGAGACGTTCGAGAAACAAGTTTTGGCATTCGGTTCATTTTGCCATTTTTGTGAATCGAATTTGTAGTTTCAATTTATTTCCGCGCTTTAGCCCGTGGTTATGAATTAAGTAATTCGCTTTAAGCACAATTTGAATAGCTCTGTAATGCATAAATACCCACGCAACAATTTTATCAGATTACACAATGCGGACTGGCAAAATTAATTAAATTTATTTCTGGTTTAACGCAGTAATGTCATAAAACAAAAATTTACAAATTTCGGCGCCACGGAAATACCGGCAATTTATCTCAAATAGACAAGGTTTGTGTCTAACTTCAATTTGTAGCTGGTGCGAGGTTCTTTAATGCAACGTTCATTGACTTACGCCCATAAACTTTATGTATTCTTCATACTTTAGCCCCAATCGAATTTGTTGAAAGTTGGCAAAGTTGCGTAGATAGCGTTCCCCATTAACATCGCACAACGGCCGCTTTTTGGGGCTGCGACCCCCCGGTCTTCCTCCCGTCGGCATGCATCCATTAGACTCACAAATTAATTCAGGGAGGAGACGCGTTCGAGGTAATTTTTTCCTAATCCAATTGATTTAAATGTAGGTAGAACGGAAGAGGATTCCGGGTAACTCCGGAATCCGTTAGATTCGCTTTTCCATAGCAAAGAAGCTCGTTTGGGTCACCGCCGCTTATCTTAATTTGCCTCTAATTTTGTCTAGCAGATATTTCACCGGAAATTGCGCCCAACTATCAACGTAAGTTTTCATTAGAATCTCCCGTCATCATCAATTTCCCGAATACCGGCGAAATTCCGGCTTTCTCTCCTGTTTCTTTGCGTCATCTGATGCGTGCCGTCGATGTGAATATGCTGATGAATTATGGGGGAGTAAAAATCGAAACCGTCACCCCTCGGGGGAGTGACGCTTTTACTGCCATCGCATACGTCAACATTTACCCTAAACTCAACATTATAACTTCGGTCTATAATCGTGACTTATAACTAGCTGTAAGTACGAATTCAATTTGCATACAAGATGGGTTCCTGAAAGGGGAACGGGAGTCGGAATCGTAATGGGCTTTGGTAGCCAGCGGTAACCAAACATTTGGATCGTGAACGAGCGGTTGCGGGTCACGTTCCTTGATCAGTTTCCACATCTGTAGCCCACTTGTAAAGTGACTACTTGTGAGTTATTTACTTTCTTGTTCGGCTAATAAGCGGTTAAAGAGGAGAATTTTAATCATCCGACGTAAAAATTGTGAAAGTTGTGCCGAGCGACGATCAATCACATCGATTGTAATTTTCGAATTGATAGTGGGGGGTTGCGCGAAGTGGCGGTTAATTGGTGGCGACGTTTGAGGGTCGCTGGCGGCGCTCCCGGGGAACGAAAGCAAAAGAAAACGGTCGATAAAAGAGGGATTTATATAATTGAAATAAACATGACAGTATTTCAAAGCAGCTCAAATCTAATTAAGAATTTTAGATTATTCCATGAAAATAAATTGTGTTCTTAATATTCCCCTGCTTTCATACTAAATTTGCTGAAACTCGAAACTGTTCTCTTGATGGGTCTTTTTGCCGAGTTGCTTTGAGGGCCAATTACGATGATTAAAAAGTTGGGGCTCGAGGAAGACTAATAGACTTTCAAGGTTCGCCGATGTTGGGCTTTTTCTGTTATGCTTTTTTTTAATTACTCCCGTTTCTGATCGATGGGTAGGTGCGATTCGGGGTTAATTGAAGTGTTTTCGCTTCGGCAACGATTATCGCGCCAACAGAAAGCAGTTTCCTCGAATCATTTACCGGCAATCCGTATTATTCCAGTCGCAATTTGCAACTGTAATGTACGTTACATAAACTCCATTAATGCCCCAAGTTTCCCGGCAAATTATGTAACAGAATTGCAAGTTTGTTACGGTGCAATTCCTGTAACAACGGCCCGAACCCCACACACGTTAACTTGAGAACTGATTATTCATTCATCGAGCGAAATTTCAGCAAACAACCGGCAAGAAAACAGAAATACCGTCGCCAAGACGACTAATTTGAATTTACAACGTTCAACTTGAGAATTCTGACGGATTAACTGAATTACTTTGCATTATCAGCAAATCCCGAGAAAAATGCATTTTCCCCAACCCGTCACTGGGGGGGTCATAAATAATTCCGGACGCGGCACGTGACGCTCTCGCACGCCCGAGTGCTACATGCGCGTTTTTATTATTTATTATTAACGTCGCCGGGATTCTTCCAGATGCATCCCGGCTGAGGTTCCGGGAATAATTGGAATCATTTGTCCCGAATTTCAACTTTTCGGGACGAAAGCTGCGCTTTGCATAAACAATAATGGAAATCCAATTAAAACAAACACGGATAGAAACTTTCACTGCAACGCGTGGGATATTTAATTAGAAATTCACCGTTAATTGCGTTATTTATTATTTATGTCACTTTTGTACGGTTAGTGGCGACGCGACGCCATATGGCCGATTTCCCAGCTTCCCGGTCCGGACGTCCAACACGTAGATTTTGATCGACGAGTCCCCGAAGTCCCGCGCTATTGGAGGTTTTCGAAGTTTCTTTACGAGACTGCCCTGGACGTCTATTAAAATTCTTCTGTTGAAAATTTTTATTTTTATGAAATCTCGAAATTCTCCACCAAAAGGTCTCGACATCTCTTTCCCACCCGGCAGTTTCTAAAGTGATTCAACCTCAGATTGTCGGTCACTTGGACGGATCGAAACGGGCAATTAACAACTGGTCATTGTTCTCGAAGCTTAAATAGAAAGAAGAGCTGGTGCTCCGGGGAGTCCGGGCTGCCATGAGGTTGCGACTCGAAAATGATCAACAAAGGACAAAAGGTTAACTGGCAAATTACATTTAGATTATTCAAGGACTCGAGGCCCGAAAACTACGTAACAGACGAACACATGCCCTGAAGAACCTAATTACCCCTATAGGTTCCCTGTAAGGAGTAATTTGATTAAATGATGATCAATTTTTCTAACTGTAGAGATCCTTGTCGAAGTTGATGACAGTTATTGCTAAAATAAAATTTTGGCTGCCAAAACTTAATTGTTTCGCCATCATCTCTTTTAAATGATTGCCTAACGTTATTTTCCTTTCATAAATAAAAGTTTGTTGCAATGAGTGGAAAGTACCGAAACATTCTCTCTGGTTGTTAAGTAGCCTACATCGCGATGATAAAACATCGAGGTGGCGAGGAAAGGATTAGAAAAAAATAATTTTGAGTTATTAATTAATTGGTCAAACTTTGTTGCTGATGGAGCTCTGGTCGCGGTCCGATTCGGGGCTGGAGGCGCCGTTTCCCGGGGCGCGAGTTTTCCTAATTTTAATTGCACTATTTATTTATGCCCCAATTTGGCTTGTTCATTATATCATAATTTATTGCGAGTATTTAGCAATGAAATTAATGTTGTGGAATGAGCTATAGGCTGAAATTTATGGATCCGGGAAAATCTCATTAAGAATGAAGTTGTTGGGTTTGTTTGGGGGACGGGAGCGGCGTTGGCGGGGCGGCCGGGGGTTTACCGACTTGAGTGGAGGGCTGCGGCCCCGCGCAACCGCCCCACACCGCCCCGAGAGTTATGTAATCGATATGAGAATTTGAATACTTTGAATTGTATTAATGGAGGTTTTAGTGGTGGCAGTTTCTTTTCGCGTAAATAACGCGATAATGCCCGAATGTCATGGGAAATACGGCGATGGGGTATTTTTCCGTCCTTAATAAGTCGCGAAAGCCCGCACAGAACCCGGAGATATCGTTTTATGCGGTCCCCCAGAAAAATAAAATGCTTTATAAGCTTTAAAAAACTTTTTTTATTTATGTTGTATTCTTTTGATAAACATCGCGTTTCGTTTTATTTTGTAAATATACATACAATCGAGCAAGTTTCGTAATGCCGCTGCTTTTTATGGCATTCATAAATTTATTTCAACCAACAACGTTACTTACGTTGCCATTTTGAAGACATTGTTCCCCGAACTGCAAGTGCATATTTACATGTCCGGATAAAATCTCTTTTTCCTCCTCTCCTCAATGCGGAATGATTGACGTTGAGCACTGTGGCATCATTGTTTGATGCCTCGCAGGAACTGTACCGTTCAAAGCTGCAATATTTTTAAGTGCAGTTTCGAGAACTCACCAGAGAGGTCGCTTTGTTTACGTTCAATAAACAATCAATGTCTGTATGGCCCTCAAGCTTCATTGTAATACAAGTTTTTGTGTAAACACCCCGTCGGCCAAGTCTACACGCAGGCTCTAAACTTGAGAGAGCTTCAATTTGTCAAGATGCAAATTCTCTATATTGCCTCTTCCTGTTGTTTAGCGTTTTAATGCAATCATCGTAATTCCAGCTGGAGTATTATTTAATTGGTTAGATTATTACCATTTGACCTAGTCAATAGGTCGGTTTTTCGAACGCATGAGAGCGACATCTGGCGGCATTGTCCCCGGTTGGTGTTGCGCCGCAAAACCCCATCAGCCCATCTGCTGCACAACAACAAAGAAGGCCATTGTTTTTCTTGAAGGCAGAGCGCCAGGTGAACAAAATTAATCAAAATAATTATTGTTGGCGGAAGACCGACACTTTGCCAATAATTTTACAGTTTTCCTGCTAATTGCTACCGAGTCGCAACTAAGTCGGGAGGGCGTGGAAAATTTCGACCATCCAGCCAACAGAGGAAACGGACCACTTGGCCCTATCTAATGAGGCTAAGTGAAAGACAAACACCTTCAGGCGCCATTTTTCTTCGCCGGAACCGACTCCGTGCACTTGTGCAAGATTTATAATTATTAGAACCAACTTTTGCTCGAATTTGGGCACCTAAAATGGGTGTTGGCTCTTAAATTATTCAAATTAACAAGGAAGTTAATAATTTAGGTCTAAGCCCCATCAAAGTGGCATGACGCGTGGAAAAAGAGCAACCAACGCAGGATTTGATTCTCAGTGCTGCCACCTGTGAGACATTTGCCTTGGTTATCAACCAACCCTCGTAGCTAAGACTGATTTTAAATCGGGTCGTATTTAAAAAATTTACCCAATATTTTCATACAAAAAAATACTTTCATTTCCCAAAAATTCTAAATGCTCACCAAAATTAAGAAAATACATAATCTTAAAGCGACAACCAAATATTGACATAATGCTGGCCTCTTATATATTTTGTTCGCCAAAATAACTTTTGTTGATCATAAATACTAAATGTTCACCAAATTTTATTCCGCATTTAATCTAACATAATACCCAGATATTTAATTTTCGACAGTGTCTTATATTATTTAGCAGTTAAAAATATTGTTTGTTGATCAAAAATACACAAGCAATAAAATGTTGTGCAAATGGTAAATAATTTTATGCAAAATTATAGATGTAGATGTGCTAGGACAAGGAAAATAATAGTAAAAATAGAAGTGGTTTGCACAAAAAAAGATATTGATTTCCGTAATATATAAATGCTTTGCTGTAATTGGCTTGCATTATGTAAAACGTAAAACTTCTTTTAGTGGTAATTTCTAATCGTGCTTTAAAAAAAAATTACAAGGCCGTGAACTGACCTTGTCCAAAACTTTTTTTCGCGTGCCTCTTGTCTGGAAGCGCAAGCGGCAATGAGAGATGCGCGAGCATATTTCATTTTTGGAGTAATAGAATAATTATTTGACACACAAATATTTTTTTTAAGAAACACTAAATATAAATAGGTAGCGCGAATATTTATTATGTACAGCACGGATGCGTAACTTGAGCCTTCTAAATTTGGTGAACATTTGGTAAACTTGATGGACATATAGAATTTAAAATGTAAGCAATGGTAAAACAATAGGCAGCATAGTTATTTTAGTGGTGATGTTCTCATTTTCTGATGTATAATAATTCGTGTTTTATTTAGATTTTTTGATGCTCATTAAATTTTCTGGTGGACAGTGAAAGGGATGTTTGGTTTAATTTGGTGTACATTATATTTGTTCCCTTTTAAATCATCATGTTGAATTCTGAACTGTTACGTTGAGGATAATTGTGAGGAATATTTTGTGGTTGGGTCCGAAGGGCCGTTTGGCGGGTCGAAATTTTCGGCTGATATCGGAGGTGTTGCGGTTGTCGTGGCGTCGGCGTCGCGCCGCCCCACGTGCCCCATCCTCGGTCGAAATCGATCGTTTCGTTTAAAACGGCAATTACGGCGAGCAAACACTGTCGTTTCGGCCCTGTCCGTCGTCTCTTCAGGTCTCGAGGCTAAAACCGGTAATCTCGCCGCGGCCAGTACACTACCCTCCCACTTATTACGTTAATTTTCCAAACTGCCCGGTTATTATTTAAATTCCAATCCCTATTGTGAACGTACAAGTGGCTATTACTATAAATAATCATAGTCGTTTGACTGGGTAAGAAAAAAATCCCGTGCTGCAGGGTTCGTTGTAACAGCTATTACGGGAAATTATACGTTGCATTGTTTATTTTCAACGTAATAAGGCAAGACACTGGAACGGAGAAAAATACGAGACCGGCCGGGAAAGACGAAATGTCGAACGTGGCTAATGAGTCGAGATGGGGGGGCCGATACGAGGGGAAAGTTGCGCCAATCAACCGCCCACGCTACTTAGAAAGTTGATTTTTGCGGGTGTTGGGTAATTTTGAAAATTTGGCGGAGGCGCCGGGAAAGTGACGGAGCGCGCGGCGAGTGAATCACGGCAGTGAAAAGGCCCGAAAGCCCATCGCCCCTCTGCTCGTCGAGACTTTATGGCAACGAAAACACTCATATAAAAAGATTTACGGCCCGAAAATAACCCGGTGTAATGTCTTTTAATTTAACATGTCGACATTATTCTTCCTCCTGAAAGTTATTGCGTGTATGGCAAAAACCCGGCGGCGGCTCCGCCGCCCCGACAATCCCGCCGCAACTTTTTTACATTTTATACGTCTAATTCATCGCATGTCAATGGCATTCACCGACATATTTATCATAACATTGCCGGAATTTTATTTATGGCCCGCACCGACTTCTGAAACTACTAAAAAGATCGTATATCCGACATAAAGTTCTATTGTAATTTATCGCGGGTATAGTCCGCCGGATCCGCAGCTATATGGCAAAAACCATCGCGCCACCACCGATACGGCGGGGATGAAACCCTCAAACTTTACGTATTATATCTGGCATTGTCTCCGAGGAAGTTCCCTAATTGGCTATACAAAATCGCGCGCAAACTATCAGTAATTGCGGCCAAAGTTCTAATGCCTCTTCTCTTGTATCGATTAAGGACCAACCAGCTCCGTGTCGTCGAGCTGGCTCCGGGAAATTCCGGAATCGAAATTAAAACAAGTCCATGTCAACCTAAATCCCCGGAATTGCCCTCGTATCGATCGAGTTTTACGCACACACGAGGGGGTACATACCTACGTGCGTGCAACTTTCCGCGGGCTCATCCGCTAATCCCCCACCGTCACCCCCCTGTTTGCCTCCTTGGAACGGAGTCGGCGCCTCAAAAATTTTATTTCGACACCGCCACCTTTCCCGGAAACAGTTTTTATTTTGTCGGTAATTAGGGTTCGCACCCAACGGGTCATCGAGATTTGTTGGGTGGGAGAAAAGGAAGTTGGCCACGTGAAGAAATAAGCAAGCGCGCCCTAAAGCTCTAAGCTTATTTTTGAGTTTTTCCAAGACATCGTGAAGTAGTTTGTATTCGTTATTCGGGTGATTGCCGAAAAATGGGTGAAACGCCACTTTTTGGTCCGGAAACACGGTGGTCATCGGTTTTTACCTACTGGTTACTTCTTGCGGGTTAAAAAAGTTCTCCCCCGCAATTAAAGATATTAAGTTGATTTTATTACGGACGCCGTCTTATCCGATTTAATTAAGCAGGAAGTTTGATCATAAACGAAGCCGGGGAAGAATTTAAAAACGTTCAATTACAACAAAAACTAATTTCAACTTTTTAATTAAATTCTAGAACCGTGCATGTGATGCCGGGACGGCGTACGGTTGTGTTGTGACTTCCACAACTTATTTAATACGTTTCACGTTGCATCCTCCTCTTATTGTGGATGGTGATGGAGGTCAGTGGCGGCGGCGGCGGAAGGGCGGAATTATACCCAAAAGGTTTTCTATATTTACCTACCTGGACACGGATTATGTAACACGAAATATTGCCCGGTGACCTTTTGGCGAAATTGCATCGCCGCATTGACAGTTTCATCCGTGTGTTCGGTGACATTTACGGCGACGACACGACAATGCGGGGGCCAATTGGGGCGCGACTTCATAGCCCCCCCAAGAGACATTTCGACGTTCTAGATTCAAAACGTCATCTTCTTGTTGATAACATTAAAATGCACTGATTTTTCGAAAATATGACGGTCATTGAAGAAACCAGCAATTGCGGCTCGAGAAATCTAGAAAGTACAAAAATTATTTAATTATACAAATTAATCTTAGAATTTGCATAATCATAGTTGGTACATTTTCTCCTCGAGAGAGGAATCAGTACCCAAGTTTAATACGGAAGTTGCACTCAAGAGTGGGCTTACGGGACCAAGGAATAGTGTGTGCTCTCTGTCGCACGCACGGGGCAGTATCATTCTATGCCAGAGGATTTCCCAAAAGCCGCACACGCTGAATATTTTATTTATTTTATTTGAAAGGCAATGATTTTGTGATGGTCTTAATGCATTTTTAATGATTATTTTGTTTGCAGTGGCTTTTGAATAAGCTGCTATTTTTGTGGTAAAATTTGGATTATCTTCAAAAGATTCCGATTTTAAAAGATGAACTTGAAATTAATTTTAGAGTCAACCTTGATGCAGGCAATGATCTAAATAAAATCCAAAAATTTAAAAAAATTTAAGACTGTGAAGTACGACAAAATGTATAGTCGTGCCCATAGCGCCCTGTGTGTGCGACAGAGAACGCTAATTTTCGGTCCCACAATAAGGCAATGCTGCACAGGGTGGTGTGTTGTCTTGTTGTCTGGTGGTGTGTCGTCCTGTTGTCTGGTGGGGTAAGGCGCGTGTTTGTGTTTTTATTTAGGGGCGGTCGCGGAAGCGTAACGCAATTACAATTTTAATTAATATTCCGTTTCCCCGTTTTTTTGCCGGGCCCGAAAACAAATAAATGTCGAGAGTTTGAACAATGAGAGATTAAAAGTAAACACGCGGCGGTGGAGGCGGCCGGGGTCCCCGCACTCCGTTGCCGGGGGCGGCAAGATCCGCTCCCGATCCCATTTGTTGGTGCGGTTTCTATTCAAATAAAAATCGTGCATCATTTTAGAAACACGCGCGGAACAATTAATAACGTTGTTAAATATTGGACGGCGGCGGCGGCGGTTGCTCATCCCCCCCGTCCCGTCCCCTCGAACAGCCGCAGCCGGGCGCGACTCCCAATCTAGCTCTCTTGTTCGGAAAAAATTAAAAATCTAAATAAAACATAACGAGGGACCTTTTGTTTTTTATTGTATCGCAGATCGCGACTGGTCCATTGTTCCGGAATTTATTGCCGCCGACGACCGCAAAAAATGCTTTTGTGACCGGACTTTTTCGAATGAAAAATTGACAAAGCCCGCTCGACTGCATCCTAGTTGGCACAAATTTCAAAAATTGAAGAAAAAACTACCACTATAGGTACTAACTGTTCAGAATCGAACATTTGTTGGATATCGACTTGACGACGTGGCGGCCCCCCTTTTCACGTATTATCGAATAATGACGTATTATTGATGACATAATTACCTAATTCCGTCGAACTTGTTCGAAAATTATATCCCTGTCACCATCAAATTTTAAGGCGATCGATTAATGTCTTCTTCTCACGCGAGCTTTCATGTGGACGACAACCTCCCGAAGTAACGTCATCCACACCTTCCACAATGCAACCGACTCTGTAGGTGAAGATTAAATTCTCAAAAGTTTCCGAGGACGTCAATATTTTACAATCTCACATTTTACAGTTACCATTAATTTTTTCTTAGCCAGGTGTGTACGTAAAGCGAACCGCATTTTTGACTTGTAACGTTAAAAAGTTGATTAAAATTATATTAAAAAAAAAAATTACAATTTACTGTCGACGTCAATGTCGACTTTTGAATACTGCTACCGTATGTGTGTATAGTCCGGTTCACGATAAAGAGGGAAATTTAGTACCGGCAGATGTCACCCTCGCTCTAGTAGTCTTTTCTTCTCAGTTGCCAATCATCAATTTTTTTCTTCACGATTACCACCAACAATAAGACGTTGCCGAAGTAGCTACTAAGAAATTCTGTAACGCTCCGTTTTAACTTTAAGATTAACGAGACGATGGCGAATTTTAATGGTGAAGTTTCGTCGTTAACTACTACACCCCGGTGTAGTTCTTTGTTTCACAATTTTAAACGTGAAATAAACCGTTTCATGTTTCCATCAAATCCACGTAACAAACTGCCTGCAGGTACATGCAATGGAAGAAATATTTTTATCATTTTGTCAGGAAGCGTGGGATGAGTAATAAGTGCCAAGGCAAATGTGCAATTTCAACGGCAATTCGTGAAAATAAATTCTTGAGCAATTTAGAAGTTTGAGCAGGAGTGCAAATTCAATTGTCTTTTTGCAACAAAATAGTTTACTTCTAGCCTGTTTGATAATTAAGGTAAACGAAGTCATTTCGGGTTAAATTGTTGTCTGCGACTAATTATCGACCTAACCGACCAGCCCTTCTTATCAATTTAGATGTTACCAATGGCGCCTCGTTCCGTTTGATGAAACATAAAAATACTATGTTTTAAATGTCATGGTACCATTGGTTTTGTAATATAAGGAGGAAGTACTTTGACTTCTCGTGGGCTCAAGTATTGACCGAGTCACTTGGCGTTAATACGTAAAATGTCTGTTAGACTCCAATTGACCCTTACCTTATGCTGCAAATATCTCTTCGTTATGGAAGCGGCTGGTTCCATCCTGGACCAGTGCGGGTCGTGGGAACCGTCAATGTAGCTTAAATACATCTTAATTATGGAAAGTGGCAAAAAACTATGGCATTTAGTTGCAAATGTGCGAACCGATAAACAAGCACTTAGAAGTGCCAAAAGAGCAGTTTTGTCTTGTTCGAGTGTCAAATGAAAATTATTTATGTACAGGTCGTTTATTAGGTATAAATTATAAATGCGTATAAAATTTATTAATAAACTTGCATGATTTATTAGAACCGTTATGTTGTCCAAGGTTTACATCTTTCGACAATTTAAAAAACCAATGTTAATGGCATTTTCTAATTAGCCGTAATCGTGCAAATATTTGACCACATTTTATGGCCCTGGCTCGAAAACTTTTCATTTTCTTAATTAGCAATTCAGAAGTCGAGATTTCGTCGATACCCCTCAATTAAGCGACTGTGGAAGTGTCGAATTTTAAATTGGAAACATTAGATGGTCCAGATAACAGCCTCTTCTAGCCTAGGTGATCAACTAAACCTCTCCTGGTGTCTTTTTTTTTCTCGCCTTTCCACTAATTGTCCGATAAAAATTGTGTCATTGTCCGAGATGTTAATGTTTCGTTTTCTTTGCAGAGATCCGAGAACGTCGACTTATCTTTGAGCATACCCCAATCGAACTTCCAATCCAACGGCTACGACATGGGTGACCAGGTAAGAACACATGCACGCACATTCGAACATAAACACACGTGCGGAAGTGGGACGGCCATCTTGCGTCTTGAGTGCTGTTAGAGAGATATGAAAGTCACCTTGGCATTGGCCGTTGAACTGCCCCTCACCATCGTATCAATCATAGAGGCCGATGGATGCAGCAGCAACGGCGGCATTGAGGATGCCCTCCTAAATCTCGTTGCCACAACTTGTGTGGTCCCGAATCCGACGCGTCTTCCCAGCGACGCCGCCAAAGGAGGAATCAGAGACGCGGCGCCGCCACCACCACCCTCGCCAGCGCCGCCGCGGTGACCCCCCGAACTAACTTTAATAGAGTTGAGCTGAATACCCGTTGGATGTAATTTATTTGGCAGCCAAGAAATATGGGCCATAACTTTGTATGAAAATAAAGAAGAATTATATGAACATTATAAATCAGCTTTCGCTCATTTTTATCGCTCGCGCCGAATTTATTGTTTTTGCCTCTAATTAAATGCAATGAATAATTTGACGGCCCGCCACTGAGTAACAATTACCAACGCACCAGCACACCTGTATCCGGCGAAGAAACATGTTCATCCAAACCTCCCGTTCACACTACAACTTTTGTTCCGTAACTAGTTTTGGCATTTTTTTCTTAATCAAGTTTTTTTGCAGACGTTTCACACCCCTAATTTTGGCGACGAAGACTTCGACATCCCCGCCATCAATCCCCAACAACAACAGCAGCAGCAACAACAACAAGACCAACCCCACTACCAGCCCCCCATGCAAAGTATGCAACAAATGAGCCAACAAATGAACCAGCAACAAGACGGAATGGGAATGCACGACCCGACAGGAGGCTACCAACAGCCCCTCTACCTGTCAGGTCCCGACCACGGGATGGTGAATCCGTCCTATCACAGTCCCCAACCCAACTACTCGATGAGTCCCAGCCAACAGCAACAACACAACAATCAACTGTTGATGATCCAACAACAGCAACAACACCAACAGATGATGATGAATCACGGCCAACCGCCACCCGGGGCGATGAGTCAATACGGCACGTCGCCCCAACATCCCCAAGGAAGAGGCAACAGTCCTCCGGCACCGCCAGGACAAGAACCGACGACGAGCGAAGATAGCGACGACAGCACGCCACATCCCGCCATGGTAAGTCCTTTGGCGATGGCGGCGAAGGGGGCTAATAGAGTGGTGTTGCAGTTGACAGCGATGAAACGGCCGTCACCGGAACCCGCTGATCAAACGCTCGCGAAAGCACAGAAGAAGCCCAAGGTGCAGAAGAAGAAAAAGAAGAGGGACCCCAACGAACCGCAAAAGTAAGGATGATTGCCTTTTCGAGCCGATAGCGGGACCGAGAAATTAGAAATTGAAGCACTGCGCCCTCTAGTCGCCGGGTCACGTGATTGATACGTCAGAAGCCTTAGGTTAAAGTCGGGCACTGTCCAGAAGTTTAGCAAAATAATGTGCGGTTGCGGAGCACTGTGCGGCGACCGAATTTCGGTGAAACTTTTGCTACCCCTCTGGCCGAGTCGTTAAGACCATGTCATTTTTTTTCTCCATGCTTAACTACTAAACTTGCTTTCTACGAAAATCCGTCTCGTATTAAAACTGGCTCCATTTTGGTTCCAACTTTGTAATGACTGAGAGTGATGGTAAAATTGAGTTAATCGCAACGCGGTCGAGATAAGCAAGAGCAGCAGGACCGGAATAGCCGAGCGATACCGAGTAAATTAAATTTGCAAGAAAATCCGTCGACTTTGCGGCCATTACGGGAAATCTTTTGTTGGTGATTTTACTATTTTAAGATCTTCATTGCATTCAGAGGAGCTGGCTTCGGGAAACTCGGAAGGCCATATTGTTCCAACAAAACACTGATTGTTAAATTTAATATCTGATGGTGAGCGGCGCCGGAGCTGATTGTGCCGTTTTAAGTCCTGCGACATTGTTGTTGGCACTTGACTTAAGGGCTGCGGTCCGGCGTTAATTGCGGCGTGGCGGTCAGATGGCGCTCTAAAGTTAACGGCGCAAGTTAGAGATGGGAGAGCGGCATAAATAATTCAGTGGCTTGCGGCCGAAAACTTTTATTAGAAAATATAAATCTGTCCGGCGGCGTTATCGCTTCGGTTCCAAGGCCGCATTCGCGACATTTCCATGCAAAAATGTGAAACTTGAATCGGTCGCGTTTGTGGCGGCTATTGATTTTTGTGGTGGCCATTAAACCGTATTAAAATGTTGAGAATGCCATTTATCCCGGCTGCATATAGCAGAAGGGAAGACGTTATATGGACCATAAACTTAACGTTTACCGTGCGCCCGAGTTGTAACAGCGGATTTATTGTTGCAATTTTACTTACTATGTAGTCCTTCGTTTGGGCTAATTTTTAGCGTTTTCAGGCCCGTTTCAGCGTACGCCCTCTTCTTCCGTGATACTCAAGCCGCCATCAAGGGACAAAATCCCAACGCCAGCTTCGGCGAGGTCTCCAAAATCGTCGCTTCCATGTGGGACGCCCTCGACTCCGACCACAAAAACGTAAGACTCTCCAAGTAAATTACCCAACTCAACTACTGAAACGTTGAAAATTGCAGGTGTACAAGAAAAAGACGGAAGCTGCCAAGAAGGAATACTTGAAGGCTTTGGCGGCGTATAGGGCGAGTTTAGTGTCGAAGGGCGCCGGAGAGGGTGACGGGATTTACGGAAATTACGGCAACTACGGCGCCGGAGGACCTCCCCAGTACGGCGGCTACAACCCCCAGAACACGATCCCGTCACCTCCCATGTCATCAGCAGCAACTCCTCCCGCCCAACAACCCCCCATCGGCAAGAAGCCGCCAATGATGACGAGTATGAACCAGGCCCAGCAACAGCAACAACACCAAAACATGATGCAATCGTCAATGGGACCGGTACCCAACCACATGAGCATGCAGCACATGCAGCAGCAACAACAGCAGCAACAGCACAATAGTTATATGCAACAGGTAACCACCCCTGCGTACTAACAACTTTCATTAATGAAGTTTCAGCCCGAAAAGAAGCTTGAAACGTTGCATCGATTTTTGGGTGCCCTTAAAATAATTTGACATTTTTCGCGGGGCCCTAAATTGGTACCAACCCTTAAAAAATAAAAAATCGTGAAGGCAGGTGGCGAATTCAACGCGTCTTTGTGGATAACCTCAAATCCCGGTATCCGGTACAAAACTCATTAATTTCCTCTAACAATTTGTCAATGAAGAAGCTCATCGAAGTTGCCCCTCTCGAGTTGTGGCTAATAATTTAGGAGTTTCCAAAGTTATCGTTGCGTAATGCAATTTGTTGTGATTGATTGGTCAATTGTGGCGGTTGCAGGTTCCTCAACAGCAGCACATGCCCGTGTCGCCCCAGCAACAGCACACGGTGTCCCCCCACATGCAGCAGCACGTGAGCCCCCCGCCGATGGTGCCGAGTTCGCCTCCTGTGTCGTCAGCGCCCCCTTCCGTACCGACGTCGGTAGCCCAACAGAACGTCGTTCAGGGCCAAATGAGACCGCCCAATTCGTGTATACGTCACGGGTGTCCGAATCCGGCAATCACCAATCCCGAATGGGAGGACGAGTATTGCAGTAATGAATGTGTTGTCAGTCATTGCCGGTGAGTAGTTTGTGAAATGGTTGTCGGTAGAGATTGTTGATTGTTGAATGGTTTTTATAGGGACGTCTTTACAAATTGGGTGGCCGGGAACAAGAACCAATCACAGAACTTCTCGGCGGTTAAGTAAATGATGATTGTTGAAAGTCAACGCAAGCAATACTGGAAGAGTTGATAGAGATGTTAAGTTTGTACGATTCGAGTGCTGTAACGGTCGCGATGTGTTATAGTGAGAGGTTAGGCTAAGGTTGTAAATAAAATGATAATCATTTAGAGAATGAGGTTGTATTGTGGTTAAGCAATAGGAGCAATACGATTTCATGGAATAGGTATACAAATACAGACGTTGTAATCCTAGCATATACACGTTGTATATTACTGATAATTATTGAAATTTGTTAATTCATGCTCTGTAAATGCATGTACCCTTGGAAATTGGTAGTTAGATATGTCCAAAGTACATAAGAAAATATATAAGGAAACTATTTTAGTTCATAGTTAGGTCTTTGTTGTTACGGACGTTTCCCAAACATGTTGCTGGATGAGAGGCGTGACACAAACGCTACTAATCGTGTTTGTTCTCTGTTCCTTGTACTGAACTCCACTGATTATTTCAAGGGATCTGACCTGTAGTTTGTAGGGTACGATGCGGTCCTGGCGGGACGTCGCGGGGCCGCCGCTGCACCGACTGATGATAAGAGGGCGCCGCGACGCCACCACCAACGGAATCTCTTATTTTTATATCATTGACCAATCAAATTTATGCTTTTTTGTCGATGTATATAAATTGCAGTTGTTATTTTATTGTTATCGATGTAAGCAATTCGGTTGCGTCAACATCCCTAGTATTAAATACGTGGTGAAGGATGTATATTTGTGAATACTTTGAATGATTTGTTGAGATTCGAACTGTTTGAAGCAGGACTGTAATGTTGTTATTTAACGGCCATTTTTGTTCCAACTCGTTACCGTTTGAGACAGTTTGAACTTGAGTGCTGCTGTATATTTAGGCAAGATACGTTTCATTACTTCTTGGTTTCATTTCTTTCATTCATAACGTCTGATCCGCTTGGGTCACTAGACGACTGGAACAGGACAGTCAAAATATCCAAACCCTCATCTCTACATGAGCTTTAAAATTATTAAGTACAATTATTGTGTTTCACTATACATTGTAAATACCATATTTTATCCTGACAAGCACACCTATACTATGTAATCAATTAATATTTAAAATAAATGAATAAATAGATTCTACTCAACAAGGTTGCTTCATTTACCAAATCCATCATCCCCAATTTTTCCCAAACGACAGTTAAAAATTACAAAAAAATAACTTCATTTATTACTATTATTGATTAATTATTATAAAAAAAAACTCTTAAAAATACATAAAACATAAATCTAGATAGTTTCTCCTCCTAGCGACATGGGGTTTGGGCTGGGAGTGGAGCTGACCGAGCTCAGGGTCTCTTCCTTCAATCGGACCTTGTTAGGATCCTTGTCTTTTTTCTCTTTATCTTTGTTGTGTTTGTGTTCGTGCTTATGCTTATGTTTATGTTTGTGCTTCTTCTTATCCTTTTTCTTCTTCTTCAACTTCCCCGACTCGGACTTGTGTTTGGAATCTCCCTCCTTCTTGAACATGCCAGGTTCGAAACCCACCGGTCCACTTTGCCCCATTCCCGGCAAAGACACGGAATTATCCGAAAAGTACTCTTGCTTAGGTTGAACTTTCGAATCGACAACTTCCATCGGCTCCTCCTGCCAAATCACCCCCATAATCACCGGTAACTCCCAAAACGTACAACTCACCTTGATTCTATCGTCGTGACTGGCCACCACTTCCACGTTCAAACATTCCAAGTTGTCAATGATCACTTGGTTGCCATCTTTGGATTGCGGCGACGGTTTCTTTATTTCGGCAGCCGGAACTTGTTTTGGTATCGGAGTTTTCTTCGCGTCGTGCTTCGCTAGATTCATGACGCCGGCCAGTTCGGGAATTGGCAAACAAACAGGCCGTCGACTTCCGTACAAAGTGTAGTACAAATCGACGAAATCACAACGTAGCCTCGTATCGTGCGAGAGCATTCCGCTGAAATTTCGACACGTCCAGCAATCAAATCAACGCGACATCAACACTTACTTGATGTTGGTCCAAATCCTCTCGACGAGAACCGCAGTGTCGAGTCTCTCGCGATGCGCCTTTCGGAACGGGGGCGTCTGTATCATCAATTCGGCGAGTTTGTGACGGACGCCGGGGTCGGGGTCGTTCTCGAGGATGTTAAGCAGATGGCTGAGGTCGGCCCAGCGGCCGTCGGCGCGCACGAAGTCGACCAGACACTCCAGCGCCGCCACGCGGACATCTACCCAAAACGTCATTACCGTCACAAAAAAAAAATTATTTATTTTTCACTATTATTAATTTCTTTATGGAGTTTCGGCAGAGGTTCCCGTGTTTCAAGCTTCGTTGCAGCCCGACTTGTCTTACCGATAAAATTGCCGTAGCGGGCGTAGCTCTCGAAAATCGTCGGCCGACTCGGCAAGTGTCCGTACTTCTGCAACTTCCGTATGGCCTTCAAACAGGCCACGGAAACCGTGAACTTGTAGCAGGGCAGCGCCTTTTCCAAATTCAGCATCCTCGTCACTTCTTCCAAAATCAGTTTGGTGTCAGTGCTCATACTTTCGGCGGTGATGGGAGCCCCCTGGTGCACCATCGAAACGACCGGCGTGACCGTACTGCCTAACGCTTCGACCAGTGCCGCTCTATAGTAATTATCCGAATAGCGATTCTTGGAGTTGTCGTTGTACTTGAAGAGATCTAACAAGAACCGAATGACGTCCGGCGGACAAATGCCGTGACCGTTACGTAATCCCGCCATAGCCAACGGAATGGTCTTTTGAAGGAAGTAATGCTGAAAGTTGGTGAAGCTGTTCTGGCGAATTATGTGAGGCGCCGCGAACGATCCGAAGAGTTTTCGGAAAATCGCCAGCATCGCAGGCGGACCCGCCCAATTGGCCACCATCGCGTTCGCCACCTGCAACCGGGTTCGTCACGTCAAAGCACTAATCATTTCTCCGCATGCGCAACGGGAAATTAGCCCTGCCTACTTTCAGTTAACAGTGAAATTAGTACTATATTTCACGATTTTTAGTGGGCGGAGTTTGCGCATGCGGAGAAGATCTCGATGCAATCGGTGTGTTGTCAAATAGACAAAAAAAGTTATACTTTTGTTAAACAGTGGGCGGCGCGGCACCGAACTTTGTAATAGCATTGCTCGTTCTCGATGGTGTCGGTCAAGGCTAGGCGAGTGGCGGGGGTGGGGTAACGCTCGAGGGCCGTGATCGCTTCCATTTGGGCCGTGACGTCACGTTCGTGACGCAACTGGTACTGCCATTGGTAGTCGGGTTGTTCGATTATTACGGAACGTAATAGAGTCATTTCGGGGTCCAAACGGATCCAGAGCACCGGTGAGTCACTGCCGTAAAAATTTATAGTAATCCGAGTCGAACTAAGAACCGACTTACTCCATTGCGCTCAGATCCATGTCGACCTCTTCCCCAGTGCAGAGGGGAATTTTTTTCTTTTTGTTGCGGCGACTCTTCGAGTGGCACGTAATGTCAGCTTTGACGACCGTGTTCTCAATTTGGAGCATGTGCTTGAAGGTGCCGTCAAGTTCCTGCAGCGTCACCAGCAGAGGACCTACGTACTTTCTAATGCCCAACTGCGTGGTGGCGTCCTGTCTGATTTCAAGCTCGATAGTGTTTCTGGGAAAAAAATAATTTAAAGAATTATAAATAAATGATAACAGATAATAAAGGTATATTCAAAAGACAAGATTCTCCCCACTTCCACTTATTAGGGCTGGACGATTATTGATTTTCACAATCGATTAATCGAGTCCTTGAACAATCGGTTTTATCGATTCATCGAATGATCGAATAATTAATTAATCGATTGATTGAATAATCAATTAGTCGAATGATCGAATAATTAATTAATCAAATGATCGAATAATTAAATAATCGAATGATCAAATTAATTAATCAAATGATCGAATAATCAATTAGTCGAATAATCGAATCATTAATTAATCGAATGATCGAATAATTAATTAATCGAATGATCAAATAATTAATTAATCAAATGATCGAATAATCAATTAATCGAATGACAGATAAAACAAATAATTGATTCATCGGATTTTTTTCATGCTGATCAAACATCAATTAATCGATTTTTCTGAGCAGCGCTACCACTTACCGTTTTCTATTGAAGACCGACGTCAGGTGGAACTTTGCGTGCCCCCCCGTTCTGACCCACTGGTCGATGAAGACCGCCATGTCCTTGCCTGTTACCGTAAAAATGGCTTTGGTGAAGACGTTCGTGCTGATCAGCATGTGCCCCCATAGCCCGCTTCCGATCTTCTGCTGTGCAGCATTGGTAGCGAGCGACAATTGCTTATTGAAAACTTGCAACAGCAACTCTTGCCCGATTCTATGCTCCAACATCCTCATGACCAACATCGCCTTCTTGTGCAGGGCCGCCATGTACATCGGCGACATCGTGTGCAAATTCCTGATAGAAAAATAGAATTTCTCCTCGTTCTGCTTCAAGTTAGGCTTCGGATTGTTGGCTCCCACCGGCAACGGGGCTGGGGGCTGGCTCGGGTCCAGAACGATCCCCCCAAATTGCTCCTCGTACTTGACCACTTCAAGCAAATTACTCTGCACCCAATGACGGTACTCGTTGTTCCCGAAACTTTTTTTACAATACAACCCGCACAAGTACTGACTTATCCCTTTGTTGAGCCACATGTCCGACCAGTTCTGCATCGAAATGAAGCAACCGAAAAATTGTTCGGCAATAGCCTGGGCCATTATCGTTCTACTGTGGTAAACTTGGTCGATTATAACGGCGGAATGGAGGAGGTTGACGCTCAAGATGCTCATTGTGGCGAACGAGCGGTAATCGTCGGGGAATTCGTCCACAAAAACTTGTTTGTAACACGAATACGGGTACCGGTTCGAGAGGGTTTCTTCGTAGTACTCAAAGGCCTCGTGGATGTACCTCGTGGTCACTTTGAGCAGCGGCAGGAGGTGGGGGAGGCAAAAGTGCGTAACTTCGTGCATGTAGGGATCGACGAAAATTTCGAACGGACCCACGGCTAGCGAGATGTTAGGGGCGCAAGTAGGGATGTTGAGTGAATAGTGAAAAGTTTTCCGACACATGTCGGGGGTGTAAACAACTTCGATCAAGTCGCCGTTAGAAACGGCGGTCATATCGTCGTCGACCGTAAACTCCAATTTCCAAGTGCAAGTTTCAGCAAAGCTGTCAACGCAAGGGAACCACAATCTAGTCGAATTTAGATGGCCGTACGAAAACATGTGGGCGCCTACCTGCAACCCAGCAACCGTTGAAACCGCAATTTTTTTTTTCTTTCGCTAACTTACTTTCGAGAACGGCCCCTTTTCGACGCCGGGCGGAATAACGTAACTGAGCCCCCCCGCCGGACCTACCAACGAAAACTCGATTCCAATCCGCAAAGCGGTGCCTTCCGCCACTAAATGCGCGGCGTCTTGCGGAATTGTCACTATCAACTCCCCCGAGTTGTTGTCGGGGTCGACTTTTAGGGCCGCGTTCAGGTGGTGGGTGGAAAACGCTTCCAGGCTACGACTGAATTTCGATTGTTATTTAATTCGTTAATTTTGCACCTCTACTGACGTTTCCGATTCTGACTGGCAAATGTCCAGGAACGGGTCAAAGTACTGGAATTGGGCATCGTAACGGTCGTTGAGAAGCACCCGGTAGACGCGGCACTGTTTGGCGTTAAGTCGGACTTGCCGCAAATTGTCTCGCAGCGGCACCACGGTCAGCTCAACGACGCCCTAAAAATTTCGATAAGTGAAAGTTCCAATCGCCGAAATGCTCACAATTATGCTTTGACGCTCGAAGCTGATGCCGGTGAGGCTCACGATTTGATGAGCTGTAAAAAAGGGTCGAAATTATTTTACATTTTTTCCCTGAAAGGCGATTGGGAGATACTTATAATTTAAAGGGGCGACAATTATCCCCCGTTCGTTCTTTCTTCATCGCAGCGTTGTCGTAGTTGCATTTAACTTAACAAAAATAACATTTTTGTTCAAGTGTTTTTAGGTTATGTCGGGCTGGTGTTCGGCAGCTTTGTGATTTAATTTGACAGTTCATTGGCGATAAACTGTCAAAAAGAGAAAACAAAGCGACCAATGAGGGCTCTAAATAACCACCCGTCGTAATTATGGCATTAAAAAGTAATTAAATTGCGCTAAAAATTCCACAAAATTTCGTACAACTCATTATCTCAATTTCCAATCTCGTCTCAAAAGGTTTTACGTTTACCCACTTCAGTTTCTGGATTATTTAAAAATTGCTTGGGGAATTTCTTGCTTGACGTGTTGACTGTTGGCTCACTGTTATTTTGAGTTTAGAAAGTGAGGTTATGTTAAAGATTACTTTCACGTGTCTAGTAGTTATTTGATTTGCAGTTTTTAATAAATATAAATAATGAATTTAAGTAGTGACTCCGATAATAATGATAGCGACATTGAGGTAACTTTTCAAATTTGGCCGTAACTAGCAATGCATGTGTTTTTCCAGTTGCAGGAAGCCTTTGCGGAGGGCAAGCTGAAGCCCGGCTTGAACACTGTAGAGCAAGCCCCAAAGCAATTCGTGAATAATGTCGTAAGTGCTATTTATTCTTTTCCACCAGCATTTACTAATTTAACGAATTTCAGGCTGGATTGAAGCAAAAATTGAACGAATTCAAACTGAAATTGCCGTGGGTTGAAACTCTGGACTGCGTCAACAAGCAAGCCCCGTTGGCCCCCGAATTGGCCGCGCAAATGACCATCCAGGAACAGAAGCGCGAGAACCAGCTCAAAAATAACAAAAAATTGCCCCAAGTCGCCCCTTCTGAGGACCCAGTTTTAAACGATTTTAAGAGAGAAACCATGTTCCACAGACAAGCTCAAGCCACTGTGCTTGAAGCTTTGCCCAAACTCAAAGCGATGGGTTTAGCGACAATACGGCCTGAAGATTATTTTGCTGAAATGGCCAAAACCGATGAACACATGCAAAAAGTGCGAGCTCATCTGATGCAGAAGCAACAACAACAACAGAAAAGCGAAAGGGTGAAACAATTGCGGGCGCAGAAAAAGGACGGAAAGGTGATGCAAATTCAGGCGAAATTGGAGAGGCAGAAGGAGAAGAAATTGATTCTGGACCAAGTGAAGAAAGTGCGCAAAGGACATTCGAAAGATCTGGACTTCCTTGATGGAAAATCGAAGAAAACACTTGAGAGGAGAAAAGTTAGAGATAAGAAATTTGGGTTTGGTGGAAAGAAGAGGGGGATGAAGCAAAATACTAAGGAGAGTGCTGGCGACATAAGCGAGTACAGGAGACCCCAAAAACCGGGCGGCAAAGGTGGAAAGGGCAAGGGAGCCGCCAGTAAAAGACCAGGAAAGAACAGAAGAGTCCAGAAGAAGGCGAAAGGAAAGCGATAATTTACTGTAACAGTTTAATAATAAAATATTTGAAAGCCAAAATCTGATTACTTTATTAAAGTAATTATTAATTATTAAATAATTAAGAAATGATTTTTATTTCAAATCAAGTCACCTACGCTACCTACAGGATAAAAGATAGACCTCCGCAAAAAGCACAACGGCAACACTGCATTAATTACGTCACGTCATTCAGTACCACGTGTGTAAGTTAGGTTATGTATTGTGTACTTATTTTTGAAAATTAATAGATAAATTTTGTAAAATGGACCCCGCCGGAAGCTGCAGCCAGCGTATACGTTTAATGAGATTTTTGGCAAATTTAACTGCCTTTTTTCTAGGTTCTGCAAAGCGGAAGATTGATGATGAGGATACTCCTGATTCTCTAAAACGAAAATTTCTTCCTGGAAGCTCAACGGTGTTATCTGGGGATGAATCTTCAGAGGGTTCTGGCGATTCGAGCCACGATGCCTCAGACAGTGAACCAGATATTGAGTGTGATGACTGGGATGTTGATTCCAAGATAATAACCACAAAATCAATGGCTGGAGGTAAATGAAGCTTGAAATTGCATTTCCCCAAATAACTGTTGTTATTTCAGTTAATTCCTTAGTCACAAATTCTTCAACGTCTGGAAACTTGAAGCCAAAATTTGTACCTGAATTGCAACCCCTTCTACTGTCAAGTGCCTTTAAGAAAGAATTTGAAACGCGTTGGAAAAATAACGCGACATTAAACAAATTTCAAACAGAAATTATCCGGGATCCTTTCACAGTTGTTGTCATTGATGACTTTCTGAAAAATTCCAATTTCTTGGAGGAGTTACGTCGAGAATTTTACGAAATTGACTGGAACGAGAGAAATTTGGACTTGTACGAGTTTTATCAATCAAAGGACTTGCAATATTTGGAAGAATTTCCAACAATCAAGACTATTTATCAATTTCTGTCAAATGAAGTCAAGGAATTTATTGCCGGTTTAACTGGTTACGATTTGAAGAAAATATCAGCTACTTGCAGCTATTATGGCAACACCGACTACTTATTGGTGCACGACGACCAAAGAAGCGACCGAAAAGTAGCGTTCATCCTGTATTTGGGCGGAAACGAGGATTGGACGGATGATAAGGGGGGCACTTTACAGCTCTTAGATAGGGATGAAGACGGTCACCCTAACAAAGTGAAGCGCGACGTCAGTCCGATCAACAACCGTCTAGTTTTCTTTCCCGTTTCAAACAAATCTTACCATCAGGTAATTAAATGCGGCAAACTATGCAACAACCGGGCCGTAAAAAATGGCCTCTGTAAAGTTTTGCTTTCGGCCCTCGACACGTAAATGACTAGTTCAGGTGCAAATTTGTGTTTCAGGTGGCTGAAGTTACATCCCCGAGCTATTGTAGAATGAGCATTAATGGCTGGTTCCATGCCACTGACTGTCCAGAGTTGGCTTCTCTCGCATATGAGGGGCCTGTTACAGGTCTCTACAGCAAAAACCGGGTTGAACCTCGAGACTTCCAATTTGATGCAAATTCTTGGATCAACGAAGATTATTTAGAAGATACCGCCATTGAGGCGATCCAGGAGCAAGTTGAGGAAACATCGGAAATTTGCCTAAAGAACTTTTTACATGAAAACGTCTACAACGATATTTACAACAGTTTAGACAGCAAAAGTATCGAATGGGAGAAAGTTGGACCCCCTAATCGCTACAATTATGAAGTTTACAAGACTGGAGGGTCCGAAGTTTTAACAACGTTAATTAATGTTTTCCAAAGTAAGAACATGTTCGCGCTGCTTCACATGTTCACTGGTTTGGACTTGGTTTCCATGAAATTTGAGATACAAAAGTGGAGTCCTGGAAACTATACGGTAATTAATTTCGAATTTTCCCGCTTTTGTTAATTGTTAATTTTAGTTATTGTCGGACTATGAGTGGGGTGAAGAACTGGATTTGGTGATGTTCTTTGGGACAGAAAAGGGTAGAATTGTTGGGGGTAGAACCCAGTATGTTGCGCTGGATGAAGAGGTGCAAACTGACCTCACCACCGTGGAACTGGAGGACAACAATTTGAACTTGGTTTACAGGGAAGCGAGAACGGCCCGTGTGACAAGGTATTACAGCAAAACAAGTGAAAATCCTCATTTTTATGCATTGGTTTGTTCTTATTCCGAATAAGAAAACGTTAACAATAGTCCTTTATTTTATAAAATTACACAGTTGAAATACTACAAAATAAAATTATGAGCAGTTGCAAACTTTTTTGTGGGTCTGAGACAGTAATACCAACTTAAATACTGCGGGGCCCGTTGAATACTGTTAATTTGGCCAAGTTAGGCCCTCTGGAAGAATTCGCTACAACTAGTTAAAAAAGTAAAAAACCATTGCACAACTATTGCACTCGAATCGCTTGCAACTACCTCGAAGCCCTAAAAATTATCGAAAAATAACAACTCCCTCATTTTCAGACTACATAATAAACATTATATCAGTCTTAAATAATTTCCTGACCTTCACAGCCTTTTAAACTCTCAACGGACAGTTCAATTCCAATTCAGTTCTGACTTGTACTTGCCGCAATTCGGCTGGAAGTTCACGTTAATCGTGACCGGATGCAAAACTATCCCCGGCACGACATCCAGTATGTTGTAGTTGCGCAAATACGGCGCCAACACCTTGTAATCGATCGTCAACGGCAGGTAATAGGAGCCTTTGGCGTGCAACACGAAAATCGGCACGCTAAAATTGCCCCCGCTATTCTCGGACGGCGTCTTCACGATGTGCGGAGTATAAGGGTGCAGCTCGTTCCGCGGACCGTGTTCCAACTTCAGATGGGTCAGGGAGGAGGTGCTCTCCGTCGGGGAAACGCGCAGGTGCTCCTGCTCAGAGATTCGCGTGCACATCTCGCTGCTGGGCGGCGAGCTGCGGCTAGAACTGACGCCAATTCAAACCTCCCGCCCAAACAACCGCACCTCATCCCAAACACAACCTCACACAACTTATGAGCCAAACATAACCTCATCTTATGTTTCCAAACATAACTCCATCTTATGTTCCCAAACATAACCTCATCTTATGTTCCCAAACATAACTCCATCTTATGTTCCCAAACATAACCTCATCTTATGTTCCCAAACATAACCTCATCTTATGTTCCCAAACATAGCCTTATAACTATTGTTCCCAAACATAACCTCACAACTTAATATAAACTTTTTTTGTTTTCTTAACGTTCGCGCTTTAGGTGTCTTACCTACAACTGTTACACTAAATGAGGTATTGTTTGGAACTACATCTGTTTCTACCTTTGGTTTTCAACGCTGGCCACGGAGGTCCTGCGTCCGTTGTCGACTTTCTGGCGTTTAGCCCCCTCGTTCAGGTCCTGGCTGAACCGCATTTTGATGCTGTTCTTGTATTTGTATGAGACTCCGTTGCCGTTACATTCGGCGTGTTTGTCGTAAACGTCCGAATCGTTCATTTCGACCGAGTAGGAGCCGTGATTGTTGTTGGGCTCAATTTTGGGTGTTTGATAATCTGTAACTTGCACGTGTTCGCGTGAAACGACTTCCTGGGGAGTGGCGAGGCGGTGGTCGACGGGGGGAGGGTTGGGATGGGACGGCTGGTGGGCCATCCTCGACAGACTGTCGCAGTGCTTCTGCAAATGGTTCAAGATACGCATGCAAACGCCTTCGCGGGGAAAGTGACCCTCCACCTCCACCATGAAGCGCATCGTCTCCGACATGCACTCCTGGTACCCCAAACTGAAACAACCAACCGGACTCAACGGCCAATTCGACACAAGACGGCTGATGAGAGACTTGAATGTGGTTACAAACCGAAGGGTCGGCCACTGGCGAAAGGCCTTCAGGGTGACCTACCGGTAATGTTCCGAGGGGCTTCCGTGTTCTTGTTGTAGATATTTCATGTGCTTGATAGCCATCTCGATGATTTCAGTTTTCTCGATTCTCCCCCTTCCCTTTTTCAGGTATTCCGTAGGGATGAGACGGGACAGATCTGCTAGACAATTGTTCATGCGATCCCGTCTCCGCTTTTCGATAATACGATGCGACATCGGATCTTGCTAACCATTCAAAAGAGAATAAAAAGAACTGATGACGTAACTTCCTGCAACAAATTCGACAAATCTTACCCTTGTAACTTTGTTCTTTTTGTAAGGGCCGTATTCGGAATCGTCCTCGCTGCCGGTGGCGGTGGAGAAGTTGAGGTTCCTGCGATTTATTCCGCGCTTATAGCCAAAGTTTGACGGGTATTTAAGGAACTTACGTGTCGCAACATTGGTAGAGCCCTCTGTCGTCTTTAGATCTGCCCAGATCGTCGGCAGCGTTACATCTAGAATGAAGAAAAAGTCATTAAAGCGTGGCGATCGGTTTAAAGTTCAAAATGTGTCGAGGGAAGACCAAAGTTTCGACGGCAGCGACACCAAACTACATCACGCGGTAATAGTGGGAACTACACGCGAACGACTAACGTCAGAGGGCGCTGCGACGGTGAGAATTTTGGTCCAATCAGAGACCACAAAAATGGGATATGACGTTGAAATTTTGGTCTACTGCGCACCCCCCTGCTCGTCAAAAACCCTGATCTTGGGCTTGGTTTTAGTTGCGGGAGGATGGAGAATTTGGGCTGCGCTTAAAAATCACCGATGATGACGACTAACAATGGGAATGAAGGACGAAGATGTTACGAAATCAGAACGAATTACTTATTATTAGACTTTTAGCGAATTGAGAGTGTCCTCGAGAGTATTTGACAAGTTGCGACCAAAGTGTTTTCGTCTTTTTATCGCGATTTAATCAGACGATTCGCATGTGTGATCGGTGCGTAAACGGGTCGACATTTTGGGTCCGGTTCTCGCTGTCATCGGACTCGTGACCGAATAATTAACCGTAAATCATCATTAGCATAGTGTGGCAGTCCACCACGTTGCGAATTTTGCCGCAAAAAAAGCGATATATAGGAAATTCCGGTTTAGTATGTCTCCTTGTTTATTTACGCGACGATCGCGAAAACGTAGGTGTGACCTTGCTGTGAACTCGAACCAAAATTAAAATACCAGCGCCGTTCCAAATCAATTCGCCAGGAAAAAATTATACATTCAAAGCGAAAATACGTCTGTCTGTTGTGCGTTCCCCTCCGCCAAGGTCGGCCATTTTTGCCCCCCCAATCTCGAAACTTTTCGCGAGCCCAAGGTGCGTCCGCGTACTGCGCAATAACCGTTGGCCGGGCCTCGATTTTTTCTTTTTATTTCTTTTTATTTTTTTTTCTCCCGTCGCGATTTACGGCCCCCCGATCGGACCACGTGACCGGCAACAATAACAATCGCCAACGGGGAAAACAAGTGGTTTTTATTGATCGTTAACGTCTTGCGACGCGCCGCACGTGACGCAAAAATCGCACGTTCAGGTCGAATTTTTCACCGGCTCGATCGAGGAGAATCGAGATGGTGAAGGCGAATCGCCGCCAATAAAACGTAAACAGTCGCAAATGGCGTCACAACGTCCGATAACGATAAGATCGATCCAGTTATCATTGTCGTCGGTTAAAATTAGACGAAACTCGGGTAAACACGCCGGCCGGGCCACACCGCCGATAAAAACTACCGTTGTAAACAAGACAGCGATGAACCGCCATATTGAATCGTGTCCCCAAGTCCGCCATATTGAATCGTGTCCCCAAGTCCGCCATATTGAATCGTGTCTCCAAGTCCGTCATATTGAATCGTGTCCCCAAGTCCGCCATATTGAGTCGTGTCCCGGACGATTGTCAATTACGTCAAGTCCGCCATATTGAATCTTTCTGACTTCTGACACTACCCGGTCGATTCAGAATGTATTCATGTCTTTGTCGTGACTACATGAAAAGTAGTCAAGTTCAACCGTTGGTCAAGCGGTGGCGGCCTTTCACGTGAGCAATAAAGTGATTCAACGTATTTTGCAGAATTATCAAGTGTCTTCGCATAAGTTGACAAGATAAATTGCTGATTTTTGCGCCTGCCTAAAATCGCGGTAAATTTCAAGGGTAAACTTAAACTTGTTTCAGTAACTACCTAGTCGGATCACGTTTTCGGTCTTCCATTTACATTTATTGACATGCGGACGCTACAAAGTTTATACAATTTCAAGAGTACAGTGGTCGGAGATGAGGAAGTCCGGTGCACACAGGCTAAATTTCCCCCTTCCCAATCGCGAATAGAAATCGAAACATAAGACGGAAGAACCCACCAAAATGTTTTTGCACCGAAATGGCCATTCCGAAAGACATGATGTAGCTTCCATTCTTGCTACAGTCCAGATTTGACTCCATGCGACCACTTTAATCCTTTACTTACAGCGGGGGAAATTTCAGGAAGAAGTCTTACAACTCGACGAAGATAATAGGCGACTTCTGTCAGTGTCACATAGTGCGCACATCACCTGCGCATCTCAGAGGCCAAGGTATCTTGGCCGAGTAGTAGATGCCCAGCGCTGTTTCTGTTGTTCTCTCCACATCTTTAGCTACACCTGTTTTATCCAGACCTAGATACTATAAGCATGTATTTTTTAGAAAGGGGCGGATTAGTGTGTTGACAAGTTTGATCTTAATTCAAGGAAATCCTTCGACAATTATATTTTTATTACTTTATAAGCCTCGCAACGCAATTGCTGCATCAATCAATATTTCACAGCATTCAGCATTCACAACCAAGTGTAGGTAAACCGGAATGTGTTTATTGCTTGTTAAGTGGTTTTTATTAAAAAATAACGTTCTCAGCAGGTAAACAGGAAAACGCAGATAAATATGGCAAATTGCTGTTAGCGAACAGTACAAATCGCATATATGTATATCAATACTCGGTGTAAGCAATAAAACTGATCCCCAATTTGATGTGGGTCAGTTTGCCGTTGGCATGTCTCGTAATAACAAAAATACGAAGCGGGCACCTACACCTGCGAAGGCCATAATAGTGGCGTACAGTGACTTTTCTTCCAAGCTAAAAAAACTTAAAGTATCGTCGAACGGCTTCCTATTAAAGTGCCGTTAATACGCGCGCAACACGCAAGTGAAAGACGAGACACTACAAAGATCGAACACGCAACGACTAGCGAGGTTGATAGAGCCGTGGAAAACCGGTGGCCTACCATAGACAGTTCTCGGGTTCAAATCCCCGTTCAAACGATATTTTTTTAGGGAAAAAAGAAGTTCTACGCAAGGTCAGTTCTGGGCCCTGTAATTTTTTTTTAAAAACACCATTAAAAATTATTACTTGAAAAGACTTTTCTAATCTTTTTCCTTTTCCGTAACACAGTAAAGTGCCGTAATATGGATTAACTACACTTTAAGGCCAGCGAAAAAAATATCTTGAACACTCACGTTGGTCTCCATTGTATCTCGACTACTCTAATAAATATACACTGACATTGTAGTAATGTAGCTGAAGGTTTTAAAAAATTAATTGGGCATGTGTTGTTTCTAGATTCAAACGTAATGAAATGTAAAAAACGACTAATAATACCATTGAAGAAAGCTGATAAGTCAAAATAACAACTACTGCCAAGGTTCGCAATTGTTTTTTTTGACAATTGACGTACTGTGATCTGTTAAGACTTCACATCAAATTTGACAGCCTCATAAAGGATCGATTCTATCAATGATCGTGCAAATGGGGTAATAAAATTAAAAGGCGTTAGGTACAGCTAGTTGCAAGAGAAGCCGGACAACCCTGTGCCGTTTCGGGCTATTTTTCTTCGGCATAAGGTTAATGGAGCGTCCGGGTTCTTTTACAACTTGCTGTACCTTCGGCGTCGTCTGCCCTATACCAGCGAAACCCGGAAAAATTTCCACGTCCCACTCGATGTTCCAAATTCTATCTGAGCAACAAAAACATTAAATGTAAATGTAGGTATTAGTGCTGCTATCAAATATGTTGGTAACCATAATTCCTTGTGGATTTAATTACATGGCACACATTTCAAAATTGGCAACAGGTGAGTCGAAGCAAAATGCGAAAACGCTGGCGTGCCGATAAAGTCGCACGTGTTGGTATCAAATAATTACAGTTATTACGCATTGTTTCGACACGTGGCATATCATTATCCTTTCATGCAGTTCTACAGAAATCTAACTTCATTTCCACGATTAGGTGGAAACGGTAATGGGGCGACTTTTCAGATGATTTGCTCCAAACTGTAAAAAAAAGATATCCCTTACATCGACGAAGTACAGTTGCTGGAAAAGAATAGGGGCGATATCTTTACCCAATGTAAATGGTCCCTAATTTTACAGGAATTTTCTCGCAAGGCAGGGGCTCGTTGTCCTGCTCGTGCCGCGGGTTGAGGTCGGTGGGGTGATTGTGGCCCAATAACAATTGATTTTTGCGCCATCACCGGTCTAGATTTACCATATCGCGATGTAAATTCGCGAAAGTGGCGTCCTTCGAACGGCCGTCGTTGTTTGTTTGTTGTTGACGTGTTGCCCTTAAAATTTCCGTCGGAACGTCGGAAAAAAACCGTTGTCAAATTACGCTCGTTAGCGGTCAAATTGAGTTTCCCACAAACGTGACCGCCAGCACTCGTCCCATCCTCTGATGGCTCAATTTCCAATCACCGACATTCCCGGTATACACTAGCGATAAGATAGCGGAAATTGATGAAATCCGAAAAGAGGCTCGTCTTGCAAAAATCGCGCACGATAGACTCGAATTGCGGGCGGGCACGTGTGCGTCGAGTCAGCGGAAAGCACGGGTCCGGCCCTGGAGGGTGGCGAAAAGATTGTTTCGAATTGCGGGCACGTGTGTGGCGAGCCCGGGTCCGGCCCTGGAGGGTGGCGAAATTCGGCGCGATTGTCACGTGCGCGCCGCCCGAACCGAAATAGCCGTTTCCTGTGCGAACGCGCCTAAGGTCCAATAAACGAAATATTTTTAATTGTTTATAATACGCGAATTGCGTCATTACGCGTCAAACTGGTTATATCATTGCAATTTCGATAATTTTCTCCGGCTATTTTTAGACGGGGACTCACCCCTCGTATTTGACCCTCTGGACGGCCCCCGAATTATCCTCCCAATAGGCGGCGTGTGTCATGTCCATTTTCGGTAATTGTTTCGCTAGCACTGACACCGAAAACAAAACAGTTCAGCACATCACACTCGATTCGGGTAAATTTCTGGTTGTTGACAGGTGTCTCGGTGTCTCGCCAATAGCGCCTTCCTTTCATCTAGTTGGCTGGCCACTGATACCGAACGACCGCACACGCCACAGTACACGTGAGCGAAGTGTTTAATTCACGACAACGCGAAATCGGTGCGTTGCCTCCGGCACACCTACGTGACTGCCGACACACAACTGGTTCTCCGCCGAATTACGGCCGTTCCGTCCCCGGAAAACCCCCCGAAACGGCGGCGACGCTGCCGCACCGCCGCGACGCCTCCGCGGCGCGCGGGGGCGGCCCGCCCGACCAACGCCGGGGCCCCGTCGCCAAACGGCGACAACCGGACGTAAATCGTGGATCGTTTGTTTGTTTGCACATGATCCGCCGGCCGATCACGTTTAAAGTAACGTGGAAACCCACGTGATCGACGCTTATGCCCCGCGAATCCAGCCAAAGCCCCGCCGTTACGCAACGGGGGCCAAAATCGACACCTTCGCCCCAACTTTGACAGCGCCACTTTGACAACTACCCACTAGATTTTCATCATTACTCTCATTGAGAGGGGTCTCATTACCAAACAAAATTAATTTTGACAGCGCAACTTTGACAACTAGCCACTAGATCTAGATTTATGTCATTTACTCTAATTAAGGGGGGCCTCATTCCCAAAATTAATCGTAGAAAGCAATCATTTGAGCAAAATCAAGGGCGACCGATGCGGGAGATAGGAAAGATTTCACGTGAGCGTCTCCGTAACGCGGAAAAGCCGCCAGGGCCGGGGGGTTTATGTAAGGTGTTTTGATTCTGGCGTCACGGTCGTGGATCGAGAGCACATGTGCATACTCCGATTCCGTGACAGCGAACGTGCAACGGCCCGTGAATTCAAGCGGAAACGACACGTGCACCCGAACCCCATGACACGACTAATTCTAGAACAAAAACTAATTAACCCGGAACGGCGCCAACGGTTCAAATTTGGCGCCGCCATGTTGTATAACTGGGTGCCTACTCTCCCCCCTTAAATAACTTGTTATTATCCAGGCGAAAAGTGCGGTGTTTTGGCCAAAACCCGCCGCAGTTTTCCCGGAAAATCCCCGATTTGTGATGAGAGTTGTTCGCGATTAGGGAAAGCATCGGGGTCGTTGGGAAATTTCAGTGCGAACAGTCCAGTGAGTTCGGGATCAGCGGCGTCTGTCGCCCCACCAACGAAAATGATGCCTTTATGCCCCAAAAAGGACGGAGGTCCTAACGTGAAGTATTTCGAAACGCCCGAAACCTTGTCCGCTTTGGAATTAGTCAGGCAGTGGTTGCAGAAGAACGCGAAAAAAGTTAGTAACGGTTTGAGGTTATGTCGTTGTAATGTTGGCCGTTGCAGTATGTCCAAACCGACCCACCTACCAATAAGAGTCTGGCGACGTTGGTGTGCCAGTTGCTCCAGTTCCAGGAGGACTTTTTGGGGAAAGCCGTGCAAAAGCCCCCGCCCCCCATGACCCGGATTCCGGTTTGTACATCCACTCCCCGTTCTAGAACCAGCTTCATCCTGTATGTTGTAGCTCAGGCATTTTATGGACTTCAAGCCAGGGGGCGCCTTGTCGCACATATTCTTGGCGGCGTTTCGCTTCAAAATCGAGCACGGGTGGCGCAAGTTTGAAATTCCTTCTGGAAAAGTAAGTAATGGTCGCTCACATATCAAGAGCCGAAAATGAAACTTTACGCCCGCGACCTTCATTCCTACAACTTTCTACGCACTATTGAATCAGAATGCGTCATTTGTTTCAATAAATTGATTTTTTGATAGTAACATGCTAAAGGTAGATGGCATATGGAAACCAAGTGTTGGTTCCCATATAAATATTTTAAATATCTATCTCCAGGGTAACTTGAACACTACTTTGGCCCGCCGGGCTTTAAAACAATTTGAACCCGCCTGGACGTTAAACCATTTAAGCCCTTTGGGCGTTGCAGCAATTTGGGCCCGCTGGGCGGTAAAACGCAATTCGAGCCCGCTGGGCGGTAAAGTAGTTTTACGGGCCGCTATTTGAAAAATTATAATTACCTCAATGTAACTAAGGTCGTTCCGTTCCTATTTAGTGGTGCTTTATTGCAGAACGCCGGGAAGCAGCTGGACCGGATGTTCGAGATGTTTCAAGCCATGGAGAAGGCCCTCGTCCAGAACCGCTTCTACACCATCCCAGTCGTGTACATTAGGCCGGAAGTGCCGAAAACCATCGCGTCGTCCCTGAAGGAAATAGTGAGAAAACGTGGCGCTCAATTGGCCGAAAACGAAGATACCGCCACCCACATTTGCTACCCCCACGTGGAGGTTCTTGAGGAAGAATACGGGAGACCGATTTTCAAGCGCGGCAAAATGGTCATGATGCATTGGTACTATTTCCCCCACTCCTTCGACACCTGGGTGAGTCTGGACGTGTCAGATGACGGCTTAGGAACGGAAGCTGCCAGCCCCAAAGCGGGGCCGTGGCGCGTCACGGCCGATTGGTTGTTCCACACTGACGGCTACAACGAGTGGATGTCGGAAGAAGATTACGAAGTGGACGAAATGGGTCTGAAGAAGGTGCATCCCTTGAGAATGTCAGTGGAGGACATCATGAATCCTTCCAACGACGATCGGTCAAAGTAAGTAATTTCGACCTCCAGCGATTATTTTTGTAACAATTTTGTTTAGGAAAAAGGCGAAGCGAAAGAGGTCGCCGTCGCCCCCTTCGAAGGCCGGTAAGCGGAAAAGCGGTCGGAGTCCCGCCGTGGGCAAGAAGCAAAGACCGGACGAGATCGAAGCGGAAGATTTGACGAAAGATATGGAGGAACCGACTCCCGAACCCAACGTGGTGGAAGTCAGCTCTGCCCCCAATCAGCCCGGAAAGAAGGACCACGAGTTGCAGCCGTTGAAGGGGGGTTCCGTTACTGACATGGAAGAGTCTGAGGAGCGCGGGGAGGATTCTCAAAACGGCAAAAACAGCGACAGCAACACCCAAGACGACGGTCAAGAAGACAACGTAACTGAACAAACCCACCACATAATCATACCGTCGTATTCGGCTTGGTTCGACTACAACGCCATCCACGAAGTCGAGAAACGCGCTCTGCCCGAATTTTTCAACGGCCGAAACAAGTCGAAAACTCCCGAAATTTATTTAGCTTATCGCAACTTCATGGTGGACACTTACCGGTTGAACCCTACTGAATATATAACTAGTACCGCGTGTCGTCGCAATTTAGCCGGCGATGTTTGTGCTATAATGCGCGTACACGCGTTTTTGGAACAATGGGGGCTGTTGAATTATCAAGTTGACACGGATTCGCGGCCGACCCCCATGGGACCACCACCCACCTCCCATTTTCATATACTCTCTGATACTCCGTCGGGCCTGCAACCGGTTAATCCACCGAAAACTCCCCAACCGAGCGCCGCGAAAACCCTCCTGGATCTCGATAGGTCTCAAGATATCAAAAAGGGTGACGGTAGCGCGGAAATGACGAATTTCGGGCTCAAATTAGATCAGTACGTCAAAAAACCGGCGGCTCTTCGGAACAAAAGCGCCGCGTCTCTGACCAGAGACTGGACGGAACAAGAGACGCTCCTCTTGTTAGAGGGACTCGAAATGTACAAAGACGATTGGAATAAAGTTTGCGAACATGTAGGTTCCAGGACCCAAGACGAGTGCATTTTGCATTTCTTACGTTTACCCATTGAAGACCCGTATTTGGAAGACCCGGAAGCTGGCGGAGCTCTAGGTCCTTTAGCTTATCAACCGATTCCGTTTAGTAAAGCCGGAAACCCGATCATGTCGACAGTTGCATTTTTGGCGTCGATCGTCGATCCTCGAGTGGCCGCGGCCGCCGCCAAATCCGCCATGAACGAATTTGCCAGCATCAAAGACGAAGTTCCCGCCGCCGTAATGGACGCTCATTTGAAGAACGTCGAAGCTTCATCGGCGGAAGGTAAATACGATCCGGCCGCGAACTTGGCTTTGACCGGAATAGCCGGAACCGCTCCCGAAAAAGAGGAGGAGGACAAAATCAAAAAAGAACCTGAAGGTAAAGAGGACGACAAAACCGAAGAAAAGAAACCGGAAGAAAAGGAGGAGAAAGAAGAAAAAGTTAAGACCGAAACGGCGCCGTCTGAGCCTGTTAAAAATGAAAAAGTCGAGAGCGAAACGAAACCGGAAAAGACGGTTAAAGATAGTGAGATGCAAAGTGCGGCCGCTGCCGCTCTGGCCGCCGCCGCGGTGAAGGCCAAGCATTTGGCCGCGGTCGAAGAGAGGAAAATCAAGTCGCTGGTTGCTTTGTTGGTGGAAACGCAAATGAAGAAGTTGGAGATTAAATTGAGACATTTCGAAGAGTTGGAAACGACGATGGAAAGGGAGAGGGAAGGTTTGGAGTATCAGAGGCAACAGTTGATAACGGAGAGACAACAGTTTCACTTGGAACAGTTGAAAGCGGCGGAATTCAGAGCCAGACAACAAGCGCACCAGCGGTTGCAGGCCGATCAAGGTCAATGGGCGGTGCAGCAGCCCCCGATGGCGCATAGCGCGCCACCTAGTGAAGCGGCGCCGAGCACCACGCCAACGCCGCCTTCTCCGCAGGCAGCCGCAGTGGCGTCGCCCGCGCCACCGCACCATCATATTTAAGGCGTTCAAGACCAGTAGGGTTCATCAAGAAACGTATTAATTTTACTTAGATTTGATTTATCACTTAACAAGGGAATTTTGTTTTTATATTATACAGACAGCGCGAGATTGTTTGTCAGGACGATGTATACGTCAAATAAATTTTACATGTACAATAATGCGTCCATTTTGTAACCTCTGTGCGGCCAAGGGGAAAAAAGGGTTCGGAAATTTTTATTTTTCTAGAGTCTTTCTGAATTTACAATTAAGGAAGTCGTCTTAAAAAACGTTTTATTGAAAGTTAGATTCAATTTACAGTCATTTATGTACATCAACATTCACAATCGTCAACTATTCGCTTGGAAATAACAATATGGATATACGTCATAAATTCTGAATGAAACACGAACAATAATATCGTGAACGTTCTGCAATTGTTACAATCGCGCAAGTTTTGTTGCCAGACAACGTCCGCTAATTATTACTGATACAACAAAAGTCTTTGTTAACAATCAAATTTATTCAACCTATTTACACCTTGAACATGGAACCTAATAATCAAGTAACTTACTTTCATTAGCCCTCTCCTCTGCTCTCGCCTTCATTCGCGTAATGAACGCGGCCCCTTTATTTTTCCTAAAGTTCTCGTACGGATCGTTCAAATTACATCCCACCCCCTTAAATTGGTCCTGTCTATCGCGTACGTCCCCTCCCGAAATGGGGGCGTCGATGCCCTGTTCGTTCGCACCCAAACCACTACCGCCCCAACCCATCTTCTTTAACATCTGGTGGCCCTTGTTGGAAGAGTCGATCTCTTGGCGGTCGTTGCGCACGAACACCGTCGGCGCGCTACAAACACAACTTCGGTAACGAACAGTTCGTCTTTGAAAAGTCTCATTAACAATACACCGATGCAATGCATCAAGACCCCAGCTGCTTCTCCGCATGCGCAATGGAGAGTTAGCTCCGCCTACTTTTAGTCAGCGCTACCAACCTAACAATGAAATTAGTACTACTTCGAGTGGGCGGAGTTCGCGCATGCGGAGAAGAATTGCGACGCAATTGGTATTTTATTACCTGAAAGTTAGCGGTGGCGGCGACGGTGACCGCTTAACGGGCGGCGACCTGGACGGAGACCTCGACAGGCTCTTCCGTCGCCTGCCGCTCCTCGAGTGTCTTCGTCGAGGCGTGCGCGGACTTCTGGACCGCGATCTGGATTTCGATCGTGATTTCGACCGGCGACTTCGGGAATGCGGTGAGGACGGTGATGGCGATTTGCTGGTGTACCGTCGTTTCGGCGGCGATGGCTCCTTCTCGGCCGGCAGCACGATGGGACTCGGTGTTCGCGACTTCTCCCGAAGGCCGGCCAAAACCCGTTCTTCCTTCTCTCGTTTAGCGTTGTTCTTTGCCTTGTAGTACTCATACAAACCTAGCTTTTCCCAACCTTCACTGTTTTTACAACGCACACAGTTTATAATGCATCCAACGACATGTGTTATTAAGTATTGTGAAAGTAAATGACATAATTTCATGTATGTATGTGACCTATTGTCAATATTTTACCTGTCTCGAGGCCTTTCGTGACTGGGCAGAGAATAAAAGGCTTCCACCGCGGCCAGGAGGCGGTCGCTAGGGGGCGCTGGTGGTGGCAACCTAATATCTTTAGGATCTAACGGTTTATATGATGTATCTTCCAACTAGAATAAGTGTGTCAAAAACTATTACATGATCAGACACTCCAGGAGGACATTTTAACAGCCGCAGTTTAACAACCACGAAACAAAAGTTTGAAAAATCACAACAACTGAGCCGACGATCCCCGTATCGCTCAAAAATTTACTCAACTACGCGATACGGCGATCGTCTATCCTCAAAATTACCACGCAACCCCCACTAATTCAACAGTGAAATTTTTTTTTAAGTTACAGCGGGGTTCTCGCAACCGAATGAACTTATCTTATCACATCTGAAAACGGCGAAATACATTAATCCATACCTTGATCAGGGGCACCATGAGTCCGGCCGGCAAGTCGTAGTAGGGAGCTGTCGGCATCAGTTCTTCGATACAGGGAGGTTCGGCCGGTCCCACCGGAAATCCAGGAGGTGGTTTAGAAAAATCCGGAAACACCGCCGGTGGCGGGGTGAAGAATCCCGGTGGTGGTAACGCGAACGGGTTCTCCATCCCGTTACTCGGCACCACCGGCGGCAAATGGTTCAGAGCCAAACCGGGCGAGTTCTGTTGAGCTATGTGCGGCGGCGGGATGTTCGGCGGCGGGATCGTCGGGATGAAGTCGCTCGGTGGAGTCGGAAAGCTCTGATTGGTCGGAGGTTGCGATGCGGAACTGTTTTGCTGACTTAAATTCTGTATGGTTTGTTGCAGGCTGGCCTGTATCGTTTCCAGCGGTATTATGTTGGTAGTCTGAACTGGCGGTGGAGGTTGTTGTTGCTGTTGTTGTTGTTGTTCCAAACTTTGTCTTTGTTGGTCCAAATCGGCGATTTGCTGCATCGCGTGACAAACGAAAGCCTGATGCTGAGCCTGATAACTGTCGTAAGTGGCCTTGGTTTGCTGGGCCAACGCCGCTATTTCGGCGCCGTATTTCATCATTTGCTGCGACTGGTACTGTTGGTAGCTCTGGGCCGGCTGGCGCATCTGCTCTACGGTGTTCGCGTCCAAGTAATTCGCCTTCGATTCCCACAACTTCAACAGCTTCTCCAGCTTGACGCGCTGCTCCTCCGTTGCGTTGATATGTGCGTTACAGAACATGGGAACCACGACCGACTCCAACACCTCCTTCAACTCCTGAGCGTTCTTTCTTGCACTGCCCACAAAATATTACAAATTTTTCTTTTATTAAGACGAATTGTTTCTATATACAGGGTGGGGCAATAGTGCGCCTGAGTTTGATAGCTCGAGTTCTATAATAGGTAGAAATTTGATTTAAAAACACAGATAAACTAGAGAAAGAAGTCTATAACCGGAAATTATTTTTGAACATACAGGGTGAGCCAAGACAATTATACGGGGGCAAGTGAGAGTTTTTTAAATAGAATGTGGTGTGTAAAAGAAGATTTTTCGGAGCCTTTTCCTAGACTCTTTTCAATCCAATATTATTGCTGACTATTTCCGAACCACTTGGATGTAGCGATTTTTTTCGTTCAAATAATGGCATCTGTAGATGCATGTTAAAAAAATCACTATTGTCACAATTACGACTTCTAAGAAAAGATTATGTAAAGACTACTTAGAAAACATCTGTGGAATGTCTTTGAGCTATTTTAACTTTTGAAAAATTATACAGGGTGACTAAATTAAATTTTTCAATTTAGGACTTTTTGAATTTGATTTTCTCTATTTTTTCAAATGGAACACCTGTATATTTTTTAACGATATGATGTAGAAACTAAAGACAAACATTTTTTGTATGCACACCCTTATGACTATTTGTAACCATTTTCGAGATATCGCCAAATAATTACAAATTCAATAATAATCCTAAAAAATTAGATCGTTTTCCAAATAACTCGACAAAAAACTTCAAATGTTTCAAAATAGACACAAAAATGACAACTGACGACAGGTAACTGCGATAAATTTCTTGTCGGATAATATAAAATGCAAGAAATGATCAAGATACAAACATAAAGTGACCTTACTAAAAAAACTTATGCTGTTTTTATAAACAGAACATCTGGAGCACATATTACAATTTTATCTGGCGAGTAATTTGAAAAACAATCTAATTATTTAGGACGATTCTTGATTTTTGTAATTATTGGGCGATAAATCGAAAATGGTTACAAATAGCCATAAGGGTGTACATACAAAAAATGTTTGTATTTAGTTTCTACATCATACCGATAAAAAATATATAGAGTGTTACATTTGAAAAAATGGGGAACATTAAATTCAAAAAGTTCTAAATTGAAAAATTAAATTTAGCTACCCCGTATAATTTTTTTAAAAGTTAAAACGATTCAAAGACATTCCACAGATGTTTCATAACTAGTCTTTACATAATTTTTTCTTACAACTCATAATTGTGACTGTAGTGATTTTTTTAACATGCATCTGCAGATGCCATTATTTGAACAAAAAAAATCGCTACATCCAAGTGGTTTGGAAATAGTCAGCAATAAATACTGGATTGAAAAGAGTCTAGAAAAAGGCTCCAAAAAATCTTCTTTTACACACCACATTCCATTTAAAAAACTCTCACTTGCCCCTGTATAATTGTCTTGGCTCACCCTGTATGTTAAAAAATAATTTCCGGTTATAGACTTCTTTCTCTAGTTTATCTGTGTTTTTAAATCAAATTTCTACCCATCATAGAACTGGAGCTATTGAACTCGGGCGCACTATTGCCCCACCCTGTATACAGGGCGATTCACGCAGGCCGTGCTTCAGAAGTTTTTCAACTTGCAGTTGGATTGGAAATTTGAAATTTATTTCCTCTAAAATATTTAAACTCCTCTAGCTATACAGGTATGCCAAAAATTTCTTATTTAAATGTACAATTTTTATATTTGCGCATGCGCTTTAAATTTTTAATATGATCTATAGTATTTTGAAAGTGCTATAACAAAACACTTTCTAGTGACTATTTTATCAAAAAAAAAACCTTCTGTGGGTTGTGGGTTGGGCCTAGAACCCGTACTCACCAATGGTGAAGGAGGTCGTTCACCAAATAAATTACGTGCAGTTTCTGGGGAAAAGTCGTCGCCTCGATAACTCTGCAACAAGAGCCGTTAGTGGTACCACCGGGAGTTAATTTGGGCTCCTTACTTGTACAACAGACAGTGCACTATGCAATATCCTCTTTCCTTGTTGCTGGCATGTTGCAGAATCCACGACTTTCCGTTGCTTATGCTGTCTTTGGTGCAACTGTCGATGATCGGCTGTAAAATATTGTAGATGTCTTGCAGAACAATGTCGCTCTCGTCCGCCTCCTTTTGCAACTCCCCAACTTCACACTTGCTGACGACGGTTTCGGCTTGGGCCTGCTGTTGTTGCAACAAAACGGTGTGTTGCGCCGACAAATTCTGCTCGCTCTGCTTGATTTGCTCCCGTAGACTGTCCTGTTGGATGATTAATTGGTCTATTTCTGAAGTGTTCGTGTTGTGCATCGCTGAGGGTGAGCTCCAGTTTCCGGGGCTGTTCTCGATGATCCCTTGTTGTTTCAGGACTAAATACCGGATTGATTATTGAAAAGTCGCTGCGGTTAAGGAGGGCGGTAACTCACTTGCTTGCTCTGTACTGACTTTGTACTGGTAGTAGTTGAAGAATTCGCCTCTGCTGTAGAGAAATTGGAACTTGGGATTGCCTTTCTGCTTGTTCTTGGTCATTTGTTCGAATTCGGGGCCATTTCTAGCGACAAATTGGGCTAATTTGTCGATAATGTTTCGCAAGTCCGTGTCTTACAACAAAACATAACCTCAATTAGGTTCGGGGGGAATTTGGAAAACCGGCGGCAAACTCGGGCGCAATTCGACTTACCTGGGGGCGCTTGGGGCAAATCCATCATATTTCACGCTCAAAACATAATTTTAAGCCACTGAACTAAACCAAAAAAAGGTTAAACACCCTTTTCGAATTATCCTGCTGGCGGCGTGACGTTTACAACAGTGGCGTGCGTTTTCGTTGAGGGCCACGCCGGCTGCCGGCAGTGCCGCCCGTCACGCTGCTGCAGCACACCCCCAGAATATTACACCCAAATCAATTTAAGTGCATAATTAGGTTTATCTTAATTTACGCAAAATTTTTAATAAATTCTCATTTTTTGAAACTATTTTATCTAATTCTTGGTTTTTGGTGTAGAGGGCGCTGTAACGCGTGGGTGGTTTGAATATAGGCAGTTTCCAGGACAATAGTTTGAGTTATTAAAAAAATTGTCGTTTCATTTCATCAACACCATCAAATTTTCACCGGAAATGGCCCAAACTTGCCCCCTTCCACCATGCACTCAACTCTGTGGCCAATTATTCCGAATTGGGATCACCTCCAACCCTACAGAACTTCCTCCACCACCGCCACCCGCCTCAAAACCCGACTTATCAAAACAGAAAAAGTTCAAATTTAGCTGGAGAACTAACATGCTGGCAGCCCCTAAACACGTAGAGAATAAATACATTGCACCTCCCTGCGAACCGTTGCCTCCCAGAGTATTTGAAGAACTGGAGCCTGAAACCGAGTTCAGAGCAGATCACCTTGCAAGACCCAACATAAGGTACGTTGATTTCGATCTAATTGACCCTAAAACAATTTTTTGCAGAATTCTAGTGGTGAACAAGAAGCAAGTTGAAGCGGCGCACTTAAGCCGAAAAATCGCGTTAAACCTGAAGAAGCGAATGAAGATCTCGTGGAAATCAATTTATAATTATTACAAAAACAAATTGAGGATGAGGAAAATGAAGGCATTGCGGCGGTACGTACACAATTTGCAGCTTAGCTTTGCTAAATTTTGCGTTATAGACAAGAGAAAAGTAAAGGTAAGGATAAAGAAAAGGGTAAAAATGTTGGGAAAGGTAAAGAAAAGGATAAACGTGCTGGAAAGGTTAAAGGCAAAGGCAAAGAAATGTCGGAAGAGAAGAAGGCTGAAGAACTGGAGAACGCTAGAAACGTCTATTTCGCAAACTTAGCAGCACCGCGGAAGAGTTTCAAACCAGAACCTTTAGTAAGTTCAGATTGATTTCTAAATTTAGGTAAAACTCTAGACGTGGCATTGCAGCCGGTTCGCCGTAAGAACCTCGAAGAGTTGAAAGCTAGTATCGCCCGATTAGCGCTGCCTAGGGAATATGACATTGACGAACCAAGAGACGTTACTAAGGCAAGTTCAACATTAATCTAAAATAGAATGAAAATTAGTAAATTTAACTTAGGTCCCTTCGGCGGCTCTTACCTACGAAATAACGGAGTCTGTTAGAAAGCTGGCAGAAATCCCCGCTAGAATGAAGATGAAGCCTCCAGAGCCCCGCAGCTACTTCGTGCCGCCTAAAGACTACAAAGGTGAGTTTTCGGCTAAAAAGAACCTTTGGTGATGAACCCGTTTCAGTTTCACCAAGAATCGAGGAACTGTCCAAACCCGCACCGAGAGCGGCAAAAAAAGAAGACGACCTCAAGGAAGATCCATGGACAATTAGCAAAAACGCTCTAAAATACAAGGCGACACCGCGAATTTTGGAACTCTCCAAACCGATTGATAGGGACTGAAGTTGATTTATTTACAATTTATTGATCTAAAGTTATGGACGCAAATAACATGATAGTAACAAAACAAGCATTAAATAAACTCGATTTTAAATTAAAATTACGCTAATCAGATAATAGAAACGTAACGGTCAAATTTCACGTTTTAAACGTCGTAAACAATGATTCACCGAAAATGTGCTTAAGTACTCAATTTAGTAAACGATTAATTAATTATTTACAGTGTCTCTCACTAAAAGTAACTAAACCTAATTATAGAAAATATTACATTTCAGTTATACAGAAGTCTAAGATAAAAAATAGACTTGTATATTTATAAATATGTAACAATATGAGAAATTCACAGATTATCTAGCCGGTACTGCGTCAATCCCAGATTTCCGTCGGGAAACTGTTCACCTCCGTTTGGTCCTGAATGGGGTTGCCGTCCACGGCGTACGACAATCGTATCCTCATGCGCAAGGCGGTCTGAAATGAAGCAAACATGAATTAAAATTAATTACCGCCGCGAGACAAAGCCCCACCTTATTTGGATTGGTGACTCTTAACACTTGCGTGACTTGTCCGTTGGGCACCATGATGGTCCCTGAAGGCGACAACATTTGTAACTGGAATGTCTGTGGGTAGAAAAAGATTATTACTGCTTTTCGAGAAACAAAAACTGAGCGACTCACTTTAGGAACGGCCGCTTGGAATAGAAAATCAGTCATAGTGGATAAGGTTTGATTACTAGCGACAACATTAATTGTTAACGAATTACTGTCGGGCACTTTTTCCAGCGAAAAACAAATCTTTAATCCGTTTTTATCGTACGCCGTCAGAATCGGCACTTCCTTCTCGCTGGTTTTCGTGTTAAGCAAATCGTCGGCGAGAAAATTCGAATTCGGGCTGATCAAAAGGCTGCCGTTGTTGTTTTCCATGATCAAAGCGGGACCCGTGTTGGTCGGTGGAATCGTCGGTAGGGCCTGCGTGTCGATCGTGTCCATCTCGTTGAACAAATCGAGCAAGTCCATTTTGTTGGTGGTGGTGTTGGCGGCAGTGGGGGGCGCCGGCTGAGGCGTCGAACTAAAATCGAAACCGCCCAACAGGTCCAGGAGCGCCGTCTGCAACCGACCGCCCGCGTCACAATCAACCCCAAAATTCCGCATTTCTTTCATTCAACGACCCATCCCATCTAATAACTTATCAGGCCAAATTTCAAAAAATTTGACAAAACCTATTTGAGACACCTACCGAATCGCTGGCGACATGTTGGGGACTCTCTTCCGGCGATTTCGTTTCGCTTTCCACGTCCCCGTTGGTGTGAGCATCGCCGCTTTGCCTGACGATCTCCATCGCCGGCATCCTCTCCAACAACGACGGTCTCAAATGGGAGTATTTTCCGAAAAAGTGCGAAAACTCCACCCCCCTCTGCTGCAATTCTATGTGCAAACTCGAACAGAACGAGCTGATAATTTGTTGAATTTTGCTGCAAACACCCCGTATAACGAAAAACATTCGACTAACGTCCGATAAGCGTACTTATTAGAACTGGAGAACCTCGTGCTCAATTTCGTTAAAGACATCAACGCGTACTGTTTGGTGGTGGAGGAGTTCTGTGGCGACCACAGCAACTTCTGGTAGAGTTCTATGACCTCGTCTTCGGTCGGCGGTAAGTAGCCGCTGTCGTCGTCGAGCGACGCTTGCAACAACAAATCACCGTACTCACCGATGGCCCAAACACCCACCTGCGTCAGCGGCTGCTTGTCCATCAAGTCCTCCGACAGCGCCTTGTACAGCTGCAACGTCATGTACGCCTGCTGATTGGTGCTTTCGGAAATCAACTGGATGGTGGATGACGTCACGTCGTCTCGCATGTAATTACCGGCCTGCAAGCGGAACGTTGCCAATACACCAACCGCGTCGTGGCACAAAACGCTGCTCCGCACGCGCAACGGGCAGCAAGCTCCGCCTACTTTTAGTTACAAAGCAGCCAACGCCACCAACCTAACAGCGAAATTAGCACTACTTTCTTCATATTTTTTTTGAATTTGGCGGGCTTGAGTGAGCGGAGTTTGCGCATGCGGAGAAGGTCTCGTTGCAATCAGCTTACCCCAACTAACACTTTTAGGAGCGTATCGAGATGCCACCTTTTATTGGGAGCGAACCTTTCGGCCGCCATAACTATATTCGAAGAGCAATGCGCCTTGAACTCGGCATCTGCCTTCTCCAAAAACGTAATAAGCTCCTTCATCATCGTCCTAATATTCTGAGAATTGACCAAAGCGAACGACAACTCCATGGCCCTCTTTCTTATAGAAATATCGGGATCCTTCAGACACTCCAATATCGTCGATCTGTGCCGTTGAACGGCCGAAGTGTCGACGTGAACGGTCCTCAACAACGTGTTGAGAGCAACATAACGTATATTTTTGTCGTTATTGAGAAGAAATCTGCCCAAAATATTGACGGCCAACACCCTTAAGCCGCCCTCAGACTTGATATCCATGATCGAAAGAACGGTTTCGTACAGAATGGTGTTGCCGACATTTTTACTGGTTTCAGTATTCGTCGCTACTTGGGCAAGAATGTCGTTCATTGCTTCGGACGCGTCGACGTCGTTCCGCCCCAAAACCCGCAGCAATTTCAGGATTTTCACCTAAAATCCCAGTCAGAGGGCGAAAATTACAATTTTTTTCCGTCATACCTGAAGGAACGGATCGCTAACACCCGAAACGTCATGATCCGGCGAATAACCGGCTAAAATCAGGTTTTTGAGAATACGCACGAGGTTCGGCACGATCTGAAAAATGTCAAGAGTGAGCGGCAGGTCTACAAGAAAAACACTAAAAGTGGGGTTATGTTAGGGGCGAAAACGTGAATAAAACCGGAATTAGTTGCGGAGATTAGTACTGAATCGGTTCACACAACATGTTTGTAAAAAATCTTACAGTTCTCTGCTTGATTTCGAGCTGAAAAAGAAGAAACAACTAATCAGAAAAATGAGATGGTAACAAACACAACGACCTCGCATTTTTGTTTTTGATACATTTTCGCTCATACTTCGGTTAGTTGGCCGGTTCGGAATAAGAAAGGAGAAAGTCCAACTGGAGGTGCAAGAATAGAAACAGAGAAAGCTAAAAACGTATCACTTCTATCTAAGGCAGTAGATACAGCGCTACGGTGGGATAAGTCGGTACTTCGTTGATCTGCCCTAGACTCTAGAGGCGTTGGTGCTTCTACACGGCATAATCTCACATTCAACGCAACCCTCCTCCGCTAATTCTTGATTAGCTGGTAGATGCCACGCGGCAATTTTGCAGTCATTCCGGTAATTTTTACTTTGCTGTCATGAAAAAACAATTCAGCATAGTGCTATGCCGGAAGAGTTTGAATATTATAAAAAATCGAAAATTAGTGGTTTTTCTAATTTTATAAGAAATCTATTTATTCTAGCGTCGATTTGATTACGGATTTGAATTCGGGAAAGCCGATTACATAAGAAAACGCTTATTTCCGGCCTTTAGGTGCAACAATGTCGATTTTAGGAATTTTTCGAATTTCTATCGATTGGGGTAGAAAAAAAAAGTCGAAAATATTAAAAATTTTTTACATCGATTTTATGACTTAATTTTATAGATTTCGAACCGCTTAACACGAATCTGACCGTAGTTTCCCTGTACAAGTCGTACTTTTTAAGATATGACCGTTCGAATGTTTCTATTCAAAATTTTCGTCAAAATCGACCTAAATTGCAAATTTCAACTTCTTTATTATTATGCTTACGATTTTTGTTTATATAGCATTCGATAGCTTTTGTGAAATGGAGAAACTTGATGTATTTGTATTTGATGTAAGTCTGCCCGTTCAAAAGTTACAAGAGTTTGAATCTTATAAGAAACTGAAACTTAGTGGTTTTTCTAATTTTATAAGAAATCTATTTATTCTAGCGTTGAATTGATTACGGATTTGAATTCAGGAAAGCCGATTACATAAGAAAACGCTTATTTCCGGCCTTCAGGTACAACGACGTCGATTTTAGGAATTTTTCGAATTTCTATCGATTGGGGTGGAAAAAAAAAGTCGAAAATATTGAAATTTTTTACATCGATTTTATGACGTAATCTTATAGATTTCGAACCGCTTAACACGAATCTGACCGTAGTTTCCCTGTACAAATCGTACTTTTTAAGATATGACCGTTCGAATGTTTTAATTCAAAATTTTCGTCAAAATCGACCTAAATTGCAAATTTTAACTTCTTTATTTTTAGACTTAGGATTTTTGTTCATATAGCATTCGCTAGCTTTTGTGAAATGGAGAAATTTGATGTATTTGTATTTGATGTAAGTCTGCCCGTTCAAAAGTTACAGTTTTGATCTTAATGTTCTGCAGTTCCTATCTCTTAGATAATCGATGGGCGTGTCGCGGGTAACTATCAAAATGACTTTACCACAAAATGGTATATTTAATGCAACTCTGACAACTACCAATTTTAAATCTGTTCAATATAAAATTGCCCCATCCCATAATCCGATAAAGGTGAAATAGCTTTTGTAGAGACAGGTCACCGTAAACTTGCAATAAAAGTACGTTGCAGAAACAAGAAACACAAAAAGTAGGTTAGGAGTAGCGAAAATTTTCCGTTATTATAAGTTATCTGGCAATCGAAGTTATTATCGAAAAAATAGAAAATAAAATATATGAAAAACACAATGTGAGGTTATGTATGGTTTCCACAAAAAAAAGTGCTGATAAGCTCATAGCGAGACGCCTTAGCGGTCTTATAGCGAAACAAAGAATCGAGCACACATCGAGTCCCAATTCGGCTAATAACACTACAAGCTCCAACATACGCGTTACCTCACAGTTAGCGCAGTCCTAAATAAAACATCGGAATTAATCCACGACCAGCAACAATACCCAAAGCTACTACCCGACCAGACTTACTTTTTTGAAATGGTTCAAGGTGTCCGGGCTGTTCTCGCACATCTCCGTAATTAACGTCACGCCAGTTATTAAAACACCTGCGAAATTGCCAAATCATCATTCAATTACTCAACATCCTAAAGGATCCTTAAGTGATCACGCAAGAACTATCAGAAAGGTTCAAGAGCTAGTTGAGACACCCACTCTTTGAACATAACAATTGACCGTCTTTCTTGCAAGTCACCAATATTTTTCACGCACAAAGAGATGAAAATGTGGGTTTCCGTCTTAGTTACAAATGCTACAATCGTAACTTTACAACTGCGGGGGCCGTAAAATCTCTGGCAGGCTGTAAAGTGTGCCTTACAGCCTGCTCATAATAACTTAACCATAATTACGCGCTGACCAACACTTGGCGTTTGTTGCACCCCACCTAATTTTAGCGCGTTGTTATGAAAGAAATTATTTATTTAGAACCAACCGCGCATTTTCATCCAGTTGTGTGTATACGTTGTATCCCGGACCGAAAGCAAATTACACCCTTGAGCGAAAAAAGATTCTTTGCGAGTTGAGCGTTGAACTTCGTTCGCGGGCGTAACCTTTTACTTCCGGCCCGCTATACGTAAATAAGCATATTTTTTTAAGATATACCGTGATTTTTCTCGGACAGTAAACTTCTAGTGGCAGGAAGAAAAATCTCCATAAGTTCAGGAACTCGTTTGATGATTCGAAAAGCGCATAACGCCGCCTTCTTCCGGATGTAGGCGTTGGGGGACTTCATTAACCGCTCCACTTCTCCCGCTAGATCCCGCGCCATTTCCGGTGACGCGATAGCCCCCAGAGTGCACAACGCCAAGCCCACCACAAACTGAGTCGTAGAATTAAGGTCACTGGAAAAGACGCAAAACACGTTAGCGCAATACACCGCCATCTACTTGCAAAAAATTAAACTAAAATAAAGGAAACTGTAGTTGAAAACCAAGAATATTGCTTTAAGGTCACTAGATTATCCGCTACGCTTCTAAAGGTAGCGCCACGAGATGCGACAATATGTCTGTCCTTTACAAAAGTTAAACTTTCAAAAAAAGTCAAAATTATTTGAACTGTTAGATCTGTAACAAGGTCAAGCCAAGGAGCTGTCCTTTTCTCACTTATGGATTTTTTATGCTATCTCTTACAGAAGTTAAACTTGACTGGCGCTACCTTTAGAAGCGTAGCGGATAATCTAGTGACCTTATATTGCTTTAGTTAACAGCGCCATCTGTCCGCTACTTGGGAGTACCTGAAGAGAAACTTACTTTTTTAGACAATTTGTTATTAGGAGATGGACGTCTTGTCGCTCGTCTAGCAACAGCATGGCGCCTAAGTAGCCGATCCTTTTGTCGGTAAATCTTGAGCTGGCAATGAGCTTGAGACACTCGAGTTGGCCAAAGTGCGCGGGATAGCCGAGCATGTGGATGTAGAGAAGTTTGGCGATATTGCGGCACCTCCACACGGAGTCTTCTTCCCGGAACGTCGACCGTATGTAGGCACATTCCTTGTTGACCACGTTACGTTCTTCGGCTGCCGTCCTGGCGGCCCTGATCTGCCGGATCAGATCCCGGAGCCGCATTGGGGTCGGCATACGAACTACAACCGCAAATTCACCACCACAACCACCAAACTTGTTCCTTACCTCGCTCGATGGCCTCATTGACGGCCTGCTTGATCGTGGCCATGTTGAAGGCCGGGTTGAACCTGGAACAAGCGCTAGTCAGGGGGGCTCGAGGGGCGTTTGGGGCTTTACCCGTGCTCCGAAGCGTTCATTTTGGGGTTAAAAGCGGCGTCACTGGGTTAATTCAGGGCAAACAACACGCAAACATCGGGTCTCCGTCGAAATATTTACAGAATCACCTGGCCGTCGTTACAACACGACACTCATTTGACAGGTGACAGAAATCGGCCGGAAAACCCAATTTTCCAACGGGACAACTCGGCTCGCACTTACCCAACAAATTAGAGCTCGATTCAAATTAAAAGTTACCATAAAAACAGACTGGCCCAATTATTAGACCATCCCAACGATTCGGCTGTCAGACGGGCATGCATCAGCAATATGGCCGGCTCTGAGCTGTGACGTCACGGGTGTCGACGTCTCTCGTCGCTTTATTTTTGGGGAAATCGAAATTTTTGAGGGAAACGCAAAAGGTGGGGAGCTGAGAAGCCACAAAGCCCGACAACACTTTAAGCCAGAAATTACAAAAAAAAATTATATCATAAGCAAAATCGAGTGGGTGGGTGAAACAAAGAAGCGGCCCGTTTTGAAACTTTTTGCAAAAATTACTTGGAAAGCGACAATTTTTCGCTGATTACCTTCGGTTCAGTTCAGGAGGCAACACACTCCAGTCCGACTCGTAGTACGGGTACATTTTCTTGGACAAAATCGAATTTACCTAAGCACCTGTTATTATGGGAGTGATAAAGGCGAGATAAGGGACCCGAAACGACTGTTTTATCATTGTATTTGCTTAGGCGTATAAATATAGTACAAAACTAGGTCTCTTCGTGGTTTCTGGGCGGCCGGACGTAGGTGTTCCGCTTTATACAATCAACAAGCCACCTAATACCCTCATCAACTCCATCTCTGGAAAATTTTTATTAAACACGTATCTAGCGAGCGTTGTTGGGGGCAAAAAAATTACCCAGTTAAGGCTGAAATCGGCATCACCATACAGTCGCGTTTCCCGATCAAATGCGCGTTTTTGTTGAAAATCGGCTTTACCTCCCTCACCCCCATACACTCAGGAATGTCTTGTTTGTTTGCCAGCACCAGTAGCGGAATCCCGCCAAGATTCTCATTTGCTATCATCTTATCTGGAAGCAAACCATAACAACATTTTGTCAACACCCAACTAGCAACAAACCAAAGGTTTCCTTAGAATCATCAATTCTGTCTCTATCTGAAGAATCGACAATGTAAATAATAGCGTGCGATTCCGCATAATACTAAAAAATGAATCAATTCAGAACTGGACCTTGAGAATTAGAATTCAATACTTTATCCCACAGCGATTGCAGCTCGCTTTGTCCCCCTAAATCCCAAAAATTTAGTCTGATCCCGGCCACCTCAATTTTTCCAATGTTTAGTCCCACTGTCGTCGTAATTTTGCTCGGGTGCATCCCCGTGTAGTTTTTGGTCAGTTTGGTTTTTGCCGCCTCCAGATACGTCTGAAAACTAGCGTTATTACATTGGCAACAGTTGTTGTCATTTACCGTTTTTCCAGCGTTATCCAGGCCAAGAATCAAAACGCAGAACTCGTCCTTCTGCACCATGTACTTGTAGAAACCGTTAAGAAGCGTGTACATTTTAAAATTCGCTTCTATCCAGCAGAATTGAAGAAGTAAGCAGCAGCGGCCGCCATCGTTGTTGACGCAGTGATGCCAACTGAAGTGAATATTGGGTTGCCCGCGTTCCAGGGGTGGAATGAGGCAAGAATTATTTTTAGAACCACTGAAATAAACGGGTTTTTAAAGATTGTGCTCTGTACTGGCGCTATTTTTGTCGCAAAGAAACGTTAAAAGATTTTATCAAAATTTGGTTTTGTTACTTTAATTATTTTTGGCGCAACATTCTTTTTTACATCTTCCCTGTTTGTTTCTACTTACTTATCGACTACACTACGATGCAGTGCTTTGATGTTGATGACTTCATTCACTTCACTGCCAAACAAACCATGGTGCTGCTAAGCTAAACGAACTCTTGTGCACCTGTCGAAATTTGTTATTCTTTCGTCGCGATGGCATCGCTTAAAGTTAAAGAAATTTTGTGTTTGTTGTACTCCGCTTTGTTGTTCGTGAGTATGCCCCGATTTTTGTTTTATTAAATTTAAAGCGAGCAATTTAGCTTTCAGGCGTTTTATTAATAGCATTCTCTGTCGTACTGTCGTATAAGTTATTCTACCACTTCAAATTCGTACCTTCGAACACGATTGGGCCTTTTATTGTAATTTTTTTACTTGGCTTTGTTCACCTTTTCCTCACCTGGCTTGGAATTAAAGGCCCCACCCGGGAACATGATTTTCACATAATTTTGGTAATTACGAATCCCCAAGAGGACAGTACAAATCGCTTATTTCAATTTTTTCTTCTAGTTTATGGTAATTACTCTTGTTTTATTGATCGTGGAATGTGCCGTGGGAATTTGGTCTGTGATATTGTGGGACGAATCCGACGTCGAAGCAGTGCAACTAATAACCGATTCGTTTGGTCAATTCCAAAAAGAACTCATCAAAGGCGATTCTAGTCAAGAAAAAAGTTGGGCAAGATTGCAAAACAAGGTAACAGTTCAAATTACGCTCTGCACGAATTATCGTTTGGAGGCAGCGTGGCCGAGCGGTCTAAGGCGCTGGTTTTAGGCACCAGTCCGAAAGGGCGTGGGTTCGAATCCCACCGCTGTCACAACTTTTTTTTTTTTGTTAAATTGCAACAAATTATAAATATTAAAAATCTGAAACAATGTGAGAGATGAAATAATAAAATTTTAGTTGCACTGTTGCGGCCTCAACGGCGCTGAAGAGTACAAAGAAGTGATTACGCCATTTCCGCCACTATCCTGCTGCGACATTTTCGAAAATTCCACTTGCTCCAGGATATTCCAGACCGGTTGCAAGCAACCCCTGACAAGATATGTCAAAGGGTTAATGATTAAACACACTAACATTTTATGCAACAACTTAGAGTCAATCGCAATTAAATTATATGACGGTACAGTAATAGCTGGAGCATACCAAAAACCCTCAATAAATATATCCACGGCGGATTTAGACTTAATTTTTGATCTGGGAACCAAAGTTATTCTTTTGGGAGACTTTAACGCTCACAATCAATTATGGAACTGTAATAGAAATGATACTAGGGGCAATACACTACAAAAATACGCAGATGATAATAGATTAAACATAATATTTTCAAATACGCACACCAATTACCCGCCTAACGGTACATCTCCTTCAACAATAGATCTAATTATTAATAAAAATTACCAAAATATCACAACTCCTATCTCTCACCCTGAGTTATCATCCGACCATAATCCAATAACAACCATAATAACAACAAATCATAGGGAAAATCTAACGAAAATAATAACAACGTACACAAATACCAACTGGAAAATATTCAGACAGATCTTGGACAATAAAATTAATATTAACCCTAATATTGGATCACCGATAGAAGTAGATTTGGAAGTAGCTAAATTAGTTGAAAATATTAAATTTGCAAAATCAAAAACCTCCAAATCAATTAAAATTCGATCAGATATAAATAATCTCCCAGAAGACATAACCAAGGAAATTAAAATAAAAAACAAATTAAGAGCTAAGCTCCAACAAACGGCAGACGTAATTTATAAAAATTTACTAAAGGAACAATCAAACAAAGTAGACTCAATGATACGCATATTTAAAAACGATCAATGGACACAAAAACTAGAGTCACTAAACACAAACAGAAATGATCTCTGGAAATTAACAAAAGCCTTAAAAATTGAGAGAACGCCTGTTCCCACCCTTATAGAAAATAATATGATATCAATTACGGATCAACAAAAAGCTGAACACCTAGCAAATGCTTTTGAAGAAATACATAAAACTGACACAAACGTAATGACTGAAGAACAAACTACAATTTTCGATCTATTCAAATCAATTAAAAACCAACCTGTTGTAATTAGTAAAAGAAAATTAAAGAAACTCTTAACGTATCCCGAAGAAATCAAAAATGTAATTAAAAATTTGCCAAATAAAAAGGCACCAGGCGAAGATGGAATAGAAAACAAAATTTTAAAAAATTTAAGTAAAAAAGCTATAGTGCAATTTATGTACATAATTAACTCAATGTTTAAATTATCCTACTTTCCAAAAAATTGGAAAAGAGCAATAATTGTGCCTATTCCTAAACCAAACAAGGATCACTCAAACCCAAGTAACTACAGACCAATTAGTTTATTAAACACCATGTCAAAAGTAGCAGAAAAATTAATCCTAACACGACTTGACAAATTAGATAAGAAACTTAAATTAACAGCAAATGCCCAATTTGGATTTAGGAATGGACACAATACTGCACACCAGGTTGCAAGAATTTGTAATGACATAATATATAACTTTAATGTAAATAAAGTTACTGCAATGGCCTTACTAGATTTTCAAAAAGCATTTGATAGAGTTTGGATAGCCGGGCTTGTCTATAAATTAAGCGAACTAAAACTGCCTTTACATCTAGTGCAGCTCATAGATAGCTATCTCGAAAACAGAAATTTTAAAGTAAAAATAAATAACTCATTATCTAAATTAAAATCAGTAGAGACAGGAGTGCCACAAGGCTCAATACTTGGACCAAAATTATTTACGCTATACATTAATGATATGACAAAATTTAAACAAACTAACACAGCATTATACGCTGATGATACAGCTATATATGCTCACTCATTCAGCGCTATTGTGGCAAACAAACAAATTCAAATTCACTCAGATATACTTGAAAAATACTATGAAAAATGGAAAATTAAAATAAATCCCGATAAAAGTGAAAACATCATATTTAGCCGAAAATTTACAAATAGTAAAACTATAACCCCATTAAAAATTTGCAATGAAACAATAAAACCAACAAAGACAGTTAGATATCTGGGAGTTGTACTGGATCAAAGGCTTAATTTCCATGAACACCTGAAACAAACAATTAAAAAGGCATACTATACACAACACCGATTGTTTCCTTTATTAATAAGTAGTACCCTAAACCAAAAAAACAAAAAATTACTTTATACTGCTGTCATCAGACCAATATTAACCTACGGGGCCTCAATATGGGTTAAAAGCTCTAAAACAAGAATCAAGCCACTTCAGATTTTCCAAAATAAATGCTTGAGGTTAATAACAGGTAAAGATAGATACACGAGAGTAGACACACTGCATGAAATAACAGGATTACCCACTATTAGGCAATGTATAACGATTTTAGCTGAAAATTTTTATAAAAAACTAAACCTTATAGAGAACCCACTTATTAACAATATAACGCAAGTTAAACAACACAATAGTCCCTTTAACATAAAACATAAATTTCTACATCAAAGTACGTCCATTTTTATAGATCCATAACATTTACTGTGCCATCAATTTTGCAGAACCACAATTGTAAGAATAAAGATAAGTTCTTAAATGTATAAAAATTTATCTAAAAAGTAAAATGTGTTAGAATAAATAACATAAATAAACAAATACTTAATTATCTAAAGCAGGTTTTCAGATTCTAATATTTTTCCTGTATAGTAATAAAATAAAAATCCTCCTTTAACATAATGTAAAATAATGTAAGCTAATTAATTATCTTAAGTAATCAAAACAAGAAATAAAAAACGGGGTAATAAGTGTCTATGCTAGACACAGGGATACTTCTGGTAGTATGTAAGCTAGATAAGAACAAAACATTTTTAATGTAATGTATGATCAAAATGATATAATAAAGAAATTTTTAAATGCAATGCAATGCGCTGGTTTTAGGCACCAGTCCGAAAGGGCGTGGGTTCGAATCCCACCGCTGTCACAACTTTTTTTTTTTTGTTAAATTGCAACAAATTATAAATATTAAAAATCTGAAACAATGTGAGAGATGAAATAATAAAATTTTAGTTGCACTGTTGCGGCCTCAACGGCGCTGAAGAGTACAAAGAAGTGATTACGCCATTTCCGCCACTATCCTGCTGCGACATTTTCGAAAATTCCACTTGCTCCAGGATATTCCAGACCGGTTGCAAGCAACCCCTGACAAGATATGTCAAAGGGTTAATGATTGACGCCGCAACAATAGGCTTTTGTTGCTGCGTTTTCCAAGCACTTGGCGTTTTCGCCTACTTCGTATTTTACAGGGAGTTGAAGGCGGAAAGGGCGGCGAGGGTGGCCAGACGATTGGCTTTACAGCGATCGCTGTCGCAGGACAACGACCAGGGAGCCCCGACAGCGCCTCATTCGGCGGCGTCTCAGGGGATGCCAACGCCGCCAACTCCCCAAACACCCCCACCGGCTCCAACCGCGTAGCTACAACTTTACTAAGCACTTGTGCCTTATCTTGTTTAGTAGGCCCAACATGTTGACATTTATATATTATTTTATAATTTTTGATTATATTTATCGATGACAATGCTGGTTTGATTTTAGGTAGAGGAATGAAAAGCGGCGAATATTTACTATTTGCTTATTTAAGGAATGCTGGAGAATAAACATGCCATTAAAAAAGTTTTGACCACTTCTCGAAAAGTGGAATTGCTCCAAAATCGGACACTATTGCTATAAACTACCAAATTCACAATCACGCACCCTGCGTCCTCATTCCACCACTAGTCCTTTATTTAAAACAGTTCATTAAAGTAACCCATTAAAACACACATCAGTTGTGGGATCTGCTGAATTCGAAACGTAATAAAAGTAATGGGGGCGCAGACTGACCTTCACATAGAAAAATAAATTAAATGCAGTGGCTAAGAAACTGTTAAAATTCACTATGTTAATTAGAAAACACCGACAGCCAAAAAGTGTGTGAGCAACATAAGAACACTGCAATCGAATTTCGGGACGACCATTCATGTTTTACGACGGGAACCCTGTCGGGGGCTGGCCGGGCACCGAATACTGGGGCCTGAAGTTGGCGAAATTCGCGGCCGCCGCAGCAAAACCGGGCAAACTGCCGGCGTTGAAGCCTGGCGGAAACTGGCTCATCACTTGGGCTGCAACAAGAACATAACAAAAATCAGTTTGTCTCTAATCATGAGCTACGTCCAATTTTTTTTCGAGTTTGACGTCACGTAATAGAGTTATTATTTTTGAGGGTGGGCGGACTCACCTGTCGACTGGCTGTTGGAAGACGATGTAGCTGCCAGCCTGGACAAGATACTCCGCTCGGACATCTGCAACCTCTGAGCTACTGGTGGAATCCTCGCCAATGTGGCCGGAAGCCGCGAAACATCCGACTTCATGTCAGACAACAACTCCTCCAGTTGGTTGAGTACTTTGTGCAGGACTGCATTCGCCGGTTTGTTGCCCGCCAACGATTCCTTGCTTAAATGTTGATGCGACTCCGCCAAACATTCGACTTCGGCAAACCTCGCGTTGAGCGACATAGCCGGATGATTGGGGTCTTGAGTCAAGTTCAAATAAGCAGCTCGTCGAAGTTGCTCCTCTATAACTAGCGCCTGTTCCAACAACTTGAATCGACGGGCCAAAAACTTGTTTTTAATTTCCAGGAAATTGCCTTTTCCAACGTCCATCTTGAAGGGTTCATTGATGATGGCGAATCGACCGTCGGCTTGAATATCTTGCCAACGGCCGTACCCGTGCGTCACGATTCCCGACAACAACCAGTAGTCGTGGCGACGATGCCAAATTTCGTATTCGCGACCGGGAGTCGCCGCCTTCTCCTCGTTCAGCCACAAAGTGTGCAATTCGGTGAAACCGCCATCGGCGATGTTAAACATGAACCGCTTCTTGATCTCCTCGAATTCCATTTCGGACTTTTTCGGCTCTTTACTGGGAGCTCTCTCCTTCTCCTCCAAATCGACGACTTCATCTTCAGTTTTCACTTCGACGCTCTTCGGTGTTGTCTCGTCCTTCTTCTCGCCGCCCTCTTCTTTAATTTCCTTATTGCCGTCATCTTTTTTGCCGGCGTCCTTACCGTCACTGTCGTCATCTTTGCCCGGTTCCACCGCGACACTTTCTTCCGGTTTCTTTTCGGCGCCAGTTTCAGTCTCTTCGGATTTATCTTCCGATTTCACTTCGGTTGCTTCCGGTTCCGTGGTCACTTCGGTCGTTTTCGCAGCTTCCCCTTCTTCCTCTGCACCCGCCGCCGTCTGTTCGGGAGTTTTCTCTTTATTTTCATCAATTTTGGGAGATTCCTTCTCTTTGCCCTCGTCCTCCTCCTTGATTTTCTCAGAAACAGCATCGACTTCTTTGAGAGGAGCAGGACTGGCGGCGGCACTAGTAGCGGGAGTTGCGCTCGTGCTAGTCGTCGTACTTTTCGGCGTTTCCGGCGTTTCGCCGGGATTCTGCTTGTTCTGTTCCATTATTGTTTTCTTGAGCACCTCGTGCATGCTGTAATCGCCGTTAATGTGTTCGAACTCTTGAACTTTTTTCCTGATCAGGGACATCACCCCGATCCTGGTGAGGACGTGCTGGCGACTCAAACCTTCGCGCGGCACCCCGTCGGCGAAGGTTTCCGCGTTATCGGCGCCCGGTTCGCACAAGTGGCGCATGAAAAGCGAAACGTAAGCTTTGAAATTCTTTTCGGATTTACCCCGCAAATCGCGGACCAGCCATTGTGAATTGAAGGCGTCCTGGGGGGGCATCCCGTACCGCATGATGGCGTTGAGGAAGGCTTTGCGTTGTCGCGCGTTGAAACCCAAAACTTCGATGTTGCCGCCGACACGTGCCAAAAGCGGCGGCAACGGACGATCGCGTTCATCCTTGCGTTCCATTCGTCGCCTGCTCCGTCTGCTCAGATCACCCTCGTTCTTCTCGTCGAAATCGTCGTCCTCCTTGTCTTCGTCCGAACCGGCCGAAAAATCGGAATTGTAATCGGACAAGTTCTCCTGCCACGTGCTGTCTTCGCGGGTGTCGGTCGTCATGCCGCCATCGTTGTAGTTGACTTGCTTCCTGACGCGCTTACCTTTACCCAAAGTTCGCGCGATGTCCTCTTGTTGTTGTTCGTAGTGGTGACGCAACAACTTGATCCAGTAGGCGGGATCGGTGTTTTCCGCTTCTTGTTTTATGATCTCCGTGTCGACCTCTTCTTCGTTATCGCCTTCTTTCGTTACGTAACTGGCCACTTTGAACGAACTGAGGTATTCGTTGGCCCAATTCTCCTTCTGTTCGATTCCTTGTTTGGAACGGTCCAACAGTTCGCTGACGGCTTTGTCGTCATAATGAATAGCCTCGTCCTCTTTACCTTCGTCCTCCTTGAAGAGTTCTTCGGTGCCGAACCTCAGAATATCGTCGAGTTCTTGTTTAGTAAAATTTGACCCTTTACCGCCCATCCCGGGGCGCACCACCAAATGGGTCAACATCATTTTTCTCTTCGCAACTTGAGTGACCCGTTCTTCGACGCTGTTTCTCGTCACGAACCGGTAGATCATTACTTTGTTGGCTTGGCCGATACGATGCGCTCTCGAGAAGGCTTGGATGTCATTGTGGGGATTCCAATCGGAATCGTAAATGATAACAGTGTCGGCGGTGGCTAAGTTAATGCCCAAACCGCCGGCTCTGGTCGACAATAAGAAAACGAACTGTTGGGCTCCGGGTGCGTTGAAACGATCGATGGCTTCTTGTCGCAAAGATCCGGTGATTGCCCCGTCGATTCTTTCGTATTTGTACCCTTCGCAGTCGAGGAAATCCTCGAGAAGATCCAACATTTTCGTCATTTGCGAAAAAATCAAAACTCTGTGGCCTTGTTCGCGCAATATCCGCAACATTTTCGACAACAACACCAATTTGCCCGAAGCTTTGACCAACTGTTGGCCGTCGTAGCCTCCCGAAGCCGAAATCGGGGCTTCTTCCGCTGCCACCGGGAAAAGGTAGGGGTGATTGCAGCACTTCTTCAGGTCCATCATGATGTTGAGCAGAGAAACTGACTGACCGCCACCTTTCGGATTCAAAGCTTCAAAGTTGCGCGTCAAAATGTATTTGTAGTATTTTTTTTGCATTGGCGACAGCTCGACTCTGACGATAAATTCGGATTTCGACGGCATGTTTTTGAGGACGTCGGCTTTTAAGCGACGCAACATGTGGGGGCCGAGAAGCTCGTGCAGCTTCTTCACTTGGTCCTCCTTGGAGATGTCGGCGAATTCGTTTTGGAACGTCGCTAAATCGTTGAACTTTTGACTATTCAAAAAGTTCAGCAAGTGGAACAATTCTTCGAGATTGTTTTGAAGAGGTGTTCCCGTCAGTAATAATTTGTACATGATGTTGTAACCGTTCAATAACCGGAAAAATTTCGACTGATTACTCTTCAAGCGATGCGCTTCGTCCACAACTAAAACCGCCCATTCGATCGACCCCAAACAAACGGCATCTATCGAAATCAATTCGTAACTAGTCAACAACACGTTGAATTTGATTGCGCTCGATTTTATTTTTGTTAATCTACCCTTGCTGCTGGTTTCTTCGAAACTCAGTTCGTTTTCGCGGATAACCGCTCGCGAGTCTTTGTCACCGACGTACGTGATGACGTAGAAATCGGGGGCCCACAACTCAAATTCTCGTTCCCAATTGATGATCGTCGACAAGGGAACACTGACCAAAAAAGGACCTTTGCAATGACCCTCCTTGTACAGAGAATAAAGAAAAGTGATGGTCTGAATCGTTTTACCCAGACCCATCTCGTCGGCCAAGATCGTATCAATACCCTGACCCCAAGAATAACGCAACCAGTTTAACCCCTCCAACTGGTAATTGTGGAGCTGCATTCCGGCATCATCCAAGTAGGCCGGTTGCTTCTCCAGCTTTTTCTTCAGATCGGTCAGCGGCTTCTCCGGCGGCGGCGTGTACCGCCTCCTGGAAAACAAGAGAATTGAATTAAGGTTGTGGTTAAAAAATAAAATTTCCCAACGCGGTTGGTCAAGTCAACATCACTAAAATTAAACTACCATTTTGACAGGACTTTAAGACTTACAACGTGGTCCTGTCGTCATCATCTATGAGCTCCTTGGCCTTTGTTCTCTTCCCTTTGCCCTTCTTCCCTTTGGAGCTGCCCGAATTTCCCAGACACGCTGCCCGCAAGTCCTGTAATGGTTAACGGTGTTAATGTCGTTGTTCATAAATATTGCAACTGTTTTTAAGAACTTACCATATAGTAGTCGACGGCGTTCTTCAGACCCGGAATCCCCTCTACGTCATCCTCCCAAGTGACTTGATCATAGGACAATTCTCTCCACTTGACCAAGTAAATGGTGCCGCCGTCCTTCATGCTCCGATGGTTAATAATGCGATGGACGACCAACCATTCCGGTTTCACTCCGTACTTGAAGAATTTTTCTTCCAACTCTTCATCCTTGTAACTCCCTCCCATACTCAAAAGTCTCTTTGCTCTTTGGTCGGATTCGTCTAGAGGCTCCTCTAGTTTCGGGGGCTCTTCGCTGTCGTTTTTCTTAAAGAAATTGCGATACATCAACATGTGATGGACTTCTAATTGTAATTCGGTGATCCAAGAACAGTGCCAATAGGACAAGCTGTGCCATTTGATGAAAAACTCTCGACGTCTCTTAGGTTTCGATTTTTTAACTGTGGTAGCGGCGGCGGCGGCGTCATCAGTCGACGCTGCTTCCGGTTTGACGGGTATCTCGACCCACCTCCAAGTTAAAATTTTTGCTACTTTCCCGATTAACGGTCGGACCTTCAACGTTAAAAATTACTACCGGCATCTCACCCAAAATGAAGTACTTACGCTGCATCTAGGACACTTCCAATCGCCATCGGGAATATCACCCAAGGGTGGGTTTAGGCAGTGAGTGTGGTAAGCTGAAGGGCACGAATCGCAACACAACAACTCGCCGCCATCTTTGCAAATACGACAGAACTCTTGATGTTCATCGTCGTCATCGTCTTGTTCGGCGGGTCCTTCGTTTTCGCAATGAGGGCAACTCCATTTTCCTTCGGGCGTATCCTCAAGTTCAGGATCCAGACAAACCAAGTGGTAGGCTCTCGGGCAGGTGTCGCAAAGAATAATTTCGCCGCCTTGTTGGCACACCTCGCAATAATCTTGATGCTCGTACGGTTCCTCATCACCTTTCACTCCCGGCTTCTTGGTTTTCTTCTTCTTCACTTTGCTACCGAACTTCGTTTTGGCCTTGCGACGGGGGGCAGGGGGTTCCTCGGCGGCACCGGCAGGCTGCGACGGCCCCGCGTCCTCCGACAACGCCTTCGCCGATCGCGGCTCCTCGGCCTCTTGCAGCATTTGCTCGAATTCCGCGTCGGAATCGCGGTCGGAACCGTTGCCGCTACCCTCGCCCTCCTCCTCCTCCTAAGCAAAAGTCAAGTCTCTATTTTATCTACTTAATTTTATTTATTTAATTAATTTTATTCATTTAATTAATTATTTAAATTGGGGCACTTACTGAGCTTCCACGTTTGCGCTTGCCCAGCTTGATCTTGAGTGTAGGCACTCGGGACGCCTTTCTCGCTTTCTTTGCGCGCGAACTCCGCTTCTTTTTGGTTTTCGGATCGTCCTCCTCTTCGTCCTCCTCGTCGTCGTCGAAGGCCTCCGACTCGGGCTGCACAAAAAAAAAAACAAAAACTGAACTTTTGGGTTCTTGGAAAGTTAGACATTCTTCAAAACATTTTTCCTGAATTGAGTAAAATGAGAAAAAATAATAAAAGCGACCGAGAAAAAACGGCGGGCTGTAAACTAAAAAGAAGCCTGCCGGGCCGTAAAGTAGAAAGAAACCCGGCGGGCCGTAAAGTAGGAAGGAACCCGGCGGGCTGTAAAGTAAAAAGGGGCCCGGCGGGCCGTAAAGTAGAAAGGAGCCCGGCGGGCCGTAAAGTAGAAAGGAACCCGGCGGGCTGTAAAGTAGAAAAGAGTTCGGCGGGCCGTAAAGTAGAAAGAAGCCTGGCGGGCCGTAAAGTAGAAAGAAGCCTTACGGGCTGTAAAGTAAAAAAAAATGGCGGCCTGTAAACAAAGAAGCCTGGCGGGCCGTAAAGTAGAAAAAAGCCTTACGGGCTGTAAAGTAAAAAAAAATGGCGGCCTGTAAACAAAGGAGCCTGGCGGGCTGTAAACCATGTTTGGGACCGAAATTGTTATTGTTTTCATGCGGTAGGTGACGCTGGCCGAAAGGGGGGTGCGTACCTTGGAGGTTTCCCGCCTTGCGCGCCCCGATTTGGTGTACTCTTGTTCGGGCGCGGGGGCCGGTTCGCTGTTCTCGGCCTGCAAGTTGGGGTTGATGTTCGAGAATTCCCGCCATTTCGCCGCCACCAGCATCATGAGCTTCGACATAGGAACCTGAAAGCGGTGCCGGTTAAATACCGAAAGATGCCCGTAATCGACTCACTTTAGGGTTTTCTTTTGTCAGTAACGGCCGGACGTGTTGTTGGAACAACTTGTAGGTGGTGAGGTTCTGAAAGTCGACTTCGCTGTACTCCAATTCGACGTCGGTCAGGCCGAAAGTGGAGCAAACTTGCTCGATGGTGGGCATGCCGCTCTCGACGGCGGCGGGGTCGGGAGCAGGCGTCGAAGGGTGTTTTCCTCGCGACTTGCGCCCCTTTTTGCTGGTCGCGTAATCGGAATCGCCCGCTCCGTTTTCCTCGTCGACCGCGAAATCGCTTTCCTAAAATTAGGGGTTGAAAACTGCGAGGGACAGGGGGAAAATGCTTACGTCTCCGCTGTCATTTTTTCGTTTCTTCTTTTTCTTTTTGCCTTTTTTCTCCTCGCTTCTGGCTTTTCGCTTCTTGCCTTTCTTCTTTTTTCGAGTGTCATCAGGTTCGTAGTCATCGTCCTCCTCCTGAAACTCGTCTAGTTTAGTTTGGTTTTGGGTGATGTTTGGGGGGTTTACCCCGTGTTTGGGGGGCGCCTCGTCGGATTCGGGGTCGTTCTCCACTTGGTCTCCGCCGGTGTCGTCGGGGGCCTCCTCCTCCCCTGAAACGGTCATTGCAACGTTAGCACCGGCCATGTGGACACTGGTCAGTGTTGATCATAACAAAATTTTGGAGGAAAAATTTGAAATTTCTAACCCCAAAACGCGGAAAGAGTTTGGCAGCGGATATTCCTAATTTGCAATCTGCCAATCTCTTTGTTTGATGGCCTCCATTTTGTTAAGGGTCAGGATATGCCCGCGCGCTGTCACAAAAATAATGAAAACTCGCCTCCCCCTCGCCCCGCACCTAATATAACTGATTATCAGGTTATAATTGCGCGCTTTCGGCCACATCTACGCCGTTTCACGCGCTATTTCTCGTCGACACGACGGTTATCTAGCCGGAAAACGGGAAAATCGGAAGTATTTCACTTAAAAAATCATCCGATAAAAGTAAACACATGAGTTTCGAGGCGGCTTTGATTTCCACCTTTGCGCGGGTAATTGAAAGAAACTTACCGGCGTAAGACTCCTCAACTTCTTCGTCGGAAGCCATCAGGAAGTCCACAACTCAGAACACGAAGATCGCGACAATTTTTATTTTTAATTCACGAAAATGGACCAGAAACAAAACTTTTGCACCGCTTTCTTAGCGGATAGTTGTTCTTTCCCTCACTCCTTCGTTTCGTTTGCCCCCTCCCCGCGGTCCGCTGTCAACGGACATGGGCGCCTGCGTCACGCCGAGAGCAAGGCATACAAAGTAAAAGGTTGGCTCATCGCCGGATACGTCATAACACCTCATCGCTCTAAATTTTACCAGAAGGTTCTAGCGTTGTAGGCAGTTTTTAAAAGAGCCAAAATTTAAAACCGTTTTTACAAAGCTGAACAACTGTTACAGACGTAATTTTTGGTAAATATCTAGTTTAGATATCCTCTTCAACGAGGGGTAAACCGCTGAGGATTTATGATGTACACCCGGATGATCTGTAAATGAGACTCTTGAATCGCTGGTTTGACTGATTTGGCAACATTGTAGACTGGTCTGGTAAGATCGAAGGCACCGAACCGACCCGAACGCCGGGTAAAGTCGGTTCGGTGCCAAATGTTGCCAAATCAGCCAAACCAGCGATTCAAGAGTCTCATTTACAGATCATCCGGGTGTACAAGTGTCAGGATTTACGGGGATTTACTGGAATTTACGAGAATTTATAGTCTACAGCGCATGCGCATACTAGAATGTAAGGATTACTGGGATGTATAAGGATTTATTGGGATGAATAACTGGATGTATAAGGATTTATGGAAGGTAAAGAGATTTTTGGAGGATTTAATGGGATTTGGGTGATTTATTGGAGGATTTATGGAATTTATTGCTTGAAAAGGATTTATGGTGTACGGATTTTAAGTAGAGGTTTTAAGGTTTACCCTTTGCTTCTCACCTTTCCTCATCTTTTCCTTGCCCTAAAACTAAAACATTTATATAAAAAGTATTTTCGCATTTTGTCTTTTACAGAATATGCTAAAATAAGTCCTTTTCTACCATTTCTACCAAAAATTTCTTGAAAATAGCACAAGCTATCTAAACTAGATATTACATGATTTTTCGTAGAAATGCCTTTTGTGGGGGTTAAAATAATAAATGGTCGCAGCATTAACAGGTTTATTTCCGCAAATTAGCACCAATTCTGAGGATTTCTAAACATTCTACTAGTTACTTCTATAAATAGTTTTAATTCTTTTTTGTAGAGTGCCCCAAAATAATAAAAATTAATAAATTCTCCACAACTGTCCGTTATTGCTGAAACTCAAGAGACCCCGTGGTCAAGTTCAGGTGTTTACGGGAGGAAGTAATTCTGGAAAAGTAATTTTAGAAGTAAGTTTGAAAAGTTTGTTGTCGTTACCTCTGGATTAGAGAAATAGAAACACTTGGTGATTTCGTAGGCGGCCATGCACTTATCCCCCAAAGTTTTTGCTAAAAATTGAAGAATTGTCGAAAATGCTTCGTTAATTTTTAAATTACCCGAATCTTTGCACCGGTCCAGACTCTTTTTGGTAGCGGCCCTTCTCGCAACCGGGATATTTGTGTCCACTAACCGATAACCAACTTCCATATCTAAGCTGTTGTCTTCCGTCATCTAAAGAATTGTAGCACAACCCCCAGTTTGAAACAATATTTATAGACATGACTACTTACTAAATTGTACATTTGCATTCCACATTGCATGTAGCACTAAAAATAATTTTTTAAAAATTTAATGTAGTTTTTAATTGTTGATTACCATAGCTGTGCGGTCTACGTTCCAGTCACCTCTATGCATGGCGTCGATATCAGCTAAAACCAATAAAACTTTACCCCCTAATTACGCTTTAACATTAATTACCATCAGTAGCTTTAGTTTTGGGCTGACAGACGCGCTGCACCATTTTCGAGGCAGCTTTTAACTGCCTTTCGGTCATCTAAACCAAAGTTTCAACAAAGTTAGCAAGGGGTGAAAATCTTACCGCAAATTGACCGCCTTCAAATAAAATTGTGCAATAAACAAAAATCACTGCTTTCTTCATTGTTACTGACTGTTCGGTGGTTGAAAAAATCTCGCAGTTTTAACATCGCCTACCCAATTTACTGCAGTACTTTAATTACAGTAGTTCGAGGTAATTCTGTTCAACCACAGTGGTTTAGTCCAAGTGGCCGCTTGCAATCAATTTAATTGAGCATTCGTCAAACGGAAACGGTGAAGGAAAGAAAACGGGGTAAGTACCGGAAATTGATAGGAGCTTGAATGAAATAAAAATTTATTCAAAATGTGACACCGCTAATTCTAAAAATTACACTGCCAGTTGATCACGGCAAGAAGTAGTGCTGCAAGTTGAAGAAATAGTAAAATTTTTTTTTTGTTATTCTTTTACCTCTGGATCATCGAAATACATGCATTTGGCTATTTCGAAACCCGCTACGCACTTGTCGCTGGGCGTTTTGACGGCATCCTTGCAATTTTTGATGGTTTTTATCCCTGGACCTCTCACGCTTTCCGGGGCTTGAGCGGTTAAGCTCTTGATCCCCCCTTCCCAATCAAATACGTTCTCTTTCGTGATCTAGTTAATGAAAATACACATAATGAATAAGAAACATTTCCAATTTCTTCAATTGGTTAATAGGTCGGTACCGGCCAATAACCAATCGTAGAAACGGGAATTTACCGAGCATAACTACCAATTTATGCATATTGAGGATACACCACATGTAGCACATGCCGGCTTTATCTTGGTTCCAGTCGCCCTTATGCATAGCGTCGATTTGTTCTAAAACCCCAATTTTATTAGTTGTTCTTGGCGCCCGCTTTTTTACCATTTGTAGCTTTGAATTTGGGCTGGCACACGTTTCGGACTAACTTCAGTGCTGATTTCATCTGGGCTTCGCTCATCTAAGTTTGAAACCATCAAAGGGTGTTACAGAGTTTTTTAGAACTTACCGCACAATGAACACTGCGTAACGACAGGGCCGCTGCTATGACTAAAATCAGCACCTTCATTGTTGTCCTAGCGAAGTACGTGAGAATGCGGTAATATGTGGAAGAACAAAATTTATATACTCCTCAATGGTTGTTGATCACTTTTGATTACAGTATTAGAGCCATTTTTACCAATGAATGAACGTGTAGCTACTTATAAAATATATTGAAGGTTGCCGCAGCCTTATACTTATTTAAGGTAATAACAGTGTAATTGGCGCTTAACACGTGTAATACAAAACTAAAGGAAACAATAAATAAGGTTTAAGAAACTTTATTCCTAAATTAAAAATGTTAGAACCAGCTCCTAGCCGTCAATTTGGCGTGTTTTAACATGTTGACTTTAATAGAAGTCGCGATATCAGTGGCGTTCCGGTTCTGGCCGTAATAATCGACAAACTCCCCGTCAGGATTCACCAAGTACATAATTATAGTGTGGTCCACCTAAAAACAGCAATTAAGTAACAGTTCAACGAAATCTTAATCATACAATGTAGTCGCTGTCTTTATCCTTGGGGCCCGCGCTGAAATAAACTCGGTACGCCTTACAAGCCTTGGCAACCTGCTCTTCGGTTCCAGTTAACCCCAACAATCTAGGACTGAACTCGGCACAGTACTTTCCGACAATTTCAGGTGTGTCTCTGTGGGGGTCCACCGACACGAATAACGGCTGAATTGTCGGAACATCTTTGCAACCGTCTGCGGAAACGCGTGTTAATAAATGCGATAATTACCAGCGATTTCCCTCACCTAACTCATTAATAACTGCTGCCATTTTTTCAAGTTCATCGGGACAAATGTCGGGACAATGCGTGAATCCGAAGTAAATCAACAACCATTGGCCCAGAAACTCTTCGCTTTTTCGCAGGTTTTTGTTGGTGTCCGTCAGCTCGAAGTGGCCCCCGATGGAGGCTTTACCCAGCATTCTTTTCCTCTCCTTGGCGAGAGCATCTTCTTTTTGTTTCTTTATGTACAACATGAATGCGAGGAGGCCACTGCCGAGAACGCCGGTTATTGCCAGGTTTCGCCATGTTATGGGGCCCACGCCCTTGCCCACTTCCTTGGGTTTGGGCAGTTTTGTACTAAACTGCCGCAGTCTGTTATCTAAAACCTAACCGACATTGACGGGTGTTGAGGTGAACAGAGGGAAGGCTTACTGATTTATTTACTCTCGTCTTCAAGAACGCGGCATTTTGCCTTAAATTCAGACGAAATATAGATGAAAAAAGTGTAGACATGATTTTTTGAGGTTAGGTGACTTTTGTCAATATTTGACGTACGCATGGAGGTGACGCATCAACCATTGACGTAAACGAAACATATTCCATTGATCTACATGAAAATAGATATCTATAGAAGTGCATGTGAGGTGTTTCAAAGATACAGCACAATTTGAAAATATTTATTTTAATGTTCGCAGATATTCTAAATTAATGATAAATTCCCAAAATGTCCAACCGGACAAAACAATTAATTAAATTAGTAACTTTAAGTGTACATCACAAAGCGCTATAGCGTTAAGCACGGAGTTTCATGCCCCAAACGACCCATTTCTTCATTCCCACTGCAGGTCTGGCAATTGAACTGAACTTAAACTTGTTAATGCTGACGTCCATGCCTAACCCTTCCTGTACTATCCTCAATTCTCCTTCGTCGACGTAAGTGCCATGCACGTCCAAATACCTGAGACTTTTTAAATCCTTCAGGAATAATAGGGATCTGTACGGTACGGCGTAGCATCTGGACAATGCCAAAAAATTTAGTTGCTCCAATGCGGTAATCTGACGTACTGAATCACCAGTAATCGAAGTACAGTCGGACAAATCCAGTTCACGGAGGTGGCAACACTTTTTCACCAGCTGGGACACATCTGGAATTCGCGATAATTAAAAGATTAATTATTTTGCAGTTGGAATTTTTTTTATAACTTACTGTCGTCCTGCAGCAACTTCCGACAACCAGACAAATTTAACCTATCAAGGGTTGGCGGTAAGGATTTACAGACGTGCTCAATGCATTGTAAGTTCAAGTATGTCCAGGATAAGTTAAGTTCTTTAATCCTGAAAAAGGAAAGTATATCAGTGGTATAGCTTGAGGTTTGAATAGTAATTGTAGTTTGAATGGTAGTTGTGGTTTGAATGGTAGTTGTGGTTTGAATGATAGCTGTGGTTTGAATGGCGGTTATAGTTTGGATGTTGAATAATTACGTGGTCAGACTGGCAATTGAAGTTTAAGCACCCGTAAAAAGATTTCAAAATTCAACCAACTGGAGCACCGGCGACTTACTTTTTACAATTTTCTAGTAACCGCCTCAGACCCTCTATTTCTACTCCGGCGGCCATTGCTAAATTAATAATTTCGAGATCCCTATTGCGCGATAAAGTGTATAATACGTCATTATTGATAAGGACGCTCTCCAGGCTAATTTTTTTCAGTCGTTTGCATCTTCCCAAAATCATTACAAGGCTTCTGGGGGAAATTGAGGCCATTGTCAAGTCCAAGTACATCAAGCGGCTTTGATATGTTGACAGCGCCGCCCTAGCTTTGGGCAGAATTGGTGGGTACTTAATCTAGAACATTGAAATTATATAAATAAGATCTAAATTAAGAATACTTTCTTACTCGAGATTTAGATAAGCGTAAAATGATGACTTGTCGGCTCATTATTTTGCCAACGCCCCCCTTTCCTATGGACTGATTGGACACGTCCATGTGAGTCCAAAGACTCTCATCTTCAGCTAGTTGACTAAATCGTCTACAAACTAAGGAAACATCTGCTAGTTCTCCCTTGCTTAAGTTTTTGAATATTTGTAGAATCATTTCATCAGATAAGTAACTGAAATAATCTACAGCAAACTTTTAGTTAAAGCCCGCTAGTAACGTAATTATTACTCATACTTGTGTTATTATTGGTTAATGGATCACTAGTATTGGCCAAGAGATGATTGTCAAACTCTCTTAAAGATAACTGTTGGAGGGTGTTCTCAGGAAGTGAGGCTTCTAGGATGGCGATCTGGAAACAGTTTGTCAGAGTCGCTTTAGCTAAAAACCTCAAATTCACCTCTTCTCTTTTTACAGCCTGCTTCTCAACATACAACTTTTTCTTGCGTTTCTTTGGCACTTCGGGTGTAGAGTCATTTTCGGAGTCGCTCTCAAGTCGGTCAACTCCCGAATCATATTCGGAATGTAGAATCAGTTCGTTTTTGGTTAAAGTCCATCGATTTAAATCCCTGAGATCCAAATCGAAACGGGCACGTTTGCTAAGTGTTAAAATGTTAATTAACCTTAAAAATAGAAATTTTGATCTCATACCATGCTGGAGATCGGTCGTGATCTACATCCAAATGTTGCAATAGTTGGTGTGTGGCCATCATCACGAGATTTAATTAAAAATAACAATTTTACGCAATTCCCTCCAATAAGCCAATTTTTGGCACTAATTTCCCGGTTTCCCGGCTATGAACGAAGTTGACGTTTCTCCGTCGGTAACAAAGAACAAAGATCGTAATCGAAGACTACTTTACGCAGCGACATCTGTGTGGGGAATAATACCTTATCAAACTTTAATTGCATCTTTTTTAAATTAAATAAAAAAAGTTACTTTTTATCTAAAAACGCCAATTATTAATAGTCACAATTACTTGCGTACGTAAATTAATTAATTAAGATAAATTAAGGTTTTAAACCGTCTTTTAGTTAATTTGTAGCGTGGTTGAAAGTATCACTCCTAGGTGGCAGCGGCAGCATAAGATTCTCTCCCCTCCCGCGCAAAATCCCAAAATCCGTGCGTAGAAGGTTTATAACCTCACTTCTATTTTGGGGACGTATTTTCATTAGGTTTTAACTTAATTTTAAAATGGGAAAACGAAAAGCGTCTTCAATTTCAAATAGTGATGACTCCGATGAATTTGGTGCGGTGCAAGTGAATCTAAGTGCCAAGAAGGCATCCAGTGAGGACTCCCAGTCGGATTCATCTGACTCACGTGTGCCCCAACTTACGAAAAAACGACCGAAAGAGACCTCACACAACGTAAGAATTTAATTTCCAGTCCCAAAAAGGCCTTTTCACAATTTTTTTTGTTTTCAGGATGACCCTATGGTTGCATTTGCGGAGCTACACCCTGATTTGACCCAGGTGGACTCAGATGAACGGTTTGCCGAAGACGACGAAATTTTTGTTGCTGAAATCCCGGCAAGTTTCGACCCCAATGAACTTCTTAATGTGCCCATAAATTTCGAAGGAAAAACGAAGTTTAAGAGTCATGGGGTTAAATACGTTATCAAACCTTGTTTTGCAGTTGATGAACCATTGTTGGTGTTAACAAAGGGTTTGGATGTAATCCAGTCTGGTCATAAACTGAAATTGCAAGAATATGTTAAAACAAAGTCCAATTCAGAGACTTGGGCTAGTGAGAAATTCAACGCTACCTTACCTTTGATGAAAGTGAGACACTCTTTGCTAGGGGCTGAATATCAAGCTAAAGTAGAGTTGGCAAAGGAGGTTCAAGCGAAAGAAACTAATTCTGCAGAGAAAGTTAAGAAGAAGAAAATTCGAGAAGCAAAAAAAGCAATCGAGAAGGAGAAGCAAGTAACTGAAGATGAGGAGAATGATAATAACGAGTTGATATTTAAAATCTTGCAGTCTGATAGTTTTGGAATGAGTAACACAGCAAGCAAAAAGAAGAAAGAAAAGGATAAGGAGGAGGAGAACTTGAATTGTTTACAACCAAATTCTATCTTCAATGCTACTGATAAAGATGAACAGCACATGAATGAGAGAAAGAAGAAAACTAGGGGTAAAGACAAAAACGAGTTAATATCAGAAATGCCAAGTTCCGTAAGTTTTGAAAAGAAGAAAAAATCGAAGTGGAGAGAGAATGATAGTTTTCCTGGCACAGAAGCAGGTGAAAAATTTAATTGTACAGAACTGAATGATGAAAGTGAAGGCTACGGCACCGAAAAACACCAAAAAATAAAGAAGAAAAGCAGAGAAGAAACCAATGACAATGACAGTTTCAAAAAGAAAAAGGAAGCTAAAATTGAAGAATCAGCGGGGAAGCGCAAAAAAATTAAAAAGGCAGAGAAAACTGACTCCTTTGATGAAATAATACTTGGAGCGCTGATGACAAGTTTCGAGAAGGAAAACAAAACAACAAATAAAAAGGATAGTAGTCAGTCTAAAGATGATGAACCGACAAACTTTAATTATAGCAATAAACACAGTAAGGTGGAGGAACGCGTGAAGAACGCTACAAATTTTGAGAAAAACGACAAGACCACAAGCGAGGATAGAATAAGTAGCATTAATGAAACAATTGAAGATGTTGTAAGAAAGAGTACGTATTTAGCAGAGTTAAGCTCTGCAGGTGAGGCGTCAGCCTCTAATTTTTGTGACATCAAGAATCCAGAAATCGTGAAGAAGGCCAAGAAAACCAAGAAGTCACTTGAGAAACAAGACGATGAACTGGTTTCTAAAGCAATGGTCTCAAAAGGGGTTGCCAAAAACAACAAGAGGAGCAACGGTGGAAAGGTGGAGAAGGAAGACCTAATAAAAAGAATATTGGCGGATAAAGGTTTTGGTGAATATTCGAGTGAAGAACCTAGTTCGGAAAAGAAGAAGAGGAAATCGGACGCTGGAGCAAAAGGCGAGAAAATTGGAGCCCAAAATGGCGTCGAGAGCTGGGAGAGCGACCAACCAACAGAAGTTGTGAAGAAAAACAAGGGAAAGAAAGAGAGAAAGGGAGAGGTTGAGAAAAAAAACAATTGTGATGACGTTGAGAGAGGGGATCTAATAAAGAGAATATTGGCAAAAGAAGGTTTCAGTGAATATTCAAGTGAAGAACACAGTTCCCAAAAGAAGAAGAGAAAGTCGGTCAGTTTAACGAACGACAAGGAAACTGAAGTACAAAATAGCGTCCAACCGACAAGTGCTGGGAAGAAAATCAAAAGGCAGAAACAAGATTTAAACACAACATCTGAAGAAGTGGAAGATGTACCGAGAAGTAAGAAAGTGGTGATATTGAACAGTACGGTATTGCCTAATTGGCGGCTACCTGAATTCGACCCAAACATCAGCAGCATTTCTAGCGGCAAAGACCGCAAATCGAAAGGTAGAGTTTCATTGAGATAAGTGGTAGCTTTTACAAAACATGAAAGAATTTTTTTCCATTGCAGAACCATCAGTTAAAGAAAAGAAACGAAAAAAAGAAGAATTGTCGGAGAGTGGGATTGGTTCCGTTGAGGAAACCGCGGATACTTCAGCAGTCAAGAAAAGGCGGCGGAAAAACCAAGCAGATCACAAAGACGACGACATTAACTTAATTGCTAATATTTTAGATAGTATCAAAGGCGAACTAGCTTCTAGATAGCACTCTTACTAATAGATTTACAAAGACATTGTCACTTTCTTTTTAAATAAATTGTTTATTTTATTCAAAATTTCGCGGTTATTTCTCCGCGCACGCGCACTGCAGTTTGTAGTGGGCAAGATGGCCGGCCTGCGAGTGTTGTCTGAGTCGGTAAGTAGATTCCCTCAGTTTCTACTTGAACAAATAAGTCGAAATTCCGTCTGGAAGCTCCTTATAACGGCCCCGATCGGCCCCCATTGATAATTGGGGCTGTCGTAGTGCGGGACGCCGCAAACCCGGTTCCCCGCTGACCCCGTTTATCGAAAGGAAAAGTTCCAGTGGACCATGCGCGCGATCGGCCACGTGAGGCGCGACAGTCGTCACGCTTTGTTTGGACGACAGGTTGATTTATTTGACCTTGGAGGATTTCAGTGATAATGTTGGGCACCTGGAGCTAGTTTGCCGTCGTAGCAGTTGTAGTTTTTTCCTGCTTCCAAGTTTTGCGACGTAGTTTTAGAATAGACAGAGCGACGAGTTTATCGTTGTTTGCTTTTTTTTTTTTGTTTTTCGCAAATTTATTGGCGGCCTATATTTTTCTTGGGACTCGGAGCACGTGGGGGCTTTTGATAGCTTCGACCTGGTCGACTTTCTCTCCATCTGTCTAGCCGGGCCCTTGTAGCGAGAAGGGGAATTATGGAAAAGTTGATCCTCTACGCATCAACACTAATCAACAATAACATCAAATTAATCAAAGGCGGCGTTGCTCAATGCACATGTCTAGAGTTTATTTTTTGACAACTGTCATTACAACTGTCGCTGTCACTTCTTATTAGTTTATTTATAATAATATTGTTGAACAACGCTTTAAATTTTAAAGTTTCAACGATTACTTGTAAGTGCATGTTATTGAAATGAAGGTGCAATTTCTCATATTAATTCTCACATACATAGGTACTCCGTCTCACTACTGCGACCCCATCCCTTAAGTTTAAAGTTATCAGGGCACAATACCGTGAATGTCAGTTGCGAAGATCGATGATTCAAAGGATCAATGGAACATAGGAAAAATCAATTACATAATGATATGTATCTTATTATTATGTTATGGGTACCTACCTGTACTAAAACAAATGCGTAACGTTATTAAGCCTAAAGGGGGCAAAAAATGGGAAGTCCTAACCATAACATTAACATACTTTATCGGTACCCTACCCGACCCACGTCATCCCTGCAGATGAAAGCTTTTCACCATAGGCGTTCTAAGCATCTGAGAAGGAAGAAGACACCCTTTCAGATTCAAGGTTTCTGCGGGCCAGACAAAGCAACCCCCGATCCCGATCTACGCTAGACTAGAGAATTAATTTCGGGCTTTTTCTATTGACCACACAGGTAAAGGAATAACCGTAGATCCGTCTAGTCGGTTTGTCAGGTGATCGTAAATGTGTATTTTTAAGAAAAGAAGGACCCACCTACAAATATTTCTGGGAAATTTGATTGTGATTCATTTGTCACTTTTACAGCTAAAATGAAAAAAAAGTTATCAACGAAAATCGGACCTAAGCAATATGAAATGTGTGATATAATGGGTGTGCTTCTTCAATTCGGCTTCCTTTCCTCGAGGGCGACTGTTCTAATTAATGGTGTAATTGGTAGAAGCGGGCTTAATTGAAATGATAATTTAAAACAAAAAATATACTAAAAAGCGTCGGTTGGCGTGAAGGCTAATGACTAATCACGTGTTTTGTCGAATTAATTCAATGAAACCTAGTAGGGATGATGAAACTTTTGTCTCCGTCATAAAGTTTAATCTGATTATTAGTCAGCGACACGTCGGTGAAGGGGTTGCGCAATTCCCCCGAATGTCATTCCCGGACTTTTCACGTGCACTAACGATGCAAATCGTATCGGTCACGTTAGCAGCACTCACTCATTCATTTCGCTGAAGTCTTGGAAGTCGTCCAGAAACCTCTTCGAAGACAACCGAATTTTGCGCCCCCAGTCCTCCCAGCTTCCGCGTGGCCCCGCCAAACAGAACTTCTCTAATAACCGTCGTATATTTATAAAGTTTACGGAAAATCCGTTGACCTCCGGGTTAATTTTAGGTCCATTTGAACCGATGCCAGCCGTTTATTTCGAGTAATTCGCTCATTTTTGCTTTATCCCCACGATTTCGTTAATTAAGTCTTAGGTCGACGAACCTTACGTAATTAACGACGGTGGACAATAATGCGATTTGTTTGCGGTCAGTTCCATAGATGGGCGACACGAATTTCGAAATTCGCCTCCGATGACGTCAACCACCGCGACTCAGCGCCAAGTCCGAACTCACCACCGACAAGGAGCGCCAACGACCGTTTCCTGGATCGGGGCCTACAGACAAAATCGGGATAACAATCGAAAATGAGGCGCAATTGGCCCCAGCACGTGGCGATCCGTCAGGTTACGCTACCTACACTTCGGTAGTTTTGTGGAGGTTGAAATGTGGGTCGGCGGTTTGGGGAGCATTACTTGGGGCTAGAGGGGACATTGTCGACGTCCCCGATTGTACACGAGGGCGAGGTGTGAAATAATGTTGATCCATTTCGCATCACGCACTCGTGTACAATCGGGGACGTTGGCACTGTCCAGTCACATTTAACATCCTCAAATCGTCGACTGTACGTATTTTTTTCCACGTTTTATTACGACCTGGACCAAATTTTTTTTTTTGTGGTAATTGGGGGCGTTTTTTGCTTTATTAGGTCATCGAGTCGGGTGATAATCCGGCGACGCAAGCCAGGTACAGTTTGCATCATCCTTGAACGGGCTAATTCCACCGTGATAACGCGATTAGTGGAGCCTTCGGCTCAACAGTACCAACCCGTTTCGTCGGCGGAGGCAAACGAAAAACTTTACGGTCTACGTGACTTCAGTCACTTCCTCCAGCTGTCGGCGACGGGCCTTTGCTTCACGCCGGGACCGGGATTTGAGCAGGTGAAGGGTCACCGGTGGCCCCAATTATGCAAAACTTGAGGGTGTGATCGGTGTGCGGCCCAAATTTTTGGACCGCCACACAACCGCACAATTTACATGGCACCGATTGGAACAAAGAGACAATTCTCGGCGATAATTGGCTTGGAACCAGTGGGCTGCGGTTGTGGGAGCCGAACGGGGTTACGCCCGTTTGAGGAAACAGGTGGCCCGTTGCAGAAAATTCGAAAATGCCGAACGCCACTGGCACGCGTTGATAAGAAGCGTTAAGAAGACATGGTGCTAATCAGAAGAGAAAGCCGAAATTTTAATGACAATAGTCAAGAAGTAGAAATTGTAGTCTAATCAAGACTGTAGGTGGGAACAAGGTAATGCTACTCGAAATTTTTTTTTTTTTTAATAAATGTAGAGATATTTTTGCAATCGCTCAGACACCAGACGATTAAAGAATTTTATAGATAATTATTGTACGCATTTCAGTTGTTTTACATCCGATGAGTAAATAATCGGCGTGCTGCGTCTTATCGTTTGACTTGTTATTAATAGATTGTGGTCGCTACTATGTGGTGCGATCTTGACGTGAAGACGAGCGCCAAAGAGTGTTATCGCCCAGAAAATTAAATTACGTAAATCATCTCCTTGTCTTCTTCATCAAAACAAGCGCGTCTTCAACAACGCCCCAGTTGCGATATCAAATTACATTATTGCACTACTGATTACTCTTTATGTTGACTGTTGGGTGGCGATAACCGCATAGTTGCTATTTCACTCGTATTCTACGTAAAAAGGTTGTCGATTAGAAAAGAAAGATCCAGAAGCACCTGTTTCGGGCGTCGCGGCGCCGACTCGGCTTGAGGTCTCGCAGGAGAGCTTCAAACTGCGCTTCACTTGCCATTCGGTGTTGGCACCAAATCGGGGATAATTCCGAAGCGCACCGGGCATTTGCACCACAACTTTGTCCCAATCCGTATACTTGTCGAAACATCGAAAATGTTCAGGTTTTTGTTTGATGGTTCTGTGGATAACTGTTTGGCAATTATTGACCAAAAAAGTTGGAAGAAAGAAATTTGAACGATAACGAAGGCGAACTAAGCCACTTACAAGTGCAATTATATCAATGTCATTGTAAACTCAAAGGACTTATCTTAATTGTTGCTTGAAGTCTGTGAAATTCCATAAGTTGCGCTGGCGATTAAGATAACCGAATTGAGCTTTGGGGTTTGGGTCTAGGTGGTGTAATCGAGCTTTGGCCAAGGGTTCTGAGCCACCAATGCCGACGTAACCTGACGTTTTTGTCAAATGTCAATATTGTTTCAATTTCGTACACATTGGCGCTAAATTTAATCCGTGGCAACTTGCATTTTGCACTTAAAATTGAGCGCAACTGATTTGCCCTGCTCCGCTCATTTATGCCAGGCGTGAGTCGAGTTGAAATTGATCCATAAGAACCGTTGAAACGCCTAGCGGATTCAGGAGAAGATGGTTAAAAGATAACAGGTGACACGCTTTGACATATGTAATTGCATTTGGACCGATGCAAATCGTCACCTCGGCCACAAAAGTCGATTCTCGGTCGGATGTTCGGCTAATGGAGGCAATGAATTCGCTTCGCGCCGCCGAATCTCAATTTCAAAAACCTCGTGACGTCCAGGAGTTAATGGCGACGAGTTCAAGGCGGCTGCACTGTGGATGTTGAAAAGTTCCATTGGGGCCCCTAATTTGCGGGAAAATTGCAACGTTACCGTCGTCGTTCTGGTCGATTGGACAACTGCGCAAAAATCCGACCAAATCGAGTCATTATCATATCGTTTACCACTGTCAAAACCTGGCGTTCAAGGTTAAAAGTCAACAATTCGTTGTGTAACAGGCCAAGGTTGCGGGATGCATTATTTATGGTCCTGATTCGCGAAATCATCATTTCACGACCGCCCGGTGGAAGCAGGAAACCACCAGAACGGCCCCCGCCCCGCAACAACTACGCACTGGCAGACCGGCGATAACGGCGGCGGCGGCACGACAATAATTAAGTATCATTATCGCAATAATTATTTTTTCGCCAATTTGAGTCCTTTCTTCGAGTCATGTTGCATCAGGGACATGGCCCAGTTCGAAAGTCATAAAACAGCGCTGACCATCGGGAAGAGTTTTTGGGTAATATTCAAATTAATCGGGGACCCGAAGGCAGATTAGCGCCGAATCGCTAATCTGCCTTCGAGAAGGAAACGCTCGATTTGACGGATGGTCGGGTCAGTTGAAAGCGATGGTGCCAAATGAAGGGCTAGAGAAATTTATTACAAGTCCAGAACCTAATAATTAAAGCATTGATGCCCGGTTCGGTGGTTGTAGTGTTGAGGTCAGTCCAAATCGACCGATGAAGGTAGAACCTGGTGAAGTGACACTTAATTTTTGAACCTCTTGACGTCTCTCCGCCTTGTCAAGAGGTCCTCTTGCTGTCCGAGTTGATGGATGGGGTTTGGCCCCCAATGTTGTAATTTTGATGTGATCGAACGGCGTCCGCGTTAATTCGGCGATGTGATAAACAAATCGTCCAGAGCCAGAACGTGTCGGTTTGTGTATTTTTGGCCGTTTTGATCGCCGTATGTTCATCGTAAAAAATTTCCGCGGCGCAATAGTCGATTTTGCGTTTTAAAGTGAAACGCACGAAGCGCAACGAAAACAACTTCTCGTATTGTTGTTGTCGTTTTGTTATCTAAAAACAGCCGTGTTGGTGTTTTCATTTCGGCCAAACACGAGCTTTCTCACGTTGGCACTATTGCAATAATAGGAGGAATTTTTTTTTCGCGATTTTAAAATCATGTGACGACTTGGTAACTGGCGTAAATAAGGACGACCTTCGCTTTTATCTCGATTTAGAAGCAAATATTATTTAATGTTTTTTACATAACCTTAGGTGCAATAGCAACAATTCGGCACGAGCACACGGAACGAATGGCTCCAAAGGAAGGGGGCACAATGAAAATTCAACCACTTTCATCCGACCAAGGCCAGACGATTAATAATTACCGCGAAGCCTTGAACTTGATCGATCACATGGAGCCAATAATAACCCAGATAGGGTGTTGTTGCGGAACCCAGATGAGGCGCCGCGCGATAATCTCCAAGGCCCCATTTCCCCAAAATGCGGCCCTAACGTTCTCAAAAAAATATAAAGTCGATCCGAATTTTGGAACCTTCCACTTGTGATTTTGACACTTTTACTCGGTTATGCAAAAACTCTGCTACGTCAAACTCGTGCAGCTTCCACCTGGTACCTGATAAAACTGTTAGAGAAAGGGCTGCGCGCCCGTCGAGATTCGAACTCTTAATTACCTTAAGCTCAGATCCGCCAATTTCCCCAAATTTAAACGCCCTTAGCTGCTCCAGTTTTGAAAAAAAAATTCTTTTTGAGACACCAGAAGCGATTTCTGACCAAAATTCGACCCCTCTCCCACCCAACCGTTCGCGTTTTTTTTTCTCCGAAGTCGATTGGTTACTTGCTCGCTACCCGATTTTTTGGCACCACCGAAAAAATGCCGAGGGGCGTCGTCAGTCATTGTTTGAGTCCTTTGCGGGTCTCAAGGGTCTATTTCTGTTTGCAATGCGGAATTGTGATGCAGATGGGGTTAGCTGTCTAAAGTGGCTCTCGTTTCAGGAGGCAGACCGCAACAACAGAACCAAGAGGTGCAGCGCCGCCAGGAAAGGTGAGTGTTGTCGGGGAGGGCGAGGCCGGTCCTGTTTAATCGCGAAAACGGTCTATTTTAAACGTTTAATTTGGCACGACCACCGCCAAAATCGGAAGTCGATGCCGTCATCGATTCGAATTAAAAATATGCGGAGGAGAAATGCGAAGGGCTCGCACCTGTTGGTTGTCGCATGCCCCAATTCGGGCTGATAAGGAAATTGCGCATTTACAACATTACCATCACGTTGTGATGGTTTTTCTCGCTGCCCCCCGTCCACGTTTGATGTTTGTGTTGAGAGGCAATTTTCACTTGGCGAAACTTTTACTTGGGAAAAATCTTTTGATTGGAGGGGTGACGCGGTATTGGTTATATCGAGTAAACACCGAACGCGTTATTAAATTAATGATGGCCTCTATTTTAAGCCGCGATAAGCCCGGATCAAAAATACTATTGAATACGACAATGTTATTTTTGGTGTTTGCCGGCGTGCATGCCAATTATTGTATTGATTCAACTGCTACGGCGGTGATAAATTAGTGTCACTGGTCCGGCTTTTGATGCGTGGGAGGAACCTTCACCTTGTCCGTCTAAAATATTGCATTTGTTTTACTCGAAATAACTTTTATCGCCGACTTCCGAAGACATCATCATGACGTTCCATGCGTGAATGTGCGTACGCTCTACCCAGCCAACCTTTGTCGAAGGTGAAATTTGAAGCACCTACAACCTAAAAATACCCACATGGAAGTAGATACCGAACGTCGAACTTATCAAATCGCCGGGTTTTGGGAGCTTCTAATTACAATGGAGTTACCAGCTATTGCCAGTTTTGGTGCCACCATTCAGCATTTTTGAGTTCTCCTTTCCAAATGCTAATTGCCGATCAAGAAAGGCCGAACTATTAAAATCACGTGTTTCTCGACACCAATGAATCAGACATAAAAATCACAACATAAAGATTTGAGGATCTGTGGAATGAGAAAGGCTCAAAATGCCACATCCTGTGTGTTATCGATTATTCCTTTTCTTAAATCTTGGCCAGTCCAACAAAATCCCAATCTGATGATTAGAAATCTATCGGAAGCTTGCCCCCGAAACAATTCGACCTTATGGGCTATAAAAAAGAAAAGTTATTCTAGATCAATGACGCCCACGTTCCTTTGAAAATTAATCTGTTCTAATAGCGTCAAATTGATTATTGTTTGAATTCAGAAAGGTCGATTACATAAGAAAAAAGTCGGAAATATTAAAAATTTTGACATCGATTTTATGACTAAATCTGGTGGATTTCGGACTGCTTAACACGAATCTGACCATAGTTTTCATGTGCAAATTGTACTTTTTAAGATATGACCATTTGAATGTTTCAATTCAAAATTTTCGTCAAAATCGACCAAAATCGAAAATTTCAACTTTTTTGTTATTAGACTTAGAATTTTCGTTCTTACAGCATTCGATAGTCTCAATGAAATGGAGAAATTTGATGTATCTGGATTTGATATAAGTGTCTCGGTTCAAAAGTTACAAGAGTTTGGAAATTGGGAAAAATCGTAATTTAGTGGTTTCTCGAATTTTATGACAAATCTATCTATTCTAGCGTCAAATTGATAACAGATTTGAGTTTAGGAAGGTCGATTACATAAGAAAACGCCCATCCCCACTCTTTGGGAGCAACGATGTCGAGTTAGGAATTTTTCGAATTTCTATCGATTGGGGTGGAAAAAAAAAGTCGAAAATATTGAAATTTTTTACATCGATTTTATGACTTAATCCTATAGATTTTGAACCGCTTAACACGAATCTGACCGTAGTTTCCCTGTACAAGTCGTACTTTTTAAAATATGATGGTTCGAAAGTTTCAATTCAAAATTTTCGTCAAAATCGACCTAAATTGCAAATTTCAACTTCTTTATTATTAGACTTAGGATTTTTGTTCATATAGCATTCGATAGCTTTTGTGAAATGGAGAAATTTGATGTATTTGAATTTGATGTAAGTCTGCCCGTTCAAAAGTTAGAAGAGTTTGAATATTATAAGAAATAGAAACTTAGTGGTTTTTCTAATTTTATAAGAAATCTATTTATTCTAGCGTTGAATCGATTACGGATTTGAGTTCAGGAAGGCCGATTACATAAGAAAACGCTTATTTCCAGTCTTTAGGTGCAACGGTGTCGATTTTAGGAATTTTTCGAATTTCTATCGATTGGGATAGAAAAAAAAAGTCGAAAATATTGAAATTTTTTACATTGATTTTATGACTTCATCTTATAGATTTCAAACCGCTTAACACGAATCTGGCCGTAGTTTCCATGTGCAAGCCGTACTTTTTAAGATATGACCATTTCAATGTATCAATTCAAAATTTTTGTCAAAATCGACCAAAATTGAAAGTTTTAACTTCTTTGTTAATAGACTTAGAATTTTCGTTCTTACAGCATTTGATAGCCTGTGTGAAATGGAGAAGTTTGATGTATTTAGATTTAATATGAGTGTATCCGTTCAGGAGTTACAAGAGTTTGAAAATTAAAAAAATTGTAATTTGTGGTTTTTCTAATTTTATAAGAAATCTATCTATTCTAGCGTCAAATTGATTAGAGATTTGAGTTCAAGAAGGTCGGTTACATAAGAAAACGCCTATTTCCAGCTTTTGGAGCAACGATGTCGACTTTAGAAATTTTTTGAATTTTCGAAGATTTCAACTTCTTTATTATGAGACTTAAGCTTTTCATTTCATTTTTATTTTATTTTCAAAAAATCGTAATTTTGTAAATTTTCGTAAATTATCCCGAAATTTCTTTATCCTTAATCTTCAACGTTGACGTTATCTTTGAAACGAGAAACATTTTTCGTGTAAACGCCGTTAATAAATTGGTCGCTTCTGATGTCTGTTGTTGATCAATTTAATGTAAAAGTGAGAGTGAGCTATCCCGATTACGATTACAGGAGGATTCGCGTTGCTCTTTGTTCGGTCCTGATTTGGTCGGGTCCGGGATCGATACCTGAACGCAAATTAAGGGACGAGATACAAAGAGAAATTGTCGTTTTTTTATGTTATTGTATCCCTGGATGCGGGGGGTTGAGTTCGGCTTCGCTGGCAGTCATTTCCTTAATTTAATTCGAACCCGCAAAATTTCAGAAAAACATGTGGGAATGTTGTTGAAAAAAGCCGAGTGGTAGGTCAGTGTCCCGGCGCAATCGTTTCTTGATCAACTTGAAATATCGGCCGGCATGACGTCGGCGAAATTTCATTTTGGAAATTTGCCAGAAACTAAACCGGCAACGCCGAATCGCTCCCTAAATTTTGACTCCCTTCGTTTTGGTCATTTTTCGATAATCTAGAGAGGGCTTGGGTGCCGCTGCTGTTCCTTTGTTTCTTCGGGCGGGCGCCGCCGTGGCGTCGGTTCGGTCGCTCGGTGGAACCTTCCAGAACGCACGGCTCCGGGGCGACTTGGGCATCCCCGCCGCCGTGTCACCTCCACCGCCGCGTCGCCCCAACGAGAATCATACGATACGAGTTCCACGTAAGCGTCGCGACGGGCATGCGCACGCCGTCGCGGCTGTGACTACGTGACCGGTTCGCCCCGCGCGATCCCGCGAGCGCGATCCAATTTTTCAGTCGGAATTTAACATCAGTGGAGTGTGGATCGCAAAAGATGGGAAGATAGAGTGATAAACCAACAAATCCTTTTCTTTGTGCCTAAAATCAAACCTGTGACACCGGCCGTCGTTTTCACCAGCCAGCAACAATTTTTCCAAAAAAAAAAATTTCATCCGCTCTAGCCGGATCTTTGTTTTTATTCATTCACCGTGTGTACCCAGCAACAATCAACAGACAGCAAAAATGGTCGAGAAAATTTTGGAGGAAAACGAAAATTACGATCCAGGTGGGTGAGAACGCTTCGTTTTTGTTCTTCCGACGCTCCCCGCGATTACGACGTAAATAAACAAGACGCGCTGTCAGACCGCCGTCTTTTGTCTCCCCCCGGGTCGCGGGTCGGATCAAATCGGCCGTGTTTTCAACGGGTTACGTCACCTTTTTTCGAGAAACAACCCAGAAACCGGTTAGGTAGAGAGCAGTGGCGGCTGGTCAGGGGAGGCAAGTACGGCCCTGCCGTACCAAAAAATTCAGAGACAGAAAAAAACTGTTTCTTTTTAATTTTTACTTTAAAATTGTAATACATATTTGAAAATTTGAAAAACTCGTGCCGCGGAATGTAGATACAGGATTCGTGGCGGCTCGGAATAATTCGCTTCATTTTCGGAAACGCTACGGCGCGGCGATGTTTGGCCGATGCTGAGCGTCAAGAACACGCGTACGTCTTTGACCCAGCTCCGTGTGTTTGAGCAGCACGTATGTCGAAGAATACTCCCCAGAGTCGGCCAGGGCCGGGAGTGCCGGCTTAGGTCACGTGTTTCCCATTTGTTTTAACGATAAAATAACAACAGGATTTTAACGGCATCCAAGTTCACCCAAAAACAAGTCTCCATCAAAGGGAATTTCAAAAGGACATCCCAGAATTCCAGAACTTTTTAACAGTAATGAATTAATGAATTTTCTGAATCAACGATTTTAGCAGCTAGGTTCGGCACGGCGTCTTACATTTAAACTTACCGCAACTTCTGGACATTTATTCGATTGGTCATTGAGTTCACCAATGCCTGATTGACTCTTAGACCTCCCCGTTGGTTCTTGCTGGACAACTTGAATTTTTGGTAATTGTTTACAATGCCCACTATTCGCTTTTTGGGGTCTTTTTTTTGGAAACCATCGTGAAACATCATTATAATGCCATTTTAAGCAATAAAATGTTGTGCAAACGATAAATAATTTTATATAAAATTTATAGATGTAGATGTGCTAGGGGAAGGAAAATAAGAGTAAAAATAGAAGTGATTTGCACAAAAAAAGATATTGATTTTCGTAATGTATACATAGTAAGAAATGCGTTGGTGTAATTAGTTTTTAAAAATTGAAGAGTGGGTAAAGTAAGACCGAATTTTTTTGCAGAATAGAAAATTCAAGTTGACAAACTAGAGAGAAAATGGGGATATTATTATTATTGGCCGCCTCAACTCTGAGGGGCACGGGCCGCCACTGGTAGAGAGGCTGCTGGGTGTTTGATCGGACCCACGCGAAATTGTCGCGGTTTTAATTGAATTTTCGCGATAAAAGTTGAACGAGAGCGAGTTGCAACATCAACAACCAACACTCCCCCATTGTTACGAAACGTCCGAAGAGGTTGTTGCCTCCGACCGCACCGACATAAACATTGCGCCTCCAATTTTTTCGCAAGCTCTTTCAGTTTGGCAAAAAAAACAATTTTATTGTTGCTGTGACACTTGCGAAAATACCTCCGGTGACGGCGACCATTATTTTACCTGGCGTCGTCGTATAAATAGCGCGGTCTCATTAGGAATTTGGGTCACTTTTTTTTTAGATTCCCCATTGTAATTTTGGCGACAAAATTGATTCGAAGGCAGATGGCCGTCTGACGTCACCCCATTTTCTGTGCTTTTAATAAAACAAAGAGTGCGCGACGCGGCCGTTCTTTGTCATTTTTCGTTTATTTTCGGTGGGTCACTGCAAATTTTTGGCGTAAGTGCCGCTTTGGGTTTTTTTTTTTTTTTGACGTCGTGTCGGTTCGATAAGTGCGATGACTCATCCAGGACCGTACTAGCTAACGTTGTGAAGATGATGGTGAAATCGCTGTGGCCGTGACTCCAAAGTATTACAATAAAATTAACGCATGGCCGATGAATAATCAGCGATTTCGAAAAAGTCCTGATCCGCACCATTCAACAAAACGTAACGCCAAAAAAACAATCGTTTCTTTGTTGTTATGCGTTGTGCCGCCGCCGTCTTTGTTCTGCCACCGGTCAATTACGTAACTGCCACAAAACAACTGAATCGGGTTCGATTATCAAAAAATAAAAAATTTGTTGAATCAGGAAGCTTCTGACTTTTGCAAGGTTTTTTTTTGCGCGAGAAGAATTTTTTGTTGTGGTGGCATATCGACAACTTTAGTCCAAATTGGTGGCGGCGTCTCTACGCTCAGCCTCCAGGTAGGGAAGATTTTGGACGGTCCGAACTGCCTCTAGTGGGCGAGTGTCAATTTTTAGAAACGTTAACAGCGACACACATTTTTGACCAACCCCGTATAATTGTCGCTGTAGTGCCAATTTTAGGTGTAGGATCGTATAAGTTCTTATTGCCTATTATTGTTCTTATTATGTATGTGAAGTGTCAAGGTCTGTTTACACCTTCACCAAGAAGTTGGTGAATAATATTGACATCCTGTATGTATTATACGAGTGTGTATTGATTGATTCTTAGTCTACTATAGGACCAATAATAATTATTTGACAGTCATTCAACGTATTATTTTTTTTATTCTGGAAGACTTCTGGTAAACCTCCGGAGAAAAAAGTGTTTGTTCCTGCTTTCGAGATCAGCCCTCCACATCTTGTACTGCTTCATTGGGGTAAATTTACCACGTTCGGAACTTTTTTTTTAAGAGAAAAGAGGCAAGTTTGGGGGAATGTTTGCTCTTTGTTGGGAGATTTGGGTAATTGTTTACAATGTCCACTTTTCGCTTTTTGTGCTGTTTTTTTTGGAAACCATCGTAAAACATCATTAGAATGCCATTTTGAGCAATGAAATGTTGTGCAAATGATAAATAATTTTATGCAAAATTTATAGGAAAAAAAAGATGTGCTAGGGCAAGGAAAATGAGTAAAAATAAAAGTAGTTTGCACAAGATAAGATATTGATTTTCGTAATGTATACATGGTGACGAATGCGTTGGTGTAATTAGTTTTTTGAAAATCGAAGAGTGGGTAAAGTAAACAATGACCGAGATTTGTAATCTCTTAACGTTTTTTTTTGGGTATCAGTAACTTCAGCAAGTTAAGTCAATTTTTTTTCTAATATTGAAGATGACTTCCACTTAATAGTTACTCGTAAAAGTTCTCGTGCAACAGACCAAAGAGCGAACAATATTTACTGTAACACTTCATTGCGAATTATCACTGACGCAATACCTAGCTCTATGATTACATTTGCAACTCTATGAATCACGTATTTATTTGAAGTTTGTAGGTACGTACTTCTATCATTCATATCTGTAGACTTTTAATCCGTTTAGTTAATTGAGGGTTTAGTTGTATGAGATCAGTCTTTGTGGTGTAGAATAGAAATAGAATGTAGAATAGAAAACCAGATTGTAGTGGTCAAAACATCACTTTTTTTTTGTTTGTGTGACCCTTTGGGCCAAATGACATGCTTGCTGAAAAGTGCCATTTCTAAATGGATCTCTATTTACAATTTGGAAAAAGTTTTATCTAAACGTTTCCATTTTTATCTACAAAGTGGTATCGACTGATACCAAACAATCAGCTGTTTGTTGTTCAATATTATAGCTAATAAATTCTATTCAAACTGATATTGGTGAATTTGAGATTACATAGTTGTTATGATACTTTTAACGAGCTTAATTCGGCACAGGTTTTTTTCATAGTCTGAGAAAGAAAGCACATGTTACAGCATATGTAACATGTGCTATGGTACGGCGGGACGTGCAGACAAATCTAGAAATTATTCAAGATGTGAAGAATTAAGTTTTCTTGGGTGCTTACACGTTTATCAATAATAAGCGTAAGAGAAAACAATATTTGGGGTTCTTACTAGCTGTGGCCTATATTCAGCCCAAGGAGAAGACACTGTACAGCTCCAATAATTAATTAGGAATTGTATTTAAAAATTCAAAGTTGTTAGAACTCCATTGCAGCAGAAATCCGCCCCTTGTGGGACGTCCGTTGCACGTAAATTAGATTGGAACGTTCTACCTGGAGGATGCGAGTTTTTCCCAATAAGCAAGAAGTCCTAGGTAATCATCACGAAAACTGCCGCCCAAAATTTTGTAAAAACCGATTCTATTTTTGCGAAAACCAAAAAAATAATTTTCTATTCTGTTGTTGTTTGTCTAAATTCCAAAAGATAATGAGAACTGTTTGGATGTCTGTCTGTCGTAAACGCCGTAAATTGTTTATCGGCCGTCGTCGCGGTGGAGCTGCCAATGGTACCTCCGCCTCCATCCGCCGTTGCGCAACCGGATCGTAATTTTTAGGACGCGGCACCAGGTTGAACGCACTCGAACCAACAGTCCGGTCCTGCCCACCTTCGTATTTTCATTTCCACCATCACACTCGTGCTTGGCTCGAAGAACGCTCCCAGATCGCGTCACGTTCTCAATTTTTTTTCTTACTTCTGCAAATCGAGCCTCGAATAGTAACAACGATTAAATACGAAATTTCGATCACGACGTCCGGAGAACGCCGCTAACATAATCGGGCCTCGGACCGACCCCTGCGGCGCGCGCTCCCCGCAATCGATCATAAAATAATAGGTGTAGAACGATGGTTCTTTTTCTGTACGTCTAGGTGTTTGCACTTCTGTTTCTAGCTTGTGTATGTGGATACATACGTGAGGTGGTGTATAAATAGAAAGTTGCCGGTCGACATTGCAGCGAATTCTATGCAAATAAAATATTGTTCGACCGGCAGAGGTGGTGATGACGTCGATTTTTACAACAATGTTGTGGGAGGAGAGGCAGTCGCGTTCCACTTTTGTCAATTAGCTTTTCCCCTCATTGTTTTGTTCATGAAAGTTCTCGATCGGTAAAAATCGAGCACGCAGGAAGTTTTTTTTTTATTCCGTTAATTTTTAATTTTCTCCTCACGTTGGTCGTCATCAAGGCCTCAATGTCGCACTGTTGTTAAAATTCAGGTATCATCGAATCTCTCCAAGGTTCTTGTAGGAACAACTCTCTCGGAGGAACGTAAATGACCGTTTCCTCGTTCAACTCCTTTTGTGTGTATACTCGCAAACATATTCATCCTGTGACCTCCAGGTCTCGATTTAATTGCGCGATTGTCGATAAGATTTTTTCGCGATGGATTTGTTGTCGAGGTCGATGGCCTTCCGGTGATTTTTTTTTAAAATTAATTTTTGCTTTTTGTTGCAGATTGCAACGGCGTTTCGAGCGGTGGAGACCACTCCAATGGAGGCGGTGGCTCCGGATCCGACAGCGGCGACCAAATGGACGCCGACAGCCGGGCCAGGGAACTGGCCCGGCGCAAGGAAGAGGCCAAAAGGAAGCGCCGCAAGAAGAAACGTACCGGCTCATCTCTAGTGTCATCGTGTTTCGAAGGTAAGCAGAGGGCCCCAAACCGACCTCTGCGCCCCAACCGAGAAGATCAAATTAAATCACTCGATCACTCGACGAAACTTTTCGACCACTCGACCAAACCACCGACTGCGTCTAGAATAGAATCTAGAACGAGTTGCGATAGTTGCGAACGCCCATTTCGCCTGTCACTATGGCCAGATGTTGGTGGCGACGCAATTTTTTTTTTAGTTCCGGCCATCTGGAGGACTCGCAGTCAAGGTTGCGTCTAAATTTGCCCGTTAATTTCGCACTTTTATTAAAGCCGACGACGCCCTCCGAACCGAGAACGACGCAATTTCTGGATGAGTTTAGCGCAAAATCCCCGGGTTACTCCGGTCGGTTGCATTCCGTTGATGTGACGTAATTCGTCGACGCCGTCTTTTTTTTTTTCGTCCCGCTGGGTTGGCAATGTTGGTTGGCGTCAGAACTTGCGGATTGTGTTGTCGTGATCATCGGCGAGAGGCTCCAACGAATGGCGAACAAACAAGTCCTTGAATTATCAAGCGGCATAATAAAATAATTCAAATAAGGTCATCGAGCGCGCCAACATTTCACGTTTTTTTTTCCTATTAGATACACTCATTTCCGCGTTGCGTTGATGCCGAGATAATTAATTAGACTTGATTACAACCCCTAGCTGAAGGGTGGTGTTTTTTTTCTGTATATATATTTGTACATAGTTGTGACTTCGTTTTCCTGTTACGCGCCTTGTTGTTGAGGTGACAAAGTGATGAAACAATTTGCGGCAACGGTCGATTGCATACCGAATGAATACTCACTCAAGTGCTAAGTGTCTTTTGACAACTGTTTGCGGTTTCAAAATCTTCGACGGCATAGATTCAATACGTAGTTAGTTGTTAAAGAAATTTTCATCTCTTCATGAAATTGTTCACCAAAGTGTTGTTGCAGGAGATTAATTTTCTACTGTAAAACGAGACCCCCCCCCCTGCGGACAGCTTCAACTTCCCGATGAATGCGGGTCGACGAGGGTTCCAATTTGAAAACAAGGGGTAGGGTTGTTTCCGGTTTCACATCAACCGAGGGTGATTTATAAAAATGAAATTTTGGAATAGGTACATGGTTCGTCCAGGAAACATATTGCCCCATGTAACAACAACTTTTATGGAAATTTCCATCAACCCTCTCGGACATGGAAATTAGGAAGCAAGAGATGACGCGACTTTATTGGTCGGGCTAATAACGGAAGTTGTGAGGAGTGGGAGACAATAAATTAACAGCAGAGGTGAGCTACTAATTAAACAAAGCCATTTGCAAATAATTGCTGAACAATATGAACTAATCCATGAGTTCACGTGAGTATGAAAGATGCAAATGACAAGACATCAATGAATATATTCGGAAAAAAGAAAGCAGACGACTCTGGAGTGCAGACGCTGCCACTGACCGTTACTTAGATGCAAAGATGATAATACCTTGCGAATGAAGTAACAAACCCCAATTAGAGAAATTAAAACAACATTTAGAGCGAAGAGTAAAAACTGCAACATCCAAAGTACATCCAACAACTAGAAAGTCTTGAAGATAATGAGAAACTGGTTGTACCAAAATAGGCTGGGCAGCAAGATGATACGTAATCTAAACTACCATTTGGAGATATGTCGAGGTTACAATAAAAATAGTGGAAGTGGTCATTAACAGGAAGTGCACCTTGTCTTTATAGATTTACAAAAGACTGGCGATAAGGTACTCATCATCGAGGGCGGAGCACTTAGCAACTGGAAACGGAAATATGGTGGGATCTGTGTATAATTAAATATAGATTCACACCAATTCGCGGTCGATCAAGTCACATGAGCTAGTAGCAAGCAAGTAGCAAATTGGTTAACGAGTTGAGAGACTTGACACGAGAAAAGTGAGAAGAAGAAACTGGCCCGAAGTGTCCTCATAAATAGTAACAAAGTCACAAAAGTTTTGTTTTGGGTGTAAATGGATGTAAAATTATTACATTGCGTCATAACACTTTCTACAATCATTAAATACACATCCGCTAGCAACTTATTTATTTAACAAAAATATGCAAGTCGAAATTAAAAATGTCTACCTTCACTTTTCGGTTTCGTTCCGAATCAAAAATTTACATTTCCCACGGCTGTTGCGTTATTTCAACCATTGTTCAATTGCAACGATCGGAAATGCGTTGTAAAATCTGCGGTCTGGCCCACTTATTTCGGCCCTAAATCCTTGTCGGGGTAAAAAGTCAACGCACCAAAACGCCATTGTCACGAGAAAGCTCGCAATAGATCAATCTTTCGAGAGCTTTTACTTTCGTCGAAAGTATCTTGGCATCGGCCGGTAATCCTGGTGGCGACTTTTGTTTCGTAATTGGAGCGCGCTAAGGGAGTTTTTGACGTAATCCCATGATACGTGAAACATTTCGAAAGAATCACCCACGTGCCGGGCTCGAAAGGGCAGCCGCCCACCTGAAAGCGTCGTTTTTTCCGACTTGAAATCCTCCCTTTTCGACCCCTCCTCGTGGCGCGTTTAAAATTTGGACGTCCAAACAACGCGATTCGGAAGTTTTTTTTTATCTCCTTATCACTGCTTGGCAAGCAACAACGGTTTGTCGAGGTGATAACGTTTTTTGCCGTTTTGCGCGTCATTTTCAGCGAAACGACTTCTCAATGTCACCGTCGTCGGATTTTGGCGGCTTGTCTTAATTTGGTTGCGGCCGACCGGTTTCCCCGCCGATTTATTTGATGATGACCCACAAAAGCCGGACCGGTTTTGATTTTAATTTTTTTCTTCTTGATTTCCAGATTTGTACAAGTTATCAGGTGAAATTTTGGGCGAGGGTGCCTACGCAAGTGTGCAGACGTGCGTCAACATGTACACCGATCAGGAATATGCGGTGAAGATCATCGACAAGGTGCCGGGCCACGCGAGGGCCCGCGTCTTCCGCGAAGTTGAAACGTTCCATCACTGTCAGGGCCACCCCAACATCATTCAACTCACCGAGTTTTTCGAGGATGAAGAAAAGTTTTATTTGGTTTTTGAAAAGGTTGGATCCGTCGGTGCGGGTTAGGGAGTCAAAAATTATTTTGGAAATTTTTTCCAGATTAATGGAGGTCAGTTGTTGAGGAGAATCCAAGAGAATAGGTACTTCAGCGAGGCAGCTGCTGCCGAGATTGTGAGGGAGGTAGCGTCCGCGTTGCGGTTCATGCACGCCAAAGGTATAGCCCACAGGGACCTCAAACCCGAAAACATTTTGTGCGTCAACAAGGACAGCCTGTGTCCTATCAAAATCTGCGATTTCGACTTGGGCTCCGGGATCCGCTTCCAAACGAGCGTCTCCAGCCCGCTGGCGACGCCCCAGCTCTTGACACCCGTAAGTTTTCCCTCCCGACTCACGGACCCGATAAAATAAACCGATCCGCTGAACCATTACAAATTGGAGAGTTGCTATAGCTACTTATAACTGCAGGTCGGCAGCGCCGAGTTCATGGCTCCGGAAGTCGTGGAGGCGTTCATCGGCGAGTCTGAGTCGGTGGCGTACGACAAACGGTGCGACCTCTGGTCGTTGGGGGTGATCACATACATTTTGCTGTGCGGCTATCCGCCGTTCTACGGCAAATGCGGTCGTGATTGCGGCTGGGAACGCGGCGACAACTGCAACGCCTGTCAGGACCTGTTGTTCCACAGCATCCAAGAGGGAAAGTACGAGTTCCCGGAGGCCGAATGGGGCCACATATCCGACGAGGCCAAAGATCTGATTTCGTCGTTGCTGGTGAAGAACGCCAGCGAACGCATCAGTGCCGATAGCGTACTGAGACACGCGTGGTTGAGATGTGCAAGCGACGCCGCATCTCTCACCACCCCCGCCATCATCAAAAAGAACAACTCCGCCAGGGAACTGTCCCAGTTCGCGGAATCCGCAATGGCTGTGAATAGAGTGGTGCAGCAGCACTTCAGCATGAATCTGGACTATCTGGAAAGGCCGAACGTTTATCCGAGAGACGATAAGTCCGCACCTTACACTTCCGCCAAGGTAATAACGTTAACCGCCACCTCGTTTTCAACGTACCTAACGTTTTGGTTGCAGGTGTTGGGCTTGAGTCCTCCGAGCGAAAGCAACTTGATGCAGAGACGGATCAAGGGGAGATCCTGTCAGTTCATGTTGCCCCCACCGGCTCCTGCCATTCCCAGTCCGAGCGGTTGAAGAGGTTGCGCATCCACCGATATTTTTTTACAAATTGCTTTATCAACATCAAGACGGAAATCGTCGTGTTTTTTCTTTTTCTTGTTTTTTTTTTCGGCTATTTTCGGAATTCTAAAGTTTATTTGGCCCCGTTCCCCGTTAACAACGGGGAACTAGGTGTTGTTTTTGTAAATTTTTGTGTGAAGCTCGACTAAATCAAGACATCGTGCCGTTCACCTCTTTCTAAAAAGTTGCGTTTCCACAGCGCCACATTTGGTACATAGATAACGGTCATGAAGAGCACGGGATGTCTTGGCGAGTCCAGCGGTTGGCCTAGCGTTAGTTTTTGAGCTTGATTTTTAATACTTTTGTATGTGTTGAGGTAGATTGATCAAATCAGTCTGCATTGTGATAATTAAATAAGCATCTAAGCGTGCGGTGTAGCGCACGATAGACTGTAGACAGCGTACCTGCTTTATGTTCAGTAAGATACAGAACATTATAATAGAGCGTGGCCGCATCGGAGTTGACGTTGCCGCGGTAATTGTGGTTGCAAGTCCGACTTCAATGGGGTCATGCGACAGGGAACCAAGTTCCCGCCATTGTACTGACAGTCCATTTGTATTTTAAAGAGTCCTATACCTATAAGTTTGGATATTTTTTGAAAATTTTGTAATGCTCAAGGGTAGCTCTTTTATAATGAAAGTGGTATCCAAACCGGGGCGTGATGATAATAATAGTAGGCGTGCGACCTTAGGGCCTTATCCCAGTGACCGCGTGTCGGACCTTCGGTTGCGCGCTCGCACCTTCCAACACTCAGGGCCGTAATGGGGAAGGCGAGTCATTACAAAATATTTAGAGAGGGCTCGTTACGCCAGAGTGAATGTTCTTAAGTTTGCATGTGATAGGGTGAAAGTAATCCCAGGAATCGAACCGACAGATTGGAGTATTCTTTTGTATGCTTAATTTTTATGGCATTTATTATAGTACTTTAGCGGTACAGTGTTTTTTTCCAATCAGTTAAGGGAGGGTTTTTTCAATGAGAAGTTGAGTGCATCAATCATATCAATCATGGTCAACGCACTGAGAGTGCCATCAATAACTTGTGTTTATGTTGTAAACTACTTTGTATGAAATTTCCTATTAATGTTTTTTTCATATTTCCGTTATGATTGAATTTATACAGAATCTATATTATTGTTATTGTATGACGTACTTTTTTTACATCCAGAGCAAGATAGCATTGAGTAAATTAGTGATGGACATTTATGTACCAAGTGTGCTTTAATTTCATATAATAAAGACCGATTTTTTTACTGTAGTCTATTATTACATCAAAGATAACTGTTATCATTGACCCTAAATAATGCTGTTATATACAGGCTGGGGCAATAGTGCGCCCGACTTCGATAGCTCGAGTTTTATGATTGGTAGAAATTTGATTTAAAAACACAGATAAACTCGAGAAAGAACTCTATAACCGGAAATTATTTTTGAACATACAGGGGCAAGTAACATTTTTTTAAATGGAATGCGGTGTGTAAAACAAGATTTTTCGGAGCCTTTTCCTAGACTCTTTTCAATCCAATATTATTGCTGACTATTTCTAAACCACTTGGATGTAGCAATTTTTTTTTGTTCAAATAATGGCATCAGCAGACGCATGTTAAAAAAATCACTACAGTCACAATTATGAGTTCTAAGAAAAAATTATGTAAAGACTAGTTAGGAAACATGTGTGGAATGTCTTTGAATCGTTTTAACTTTTAAAAAATTATACAGGGTGGCTAAATTTAATTTTTTTAATTTAGAACTTTTTGAATTTAATTTTCTCCATTTTTTCAAATAGAACACCCTGCATATTTTTTAACGACATGATGTAGAAACTAAAAACAAACATTTTTTGTCTGTACATCCCTATGGCTATTTGTAACCATTTTCGATTTATCGCCGAATAATTACAAAATTCAAGAATAATCTTAAAAAATTAGGTTGTTTTTCAAATTACTCGACAGATAAAATTGTAATAAGTGCTACAGATGTTTTCTTTATAAAAACAGCTTAAATTTTTTTAGTAAGTTCACTTTATGTTTGTATCTTGATCATTTTTTGCATTTTATATTATCCGACAAGAAATGCACATTTATCGCAGTTACCTGTCGTCAGTGTTGTCATTTTTGTGTCAATATTGAAACATTTGAAATTTTTTGTCGAGTTATTTGGAAAACGATTTAATTTTTTAGGATTATTCTTGAATTTTGTAATTATTTGGCGATATTTCAAAAATGGCTACAAATAGCCATAGGGGTGTGCATACAAAAAATGTTTGTTTTTAGTTTCTACATCATATCGTCAAAAAAATACAGGGTGTTTTATTTACAAAAATGGAGAAAACTAAATTCAAAAAGTTCTAAAATAAAAAATTAAATTTAGACAACCTGTATTATTTTTCAAAAATTAAAATGAATCAAAGACATTTCACAGATGTTTCCTAACTAGTTTTTACATAATTTTTTCTTAGAACTCATAATTGTGACTGTAGTAATTTTTTTAACATGCATCTGCAGATGCCATTATTTGTACAAAAAAAATCGCTACATCCAAGTGGTTTGGAAATAGTCAGCAATAATATGGGATTGAAAAGAGTCTAGAAAAAAGGCTCTGAAAAATCTTCCTTTACACACTACATTTCATTTAAAAAAATGTCACTTGCTCCTGTATAATTGTCTTGGCTCACCCTGTATGTTGAAAAATAATTTTCGGTTATAAACTTCTTCCTCTAGTTTATCTGTGTTTTTAAATCAAATTTCTACCTATCATAGAACTCGAGCGATCGATGTCGGGCGCACTATTGCCCCACCCTGTATAAAAAAAATATTGCATTTTTTTTTCTCTGTATATGCATGCAAATAACTAAAAGGTTTAAACTTTTATTCCATTTTTTTATTTCTTATTTTTGTAAATATTTGCAATTTTTGATGACGCATTGGACCCCCGTATCCAAGACTCACACTTATATTGAATAGACTCTTGTTTTTGGCTACTATGCTGCGCTGCTAACAGAGGGCGCGACATGTTTACAGCGGATTGGTTTTGATTTATAAATAGAATGCAAGGAAATTGAGTAAAGCGCCATCATACGATTTCTTTTAGAACTACGTTGTGCAGGGGGCGGCTACGTCACAAATCTTTCACTCCAAAAATAAAAAAAATAATTCTGGGCGTAATATTGACCCCAGAACCAAATAAAAAAATACGGATTTATTGAAATCGCCTACATTTTTTAAATATTATATTTGTCAAACATGAGGCAAGTACCCCATTGCCAAAAACATGTAGTCTTTGGTTGAACTACGTTTACAGAGACCTGTAATCGTTATTATCGCGACTGGGGGCATTTAACTGAACTACTACATGGCGGATTCATTTTTATTCACGTGACATTGACAAACAACATAACCTCAAATAACCATAAAGTTTTGGTTTGTTGGTGAACACGTGTTGCCCGTTTTACTTCTGCAATCAACATGGGAAAAACCAAAACAGAGGCGATGGAGACCTCCGAAGTGGAGATTAAAGAGGAAGAATTAACGTTTGAAGAAAAATTGAGTAATTGCAGCATAATCGCGAAGCCCATGGGTTCCAAGAAGCTTACAAAAAAAGTGTACAAATTAATCAAAAAAGGTACGCAAATAGCTTTTGTCATAAATTTTTTTTCTTAACCGCTAATTTTTAGCCGGAAAACACAAAACGTACGTGTGGAATGGCCTGAAGAACGTGCAAACGCGGATTCGTAAAGGTGATACCGGCATTGTTATTTTCGCGGGGGATGTGACTCCAGTAGATATAATGTGCCATTTGCCGGCTGTTTGTGAAGACAAGGATATCCCGTACATGTACACTCCAAGTCGCAAGGATTTGGGAGCGGCATTGGGGGTGAAGAGAGGGTGCTTAATGGCACTAATCAGACCCAATAAAGAATACCAGGAGGCGTTTGATGAGTGTGCAACCGAAATTAAGCATCTTGCTGTCGAATTGTAAAATAAAACAAGTACGTTTCATACAAATATTTATTAGAATAGCAAATTATTGCACACATACATGATTGTTGAGTAAGTTAATGTTAATTATGCACATCTCCCTAAAGTAAATGGAAAACAATTTTTGATTGAATTTAGTCGACTCAAGAAAAATTAATAAAGCGAAATTTACGTTCCACACCTCGTTTTTAGCGGTAATTGTGAATGGAGAGCGTGCGAAGTCTTGACGAGTGCATCAAGGAAACGAGTGAAACGTAAATTTCGATTCAAATAATTGACGCGTTTCAATTTGACCTAAACCAGCAGCCGAAATGAAACAATCGAAGGTAACGCAGGTTGGGGGTAACTAACGAACGACTCAGTAGTTTGCTTTGACGTCACGTCTAGTTTTCAACAAGAGGACGCCACAGTTTCAATGTGCCTTCTGAGTTCTTTTAATGTGTTTTTTGCTGACTGCGCCCTAACAGTGGCGTATTAACAATTTGTCTATAACCAAAGTCTAATTATTTATGTTTTTTTTTTTTTTTTGGCAGGGGAGGATCTGGCTGTCGTCTTCCTGCACCCGCAACGGCAAAGTTCACAAAGTGAGTCGTGCTTAAAAGTAGAGATAGGATAGGCAAAGTACAGATTTTCCAAGTGTAAGAAAATATCTTTAGTTTTTTATAATTTAATAAATACTGTTTGTCCACTAACTAAATTTTTCTTATTATAAAAGCTGTCAATCCGATTTTCTATCATCTACACGACACTCAAATAGTATGGCAGTTGTTTGTTTTCGTGAAAAACTGTTGTCGGTTTACTAAAAGATACTGAACCGTGCCCATCTCTACTGAGTGAAGTTGTAAGCGATCGTGCCTCCTGATTGGTGACTTGACCTGGCCCAGAGTGTTGCGCTACCTCGTCCGGTAGGGTGTGCAGGTGAAACCGGTTACCCACTAACTTACGTTGTAACGCCAAGTTACAAAACAAGATACGTTTAGATAAGTTACGAACTAAAGAGAACACGTAGTTGACAAGTTGCTTAGTAAAAATAGGGAGCTCCTAACTTGTCATCAAGAAGTTGGTCCTAAAACGAATGAATAAAAATACAGTGAGACACTGATCTTCAATATTCGCACATGAGTAGAAAATTGTAATAAGACTGAAGAACTAGACAGACCTCTGGGTTAGATCCGGGATCCGCTAAATGTAGAAAAATAAGTGGCCCTATAACGCGCTAAGTGCTTAAATAATTGGGTTTAAGCGCTAATGGGTGAAGTCAAGGTCCGTCTAGCTGTTCCGATTAACTCTAAGTGTGCAAGTTTCTCTGCACGCACTACTACGAATATGTTTTTAAGACAGTAATGATAATGGTGAGATGAGTTAAATGCATTTTGAATAGTCACAGTCGCGGTCAGAGTTGGCTCGAGGACAGGGCCGGGTCAGACTCTGACTTGCGAGAGAAGCATAAACAGCCCGATGTGGTTTTGATTGTGGGCTTCAGTTCTTTGTCGCGCTCCGCCAAACATTTTTGGTAATAATCGTAGTCTTTCAAATACCAAACGGGGGGCCAGCGGTGCTCCACCAGGTACGCCTGGTTGTCGGGGTGCAACAGCCGCAAGCTGCGCGGCGACATCCGACACAGTTTGTTGTAGTTGACGCACAGGTGGTTCATGCACCAGTCGGCCAACTGATGCCCGTTGTGCAACTGCAACCGAGAACATTTCAGGGCAGATACCTTTGTTACCGACCACAGTCCGTCCATCGACTTCGACCAGTTCAGACCTCACAGCGACCATGAAGTCTCCACTACTCCTAACTCACATGGCAGGTACCTTTGTTACCGGCCACCTGTTTAGACTTCACAGCGGCCATGAAATTACCACTACTTATAACTCATATGGCAGGTACCTTTGTTACCGACCACCGATTTAGACTTCACAGTGGCCATGAAATCACCACTACTTATAACTCATATGGGAAGGAAGTTAAAATCAGATCAGATTAAGGGTGTGGTGTTAAATTAGCGGTCATTGGGGGATGGGGGTTACCTTGACGGGTTCCAGCAGCCTTAAGCAGTGTTCAATGGCTTCGGACGGCTGCAAGCACTCCAGGTCCTCGATGACCCTTCTTTCGACTAAATTGACGAGTCTCGGCAAGCACAATCGATTGGCCAACTCCAGTAAATTGACGCATCTTACCGCAGATACCGCCGGAACTTCGTCCGTGTACAGGAAACACAGGAGCTTATGGAACGTGTACTCCCTGACGCCAGGGAATTCTATCTGCAAGATGAGGGCCGTTACCCGGGTGAATTTGCGTGATTGATCATGCAACAAACCACTTTGGCTTGGCTTTCCCGGAAATCACCGCTGAACATGGCTTTCATGACGTCGCATCGCGCGGTTAGCATGGCTTTATGAGCAGCGCAAGCACCGTCATCCAGTTCGAAAATCACATCGGCGAAGAGGCCTTGGTCTAAGCAGATATCCTGGAGGCGGCGCTTGAGGAAGTTCTCGTACGTCTCGTCCGGATGGTCGGGGCCCACGAAGGGATGTTTGGTCAGCAGCACGAGCAGCTGGGGCAATTCCAGAAACTCGGCGGCTTCCCGGGTTTCCTTAAATCGCCCAATTTAAGGTCGAGATCGGCTTAAGTAGTTTTTGTACCTGAAGATTGAGGGCGCTGCGGTCCACCGTTCCGGTGTAGGCGAACTGTAAGCATTGATGCATCGCTCCCGGCGTCACCAGTTTGCTCAGCGTCACCACAGTTTGGCCTTCGGGTTGTACGTTTCTGATGCAATGGAAAGCTGGATGGTCCAGTTCTCTCGCTGACGGTAAAGCTTGGCAACTGGCGCGCCTCTTGCAGGTTTTTTGTTCAGCCCGCACCAAACATTCGGTTTCGTCGGCGAAATCGCCAAGAGAACTCACCATACTGGAATCGCTAGTGCTTCGCGCCATCAGATCCGCCGCCAAGAGGCGGTAAAAAGCTCGACTGCTGGCGGCTAAAATAAACCGATGGGCGGGGAAGCCTAGAGAACCTACCACTAAAACGATGTCGGTGTGGGCGCGCCCCAGCCACAACTGCCTCATATTTTCGGCGTAACAGCCCGAGACTACGTGAACTTCGGGCTTCATGGGCGGCGGCGGCTTGAACGGGGCCTGCACCAAAGGCCGCTGGACCTAAGCAAAATAATCGTAGAATAGAGAAACTTTCGGGGGACGTTACCGACTTTTTTCAAGTTGGTCATCCAGAAGCGCTGTTGACGGCGGGCGATCAGGGCCGCCCGGATGGCGTTCTCGAACACTTCGTTAACTCCGTAGTAGGTAAGTACCGAGGTTTCGTAGTAGTAGAGGCCCAGTTCCCGGGCGATATCGCGAGCCTCGTCCGGCATCACCAGGTCGCATTTGCGGGTCGCCCTCACGAACGGGCTGCGGTCTCTGAAGTAGCTCAAGTAGGCCTCGTCTCGGTACATGTAACGCAAATCGTTCTTGCAGCCCACAAGGAGGACGGGGGTGCTTGGGCAGAACCGCCGGATCTCCGGGTACCACATCAACCGGCAGTTTCGCAGAGACACCTTCAAAGAGATCCCCGTCAACCCAAGACAAAAATAACTTTAAATTTCAGATATTTGATTATAGGGGCAAAACTGGTCTTAGTAGAGCAGCTGGAATCTAAGTTGGGACGTACAGGGCTGTTGATGCTGAAGCAGAGGAGGACGACGTCGGAGCGGCCGTAGGCGAACCGGCGGTCCTTCTCGTGGTCGCCGAAGGTGTCCCATAGTCGCAGGGATACGTTGACGCTGTCCACGACTTCCCAAGACCGTTCCAAGACGTCTTTGTAGATACGATACTGATCGATGGCCCAGACAGTGGGCACGTGCGTTGCTAGAAGTTGGGCTAACGACACTTGCTTGTTGCACGCCCTGGCGCATATTAGACGGGTTTTGCCCACCGCCGTGTCGCCCACCACCACGCACTTGACGAGCTCCTGGTGGGGTTGTTCATTATCCATCCCCGACAACCGCTGCGGCGACGCAGGCCATCACACCACGACCCCCTGAAACAACTCGTCATAAGTCCCCGAAGATTTGTTTCGGTAACGTTTAGATTTTTGCCGCCGGTTTCGTTTACATGGAGTATCAGAGTCCATTGCTCGAATCGATTAAGCGGTCAAGCTCGGACTGGCTTTGAGCTTTTCTCAATTTGTTGGGTCTTACCGCAGACTTTATCGGGGGTTGACTGCAAGGTACCACTAGGATCATAAAATCGCTGAAAGCTTTTTAAACTGCGCTATTGATTCTCTATTATGCTTCCCCGACCAATAAGCGGCAATTGGCGCAATAAATTTAACTACCAATCTCATCACGGCTTCAAAAAAGCAAGTGTTAAGTGGTTACAACAAGATACCGACTGCGTTGTAAATTTGGCATTAATTGTTTATTTCGATGTTTTTTAACGATTTTTCAAATCTACTGCAAATGCAGTTATTGACAATTATTATGAGGTCATTAATATCGATATTCGAAACGGTTCATTATGTTGTTGTGAAGTTGTTAGCAAAAAGTTGTTACTGGTATCAAGAAAGTTAATGAATGCTCATTATACACTCGGCAATAGTTACTAAACTTTGCTATTCCATAAAAAATTTACTTTTATAAAATTGGCGTACAATGCGAACGACTTCGCGACCTTTAAATGAACTTATGCAAGCACTCAATGCAGGTATTAGCTATAAAACCATTTTTTCTTAAAGGTTCCGGGATCGTTGTTCAACTGGATTTAATTTCCGGGACCATTTTTTGATGTCTCGTTCGTCATCGCGACCTTTCAGAAGACTGCCCTGTAACTGACGCCCCTTCTTCTACCGAGTCATCCAGAATGATTGTACCTGACGTCAGGATACCGTTCGGCATCTTGATCAAAACTTACTTCCAGTTGGTACCTGACGCCAGGACACCGTTCGGCATCTTGATCAAAACTTACTTCCAGTTGGTTCCTGACTTACATGAATTTGACAACTGTCAGTGGCGTCCAATCTCTCATCAAATCGCGTTTTAACCCGTTTTAAATTTATTTAAAAATTGAGGATATCTTTGTGGAAAGCCGCATTGGTGTTGACACGTGTCAGAGTGCCAAAAGTTGGGTATTGATATCGGGTGAGCGGCACGTTCAGCCATTCTGATGACCCTGTACTAACTTAATTGATAGTAGGACGAGAATTTTTTTTTCAATTCCTGTTAGCTTCTTGGCGCCAGGGCTAAATATCAACTTGGATTTAGTTAGAGTTTTGTTCTTTCTGCATGTTTAATTCAACAAAACAGCTGAAAAAAATCGGGAACGATCAGTTAGCGGTGATGGTGTGATATGTAAAATAGACGGATTAGCTTGTACATAATTTAGCAATCCCGGACTTTAGATAATACCAGCCCTTGGCGTTTAGTTTCGCGAATTGTACAAGAAAGACGATCTAGTTCCGCAGAGATCAACAGTTTACTGTTGGAACCAAGTTAAAATCGCAGGCAGTCGGGGAACGCTGCAAGAAACCCGTAAATCATCCCCTAGAATGTATTAAGACTTGACAAGTTTTCGTCTTTCAATTAGTTGGAGCCGAAGAAAAGTGATTTGGCAAAGTAAACACGCGAACTGTTCAGGTTCTCGCCCCTGCGTACAACTGCGTCATTATTACTTTATCAGCCAAGTTCTGCAAAGGGACGATCGTAGTAGCAGGAGCTGTTGCTCAATTTCCAAAGAAAACAACAAGCCGAAGTAATTTTAGGATTGGCCAAGCCATCAAGTCGACGTGAGGGTCTTTCTATACGGAACCGCCACGCCTGCAGAAGTGCAATCTCTTATTTGGACGCAGCATTAGATCTTTTGGACAAAAGGAAGCGACCTCGATGTCGAAATTAACTTGACTTGTTACGAGCCTCGCCTTTGATGTAGCAAAGGGGTGTCAATGTTTCAACGTTGAGAATCAGGTTGGAAGTATCGGCTTTTCCCCGACGAAGCATGCAATGCTTGCAGTTCGTCATCGCGATTTATGGAATGTGGGCAGAATTTGGGAATTCGGTGCGCTTCCAGCGCAATGCTCCAGCATTAGCGGAAGATCACACCTTGGAACCACCACAACAACGCCAACAATAACAACAACAGACCAATTACGTCGCTGCGTCTTATTCTCGTCGTTATTTACGAATCGACCGCAACACACGTGAATTGGCCTGATCAATGTGCAATTCTGGTCGACAACTCGAGTAATTCTAACAATTCGGCGGTCCGTCATGCACTAGGCGTAATTGAGGGTTTTTCGTTGAGGACGGCCGGGTTGGGCGGCGGCCCTGCCGCCGCCCCCAATACTCACATTCATCAGTTTGGCCAGAAAACGGAGGTATCGAGCGGCATTTAGACGTGCACAACGACGTACTCTGATGCACCAAAGTTTATAACTGGCTAACCGCCTCCGCGAAGGACTCGAGCGGACTGCCGACTCTGACGTCGGTCGACGTTTCGATCAAATCGACGCCAATTCGCGGCACCAGCAACGTGCACGCCGTCAAAAGAGCCGTCGGTGGCGGCGGCGGAAACTCCCGGCCATCGGTAGCGGCGGCGTTTATAGACCTCGGGGCGGTTAGGGCTTCGCACGCACCGTCTGCGAAATGCGAATTTCGGCGCTACCATGAAATAATGTCGATTGATTTTTCCGCGTCGTGACGTCAAAGAGACGCAAGAGGTCGTCACGGGTTCATTCGGGAGTTTGAACTCAAGCTGGCACGCAGGGCCGGACCGGGCCGCAGTATGGATCCCCTGCACCATGAATCAGTAATGACCAGCCCATTTCGCCCGTCAAAGCTTTTTTTCCCGATTATCGCGTTCCTGGAACCTGGAAGTGGCAGAAATCGGTTTCGGAAATTTCAACACTCCGACTCTGTCCGTCTGCGCCCTCCCTGACCCTGTCTCCATTGTTTGTTGCGAATTGCGCTTCTCGCAACTAAAAATTAACGCTTATTAAGCGGTTAGCTGGTTCGTCGGCCGCGATTCTCAAAAATTGCCGCGGTTATCCCTTCCATCTGCGGCGGGACCTCAGAAGTTTGTCCCCTTAATAACGCGACTTTTCCAGCGAGATTGCCACATTAATTTGTCAAATCAAGAAGTTGACGTTAAACGTTCCATCACTTATTCATCCCAATGAAGCAAATGCACCAATCAATAGGTTGCCCGATGATTGCCCCAATTTATAGCTTCATTGAGGTTGAATGGACTGCCAACACGTCAATTAGAACCATATAAATAGTTCTCAAGGTTTCCTCCGAAATAATACGCCAATCATAATTTCGGCTTATTTTTATTGCGTAATGATAATAAATTAGTTCAATTGTTTCCCAGTTTTAACTCGGGATTTATTAATAGCCCCTAACATATACAGTTAAAGCGTTAGAAAGTTTAGTACGATAACGAGTGCAGGACTTTCTGCAGACTAGCGAAGTCCAGCTCCAAATTGACGATTCGCGCCTCCTCACCGCCCGAGAGACAGCTCGTCGGTATCTTAACAAAGCCGACGTTAACGGATTTGCTCTCGTTCAAAGCCTGTAATAGATTAATAGACAATGAAGTGATCCAGTTACAGTTCTATAAGTAAATAGTACCTTGGTCATTTCCGCGGTGGGGAACACTGCGAAATCGGCCTCCACCCTTCCCCCGCATTTCCTCCTCACAACCTCATCGGCCACCTTCCTCTGAAACTCCCTGGCTCGCGCCTGCAGATCCAACATCCTATCGTTCTCTTCGGCAAAGTGTTTGCGCCAAGCCTCCTGTCCGCTGCCCGGTTTCGCTTTGTAAATTGGCGGAAAGCGCGGTTTAGCCAGAGTCATCAAGATCTCCTGCTTCAAAGCGGCGCCCTCTTTATGCAATTTTTCTAAAACTTCATCGGGAACCGGCCGAAAAGTGGGCAACGGCGCTAAACTCTCCAACTGTTTCTTGAGACGTTCGTTCTCTAACTTGATCCGTTCGTTTCTTTCTTGGTGGAAGAGTTTACGTAAACTGTTGATTTCTTGTAGCAACAATGGCGAGTCCCTGACGACAGCGGGAAGAGTCGGACCTAAAGTGGATTGCATCGAAGACAGTTGCGATCCCGAACTGCTCTTGGTTAGGGCCCCTTCCATTTGGGCTTTTTTCGAGAACAACTTCAATTTTTCTTTCATCTCGCCCTTTTCGTTTTCGAGAGAATCGATGTCGGTTTGGAGATGGTCGAGAGTGGCCTCGAACTCCTTTTCTTTTTTCTTGTAGTTGTTGTGGGCTTCCTCCAGTTTGCGTTGTAACGTTTCGATCGTCAATTCGTAGTCTTTGGTGACGTTGCCCAACTTCTTTTCGGCCAACTCTTTCCGCACCGTCATTTCCGACAACTGTTCTTGTTTGTCTTTCAGAGCCCGTCGCAGCTCTTTGATATCGGATTCTCTGTTCTCCAACTTGCTGGTTAAAGTTTTCGTTTGTTCCATTTCCTTCTTGACGGTGTCGGCCCTAACTTGGATGGGTGGGGTGGGCTGGAAAGTTAAATTTACACATGCGGCTTATCGATCGGGGGGCGTCCTACCTTGTCTTCGTTCTTGTTGGCGGTGGCGATTTCGTATTCGTTCTCCTGTAAATACTGGGCCAACTGCGTTATTTGGGTCAGGACGAAAGCCAGAGAATTTTTAATGCTCTGCACCGGGCCCAAGTCGTCTTGCTCGTAAACCTTGTCGCTGGCGTTCAACGCGATGTCTTTGATTTTGTCCTGAGGCAACCCCTTCTCCGACTCTGCAACATTCAAAAAGTTACTAAAGCTTTTGGCTAAAACGCACATTGCGACTGCGCAGAAAACACTAGTGCGACAAATACTAACCCCCGCTCGAGGTCATCGCTTGCACCGACCCCTTCACGATATCCTGCAACGTTTTAATGATTTTGCCGGAATGTTGGTAGCATTGGTACAAATTTTCGAACACCTCCTTGTTGAGCCCCAAATTAGCCACATTCGAGTCGGGCGGTAACCTGCGCTTAACCAGCTTCAGCTGTTGTTGCAACTGCTCAGAAGTGGTGATTATATGTTGAGCCAACAACCCGATATCGCCCACGTTCGACGTCTAAAAACCGACAAAATTACTTCGAGAACGACCAAATTTCCGTCTATACCTCAATTAAATTCCTAATAACCATTGCGTCGTTGTTGAAGCCATCGCAAGCGCTTATAAGACACTTTACGTTGTCATTGAGCAACTGGCTGTGGTTCAACTTATTTTCGGGCCCCAAAAGCACCGGGAATAGCGTGTTAAAATAGCCCACGCACTTTTCCAGGGCTTCGGTCAGGACGTTTTCGTCCAATTGGTCGCGTTTCACCAACTCGACGTAGCCGTCGATGATTTTCTCTTGCCCGGCCATTTCGGGGTAAGTGCTGCCAACTTTGAGTAAAGCCTCAGTTTTGCAACTGTTCAACGCGTAATAATACTGATGCAAGATCGCCTGTAGAGCGTAGATATAGTAAGAACACCGGCAACGGAAGGAGAATTGTTCGACGGCGTGCCCCTTCAAGATGGCGGCACGGTCAATTTTTTCGACAGTCGAAAACTTATCCTTTATTTGATTGAGGAGAATTTCGCTTTTATGGATTAGACGCGGTATCAAAAGAAGGACCAAGACCGCGTCGTGGTCGCCACCGCGATTCATAAACGAATCCGGCATGTAGGATGTCAAGTATCTGATGTGGCCTTGAAGTTGTTGGATGTCGACTCTGCGCAACTCTAAATCTATGGCTTTGGTGTGCGCTTTTGTTTCGGTGAACATTTTCTTGAAGTCCATGATTTCGGGAAGCGCCGAAACCGGTTTGCTGGTTTCGTTCTCGAGACGGTGCTGCAAATCCAAGGATTGCTCTTGGAGCTTCTGGACGAGCTCCCGGAATTTGTTGATGGTCGACTCCCGGTCCGCTATCGTTTCTAGAGCGGCGTCGCGGTCTCGCATCGCCTAAAAATCCAATCAATTCACGATCAAAAGCAACTATCGACTCACTTGACGAGTGGCCGCTTGAGCCATATCCAAATCTTCCCGGAGTTCCGCTTCCAATTCCGCGTTACTCTCGACCAGTTGATCGTTCATGTCTTGAAGCGCTTCCAATTCGGAAACCTCCTCTTGGAGTTGCGTCACTTTCTCTTCGAGAGTCAGCTTTTGTTCGCCCAAAATCACGACCATCTCTTCGGCACCAAGAGCGGCGTCCACCTGTTCAACAGAACGAAACTTGAATCGGACGAGCGCATCGAGCGAATTGACCCAAAATTTTACACAACAAGGTGACGTGACTATGGCTTACGAGTGCTGGTGAAGCTAATAGAAAAAAATTACCTGCTGCCATCGCGAATTGTTCGACAATAATTGGAAAATTAGTAACGGGGTTAAAAAATTAAAACAAACGCCATACTTGCTCCTGGAGATCGGCGATCTGCTGCTCCATATCCTCGACTCTACTGCTCAATTTCTCTTTTGTTTTTCCCAACTCGACGATTTCGGACTTCTTCTGGTCGATGTCTTTCAGTAATTTTTGGTACTCGTGCTTGTCGTGAGCGGACAAGTCCCTCAGTCGCACCAAAGTTTCCCTCAACCGTGCGTTTTGTTGTTCCAATTGCTTGACTTCGTAAGTGGACATCGCTTGATCAGTGGCGGCCGAACCTCCTCCACCCGCTAAAAGTTTCGAAAAATTAACAATTTCGACTTGTTACGTATGTACCAACATTTCTCCTGCATCTCCGTTTTGAGTATCTTCAAGTCCAACGTCACTTCCTCCAGTTTCTCTCTGCAAACTTCCAGTTCCAACTGGAGAGTTTCGGCTTTCTCTTCGGCCATTTCTCGATCGAGAGTCGCCATTTCGACCGCCTCCGCCAAATCGGCGACTTCTTCGGCATGAATCTCCTTAGCTTCGATGGCATCTTTCGCTTCCTGCTTGGCTCGTTGCAACTCCCGCTGCAGACTCGCCTGAGCTTCCATGATTTTCGACTTGAATTCCACCAGTTGTTCCAGTTGGATCCTCAACTTGTCCAACTCCTTCAATTTTTCCTTGTCTTCACCTCGCTTGATTTTCAACGTTTCAAGTTTCTCGCCCAAATCCCGGATTTGCTGACTGCGGTTTTCCATCTCTTGCTGCATCTGGATCGCGCTAATCTTCTCTTCAACTGACGTTATGGGAGTTGGAGTTGTCGTAATCACTTGACCGGGAGTGAATTGAGGTTTCAACGTTTCCACGAAGCCGGTCTGCAATTTGAGGGGGAGTTTTGGCGTTTCTTAAAAATCGGAATTACCTCGACAAATGAAGCTCGTTTGGGGATTTGGCTCGAGTGTTCGCCAGAATCCGGCTTCTCGACGACGGGAGAAGCCAAGTGGCTGCGGCTGCCGAACAAGGACTGACGGCTGCCAGCCAGCGATTGTCTGCTGCCCGACAGCGATTGTCTACTGTCGGCCAGAGACTGCCGGCTGCTAGCTAGAGAAATCCTAGAGCTGACGGACAAAAACGAAAATTACAACAGTACTACCAAAATTTAGTTCTGTGATTAAATAGACGCAACCAAGACATCTACGGGTCATCCAAAATGGCTGAAGGTGCCACTTACCCGATATTCATAACCAACTTTTGCTCTACCGAACCTGATGAGCGAACAAAACACCTTAAAAAACACTGACAGTTGGCAACCGTCAAGTGCAGGTTCAAAGGAAAGAACATAAATGGAAGTGAGTTTTGGTGGCTGACGTCACGTTCAATCATTCTGGATGATTTCGGTATTTTCACGACATATAATGATGAAAAGCAAGGATGGATACCTGGACGCCGACAATGAAGGTGGCCTCTTTTGAGGCGACTTTCGGCGAACGCTATCCGTGTAGCAAGAATTATGAGTGCATTTAGTAACGTTAACACAATCTCAATCAACTTACGTGGTGGGTTTCGGCTTCGTGCCACCGCTAAAGCGGAAACAGACTTAAATGATTCAATTCTTATTTAAATTATTGACCGCTTTACCTGCTATGTCGGCCTCTAGATTTAGCCGCATCTTCTGAAGGCTCTTTGAATGGTTTTCCTTGGTCATCTAAAACAATGAGCTGAGAGGGTTTCACGAACAACCCGTGCTTGTCTTCACACTAGAAGCTTAGAATTAAAAAAAAAGTTTTCAAACCGGTTGATTTTACTTTGAAATACTCAACGCCTTGGACAGTGCCGTTGTTTTTACCCTTCGGTTCGGGAAGTTTCACCCCTATCCAAGTGTCAGAAGCAAAACTCGTGGGGCCCACAAAGGCGATCACACCTTGAACATCCTTTCCGGCCACCTTCACCTTTCGCCCAATTTTCAGCTGCTCCATGGCGACGTGCCGGATTCGACCGCTCCAAAAGTTTTATTTTGCAACAATTCAACTTTTGCGCATTGATTATTGTTCGCAAATCACTGTTAACAGCAATAAGATGAATCTGACGTCTACGTCAACGTGCCGATGACAGCACCGTTACAGCTGATTTTGACACATGTATTATTTATTGTTGGTTTTACAGGGCGCTGTAACGTAACTTCAACATTATTTTGTCTAATGTTTTTATCACTTTATTAAAGCTGGATTTTTACATTAGTTACCTAAACTCTTAACGAGGTTTTACTTTGTATTAAACAAATTGTTAATTTTGCGTAACTGAGAAAGAAAGTGAACCCTAGATACAACTTGCGCCACCTAGCGGCAAGTTGGAAACTAGTCCCAAAACCTCTGATTGCTCCAGCCTCCAGTCTCCGGAAACGAAATGTAACACGGGTCGTGATAAGAGACAATACATGCATTGTAAAAAACTTCGTGTATTTTCTTTACATATAAAATATCTTTGGTTAATGTCCTAAAACCTATTTACACGCTAGCATAACTATACAAGTTAAAAATACATTAAATGGCACTTGCGGTAACTTTACTTCCATCTAAATATTGTGCGCTAGATATGTAACGTTACATTACATAAACCCTCGTAAAAAACATCAAAAAATGCTATAAAACGGCTTTGTTTTTACTTTTTGGCGGTTTGGGCGGCGGCGTGGGCGGCACGTCGTCAAAGTCCGCCGGTTCAGGTGGCGGTATCTTCAGCGTCAGCGACCTGATCGAACTGCGCGCCGAATACAAAAAACTCGCGTTCTCACTCGTAGGTAAATTACAATAATCCATTTCTCTCGACTTGATAGGAAGAGGAGGCGGAACCGGATCTTCCTCACTAACACTAGAATCGGTCGTACCTAAAAACCCAACATCAATTTCCTTCGAAATCCAACAAAACCGCAACTAACCGACTGAATCCCGATTGCTGCTGTTGCCCGAACTCCCCGCTCCCCTAACTTGAACGTTGACGCTGTTGGGGCGGGAAAACTGGCCGCTTGGCGGCCGGCTCAGCCGCTTCTCCTTCTCAACTTCAGAGCGCAGGGGACGGTGGGGAGTCAACTACGGACCAATTTTATTAAACTTCACATCACAACATTGATCGAAATTTCAATCAAGTTCAGTAGAGTGCACCCACCTCTTGAGACAGCTCGATGATGGGGGTGCCGTTAGGGGTTAGTATTTCTTCGGAAGTGGCGTACCATTGCGTGGCGCCGGTGATGATGGACGGACTTACTATCGTGTCGGTTTTGCTTGCTCTGCGCTTCTCTTTGGGGAGCTTGAAGGACTTTTTGTGGCTCATGGACGGTGTGGTCGTTAAACTTTTCGTTGGCGCTAATAGGAGGCTTTTCGTGCCACTGCTCATGTAAGATTTGCTGCAAGTTTTGCATAATGAGATTATGACGTGGTGTACCGGCCCCGACCATGCCACTCGACAAAAGCAACGACCCCCGCGCCCCAAACAACAAACACAACGGACAATAATCACCACCCCCGTTCTAACTGTTTCTATAGAATATATGGAAGTTAACCGGTGGTGAGGAATAATTGTGGCAGACTTCGAGCTTGTTGGTGTTAATAACGGAGCATGCACAAGTCTAGCAACGTGCACAATATCCGGAATTTCTTTGGATAATTACCGTGTTGGTTAGTAAGTCCCCGGAAGTCCACGCAGTGTTAAATTAAACAATAAGAAACTAAACTACTGTTAAAATAGAGAATAAAGTTAGGCGTATGAAGTATTTCGATTATTTGCCCAGGACTGTTGCGACCGTCTGAAAAAAGTAAGACAGTTAGTTCCAGAAAAGTGGGCAATCGACGTCCAACAACACTATTTACAACATTAACACAAGTGGCCGCGGCGGTTAGAGATTGTTATCCAGCGGTTAGTACTGCTCACTTCCACGTTTCAAGCGCTCATCGATACGAACCTGTTAGCTGCGGGGGAAGCGGTAAAATTAAGACCAGCCGTAAGGTGCTTGATCGACATCACTTGACTTCTTGTTAAACTCGAAACTCGACTACGACCGCCCACATTACTACAGCAACATGGGAAAACAAAAGCTTACAACTGCGACACGGTCACATGCTAACAATTCGATACTTACTCGGCCACCATCGACATTTCCGAAAGTCGCGAGTCATTGGCTATGCTGTAGTGGCGCCTCATCGTCACTTGGTTGTCTAACTTAATATCACAGGTCTGCAGAAAAATAATTATTTATAAAATTTAAAGTAAAGATTTTTTTTTTACCCCTTTCCCGTACTTCCCCACGACGCTTTCCTGCATTTTCTGGAAGCAGTCCTCGAGACGTCGTTGCAACGGCTGCAGATCAGTCGGCGCTTTCTCCTTGTGAATTTGAACGCACAACTCCAACAACGGAATTTGATCGGCAATCAAGTCCTTCAATCGTTGCAACAACACCAAATCGTCTTTGTGGTGCGTTTCGTACTCGACAGTGAAGAAAGCCTCCTCGTAATTTTTAACACCCCCCATAACTGCCGCGTCTAAAATCCCGGTCAACGTCAAACTCAACGGATTGATTTGGATGTTTTTGTCGCGATTGTAGAGGACGACGTAATTTCTCAAATTCTTATTGGTCTTTTCCATTGTTTCGATGGCGTTGCGTAACGGCGAAATTTCGTGGGTTTTCGTCGAACTGACCGGAAACCATCGCAGAATGCCGGGCAGAGGGTAAGTGGTGGTCAGTTCCGTTCGCTCCAACCACAAGTGGGCGAAATCGTTGTCGTTCTCGATGTGGGGGTCTTTACGCACGAACGGTCGCGAGAACGTGAAGCGGTTGATGTCGTTCACTTTGTAGTAGCGCACGATCTGGTCGCAAACGGGTTTGCCGGAGAATCGCTGCCGCTTCTCGTCCATCACCGGGTCCACTTTGTTTATCTGAATGTCTGGACGGGCTGTTAAGAACAAAAATTGACGAACTATAACCAGCGGCCGTCGGTGCCACAACATTAAATTTAAGAAGCAAACCAAACTGAAATTTTAAAATAGACAAATTGTAACTAGTGCGCCACTTTAGATTTAAGTGGGAAACAAAACTAAAATTGTTTTTTTTTTTAATAGTAGTACAATCAGAAACAAAGAAAATGTATTGAATGAAGGATACATTGCTTGTCGGAGTCTGTGATGTCGTCGCCAGGTGGCGTCAGTTTATTGAGTAGCTCCGCTTTGGGAAACTCGTTCAGAATTCTGCTGTTAAAGTCGGCCAACCTCTCGTACTCCTTGCCCCTGTAAACGAACACCTTGTTTTGGAGGAACCTCGGAAATCCTTTGCCGAAGTAGCCGACCCTGAAATACTCGGGCGCCGCTCTCGCTTTCTTCATGATGTCGTCGTAGAAGAGCGACATGTTGGCGTGCAACTTGCTCAATCTGTCGTAATCGAACGTTTCCATTTCGAATTGGCCGGCGAGTTCTTGGCATTTACGGATGGCGCACTCCCACATTTTCCCTTTACTGTAATTTTCGATGATGTTGTAGTAGAGAGCTTCTTTCAGTTGACGGTGAGTTTGGGCGTCGGAATACCGGGCGCTTTTCAAAAGAGGCGGCAAAATATCGTCCGACCAGTTGAGGAGTTTCGTGTGCAACTCCAACGTGTACGCGGCTTCGGTGTAATTGTCGCATTCCAAGTGGAGATTGCACAACTTGTTCAGGTAACGGATGTACATTTCCTTTCGGTTGATTTCCGAGTAGAAATCGAGCAAGTTCACCGTGCAACTCATGCGGTTCTCCTTGTTTTCGTCGGTAATGATGCAACGGTACTCCAGTAACCGTTCCATTAGTCTCGTGACAGTTTTCACGAACTTGGTGCCTTCGTCCTTCATGGTGGTGTGCTGGCCGCAATGTTCCATCATTATGTCGTGGAACAAGTCTTTGTACTCACAATCTCCCTTTCCCCCTTCCACTAAAATGTCCAGTTTCGCGATCATCTCGTTTTCAAAATCGAAAAAAGTCCCTTTAACGTGGGAGGAATCGCGTTTGGTGTCGCCGTAACTTTCAATTTCGTACTTGGACGAGTAGAACTCGCACTGCATCATGTCGAAAAAAATCGGTATCGTCGCCTTGCGCAGTTCCGGTTCCGGAATTAGGGTCATCTCCAAAATAGAGCCGACTAGACTAGGGACGAATTGCACTTTGTGTTGACCTGCAAACGCAGCGAAATTACTTAATTTTCGCCGAATTAACGACAATTACCTAAATTGAACCACATGGAACGAATCTCGAATCCGGTTTCCCGCCTCATGTCCTTGTAACGTTTGATAATCTTCATTCGTTTGTTGAAAGAAAAAGTTTCTAATTGCAGAGCTGGTTGCGTCATGAACGCTATGGCACAATGGAAGAAGTTGCTCCACGCTTGCGATTCGAACTTTTCGAAGAAATAATCGCGAATCGTATGCGAGAAGCACCGCAACGATTTCAAAATAACGCTATTTTGGAGCATGATCATGTCGCACCAGTCGCGCGGAAACACCGATTGGTCGACCAAACCCTTGAACACCAACAGAATTTCCATCAGAAAATCCAAAATATCGAAGCCGGTCTGAAAATTGGCTATGTAAGAGTCGTAGTGGTGGTCGGTCATTTGTCTGAAGATGTCGATCATTATTGCAACTAAGTTCCCCTGAAAAAACGACTATTAGCGAGAGTGGCGACACCTGGCGGCGACTTTACCGAATGCGGATTTTCCCGGGGCATGTTGATGTGGCTCTGGATGACGGTCCGGAGGCCGGTCAACATGATTTCGGTCAAATCGTCGTAAGTGGCGCCCACGTCTTTCCGGAACAACAACTCCAAAATGTCGCTCAATATCTTGATGCACAACTCGACCTAAACCGAAAATTTTAACGTTCTCACCTAGAGTTATTTCGGAAAGCGGGCTGGCGATTAGGGCGATTAGGCAATTTGTAAGCGGTCAATGATTTTTTTTTTTTTTGTGTGTGATTTGCGTGTAATTTATGGCAATGTCACCTCTTCTGAATATCCTCTGTGTTGGTTCAGACAATGCTGGGTAGTTCCTAGGAGCTGAGCCACCTTGGCCACCGATCGATTCTGTCGCCTGCCGTCCTGCCTCCGTTCGCCCTATAATACCCAGCGCACCACTACACTACCAGGTTACTCAAAAAATTACAAAAAATTGCACAGTACTTAAAAGGGTTATTGTTGAAGGTGTTAATCACCAAAATTATAAGCTAACAAAACTACCAACTGGCGCCCAACCAGCTACCGACCGAAAATCGGCCATATGCCGAGACTACTGGTCATCATGGGTGGTTGATCAAAAAAGCCAACGTTGACGTTGGTGTTAGCCCGGAATTCAATGTAACTAAACGTAGCCGTCTATCAAATCGCTACGAACGCGTCTAGATAAGCAACAGCGTTACGTCTAGTACTGTCAACGCAACGCTGCACTTTTGATAAACCAGCCTTAATAAAAATAATTAATATTCAGTATAAAGAAGCAGAAGAAGTAACTAAACACGTAGAAAAAGAAAACAGCACGCAACGGTTATAAAAAGAAAAATAAGATAAAGTCTTGTAAGATGTAAACTCGACACAAGCAGATGGAAGTAGCTAAGAACCGTAAACCGACAACATAAGAAGAATGAGAAGAGAGATAAAAAAGTCTCAATAGAGTCAAAGATAAAAATACTGAGTTCAATTGCTGAAATAAATTCATGACTTTACATTTATAAAGAAAAAAAATACCGACATAATGTAGGTATCTGTAATATAATACAGGTGTTGATCCAAAACATCGGGGCATCTAATAATATGGAAAATGGATATTTGTCCAGCCTTCATCAACAATTCGTAATAAAGAACCGAAGAGTTCTCGATTTCATCAAAAAACGGGTAAAACTTTAATCGTAAAAATTTAGTAACCACATGGGCGCCATTAAATAGAAACTAACTAAAAAATAAAACTCATGCACACTTTCTACGCTATATCGATGCATTAAGACTACCATGCAATAAAACACATGTGAAGGTCCATGCCAAAGAAAGAAAAAGAAAATCGCAAGTCAAAATTCAGGCACTTGATTGAAGTAATAGAGAACTAACCAGTCGGAGAAGTACTAAGTTTTCTGGAATCATCTTCGGTGGCCAAGATAACTCTGTGCTGAACTGATTTTCAGTTTTCGCGAGCGGCCACGTGAACCCCTCAAAAATTTTCCGATCGCAACATTTCGGTAATTAGCCAATTTTCACGTGGCCGCCCGATTGAATGCAAACATTCCAGTTATGTACATTTCGGTGTTTTTCGCTGTACAAAAGTGTGCATGGCGATGAAGCAATTTTGAGCTGGAAAATCTCAAAACGATCTTGGTGTATATGTGTGTTTGTACCACAAGAACACTGTGCATATCATTCACTGAGTGAGGGAGAGAGAAGCACGGAAAGCCGGCTAAAGCACTTACCTCTTCGGACGTTTCAAACAAATCTTTTACTTGTTTCATGAAAACCGGCAGCAAAATCTGACGACATTCGGCGTACCGAAACAACTGACTGTGAACGATTTCGTTGATGGTCATCATCTTTTGTTTGGTGAGCCGACCTAAAGGGATATTTAACAACATGTCGCACAACATCACGCTGAAATTCAACAAAATTAAATTACAGTTACCTATATCGAGAAGACACCGTCAAACCTCAATTCTTTCGCGTCGAACACCACCAGAATGTCGGGAATGGTGCTCGGAAAATACTTCAGACACGCCCCTTGCTCTCTGAGGATGTTGTCGGAAGTAGACGACATCATTTTGATGATGTTACGTAACAGATCGCGCAACTCATCTTCGAAATCGTCGTCGGCATCGGCCACCGGGTAAAGTTTCATCAAGTTGCGCGATTTCGAAACGAACCTGATGACGTACTGGAGCGACTTCATAGTTTTGAACACTAAATCGTCCTTTCCGTCGCTCTCCAAATTGTTCGACTTGATGATGATCGATTTGAGGACCGCAATTAACTTCCTGCAACCCTCGCATGTAAACCCCCAAAAAAAAATTACCCGTTCTGTCTTACTTGTGGGCCAGAGTCGCGCTGAAACTTTCCTTGATGTACAAATCGAGGACGGGCTCGAAATGTTGGTACTTCCAATCGTTGCTGACCAGACTTATAATGTGCAATAAACAATCGAAAACTAAAATGTCGTAAGTGTCCGTTTCGGAGTTGACCATCAAAATGTTGAACAAAGAATCGAGGATGTCCTGGAGAAACTTGACGACTTCCTCGCCGTCGACCTTAATCAGAGCTTTGAGACACGCCTTCAAGTTCTCTTTGTCAGTTTGCCAATTTAACAAGCCCAACAAGTCGACTGGAAAAATTACAATAACAAAATTGGTCGCTTTACTTTTGAGGAAATACCGTTTTGGGTTAGTTTAGTCGAACAAATATTGCTGGCGATAACGAAGGAGTCTTTGGAAGTCATCGTCAACCCCGGCACTTGGTGCTTGACGCTCTCTTTAATATCAGTGAGTATCGAGGGTAATTTCATGTAATCTAGACTTTTGTCGTCGAATTTTTTATGGTCGATCTTGTAAACAATCAGATTATGTCTGGAATCTTTCAAAGTCGTCCCGTTTTCCTGCATTAACTTAACGTAGGCCATCGCGAAAGGTTTCTCGCTTTTATCTTTCGCCTCATTGGAAGATCTGTGTTTAAAAGTAAACTTCAAGTGACTCAATTTGAATTCCTCTATCGGTATCGAAACTTTGAAAGTTTCGTACCAATGGGGTTTGTCTTGGTGATAATAAATGACGGATTTGTACTCGTCCAACGGTTGTATTCCCGAACCCAATCCGATGACGCCCTGGAACCCCTTGGCAATCAGTTTGAAAATGTCGCAACTAACCGGCCGACTTACGGGAATAGCTTCACCTTTCTCGTTGCAAACTTTGACGACGACCTCGACGTTCTTGTCACTGGTTTTGCTCCCTTTACTGAACTCGCCCTTGATCAAGGTCAGATACAAATCGTTTCTGACGTCACCAGGAAGAATGACCTCGGGAAAACCCATCTTGCGGGCTATGGAAACGTTGCCCAACACCAGATGAGGGTTCTCCTCCCTCACCTGCTTCAAATCGCCCCTGAGCAGTTTCATACTTACGAACAACGCTTGATTTTTGTTTTCGATTTTGGCGAAATCTTTGCTCATAATCTTCTTCAGCGTTTGCTCCAAATTGTCCTTCTCGCAGCTGCAAAAACGACCCGTACACATCCGCCATTTAAAAAATTATTTTTATAACAATGCTACTAGAGCGCATGCGCAGCCACTCTCACAAGACCAACAAAAAAAAAATTGGATCGTTGACCACCGGAAATGATCATTTCTTATCAAATAATGGAAGTAACTCAGTTACGTCTCAACGTATTAAAAAAATGTTTTAACAAAAATGCGGGTAGTCGTAACGTAATTTTTCGGAATAGGCGGGTTGGGCATGCGCGCGTCATTTGTTCGGTTTATGTTTACTTGACGAAGGGCACTGGAAACTCCTGTTCCAAGTCGCTCTCGCGCTTTCCGTTCATGAAGTTGGTGATTTCCATGGCGGCAACCCCGAACGGCCTTCTCATGCCATCGGTGATGGGTCTTTTGTTTGTTACCGCCACGGAACTGCGTCGATGGTCCAGTTCTTTCGTGTCCATGGCCCCTATCCTGACCACGTAACAAACTAAATATATCCTCTCCCTCTCCAGGTCCCTCTTCCCCAAATCCTGTTGACAGTAGCAAACGAGATTAGGGCAAATTTGAAAAATTCCCGGCAAACTTACAGTGAACATCACACGCAAGTTGTACATTTGGTCCAAGTCACTCATCAAACCGTCCTTCGACCACCGGACCACGTAATTTTCGGTGATCGATTTGAACTCTTTGCCGTCGTAGAGCGTCATCAGCAGTTCCGCGTCCTCGTTCATTTTACTGGTGAAATTCTTGACGGTCACTATAAAAATGTTAGAGTATTGCTGGATCGCGGTTTTCGGTTGATTATCTTTAGGATCGGGCTAGAAAATTTCCGTCGGTAAAAATTTCTCAAAATTTCAAAATTGACCAAACCTTTCCGATTTTGCTCATTCTCTCCGTGGCGTTCTTGTGGTGGTAATAAAGTTGCATGGTGCTAGTTTTATCCGGATCAATCAAGTTGCCGTCTTTGTCCCTAACGACCAGGTCCAGTCCGAGAATTTTGTTGCCCATATCAATTTCTTCGGTGGCCTGTTTCGTGACCCGCTTCATTTCGTCAACTGGTAACGTCCCACTCACGATTTTACTCCGGTGGTTGAGGAGTTCGTAGATTTGGTTCTTCATTTGTTCGAAATCTCTACTGTGAGTCTTGAGAGAAAAAAAATCACAAACGTCGTTTTCGTCAAAAATAATAATAATAAAAAAAATTACCATGTACAAATTTTTCCAGTGCATCCCCCATTCTCGCAGCACCGAGGTGATTTCTTGGGCGATCACCGGTTCTTTGAACGTGAACGTGGGGGTGGGTCCGTTGAAGTCGACGCTGCATTGTTTGACATGGACGTAGCTCTTTGGAAATATCCCTTTGGAGTGTCTGTCGTGGATGACGTAACCGTAGTACCAAGAGTCGTCTTCTTCGAGGAGATGTAAGGCGTCCCCGACGGTCAGAGTAAGCTTGTATTCGAGGTCCTCGTTGAAGTTGTATATTGCTAATGGGGAAAAGAGGCGATTGTAAAAGCGGCATTAACGAGGATGTCGACGAAATTGGGTCAATTAATGGGGTGACTCGTTGATGGATGATGGCCACGTGATTTTTTTATTGTAATAATAATAATCGTCATTCGTACGACGTAGAAGAGTTTGTTGATCTGAAGATGGAAGCGGACAAGGAAAAATTGTGAGAGGTTCGTGGGCGATTTCCGGAACTATCTCTGCACTTCCGGCGAGCTGCCGCGCCAAGTTAAATCTCTTAAGATAGATTTGCGGAAATCTGGTTTATGGGCAACAATTAAAAAGGGGTCGTATTTAACAGTCTACCAAATTTACCCAATATTTTCATGCAAAAAAATACTTTCATTTCCCAAAAATACTAAATGCTCACCAAAATTAAGAAAATACATAATCTTAAAGCGACAACCAAATATTGACATAATGCCTCTTATATATTTTGTTCGCCAAAATAACTTTTGTTAACCATAAATACTAAATGTTCACCAAAATTTATTCCACATTTAATTCTAACATAATACCCAATTATTTAATTTTCGACAGTGTCTTATATTATTTAGCAGTTAAAAATACTATTTGTTGATCAAAAATACACAAGCAATAAAATGTTGTGCAAATGGTAAATAATTTTATGCAAAATTATAGATATAGATGTGCTGGGGCAAGGAAAATAAGAGTAAAAAATAGAAGTGGTTTGCACAAAAAAAGATATTAATTTCCGTAAATGCTTTGCTGTAATTGGCCTGCATTATGTAAAACTTCTTTTAGTGGTAATTTTTAATAGTGCTTTAAAAAAAAATACAGGACCCTGAACTGACCTTGTACAAAACTTCTTTCGCGTGCCTCTTGTCTGGAAGCGTAAGCGGCAAGGAGAGATGCGCGAGCATATTTCATTTTTGGAGTAATAGAATAATTATTTGACGCACAAATAGTTTTTTTGAGAAACACTAAATATAAATGCACAGCGCGAATATTTATTATGTACAGCACGGGCGCGTAACTTGAGCGTTCTAAATTTGGTGAACATTTAGTAAAATTGATAGACATATAAAATTTAAAATGTAAGCAATGGTAAAACAATACGCAGCATAGTTATTTTAGTGGTAATGTTCTCATTTTCTGATGTATAATAATTTGGGTTTCATTTAGATTTTTTGATGCTCATTAAATTTTCTGGTGAACAGTGCAAGGGACGTATGGTTTAATTTGGTGTACATTATATTTGTTCCCATTAAAAAGTGTGCAAATTCAACACTATTACTAGAATAAAAAAATCCAGGTAAATTTTTCTTCGTAATCAATTTGATAAGAAACTATTTAATGTTAGTTAAAGTTTTTGAGGTAAGTCAACAAATTCTTGTTGTCTACTTGAATAATCTTTTATTTACCTATTTGTAGATATGAGTTACAACACGAAATGAATCATAAAATTTTTCTAATTTATTGTAAGCGTAATTCTGACGACTAGTGCGTACAGTCGTGGAATTTATAAATGTCCAGTCGCGTCGGGCCTTTTTTTCGTTTATTTCATTGTGTTTATAGGTTAGTATGCAACTTCAAGTAACTCAACCCAATGGGACTAATTCTGTATAAATCCGGGCACCTAACTGAAAAAATGTAAAAGGCTCAGACGCGAGTGGATATTCTCAAAGTCCCCGACTGTCTTCTGAAACAAACTGAAGTCAAACGGTTAGTTTAATTGATACCGTTTAACCAGAGAAAAATCGTGAACCTGATCCCGTCAGCCCCGGGGTTTAAACCCGAGACCTCCAGGTCCGTCCGGCGGATCTCATCCCACTGATCCATCAGTCCACCAAATCTCTCTCTGTTAAACCTTCGTACCAAACGTCCTCTCAACGATTGTAACGCAACTTTCATTAGATAAAAAAGCCAAATTCATAAGAAAATTTTGGAATTTCTATCGATTGGGGTAGAAAAAAAGTTGAAAATATTGAAAGTTTTGACATCGATTTTATGACTTTTTCTGGTAGTTTACGACGAGTCTGATGGTAGTTTTTATGTACAATGCATTTCCAAAAAACAGTTGGCCATGGCACGTGATCTCCTTGCCTTTAACTATAGCTATTTGAGGAATTACGAGAAAACTTGGCGATAACTTGTGGGAATCCTCAAAGATAAAATTATCAAGTGGGCCCCCACTGCCACATCCTGGCCCAATATCAATATCGCCTCGTCTCGGAGAAGCGCCCAGTTCCCAGTTCCTGCCAGGGCAATCCCAAGACCCGACAATTAACAATCCCAACATTTTCCCACATATCATATCATCATCGCCTCGACACGCCAGCTAGATTACATCATAAGATTTAATTACTGTCGGAATGTTGAGGCAATTGAGCACGACAGTCAACCAGTACAACATCGGGCGCGAGTTGAATCATTCAATACACAACACAATTAAATTCACGTACTACAAACGTGTGAATCAACTCGAAGGAAGTGGTAAACAAATCACGATAAAGTGGGAGCGGCCCCCGTCCGTGACACGGCCCAAATTGGCGACAAACCGGCGTCCCGACGCCTCCGAAACCAAAATCAAAACACCGTGGGGGATGGGCCATCAACAAGTTATCGGGAAAGTAGGGTTAGGATTTCGTGACGAAACCGAAAAACACTCACCTATCCCATAGCTGACCTCCTCGGGGACGGGTTGCCACAAAGACATGGTGAATTCTTCGCTTTTAACGCAACAAAACACGCAATTAACGATGGACAAAAATACTTGACGCCATGATTACGGCATTTCCCCCACTCCCTGTTTACCTGTCAGCGGGACGATGCTGCCAACCCGACAACCAGAATTTTCGAAACTTGGCGCCAATCAACCTCCATAAGTTTCAAAAATGTCAATAAATGTCAGCCGAGGAAGACGAAGGCCCCTATTCGATGACTGACGCGGACTTGATCGGGCTCCGCACACAGTACGGCAAGTTAGGGCCGCAAATTTACGCAGGCTTCATAGGTACCTATTGTTGCTACCCCCAATTTCAATAACCAAAAGTTGTAGCTTGTCTATCAGCAATTTCGTTTGGAACCGTCCTCGGCTGGTCCAGCCCGGTCACCTACGAATCCTACAGCACCAGCACTGATGGGGTCGATTCGAGAGACCTGAGTTTGTTGGCCAGCATGGTGGCTTTGGGTTGCGCGCTTGGCTTCATCACCTGGCCCTACGCCATGTCTCGGATGGGGCCTCGGAAGGCCCTCCAGAACGCGGGGATATTCTACGTCGTCACCTGGGGATGCACCACTATTCCGGCTGACGGCATCGCGTTAGCCTCGAGGTTCTTTCTGGGTTTTCTGGGAATATCTCGAATTATTTGCGGAGAGGCGCTAATGATGGAAACGGTGCATACTGGTTTGGGGAAATATTTCATGATTGCCGTCACCACTGCGGTTCCGATCGGGGTTTTGTTAACGCACAGCTTGGGGTTTTTGATGCCCAAACTCTGGCTAACTATCGTGTGTGGCGTTATACCGATCGTAACCTACGGTCTTATTTGGCCAGTCCCCGAAAGCCCGTTGTATCTCTACGAATTCAGTGAGAAGCGCGCAGCGGAATCGATGGCCTGGTATCGGGGCCCCAACAACATTTATTTGGACATGAAGAAAATTCGGAAAGCGTTCGAATACTTCAGGATTGATCCTGACGCCTACAGATACATGCTATATTCGAAAGTGGTTAGGAAAGCTGTAATTAGAGTTGTTATTTTGTCTTTCGTTCAAGTTGCTTCTGGTTATTTCATATTTATGTTCTACAACATTTACGTTTGGAACAACCGCAAAGCGATTGAAAATCCCTTCTTTGATTCAACTTTAGTCGCGTTGTGGCTGTGTATTTCTAAATTATTTTGGGAGCTTTTTCACATTAAAAAAAGACCAAGAGTCCGAGTAATGGTGATTACTAGCTGCTTCTCGGTTGCTATTGTCCTAACACTACTTGCAGTCTACTTGGCGTTGGATTTCCACGGCATTCAACTGGCATATGACCACAACTGGGTGCCGTTTCTTCTGATTGGTCTCATCATTTTTTTCACAGACATGGGCCTCAATCACTATCCTTTGCGTTTGATCTACGAATACGTCCCCTACCAGGTATACAAAAGAGCTCACTCAATTCTAAACGTAACCGGCTGGTTTTGTATTTTCCTCAAAGTTTACATGTTTGGAAGACTGACTTTGGACTATCCTAGTTACTACGTGATAGGCGGGATGGCGTTGGTGTTGTATTTGGGCACGTTGTTCTCCTACTTGTGCGTAGTTGAAACGAGGAACAGGAGTCTGGTCCAGATCCAACTGAAGATTGGGGGCAACCCGGTGGGCAACAGAACGACGTTGTACACCAGAATCGAAAACATCCAGTTGCCGTAATTTTAGGTTTAAATTGTAGAATTGCACAAAAATGTCGACTTTATTTTTGAGATGTTTATTTCAAAATTTTGTGGAAGTCCAATAGCCCTACAATTTTATTTCACATGCTGTTGTCTATTGTGTTCCGTGTTGCATATTGTCGTCGAAATTAGCCAATTCAGGTGTACCATTTTCTACATTTATAAAAATCGTGTTTATAAAAATATACTTAGTAAATAGCGCACCATTTAACGGTGGAGAACTCATGGAATGTTTTTCGCCGGTAAGTGGGAGACGAGAATATGCACCACGAGAAAGCTTGAAATTATCACTGAAAAGTCACAAATATCACTAATTTATGCTACAATACGAAATCAAACAATACCGCACTTTTCACCTTTAATTGTTTTAAGTTCACTTGATGCCAACTTCACTGGTTGCCTTTAAACAAAAGTCTCTTGTGTCAATATATATTTATGTATCAATATTTCCTAAAGATTTTAAACATAAATGTTTGGGCTATGCACTCATACACACATGGCAGCATTTTCTAAATAAACATACACAGGAAATCATATATAAAACTTTTCTTTTTATTCACAATAGGGAAAGATGTTTATATAAAAAATACCGCAGTGTTCTTCGTTCAGAAAAATAATGCACTTATTTATTTAGAAAAGATTTCTAATTAAAAACTAAAAAGATTTTACAATAAACTATAGTATGGGATAGCTTGAATTTCGAACTAAAACTAATTACTACTAACAAATTGACCTCAATCAACGCGCCAATTGGTCCCTCAACAATAACAGGATTTACAATGAAGAAACCAATTCGCACGTGAACATCGATGAGTAAAAAAGCGCGAATATACCATTTATTTAATGGACTGTCGGAAAAGATTTTAGATACAAACTAAACTCCTCATTTTGCAACCCCCTCATTTCCAAAATCAAATCACATTTTCCTAAAGAACCAGACCAGCTTATGTATGTACAATATAAGATGACTTTATTAGGATCACAAAATGAGAGTGGAAAAGAATAATAATAAAAAAAAAAATCTGCGGAAGTTGTGATGTAATCAATTCAATTCACGATATGTATACCTTAAAGGATGAACTGAAAAAAACATGAACATAGATAATGACAGATGCACTTCACACATTCAGCCCAAGTTGAAACACGTTAGGCGGAGGAGTCGTTAGTGGACCTCCGACGATTCTGGCTTTACCGCATGATGGTTCGCTGGATCGGGGGTGCTTATCGGCTGCAAAACAAAAACGAAATTACCAAACAAACTTATCCCAAATTAAAAACAAAACAGAAACATGCAACTATTTCCAAAATAAGAGAAAGCAGACACCTTGATTACTTTATGTTGGTAGTGGTAGTACTCACGAGAGCATGGGGTGGTACGACTGGACCCACCGGCGGGGCCGGCTGAGGTGTGGGAGGCGCAGCACTGGGGGTTACCGTGTGAGGGGCTTCGTGAGGTGTCGTGGAGTGCGCCTGTTGGACGGGAAGTGCACCACCTTGGTAGTAACCGCCGTTGACCCCCGCCGGGGACACTGCACACACACACACCAAAATCAGTAAAAATCATGCGTTAAAAAAAATAATTCGTAACTTAAACATATTCGATTTAAAAATAAAAAAAGGGCGGTTCTAAACAATCAACGTTCTACCGATTCCCGAGGTTGTAACTAGAATATTACCTGTACCTTCGGGATATGAGCCCGGGCCCATGAAGTATTCTTTGTTCACGCAGTTCCTTAGACATTCCGGAATTCTGCCCATGATGGCACGTCGAATTTCCGAGGCGGCCATCTCTCGCAGTTCCGTGGCTGAAGCGTCGCTGTAGAAGGCCGCGTGCGGCGTACACAGTAGGTTTGGAGAGTCTTTTAAAGGGCCCGTGAACACGTTATACGGCTCGTTTTCGTGCACATCGAGAGCTGCGGCGCGGATCCGGCCCTGTTTCAGCGCCTGGGCAAGAGAGTCGTCGTCCACGAGACCCCCACGTGCCGTGTTCACTAAGAAAGCACCCGGTCGCATTTGCTTAATAGTGAACTCGTTGATGAGATGGTGGTTGTGCTCGTTGAGCGTACAGTGCAAGGACACGCAGTCCGATTGGAACAGCAGGTCCTGGACAACGAAAAAAAAATTAGTAACAATTCGTACACGGATAACGTGCGCAAAGGTTGCGAATAACTTGGACCTAAAGCCAGAGAACAACGGACAGAAATCTTGTCCAGTTTGTGCAAAACGTTACTAGTGGACTGTATATTTTTCATTTAGAAATTGTGTTAATAGGTGTAAAACTCAACTTGAACCAAAAAACAAATAGCAAAAAGCAGTAACGTTGTCCAGTGGACTGTATATTTTTCGTTTGCAACAAGAGAGGTTGTTATTTGCTTGGAGGATAGTAGCCGTGTGTTTACCTGTAACGTGTAGACTCGCGTGAGCCCTAGACTCTTCTCGATGCCATCCGGTAAATAGGGGTCGTAGAAGATTACGTTAAAGCCAAAGACTTTTGCCCGGAGTGCGACCGCAGAACCGATTCTGCCAAGTCCTACGATGCCGAGTGTATCACCACGTATCCTGGCGCAGCCTTGTGCTGCTTCTCTAACCTGCTCCGGTCCAGTAAACTTCTTTCCCTCCCTGACCATGTTGGCTAACCAGTAGGTCCGTCGGTACAAATTGAGGATGAGACACAAGGTAGTATCGGCCACTTCCTCGACGCCGTAACCAGGAACGTTGCAGACGGCGATGCCCAATTCACCCGCCGCCTTGACGTCGATGTTGTCGACGCCGCTGCCGATGCGCACTATGATGCGCAAAGTTTTGAACTTCTCCAGGTCTTCCTTGGTCAGGACGATGGTGTGCCACATCAACGCGCCGACCGCTTCGTTCAGCACCTTTTCGTGAATTTCACTGGTGCTTTGCGCGTCACAGAACGCCACAGTAGCCACGTCTTTCAATATTGGCATTTCTATAGAACAGTCACGTCCGTCCAATAGAGCCACTAACGGTCGCGTTTGCATCGGTCCGTTCGATATCGGTCCCCGCAAATTTTCAACTCTAGGCCTTTTCGCCATCATTTTTCGTTTGTCCATTTGAACACTGCCACAACACTAAAAGGGACGCAGCACCAGCACCACAATGATGGCACCACCACCACCACAACGGGCCTTGGTATGATGTCCTGGGTCCGCGACGCCAACTCTTAGGTTACGCTTCGCGACTGAATATACGCTCCATAATGAAGCATCAAGACCACCTGGAAAACGAAACAGAAAAAGGAATTAATCACCAAACTGACATGAATCTATCGAAATTGGGGCAGGTCGTAAATTGGATAATGCGTGCGTACCCTGTCACGTCACGATTCGAACACCGATCGTTTATTTACAATGAGACACGCGGTTCCCTTAAGGGCGTCGATTTATTACTGTACATATGTACATAATGTATACACCTATATCCAACAGTTGCATAACTGTTCAGCAACAAACAAAGACAACCGACGTTATAGGACGCGAAGGGGGCGGCGGTAAACACGGCGATTGTGTATCCGTCGGTGGAGACTAGAGAGAGAGTTAGTTAGTTTCTCCAACAACTATTACTACAGTTAAAACTAATTCCAACTCTCGACTCCGAAACTGGAGAAGTTGCCAACTATTATTGCACGATGTTTGGTTTCGGGAAAGTTGGGAAATGTGTTTTGGAATATGGTGCGGCGGGCCGGCCAACTTTGGATATTTTAATAAATTATCTTCGCCCCCGCCGGCTACAACGACCGACGCCGCCGCTCCCCCCCCCCCCCCTACCGCCGCCTCCTCCACCTCGCCGATGGCCGGTGCTATCCAGACCCGCCTCTCACCCCCCCGTCTTTCGCTGTTAATCACCGAGAGGAACTGCGCCGCCCCCGGCCCGAATTCTAACTCCAAACTTCGTGCGACGACACCACCCCCGCTTAATCGATGAACTTTGCATGCGGCCACTTGTCCTCGTATGGGGGAAACGTGCGCCATAACGTCCCAACAAACACGTTATTCAATGCGTAACACCCCCCCGTCACAATTAGTTAGTTGACCGCAATTATTTTTTAATGTATCCTATTGGATTCTTCGCGGAAAAAATTGTTTCGGATGGAGAACACACGCAAACAAGGAGGGCGGTCGAGAGAGGAAAAGCCAAGTGACAACTGCGGTAGTTTATGGCGGTTTTGGGAGACTTCTAAACTTCAACCATCACGATTCCATTCTGAAACTTACCGACTTCCAGGAGGAAGACCAAGGAATTCCTATGTGTGAGTCTGGATAGGGTAGGGGCAACATTTGCCACCCCCAAAAACTTACTGGATAGAATGTTATAGTTGTGCGCGCTTCCTGTTTCAAGTTTAACGGGACGAGTTAGGCAGTTCGTTACGAGTTGATTTGCGATCTTTGCACATTTAAGAACGCATCAGCATCCTCGGCCAGAAAAAGTTTAATGGCAGATTTGAAACTTCATGTATTTTATTTGATATAGCAAAGTTATTCATGTCGTATGGCGAATTTAGAAGTCTGAACAAGATTAAAGAAGAATCCTTGCTTGTTGGCCATGATCAGTCTAGATCTAGAACATGTTGCAATGATGAATGTGCCAAATTGAGTTCGAACTTGGAATGAGGACCAAATCCATAAGAAAACGTTGATATCTTGGCCTTTGTAGCAAAGATGATAATTTTAGAAATTTTTCGAATTTCCATCGATTGGGGTAGAAATAAAAAGTCGAAAATATTAAATTTTTTGACTTCAATTTTTGTAGACTTCTCACCGTTTAACAGTAATTTTTATGTGCAAAACGTAGTTTTTCAAGACCATTCAAACACTAATTAATTTGAAGCCACTTGGGTCGTCAAGCGACCCAAGCGGGTCAGTTCAAAAGTTAAAAGTGTTTGTTTAAAAATTGTAAAAATCCTAAATTTTGTTCTTTCATTGTGAAAGTAGAGTGGATGCGGTCCGGCGTGATTCTGGAGAGTATTTCTAGTATTAGAAGTCTTCACTGACCTACCTGCCGGATGTTGGAGTGGTCGGCGTGTGAGGAGGGAGCAACAAGCCGATCGGCGATAAGAACGATGGCGACATCGATCACATATCGGTTAAATAGTGGCCATTAAAAGTCGGTCCGAAACTTCTTAAAAGCTTCTGGGGGAGAGAATGTCGAAGAATCCTCTCCGCCGTCGTCGCGCGGGTAGCCGCCCGCACCCGTAAACTCGCCGAAACTCCCGTAAAAGTTGTCGGAATCGATCGTCGTCGGCAGTTCTCCTGAACTAACTTTTGCCATAAAGTATATAAACTTACACTTTTGTAACAACTTTAGTTCTCGGGCAAAGTTTGCCCCGTGTCGGGGGGGACCAGTTAAAAGTTCGCTGACGGGGCGCGAGACTTTCCTTGTCTGACTGCCGGCGGGGAGGGCCTCTTTGTCGCTTATTTCATTTGGAACTTCTTTCGCAAACTTTAATCTCTCAGATATAGTTTAATTAACGGAATACCTTTTTGCTTTATTTCTGATAGCGCCTCGACGGTGGTTGCCGCCGCCGCCGCCACCACCACCGTCGACCCCTCCCAAGTTCGCCCCGGGATCTGGGTCGCGGCAGGCAGGCAAGCAGGCGAGAAAGAACATCAATTAAGAGGGTAAGGTACGGAAAATCGAAATCACGTTATGAAATCGCACCACCCTCTCCGAACATACATGCTGGGGGAGTCAAGAGGGGCCAAACGATTGATTCGCGCCGGATTCCTTGCGAAACACTCAATACTGGCGTCCGGACGGACGCATCGCGTCTCTCTGTCTGTCCCGGCCGGCGTCTTTGTTGTTGGCGGGGAACTAAAGATACCGAAACCTTTGTCGTCGACGGTGCTACAACCTCCAACCCCGTGTTCGTGTGTTGGGACTACACTGGACATTCGGCGGACAATCAATACGTGTACCTACACACCTGACCCCGGACCCCACAGTCATAACTGGGGACCGGCAATAAGTCGCGGATCTTGGCCTGTTTCGACGACCGCCCCGTGGCATCTTTCACGCGCCACCAGCCCCGAACAATACGGAAAACGGGAAGGTCGATGAAAACGAGCCACGACGGACATCCAAACAACTTGTAGAATTGCCAAAAAAAAATAAATCATAAAATAACAAATTTTTCAATTGCTGCACGTTTTAATGATTAATGATAGTCACCGTTGAAACGATTTTCCAACAACCCGTAACGCATCGACCACCCCCATGATTGATGAGAATTAGCGACCACGCGACCAACTATTGTCACCGCGCGGAAAACTATCGTTCAAGTGAGACGGGAGACGAGAAAAAAAAACCACCCAGCCGCCGTCCGTCATTTATTTAATCCATCATACACCCCTTTCCACCGCGGGAAATTATGTACGCCGCTTTTCCTCGGATCGCCCGAGTTTCCACCTAACCCTCGCGCCCTTCCATCATCCCCCGCCGCCGCCGCCGCTCCCGTTACATAAAACCGCCGCAACCGCGAAACTTCAGAGAGAACATCGGCTCTGACGCCGACGAGCATTATTTAGTTCTCGGGCTCGACTTTTCGCCCGTCCCGTAATTTCGTTTGCTCAACTCCTCCAGAACGGTGCAAAAGTAGACGACTTGAGGGGGGGGGGAGAGCAGGCGAGGGGGCGGCGGAAAGGTTGACGAGATTAACACAAAGCACGATGAAAGTTTCCGCGCGCAAGTGTTTAATAAGTTTCGTTTTGGTGGCGCGATGATCGCAACGACATGACCCCCCCCCGGAAAAAACCTCCACTACCCCACTCCCTGCCCCCGCCGCCACGCTACCATTGGAGGAACATCAAAAAGAATAGACGCGAAGTCGGCTTTGATTCCGGTGCCGTAGGCGCCGCCGGGAAAAAAAGTTAATTCGAAACGCAATTTCGGGGGGTGAAAATTAAGGAGAGACGACGATGACGTTTCGACGACTCCATTATTGCGAACAACCGAGGCCACTTTTAAAGGCGACGAGGAGAGCAGCAGCAACAAGTCTTTTTGGTCGCTGTCGCTAACGCATCACGTTTTACCTGTTATCACGTCGTCGTGTTCGTTGTCATGCGATTCTCTTTCGACGACCAAGTCGCGAGGAGTTGCGAAAGGTCAATAAAAATTTTTGGCAACGCAACAACAAAAACTGCGACATCGATTGGCGCACTGCCGCCATCTCCGTAAATTTGCATAAGTGTCCCCGACGACGAAACGAAACAAAGAAAAAAAAAACAACACAACCCTTCGTCCTGCAACACGCCACAAATCCGACTGTCCCCCCGTCCATTAATCCGTCGTGTTTACTATTTCGCACGCGTAACCCACATAATAAAACGAGTTGGCGCCGTGGCACCGGGTGAAAGCTGAGTGAAATTCAAATTTTCGCCACGTCACGGCCGATCGAGTGCGTGTGTGGGGATCCGGCTCGAAGGACCATTCACTCGCCCGACCTCCCCGCTCCGGCCGCGATTTCATCCGAAAAAACCGGACGATTGAATGGCTACGTTACAACAGGAAACGCCATCAAAGCGACCGCTAATACTTTTATATTGGTGCATCCGTAACGCGGCACACCAACGAACTCACGTTTTATTCGAAACGGCAACCACGTGGGCACGGTCGAGCTTTCATGAAATTATTGACCGCTGCTTGTTTACAAAGCTCTTACAACCCCAATCCAGCACCGCTTCGTATCGCGTACACGAAAACAAGTCAATTATTATCATTAAAAGCGATCGTTAAAACTGTTCCGACGCTATTAATAGGGTTTTACGCGCTTTTCTCGGCACGATCCGATTGAACACATTCTAAAAATAGGGGACGCGGGGAAAATTTCAAAAAAACGCAAAAGCGACGGGACAGGGGGGAGAGTCGATCCTCACCCCACCCCCATCACGGCTCCCGAGCTTTAATTATGCAAAGTTCGCATCTGGCCACCCCTTTCGCAGACACATTATCCGGGTTATCTCGCTAAGTGCTGATGCCGTTCGGAGGAGGCCGATCGAAAAAAATTCGCGTTCGCCAACTCTCAAGACGGTATCTGTGCGGAATTTCAAGATGGGCGTCGCGCAGAAAACAAATTGATGCAACAAATACGTTATACCGGCGGCCTAAAACGGAACTCTTCTTCTCGACTTGAAACGGAATCAATGAAGAATGAAGGGGCGCTAAATCACTCGCGTCCGATCGTTTCGCAATCATTACGATTTTGATGAATTACAACAGATTCTTGAGTTGTTCGTTTTAAATTAGATCGATCCTAACAGCAATGATTTACTTGAGAGAAGACCTCGAGTCTCGATGGCTGCATGGAAACATTAAATTTAACAGAAAAAAAATATTAGGCAAAAATAGGAGCTACCCCTCTTCTGTATCGAGTTATAACAATTGAAAACTTCACTTGTCCCGTTAAAAAAAAAAAACTTTATTTTAAACAGGACAAGCCTTCTACAAGTTCTAAGCCTTCGATTAAGAAACATCAAATCCCGTAATCACTATTTGCGCTTTTTGAGCCTGAGAACGACCATCAACAGGTTTGTTCATTACTGCCGGGTCACGCAAAGCAATCGAAAACTGTACAGTCCGGGACTTTGAGAATGTCCACTCGCGTCTAGCCTTTTTGCGTTTTCTCACTTACCATCAGAAGTGAGTTAAATGCAACTGGACATTGGCATTGCACATAAGGTGTCGCTGTGCTGCAGCGAAACAAAAGCGAAACGTCAATCTTACTTGATCAAGAGCGGCGTCGGAAACAAAACTTGATGCAATTTGAGGGATGAAAAATATCACTTGAGCTGTCAGCTGGGTGAAAAAAAAAATCTAAACAAGATCTATGGTCGCTTTACCCTTCTAGATTGTCGATAAACAGTTGAAATTGCCAATAAAAAAGTTTTACTCATCGAGCGGGACTAAAGTGAGGTTATTGAATTTTTGACGTTTCTTAAAGTGTCGAAATGAGACTGCGCAATCGACATTCGATACTATTGGGGAGACATAACAAATAACAATTATTGAATGGACAATAATGCAAAATCATCATTGAGCGTAGGGTAACAATTACTGCTGCTGATGCGAACTTGTATCATCAATACTCGGTAAAGACTAGTACAAACGCGAAAACCACAAGTATAGGTTATGACGTCACCGACATTTTTTTCGGACAAAATATTGATTTTTTATCAACATTTAGTGATTAATTTATAAATATTTTTGCATTTCGGACTATTGGAAGGCGCTGATTGAACGAACTGAAGTTCTTTTGGTCAGTTATCAAGACGGCTGGCGAAGTGAAATTTGGCGAGTCGTCGCCAACCGGGTCGTGCAGTACCGCGCGAAATAAATGCTCCAGTTGTTTCTGGCATCTATTATTAACCGAAATTTCTCACGTCCAAGCCCGATTGAGGTGGGAAAGGACGGAGAGAGATGCATTCCGTCCGACTTACTCATCTGTAATTTTGCCACAAATTGTTGTGGATAAATAAAAACGCAACAACTGTAATTGCCGCCGTATTAATTATGAACGTGCTTGGGTCTGCTTTAAAATTTTTACTGTTATTAAGTTCGACATTCATTGCTGGCATCGCATTATATTTTGTGCTTATTTAGACTACCTCAACATCGCTCCAGTTGTTGCGTACGTTACGTTTTGATATTATTCGACGTAGTAATTGAATCGGTGGTGACGTCGTCATCGTCGTCGGATGCGATACGAGAAATTGGCGCGATTCCGCCGTTCGCCGGATTAAAGTCCTCCACCCCGCATTTTGTGCCGACGTAATGGAAAATGCGACGCCGACGGCCGCCTCTTGAACGGCGACGCCAGTGTAAATCGCGGAACTGCTGATCGCAGGGCCAATGATAAAGCTCCGATCGGATTTTTTCGAATAATTGAGTAATAAACAATGGCGGAATCAGCAAAAATGTCCGGCGATCCCCCTCTTGTCGACGTATCTTTCGCTGATCTCGACAGCAATTCGCCCCCGCTTCCAGGTAAATTGAACGACACACGTCGCAAATTCGCGGAGGAACCGACCACCATCTTCGCCCCTACTTCTTCGACTTATTTCAACCCCCCCTGTAACGATGCATTTTTAATGATTATCCTTTTTGCGAGAAAACAATTAAAGTTTTTTTCGGCTCGGAACCAAACTTTGCCCGGATTTATAACTTTCCTCATACTTGGGTATAAATTTTTAACGAATTAAACTTTTTTACGGGGGGGACACAATTTAAAGTTTCGTAACTGTTCGGTGGCGGCGGCGGTGACGGACGTTTTAGTTAATTCGGGCACCGTCGAAAAGTTTTTGCGCCGCTCACGCGCCTCGTTACGATGCGTTTGTTGCGATAATTTTTTTCCCCATAACACAATCTCGCTTGCAGAAGTTTACTTGAGAGATACCAGGCAAAGTTTGCACTATTCGATAACATGCTTCTAGTTCATCAACACAATTCCAAATAAGTCAATAAAAACCATGATAAACCATAGGAAATTTAACACACAGCGGAACAGGCACAATTGGGGAGGCTGGGGCGACCATCAAGGCGACATTAAATTAACACTTTGTGGCAGCACTGCCAGTTTCCCAAAGAATCACGATGCAAATTATTACGAGGCACTGAAATTTCATGTCACTTTGATGATTACCCAAAATTTATCCATTATTTTCATTTTTTTTAAGCTAATTAGTGTTACCTCGTGTTCAGAGAATCGTCAAAATCACGTTGGAACAAATGACACAAAGTTTCTCGACCCTGCTGCTGGAGCTGCTGATAACGAAATGGGTCGAAACTAAACTCCCGTTTTGGCACTTCCTTTTACCTGGCCAGACGTCGTCTTGTCGTAAACCCCGAATTTTCAACAATAAAGTGGCACTTTCCCCGGTGACTTTTGGACATACGGGTGTGGTGCTTCAGTTATGACATTACTCCTCCGTGCAAGGTCAACTCTTTTGCAAAACAACAAAATTTTGCTCCTGGTGAAAACTGTACTTTTTCGAAAAATGAAAGTTGAACAGCCCCCTAAAATCGCGAATTTGAAAATGTCGCTTGCCATTTATTGTGTTACATCTACACACTTTTCTACTTCGGACATCGACTTACCGCAGTGGTTCGCGTGCTGGTTAATCTATTTATTGTTCGTAGTTTAACTAACCAAATGATATAATGAAGTGCTTACTTAATAACTTTTTGTTTTTGTATTTATGCCATTCATTGCAAACGAACAACTTTTCCTACAAACACCATTTCTGGGCCATTCAGGCAAATTGAAATCTCGTAATGAGGTCATAAGCTTATTAAATTTTTTTGACGCCAATTAGCCCTGAAAAATTAAATTTTCATTTTTATCGACCTATTCTGAAAACTAACGTCACCAGAAGGTGTTTTATTAATTTTTGTAAGAAAAATTTCAAATTTCGATACACTTTGATTGCCAAGCATTCATCGAATGAGGGTTTAGGTGGCCAATTTATTAATTCGTCCAAAACTGTCCCAAACTGTCACTCCCTTTGTATTCCGTTCGGCGCCGATGGTTCTTTTGTGTTACAGAAAAAAAGTTTCTAAGAATAGTGCTCTGAATAAGTAAATCGTATTAGTTCAAGGGCGAAATGGACGTTTCCATTTCGATTTAGCTACTTACATAACCTTCCTGATAGTGTAGAAAATACCGCATGAAAAAAAAAAAAAACAACGATCATTTTGTTATGAAAGTAGAAAGCGCGAAATAATAGCGACTTAAAACGTCTACACCACCTCGGCGATTCGCAAGCTACATTGTCATTAAGAACTTGCGTCAGTCAATTCTTCTGATGGTGAGGAATCCAATTCGAATTGAGTGAAAGTGCGTTACTTGATTGATTGGTACTTTTGACAAAATCAATCCGGTAAAAATAATGACAAAAAAATATCCAACAGATACTATTGTCAAATATTTGGGTTGTCCTTATCACCTACTATGACATGTATCTACTGATATCAGTGGCGTAACATGCACATCATCTGTAGAAGATATTTAAATTTAAAAAAAATAAGATGGACATTACTTTGGAAACTGACTGCACGCATATGGAGCCACAAAAATACTTTTTAAACGCAAATTCCCTTTCAACTGCCCTCGTTTTGTACATTTTACTACAGTCCAGTCTGAATGAAAGGGTATGCAGGTCATTGGTCACGCAGTAAGTTGTAAAGCGGCGAAAGAATTTGCTTTGGGCTTGTTACCTGAAGAGAAGTTTCCCCTCCAAAAGCGAGTTAGTTAACTAGGAAGTTGAAAGCACATCGTGCGATCTTCCCTGACGGTCGGTTCAAGTAAATAATTTCTGAAAGAAAATTGAACCTCGTCCCCGAAGATCAGTAGAAGAATTTCTTTTGCAAAATTCCTCGTAATTAGCTTCAACAGCTACAAATGTTTCTATTGACAACGTTGATAAGACGACATCTAGGTTGAGTCCTACAACCAAACTAATTAAGACGTAAGATAGGACTTCAAAACATCGTAATGGGTTGGGGTTGAGTCACTTATCTCGTTTTTTTTTGAATGGCTACAACTTGATTGTTGCAAAACCCTGGAGCATTTGACAATTTGTTGCAATACCGGGTTTTTCCTAAATTTCTCTTTTTGTGAAACAGTTACTTGTGTTGGGCCGAAATCTTTGGGGTCCGGCCCTGGGTTTTGCATCGGCTCGCCGAAGTCGAGATTGTTGCGATCAAGTGTGTCGCGGTGTGCAATACCAGGAACAAGCGAACATCGGCAATTTTCCTCCGCCTACCGCGCGCCGATAAAGCTGGCCATGAATGTTTCGCAAGTCGGCAACAAATAACAATAATTATTAAAACTGCCAATTTCACCGTCGGCCCGAGATAAATAAACAAACGTGGCTTGCGTAATTAACAATGAACAGTAATTATTACGAGAGAAAACGGAAATGTTCACACCTGTGCGTGTGTGTGTGTGTGTGCGAAATAATTTCAGGAGCGGCAGTCAAGGTCGGCGTGGAGTGCCCGGTTGGAAATTTCGCAAATCTGCCATCGCCGACGGTTTCGGTGCGGTAATTATCGAAATCGGTCGGTTTTCATTGTGAACGTCGTGTTTACGGCAAGTGAAGGCGAACTTTCAACGGCTTTCGCGTACCCAACACCTCGAGACGACATGACGGCCCGTTCGCGGCAAATGCGGGTCATTGCCAGCTAGCTGGGAGACATATCGGAACGTCCACAATCAAACAACCGCCTCCGAGGAGGCGACCACCGCGGCAACGGCGCCCCAGCGCCCGCCGGCCCGGCCAAAACAACCGCTATCGGCGTCCCGTCGCGCCGGAACTTCGCCCCCGGCGAGCGCGCGGGGGCCCAAACCGCCCCGGCGCCATCCGAGTCCCCGACCCGATCCTTACCTTAAAACTAAACCGTGACAGAAACAAAGAGAAGCGGCAGGAGCCACGCTGCTAGATCCCAAGTCGGACGGGCTTCCTCAGACCGAAAACACATAAACACTGGCACTTTTTCCGCAAACACGGCCACACACGCGTTATTAACTTCCTCTTTTCGCACACGGCTTTTCCCAAATTCCCTTTTCTAGGCCACTTTTCTCAATTTCTTGTATAACGCTAGGTACTCACCACATCCCCACTTCTGCACATCAAAATGGCGGACGCGCACTGTAATAATACCGTTGCTTCGCCCAGCGGAGCCTCCCCCCCTCTTGGCGTGATAAAAGTTTCCGAACTGTTGACAAACTACGCGTGTAGAATGCAGCACTTAAGTAGAAAAGCGACAACCACGCCTCTTAACTTAACTTATTCAAATCTTCAGGGAGACACCGAACGCACTGGAAAACGCCGACATTGTTGTGACGACAACAAACAAGTGACGATTGTTTACGGCTAACACCGCCGACTGGACGATCCGGCCACGATATCAAGCCAACTCCAACCTCACAACAACAACAACACAATAATCGCCGACAACTCGGACAACAGAAAATGACGCCAGGAAACGCCGGCTCCAACCGAAACCGCCGCTTTTCCACGCCGAAACTGAAAAAATTACAGAAAACCGCGTAAATATCCGCCGCGGACAGCGCCACCTGCGCGCCAACGACGCCAATTCCCGGAAAAACACCGCGGATAATTGACCGCCATCTGACGGCGACGAACTTAACAACTATAGGCGCGAACGCACATTCTCCTTAAATAATGCAAGATAAGATTTTTTCGATTATCGACAAAATTTATCTTTAATTTAGCTGTTAGCGGTACTATCATAATTTTTTTGTTTTTTGGCTAATTTAAACAGTTTTTGGCCGGTTTATTTAAAATAACACCCAAAAAAACCCGAACGGGTTCAACAAATTAATTTGTGGCGGTTGACGAGCAATATGCTCTATAACTTTAACCGTTGATTGATATCTCAATCAACGCTTTAACTAAAAAAAGTATTTTTTGTGGATTTTGATCCAAAGCTTAAACTGATCTAGTAACTTTCCTCGCGGACATTGGTTCTATTGGCAACTCTGCAGCATCAGCTGTCCACTTTGCTGCGGTTATTTTTCGCGCGCTTTTTTGGCACCTGTCAGGTTTGTTTTGTGATTGTTGCTTTTAATTTTTTAATTAACAACAATGAAGCACGAACCTTTGCGGTACGCGCACGAGGAAGGGCACACGGACGTTTGTTTCGCCCCCGATGGCAGGTAAAGCTTTTTTCATTGATGAGTCGGGAGGTTAATTCTCTCCTTTAGCAAATTCATCACTTGCGGGGCTGACGGCGACATTCGGATTTGGTCCACGTCTGAAAGCGAAGATCCCGTCCACAATTGTATCGGAGAATGGGCCTTGTGTGTTCGGCAAAAATCCGACAATTTGTATGTGGCAACCGGCAGCAATGACATCCAAATCTTGACCTTTCCGGGAGGCGAACGAAACGGGGTTCTCGACCGGTTCGTGGCCCCAATCAATCATATAGCAATATCAAAAATTACTGATGTAAGTGGAGTAGTTGTCAGGTCCAGAAACTCACTTTTTTTTTTTAATGTAGCATGTAGCGCTAGCTGGAGAAGATATGGAGGTGAAGTTGGTTATTAACACAGCGGAAAAAGAAGTTGTCGTATTTGATGGACTCGCAGGACCGTGTTTGAGTGTGGCGTTAAGTCCCCAATCCGATTTTCTCGCAGCTGGTTCTGGTGATGGAAAACTCAGAATTTGGAACATCGAAACTCGCAGTTTAGTCAAAGAAATCGAGTGTTTTCCTAAAACCAACAGCTTCTCCAACGCCAAAGTTTTATGTAACTAGTTCTACTGGTGTTTTAACTTCTCTAAACTAGATTTTCAGGCCGCGTTGACTTTGATCCCTCCAACAAGTACCTGGCATACCCTGACAAAAACACTGTAATTCTTCTAAATACGTCAGACTGGTCACAGCGAGCTATTTTAAGTTCAACTGAAGTCCCAGATTCTTTCTCCATGACGCAATTCTCACCTTGCGGGGAATTTCTAGTAGCCACCTCCACCTCTGGCGATTTCGTTATTTGGAAAATCTCCACGGAAATGGTGGAGGCTTTAAGCAAACACCCAAAATCGATCGCAATATCCGGAATCATGTGGAACCCTAACGGTATTTTCCCAAATAAGTTTATCCCCAATTAATTGTTCAATTCCAGGAAACGGTCAGATAGTTTACACGGATACCGAGGGGCAGTTGGGGGTGATCTCAGATTGCGTTGCGCCCCAAATCGAGTCTCAGCCAGAAACTTTTGAAGACAACGACGTGGATTTTGGTAGTGTCAAATTTGATGATGACACCGACGAAGATGATGAGAACGTGGTGTCGGTCGAGAAACTGAAGAAGCAGTACATGGAGAGCAACGACGAGGAACCCGAATTGAACTTGGGATCGTCTTTGGGTCCCAGTCCCAGACCCAGAACGCCGGAAATTGCGTTACAGGGACCTTTTATGCCGTCAGCGACGCCCGAACACCTGAACCCGCGCTACTTTTGCTGGAACGAAGTCGGGGTTATCCGGAGCTACAGTAGCGAGGAAGATGCTGGGAAGTCGATTGAGGTCGAGTTTCACGATTCTACCTTTCACAACAGCTTGATGTTGCAAAATTATCAAGATTACACCATGGGGTCGTTGAGCAAATCGGCGCTGGTTGTCGCAAATTCGAGGTGATTAAAAATTAATAATTAAGAAATTTGAAATAATTTTGGTGGTTTAACGTTTCAGTCAACTGAACGTGATTCCGCTCAATATTGGCTCCAAAGAGTGGCAGTTGAAAGTCGAAGAATACGAGGAGGTGGTCCTGGTGGCGGCCTCTGAAAACTTGATAGCTTTCGCCACCAATAATTACATTGTTAGAATTTGCTCAATTTTCGGCACTCAGAGAGGAATTGTTTCGATTCCTGGGCCCCCGGTATCGATGTCCGCTTACAAGAACTCGTTGCTGATCGCCTATCATGCAGCGGGAACCCGAAACGGCGACCAATGCATCAATATTAAATTGATAACGTTTGAAAGTTTGGCGGTGCGAAGCACCGAAATCTCGTCGGCTTTAGGCCCCGAGTCCACCTTATATTGGCTAGGCTTTTCCGATGTTGGCACCCCTGCAATTGCAGACTCCCTAGGAATGTTGAGCATGTATCCCAAAACTTGCAACACTTGGATTCCGTTCTGTGACACCACAAAACACGTAACATCTTAATAGTAACGAAAATATTTTCTTGAATTATGGAAATTTCAGCGCAAAAGTCCCGCCGATTCTTTTTTCGTAACTGCAGTTTTCGAATCGTATCAAACTCTAGTCGGCATTAAATGCAAGGGTACCGTTTATCCCGGCTTTACACCGAGACCTACTGTTTGCGAATTACCTTTGGAACCCCCTTTTGCGGAATCGTCCACCGAAAAGACCCAAATGGAAATGAGTTTATTTGCCTGGTCCAATTTGCAAACGGGCAATGTCGATAAAAAAATTAAGGAAACGGGTTTGAAAACGTTTGCTGTAAGAGTCATTTAGTAAGAAATTTTGCTATTGTATCGTTCAGTTGGCTTGCAGGAACGGTTTGGATCATAGGGCGACCGAATTTATGGAAATTATGGGTAATTCGCAATTGCTCAATCTGGGTCTGAAGTACGCTGTGAAATTGGATAAGAAAAGGTTAGCCGAGAAGTTGATGGAGTTGGCTTCAAAACTCACAGAAGACGATGACTCAATCGAAAAGGTATTTGGTATTTTTTTTTTTTCAAAGGTGGCAGAACTATTCAGCAACAAAATTGGTTGTGCTCGTATGACGTCACTTGTTGGGATAAGCACTGAAAATATTATTGGCGTTTTCTAAAGTTACATGGGTGTTGTACCTACTTATGTAATAATTACAAGAAACGAGTTATTTACGTATTTGCTTTAAAAGTTATTATTATAACTATTGATAAGTAATTATAAGATATCTTTTTATTTATATTTAGCTACCAACTGTTTGAAACGATAACAGTTTTATCTTGTTTTTGTCAATATAGTAAGTTTACTTGGGATCTTACGCTGACCGGTGTTCATGCTACAGTCCTCAACAAGGTGGTAATTAAATTATAATTCGCCAAAATTGGGTGATAATAACTTTGCCTACGGTTTTTTTCATTTCTTGTCTTTAATTGAGTATTGCTTCATAATATAACAAACAGCTCTGAAAAAGATCGTAAGGGTTTGAGTCTGGGGACCGAACCGGTTGACCAAAATTTTCCAAAACTGTTTTTGAACAGAATTTGACCGTCATCTTCAACACATAGATTATAAAATCAAGAAGCAACAGATAACATCTCTATAAAATGTCATTGAACTAACCAGTTCACGTTTCTGTTGTAGGAGGTGCACATTCCCCAAGTGACCGCAAAGCCTTCCATCAAGCGCTTAAGTTTAGGTTCTGTCAGACATTCTCAAAAACTTAAGGCCAGCCAGGTAACTTATTTCTGATTTTTCATACTCTCAACTAACTCCTCAAATTGTCATAGATAAACGGATCTGCTGAATCATGTGATTCCCAAACTTCAGTCCTTAGTCCCGCTTTGGATATTACGACAATAGATGAAACTATCAACACTCAAGAGTCCGTGTTTCCGGAAGAAAAGAAAAACCCCTTTTTGAAGAGTTTGAAGAAAAATCAGCACGGACCCGTTCATCCCCTCAGTTTAACCAATGAATCTGCCGGTATTGATTACACAGACGCCAAAGAGAACAAAAACGTTGTAATTTTTTTCTTTGTTTTTCGGATTTAACATCAAATTTTGTTTTAGGCGGGCGATAAGAGAAAACAACCGGAAAGTGACGTAGAAAAACCCAAACAAAAACAGCGAAAGTTGGATAAGTTTATGTTCAATAAGCTCTCTTGATTTATTATGCAAACAATTCTAAAATACAACCATTTTTACTTGTTGACTGGTGCACGGAATAATCCTTTCGCAAACATCGCCTGCCACTCGCTCCCATTTGGATACTCAAATTTGGCGATTGCTTCAGGCTTCAACGTAGTACTATAACCCGGAGTCTAAAAACAAACCGTTAGCGTGCTCAATTGAAAAATTTCCACCAAATACCCGTGGCGCCACGTAATTTGCGTCTTCAACAATGGTAGGGTTAACAAAATGCTCGTGCTCTTGGTCAACGTATTCTATTAATCTCCCCTTGGTGGTGCCAGATAACGCGATATAGTCCCACATTTGCAAATGTTGGACCATCTCGCAAAGTCCAATTCCGCCGGCGTGCGGACAAACTTTGACTGAAAATTTCGCGTTTTAATTTGTCGCCAAAATTTGATTGTTACCTCCGAATTTGTGGGCCATAAGATACACGCTTAATATCTCGTTAACGCCGCCAATTCTCGCCGAGTCGATTTGGCAAAATTCCAGCGCCTCTTCTTGGAGGAACTGCTTGAACATGACGCGATTGCAGCACATTTCTCCGGTAGCCACGCCGATTCCTAGAGGTTTTAAAGCTCTCGCGATTTCGGCGTGTCCTAGAACGTCATCGGGAGAAGTGGGTTCTTCAATCCAATGGATTTTGTATTCGGCGAGTTGCTTCATCCAGTCGATGGCTTCCTGGACTTCCCACACCTGGTTCGCGTCTACCATCTAAAAAGAGGTTAGTTAGTCGAATGGTGGTTTCGTTGGATGATCAGCGGGTTACGAGAGTTTTGTCCCAACCGATCGTGTTTCTGATCAGTTCCAACCGCTTGACGTCTTCGTATAAATTTTTGCCGACTTTGACTTTGAAAGCGGTGAATCCCAAATCCATAAACTTATTGGCCAATTCGATAATGGTTTCGTCAGAGTAGCCTATCCAGCCTACAATTACAATTTGAGGTTGCAATTGGAGCTTTCGAAGGCAACTTTTTATTCACCGGCTTGAGTAGTGTAGGCAGGGTAACCCCTTTCCAAGAGACGGTTCATCCTCTCGTCCTTCCCGACCCTCGCTTTCTTCAATATCTCCAGTGCTTCGTCTTTCGTGATAACATTGGATAAATAACGAAAATCGATAGTGGAAACTAGCTGTTCCGGTTCCAAATCCGCCAGCAGCTGCCACACGGGCTTATTCAGTAGTTTCGCCCACAAGTCCCAAAGCGCGTTGATTATGGCGGCTGTGGCCAGGTGAGTGACGCCCTTTTCGGGGCCCACCCATCGAATTTGGCTCTCGCTGGTCAAAGTTCTCCAAAATCCGGCGAAATCTTTGTAAATATCGCTGATGACTTGCCCTACGACCAGTTCGCTGAGGGACTTGCAGGCTGCCACCACAATTTCGGTCCCTCTTCCACAAGTGAATGTTAACCCGTGACCTTCTACGCCCGTTTTAAGTTTCAAAGTGACGTAGGCACAGGAGTAGTCGGGATCGGAATGCTGGAACAATTGTGTCAAAAGTTACTAGTCGAAATGGCAGTGTTATCACCATAGCGTCGGATCCGTGCAACTCCAGGGATGTGGGAAATCTGATGTCCTTCACGTCGAAGGCCACTATTTTCAAATTCTCCACGGTATGGCTCATTGTTTCGGCACCACGACTAAACTGGCTGAAATTATTATTGAGGCGATGCAGATAATGCTATCTTGTTTATGTAATAATTTATTGTCTTGCGGGAGAGACACTGCGGTCACACGACTTGATAGTAAATAAACGGATCACAGGATTGCGAGATAAAAACGAGTGTTTTTTGTTAACGCGCAGCGGCGCTCGTGTTTGTTTTATTAATTTGCGACATCATATGACCATTTCAACGGTATTTTACACACTAACGCTGGTAGTATGGACAGCACTGGGTGCTTCTCACACTTTTTGGCATTTGCCGTCATGGCAGATGAGGCCTTTGGCGGTGTCGCAACCACTTGACGGCGAGGGTCCAACTAGGGGCCGAGTTGGACACGGCTCATTTTCCTCTGTAATTACGATATTTAGTTGGACAATTTGAAAAAACAAAGAAACTTACGTAATATTGTGTAGCAAATTAGGCAGCAGTTGCATCAATCTCCCTTTTGCTGAACCTGCTTAGGGCCGCATTCTTCCACTGGAGGACAAGCGACTCTTGCGCATCCGCCTGGAACGCAAACTAAACTGGAAGCTGCTTGGACTGACAACACCACCAAGACTGTCAACAAAGTATTCATCTTCTGAAACAAAAATTTTGGATATGCAAAATCTTTTTGATTTCTCCTAATTGTGAGAGTGAAATCATTACATTATAGACAATGTTGAAGTGTGATACTTCAAGTTTTTCCAAGACTTATTGTTTATGCACGTGTTAATATACAGTTTTATTCTACAGAGTTCTCCAGAATGAATGGTCGTGACGTCAGGATATTGTCCCCCAATGTTCCAGAAAACTTGCGTCCATTGGTTTCCTTGGAGATGCGTTTGACGGTTGTCAACTGTCAGTGCTGTTCAAGGAATTTTACTGGCTCATCAGTCGGTTTAACCGATTTTACGCTCATTTCCGCTTCTTTGACTAAATCGAGTGTTTCACGACGCTAAATAATGTATACGCTGCAGTGACTGAGTTATTGTCAGACGATCAGGTAAGCGGCACGTTTAGCGATTCTGGATGACTAGTATTTTACGTGACTAATAATAATTGCATATGCATACAAGAAGGCTGTTAGATTTTTTTTATAAAAATATAATAATATGACCTTAGACATAAAACAGATTTACATTAACAACAATTATCTAGTTTCCTGCTAGATACAACAGAGCCGCAATCTTTTGAAGCATGAACTTTGAAACTTCCGAGAAACTTACATTTAGACTTAATTAAGTTGAGAATTTGGTGTGGCGTGTCACGTTTTTCGCAACAGTTAGGAGTTAGGTAATGAGAGCTATATATTATGTTAAATGCCAATTAGCCTGTCATAATAAAACGCATAATTTATTTTGGCAAAAAGGCCTGATTGTACAATCTAATCATTCGCACAGGTATTGGTAAGGTCCGATTAACTGGTAGGCTAATAATAATAATATGCATTTAATTTTGACAACACTGCCAACTAAACACCTACATTAAATGGAGAAAAAGAAGCGTAAAATCGGTTGGTTGATAAGCGAGCAAAACACCCTGTACAGCACTGACAGTTATCAACTGTCAAATGCGGATGTAAAGAAAACCAAAATCAGTTTTGTTCAACAAGGCGAGACGGTACGCTGACGTCACGTTCTAGATGACTTTGTACCTATAAACAAATAAACGACACCTGTTTATATAAGTAAGGTTTTTACTATGTTGGATGATCTAACGCATAATTCTTGAACCTCAGCTTTATCATTAATTGGTGAGAATTCTTGCCCGCATGTCGAACCCAAGTGGCAGATTATCTATGTGATAGTCAGCGATAAGTTTCATTGCTAACGTAAGTAATCATAGTTCGACTTATTTCGGTCTATCTTTCACGATCGGCATTTTAATCTGGATGTGAGAACAATGCCGCTATATGTTTGCAAACCGAGCTGCGAGTATGCAGTATCTTAATAGGCGTTCACTTGCGTGTTTGCTTTGATTTTGACTCATTGATATCGGAGGTAGGTATGAGGCACGTTTGTTTTCAACGAAACTAATCCTCTACTAGTTTGCAGCATCAAGTGACACCGAAACAACATGGAAAAAGTCGAAGCGAATACGGGGGAAGACATCCCTGTCCAACTGTTCCGCTACCGATGGGTCATCCTGCTACTTTTTTGCGTATACGCATGCATCAATTTCGTTCAATTCCTTCAATACTCAATCATATCGAACATCATGGCGAAGTGAGTGGATGTGATGATAAACCAAATTTTTGAACGAATTTTTAGATACTATCAAGTCGGAAGTTTTATGATTGACTTGACCGCAATAGTTTTCATGGTCACGTTCATTGTTCTGTGCATGCCGGCTAATTACGTGATTGAGCGCTACGTAAGTATTTTTCCAACAAACATGCATCGTTATAAATAAATAAATAGAATTTGAGGATAACCGCCGTACTGAGCAGCGGTTTAACCGCTGTTGGGAGTCTGATAAAACTGGGATCGGCATCACCGGATCGCTTCTACGTCGTGATGATAGGTCAAACTCTTTGCGGGATTGCCCAAGTTTTCATGTTGAGCATCCCGGCGAAATTGGCGTCGACATGGTTTGGGGCCGACGAAGTTTCAACCGCTTGCGCCATAGCGATTTTTGGTACCCAAATCGGCATTGCTATCGGTTCCATCACGTCGCCTAACTTGGTCAGGAACAGCAATCAAAACGACGAAATTGGCGAAGATGTTTTCAATTTGATGATCTACACCGCTGTTGCGTCTTGTGTTGCGTTTCTTCTGGTCGTTTTATGTAACTATTGCGTTATGGTAGATCGCTGGAGTATTTTTTAGTTTTTAGAGCGAAACCTAGATTGCCTCCCAGTCAGTCCCAAATTTCAATGGTTGAAACTCACAGACCTTCTCTGGTTGACTCTTTGAAAACGTTGGTGAGAAACAGAGACTACTTGATCTTGTTGGTAATTTTTGGAATAAGCAACGGACTTTGGACCGCCGTTGGTCTGTTGATTAACACCATTTACTTGGACTATTTTCCGGTGAGTCGGCGAATTTTTAACGAAGTTATCTATCGATGGTCTTGCAGCGTGCAGAAACTGATGTCGGATTGATCGTTCTCATTTCTGTCATAGTGGGGGGTTGCATAGGAAGCGTGATTTTCGGCTTAATTCTGGACAAAACCCACCAATTCAGGTAAGTTAGTTTCAAAAGTTGACTCAAACTAATTTTGGTTTATTAGATTAGTTTCTTTCTCGTGCATCTTTATATCTGCAATAAGTTTCATTGGAGTCGTCGCCAGTTTCGAAACCCAGTCAAAAACGGCCACCTACATTGTCATTCCGTTCTTTGCGTAAGTAGTTAAAAAAGTTTCTCCAAGACATTTACGTAACGGACTGTTGCAGGTTCTTTTTGGCGAGCACTTTGGTGCTGAGTTTCGAGTTCGCCACTGAAGCCACGTATCCGATCCCGGAAGCCATCTCTTGTGCTATTATGAATGCTGTTATTTACATATTTGCAGTGGTCTTCACTCTCATATTTGAAATTTGCCTTCCTCTTATTGGTTACATTGCGACTTTCAGCATTGTTTTCGTCATTCTCTTGATCAGCGCTGCACTAATATATTTTATTTCACCTAATTTGCGTAGGAGACAAGCGAATGTACAAGATAGTTAAAGAACATTAAAAGCGTTGAACCAACGTTATAGATCTCGTTGTTCTTCTTGCGACCTCAACTAACAATACAATAATTACTTTCCTCAATGTTGCTAATGTTTAAAATTAAATTGTGCCAAATATATTAACCACTACAATAACGGTGCAATTGAATTTTGAGGCGCTCAATTAGTTTCAGGTTATCTTGTAACTTTTCGGCGCGCACCCACAACTTTTCCATCACACTCAAGTTCATGTTGATAACTTGAAATAGGGTGTAGAACTAGAATTTGATGTTAGAGCAGAATCAATTCTCTAATTCCTCTTACCGGGTCTTTTTCTCCGGCTCCATTGTTCTCCGCAATTTTTATAGAAAGATTTTCCCCTTGTTCGTAGCAATTCTTAAGGTCCACGAAGATAGTTTCGCATTTGCCATACATTTCACTTCTGGTTGCATCCAGAACCACTTCGTTTTGATGAAGGCAACCGCAGTTTAGTTCGGTTAACGGATCAAGTAACATTTCCATTTGATTTTGGACCCGTTCGATGTAATTCAGTTCCAAATAGATGTGATTCTGGGAATTTTTGAGATAATTGAGTCGATCAGCCAGACTTTCTGCCTGAAGTTCAGTTAGTTGGTGTCAAATTTCAGGAAAGTGTCTACCTTCTCTTTGGTTGCCAAGACAGCCGGAAGCAAGTTGTTCATTCCTTGCGTTTGGTTGTGGAACAGTATTTCGGCATCATGCAGATCGCACATCCATTGATCTATGAGTCCCTCAAAATCACTAAATTTCAGTCTCTTTTTCTCCGCCATTTACGTCAAATTTTGAAAATACGAAAAGGTACTCCTACTTGATTAAGCTCCAAGATTTGAATCCAGTCAAAGAAAGTTCTAACCATTAATCACAATCTCGATCTTGGGTTTTTGGAGAACCTCTGAACCGTTCCTCATCAAGCTCGTCAGTTTCAGTAGAATCATTGCTGTCACACGACGATTCTCGCCGTTGCTTCTTCTTTCTCCTAGATCTTTTCTGCTTTCTGACTTTATCACAAGAAGAATCTCGACTCCCGCTTGGCTCCCTACCAACTTCCTCAGTTTTCCCATCAACCTTCTTTGCCCCTAAAAAAATTCTTTAAGCCATCGTTTCGAAATTCAACCACTTAGCACCTTGGATTTCGCCACAATTGCAGTCAAAACTGGCTTGAGTATTGACGTCCTTCTTTTCCTCGTTTTGTTGATCTTTGAACGTGACGTTCTTTCCGCATCCACACGTCTCCAAGACGTTGGCGTCCGCTTTTTTCGCGTCTGGAGCTTTAAGAATTAATTTCCTGTACTGTTAATAACAATCGATGAGAAACGTGATTATTTAACGAATTAAACAATTACATTTCGGTCAATCGGGGTGAACCTCAACCAATCGGGGAGACACCCGGAAATGTTGGTGAAATCGGGGGCGCAATTTTCTGAAAATTAGTTGAAGCGCCAAAAATACTTTTAAAGTGGAAAATTTACTTGAACTTTGTGGCAAGTCGGAGGTTGAAGTTTGATGGTCCAGATGGAATCTTAGGTGGTAGGGTTCGTTTTTCATCGAGTTTTGATATTGGTAGGGATCTTGTTGCATTGGGGTTGGGTTAGGTGGCCAGTTGAGGTTAGTTGGTTGGCCCCATTGCCATTGGGGGGACGTTTGGTGGAATTGCGGGTTTTGTTGCTGAGGTTGATTCGAACTGAAGGTGAATGTCATTCCGTTACCGCTGGAATTTTGGTGGATTTGAGGGTGGCCGGTTATTGAGGTGGTTAATGTATCGAAGATTTTTCGGTGCAGTTCTTGTGAAACCAGGACTTCTTGACCCAGCATGCTGGTGGGATCTAGGAATTGATTCGCCGTAACTACAGACCAAAGAAAGTTAAGGATTACTTACTGGAGGTGCGGGTTGTTTCATCGATGTAATTGTGACTGATTGCTGAAAATGGGCGATTGAACATTTTGGTATGACGGGAATTTTGAAAGAGGCAAATATGACTGATGTCAAAGTAACCATAGCGTGTTGATGTAGATTTTGACCCAAAAATGATTTAGAACTTTAGTCGTTTGAAGTGTTCTTTTAAAGAGTTTTTTCTCCTAATTTTGGGTGTTGTTCTAAGTGATTATCAATTCATAACCAAAATTTGCATATCTTGCTTACATGATTTGGCAGTTTTATACGATAATAGAGGCTCGTGCTGATTTCATTAAACCTTGAGAGAAGATATCGAAAACCGGTAATTTCGGTATTTATTTCAGCGTTACAAGTTTAGTTACAAAATTACAAAAAAGGTTAAATATTTTTTCTTGCAAATTTAATAAACATTTTTTAGTATAATATTTTGAACTTTGTTAAGTGATGCAAACCGTGTTAGTTCGAAGAACCGCCGAAAGAAAGTTGGGCGCTCACCAACAACAACGAACAATTTATTTAAATGATTGAATGTGTTACAGGAGCATTACTTGACACGAAGAAAGGTGAGAAGAAAGGTGAGGCGCTTGACCGGAGCTTATAGTTATAGTTCGTTTGGTGTAGAAGGAGAACTACCCGTTATCCCTCTTACGTAGGTACTCGACAAACCTCAGCCGGGCTTCTTACACAATTACACATTTTACTCCAGAACTGACGGCGAAGTTACAGTTCTTAACACTCTATTTTTCGTAAATCATTGATAATTAAACTACCGATGATATAAATAATCTACAAGGTTAATCCTCTATTATATCCTTTCGTAACAATCTCCATTGAGATGTTGCTCGAGGTAGTTATTGTTGTTCTTGTTTGCTGCTATTTGTACAGCAGATTAACTTGTGGAAAAACTGAAAGTGCTACATGTTTGGTGGGAAAAACAGCGCTAGTTACGGGGGGCAACGATGGTAACTCTCGACGCTTCCTGTTTTCGTGCTGAACTTCGAACCGTTTCAGGAATTGGATTTCAGGTTTGTTTAAACTTGGCATCGCGGGGTTGCAGGGTGATCATTGCCGACAAAGACGATTCGCGGGAATCCAAGCAGAAAATAATCGAGCAAACCAACAATCCTAACATAATTTCAAAGAAATTCAACTTGGCCAGCTTTCAATCTGTCAGAAGCCTCGCCAAAGAAATCAACGAAACTGAAGAGAGACTCGATATTTTAATTAACAACGCCGGGACTGGTTCGTTACCGGAAGCAAAGACCGAAGATGGCCTCAATGCGCTACTACAAGTCAATTATTTCGGAGGGTTTCTCTTAACTCACCTCTTAATAGGTTATTTTTTTAAATTTTTTATTTAAATTGTTTTCATCTTTTCTCTTGTTTCAGGATTGTTGAAAAAGTCCGCTCCTAGCAGGATAGTTTTTACTAGCTCATCTATGGCGTACCTCGCACATTTGAGACCCGAAGATCTTCTTCGCCCAAAATTCGGCAAAGATGCCTTCACAAAAACTATTTCGTACTCAAACACAAAATTGATGGCAATACTGATGGCAGATATTTTTTCTAAAAAACTGAAAGGTTCTGGAGTAACAGCGAATGCGATTAGTCCCGGCTGGACCCGTACGGGAATATGGAACAAATCTAGGGGTGCGGGCGATTGGACGTCATGGATAGGTATTCAACTTATGAGTTTCTGGTGTTACGTTACGGGAAAAGTAATTTTTTTAAATTTAAGAAACAATTTTATTGATTATTAAACTTTCAGAGTGTTTGGGAAGGAGCGCAAACTACAACTCACGTTGCAGTGGCCGCGGATTTGGAAAATGTTTCCGGAGAATGGTTCGAAGACTGCCGTCCTATAACCAAGCCACCCCAGGTCCGGGGTGACATGTTCTGGCCGCTGAGTGCGCTAGGATACAAATACAAAGAAGAAAAGGAAGGGTTTGGGGAGAAGGCATGGCGGATTAGCGAAGAATGTTGTAAATTGCAACCCGATGAACGAATTTAACTTTAAAAATTGCCCCAATTGTAACTTTTTTTCACAATGAAGCTATTTTTTGACAGCTACGAGGTGTTTTTTGCGGCAAGAATTTTTTACATTTTATAGTACAAATTCCAAGGTTTAACAACATTTTTACGGGCTATCAATAGCTCAAATATTTGGGAAACTACAGCCACGAGAAATTTAAATATAAAAAGTGGCTTCGCTGACGTCAATCAAAAAATGCTTCTTCTTATCGAAGAAGGGTTTGTTAATTTTTTCGAGCTTGCCCCCCTGTTTGAAATTAACGGGCCACCACTGATTAAGCTGAAAGTAAACCATTATTTTTAGTGTAAGTCATGGTTTATAAAGCTTTGAACTAAAATTCTTTTACTTTCACACGCACACTCCGTTGTCGCTTAATCAATCACGACCAAAAAAAAAACAAACAAGTTTAGGTAACATTTTGTACAAGGTCACAATCTCACAATACAAGATTTTTAGGCCCAGTACCAATTTTAGGCCGCCCAATTGCGTCTGAAATGTTGTTAGAGATAGTGATAGTTCTCCTCTGCGTGTTCATCTTTTGCAGACTAACATGCGGAAGAACTGAGAGTGCCGCTTGCTTATTGGGCAAAACCGCTCTAGTTACAGGGGGCAACGACGGTAATTCTCCTTATTTCACTTGATTGACGTCGTTACTTTCGCTCGGTTTCAGGGATCGGATTTCAGGTATGTTTGAACCTGGCATCGAGAGGCTGCAGAGTGATCATTGCTGACAAGGACGATTCGACGGTATCCAGAGGGAAAATTATCGAAGCAACCGGCAATTCGAACATAGTTTCAAAAATTTTCGACCTGACAAGTTTCAAGTCGATAAGAAGTTTGGCGAAAGACATCAACGAAACTGAAGAAAGATTGGATATTTTGATTAACAACGCCGGAGTTGGGTCTCTACCCCCAACAATTACGGAAGATGGACATAACGCGGTTCAACAAATCAACCATTACGGGGGGTTCTTGTTCACCCACCTCCTGATAGGTGATTTAATTTTTTTTTGTTCCCCAACTAATTTCTTTGTTTCAGGATTATTGAAAAAATCTGCTCCTAGCAGGATCATTTTTACATCTTCACCCGCCGCGATTATTTCATTTCGACCGGATCGACAACTTCTCGGTACGAAATTTCGCGATGACCCTTTCAACAAGTGTTTGGTTTACGGCAACACGAAATTGGCCACCATTGTGATTGCGGACGTGCTCGCTGAAAAACTGAAAGGTACGGGAGTGACAGTGAACACTGCCAGTCCTGGCTGGGTCCGCACGGGATTATGGAATAAATGTAAAACCACAGGAGATATGAAGACTTTTGTTGGAGTTAACGTAGTGAAGGTTTGGGGCTACATAGTGGGAAAGGTAACAATTTACACTTGGAGTTGTGTTGAGATTAAATTTGGAAAATTTTCAGAGTCCGTGGGAAGGGGCACAAACTACCACGCATCTTGCGGTGGCTCGAGATTTGGAAAAAGTTTCTGGAAAGTTGTTTCTGGACTGCGGCCCTGCCACTAAACCACCACAAATCTGGACTGATTGGTCCAAGCTTTGTTGCACCCGAGGGGCCACAAGCGAGACGAGCAAGGAGAGTCTTGGAGAGAGAATATGGCGGATTAGTGAGGAGGGCTGTAAATTACAACCTGATGAACGAATTTGATTTCGATAGAAACTTTATTAGCAGGGATAGTGGCACTAGCTTCAATAAAAGTTATTGTTTACTAATATGTTTTAGGAGCTAATAAAATTTACGATTGCTCAGTCTTTAACACTTCTGGTTTAGACGCGACTGTGACTGTATCCTTATGAGGGCAACTGCAAAAAATTGGGAGAGATGATTTTTTTAGCAATTTTCTAGTACTCTACACTAATCCTAGATAACGCGCCTTTAAGGTGGTGCGGTACTTTTGGGACACTTGTATAATTTACAATAAATAATAATTTACAATAAATTGATTTACAATAAATTAAAGAACTTAGAAATGCCGTCCAATTTTTTAATTACACAAGTAACAGGATCCTGGAGGTCAAGTCAAATGTTAACAACAAATTTACGGCCAACCAAATGACGCTAAATAAATAATGGCAATTTAAACAAATTAAATATGATAAAGTACTAAAGTTACGTGTTCTAAATAGTTTTTAATAGCAACTATTCACAATAAATTTTTCACAGGTCAGGTGTAGGTGTCTTTGCATCGGCGTCGTTTTCTTGATCCAGGTCTGGATACAGTTCCTTTTAAATTTGCTTCAATTAATATCGCATTAAGTTTAGTTTTGAAACCAAAACTAATTAATACTTTTTAACACGATTAAAACACTGATACAAAAAATTCGAAGGTTAACATCCAGACAGCTTCCCTCGTCTCTGACAACGTTGATCGACCAGTTAGATCTCCGTCGCTGCAAACCCAGCACCAACGTCATATGGAACTGCAACTCAATAACATACATAAATTTCTTTTAGGATGCTGTTCGAAATAGTAATCGTTCTTCTCGTTATTCTTTTCCTCCACGTGTATTGCAGATTAACTTGTGGAAGAACCGAGAGTGTCGCATGTTTAGTGGGAAAAACTGCCCTAGTGACAGGGGGGAACGACGGTAAGTTTCGCTCTAACTTTTCGTCCTGTCTGATTTCAAAAACTTGCAGGAATCGGATTTGAAGTGTGTTTAAACTTCGCGTCGAGGGGATGCCGGGTGATCATCGCCGATAAGGACGATTCGGAGGCGTCCAGACGGAAAATCATCGAGACGACCGGCAACCCTAACGTAATTTCAAAAAAATTTGACTTGGCAAGTTTTGATTCTGTGCGAAAATTGGCCAAAGAAATCAACGAAACTGAAGAGCGACTCGATATTTTGGTCAACAATGCTGGAGCTGGCCATTTACCGGAAGTAGTCACCGAAGATGGAATCAACCTTCTTCTTCAAGTCAACCATTTTGGAGGGTTCCTCTTGACCCACCTTCTGATTAGTAATTTTTATCTTTAACTAGGCTTTTACTTACTCATTGCGATTTTAGGGTTGTTAAAAAAATCCGCCCCTAGCCGGATCATTTTTACAAGCTCACCTTCCATCTTCACCACATACATCGACCTAGAAAAACTTCTGCGTACAAAATTTTCAAACTTTACGGTTCCAAACGTATCAATTTACGGTGGCACAAAACTGGCAGCTGTCGTGATTTCCGAGGTTTTCGCGGAAAAACTTCGGAACACTGAAGTTACGGTGAATTCGGTTAGTCCAGGCTGGGTTCGTACGGCCATATGGGAGAAAAGTAAGCTCTCGTTAACTTGGGCTTCACGGCTAGTTATTAGAGGTGCTGTTATTTGGTGCTACGTAATAGGAAAGGTTACAACGATTGCAAAATTTTGGTTAAATCTTAACGATAAAGAGAAACTTTCAGAGTGCTTGGGAAGGAGCCCAAACCACAATACACGTTGCAGTTGATGGAGATTTGAAGAACGTTTCAGGAAGATTATTTTCGGATTGTCGCGCTATCGCAGCACCGCCACAGGCCAGAGGTGAGCTCAACTGGCCGCCGTTGAGCTGGCTAGGGATGAAATGCGAAGACAAGAAAGAAAGTTTTGGGGAGAGAATTTGGAGGATTAGCGAGGAACGTTGCAAGTTGCAGCCAAAGAATTTAGTTTAATTTGAAAGATTGTTTAAATGTACAGTACCTATCAAAAAATAAGGCACGACTTGCAAAGAGAGTTCGAACTTGTGTAAAATGGGTTGTAGGAGTGACCATGTCAGTGTAGGTGTACCAGCGCCATAGTGATGGTTTAGAATATTGAAATGCGTTTGGTTGTTACACTCACCGACCGCGCAACTGTCAATCAACTGGGAATGTAGTTTATCCGTGGTCTGTCCGTTTTCCTACCAAATGGAGCTGGTTTACATTGGGAAGAAACAGCGTGCCTTATTTATTGATAGACACTGTACATATACTGAATAGAATTTAAGCGCAATTGGTTAGTAATCAATAGTTACCCAAAAAGTCATCAAAATCAATAACGAACTGTAAATATAGCAAAATTTGACATGGTTAATTTTTTATCTGTCAACTTATTAAATCTTTTTAGTGAGTTTGGCAAAATTATTATGTGATAGTAGTAATCACAGGGTTATCTCATCTGAATATGGGATTTTAGTTGCTTAAAGTGTGTTGGTCAGAAATTTATTTCTTTTTAAGTAAACTTTGAGCTTTGACTTGTAATCAACAACGAGATAAATGCTTTGATTACCCGCTAAGTTTTTTTTATAATTACAAAATAATCAAAAATTACTCAATATAAAAATGGAGAAATGGTAAAGTATTATATTTGTTTTACGAATTAGTTCTCGATTGTTGATCAAACTTTGCAGTTGTAATGTAAAAGTAGTTGAAACATATCGAATTGTGTTAAAACCAAGGACAACATTAAGTACATTGGTCACCTGAAGCAAAAAGCTAATGTAAAGTTAATCACCAAACAAACAATTCAATAACGCATCAGTTACCTGAATTACTGCTAGGATGTTGTTCGCGATAGTCATTTTTGTTGTCTGCCTCTACTTGTATTGCAGACTAACTTGTGGAAGAACCGAGAGTGATGCGTGCTTAGTGGGGAAAACTGCGCTAGTTACAGGGGGCAACGACGGTAATTTCCATTATAACTCGAATTTGTTGCGTTAATTTCCAACTGTTGCAGGAATTGGATTTCAGGTTTGCCTCAATTTAGCATCGAGGGGCTGCAAGGTGATCATTGCCGATAAGAACGATTCTGAACTGTCCAGAAAGAAAATCATTGACCAAACCAACAACCCTAACATAATTTCAAAAAAGTTTGATTTGGCCAGTTTTAAATCGGTGAGAAATTTGGCGAAAGACATCAACGAAACCGAGTCGAGATTGGATATTTTAATCAACAACGCCGGAGTTGGCGCCCTACCGGACGCGATCACTGAAGATGGCCTCAACACTCTTCTTCAAATCAACCATTTTGGAGGGTTTCTGTTAACTCACCTACTTATGGGTAAGTCACTCGTTTCTTGAAATCGATTTTAGTTCCATTTTTCAGGATTGTTGAAAAAAAACGCCCCTAGCAGAATCATTTTTACGGCGTCACCCATCGTATTCATCTCGAATTGTAACCCGGAAGATTTTCAACGTACAAAATTTGGCGACACTACTTACGCAACATATCTCACTTACGGAAACACGAAATTGGCCGCCATAGTGACTGCCGAAGTGCTCGCTGAAAAACTCAGGGGTTCCGGAATTACAGCGAATTCCATTAGTCCCGGTTGGGTCCGGACAGGACTTTGGGAAAGAACCAGTGTTGAAGTCGGTTGGTTGGCTTGGTTTATACTGAAAATTTTGCTCGTTTGGTGCTACGTAGTAGGGAAGGTAACAAACATTACTAGAAATTAATAAAATTTTAACAAAAGCGTTTTTTAGAGCGTCTGGGAGGGAGCACAAACCACAACACACGTTGCTGTCTCTAAAGATTTGGAAAAAGTTTCCGGAAAATTCTTTTCGGACTGTTGTGACATCGCAAAACCTCCGCAAAGCAGAGGCGAGCTATATTGGCCCTTGAGCATGCTGGGGAATAAATACGAAGACAAGAAGGAAAGCTTCGGACAGAAGATTTGGCGGATCAGCGAGGAAAGTTGTAAATTGCAACTTGAAGAACGAATTTAAATAAGCGTTGGAGGGGGGGGAGGGATGTTTTAACGGTAGTCAAAAATTTTAATTGTATTTAGTAATGGGTAGTTACCTATTATTTTAATTTAGGTATTAGTAATAGCTGGTAAGGTTAAAGTTCTCGTAAGACCAAAGTTTAGCAAAATGTATAAGGTCACAGGAAGTTTTAATGGTTTAGTAATGAGTTTGTCAATCAAACCGAAAGTTATTTCTCTTTAACTAAACCTTGACTACAAGATAGTTAGAAGCTACCCGCTGCACCTCTATGATTACCAAATAAAAAAATGGGATTTTTTTAAAACAATTTATTGTTATTATTATTTTTAAAATAAAACAACTTTTATAACGATACTCATTTATCAGTTACCCTGCTTCAAACTACTTTTTAGTCACCTTTTACCTTTAGTTAAAGTAAATACTTAATTTTAATAGAATATAACACCGATGGCGCAGTCTTGCTCTAGACTTGATTGACCACGTAACCTTTATGAGTTCAAGAACGCAAATGCGTAATGATTGATAATTAAGTAATATGCGTGACACTTTGTACCGGGTGTCCTAATAATTTAAATAACTTGGACAAATGTCAACAACTAATTAACACAATGTCGGAGTTAAAAGAAAACTTTAAAATAAAGGTCCAATTCCGAAACATCAGCTGCCCAAGGGAGATCATAATATTATTGTTGGGCAAATGGTGTCAAATTTGCTAACAACTAGAAAAAGACCAAAGCGATAATTGTTGATTTACATTTAAAACTCGTTATGCATCTGAATTACTTTTTGAGGCCTTTGGATAATTTGTTTGTAAGACCTCAAACATTGATCTTCTTTCTTATTGTTTCTCTATAAAAGTAATTCTTTTACGACAAAAAGCTACAACATTCAAACAAAAATAATTATGACTCAACGATCAACTGGCAATTTTCTCAACGGTGAGCATAAATTAACGCTTTTCTTCCTTCACAGCGCGGAAAAATTAGCTGTTCATCTTGACGCTCTTACTGACGCAATTGTTTCCTTTTCAGGTTCAATTTTATTCCTGATTGATATTCACGTTCATTTAATAACGTGAGTTGGCTAGCCATGTCTTCACATAAAATTAATTTTTTGGAATTTTTAACTAACCGGTTAAAACATATACTATTTCAAGGTTAACTATCAGTTCTGAAACTCAATAGCGAACCTCAATCGTTTTTAAGATGTTGTTTGCGATAGTTATTCTTGTTGTCTGCCTCTACTTGTATTGCAGACTAACTTGTGGAAGAACCGAGAGTTGTGCCTGTTTAGTGAGTAAAACTGCGCTAGTTACAGGGGGCAACGACGGTAATTCCCATTTTAACACGAATTTGTTGCATTAATTTTTAACCTTGCAGGAATCGGATTTCAGGTTTGCCTAAATTTAGCATCGAGAGGATGCAGAGTAATCATTGCGGATAAGAACGATTCGGAGCTATCCAGACAAAAAATCATCGACCAAACCAACAACCCTAACATAATTTCAAAAAAGTTTGATTTATCCAGTTTTAAATCGGTGAGAAATTTGGCAAAAGACATCAACGAAACTGAACCGAGATTGGATATTTTAATTAACAACGCCGGAATTGGCACCCTACCGGACGCGATCACTGAAGATGGCCTCAACACTCTTCTTCAAATCAACCATTTCGGAGGGTTTCTCTTAACTCACCTACTTATGGGTGAGTCAATCGTTTCTCGAAACTGGTTTAAGTCCCATTTTCAGGATTGTTGAAGAAGTCCGCCCCTAGCAGAATCATTTTCACGGCCTCACCCATGGTATTCGTCTCGAATTGTAACCCAGAAGATTTTCAACTTACAAAATTTGGCGACACTACTTACGCAAAATATCTCACTTACGGAAACTCGAAATTGGCCGCCATAGTGACTGCCGAAGTGCTCGCTGAAAAACTAAAGGGTTCCGGAGTTACAGCAAATTCCATTAGTCCGGGGTGGGTCCAGACAGGAATTTGGGAAAGAAGCATAGTTGGAGTCGGTTGGTTGGCTTGGTTTATACTGAAAATTTTGCTCGTTTGGTGCTACGTAGTAGGAAAGGTAACAAACATTACTAGAAATTAATAAAATTTTAACAATAGCGTTTTTTAGAGCGTCTGGGAGGGAGCACAAACCACAACACACGTTGCTGTCTCTAAAGATTTGGAAAAAGTTTCCGGAAAATTCTTTTCGGACTGTTGTGGCATCGCAAAACCTCCTCAAAGCAGAGGCGAGCTATATTGGCCCTTGAGCATGCTGGGGAATAAATACGAAGACAAGAAGGAAGGCTTCGGACAGAAGATTTGGCGGATCAGCGAAGAAAGTTGCAAATTGCAACCCGAAGAACTAATTTGATTGATTTAAAAACGCATTATAATTAATAGAGGTTATATTTAAGCAAGTTATTAAAAACTCTAATTACTCTAATAAAGTTCAATTATTTCTTAATTAATCAAACCAGATAGACTTGAATAGTCACAAGAACAACAGTGTTGTTGTTGTTATTGTAAAATCAATTTTTTATAATTCAAAGACTTCCAAATTGGAAAATTTAACATAATTAATGCGCAAATCTAACCGAACTTGTTTTATCAGTACTACTCATTTGCCTTTGTAAGTAACTAAGAAAATATTGGACTAGTGGGGAATTGCCACATGACCTTTAACTGGCTCCTCCACCATTTGTCGTCTTTACACAGTTTGTAGCATAGATTCGTAATTTTTCAGTTTTTTTTTTTAAATAGCAAAATAACCAACATTTATGTTTTTTTTTAATAATTTGAGCTTTATTTTGTTCACAGATTTATGCCGCAAAAATTATTTTATTAATAAATCGCCTCGAATTTTACGTGGGTACTTAGTTACAAACAAAAATTTACAAACTCTGAACTAGATGTTGCATTGAAATGGTTCCTAGCTGCTTAAAGTCGGCTAATCTTGGCTTTCTTTGGAAAAAATTGTCACCATTTTCTCTTTTCTTGTTAATTTTTTATGAATTTTTTCCCACTGTTTAACGTTACAATGTCAAAGTTTCTGCGATAGAAACACTTTGTTATCAAACGATTAGAGTAATTAGTTACCATTAGAAAAACGATCAATATTTTATGTTCATTGTTAATCAACAGAAAAATGCAGCTACAGTTCGTTGCACCGGTGCAGTTAGTTGACCGGTGGGGAAAGTGCAGCTATCTCAAGGTAATACGCGTGCATTCTGCGTTCTTAGTTGCAGCCGGCAGTACCTACGCATTTTATCCAAGGTTAGTGTAGGAAATATACGATAGTGCACTTAACAATAAAATGTGGTGGATAGTCGTGGCTTTGCTGTGTCTTTATTTATATTGCCGGTTAACTTGTGGAAAATCCGAGAGTGCTGCGTGCTTGGTGGGCAAAACTGCCCTAGTAACCGGAGGCAACGATGGTTGTTACTGAATATTTTTTCTATTTGTGAATTTTACTACCCTTACCGTTAACAGGAATCGGATTTCAAGTCTGTTTAAATCTCGCCTCGAGGGGGTGCCGAGTAATAATTGCCGACAAGGACGATTCGAAAAAATCCATCCAAAAAATTATTCAACAAACCGGAAATTCTGACGTAATTTCAAAAAAATTTGACTTAACAAGCTTCAAGTCTATAAGAAGTTTGGCCCAAGAAATCAACGAAACCGAGCCAAGATTGGATATTTTAATCAACAACGCGGGAGCTGGGGCTCTGCCTGACGAAACCACCGAAGACGGTCTCAACGCTCTCCTGCAAGTCAATCACTTTGGAGGGTTTCTTTTAACCCATCTGCTCATAGGTGATTGATTGGACCAATTAACTTGTTTGCGTCAACCTTTCACTGTTGCAGACTTGTTGAAGAGGTCAGCTCCTAGCAGGATAATTTTTACAAGTTCGCCAACCGCCTATGTCTCGCATCTAAAACCGGAACATCTTCTCGGTACAAAATTTGGCGACGGGGTTGTTGCTAAAACTCTTCTTTACGCCAACACTAAATTAGCCGCCATCGTGGTTGCCGAAATTTTCGCCCGAAAACTGAAAGGTACCGGAGTTACGGCAAACTGCATCAGTCCCGGTTGGGTCCGTACGGGAATTTGGCGTAAATCTAGGGACTCAGGCGCTTGGAGTTTGGCGATCGGAAGTTCTTTTGGATACTTTTGGGGCTATATTGTGGGAAAAGTAAGAGTTTTTGCAGGAATTTTCTAGAAATTTTCCGATAATTTTCAGGACGTTTGGGAAGGAGCACAAACTACAACGCACGTTGCAACTGCTCGAGATTTGGAAAACGTTTCTGGAAAATTGTTTTGGGACTGCCGACGCTTCAAGAAACCGAAACAAGCCAGAGGCGAGATGTTCTGGCCGCTGAATGTCTTGGGGTTGGAATCTGAAGTGAAAGGGGAGAAATTTCTGGAGAAAATCTGGCAAATCAGCGAGGATTGTTGCAAATTGCAACCAAATGAGCGCATAAAAGAGAGAAATTAACTTTTTGCGACCACTATTTGCAAACGGGCGGTGGGAAATTAGAAGCAATCAAAGTTGTTGCTGCCCAATTTTTTAATTAATTAACAATTGGTAATAGAAATTGCAGAAAATTTGCTGCAACAATAAAAGTTTTTTAATCTTCCAGCAGCAAAGTGCTTGAGTGTCATTCATTCCGTTATATCAAGAGTATTGCTTGACAATTCCTTGCACAATTCAAACGTATTATTTAATAATAATAAATTTATTGCTCAACAGAAAATTCCATTTACAGAACAATACATCAAACTAAGAATAAATTCACAAAGTATATGAAAATGCAAAACAACAAAATTTTTCCACCGAACCATTCTGACATTATTTATGAAACTTACACAAATACAAAATCAAAATGTATTGGAGCTACTAGAGAAGGGGTTGAAACCATCATATTAATAATGAAACTTATTTTACCTTGGTCTCGTTTTTTTAGACGTGCGTCACGACATGCAAATCTCACCGGTTCAATCTTAAGCAATTGAAAAAATGCTGTTAGGTTAGTTCATTAACAATCAGCGAAATCTAGCACGTGATCGCCATCATTACCTATTTATGATGAGACCAAAGAAAATTTTACTTGCAAACTTAAATTTTAATTCTTGAATGATAAAGTCCAACCAAGTTATGGAAAAATTAAATAGAAATAAAGTTGATCCTTGGTTATGCATTTAAATTTGAAACCAACCACAAGAAAAACTCGTTTTACCTCCAAAATTTACAGTTGCCGAATATTGAACAACACTTCAGCAAGTTTATTAGTGAAACGTTCATCATGTTGTGGACACTGTTAATAGTTATTATCTTCATCTATTGTTTCGTTCGAGTTACCAGCGGAAAAACGCAAAGTGTCACATGTTTAGTAGGAAAAACAGCTTTAGTCACTGGCGGAAATACAGGTTTTCAGAATTGTTTTTTAACTGCTCACGTTATTTATTATGCAACTTTATTCTAAATTATTATAGAATAAAATTGCGTAAATCTACGTTTTTAATTGTCGGCAAAATTTTCTAATTAGTTGTCCTTCGGCAAAAATGTACTTTTTGTCTTATCAATCAGTACTGCGCAAGGGGGCAATTAAAAATAATTCCCTATTTCTTTCACCCTCTACCGCCAGTGAAGGGATCCGGAGAATTTTGCCAAATTTATTTATGCACTTGCAATGTGTAACTCAGTCAATTGTTTTATTTTGCAGGCATCGGCTTCCAGGTTTGCTTGAATTTGGCGTCGAGAGGCTGTAGAGTCATCATAGCAAATCGTAGCGGTTCCGAAGAAGCCAGACGAATAATTATTGAGAAAACAAAAAATCCCAACATCGTTTCGAAAATTGTGGATTTAGCCAGTTTCAAGTCGGTTAGGAAATTTGCCGAAGACATCTTAGCGACCGAGGAGAGATTAGACATCTTGATCAATAACGCAGGAGTTGGGAGGCTGAACACCGTTACTGAAGATGGCTTGTTCACCACCATGCAAATCAACCATTATGGAGGCTTCTTGCTCACGCATTTGCTTATAGGTAAAGTCTGAGGAAATTATTTTAGATGACCAGTCTCTTAATCAGTAATCAATGACGTCCAATTTTTTACTAACGAGACACCTTCAGGTAACTATTGAGAATTTCTCCGACTGCGCGTGATGACTTATATGGCGTTCTTAATGGAAGCAGACTCTACATAGTTCAGTTTCAAATTTAACTCTTTTTCCGTTTTGAAAACAACTTGTCTATCTTTTGAAGATTTTGAGTTGCATACTAGTATTTTGTATCTAATTATGAAAAGTGAGTAGGTTCTAAATTTTCAAAATTTTTAATTTAGTCCTTATAATTATTGTTGTGTAATTTCAGGTTTGCTTAAAAAATCGGCACCTAGTCGAATTGTCTTCACATCTTCCCTTCTCGCCTATATCGCAAACTTGACTCCCGACCTTTTGACAAAGGATTTGTCAAAATACAGCGATGATCAGATCCTAGCGTTGAGAACTTACGCCAACACTAAACTGCTACATATCATAAATGCGGACATGTTTGCTGAAAAGCTCCGGGGTACGGGAGTTACTAGCAATTCGGTACAGCCCGGTTGGGTGCGCACGGATATTTTTAACAAGAGCATGAGTCAAACAGATCCACTTCATGCGAGGATATTCTTCAATTGCTTAAAATTCGGATATCTATTTAGCAAAGTAAGTTAATGATCTTAAATCTTAATTAACAATTGAATGTTGTTGCATTTCAAGAGCGTTTGGGAAGGTGCTCAATCCACGACTCATGCGGCAGTAGCAGAAGAACTAGAGGGAGTTTCAGGAGAGTTTATCTCTGATTGCTGTCGTTTTCCTAAACCTCGTCTTGCTTACGATCGGAAACTTGTCGAAGAAGTTTGGAGGATCAGCGAGGAATGCGTTAAACTAAGGGAAGATGAGAAAATTTAAATTATTTAACTAATTGTAGAATATCTCAGGAGTTTTTTTAAATTTTATTAAATCTGCCAAAAACTTATATTTCTTTCCCCAACAATCCAATCTTCTTGGTTCGTATTGGTAGGGTCGTGAGTTTCGATTTAGTTAGGCAGGACCTCCCTCTCTTTTGGCGTTTTGGTCTCTGAAAATGGTGACTTGAGGATGGCATCAGACGGACCAGTTGCTACTTTGAACGTTTATAATTGCATACTAACTTAGTTACTATTTATAATAATGTTCACATTGAGGTCAACATTGAACGATAACCCGCACGCGGAAAATTTTATTAAGGGTGCAAACACTTTAATTGACTGACAAAGTTCAAACTATAATTGAAGTTATCTCAGGTAAAACTAGTAACACTAAGTTAGTGTTAGGCAGCAGGCAGCCACTACCCTACGCTTATTGCTTTAAAGATCCCTGGTCCAACATTGAAGAAATACTCGCCCCTAAAATTTCTAAAGGTTGACTTACTTCTATCGGTCCTAAAAATTATTATAACAAAAGTTTTAGAAAAAAATCATTATGTGGACTCTCCTACTAGTTGCCTTCTTCATCTACTCTTTCGTCCGGATGACTAGTGTAACAACAAAAAGTGTTACTTGTTTAGTAGGAAAAACTGCCATAGTTACCGGCGGAAATACAGGTTTCTATAATATCCCTCTAAGCGAAAGCTAACACGTGATTGCCATCATTAAATCTACCCACCCATTGATGGTTTTTTGTGACCAAAGATTTTTTATTTTACTTGCAAACTTCAATTTTAATTGTCGAATGACCAAATTCCACCAAGTTATAAAAAAAGTTGATTCTTGGTTAGATATGAATTTTAAACCAATCACAAGGAAAACTGGTTTTACCTCCAAAATTTACAATCGACGACTTCTAGAAATTTCTAAAAATTTATTGAACAGTCTTTGAACAAGTTTATTAGTAAAAAGTCCATCATGTTGTTGAGTTTGTTAATAGTTATCATCTTTATCTATTATTTTGTTCGAATTACCAGTGGAGAGACGAAAAGTGTTACATGTTTAGTAGGAAAGACAGCTGTAGTTACTGGTGGAAATACAGGTTTTTCAACTGTTTTTTAACTGCTTATGTCATTTATTAAGGAAAAAAACTTGCGTAAATATGTTTTAATTGTTGGCAAAATTTTCGGACGCGTTAATTTGTAGTTATAATTAGTTGGTCCTCGGCAAAAATGTACTTTCTGTCTTATCCATCAGCAGTACTGCGTAAAGGGGCAATTAAAAATAATTTTAGAAGTCGAATTATTTCTTTTACCCTCTACCTCCAGTGAAGAGATCCGAAGAATTTTGCCAAATTTATTTATGCACTTGCAATGTGTAACTCAGAGTAGTATAAGATAAGGGCTTCTGGCCCAGAGGAGACCCCACTACTTTTGTATATTGTGTTGCCTACCAGTTTGATCAACTTACTATTTTTCATGTTCTAAACAACTTTACACAGGTTCTAAACAACTTTAAACATGAAAAATAGTAAGTTGAGCAAACTGGTAGGCAACACAATATACAAAAGTGGTGGAGAGATGATCCTCCTCCTCTGGATCAGAAGCCCTTCATCTTGTACTACTACTCAGTTAATTGTTTTATTCTGCAGGCATCGGCTTCCAAGTTTGCCTGAATTTGGCGTCGAGAGGCTGCAGAGTCATCATAGCAAATCGCAGCGGTTCCGATGAAGCCAGACGCATAATTATTGAGAGAACCAAAAATCCCAATATCGTCTCGAAAATTGTAGATTTAGCCAGTTTCAAGTCGGTTAGGAAATTTGCCAAAGACATCTTAGCGACCGAGGAGAGATTAGACATCTTGATCAATAACGCAGGAGTTGGAAAAAAGCACGACGTAACTGAAGATGGCTTGTATACCACTATGCAAATCAACCATTATGGTGGCTTCTTGCTCACGCATTTGCTTATAAGTAATAACCGTCGTGTCATTAGAGGCAATCTTAATTTTTTTAAATCTTCAAATTTCAGGTTTACTCAAAAAATCGGCGCCTAGTCGAATCATCTTCACCTCTTCCTTGTTAGCCTACTTCTCAAACTTGACTCCTAACTGTATGACTGAGAATTGGGCAAAACACAGCGAGGGCTTGCGCCTAGTATGGGACACTTACGCCAACACTAAACTGCTACACATCATAAATGCTGACATGTTCGGTGAAAAGCTTCGGGGTACGGGAGTTACTAGCAATTCAGTACATCCAGGGTGGGTGCGCACAGACATTTTTCACAAGAACATGAGTCAAAGAGATCCGATTCAAACAAAGTTACTCCTCAATTTCTTAAAATTCGGATATATATTTAGCAAAGTAAGTTAATGATCTTAAATCTTAATTCAATTGAATGTTGTTGCATTTTAAGAACGTTTGGGAAGGTGCTCAATCCACGACCCATGCGGCAGTAGCAGAAGAACTAGAGGGAGTTTCAGGAGCGTTTATCTTCGATTGCTGCCGTTTTCCTAAACCTCGGCTTGCTTACGATCGGAAACTTGTCGAAGAAGTTTGGAGGATCAGCGAGGAATGCGTTAAACTGAGGGAGGAAGAGAAACTTTAGATTACAAATAGAAACTGTAGATAAACATGCAGGTCCAGGTGCAGGATTACGTCAATAATTTTGTTGGACCATTAAATTTAGGAAAAAGTCTATTTATTTTTATTTATTTATTGCATAACCACATAATGAAACCGTCATGGGTTAGGTAGCTTGTAAACGTAAAAATTTGACAAAACTACGAAAATAGACTGAGAAAGGGACACCAAAAAAGTTATTTTAATATATAAGTTATAGTTTTTGCAAACAACAGGTTTTTGGTGACGTCACTTTTCAATAACAAATGTTAAACTCCAGTTATGTAAGTGACTTTAACAAACGAGGGCGTTTTGCATTAGGGCTAGCGAGCGTAACTAAAATTTCTTGTTAAAGTTCCGGCATTCCAGTGTTGCACAGGTAGTCGTTGCGTGATGTTCTGGTGCGCGGTCTTCCTCCTCCTTTGGTTCCTCTACCTCTTCAACCGTGCAACCTGTGGCAGGGCCAAGAGTCCCACTTCCTTGGTCGGAAAAACGGCCATTGTGACCGGTGGAAATGCAGGTAGGTACCGATATAATTTTCCAGAGATATAATTAGTTAAACAACCTCGACCAAAATCGAAAACAACAACTGTTATTGAATTTGCAGGTATCGGCTACCAGGTGGCCTTGAGCTTGGCTGCGAGAGGTTGTAAGGTGATAATAGCAGACAGGGACGACTCTGAGCGGTCCCGTCTCAAGATCATTGAACACACGCAGAATCCCAACGTACTTTCGAAACACTTGGATCTGGCTAGTTTCAAGTCCGTCAGAAAGTTTGCCGAAGAAATCAACTCGACTGAACCTCATCTCGAACTTCTGATCAACAACGCCGGGGTGGGAGTTTCATCAGATGTCCCCACTGAAGACGGCATCGAGGCCACTATGCAAATCAACTACTTCGGGCCGTTTCTCCTCACTCACCTTCTCGTAGGTGGGAAAGAATTTCGGCAATTAATCCACAATGTAACAAGTTTTTTGCAGATCTCTTAAAGAAATCTGCTCCTAGCCGGATAATTTTCACAAACTCGATCGGGTCGTTTTTCAAAAAGCTGCCTTTGATCCAGCACCTAAAGAAGCCAAACTACCCTTACGGCTTACTTGGCAAAGTTTTCATTTACAGCAACTCGAAACTAGCCCTCTTGATGGCGGCGGATATTTTCGCCGAAAAACTACGAGGGGCAGGGGTTACGTCGAACTCTGTCCACCCGGGATGGGTCCGCACCGCCATTATTCCGGCGGTTTTTGATGGTAGACCGGCGTGTTATCCGATAAAATGGTTTATGGCTGTATTTGGTTACGTTGTTGGAAAGGTGAACTAGACGGGTTTTGTTGATTTTTGCAGAGTTGGTAAAATTTTAGAGTGCCTCTGAGGGAGCCCAAACGATAATCCATCTAGCTTTATCGAGATCTCAACAAAACGTTACTGGCGAATTTTTCGGGGACTGCCGTAAAATTCCAAAACCTCGTCAGGCAGCTGACCGGGAACTGACGCAGAAAATATGGAAATTTAGCGAAGAAGTCGTCCATTTATCTCCGGGCGAAAAGATGTGATTGCAAAAGTCAATTTGAAACTGAAAGATAAATATAATAAGTATTCGATTTGTTCAAACTGTTGGTTTCTATCCCCATAAACCCCAATTGTTGCGCTGCCACTGGATGGAAATACCATCGTCTCATGTTGCCTCATGTTTGGGAAATATAATATTTAGAAAATGTAGGCGATTTCAGTAGACTCGTATTTTTTTATTTGGTTCTAGGGTCAATATTACACCCAGAATTAATTTTTTAATTTTTGGAGTGGGAGATTTGTGACGTAAGCGACCCCAGCTCGACGTAGTTTTCAAAGAAATCGTATAATGGCGCTTTACTCAGATTCCATATAAATCGAATGCCGATCCAATGTAAAAATGTGGCGCCCTCTGCTAGCAGCGCAGCATAGTAGCCAAAAACAAGAGTCTATTCAATATAGGTGTGAGTCTTAGATACGGGGGCCGATGACGTCACCAAAGACAAAAATTGCAAATATCTACGAAAATATGGAATAAAAAAATGGGAAAAAAAATATTTAAGCCTTTTTTAGTTATTTGCATGCATCTAGAGAATAAAAAGAGCAATATTTTTTTTAGGCAAGTACCCCATTAGAGAACTGACGCCTTTTCTTCTATTGTTAAACTTTTGTTACAATTTCTTTGCCTTGTTATTTGATTAGTCTATCTTTATGGCTGAATTTAAAGTCAAACAGTCAACGCAATTAAAAAATTTTATACAGGGTGGGGCAATAGTGCGTCCAACTTCGATAGCTCGAGTTCTATGATGGGTAGAAATTTGATTTAAAAACACAAATAAACTAGAGAAAAAAGTCTATAACCGGAAATTATTTTTGAACATATAGAGTGAGCCAAGACAATTATACAGGGGCAAGTGACATTTTTTTAAATGAAATGTGGTGTGTAAATATTTTTCGGAGCCTTTTCCTAGACTCTTTTTAATCCAATTTTATTGCTGACTATTTTCAAACCACTTGGACGTAGCGATTTTTTTTGTTCAAATAATGGCATCTGCAGATGCATGTTAAAAAAATCACTACCTACCTACAGTCACAATTATGAGTTCTAAGAAAAAGTTATGTAAAGACTAGTTAGGAAACATCTGTAAAAAGTCTTTAAATTGTTTTAACTTTGGAAAAATTATACAGGGTGGCTAGATTTAATTTTTCAATTTAGAACTTTTTGAATTTAATTTTCCCAATTTTTTCAAATAGAACACTTGTATATTTTTTAACGGTATGATAGTATGATGTAAAAACTAAAATCGTACTTTTTTTGTATGGGCATTGTATGGCTATTTGTAACCATTTTCGAAATATTGCCTAATAATTACAAAATTCAAGAATAATCCTAAAAAATTAGATTATTTTTCAAATTACTCGACAGATAAAATTGTAATAAGTGCTCCAGATGTTTTGTTTATAAAAACAGCATAAGTTTCTTTAGTAAGTTCACTTTATGTTTGTATCTTGATCATTTTTTGCATTTTATATTATCCGACAAGAAATACACATTTAGCGCAGTTACCTGTTATCAGTTGTCATTTTTGTGTCAATTTTAGTCGAGTTATTTGGAAAACGATCTAATTTTTTAGGATTATTCTTGAATTTTGTAATTATTTGGCGATATTTCAAAAATGGCTACAAATAGCCATAGGGGTGTGCATACAAAAAATGTTTGTTTTTAGTTTCTACATCATATCGTTAAAAAATATACAGGCTGTTTTATTTAAAAAAATAGAGAAAATTAAATTCAAAAAGTTCTAAATTAAAAAATTAAATTTAGCTACCTTGTATAATTTTTCAAAAATTAAAATGGATCAAAGACATTCCACAGATGTTTCCTAACTAGTCTTTACATAATTTTTTCTTAGAACTCATAATTGTGATTGTAGTGATTTTTTTAACAAGCATCTGCAGATGCCATTATTTGAACAAGAAAAAATTGCTACTTCTAAGTGGTTTGGAAATAGTCAGCAATAATATTGGATTGAAAAGGGTCTAGGAAAGCACTCTGAAAAATCTTCTTTTACACACCACATTCCATTTAAAAAAATGTTACTTGCCCCTGTATAATTTTCTTGGCTTACCCTGTATGTTCAAAAATAAGTTCCGGTTATAGACTTTTTTCTTTAGTTTATTTGTGTTTTTAAATCAAATTTCTACCTATTATAGAACTCAAGCTATCGAAGTTAGACGCACTATTTTGACTAAAAAAAGCACACTGACCACTATTTTGCTATTTAATTTTTTTTCCCTTCACTTTTTTGGCGCGTTGTGGTGGGCAAATAAAATCGCAACTATGGTACACGATCAGTCTTTGGCGGTCGAGTGCAGGTATGGCATGTGGCGTAACGAAGATAAAAGTGTTATTCCTCAACCGGGATTCGAACCCGGGTCTCCCAATTGCCGGTTGGTTGCTCTGACCATTTTACCATTTAAAAAGATTTTTATTTCTATTAATGTTTACATAAACGCATATACACGCATATACACGGTACACAAAGGGTATTTTAGTAGATTTCCTAGCTACAGGTGCTTTACATCTACATTGAAATAAAATTGGTAAAATTTCCCACAGAACAATTTCCACCCTCGACGGGCCCGTGTTGCGTCCTCAAAACGGAGGTGGACTGCCAACACATGGACTCGCGTCATGTCGGGTTTCCATTGTTAAGTGAGAAATTAGACCTTGCAAATTAACAGCTTTGTCGACCAGAGGCCGCGAACAATTTGAGTGAAGTGGTGGACATTGAGGTAAACATCTTAGGAAAAAGTTTAAAAACCTAAGTTTTGCTAATTAAGAACTTATATAATAAGGGTGTGTATTTTGACGGGAGTGGGGGAGGGGATAGGTTAGAACTACTATGTACAATAGCGCAATTATATTTTATAATATTTACAGTTACTTTGCGCCTAAAATCCCAAGAGTTAGGGGGTGGTTCGTAATCTAACTTAAACTAAATATTTTAAGGTTTCAAAGAAATTTTGCAGTAGTTCAGATGATTTATTCATTAAAGAAATCTAAATGTTGATAAGGTAATTTATGTTTTATGACAAAATTCAAGTTATTACGACGGAGTTCCGAGATCGGGTTAGTTAGTGGACTGTGAGTCATCTGAACACGGTAAAATTTTTCCGAAATTGAGTTTGTAAACTCCCTCAGAAATGGGAGATTAGCAGTTTCATGCAGAATATTAAGTCTAGTATATCTATCTAGTCCTGTTATGAGGCGGAGATACTTGTTTTGGTGGGTTTGCAATGAACGAAATTTAGTTTTTGAGAGGCTGCCCCAGACGGGGGCAGCGTATGTTAAAATGGGCCTAAATATCGCGGTGTAAGCCAAACGCTTATTGCTGGCGGACAAGTGGCGGTTTCTCATCACAAAATATAGGGAACGGTTTGTAGAGTATGCTCTTCTGAGCGTTTCCGTACAGTGTTTGTGGAAGTACAGACGGGAGTCAAGGTGACAACCGAGATATTTGACTGACGAGACCGGCCTGATAACGGAGTTTCCCAAAGTCGGCGGATTAAGCACCTGGTTGTTAGTATATTTTCGGGTAAAAACAATAAGTTCTGTTTTCGACTCATTCAGTTTGATTTTCCAATCCAAAAAGAAATTGGAAATTAATCCTAGATGTGATTTCAGTAAATCACATGCTGTGTTTGCATTGCTGGAGTGGGCATAAATCGCAGTGTCATCAGCATAAAGAGCTAGTGACGTGTTTGCAAACTTAGGGATATCATTAATAAAATAATTAAAAAGCATGGGTCCTAGCACTGATCCCTGGGGGACACCTGCTTTTACTAGTTTAGGGGCCGAAAGAGACTCACCTACCTTCACCCGAAAATCCCTATTCACCAGGTAGCTAGCTATTAGCTTCACAATATGCGGTGGTATTTGGCAAGTTGTCATCTTATGAACCAGACCCGGAATCCAAACCCGATCAAACGCCTTTTCTACGTCCAGCAAGAGCATAACCGTGTTCTTTTTTCTATTGAAATTGGTAGTGATGTCATGCACTATACGAGCAACCTGCATTACCGTATTGTGTTTAGGACGAAAGCCAAACTGTTCCGGGATAATAGTGTTGTGTCGGGAGTTGTACCTGTTTAGACGGATTAAAACAATTTTTTCAAACAGCTTAGCCAGCGTGTTAATTAGGCTGATTGGCCTATAACTAACAGGGTCTGAGGGCTCTTTGTTGGTTTTTAAAATGGGACATACAATAGCCGATTTCCAAGATTGGGGAAAATACTGAGTTTTAAAAATCGCATTACAAATGTACATATATTGACAGATTGCTTTATTCGAGAGGTTTTTGATTATTTTGTTCTCAATCAAATCGGGGCCTGGAGCCTTTTTAGCTGGTAATTTTGAAATAATGGTTTTAATCTCGTCAGGGGAAGTGATTAATTTAGAAAGTTGTCTAGGACTAATGTTAACAGGGTTGTTAATTATCTGTAGGTAGTTTGTGTGAGCTTCGTGTTGTGTCGGATTGGTGAGGGTTGGGTCTATGGAGTGTATTTCTTCAAATTTTGTACCTAGCAGGTCAGCCTTCTCGGAATTCGTCAAACAATGCAGGTTACCGTCACGGAGAGTCGGAATCTGTTTGAATGTACCTTTTAATTTCCTGATAAGGCTCCATAGGGAGTTGTCTCCGGGCCGGAGAGAAGCAAGTTTCTGTGTCCACGTGTTATTACGATAATTACGAATTTCTAGTTTAATTCGCGCTGTAAGTCGATTTAGTTGGGATCTGGATAAAGGAGTAGGATGAGCCTGATGAGTTCGCCTATAATCATTCTTTTCGCGGATTAGCTGCACGATTTCATCCGGAAGGAAGTCGCGATTTTTATCAATCCTAACCGTCTTGCCATGTTGACGTCGAGCGGCTTGAATACAACGCGTAAAGTTGTCAACTTCTCGGTCTATTTCCTCGGGGGTGTTTAGTTCGCGATTGATTTTTATAGACTGATTGAGAGTATGTCGAAAATCATTCCAGTTCGTTCGTTTAAAGTGAGTAATATAGACAATATTGGGTTCATTCCCATGGCCACGCAACTCAAACGACATGGGGTTATGATCCGAGTTTAATGTGGGAACCGAGATGGGCTCTGAAATATTCGTTAGGTTTTTGAATAAAATCAGGTCTATGGTGGTGGGAGTGGTGAGATTTGAAGGAAAATGAGTGTGGGTTGCGGGGAAAAGAAGATCAACATTGCTGTTTAATACATAATTATGTAGGGTGGTACCATTCGCGTTATTCAAATGACAGTTCCATGACGTGTGACATGCGTTAAAATCACCAGCAATAAGCGTTTTTCTTCTGTTACCCACCAAAACCTCGAGATCATTTGCAGAGAATCGATTTCTCGGGGGATTGTAAATCGCGATAATGTCTGTGCCGTCCGTGAGGCGGATTGACACATGCTCTATGGAACAATTAACCCCAGAAATTACTAAAAACGGGATTGTATCTCGGATAATAATCGCGGTACCTCCACCTCTCTGCCCAATTCTGTCATTTCTAATTATTTGAAAGCCCTTAATTTTAATTTGCGTTGTAATTGTTAATTTTGTTTCTGAGATTAAAGCAATGTCTACTTTGCGGTCCTTAAGAAAATGCTTAAACTCGCCTAGCTTATGCTGGAGTCCATTTGAATTCCACGCTATAATATGGAGATTAGATACCATAAGACGGCAGGATTTTGGCGAATTCCGTGAACACTTGAAGTTTCATGGCAGCGTCGCTGATACCCTCCAGCTGGTTGTTTAGGTCCTTGACGGCACGTAGCATTGCTCCAATGTTGGTGAGGGAATTGAGCTTTTGCAATTCACTCATCAGTTCCATGAACTCACTTTTGGGATCTGAATTCAATGGGCTATGCTCGCTGGTAAATGATGAGTTTGTTCTGGGTGCGGATCCTTGGCTAAGGGAATTTCCCCAAGCTGGAGTTCTTCGTGGAATTTCCGGTTGAGTTAGGGACGGTCTCTCGGTTACAATGGGTCGGAGCGGAGGGTAATTCCCACGGGTGACTGCAGGTGGAGTATGGAATTTAACACCTGATTTCGCTTTCTTCTGTTCAGACGCCTCGTCCAATTTTCTGACCTTTTCCAGGTAAACTGGACATGTAGAGCTATTGGCAGGGTGCGGTCCCTGACAATTAAAACATTTGGCCGGCGTGTCGCGTTCTTTCGTGCACTCTGATGTAAGGTGTTTCGCGGCACATTTGAGGCACCTCGGGGAAGCGTGACAGTACGTAGTTGCATGACCCCACGCTTGGCACCGATGACATTGCGTGAGTCGTCTTTTATTGTTTTGTCGCTCCCAGGTGATCCTTGTATGGCTGAGGAAACGGATCTTTGATTGTATCTGACGCAGGGTGACTTGAGGACCGGTAATAACAAGATACAACCTCCTGGTTGTTCCTTTCATTTCATAGACCTGTTTGGCTTCAATTTCGTAACAGGTCAACAGTTCTTGCTTTATCTCCTCGCTAGAAGGACCATGATCCAAACCGCGGACAACAAAAGCGTGGGTTTTTTCCGCTTTGTGCGGATGAGTGTGGAAGTCCATTTTTTGAGCCTGCAACTTATTGATGAGCTCTTGTCTCTCGAATTCTATCCTAGGGTGAACGGCGATGGAATTGGGCCCGTATTTAACGGTAAACCCGCCCTTTAGAGTGGTCGCTAGTTGTTTACGGAAATTAGCGTGTTGCTCTTCCGTATTGTAAACACCATGCAGGATGATTGGAGGGATTCTTTTATTTTTTCCCTCGTTTGATTTTGTGGACGGTTCTTCACTAACATCCATATTATCCATATTTTCTTGCGTTAATATTTCGTATCTATTCTTGGTTGGAATTGTGGAAATGACATCACTGGAACGGGGTCTCTTCTCAGCTTTCACTTTCGACATTGTGTTTTCGTCGTTGTCGGGCGAAGCCTTCCTTTTATTATGTGAAAAAGCTGGCTGTAGTGCCGGAAATTTTAAGTCGCCCTGGGGGGCATCTGTTGTGATGACTTTTGCTGTGTTGCTCACTTTTGTACTAATTTGCACAGTGGAAAAACTGAGAAACACTTGCAGCTCAAGACACTTTAACTCTTCGTAGCACTCAACTATACCTTAGCAGGGTCGCTCAGCACGTCCTCTCGCTTCGGCTGCTTGGTGAAGAAAAAGGTTGCTCTGACCGCTAAGCTATCGAGGGAACACAATCAGCCTCGCCGCGCGCCCATACTAGTGCACCGCCACAAGTCCAAGGCATTCCAGTTTGGCGTGTAAAGCAGCAGATAACAAAGTTCGTAATGTTCCTGCTGATAGCGATTCTGTTTCTCTTCTGTTATCTTTTTATGCGGATAACATGTGGCCGAACTGAAAGTTCCACTTGTTTGCTAGGAAAAACAGCCATTGTAACAGGCGGAAATCGAGGTATTTATATGGAATAAATATTATTTCAAGTTTGAAACCACCACTAAAGCGTTGTGATGACCCAATTAAGTTAATAATGGTACGCAATAAAGTAGTTGTTGGCGATAAATTAATATTTCAGTCCATTTTCTCCGAAATAGAACATTTATTAGAAAGTCCAGAGATTTCGTTATAGATTTGCTTCTGACGATTTTTGCAACCCCGCATAGGTGAAGATAGAGGTAGAAGTGCCATAAAAATAATACTTTCATTATTCGCATAAATTAAAATATTTTTGGTTTAATAGTTTACGTTTTGCAGGTATCGGCTATCAGGTGGTCCTCAACCTTGCTTCGAGAGGCTGCAGAGTCGTGATCGCCGATAAGGACGATTCTGCGCAGTCCCGCCTCAAAATTGTCGAATTAACCGACAACCCCAACATAGTTTCAAAAAAATTAGACTTGACCAGTTTTAAGTCAATCAGATCTTTTGTTGACGAAATTAAGTCGAGTGAAACCCGTCTCGACATCTTAATCAATAATGCTGGAGTGGCCTCTGCTCGAGAAGTCCTAAGTGAAGATGGACTCGACGCTGTAATGCAAGCGAACTACTTTGGACCTTTCCTCTTAACTTATTTACTTCTAGGCAAGAAAAAATTAAAACGTTTTTTTAAGTGTAACCAAATTGTTTGCAGATTTGTTAAAGAAATCGGCCCCTAGCCGCATAATTTTTACCAGCTCATTTCTGGTCTTCTTCGGATACTTCGATTGGGAGAACTTGAGGGTTCCCAAAAATCGCACGACTTTTCTGGGCAGGTTCTTGATTTACAACAATTCAAAAATCGCTACTATAATGGCCACGGATGTTTTGGCCGGAAAACTGAAAGGAACCGGAGTGACGGCGAATTCCCTAAATCCTGGATGGGTCCGCACTACCCTCTTATCGTCATTTTTTTAGTTTTACGCCAAAAGTGTGGTTGCTTGATAGGCCATTGAATGTTATTAGTTACTTTTTTGGAAAAGTAAGACTGAATTTTTTCGTTTCGTACTGTTAATTGAAATTGTTCATAGACTATTTGGAATGGGGCACAAACTACGACACATTTAGCCACTTCGAAAACTCTAGACAACACCAGTGGAGAATACTTCTGGGACTGTCGACGATTTCCGAAACCCCCGCAAGCGAGAAGTCGGGAAATAGCGCTGAAAGTGTGGGAAATTAGCGAAACAACCGTCGGGTTATCTGGGGATGAAAAAATTTAACGCTTGACACTGTCTATCAATGGTATTTTAACTATTTTAGGGAGAAGCAATTTTAGTTAGCAGCTAAAGTAAATTTGTGGAAAGTGCGGCTGTAAGTATAGTTGCCTATGCAGATAATAAATAAATTAAATACAAGAATTTATCGAACGGTTTGATAAAGATTTTGTAATCTTAAACATTTTTGAGTTACTTGAAGTAGGCGTAGGCAACGTTTTGTAACAATTTGTAAGCGTTTTTGGAACAAAAGTTTTTATTTTGGACAACTCGCCTGGAATGTCGATAACCCAAAATACACGCAAAACTAAAGATTTCAGAAAACAAGATATTTTTCTCTAAAGTATCATTAGATGGGATTTCTGCCATAATAGATGGTACATGGTATATGGTAATAGATAATACAGTTGCATTCAGTTGAATTAGAAATTAGTATTTTGTTCTCTTCAAATGCCTGGAACAAAGTGTGTCCCCACAACACTTCGCTTAATTTTGTCAATATAATTATTGAAATGGAAAACCAATGACGTGTTTGACGAATGGCGATTGTCTTAAAGTTATCCTTGTCTTATTATTGTGAGTATTAACTGTTATTGGACTTCTGTATGGTGTTTCTCCAATTTACCAAAAAGTACTCACATCTCAATCTGAATTCGAGCTGCTATTAGAGAAAAAGTGATGAGAAAAGAGCTATTCGATAAGAATAGATGGTAAAGATCAAAACTGATTCGTGATTAACCTCACAGCGACAGGACTTTCACGAACTTGCCCACTCTGCAACGTCGACCTTAACATTACCAAAGTATCCATAATCTAACACTTGGTCGCAAGGTTCTTAGTCTCATACGGTCTCATCATTGGTCACATGTAACAAATGTGTGACGGTCGTTAAAAATGTTGAGTGCAATCATTGTGACAATTCTATTAGTTTATTTTTTTTGTAGAATAACTTGTGGACTTAACAAAAGTGCAACGTGCTTAGTGGGCAAAACCGCTCTTATCACTGGCGGTAACGCAGGTAAGTAACAAATTTATAATAAATAAATATTTAGCGTCAAGGTGGTAGGATTATTTTTAGTTACGCACTAAAATTAAAAATTTCTTAGAGGAGCCTCGTAAAGATAAAAAAAATCATAAAAAATTAACAACTAAAACCAGAAAGTTGGTAATTTTTTCCTAAAAGATGTTAGAATTGCTCTTTCGAGACAGCAAAAAGCTGCTTCAGTAAAGTTTAAAAGTTTTTTGATTTTTTCTTTTTCTAATGGGTTAAAAAATTTTGTTTCATAAATTCCTGGATTAAACTATTAACATCAAGACATAAATTTTGCATTTTTAGGTAATTTTTCTGAAAATGTTGAATATTGTGGAAAGCCATTGAAATTTGGAGTTCTTTATTTTTTTAATTAATTTTGTTCTTTGCCTGTAGGAATTGGTTACCAGGTGGCCCAGAACCTGGCGTCAAGAGGTTGCCGCGTCATAATCGCAGCTCGCCATAACCTGGAAGAAGCCAAACAAAAACTGATAAAAGAAACCAAAAATCCCAACATAATAACAAAAAAGGTCGATCTCCTAAGTCTGAAAGGGGTGAGGCAATTTGCTGAAGAAATCAAATCGGTCGAACCAAAGCTTGACATTTTAATCAACAACTCCGGAGTAAGTGCTCTTCCCTTTAAGCTAACCGAAGACGGTCTCCATCCCATCATGCAAGTCAACCACTTCGGATCGTTTCTCTTAACTCACCTCCTTTTGGATCTCCTGAAGAAATCGGGTTCTAGCAGAATTATCTTCACCACCTCCAATTTAGCCTACTTGGGTTACTTAACACTCAACACTATCAAAGTTCCCAAATTCGAAACTTGGTTCTTCGGCAATTTACGGGTGTATTGCAACTCGAAACTCGCCGTTATGATGACTTCAGATGTGTTTGCTGAAAAACTTAAAGGGACGGGTGTCACGTCAAATTCGCTGCATCCGGGGTGGGTGAGGACCCCGATTTTCGACAAATTCTTCAAATTAGTTCCTGGAGGTAAAATTTTAAATCTCCTTTGTTACCTCTTGCTCCACATTACTGGAAAGGTAGAAATATTGGTTCCGGGTGACGCCCGTAGTAACTTTTTTCTTTTTAGAGCGTTTGGGAAGGGGGACAAACGACCACTCTGCTTGCGTGCGATGGGGCCCTTGAAAATGTAACGGGAAAATTTTTCCATGATTGTGTTTCATTTCCCAAACCTTGGCAAGCTAGAAATAGGAAACTTGCCAACGAACTGTGGAGGATTAGCGAAGAAGCTGTCGGATTGCTGCCAGAAGAACGAATTATAGAAAAGTATCGTCCAAATAGTGAATGAGCACAACTTGTGTTGGTTGCATTTAATAAATTTTTACATTTTTCAAAATGGACGCTGCAAGAATATTAATGACAATCGCTATATTGTCGTTATTCCAAATTTGAATACAAGGTCAAACGCCGTAACTCTAGCAGAAAACCTAAAGGTCAGGTTACTAATGATAACGTAGGTTTATTGTTTACTTGGACAACCACGAGGTCGTCAAACTTGCTCAATAACATTAGATAAAATAAACAAACTGATGTCTCGCTCTTAAATGGAATCTTCAACGATTTAATTCAATGCCTAAAAAAATATAGCACTCTTTATTCTCTAGATTACGGATTTGAATTCAGGAAAGCCGATCACATAAGAAAACGCTTATTTCCAGCCTTTAGGTGCAACGGTGTCGATTTTAAGAATTTTTCAAATTTCTATCGATTGGGGTAGAAAAAAAAAGTTGAAAATATTAAAATTTTTTTCATCGATTTTATGACTTAATCTTATAGATTTCAAACCGCTTAACACGAATCTGACCGTAGTTTCCCTGTACAAGTCGTACTTTTTAAGATATGACCGTTCAAATGTTTCAATTCAAAATTTTCGTCAAAATGGACTTAAATTGCAAATTTTAACTTCTTTATTATTAGACTTACGATTTTTGTTCATATAGCATTCGATAGCTTTTGTGAAATGGAGAAATTTGATGTATTTGGATTTGATGTAAGTCTGTCCGTTGAAAAGTTACAAGAGTTTGAATATTAAAAAATATCGAAAATTAGTGGTTTTTCTAATTTCATAAGAAATCTATTTATTCTAGCGTCGAATTGATTACGGATTTGAATTCAGGAAAGCCGATTACATAAGAAAACGCTTATTTCCAGCTTTTAGGGGCAACGATGTCGATTTTAGGAATTTTTCGAATTTCTATCGATTGGGGTAGAAAAAAAAAGTCGAAAATATTGAAATTTTTTACATCGATTTTATGACGTAATCTGGTAGAACTTGAACCGCTTAACACGAATCTGGCCGTAGTTTTCCTGTACAAGAAGTACTTTTTTAGATATGACCATTCGAATGTTTCAATTTAAAGTTTTCGTTAAAATCGACCTAATTTGCAAATTTCAACTTCTTTATTATTAGACTTACAATTTTCGTTCATAGCATTTGATGGCATTTGTGAAACGGAGAAATTTGATGTATCTGGATTTACTATAAGTCGCTCCGTTCAAAAGTTACAAAAGTTTGATTGTTGAAAAAAGCTTAATTTGTGCTTTTTCTAATCTTATAAAAAATCTATCTATTCTAGCGTCGAATTGATAACAAACTTGAGCTCGGGAAGGTCGATTATATAAGAAAACATCAATTTCCAGTCTCTTAATAAACGTGTCAATTTTAGAAATTTTTCGAATGTGTATTGATTGGGCTAGAAAATGAAGGTCAAAAATATTGAAATTTTTTACGTCAATTTTATGACTTGATCTGGTAGATTTGGACCGCTTAACACGAATCTGGCTGTAGTTTCCCTGTACATGTCGTACTTTTTAAGATATGACGATTCGAATGTTTCAATTCAAAATTTTCGTCAAAATCGACCTAAATTGCAAATTTCAACTTCTTTATTATTAAACTTATAATTTTCGTTCATATAGCATTCCATACCATTTGTGAAACGGAGAAATTTAATGTGTTTGGATTTGATGTAAGTCTGTCCGGTCAAAAGTTACAAGAGTTTGAATATTGGAAGAAATCGAAACTTAGTGGTTTTTCTAATTTTATAAGAAATCTATTTATTCTAGCATAGAATTGATTACGGATTTGAATTCAGGAAAGCTGATTACATAAGAAAACGCTTATTTCCAGCCTTTAGGTGCAACGGCGTCGATTTTAAGAATTTTTCGAATTTCTATCGATTGGGGTAGAAAAAAAAAGTCAAAAATATTGAAATTTTTTACATCGATTTTATGACTTAATCTGGTAGAACTTGAACCGCTTAACACGAATCTGGCCGTAGTTTTCCTGTACAAGAAGTACTTTTTTAGATATGACCATTCGAATGTTTCAATTTAAAGTTTTCGTTAAAATCGACCTAATTTGCAAATTTCAACTTCTTTATTATTAGACTTACAATTTTCGTTTCACATAGCATTCGATGGCATTTGTGAAACGGAGAAATTTGATGTATCTGGATTTACCATAAGTCGCTCCGTTCAAAAGTTACAAAAGTTTGATTGTTGAAAAAAGCTTAATTTGTGCTTTTTCTAATCTTATAAAAAATCTATCTATTCTAGCGTCGAATTGATAACAAACTTGAGCTCGGGAAGGTCGATTATATAAGAAAACATCAATTTCCAGTTTTTTAATAAACGTGTCAATTTTAGAAATTTTTCGAATGTGTATTGATTGGGCTAGAAAATGAAGGTCAAAAATATTGAAATTTTTTACGTCAATTTTATGACTTGATCTGGTAGATTTTGAACCGCTTAACACGAATCTGGCTGTAGTTTCCCTGTACATGTCGTACTTTTTAAGATATGACGATTCGAATGTTTCAATTCAAAATTTTCGTCAAAATCGACCTAAATTACAAATTTCAACTTCTTTATCTTTAAACTTATAATTTTCGTTCATATAGCATTCAATACCATTTGTGAAACGGAGAAATTTAATGTGTTTGGATTTGATGTAAGTCTGTCCGGTCAAAAGTTACAAGAGTTTGAATATTGGAAGAAATCGAAACTTAGTGGTTTTTCTAATTTTATAAAAAATCTATTTATTCTAGCATAGAATTGATTACGGCAGTAGTTCTCAACCTTTTATCAACGGCGACACCTTATACAATTCGAATAAAGACGCAATATGCAAAGTAAAAATAAAATGTTTTAAACTTAAAAATTGGGAAAGCCAATTTTTTTTATTTTTCTTTTATAAAAGTTACTGACGACGCAACACACCTAAGGACCTTCCACGACACACCAGTGTGTCGCGACACACCGGTTGAGAATCACTGCTCTAGATGCATCCAAATAACAAAAAGAGACTTAAATATTCTTTTTCCTATTTTTTAAATTTATATTTTCGTAAATATTTGGAATTTTTGTTTTTGATAACGCATTGGACCCCCGTATCTAAGACTCACACCTATATTGAATCTACTCTTGTTTTTGGCTACTATGCAGAGCTGCTATCAGACTGCGCCACATGTATACAGCGGATTGGCATTGGATTTATAAATAGAACGCAAACAATCTGAGTAAAGCGCCATCATACGATTTCTTTTAGAACTACACCGTGCAGGGGCCGGCTACGTCACAAATCTCCCACTCCAAAAATTAAAAAATTTATTCTGGGCGTAATATTGACCCTAGAACCAAATAATAGATTATATTAAATAAAATATTATATTTTCCAAACATGAGGCAAGTACCCCATTGTTCCAGCAGATTCTTGTAATGGACAACCAGAACTATTTCTTGAGTAGATAAGGTTTGCTTCATAGTTTTACTGTGGTTGACTTGACCTTGCTTTTTTCTCTTGATTTTATTAGATACCATTTCTGTAAATGGCTATTTCCAAACCAAAGACAGAATTATGCCGGAAAGATTGCTGTACAGCAAAATAATGGTCAAAGGAAGACATGAACATGACTGACCTGATGTGACAATGTTCAAAAAGATTAATGAAACTTTTTACATTAAGTTGTTTGTCCTTCTTGAATAACTTCCAATTTGCTCCGCCCTAAAAAAAAACAATGACAAATTTTTTTAATCAATAAAAATCACGTTAACTTACCAGTGAAGCTCTTAATTTATCTCTTTCAAATTCAAGTTGTTGCTTTTTCAATTCTTGATCTTTCAATTCCAATTTAGCCTCGGATTTAGCCTCGCCTTTAGCATTATCAATTACCAGCTGAGCCTTGCGTTTAGCAATTAGGTAGTTTAGTTGTATGGTTGCAACTAACATTACTATAGAGTATTTTTTTATCTTATGGCATAGTACAAGTTTCTGCACGAAATCGTTGATAACAAACAACCGCAAAATGTTAACACAATAAAACTTTACAGAAGTCACAAGTTGTTTGGTGACACTACTACAACAATTTTTTTATCAGTAGTAACTAACAAGCAATACCAGTCTAAAATACTTCAAAATGTACAATGTATATGTATATGTGGTATATAGCTATTTTGTGATAGCTATATTCATTAGGTATGTTCTTAATTATACAAAAAAGTGCAAAAGTAATGTGTGTTTATCAGGAAAGACTGCAATAATAACTGGAGGAAACAAAGGTAAATTTCCTTAAGAGTTCAAGGAGCTAGTTATTTTAGTTGATCCCAAATCTAGACCCTAATTAATTGCTCTATTAGAGTCTCTTCTTAAATTTTAAAATTATCTACTTTTCTAAAATTCCTTTTTGTATAGGTATAATGAACATATAGGTACTTAGATAGAACCCATTTAAGAATATGAATAAAACGTTGATACAACACATGCTAATAATTATTATTAAAAGATGCTAATAACAAAATATTGCTCTGTATAGACAGAGATAGAGTCCATCCGGCGAATGTTCAGCATACTCCCTCTATACCTATAAAGTTGCGCAGTCGTCTCGGACGAGTCCAACGCTTCGAAAAGAGAACGCCAGTGACTTGTTTATCGGCACAGTGTCGTTCATTTCGTCGCACCGCCAAATTTCCGCTGGCGCTTTCGAAGCTACGCCACTGGTGTAGTCCCGCCAAGCATCTCTTGAGTATTCGCTGGACTCAATACATTATAATAATTCTGATCCTACTCAAGTGGAATTTATAAAGTTGGTCGTTGCATAATTGCATACGTCAAAATGTTGTGGCGGCATTGCAAAAAACTCCACACTTTTTTACCACAAAATTTCAATTAACCTTCAACCTGCTTACTACATACAAGGCCTTATCTAAGAAGTTAAAGTTTGCAATTAAAATCGTTTTTCTAATTCGAACTTAATTAATACTAAGAAGACCAGATATTGAATAGGGGAGTAAGTTACGTAATTTTTTAGGTCTTGGATATTCTCTAGCTCTAGCTCTGGCCTCTCGAGGTTGCCGTGTAATCATCGGGTGCAGACGCGATGAAGCCGAAACCCGGGAAAAAATTGAGGCATCCACCAACAGTGCCAACATCGAGGTGAAGCATTTGGACCTGATGTCGTTGAAGTCAGTGCGGGGTTTTGCCCAACAAATTAATGAAAGCGAAAAACGACTGGACATTTTGGTCAACAATGCCGGTATTGGCGCTTCCAATGGCGAGTACACCGAAGACGGCCTTCACCCCATCATGCAAACCAACCATTTCGGTCCGTTCCTGCTGACCCATCTTCTTCTAGGTAAAAGGGTCTTGTTCTAAATGTGAAATTAAAGAAATCTTTCAGATCTGATGAAAAAGTCAGCCTCTAACACTCCTAGCAGGATAGTGTTCGTTGGTTCTGCGTTGAGTACATTCAATAATTTAACGGAAGAAAACTTGAATAAACCCTCCGACAATGTGACACGCATGGCCGGTTATTGCAATTCCAAGCTGTGTAACTTGATAACCGCGAAGATTTTGGCCGAAAAGTTGAAAGAACACAACATCACCTGCAACACTGTTCATCTGGGACTAATAAACACGGCAATTTTCAAAGGCATTGAAAATGCCGGGGTGTCAAAGTTCTTAACTGATCTACTCTACAAGATCGTTCTTAACTTAATTGCCAAGGTAAAAAAAATTATCTAAAACTCTTAAGATGTAACACGGAAATTTTAGGAACCGGAGGAGGGCATTCAAGTCATTTTGAACACAGCTATTGCCAACGAAGTCGCCGGAAGTACCGGAGAAATTTTCTGGGACTTTGGAGGGTACCCTCGACCTTCTCTGATCGGAAACGAAGAGTTTTGCAAAAAAATATGGGAAAAATCAGCAGAGTTGGTGAAACTGCAGCCAAATGAGACAATTTAGTCAAACAAACTGCTTAATTAACTAATTGTTAAAGGAACAATAGGCAACAAAACTAAGAAGGATATATTGCTATTCTGGGGATTTAATAATAAATTTACCATCAAATCAAAGTATTTCAATTTTTGTCCATGAACTATGACACAACATTGAATTGTTACTTCTAATCCAAGTTCTGCACTTCTTTTTTTACGCGAAGGAATCGACTATAACTATACAGGTGTAACCTAAATAAGTACATTAATTTTAACCAGTGGTAGAACTCATCAAAAAAATTTTTTTTTCTATGTACTATTTTTTCGAAATTGAATTTTTTAAAATCATTTTTTTCCCTACAAATTGACGAACCTCTTATGAGATGCTCCAACAAAGAACAATAATAATACAATTAATTTATAAGGTAATCTTGTTGACTAGGTAACGTTGCTTCCAGTGGCGTGTAAGAAAATTGTGTAAGATTTTAAAATAATTGAAACACAAAAACTAAAACATTTAAAAAAAAATTATTAAGAACAGTTTTTTGACTTGAAGAGTTCTATTACCAGTTAAAATTAATGTACTTATTTCGGTTACACCCTGTATATCATTCGTAAACCACATTTGTTTGTAGATACTAGAAATACCTAGTGGACATCTGGTAAGTAGTGAATTCTTCATAATATATAATTACGACGAGTTGTGTGAATGAACTAGACAATTGCTGAATTGCTGAAATAGCTACTTCTAATAATGTGAACTCAAAGTTTTGTCGCAGATAGGTATACGATGGACGTGACGCTTTCGGCCTCAGGTACCAAATTTTAGTCAAAGTCCAAGTCATGAAGTGGGTACTAAGTATTTGGAATTGTTATTGTTAATTAACGAAAGTGCACAAAAAGAGGGGGGCGTCTTTACTTAAACATTTAATGTCCAAAGTCGGTCATTTCTCTTTCTATCTGCTGACCCAAGCTTCTTACCTGTCCCTCCTAAAAGATTACGTGTCGATTCTCAATTAACTTTCTCCAGGCGGTCGTGGTCTTTCTCCGGCTAGCCATCAAACAAGAACCAACGACCTTGCAGCGTAAGGTAAGATTTTTTCCGTGTTATTATTATTCCCAAATTACCGACATATTAGCCTCGACATAGTTCGTTGAGAGCTTCCTACAATTCTCCAATAATTGCGCCAACATGTAGCTATTGCAAGCATTTATCGAGAAATCATTAGGTTGATGACTCTTTAAGTATTCAAGCTCGCTTTAGACAATCATTACCTAAATAATAAATTGAAAAACTCCGGAGCCCCTCTGACGTGTCTTTCATTGTTAGTGGTTGTCCTGCTTTCCACTCGCTGGTAAGTCTCGCACTTAGCGCAATTAACAATTAATTCGTAACGGTGATGTTGCCGCGTCCTCGCTCTTCGCCATTCCGGCTCAAATTCACAAAGAATACCGGTTTAAGTCACGGTCAATTGCAGGATGAAGGTAGACTTCAGTTGTCCAATAGTCCAAACTTTGCTGGCGGTGCTCATCGTTGGTTTTATCACACTCGTGTCTCTCCTCAAATTGTACATTTACCTCACCACCGGCTATTACCGCAAACTCAACAACATGGAGGGAAAAACCGTGATCGTCACCGGGGCCAACGCAGGAATCGGCAAGCAAACCGCATTGGAAATTGCCAAAAGAGGCGCCAGGGTGATATTGGCGTGCAGGAATCTCGAAACGGCAGCGAAAACAAGAGGTGAGTTCTGGAGCGGCAGTGTTCACTTAGTGGAAGCGCAATTTTTGGTTCTAGATGAAATCATCGAAAGCACCAACAACAGGAGCGTTGTAGTGAAGAAGCTTGATTTGTCCTCGCAGAAGTCGATTCGGGAATTCGCTGATGAGGTTGTCAAGACCGAGCCACGTCTCGACGTGCTCCTCCACAACGCCGGCACTGCTGAGCAGAAAATTCAAATGACCGAAGATAAATTGGAGCGCACTTGGGCGACCAACTATTACGGCCCGTTCCTGCTAACTCATCTCCTAATCGGTACCTCAACCAATCCTCAAAAAAAAACGATTTATTAAAATTTTCTCTAGATCTCCTCAAGAAGTCCGCCCCAAGTCGCATCGTTATTGTCGCTTCGGATCTTTACAAATTGACGTCTTTGGACTTGAACAAAATCAACCCGACCAGCTCGTGGTTTCCACCCATGATCTACTACCCTACAAAATACGCCGACATTTGCTTCTCCAACGAATTGGCGAGGAGACTCGAGGGGACGGGCGTCACCGCTAATTGTCTTCATCCTGGTCTCATCGACACCGGAATTTGGGACAGCGCACCCGCCATATTCAGATGGCCGATGAAGATTTGCATAATTTCGGTCTTTTTCAAAACTCCCCAACAAGGGTGCCAAACCAGCGTTTACTTGGCTTGCTCCGACGAAGTGCAGGGCGTCACCGGCAAGTACTTCGCGGAATGCCGGGAAAAACAACTGAACAGCGGTGCTCGCGACGCCGACAAAGCCAAGAAACTGTGGGAGCTCTCGGAAAATTTCGTCAATTTGCGCGATACGGACCCAAAAATTTAATTTAATAATAATAATAATGTACTGCGTAGTAATAATAAAACTCGTTTCTAGCATTTCCTCAACTGATAAACCTTGACTTTATTTTGGGTAAATAAAAAACGTAATTACAACTAGTTGGGATGTGGCTTGGACCAATCCACATTGAGAATCAGATGGTCGTAGCCGTGGCCGTGCAGCAACTGAATCGCTTTAGCGGCGTCGTTCCTGAATTTGAAGTGAATGTACGCGAACCCCTTGCAAAAACCGGCCTGTTTGTCTTTGGCCAAATAGAGCTTCTGAATGGGTCCGAACGGCTTGACGAGGTCCTCCAGATCAGTTTCGGTGGTTGATTCGCTCAAATTGGTAATGCGGATAGCAGTGGCGTCATCTCTGCGCTGCATGTTGAGATTATCGGTTCTTTTGACGGCACCATCGCGCATACTAGGAGGAATATACTTGGAACCGCCGGGCTTCGCCGCGTCTGAACTTCCCCCGACTGACGGACCTAAAATTTAAGTTAGCATTTTTTTTTTAAATACTTTTAGTGAACTTACCGCCAATTGCGGGTCCTTTCTTGTCGTCAGGGACTTTACCGCCCGCCAACATGGTGTCTTTCCAGGGACACTTGGAGGTCCAATGGTCGCCGCTGCAAGTTCTGCACTTCACCACGTTTTTATCCCCCAAAGCTGCAAAGAACTCGTTGATTAATTCTTACGACCATTTAATTGAGAAATACCTTTGAGTTTATCCAAACCGTCATCTTCTTGTTTATTGTCTTCTTCCTTGCTGGTGATGTACTGCATGTAAACATCTTCAGCGACGATGGTGGTGGCCGGGTTAGGGCCTGGTTTGTCATTGCTGGATTCTCCGAATTTCTTCCAGGTTTTGCGCAAAGCTATCGATTTGGAAACGACGCGCTTCTCGATTTTGTAAGTGCGGACGATTTTGACTTTCTTGTTGTCGTCGTTGAGGGCGTATTCGGTGATGACTTTCAGGCCGTTGTCAAAGACCTCGGTCGGGGGCGGCAACGACCCACCCTCGAGCTCCACTTCATCGGCCCAACTGGACTTGACTTCCTCCGCTACTGGCATCTCTGCAATATATGAAGTGCAACAACAAAACAACACTCAATAAAACGAGAAGCCGTTGGGGCAGAGAACCACGTTCAAGAAATTGAAGTTAACACTGACACTGACAGCTGTTAAATTACGGACCCGACAGCGAGATTGAGGTTGTGTTCTAGATAAACACGTTCTGGAATATTCAAATTACGGCACTCCGGTTAATTTTCTATGTAAATGCATTGAAAAAGTAAGTAGGACGCCAGACAACTAATTCTTTAACTTACCGAACGCACAATACTTAAAAATTGGAAAATAATGATCGCTATCCCACACCTATGCACCCCTTCCCAATAAATTATTGAAATGACTCTCGCGCACTCTAGTAGCAGTGCAGAATAGTAGCCAAAACAAGAGTCCATTTAATATAGGTGTGAGTCTTGGATACGGGGGACCAATGCGTCATCTAAAACAAAAATTGTAAATACCTATTTATAAAAATATAAAATTAAAAAATGGGATTTTTTTTAAGCCTCTTTTAGTTATTTGCATGCATCTAGAGAATAAAAAGTGCAATATCTTTTTAAGCAAGTATGTACCTTATTATTTGAGGAGTTTCTGGGCTTGAGGATAATGACGGTTTTTGTGGTAGCCTTTAGTCCTAAATTAGCCAAAATTACGTTTTAAAGAGATAAGCTAAAAGTAAGGTTATGTGTGGAAAGTTAGACACAAAATTAAGGAATAACCAAAAACTAATTGCGGGTTATAGGAAAAGCTGTCCCTTCGTTGTCTGACAAAGTTATTAATGCTTAAAACTAATTTTATTAAAAATTAAATTTAACAGGTAGCACCAATCTAGCGCACCAAAAACCACCAAAGATTTTGTAGCAATTCTAGCCATTATTTATAGCAATCTTAAATTTGTAGTAAAATCAAATTAGTAAATATACACTTAGCAGTCGTAATTTCGCCTAAAATTGTTAATAGTATTAATTATTGATAAAACTTTTTACAGCATGTGGGGGTTTTTCGTGTCGCGTGGTTGGCTATTTTGCTCATCACAACTAGATTTCAACGCGCAAGGGTGCAGATCGCTCTTGGTTTAAAATTTGAAATTTCCCGCAAATTGAGCGCAAGTGTTGGTGTAATTGCGACTTAAACGTCGCTGTAAATAAGCAAATTGTTTGTGAGTGAAATCCGTGTCGGTTTTGCGAAATCCGGCCGTTTTATAACGCTTTGAAATTAAACATTTCGATTGTCTTTTGTTTTTAGGTGTGGCCGCCATCAGCTACTTGATTTTGTCAGTCAGCGACGCCAGCGTAAGTATTTGTTTAACAATTTTTGCAACTCAACACCAGTAACGTTGTTGTTAGTTTATTGCTGTCTTATTTGTATGTTCCGTATAAATCGGGCACGAATTTTTAAATAATGCCGGTTATTGAGTTCAAAGTTTTTCTGTTGGTCAAAAATTTGAAGTTAAGAAATGAAGAAATATGATTTTAGTACAATGCTACTAGTACTGCTGCTAGTACAGTGCTAAAACTCAGCTGATGGCATTTTAGGGTGGCTTCTCATCTTAAATTGTTTTGAAATTTGTGCCAACTTGACCACAATTATACAAGGATTCAAGTCAACGTGGCGCCGGACGTTTTGTTAGTTCAGTTATTTTGGCGCTGCAGTCGCCGTATTAGAATCTCGAACAGTGGCGGAACTAGAACGTGGGAGGCCTAGTTCCAAATCTGGGTCCCCCTTATCGCAAGGACTGGGATCAATACGAAGCTGAAAATTTAGCCATATTCTTAGCGAGATGGGATCTAATCGGTGAACATATTTTCATAATGGTGGCACTTCCACATATACCGGAAGTTGACATCAACTTTATAATACTCCAATTTTAATTTATTTTTTCTGGATGCTGTGAAAAATTCGAACATTATTTTATTAAAAATTTCTTATATCTACATATATTCATGCCCGGTTTCTAAATTTCATCTTACTTGCTATGCAATGCCCGTTTGTTAATTAGTAGACTCTCTTTGACACAGCATTGAAATGGAGTCACGTGATAGAGAGCCATGTTCTTTGTTTTGAATTTTTTTTTTGATATAATTCCCCCATCTTCTTATTTATTCCTTGTCAATAAATAATCAGGGACGCTCTTAGATGAGTCAGAGGGCCACTTGTGGGTTGCTTGCAACTCCTAAGCCCTTCAGAAAGATGGCGCTGGTTTGGTTCGTGTTCATGTTACATGGTTTTTTCCCATTTGCCGTTTATTTTTTTACTCTCTTTTGTTCAAACTCTTTAGTCGTGATAGTCTGCATAGAAGCTAGTTATTCTGTTGGCGGCAGTCGTTTGTTGTTAAGAATAAAACAAAATGGCATGTCTTTAAGAATTTATTACTTTAAATAAAATTTGTGTTTTTTATAAGCGACGCTACGCCCTATTCGGGACCCCCTCAAAGCAATGGCGTTAGGAAGCAAACATTCTCTGAGATAAACGCCTCGTTTTTCAGGACTCCACGCCTGGAATTGGTATTGAAGTTTGGATTTTCCAGTAACAGCAATCCAACCTGGAAATTTCAAATTAACAACAACAAAAAAATTAAAACATTTTTACCTGAGCTTGATAAAACAATATCGTTAGCTGACTTGTACCACTGATCTCCGATTATCGTAAATTTTCGCGCTAATTCCAACCGAGGCCACTTAGCCAACCTTTCCAGATTTCCGGTAGGGACCCTGAAGAGTTCCGTTCCCAGGAGATTATCGTATATCTCGTCCGCATGGTCAAAATTGCAAACAGTAACAGGTAGTTGGTTGGAAGCGAAAACTGTCAGTCTGCAAAATTTTAACGATTACCACCGTCAAGTTGCTAATTTGGCAATCACAAACCTGACTGATCCAGGTCCTTCCATGTAGTCCAACCTCGAAAGACCTGCTATAAACAAAGTCATCCTAGGTTTTAAACAAAAGGTGCGAGGAAGTATCAACTGTTTCGGCAACGTTAGCAACAGTTCCTCTGTTGTTAACAAATGGGTCACTTGGTCCGGTTGCACAACTCCGGGAGTGTCATAGCACCATTTACTGTAAGCAAATTCCATACTTTTCTCGTTAATTCCCATCTGCAACTTTCCCGAAGCGTTTTGGTGGCCGCGTGTGCTGAAAGAATCGTAATCTTCGTCGATCTTGGCATGAAGATTCTTTGTGACGTCAATGCGGCCTATTAGGGTAGCATACTTCGGATGTCCCGTCACTTTCAGTTGCTCCTTGCGCTTGGAATTCTCCTCGTCTAGTCTCAGTTTGGCGTCTTCCAGCCTCTTATGGCGCAAAACTTGACGATAGCCGGCAGGTCTTTTGACCGGAAATTTCAGCAAATTGAGGGTGGTACCGGGCCAAATACTGGTAGTAGCTCTCTGAATCAAGTCCGTCGCCTGGTTCTTGCAAAAATCCGATTGCAAGAGCGCGTTAAATAAACTGGATTTACCCACGTTAGTGCAACCGACTATGTAAACGTCCCCCTTGTAGTTGTATAAACTCAGCAAACGCGTTATTAAGTCCTCAACTCCAAAACCGGTTTTTGCCGAAATTAAAGCGACGTGTTTAATGTTGAGGGTCGCGAAACCCGACAACTGAACGGATCTCAAGAGAGTTTCTTTGATGTGCGTGAGGTACTTATTATCGTCTTTTGGTAACAAATCAACTTTGTTTCCAACAACTACTATTGGCATCTTTGTCGAGAAGATATCGGCGATTCCGGGCCAAATCGAGCAAGGAAAATCGAGCAAATCAACCATCAACACCACCAAACCTTGCTGCTGACTAATAGTGGTCAAAACTTTTGGATAATCATCTGGAGAAACCCGCATTTGGAGCGCCAAGTTGTAATGTTCCAAAAAATGACACCTCTGGCACACTATCGCGCTCAAATTTGCGCCCCCTTTCTTGTAAGTGTTGTTGTAGATTTCCGAAGGGATGTACCCAGGAATAGCTGTGTCCTGCAACAGAAGTTTCAACAAACATCAAGAAAATGCCGGGACCTACCTTGCAATGTAACAAAGCCCCGCAGCCTCCACATGGCACTTTACTAATGGAACTGTTGGGATCCGGAGTTCCGTAATTAATTTTCCAACCCCCCAATTCCGCATCTTCGGTTTCTTCCTCCAAATTTGCGTCGTCAAAATTATCATAAGCCGTCATCCAATTGTTCATGTCTTGTTGCAGTTCGTGGCGCTTTCGGACTTCTTCATTGGCCGCATCGGCTGAATCCTTCACGTTGTACGGCTTCTGCACCGATGCCGAAGCTGTCTGCTCTATTTCAGAATTGTCTTGATACGGAAAATGCGTAATTGAATCTTCCTCCGCAGTTTTTGCAATTTTTGTCGGTTCATCCGGCTCAATTTCTTCGGTTAAATATTTTAGAGACAGCGGTACCGGTTCGACTGATGTTAATTGTTTATTAAGGCGATTGAGGGCTTTCATGGGGGGGCTATGCTTCCAGAGCTTCTTGCGCTCCAGCAAACTGTTAAAGACAAGTTTAGGGCCGCACTTTTTAAGGACATCTATCAATTTCTCGTCGACTTCTTCGAAAACGACCCCAGTATAAGGTGACACTTTCAAATCGCTGCCATTTCTTGAAAAGAACGGGAGGAATTTGAGGTTATGTGGTCGGGGCTTGCAAAACCGAAAGGCAAACATGGTCGTGGTTCCCAATTATACCAAAACCTTAGAATAACCCCAAATAAATACGAAAAATCCCCTTCTCACAGCCTTAAGCCTGAAGATTCGGGACTAAATTGTTTCTACACGTGAGTTTGACATTTGAGGTTATGTTATGTTGTCACACTCCATTGTTTGTGTCACTGTCACTTTCAGTGGCTTGGGTCAATGAACTCTGTCGTTTTGAGAAATAATGTGTGAAACTTTACCAATTCGTACCATAATAAGGTCAATTAAGGATTAAAAAGTCATTGTAATTATTTGTGTTCAAAAATATTTTCGAAAATTGGGCCAGTTTCCTATTTTCTCCGTAGGCGCTCTTCTTTACCGGCACGTCATCCCATGTCAGCGAAATGTCAATTGCGTGAAATGTCGGAAGTAAACATAAATTATTGATAAATCGTAGGGTGTAGCGTAAAAAGCGTCCGGTTATTGCCCGGAACCTCTCGATTACCTTATCTCGTATTTTATGAGGTAAGCCAATGTTGAGTTTTGCTAAGAGCGGCGTCCCTCACATCAAGCGCAATATTGTAGAGATGGCCCATTCCGGTGTCGTGCCCGCTGGCAAGCGAAAAGAGATATACAAGTACATAGCCCCATGGCCGTTGTACAGTATGAACTGGTCGGTGAGGCCCGATAAAAGGTTTCGGTTGGCCCTCGGCAGTTTCGTGGAAGAATACAACAATAAAGTACAAATTGTTTCGTTGGACGAAGACAGCAGTGAGTTCTCGCCTAAAAGCACCTTTGACCACCCCTACCCCACCACAAAGATCATGTGGATCCCCGACAGCAAGGGTGTGTACCCGGATTTACTTGCCACCAGGTAATTACTTAGCGGAGATCAGAACCAAATTGACTAAATTTTTCCAACAGCGGCGACTATTTGAGGGTGTGGAGGGCAGGCGAGCCAGATACCCGTTTAGAATGCGTCCTCAACAACAACAAAAACTCGGACTTTTGCGCGCCTTTGACCAGCTTTGATTGGAACGAAGTTGACCCCAACCTTGTAGGTACTTCATCAATTGACACCACGTGCACCATTTGGGGCCTGGAAACCGGACAAATCATTGGTCGAGTCAACCTAGTTACCGGACACGTCAAAACGCAATTAATTGCGCACGATAAAGAAGTTTATGACATTGCTTTCTCGAGAGCTGGAGGGGGTCGCGACATGTTCGCTTCTGTGGGGGCTGACGGATCTGTTCGCATGTTTGATTTGCGACATCTAGAACATTCCACCATTATCTACGAAGATCCGGGTCACACCCCTCTATTGAGACTAGCCTGGAATAAGCAGGACCCCAACTATTTAGCCACAATCGCCATGGATGCTTGCGAAGTTATTATCTTAGATGTTAGAGTACCCTGCACTCCAGTAGCTAGGCTCAACAACCACCGCGCTTGTGTCAACGGAATTGCCTGGGCCCCCCATTCCAGTTGCCACATTTGCACGGCGGGAGATGACCATCAAGCTCTGATTTGGGACATTCAGCAGATGCCTCGCGCCATCGAGGACCCCATTCTGGCCTACACTGCCGCGGAAGGGGAAGTCAATCAAATTCAGTGGGGAGCCACGCAACCTGACTGGATCGCCATCTGCTACAACAAATGTCTGGAGATCTTGCGTGTTTAAGTGCAAAAACTGTTCGTACTGTGTATTATATCGAATAACTAAGTTAAGGATAGCATTTATTACTTAACCAACCATATAGTTGGGTACTTCATGTCTCATTATCACCCCAATTATTTATTTCGTCAACGTTTAGGATTGTGATCATTACATTTTGTAAAATTGATTTTTGCAGTAAAATTTGTATCAATTATCTCGCGTTTAGTATTAACTGAACTTTAAATGAAAATGTTAAAATAATTTTTTAATTGTAGCCGGGTCGCAAACCTTCGCTACTTCTAGTGTTTTGAGAAATGGTTTTATAGTAACAAAAAGGATTTTTTGCAAATAGAATTAACACTGCTTTTCTCAAAAATTATTCTTACGCAGTTTAACTATTTTTTAACGTCGATTTCACCCTTTAGTTAAGACGCAAACCTTCGAGGCTGTTTATGTTTGAGGTTAGGACTATCTTGACGGGTTTCTCCCGGCCGTAAAATCCGCGCAAATCGCAATTCAATGTCTTCGAGGGCCCCCAACTTGACCCGAAAACTTGCTTCCAGCGCCATTAGCAAGTTTTTCGTGACAACTCCTATTTACTACGTGAACGCAAGTAAGCTAACCTAACTTTGTTGTATTTTTTTTTTTGTCAAATTATCAACAAATATACCGAAGAATTAAAAAATTTATTTACAACTACCCGATTTCGGTATAATAATTAATTTTAGGCCCCCACATCGGCCACTTGTACAGTTCCGTGATTGCCGACGCGTCAATTAGATGGCGCCACTTGACGAATCCTGGCGCCAAATTTAAATTTTCGACAGGCACCGACGAACATGGCTCAAAAATCCAACAAGCCGCTGCGAACAACGGCGCCAGTCCTTCTGAGTATTGCTCGAAGATTTCGGAACGTTACCGATTGTTGGCTGAGGAATTTTCGGTGGGTTTTACTGACTTTGTCAGGACCAGCGAGGAGAGCCATCGCAATGTCGTTCACAAGTTCTGGGTTGGTGTTTTTCCGTAATTGGCTCCGAACCCTATTAAGGATCGTTTGGTTTTTATAGGGGACTCTTCGCGACAATGACCACGTTTATTCGTCGAATTACGCCGGTTGGTATTGCGTTTCCGACGAAACTTTCCTGACTGAATCTCAATTGAAAGAAAAAGTCGGGGGCGACGGTCGTAAAACAATTATTTCGGGGGAGAGCGGCCATCCCGTCGAATGGACCGAGGAATTGAACTATATGTTTCCGCTACGCTCTTTCCAGGATGAGCTCGTTTATTGGATTAAGCGCAATGGTAGGCGGGTAATTTAGCCTCTGGACGGGTCCGTTTTCTCGATGTTTATCGGGCCGACCTTTGGCTGGAATTTTTTTGTAAAAGCGGTCGGGTGGTTGCAGGGGACGGGATAAAGCCGATAAAGTTCCAAAAGATCGTCCTGGATATGTTGGAGGCCGGGCCTTTGCCCGATCTGTCTATATCGCGGCCGTCCTCGAGGGTGCATTGGGGCGTTCCGGTACCCGACGACGCGTCCCAAACAGTTTACGTGTGGCTCGACGCTCTAGTCAACTACTTGACCGCGGCCGGATACGGCGATGACTCCCAGAACTTCCGGGCGATCTGGCCCCCGGACGTCCAAATCGTCGGCAAAGACATCCTCAAGTAATCCGTTTCTCCCCCGAGACCCGCAATATAGATGCGAATTTCAGATTTCACGCGATTTACTGGCCGGCGTTCTTGATGGCCGCCGGGCTGGAGCCGCCTCGCTCGATCCTCTGCCATTCACACTGGACGGTGGACGGCGAGAAAATGTCCAAGTCGAAGAATAACGTAGTGTGTCCTTTCGACAGGAGCGAGTTATACACCAGCGACGGGCTTCGCTATTTTTTGCTGAGGGAAGGCGTCGCGCACAGCGACGGCAGTGAGTGGATTTATTAGGGTGCTTTGTGACGATCTCAGTTTCGTAGATTACAGTGATACGAAGGTGATCCGGATCCTGAACTCCGAACTGGCCGATACTCTCGGCAATTTATTGAGCAGGTGTTGCGGAAACGCCCTGAATCCGAATCGTAGGTTTCCCGGACGCGATCCCGAACCATTCAATAAAATTGCATCAGAAGACGTGACCAAGAAACTTATCCAACTAGTCGCCGAACTGCCAGGTATACGACGATAGTTTTTTCCGCAACAATATCGTAACGAGAACCATTAGAGAATTGCAGGAAGCATTACGACGATTACAACTTCTACAAGGGTGTCGACAACGTGATAGCGACGCTGCACCAAGCCAACCTTTTTTTCGAAACTTTCAAGCCGTGGGAACTGCGGAAGTCGCCCGATAAACTTGGGGAACTCGACGCGGTTCTACATTTAGCTCTAGAGACTCTGCGAGTGTCCGGTCTTCTACTGCAACCAATAGCGCCGAATATCAGCAAGAATTTATTGGATCAGCTGAACGTGCCGAGTGAAGATCGGTGTTTCGCAGCGTGTCACTTAAACTCGAGCCCTGGAGACAAGTTGCTAGTTTTGCCCTCGGTGCTCTTCAGACGCATGCAATTCGATGACGGTTCTAAGCGCAAAGCAAAGACTTGATTGTGTTTATTAGATTCTCTCACTTATTTACATTAACAGTTAACATCCAAAGAGGGTATAAAACATTTAATTTTTACAATAGATAGAAAGTCTGACATTCACCTTATTTACAGTAACATCGTTTTATACAGATATGCTAGTTCTGGCAATAAATTGATACATCCTTTAACCCTGTTTCTTAAGTCTATCAGGAAGAGGGGAATGGTCCGGGAGATGCCACCACTTCCACGCGAGTGGAACCGTAGTACCGTCGAGAAGTTGCAGAACTGACCGAGACGTCCAACGCCGATCGAGCGATGGCTTGGAGACCATTAGATCACAACCGCTTTGCTATATTGCTGTCTAGAGTTCAATTAATTTTAAAATAAATAAATTTAATACCCCGATTTCATCAAGATAGAGATCTTCTCCGCATGCGCAAACTCCGCCCCCAAGCCCGCGAAATTCAAATATATAGATTCAAAGTGTTGCTAATTACTTCCCGTCGCGCATGCGGAGAAGCGATTTGTGCCTCGACGCAATCGGCGTATTAATGATATGGCATGATCACATTCAGTGACTAGAAATTGTATATCGTTTACGTGATTGAAGATGCTTCGCGCCCTACGCAGTGAAAAGCATACAGTAAAGTAGCCACAGCCTTTAAAAAATTGTCGTCCTGTCTACAACACTTCCGAGTGTTTCTCGCCAACACTCGAGTTTCTCTCAGCGAAGCCGAAAACACCTCCACTTAAACCATCGTGTCTTGGAGGTGGTCGCGGTCGTGTCAAATAGCACTGACGTCCTCACCGAACATGTCTTTGTCGGCGGAATTGACGCGGGTTTGGTGTACCGATTCGGTGCTCAGATGCTCGCTGGAGAACTCTCCGAACGAGCCGTTCCTCCTCGCGTTCACCACGACAGTTTTCGTTCCGTAATCCGTGACGAACTTGTCGTTGGAGTTGAGCGACACCGATTGATAGCCGCATTTGCACCAATCGGGATAGTGCGCCGTCAAGATTCGTTTGAAAGCCTCCCGGAATTCCGTGTTGAAGATGGAATAGATGATGGGATTGAAGGCCGAGTTCGAGTAGCCCAGCCACGTCAGAATCTTGAAGGTGATGTCGGGAATGCATGTTTTGCAAAACGCCGCCACGATGTTTATGCAGAAGAACGGCACCCAACAGATCAGAAACACCCCCATTATTATGCCGACGGTCACGGCCGCCTTGTGGTCGCTCACGTGGTACGGGGAACTGTGGTGGTTGTGCAAGTGGATGTGCAAGGCTTTGTTCTTCTGCTTCATGCTTTTCTTTTTGTTGACGGCGTTCTCGGGCAGGTCGATCGGGCGCGTTATGGCGCGGATGTTCTTCACGTGCTTCTGGGCGTAGCAGTAGAGACGACAATAGATACCTGGAACAAGACGAAACCGTCACCAAAAGAAACAGCAGTCTACGGCCCGGAGAGCCACCAGAAATTTGATGACGTCCATTGAGGAAAAATTCGGGGGTTTCTAGCTTCAGTCAGCGGAGCCCTAGTTTCGCAAAACTCTATCTCGTCTGGATGTTATTAGGCGCTTATTGTCACTTTGGTAAATTAGTTGACATCTACTGGCAACTAGCAATTAAGTTTGGAGTGACGAAAGGAAATTGCAGAGCAAATAATGTTACGCCTCGCAGCATTTTGAAACTCTGGCAACCATCTCCGCGATGATTAGCAGCTGCATTGAATCTCACGGCTTTGTTGCAGGTGCTGCAAGAGCTGAACTGGTGCATGTGGCTGCGACTGCTCGAGAGGCCGCAAATTCTCGTAATTGTGCCGTTTCATGGTTCAGAGGGTGCAGACGTTTGAAAAGTGTTTCTCGAGCAGAAGACGATTCGTCGTCAGCCCTAGATTTTATTGTGCATGCACGGTTGGCGGGCCGTCCTGGATGCTGCTCTCTTCGCGGCACAACTTGCGGGGTGTCCCGCCAATTCCCCGCACACGAGTCTGGCGTCCCAGGGATTAGGATACAATATAAATGAAACCGGCGCGAGTTCGACAGTGGCAAGGCACTTACCTATCATAACAATACAAGGAACGTAGAACGAGATGCAGCTCGAGACGACGGCGTACGTCGGAGTGAGATCCAGGGCGCACGTCGGGTAGTTCTGCCCCCCGGCGTTGTACACCAGGGGCTGAGGGGGCCTGTGCAGCCCCAACGAAATGGGAACGAACGATATAAGCGCCGCCAGAAGCCATATCGTCGCTATTGTTCCTAAAGCCACTCGGCGCGTCACCCACCTGCCATATCTGGAACCCAACGATTTTCTTAAAAATACCACCATTGTCGGAAATCGAGGCTTTATTACGTATTGTCGACGCATTCAATTCGCAAACAGACGTGTTAATTAAAGCCGATTGTTTAATTAATTAGCATGGCGAACGTGTTGCCCGATGCTTGTCAGCGATACGTATCAACACAGATGGTGGTCTTCATTGTCGGTTTATCCTATGCAATTATCGACCTCGCGGCTGTCTTCTTCAGACACGAATTCAACATTTCAATGACGTAAGCCGATCAATCAACAAAAAATCGCTCGGGGGAAACTTCAAACCCTCTTGAAACTTCGAGTTGCGCCCCCCCCCAAAAAAGTTTTTTCGCATTTAGAAAATTTCTTAGACACTTGACCGGTGAATCTACAACCAGACCAGCAATCAATCGCACCGATCTAAATGTCATCCAGAAATGTCGCACCGTCGACTTTTAATTTCCGTTTCCGCATGCCCCGACATCGATTCGACCGCATTGTTATTATAATTCTCTTTGTCGTGAAGAAGCCGGCAACATGTTTGGAGTCGCTGGCAGGACTTTTTCCTATTCTCAATTATTCACGTAGTGAGTTGCCACATGAATAATTCATGGAGTTATTTAAATTAGGACTGGGGAATTTTTTGGAGTTTGCCATTGGACTAATTTAGCGTGAGTAGCCAAAGCGGCGGGCTCTAGAGGCCTAATCACTACCATATCGCAGGCAGGTGCGAATTCTAAATTAATTACAAGATCAGGTGCGGCACGGCGATTATAAATATACCTGCAGCTCGGTAGCATAGAGTTATAATCGTGAGTACGAAATTGCGATCCATATCTTTACTTCTGCGACGGTAGAAATTGAAAGTGATACTTGCAGCGTGGAAAGAAGGAACAAGTTCCAAACTCGTTCACTAGAGCTTTTAAAGATTTGTTCGCAAGTTCAAATTATTGGCAAGGTTTCAAAAACTTCTCTTCCCATACTTTGTTAATTTCGCCATTCTTTTTTCAAACCTCATTCGAATCGTTGTGTTAACACCTTAAAACTATTGCCATAAACTTAATAATTTTTTTTGTAAGTTAAACCGATTGCTAGTAGTCAGCGCCATCTATCGCTCCACCAAAACCTCTAGCAGAGACCCTCATCTTAAGTTCCAATTTTGATGAAAACAGTCTCCAGGAAAGTATAAAAAAGTAAAAAAGGTATTCTTTAAAAAGAAAGTAATTTTTGTGTTATTTTGCAGAAGATTCAGTCTTTTTTACCTTGAACTTGGTCAAATCATGACTTTTGTAGATGAATTAAATTGAATGATTGCTCCACACCAAGACATCTGGCCCAGACCCTAACTCTCCAGCTCCAGGTTTTACTAGAAAATTTTCTACCCAAGAAAGAAATTATTTACTCCATATTTTACTTTTCTTTGTCTTGTGGGTTTGGGTTTCCATAACTAAGAAGCTGTCCTAGATGACAATTTACCATATTTGCCGTAAACCCTCAGCTTCAGTGGATGGTGGTGATTTGCCTTGGCGGATGTGGTCGCCCCGCTGCAGAAAAACTTGCAATTAACCCCCAAGCGCGGAATTTAACTCGCTGAAGCGGATTGTTGCGTCCGCGTATCGCGGCCCACATTTCAATTTCCGAAGTGCGTCGCGACGCCCTTTGTGCGCGCCTATATTGAATATAAACATAAATCTCGCCTCCGTTCCCGCCGTAATGGGTTTCGCCTTTGACCCGTAAAATTTTTCCGTATTCATACGCGCAACTATCGGGACGTCGGGAGCGTTGGCGGCGCGTCTAATAAATAAATTTATATGCAACGCGGTGGTTGCGAGGGCCGACCTTACCTCAGAGGGTCCTTAATGTGGATGTATCTGTCTAAGGAGATGGCGCACAAGTTGAGGATGCTCGCCGTCGAACACATCACGTCGAAGGCCACCCACGTGTCGCAGAATTGGGCGCCGAACACCCAATATCCTAAGATGTCGTTGACGCCGGCGAACGTCATCACCAACGACGCCACGAAGAGGTCGGCGATGGCCAGTGAAGCGAGGAAGAGATTGCCGATCCGCCTCAAGCCGCGGTCGGTGTAGATGGCGACGCAAACCAGGATGTTGCCGGCCACCGAGAGGAAGATCAACAGCGACAGGAAGGTGCCTGGAAAATCGGGATGTTTACCTAATTTTTACAGACTTTCACGTCGGGGATTACCATATAAATTGCCTATTTCACCATTCAAATTTTAATTAACGTGTCATTAAACTTTAGCACTTTTTCAGACGGTTTTTCCTAATTCAATAACGTTTTTACCCCCGGGCCAATTTTACCCTGTTTTTTGCAAATACCCCGAAAGGTTTCACTTTGTATAAATAGCTCCTTGATTTCAGGGCTAAATTCGGACTCACCTACGATCAATATGGACATCATCGTAACCGGGTCCTGGTCCTCCGGAACCTCGTCCAGGTCCGTGTCATTGATGATGACCTGCAAGACAGAATTTGGTTAGCGGCGACTATCATACACATTTTCCCGTAAATTGATAGAACAGCAGTATCAGCTCAAGAACAAATCTGAATCTTTCTATTTTTCCAGATGATTCAAGAGCCGAAATTATGAAACTTGAAGCTTTGGAAGAAAGAATTATGTCAAGAAATGGACGAAGCCCTATGTCCTCCCAATCCTTTTTTTCTTCTTTATCGAGTTTTTAAGTATAAATAATTGTAGTGGAGCCAATTACGGTCTTTGATGTTGTTAATTAAGACTTGGGAACAACTTGTTTGTTGCCTGCCAAAGATAGTGGTCAAGTAGCGTTGCAGAAGAGCCGCAATCGCGACCGGTAAACATTACATCCCCTCGATTTGCTTTTTTAACTAAGTACAGGGGCTGGCGGTGTTTTTGTTAGACTCCCGCAAACATTTGCGGGCCCCAAAAACTCAATGAAGGGGCGTTTGACCGCCGACATCAATCAGACCCTTTGCATAATTATCGCGGTAGCCACAATCGAAAAATCACAATGCCCGTTTGCGGTTATCGGGTGATTTACACTTGTTGACCGGTCCTAATTGCGACGAGCCCCTGCGATTTGACTTGATTCGGGATCGTTGCGAAAATCGAGATTTATATCCTGCAGGAATTTTTCGTTCTTGTCGTCACACTGTCATAAATATCCTTTTAGTGTAATTAATGGCCGCCACCGGGGGCCGCTGCTTAAAGCCGCGATTGCTCCATTTGTGCTAATAAGGGCCGACATTGACGCATCTCCGGACTTGACGCGTTGTTTGACGAGACGTTTCAGGGGCTCGTCCCGGATTTAAGGATCCTAACACGTTACGAAGTCTGATGCACTCATGCATAAATATGTCGAAGAGACTGACACTAACAGACTCAACTCGCCGGTTCGAATTATTTTCTCGCAACTATTCATTTTTAGAGAATATGGAAATCAGAAGCTCAGCTGCAACAAATCGAGAAAAATAGGAAAATGCGGTTACGGGGTGTAAATTGGGACGAAACATGACTCGCAACCCTTTATCCTGAAGCTCATAACGCCAGTGACGGCTCCAAACTGTCTGTGCTTTTATTCGTTCAGGTTAATGAGCTTCGCAAGCTGCTTGTTTGTGAAGGCTGTTTCTTCACGTAGTTGCTTTATTAACATTTTTATTGTGCCCAACACGTCTATTACCGGGTAACTTAAAACAATTAATTTTACGTCGACACTAAATTTGTATTTTTCAGCCGTTGGTAGAAACGACGACGAGACCATTTCCAGTCAAATTCGAAATGGAACCCGTAAAGACCATCGCAATCAACCGACGGCCGTAAAGAGTTATTTCCGAGCGAAAAACATAAGTAGCGAGAACTTAATGTGCTTTTGCAGCATAAATGCCAACACAGCTATAAAAGCTTTCGATGATCGCACTTAAATCTGATCATATAGACACAATGTTTTTCCCCAATGCGATCCGGCTTTTTGTTGCCGTCATGCTTTGTTTCAACTACTGAAAGTGAAATAAATGTAAATGGTCAGATGTTAATAATTGTTTGCAATTCCTGGTTGGCGAACGGGGATTTTGATTGAATCAAGTTGAACAAAGTCGCCGTTTTGTCGAGCTCTCTCACAGAAGTGTAATTGTTAAATTAAATTTACAAAGCTCGCAATGAACGAGGATAACTCAAAAATGAGTTGTGGTTCTGTCAGATCCACTCGCTCAATAAGAGGACACGACAAAAATGTAATCAGTTGAGTTGTAAAGTAGAATTTCGGTGTCGGGCGGATTTCCTTCTATTGTTTGGTCGTGACGTGGAACGGGACGATAAGGAAGTTTGAAGAAGCGTAATCGCCCAACTTACCGAAAACCAATATTAATAGCGGCGGATAAGAAAAAGTAAATGGAACAGATTCATAGCATTCTAATGGTAGAGAAAATTAGAAACAGGAGAGTATTGGAAATAGAATGAGCCAAAGAAATCTGAATAAAGCTCTATTTTGATTAAGGGCCGCGATAAATTTTGTTGTTGGGTCTTAAATAATTTTTGCAGCAAGCAATTTCAAAATTTCAGTAAAAGACAGTTCAATGAAACAGATTTGCCAGAAACGTCACCAAAATATTATGTCTTTAAATTCCAAAGTTTCAGTGAAGACTGCACGTGAAGAACTTTATTTCTACTTGTGGCTTACTTACTGAACTTATTACCGTCTCGTTATAACAAGAGCAATTTCATCAAGTCAAGCCAAACTTTAACGTAATTTAATGTAGAAATTTGACCATACTAATGCTGCTTTGCCCTGTTCACATACAGATGTGGTTAAAACTTTGGGATTGAGGTTGCCGCCACATTTTCAACGTCGCAAATCTCCTTAAAATTAAAGTCTTCATAATCTAATACTTCGCTCGGGATATTAAAAGGCTTTCTTGTACCAATAATTGTTCTGAAACTACTTATTTCAAGACCGAAGATTACACCCAACAGGACCGTGCTAAGGAGAGCAAACTTCTACCCAAGTTCAGGATCAAGCAGGATCGCACTAAAGAAAGCTAACTTTTCTCAAAATTATTACCTATAGTGTACGTAGGTAGTTACGACGTCATGACATTGACGATACCATAACTGTCCTTCATTGCAGGACGTATGCCGATAGTAGAGGGAGAAGCATTACTATTCTTCTTCGCATGAGTAGGAAACGTCATGCGAAAAATCGTCACTTTCGACCTTCAGCTACGGGGTAAGAAACATTTTATTTTTCGTCACGTATACCGTAAAATAATTTTCAGTTCGACGCAAACATCCGAAGGAGTCTTCATTATTAACGTTTATTGGGGATGACTCAGTTAAATTTCGGCACTTCCTGGCGCAGCCCGTTGTTCCCACGTGAATTACCAACGAAACGTCGACAAAAGCGAACTAATCCCGACCAAGAGACGCGACTGTCGTTGAGTGCTCTTCACTAATTCACCGCCAAACGTCATCGATAGCACCGAACAATTCCGTCAACAATTCAGAGAGCTTCTTCGCACCGCCCGCGATCGGGTGGAACTCGCTGGATGTTTCGTCTGGAAATTTGTTTTAGGAAGGAAAACGAATATTCGGTCAAGTGAACAGGTGAGATTCCGGATCGACGCATTTCCGGGACGTTTGGCGGAGGCGCCGCCATATACCGCTAAACCGCACGTCGCCCAGTTAACAGCCGACCGCCTGCGGTTAAATGATAACGCATTGTTATAGACAGGATATTTTCATCAACAAACACGCTTGCAAATATGTCACTAATTGCATTCTGCATACGAGTCAGGAGCACGCAACGTTACGTATTCGTGGCTTGATTTATCGCCTCGACGAACAGGGACAGCGTTATCGACGTGTTTCCACGGGGGTAGTCGGTCAGAAAGCTCCGCAATTGGTTGGATCATAACGAATTTTGAGTGTCGATGGATTTCACTGCACCCATTGTCGGAAATCTTGATGGTTGAAACCTTTAGCTGGGGTTCTGCGCGGCCAGCGCCTCTTCAACAATCGAGAAACTCGCGGTCAACCACCATATGTATCGGTAATGCGAATAAGAATTAAGTAAAATTTCTTATGACGGTGCCAAAAATTTAAAAAATGCGAAAATCTGACCATCACAAGGGCAAGGAAAAAGAACAGAAGACATTAGAGTACAAAAAAGACAGAAACTGAATATTGAGATGCGAAAGATTGGAGAAGGGGAGTGATAAAGAGATGGAACCAAATTATAAAAAAAATATTTTTTTGGGTGGGCTGTTTTAGCGAAAAGTTGTTGTTGGTTTTTGCTCTTTGCAGCTTTACCGGTAGCTTACGGCATCGCGTGCTGTCGTTAATTGTGCCACTTCCCAACAAAGATTTGACGGCGTTGCATTTTTCCACCACCGGCGTCAGGTTCAAAGGCCCCTAATTCCGCGTCGGCGAGTTCCTGGCGGGCGGCTTTCCATTATGAACTGACGCTTTTTGTTAGGTCTCCAAAAGCTTTGTAAGGTGCCACTCTTACATGATACCTGCGCCCCGTCGACTGCATAAATTAACTTTGTTTGCGACGGGTTTCTTCCCGCAAACCCCGCATCATCAACGCCACTCCGGCTCACCGTAATTAATTTGCCGGCATTAAGCAAAAAAATCAGACAAGCCGTCTTCATCGAAATTGCGGCGCCCCAATTCACCGACTTATTACGGCGGTTCCGCCGGGGTTTTCCATTGTCGCGCTTAATTCCAGAAGGCGGCTCCGGGCAGGAGCGACGCCGAGAAAATCAGTGAAATTCACATTTTTATCGATAGTTTGAGGTACGTTCTCGTTAGGAATTTGTATGATATCTTTCGAAAAAAATTGCCAAATTTCTATTTTTACCCGCTAACTTTTTATAAAATTTTATGTCGACTTTTCCTAACGCGCAAAACCTACATTGGCGTTCCGCTAATGATAATCCTAGAGCCGCCATTTCGATCCAGGATTCAGGACGACGGCTCCATAGACGAAACTAATTAATTTAGCTCAATCTCAATTAAAATAGTTGGGCGCAGATCTCCGATTTAATCCGAATTTTCGACATTGACGCTAATTAATGGGGCGCGCTCCTTTCCATTAAGTTTTTGCGCCGGTGGTGGTGGAGGTCGGACGACGTTTAACGCCTCTTGTGCGAAATAGATAAAATTTATGGAATTTTTAAAGCCCACCATCGCCGAGGCACCAACAATAAATAAAAAATTACAGAAACAAGCTTGCAGAAATTTATCATCCCATCGAGCTGAAGTGGCACATGACCGGGTTGCAATTCCGGTGAAGCTAATCGCGTTTTTAATTAAAATTTAAAAAACTACCCTTCCTAGCCGCTTCCGCGTTTTCTATGTAAAAAGCCGAAAGCTCACTCATAACTTCAAATCACAACAGCATTAGACTGGAGTTCGGGACGCGTTGCCTCGCAACTTTTCAAATAGAATTAAAACCCGGGAAAATAATTAAGAATTATAAAATCCAATTACTCGTTCGCTGGCCGCAATGAAAGAGTCTCGTATTTATAGCAAGGAAGAAACTAAAAATCGGGCCGCTAGAGTCGAAGCTGGAACGGCTTCGTAATCTCTTCAGTTCGACAACGAAATGAACGTTAGTAGAAGTTGTTTGATAACAAATCAGCTTCACGACGACCTATCTCAAAATTAAATTTACATTACTTGGAAATTAACGTTTTTTTCTTCTCTCTTTTCGACAAAGCGCCGAGTTTTAAATTTGATTCCGCGCCACCTCCATTCGTCATCATCAACGTTTCTATATTAATTTTTGACATCAGAGAATAATCCGCGCTTTCGCCAAGAACCAGATAAAGTGACTTTGTTTCCGGCGCATCCGGAAGATTAAATTTTTCGGTTGTAAAAATGCTACGACAATTTTTTACAAGTATAACTTTTATACGACCAACTTTTTTTTATTATTTATTGGCAGCGTTAAAAATTATTTGTTGCTGGAAGCCTCCCTCGAGCTCCACCTCCGTCAGTTGGCGCCGCGTTGCGCCGCGTAAATTAAAAAAAGATTTCGGCTAATTAGAAATTTTTAATTCCCGAAATTACGCGATGGCCTCAACGATTGAACAATTTGCGTTGCTGCAGATAAAAATTTAAATATCTCCCTCGGCGCCTCAATTTTTTTTAAATTAACACGTTTCTCGGCCCTAAGAAACATTAGCAAGGCCGTATCGACGTTCATCTTCTCCGCGATGCTTAATTAAACCGTTGTTTTTGTGGGTAATGCCGACTACAATGGCGCTCCGAAATTTGTGGATGGGGATGTTACGCATCTGCATTAAGTTGATAATAAAGTAAGCCGCAGAACATACGGCGATGCCGTTCCATTATGGGGCTTGCCATAATTTAATTAACTGGTACGTTAAGACGTCTTGTGTTCGGTTTTATCTCGAGTACGCAGCCGAATTGAGGGACCTCGTTGCTACTGGTGAATTTCTTAAGGGATGACAACGCGAAACATGTGTAATTTGTCTGGATTTACCGACCGATGTTACTGTAAAGATCCGGCATTGCTACAAACCGGATGGCGGCGGTGTCAGGAGAAATATCGCGCCGCCACCGCGGGTTTATGACGCCCAATGGTCGAGTTTACGCCACCTACAGACGACGCGGTTTTATCATCGCGTTAATGTGTTTTATTTATATGGGGGCGCAGGTGACACCGGGGCATAGGGCCAAGGTCAGGGCATTAACAGTCAACCCCCCCGTAATAGTCGCTTAACCCCAGCTAAATTGCTTACACTATTTTCCACCCCTAACTTCCTTAATAGTCCGAGTCATTGGTTACACGAAACAATAATATGACTCGTTAAGGAAAAATAAATTTATTTTTTTCTGTGCAGGAAATATTAGGTGGAGATTGATAATCAACTCTGGCAACGATAATGGGCCATTAAAACGAGTCGGAGATTTCTTATCCAGCTAACTAAGTAATTTTGAAACTTTGTTACAACCAAACGAAACTTCAAATTCAACAGTCTCTTTGTACTTTTTTGTCATTAATGTGCAGTGACGGTTCCGCCAAAGTTTGACTCTCTTATCATAATTAGCCCTATAACCAGCTTTATGGAGATCGAGCGGCAGCTGGTCATAAGAAAGCTAATTTTAAAAGACGAGTCGTAACTGAAGTTCACTCAATTTTCAAGTTTTGAGAGATTGCGTCTAATCCCTAGGAATCTTACGCCATTTGTTTATGATTTTTTCTTTTGCCTAGAAAGGGAGAAGTTGGCCGCAATTCTGAGGAAAATAATTTTATTTTTTTAAATGCTAATACTTAGTTTCTCTTCAGTCTTACCCTTACCCTGTCACTGGATTTCTTTTTATTTCAGTTTACCTTGTTACGTTTTTGCTTGTCTCTCATTTTTATTCAATATTTCCATAAACTTCTTACTCGCTTTCATTTCTATGTTATCTCACTTTTATTTGACGTATTTTGAGAAGTTTCAGCGCGAGGAGAGCGAGGAGAGACTCTCTGAAATTTATAAGGAAATTTTTGTTGTTGCATAATTTGACGTTTTTACGAAAATTTTGGTGCAACTTTTCTCGAGTTTTTATCTAGTCTTGCATTGTCTGGAGTCTTCGGGTTTCCTGGAGATTTCCCCAGCTGCATCTCTGGCTTGATCTATTATTGTAGGTGTCTTTTCGTCAGCATCGCGGAATTAATGGTGATTGCTGTTTGCTCCTTTCCCTTTTAGTCTCACGAACATTCCGTCGTGTTGTCTTCTCGTCCTCTATTACTATTTGTAGGCTAGAGACAATGTATTTTATTTACACAAAAAATGACCCCCTTTCTCGCCTTAATCTTCGACTTGTCGCTACCGAACAATTCCACTAAGCTACCAACAAAAAAGAAAACAACAGACAGGAGTGGGGCCATTAAGATATTGTCTGCTTTCGCTTTCGTACATGAATATTTATCAGGAGTGTCTGTAGAGGAAGAAGCTTTCAGATCGCGTACAGTTACAGGAACCATTACCCAGCCGGTAACGGCTCAGTTTCGTACCGCAATTATTTTAATTGCGTTCGAAAATCCTGGAAATAAAGCCGGCATCGATTGTTATCCCGGAGATCCCGCGGGATTGTCAAGTACGTACGTAACGTTTCAAGAACCGACTGACTTGTTATTCTTTCCGCTTGTTTTGATACTATCCCAGCAAATTTACTTTACCTGAAATTTTGAGGGATTGAGGATACTAAAAGCTTCAAAATCTGCTTAACTGGAGCCGCTGTGTTTTTACGGTCTTAACAAGCGGAGCGAGGCAGGGCCGAACTCGGGCTTTACAGCAAAACGGCTTAAGCAATTTGCACAACGGCATTTTGACCCCAACTATTTCCAGACAACTAACCAAGTGACAAAAAACCTTTCAATAAGGGCAACTTTAAGCAAAATAATTATTGCTCTAACTTTATTTTTGGAGCTGTTAGAATTATTTTTTTAGCGCGATTCACCCGGCGCATCCACCATTTGTCAGGAATCTTTCCCTCGCGCGAAAATAAGCCTGACCTCAATCATCACCGGATTTTGGGTGATAGAACTGTTGTTGTCAAGATCTATAAAAGCTGTTTTCAGCAAGCTATCAAATTTGATACAACTTGTCCTCGTTACTTATCTAGCTCCTGGCCTTCCAGACGGGGCCTCAATTTGTTCGATTTCCCAATCTCCAATTAAAATCATCTTCTATTCTAATAAACCCGCAACTTTGGGGGTTGGTCGTTGGTGGTTGCGGTGTCTGCGAACCCTCGACAAGTTGCGGATCGAATTACCTGGCCGTCGATATTCCATCGGGAACCGTTCCTAACTTTGTGCCACTCACAATTAGCCGTTTTCGGTTGACGTTGCGAAATTGTAATTGATGAATCACATTTCCTTGCCGCTTAACTCCAACAATTAATCCGGGTAATCCCGACCAACGAATTGGTCACTTTATACCCCAACCGCTCTTCTTCCCTATCAAGCGGCTCCCGGACTAGTTCGGGTTATTAAGGTTGGAACCGCCCCCGAAACATTCGGGAACAGCGGTAATCTTCAGGGCAATTTGAATAATGCGATTAAGGAGTCGAAACTTTTAATGGCGAATTTATTGGTGCAAACTCGGATGCGATAGCGACTTAATAGTTAGGCGACGGCAGCGACGGATCCGAAATGGACGCTTATTCGAACGCGAGGAAGATGGTGGCGTCTTTGCGAAAGTGTCGCTTTTTGACGCGGCGTTAGCGTGAAATATGGGGAGAGTGGGCGCGGGCCCGGGGGAGCCGTAAAGCGGCTTCGGCCTGTTGCTCGCGTTTTATTTGTTTATTAATAAAATAAGAAAATGAACGGCGCCACCAACGGAACAAAGGTTTTAAGGTAAATTGGACGGCCGTGCCGAAAATAGCGCAATTAAATCCGACCCACCATCTCGGAACGACCCATTCATCTTGCCGGAAAAGTTTCTTTAAATGCTTTACGATAAGTCGAGCTCAAAATGGTGCTTCGATAAGTTCGGCAGTTGCTTGAAGAAGTTGGATCGTCAGCCCTATAAGCAGCTACACCCACAAAAAGGCCGCAAAAAAAAATTAAATTAAAGAAAAATTTGAAAAAGCCTTATAAAAGAGTTATAGAAAAGTGAAGCAAATGGCTCGGATAATGGCTGGACAATAATTTTAACCTTTGGGTTAAATGGCAAGGACCAAGAAATAAAAGAAATAATTTTTGGGAACCGAAAGGAAAATTTTAAACAACAAAAAAATTAAAATATTAATAGAAAGAAATGGCAGGTTCCGGACAGGAACTATGGAAGAATTGAAACTAGCTCCCTTCTCTTGGCCAGTTTTGTGGCCGGTTCTACTTTTGAAGCCTGTGTGGAGTCCTCGGTCACTCCGGCGCTTCGGATCGGTTGCAGCACGGTTAAAGAGTAGATCAATATTTGTAATTATGACCACCCGAGCAGCTCTGCGGAGCTCTTTGATGGTAATTTGGTTTAGCGAAGCGGAGCGAACAATTATACATTAGAGTCGCAGAGGGTTGAACGGTTGTTTTCGTGCGGGTTGTGTGCGTGTGTAGAGGCAACTGATACGTTCCCTTCCGCAGATAAATACCCCGAATTTGCCTACGTACGTTTCGCACTAATCAGACAAATGGAGCGAGCATTAAGAACGCGATTACACTCGCTATGGCGCTTTAAATGATTGTCCGCTTCCTCGAGGCGAACTTGTTGATTGAGCCTTGCCACGAAACAGAATTTAGTCACTTTTAGAAGCGAACCGTTCCTCAAACCGAATCTTTGCTATCAAGAGGTTCACAAAAATTTCAAGAAGTTGCTTAAATTTTTTGGTTGAGGGATTTTCTTTGTTGATTGTTGTCCCAATTTGGGACGCAATGTCGCGCGGGGGCGTCACGGAGCGCTAAAAGATATGAAATTCCTGTCAGATTCCGATTGTCGCGCTCACCCCGGAACCGCCCGTCACGTCCCATTGTGCGCCGTTTCCGCACACCTGAAAGTTTGAATCGCGAGAATGAGTGGTGGAAATTACGTCTTAATATATTCATTGTCTGGGCGTCGAAATATATGAAGCTGGGGGACTGGATGTAGGTTAAGATAAGTAGGTTATTTCCCTAAAGTCCCATACCCACCCCCTGGCATGGAGATTTCAGAGCGTGCGTGCTTAAATCTTTAATGCCACCAATCATGCAAACTTGTTGCCTCAAAATCCCCATCGCATTCACTTACAACTATGTCTATTTTTTTTTCCGTAATCGAGACTTTATTAGATTTGGTGCGTGGCGTGTTTTATTCAAGCCACTTTCGTGACTTGAATGCCCGAATGAGGGGCGGGTTCGGGGTTTATTGGGCAAGAATGCAGCGCTATTTGTACCCTTTCGAGGGATATCAAAAAATTTAAGCAACCTCGGACGTTGTAGCGTAAGTACGTTGAGAGTTTTGTTTGGTACATAAATCAAGACGGCGGCTTCTGGGGGATTAAGTGGCGACATTCGGAGGACCAACCGTCTTTCTTTACGGCCGGCCCTAATCATCCCAAGTGACCTGGGTCGGCCTTTGTTTACCACTCTTTGTTTCTCGTTTTCAATTCCACTTCGATTTAATGCGATGAATCAGCACGTAACTGAAAAGTTCTCATTTAGACAAGATGCTCTTTAAGAATAGAAAAAATTTTATTTTCTTCTGGGACTTTTGGCGCCTCCACCATTTGTCTTCGTCATTTGCCGTTGTTAAACTTTTCAATTGCAGCGATTGAATCACGCGCCGCATTTGTTTCGCCCTTTATTGTCCCGCCCGAAATTCCGGTTTAATTATTTCCAACCCCGGCCAATTGGGGGGTTGAAGCCGGCTTTTGCTTCGAATATCGACGTTTTGCGCTTTTCTCGGTCCTTTTACCCGCCAATACTTTGCCAATTACCGGACCATTCATCGATGACGATCCGATCGAAGGTCTGGCAAACGGCAATTAAGGGTTGCGAAGTAGCACTCTGAAAACGGCAACTCGCAGCTAACGCCATCGCAAATTTTCCCAGTTTCAACTTTCCAAATATATCCAGTTTCAATTAGCATAACCTCACATGACCTATCCAAACCTGAAGCGCAGTGATTGGAGATAATTGCATTCGGTTAGCACACATGTCACGTTATCCGGACGGCACATTCGTCGTAAATTAATGTCACATCCAACATAGCGACAAAGCCGCCAGGAGGATTAAGATATTGAATCCAGATGGCGCAATTGAGAATCGCGATGATTTACATATGGAGCTGAAGCGTCGATTAAATTATGTTGTTAATTAATCGTGCCGTCGAGGCGGTTGTATTATAGGGGTGAATCGAAATTTGGGGAAGGGCGCCACGTGGTTTTCGCGTCGGTGGTCACTTTTTCTTCTTGGAGCAAGTTGACACATTCCGTTAGGGCAAAGTTCCATGAATACCAAAGTAATAACCCTTGTCCGCCCTCGTCAAACTCCCGGAGAATAACCAAAGAGAACATCAAACTGGTTGAGATCGGTCGCTCCGGAGTTTAAATCAAACTTTGGTCTCGCCCGGTCTTTTCTCCAAATTGATACGGAAAGCAGCCACTGGTGCTTTGACCAATTCATAGCGCGCTGGATTAAATCCGGAAGTTGCCGCATCGGTGTTTGCGTGCCACATGGAAGCTTCGCAACTTTAATTAAAAATGGCAAAAGCCATTACGGCCCTGTCAGTTTTATTGGCGAATTTTCAAATTATGATAATTTATTGCGTTGCGCTTCGGAAATCCGACAAACGTTAATGACCAATCACAATTTCTGTGTCTGACAAGGTGATGCTGGCAGGTTCGAATCTCGGTCTAACTGCACCGTTTCAACAACATCTGAATTCGAAAGATGATTAGTTCTCGAGTAATTGCTTCGTCTGTTGGCGAAGGTTAACAGTGACAAGTCAAAACTCGTATTCCCTTCGAGTGAATTATTTAATTAGACAAAATCCGGAACCCCCGACAAATTGAACAATTTCAGCTCGTGACATTTTTCTCTAATAAACAGCTACGAGAAATTGAATTTTTGCCCCGGCCCCTGGACGAATTATTATTTGACAGCAGACGGTAAAGTTTGTGTTGAATAGAGTAAAGTTCGTTGGTGAGATTAAATTTAATGAAATTAGACGAGTTCATACAGCGATCAACCTTGGGACTTTCATTTTAGACCAGTTTGGAAGTAATTATTAGTAAGTAACTTAATTAAGCGAGAAATTCATTTAGGTAGGTACCAACTTTGCCCCAAGTTGTCGTGACCATCTCGATATTTCCCGATCTTCACCAATTTCCTCCAGCCTCATTACTGCGCTGCCGCTACTTGTCCAATTTTTTACTAGTTTTTCTCAATTTCCCAACGGCACTGCCGGGGCAGCATCTTATGAAGAGATTAATGATAGGACTACTTTTGATGTCTATGTAGTTAAAGCTAGAAAGTAACTGTTCCAATTAATTATGCTTTAAAAGATTTATTTAAAGTAATTTAAAATTTAGCAATTTTTTCCTTATCTTTACAAAGCTCTAATTATTGTAATCATCTTTTGTTTGATACTATCGAGAACTCGTTATAAAGCGATGGGCACCAATTTCCAAATATTCCAATTATTCAGAAAAATATTTCAAAGTAAATTACAGTTTAACAAGCGATGAGAAAATTTTTCCGAGGATGATCAGCGCATTGTCACGAAATAATCCGTCGTCAAGCTCTTAAGTGGATTAAATTAGCGTAAAATTCTTAACTACGGAATTTCCTCAAAAGCTACGAACGAGAACTCTTTCCGATGATTCACTAAATCTCCCCCATTTGCTCAAAATAAGTCATTATAATAATAAGTAATAAGCAATAATTAATAGTGAGATATAGTGGCCACCCTGCTGGTTTAACCCCATATTACCCAATTGGGATTGCTCTAGTTGGCAAAATTTGCGAAATTGCGAAATTTTCTCATGTGGACATCCCATCGGAATCGTCACGTGTTTTGTGGGTATTTGACGGTGGCTTGTAAATTGCACTTGTGGAGGCGCCTCCAGATCAATTTACATGGCGGAATCGAACAACGTTGGCAATTAAGCTCCCGGTTTCCTCCCTTACCGTCGTCTGATGACCTGCGGCCTTAACGGGATTTGTCGTATCGCTTTTTCCAGCTGCTACAACGAGTTGTTTGTTTAGAGTCGAGAGCCCACCTGGCCTCGCTTCTTCTTCTCTTTTCCAGCGATATTAGACGCCTTGTCGCAATCAACGTTCTGTGATTCGGTCTATTGTCGAAATGTTTAACTTAATAACCGACACCGTCTTTTAATTGGCGCTGCCGGCGTGACCTTTTCGCTAAATAAATAATTGAATCGGACCGTTTTAATCATGAAGTAAATGGAAATTATCGCGCCATGTATAAAGTTTTAATTGGACACTGGGGGGCAGACGATCAGAGATTAGCAATCGAAAGTCGTGGGGCACGGAAGAAAAAAAGGCTTTTTAGGCCAAATTTTCAACGGAGAAAGGTCAAAACATATTTTAAAAGTAGAACAGCGACCCTTACGAAACATCGCGAAGAGTAGTTACGAGTGTTGTTATGAATAATTAGAGAGTGCGTGCTCGAGGAAAATAATTAACTAAGAGCGTCTTACGGAATGGGCTACATTTAAAATTCCTTGCAACAATTTATCCAAGAGCTTGCTATGTTTCTAAAAACTTTTAAGTCTTGGCTAAAAAAGAGTGGTACCTCACTAGCATTAATAAGGATTTTTTAAAGAAGCAAGCATTTTGAAGAAAGACTTTAAATAAGAAAAAATTATCTTATAAGCAACAATCAGTTGTTAAAAAGTTGCGTTAACTAGCTAAGTACTACAGTATGCACTTAATCCGGAAAATGGACGCAAATCACCAGGCATTACAAAGTTATTGATTCCCCTATAAATAAAGCACGTTATTAATTAGAATTAAATTTAATTGCGCATCAAAAAGCGACTAATTAATATCCAAGCATCGGTAATTCAATTAATTCGCTTTGATAATGTGACTGTTAAAACGTGACGTTTCAATTTTCATAGCACTTTTAGCACTTTTGCTGCGGCACAGTGCTCCGCATTTTTCGATAACTCCATCATTTGTTGCAAACTAATGCAGTTTTTCGCTAATTGAAAGTAAATAACTTTGTTTTGAATAACAAACATCGGCGTGTATCCGTACAAGTTAAAATAAAACTAAAGTTCGTTAGGGCACGAGTTCTCTAACGAGCGTTCATTATTTCCGGACGTAGAAGAATGATGTCGTTTTGTTGATGGCAGCGCTAAGATTATTTTTAATGTTGTTATGCTGGGTAGTTTTTAATTCCTGAAAAGGCATCCGTCGGACTGGAAATGTTCAAAAAGTTGCCCGTTAAAATTCGAGACAACGCCGAAATGCCGGGTGTTTTGAAAGGATGCAAGTTTTACGTGCGGCAACCGTTTCGGCTTTATGAGTTCTCGCATAGTCTCTCTCTATAAATAATTCAACCCTTCATGAATAATAAAGTGCGTAAATAAGTGAGTCAAAACGTGTGGTTTTTGTTAATGGCTTTAGAGCCCTTCTAACTGCGTTCATTATTCGCGATTTATGTGTCGGTTGAAACTGTCTCTGAACGCATATTGTAAGTGAGCGCCAAAGGATCCGGAAGCAATTCAGGCCATCGCACATTGATCGAGGTGCAAGACGGATAAGTGCCTGCCTACCTTCGAAAGACTTTAGTCCGGGAGATCTCACCGACGAAGTGAAATTTCGAAAATCCAATTGGGAAATCTCGCTCAGGGATTTGATTTTTTCGCAAATGTTTGCCAACGGAGCTCGGCGTGCTTAAATTTCGTAATGATCCCGTCGCATCGCCCAGGAATATTCCTTTCAATCGCTTAATGGGAATTATTCCGTTTTGTTCCCAGAGACTAGTTGTCGTTCATTTTGAAAGCCATTTTCGCCGTTTTTCCTTTCATATTTATTTTAATTGGAATTTCGCGTGCTCGTTGCGTCGACAAAGCCTTCAAAAGAGTATCTAAGCGCAATATTTGACAACAAAGCGGCTTAAGAAAAGAGTCGCTTCTAGTTTGATTGCGAGATGCTTGATGAAGGAATAAATGACTACAAGTGAGACCCAGTTATCATAGAAATGCTCGACATTAAGCCCTTAGATTGAGACGCAGACAGACGCCAAATTGGAATTTTCTACCTGATCTGAGACACACCAGTAAAAGCAAGAACGGCACGCAACATTAACCGCGAATAATTGAGCAATTTCAGCTTGAATCACCTGGTGCTGCTTTCACAACTATTTGCAAAAACCTTTGACTAATCGAAATTTAATCATTGTCGTTGCACCAGTCACATGTCGCAAATCTCATAACGAGAGCGCGGAATTCCAAATAATCCAATATAAACAGAGTCGCGTCTCCCGCCGTCATCTATCAGTCAAACGATAATTTAATTTTGGAGGCGGGCTCCGAGTTGAGTAAATAATCGAAAAATCCGACGGCGTTACCGGCGGTGGGGTTTTAATTCGGCCACTTATCGCATTCCCAGCAGGTGGGCCAAAAATAAAGTGTGTCGTCAATTGATGACGTTGTCAGTTTAAATTTGGTTGAGTAATATCGGGTGAAGGTATCAGGGGTCTCACGAGGGCACGTAATTAAGTCCGAAATGGAGAATAACGAAATGCTAACAAAGTAAATTGAGCCAATTACGCAGGAGCGGCCCGGAATGGGGCCAAATTGTCCTGCACAATAAGGATAAATTATCGTCAAATATAGGGCCACGTTTTACGTTTCAAAAATTGATTACCTGCATTTTCCATAGTTTTCAAGCTTCATAAATTTCAGAACCAACAACAATTTTTTTTTCTACGTTTTCCACAGTCTTACCATAAACAAATTAATTATTTAAAAATCCTCAATTTTGACGACAATATTTGTCGGAAAAGGGGCTCAGGATTGCAAATTTTAAATGTGGAACAATTTTTTGCTCCATGACGAACCTTGAAGTTTGAGCGTTACATGATGTAACATTTTCGGCGACAACAAACCCTAATTTTACCCGGGCTTTTGTTGTAAACACGTCTGAAGGATTTTGGGATCTCCAACTTTAAATAAGTTTTAATTTCACTTTTCTCTCCTCTCTCGGGCTTCCTAAGATGCGTTGCGTTAAGTAACAAATCCTGTTTTTAACGTTTCACCGAAAATCCGGCAATTCTCCAAGCGATGGGCAATTTTGTTTGAGCTTTCAAAAAATTGCCGCAATTACGCATCGAAGCCGCGTTATAGATATCCGGATAATCACCTATCAAACCGCATCGGATGATGGACGCTTCGTAGATCACTCTTAGGGGCGCGCTTGACAGCCGTTAAGTACGCAGGTATGGGCACGATAAATAAAATTTATCTCTTCTCGCAGATTGATACATGTTTCACTGACGAAATGAAAAGTTTCCATCGTTCTTCATCCGTCACGACACGCAACTAATTTCCCAGCGACACTGAGCTGGTAACGCTTCAGGTCATAATTCTGAGATAACGGAAGTGTCGCGAGCTTTCTATTTTTGCCATAAATCCTTTAGTTGAAATGGAGGTTTCTAAAGCATTGCACGCGCTGTGTACTGAATCGGTTCAATTTCTTCTAGTTTCGTATTTGTGTGGTGCTCGAAACGGCTTTGCGGCTTTGCTGACATGGAAATAAGCGAGAATTCTGTTGAAAAGTTCGTTATTTGACGAGATCTCAATAGTGTATATCCTATTTGCAGCAGCCAACAGCTAGGCAAAGATGTTTGGTGTACAGTCAATTTTTCACGTTAAGATTGAAAATTTGGCGTAATCAATGCAAATTAAGAATCCGTTCTCCGGCTGCTGGCGTCTTTTAATTAAATTGTCGAGTTTTAATAAGCACGCTGCCGCCAATATCCTCAGTGGCGCCGGTTTCGTTGAAATCGTTTTGATCGGAAAATCCCTTAATTAAACAAACAGTAAATAAACACGTCTCGATATAAATCCTAGGATTTGCGCCGATGCCATCAACCACACTAATCCCCGCTGAAGCATCCACCCAACAGGGTCAAGCCTCTGCCAACTAGAAACATTTTTAATGAAATATAGAACCTTCTTCAACTGAATGCTTTTGCTGTCTCCTATTTTGTGGTCCAACTTGATGCGCTTTGGGGTGGCTTCATGAGCAAAATTGGGCAAGCGAGGTTAGTTGCTGGAACCCTAACAGTTTTTGCGGCCACGTTGCGCCGTTTACCCCAAAAACTTGTCAACTAACATCAAAGAGAGCGAGACAAGCCGTTATCAGCTTTAGGGCTTTATTTAATATTATGGTAATGAATGTTGTGTTTGCTCAAGTGATATTACTTCACCAAGCGATGCGCGTTTCTCTATTAATCCCCGCCTTGCGTTCAGCATCAGATAGGGCCCAATTGCAATTGCATTAAAATTCACTCGACAGCACCCGACGATATCGAGGAAAAGTCTGCCAGAAATTGAGAAACCCTCGTCACGTAAAACTCCCCTGAATCGATAATAATGGGGACTGGGTGCTGCAACACGTAATCTCGAAATCCACGCACTTGGTCCGTCAAGAGACCTTTTCTACGGGACCCGTCAAAAGGACCTGTAAATAACGCCGAAACGGGACTGTATGAAGTGAATTCCCGACTGGGGTGTAGAGGGTGAACTGCTTGCCGTTCTGTAAGGGTAAGAGTTGTGTTTGATTACCCGAACTTCCCTAGCCACAACATAGGCCTTCGGGGAGACAAACGCACACTGGGACGTGCTCTCTGACCGCTACTGCGACGGATATTAATCCAGGGCCGGACCGCTTCGCAAAAACGCTAATTTTCCTCGGAATAATTGCAACGGATGGAAATTTTGAAATCTGATACGCTTTTATGTTCGTTTCTAACGTTTTCTTGGGGGATTTAAGCGCCAACAAAACGACGTTCCTGATTATTAGTTTTTGATATCGAGTTTCCCCAAACAACATGTCAAAAGACAAGAGAGGGGTGTAACGTTACCAATTAGCGGCTGTTCGATCGAGTCGCAGGTATTCAAGGTCACTTTTAAATTTTTCGCTTGACATTAAACCATTTTTCTTAATATAAGAATATATTAAGTATTAAATATTAAGAATATATTAGTATGTGCTACCCTTCGATTTTGATGCTTATCAAGGCATAGCTACTTTGTTTTTTGTTGTTAGTGTAAGTAAAAAATTCTAATGTCTTACGTAAATACGTAAATTATTAGCATCACTTCTTTGAAAAAGATAGAAGAAGATTACAAGTTTTTTCGATCACTCTGATATTTCTTATCGAAGTGTTTTGTAACCAGAGGTCACTTTCAGTCAGTGAAATATCGATAACCTAATTGTAGAAAGACCTTGTCTTCCTCTAGTAAATATTGTGACAGCAACAGGAACGATGACGTAAAAAGCTTTATCTAGATTTTCTCGATCTGATAAAGCTCTTCTTCCGAATCTGAAACGTAGACATTATTTTTTTAAATTCAGACCTACATTTAAATTCTTCTCTATTGCAAAGTAATATATTCAGCAAGCTTATTCATAACTCATACATCAAGGTTAATGTCAGGTGGTAACTTTGACACGGTTTGTTAATGTTTCCGCGTCGTAGTTCCCAACTCTTTGCAATTCAGTCACAAACGTGATTTCCGAGAGGCTGTTTCTGAATTTTCCGTAACTTTGTCATAAAGGACACTACACGTATTTCCGCTTTACCCATTTAATTAGTCATGGAAACAAAGGCTAACGCACTAATTTAGTAAATTTTGATACCCGACCAATTTCTCTTTATCAACATTTTCCGTTGTCTTACCGTAAATCGAAAATTTTGCTACGAAACGCTTCAGTATGGATGCCAGTAACACGTTTTCGCCAAAATTACCTCCACCGATTTTTCCCCATTAAGCGCCATCTGCGGAAATGGGGCGCGTTTAGCCCAATTTTTCCCGGCCCTAATTTAGATTGGTGGATTGGCCCCCATCGATCGCGTCGCTCAATCCTCTTCCAATTTACATTTAAATTAATAGTTTCGGAGTTCGAGTGCAGCGCCCAATACAACTATTTGAACTCGGTCCGTATTGGTGGCGGTAGGGGAGTTGTTGTTTTAAGTTCAACTAATGCATGCGTGAAGTTACCGAAGCTGCAACCACCTCAATTTGCAATCCAACAGGTCGTCAACTTTGCCTTTGGGTGCTGTCGGAATTAACGTCCTTCCTAATTGAAATTTCCGTCACATCGAAGGGAAGAATGGAGGGTTGGGAGAGGTGAACACGTACCGGACGGTGGACCGATCTCGCCTCATAAACAGCGGCAGACGAGGAACAAAGCGATTCCGCCATCATCTCGAGGAAGTACTAAATCCGGGAGTTGGAGAGGCGGTGCGCTGTCATCGCCACCTTGGGGCGGCGATCGGAAAATCCCAACTAAACAACGGAATTGCATTATTTTTACGTACCGACGGCGATATTGCATTCAAGGAGCGGCGGCGTTCAACCGACGATATTGTCTGCTGCTTCCTACAACTTGACTTTTTCTTTAATATAATCTCCAGTTTTATTCCGACCAGCTTTAACTAAATTTGAAGCCAAACAATAACTCTCAAGTACATGCATGCGGCGCTTACTCTCTAATTGTAAAGGAGTTGGCTGTGTTTCAGATTATTCCTCATCTCGCCTTGCAGAACTTACCACCTACTTACGCTGTAATCGTCGGATATTGCGTTATTATTGAATCCCCACCTCTACTGCCGGTAGATTTAAACTCGGTATTGCGTTTTGAGCCGTTCCACTCGAGAGTGGCAACTAACATTGTTTTTAACGAAAAATCTAATCAGGATGTTGCAATAACAGGAAGGAGCAGTCAAAGAAGTTTTAGTTGCCACGAGAACGGTGGTTAAAAAAAAACTACTTTTCTCGTTTTGATATTTAATATTTCTGTCAATCTTCTCACGTTACATACATTTTCTTTTCTTTGATGAAAGTAACGAAAAGAAAAAAACTACTCGCAGAAGTATTTGAGAAAATTGAAAGCTCGCATTCATTGGTTTTAAATCGTCATTCAATATGAAAGAGAAGTGTTTTTGTTAGAACCCAAACGACAATTTTTTATTTTCCACTTACACTTACATCACGTTTATTTTTACAGAATAAAACATGCTTGTGTAACTATTGTGAACAATGTTGCTCTTATCTCTAATTTGACGCTTTGTAGTTTGCTTTAAAGTTTAATTAAGTATCCCCACATACTTTCATTATAGTGATATTGATTTTAGTGAGTGCTCTATTGTGTGGCTCAAGCATTGTCTTCAAGAAAAAAATAATATCGATTTCACGACGTTTCTTGCGAAACTTAAGACAGATGTTGTTACTTCACAATATTCCCCTTCTTTGACATTCGGGGTTTTGTGCGTCTTAAAAGATGTAAAGTGTAGCCTGAGGCGTAACCTGCTACACTGGTGAAGGATAAAACAATTTACCCGTTTAACGCACTCAAAGAAATTGTTGGCGAGTTGAGATGTAACTGTTACAAACTAAATGTTATTACAATGATTGTAAATTGTTTTCTAAATATTTTATTGATCAACTAAATAAAAGCCCGGAAGTGGATGGCAACTGGAAAAATAATATGATTGCAACAGGTGGTGGCGATGTAATGTGAAAGCTTGATGTGAAGATTCCTTACACAAAGACACAAAGGACTAATTGGGAGAATTACAATTGCTAAAAAGCTGCAACAATACGATATCTATAGAGTTTGCTGACATAACTAAAATTTAATAGAAATGTCAAGTGGCAATGGATGATGCTTCAGCAAACACTAAGAAAGAGTTTGGAAGAGGAACAAGGGCAATTATTATAATAGCTTGCAATTTGAGTCAGAGACGTTATAATGACAATAATTTAAATTTTCAAAAGTTTTAGTCAAACGAGTTGGAAAGAAAATCCAAGACACCCTACTGAAAATTTGAAAAACTGAAAACAAATTCGGGATATCTCAATCTATAGAAGTCCATTAACTTTACATTGCTTCTTTAAGATTCGTTTCACAACTTCATAAATCATACATAAATATCAGATAGTAGTTTTGAGCTGAATGAGAATGATAATGGATTTCAAAACACGACGCTTCCAGAATATGCTACAAGAAAAAAAAGTTCGATGCGTCAAAACGATAAGGGTCAATCTACAGCACTGATACTATTCTGTAATTTAATTTGGTGGCAGTCGGTTTTGTACGTTATCGCGTTTCTATAATGGAAAACCATTCTCCTCGTCCTTGTACAGAATTTATTTTAACAAGTCGTACTTCTCAACGAAGAAGATCCATAAAGCCAAATTTTATAGTAATAGCTGTTACAAAGAAATAATTATAATCACCAAAATAATGAAAGTCATGATTCGTGATTGTATAATGAAAGAGAGATGAATAATAAACGATCTATTTATGTTGTTAAATCGTTGCCTGTCTGTTAACGCCAGGCAATGGTTTAATAATATTTGAAATTACTAACTAGGCATCGACAATAGTTCCACACGTGATTGCATGTCCTGTCCAACCTATGCATAATCAAGCAGAATTGCACAACAGGGAACGATCCTTAAAAACCGCAACATTCTAGTTTCAGAGCCAAATATACGTTGTAGGATGAAGCGTGACAAGCCAGATTTGAAAAAGTGAAGATTCTGAACAATACACGAAATGTTGAGTTAATTTGGGTTAGAGCTACGACACTCACGCCCCTCGGAAATATTTGAAATAACGTAGAATAAGCGCGGACACTCCACAAACTACTCATGCGAAGAAGAGTAAAGAGTGTTTCTTCACTTAATTTCCTGACTTGCGTTTAATAGTTAGAAAGAGCGTAAATTTATCAACTTTCTTCTACTCATAATTTGGTGTTGGTCGATTTGGCTCAACCCAGCGCCTGTAGGAATTTTATTAAAAAATTACAATAAACATTCAAATTTATGATATTATGCAATGGAGGTTAGCCAGTACGTTCTAGCAACACACTTGGGGTGCCGATCGAGCAGGGGGTTTAAAATTATGTGCACAGCTCGGCAGAATCCTGGCTCGGGTCATTAAGCAGGGCGCTGCTGTTTTAAATTCTCGATATCAATACACGTCGCGACCTGGCCGAAAACTCCGACTGGAGTCCTCGAAAGATAAGTATGGCGATGTCGTGTTTTGACTCCTCCCGGTTGTTGTCCGATTTTCCGAGAAGTTAGCACTAATGAATCCGGAAGCAGAAGCGCCGCCAAGATCACATACATCGCCGGTTCACGTGTTGCATCTCCGGACGATCGTTGTATAGAATCTCGGTCGTAACGCCGAAAGCCCTCCACTCCACGTTATTAATCCCCAAAGGCCAGCAATTATTTGCTCAGTGGCGTAGAACGGAACGGGCGGATGGCTTGAAATAGATTAGTCAATACTTATTCGCGCCCCCACCGGTCCGGGTGTGTGTCCCACAGATTTCATTCATCACTCTCTTCGGGACCTAACCGTGAATTTTAAAATCACGAGCAACTTCCGGCCGGATAAACGCACGCATTATCCAGTTGCCTTAAATCCGGCGCTTCTTCAGTTTCGGTTATAAAAAGACGGTGCGGGCGGCCAAACGAAGGATGACCTTTAGGGCGAATCGCGACAAAATTGCGCCCCCCGACCCACTATAAACAGATATATGTCATCAATGACGACAAACAGCGGAGGAAACGACTCCCTCGCGGATGACCGCGCTAAAGCGCTACATGTCTTGGGAACAAAACTAAGTTAGATACGGCGGAACGAGCAACTAGAACGGCCGTCTATGGGCCCGGAAGAAATCCTCACCTCGACGCCCCAGTTGAAAATTTATCGAACCACCCAACTTCCGACTAATTTCGAATCACGTGGGAAAATTGAAGAGTTGTCCGCGTGTTTTCAAACTGCGTAGACGTGTTTCAATTACCCGCATCAAACGGCAACTGGAGGCGAAGAGGACGTGACTGTTAACCGCACATTAGCGCAACCCTGCTTAAAGGGTTGTAATTATCTTGCCAAAATAACTTATTTTTAACATAAGTAATAATAAAGCGGGACACGACAACAAAACACGGCTATTTATACTTGTCTCCGCTTCCATTCCGTGCGACACGAGCCACGTGTTAATCATCCCCCGTAAAAGAACCGACGCGCTGCAGAGAGACGTATTGCGGTAAGTACCCCGCCAAAGGGTTCCGTCATTTCAATAGCGCGGATGGATGGCAGTTGAAAGATTTTCCGCGACCTGGTTCGCATGTTTGCCGGAGTTCTTATTATTTTCGGAAATAAATCAAGGAGAAGGTGGAGGGAAGCACTTGTGCTGCCGGAGTTGTGTAAAGCGATAAATTCGCTTTGAGGTAATTGCATGACGATGCCAGCTTTAGACCAACAAGCAACTAAATATGAAATTTACATTTTATACGAAAAGGTTAACGCCTTCGTCTTACCGGCACAACGAACTTGGCGGAATTAAATTTATTTACCTAGATTCAACCCTATTAGGTGGCGCGACGATGGGGCCCGCGATGGCCGGGCCCGGAAATCACCACAATTGTAATTGGATTAAAGCAAGCCCTAGGCGGGACTCCGACGCTCCGCGGGCTTTCGGACGACGCCGATAAGTTATGGCCCTAGGCCGAACGGCAGAGGGTATTTTCGGTAACGCCATCAAGTGGCTAAAATTCGAATTTTCCCAATATTGTGCTGTCGTTGTCAATATTTTAAATCTTCCTGTTAAATTTTAAAGAAATTGAGATTTCGAAAGAAATGAGGCAAAAAGAAGATACAAAATAGAAAGAAATAAGCGATAAAGAAGTAACCACTGGTTGAAGGTTTTAAAGAAAATTGAAGAATTTGGCATTTGTAAAAATAAAATAAAAATAAATAAATAAACAAAATAGAATTAGGACACCTAAGTCTAGGCAACAGTTATGTAGCTTTGAATAAATAAATAATAAATATTAATAATAATGTTGAATAAATAAAAATTATAAATCGTTACGTTAGTGTCACTGACGATGTTATTCTGAGGCCAAATTTTGTTTTGTCATTTAAAAATATTTATAGTTTTTTTATACTTTTATTAATTTAGCTTAAATTTGTTTATTCTTCTAACAGAAGCAGAGTTCTCTTTTTGGTTACCAAGTCACTTTTTTGCCTTATGTTCATAATTCATAAGTGACAGCAAAACAAATTACGTGACGTAGAGACAGTGACAAATGGCGGATGCGTCGTGTAAAACTTTCAGGTAATCTCGGACAAAAATAGATCGGCCCCTGTTTTCTTAGATTCATCTTAAAAATATGATTAACCTTTCAGAAGCAAGAGTCTCGGAAACGTGACATTTTTTTAATGGAACATGGATCACCATAGAAGAACTTTCAACACAAATCAACTAAAATGGTGGTGTTTTTATAACGAAATTAGCGCCCTCTATTGTCACATGGGGGCGTTGTGGAGGCCGTCCAATTTCTTTTGTTTAAAGTTTGTCCGGTGGCCGGGGTCGGTGCGACGACGACGTATATAAAAATTTATAGCTCCATCTAGGCGGAAGCGCCCCAAATCCGGTGTTGAGAGTGGCTTGGCACGCATCCCATCATCCAGGTCGGAGTTAACCGGTCGGCCCGGTCCTCCCCGTCTAAAAATAACAAGTAATTTTTCGCGGTAGGTCCTCGCGCAATCATCAAGTCGGCAACTAGACCATTAAAAAAGTTGGCAGAATCGAAAAGCAAACACGAACAGGAAGGAGCAGAAGTAGCAAGTTCGCCCAATTTAAATTACAAATCTCCGGCGGCTTTTAAAAGTTAAATTCGCCAAGTGTTGACTAACAGAGATACCGCCAAGTCTCGCTTTCAATTTAACAAGATCCTTTTAACTAAGCATCATAATTTAATGCAATTAAGTCGGTCGTGACTCGAACAATTAATATTGGCCTCGTTCCCTGGAAACTTTCAAATTTCCCCGGCTTTATCCAGGTGAGCGACGGGATCCCCCCGCACGTGTACCCGACCGAGTTCGGCGCTGATAGGATTTCGATGGGGCTCGGATAACGGACGGAATGGGATATTTCATGTCAAATGAACGCAATTTAAGCGATAAAGCCCCGACGTATTGACCCTTAAGTAACACTTTGTCGCAACAGGGATTGCGTCCGGGAAAAATTCAGGACGTTTCCGGAATTATTAATGGAACATAACTTGGAATAATTCGATATAGCGGAGCGGCCGTGTGTAAAGAGTAAAGAGAAACGGCATGATTAAGGCAGGGACAGATTTCAGATGCAATTTGCTTCTCTTTTAAAGCAACGAGGACTACCCAGCTCTAATCAGTTTCGGGGGATGTAAGAGCGTCAGGAGGGGGCGACGCTAAATTCAGCAAAAACACGATTTTACGCCGAAAAACGAGTCGCAAGTACGTGGGACTCACTTCATCCGGACTACTCCGGGCAATAACCGGGGGCCGTTGCGAGTCTTTGAGTGAATCTCTCTAAAGTACCCAGACGTTTTTGTAGAGCTTCCGGCACCGATTTTATTACATTTTTTTACTCCTCACTAATTGTTACATTCATTGTGTAAACCACGAGTCTCGCAAAATGAGCGACATAACTTCGTTCTTCCCCCGGACAACCGCTCGTCCTCGTACAAGGGACAGGCAATTTGTTTTCGGGAGATACCAAGTAACTGTTTTTGCGCTCAAGTATTTGCGGTACTTACCCATTCTACGCTCTGGAAAAAATTTGTCAAAAATGAAATCGTAACTAAAATTATTTCTAACGCTTTTCACCCGACGCCTCCGCCATTTTGCAGCGTCCGTTCTACCGCAAGTTTGCCTCAGCAGCCCAAAAACTCGGTTTCTTATTTTGCGCCAAACTCAGAATCGGTGTTCCGTGATCCACCCTGCGATGCGAGAAGGGGTAAATTTGGATTGTGTACAGTTGAACGTTTTAATATACGACCTTTGGGTGACTGCCTGCGAGGCAAACCAAACCTAACCTCGTTTGAGAGCCAAAGTAATTTAGCGTGAGGCTAATTGCGACCGTTCCTCCAAATTACCGGAGGTAGAAAAGCTTGTTTATATTAACAGCTGCGACAACCACAACAATTACAGCCCTCCCAACACTTACAACCAATTGCCGAATTAATAATTTCTTATTGAATTTCTCCCCGCCCGATTTTGATCATTACCCGACCCCCGGTTATTTGTCAACTTCCCTCCGGTCATTTCCTGGCCAATCTAGATCGATAACCGCCACGTTATTACTCGCATCATTTGACGTAACGACGTCCGAATGCACCGGTAACGACGCCACCGCCTCGAGACTCGACCGCATCCCTAATTGGAATTTCGCCCCTCCTCCCGCTCATTTACATGAAGAAATTGGTCTAATTGCGTTTTATTTGCTCGCGATTTTCGATTAACAACGAACGCCGTCGACGAAAAAAGTAATTGAAAAGTTTCGGGAGAAGGCGACGACGATGTTATTTTCGGAACTTTGAAAGACGTTAGTAGCGATCAACGGCGATTTTATAAACTTTCTTCTCGACGACGATGCGGTTAATTTTACGTGGCGTTACTACGACGTTACCCCATTTTCCCTAATGAATTCTGCCTCGTGTATTACATGAGGGAAGTTTCGCAACGGTCTCTCCAGCAAATCGCCCGTCTCAACAAATCTTCAAACGGTCAAAGAAAAAATTTTTGTTCGCCTTTCCGTTCAATCACGCAAAATGGCTATTTCGGGATATTCTGTAAATGATGGGGTCTTTCCAAGAAATTCAAGAAACGGCGGCCTCTCACTTGGAAGCAGCAATCCGAAAAATTATACAAAGAACGAGAAAAAAATTAAGGAAGGTCACAAACTTGAAAAGAAAAGTTAGTGTCTTACCTTAACGCTTCTGTAACGTGGAATGTAATTCTAGGAAATTCTTGTGACGAAACTAATAAAATTGAAGCGTGACCATTACAAGATACAAAAGTTGTAGAAAATTATCGCTTGAGACGACTCAAATTTGGGGGATCTTAAGAGTCTCTTCCTTCCTGTTAGTTGAAGGAGAAGAGCTATCTCAGATCTGCTTCCATGGCCTAAACTACTATTCTCTGAACCAGTAGGACGATAACTCCCTCTGGTTAAACCATTATTGATAACAGAGTCGAGTAAGGAGTAATTTGTATTCAATGGATTAGGCGGAGGCGCGGCGAGGTCCATTAAAGTGACTCGGGGAAATCGCGGATCGGGCAGAAGTTTACTGGTAATCAGTCGTAATTAGCACTTTATAAGGGGTTATTACCAAATAAATGATCGATTGCCGCACCCGGCAAATTTGTCTCCGACTACGTTATCGTTCTCCAACCCCCCGGCTGTTTGATCGAATTGTAAAACGCAAATTATGCAGCGCCGCCCCCGCTCCTCTGTTTGAACTGAAAAACTTATTGCAGCAACTTTTTCCGATTGTCGGGGTGGCGATGCTATCCGCAACCCGCCTCCGAGCCGCCTCTCGTAAATAATATCATTATCGCGGCGGCTATTATGACGGATTTATTTTAAATGTAACGAAATTAAAAACAGACGAAACCAAAACGAATAAACGCGGATTTAAATGAGGGATTTAAAAAATAACAATTTTGCATGTGTCGCTGATCGATAGGCGAGCTCACGGCTGAACGGCCGCTTTGATGGACCGCTGATGGTGGTGACGTCAGCGTGTTGTGCACTTGTGCGAAATTTCACGTGTGAATCGGCTTACGACGCGTATAGTTGGCGTTCCAGCGAGTTTAGTGGCGGTTTTTCGGCTGCCAGTAAATCTCGGGGCAATTTGGATGCATTAAAATTTGCGACAGACGAGTTCTTGGGGGAAATTTATGTTTATGACGTAAATCATGCAGGGGCCGAAACGAGCTGGCGGAAGCTCAAAGGGGTTGCGAGCCACTCGAAGAATTTCGAACAACTTCTGAAAAATTGAAGCGAATCAGCGAGGCGACGAAAACTCTTTCGTCAAAGAATCTCTTACGCTATTTAAAATAGTATAAAACGTATGCTCGAACGTATGCAACTTTTTTTTAAAAAGCTACAAACTTTATCCCTCGGGGTCGAAAAAAAAAGCGAAAATATTGAAATTTTTTACATTGATTTTATGACTGACTCTGGTAGATTTTGAATCGCTGAACACGAATCTGGCCGTAGTTTCGATGTACAAGTCGTACTTTTTAAGATTTGACCATTTGAATGGTTCAATTCAAAATTTTCGTCAAAGTCGACCTAAATTCCAAATTTCAACTTCTCTATTATTAGACTTACAATTTTTGTTTATACAGCATTTGATAGCCTTTGTAAAATGGAAAAATTTGATGTATTTGGATTTGATGTAGGTAAGTCTATCCGTTGAAAAGTTACAAGAGTTTGAATAACCGGAGAAATTTGATGTATCTAGTTTTAACGTGAGTGTCTCTGTTCAAAAGTTACAAGATTTTAAATTGAAAGAAATTGAAAATTAGTGGTTTCTCTAATTCTATAAAAAATCTATCTATTCTAGCGTCAAATTGATTACAGATTTGAACACAGAAAGGTTGATTACATAAGAAAATGCTTATTTTCAGCCTTTGTGTGCAACGATGTCAATTTTAGAAATTTTTCGAATTTCTATCGATTGGGGTAGAAAAAAAAGTCGAAAATATTGAAATTTTTTACATCGATTTTATGACTTAATCTGGTAGATTTCGAACCGCTTAACACGAATGTGGCCGTAGTTTCCCTGTGAAGGTCGTACTTTTTAAAATATGACCATTTGAAGGTCTCTATTCAAAATTTTCGTCAAATCGACCTAAATTGCAAATTTCAACTTCTTTATTATTAGTCCCACGATTTTCGTTCACATAGCATTCGATGGCTTTTGTGAAACGGAAAAATTTGATGTATCTAGATTTAACGTAAGTGTCTTTGTTCAAAAGTTACAAGATTTGAAAATTGAAAAAAATCAAAAATTAGTGGTTTCTCTAATTCTATAAAAAATCTACCTATTCTAGCGTCAAATTGATTACAGATTTAAACTCAGGAAGGTTGATTACATAAGAAAACGCTTATTTTCAGCCTTTGTGTGCAACGATGTCGACTTTAGAAATTTTTTAAATTTCTATCGATTGGGGTAGAAAAAAAAAGTCGAAAATATTGAAATTTTTTACATCGATTTTATGACTTCATTTAGTAGATTTCAAACCGCTTAACACGAATGTGGCCGTAGTTTCTCTGTGAAAGTCGTACTTTTTAAAATATGACCATTTGAATGTCTCTATTCAAAATTTTCGATAAAATCGACCTAAATTGCAAATTTCAACTTCTTTATTATTAGTCCCACGATTTTCGTTCACATAGCATTCGATGGCTTTTGTGAAACGGAGAAATTTTATGTATCTAGATTTAACGTAAGTGTCTTTGTTCAAAAGTTACAAGATTTGAAAATTGAAAAAAATCGAAAATTAGTGGTTTCTCTAATTCTATAAAAAATCCACCTATTCTAGCGTCAAATTGATTACAGATTTGAACTCAGGAAGGTTGATTACATAAGAAAACGCTTATTTTCAGCCTTTGTGTGCAACGATGTCGATTTTAGAAATTTTTCGAATGTCTATCGATTGGGATAGAAAAAAAAAGTCGAAAATATTGAAATTTTTTACATCGATTTTATGACTTCATTTAGTAGATTTGGAACCGCTTAACACGAATGTGGCCGTAGTTTCTCTGTGAAAGTCGTACTTTTTAAAATATGACCATTTGAATGTCTCTATTCAAAATTTTCGATAAAATCGACCTAAATTGCAAATTTCAACTTCTTTATTATTAGTCCCACGATTTTCGTTCACATAGCATTTGATGGCTTTTGTGAAACGGAGAAATTTAATGTATCTAGATTTAACGTGAGTGTCTTTGTTCAAAAGTTACAAGATTTGAAAATTGAAAAAAATCGAAAATTAGTGGTTTCTCTAATTCTATAAAAAATCCACCTATTCTAGCGTCAAATTGATTACAGATTTGAACTCAGGAAGGTTGATTACATAAGAAAACGCTTATTTTCAGCCTTTGTGTGCAACGATGTCGATTTTAGAAATTTTTCGAATTTCTATCGATTGGGATAGAAAAAAAAAGTCGAAAATATTGAAATTTTTTACATCGATTTTATGACTTCATTTAGTAGATTTGGAACCGCTTAACACGAATGTGGCCGTAGTTTCTCTGTGAAAGTCGTACTTTTTAAAATATGACCATTTGAATGTCTCTATTCAAAATTTTCGATAAAATCGACCTAAATTGCAAATTTCAACTTCTTTATTATTAGTCCCACGATTTTCGTTCACATAGCATTTGATGGCTTTTGTGAAACGGAGAAATTTAATGTATCTAGATTTAACGTGAGTGTCTTTGTTCAAAAGTTACAAGATTTGAAAATTTAAAAAAATCGAAAATTAGTGGTTTCTCTAATTCTATAAAAAATCTATCTATTCTTGCGTCAAATTGATTACAGATTTGAACTCAGGAAGGTTGATTACATAAGAAAACGCTTATTTTCAGCCTTTGTGTGCAACGATGTCGATTTTAGAAAATTTTCGAATTTCTATCAATTATTCTTGTAGATTTCGAATCGCTTAACACGAATCTGGCCGTAGTTTCCCTGTACAAGTCGTACTTTTTAAGATATGATTATTTTGTCAAAATCTCGGTTTACCCCTCGTTTTTTCCTTTTACTTTAACGTCATCCTTTTGGTGCCAATAGAAGAAAAGTCATAAAAAATAAGCAGTAGAAATATGGATGACTATAGAATTTGTCGGGATCGAGCAGTGCAGTTAAAGTGCGTCTAATTACTTTGTAAACAGGCAAGGAGTCCATTTGACTCGCGAGCACTTCTCGTTTTAATAATTCAACGTGCCCCCAAATTAGTTGTCAGGTACAACAAGGCTTAACGTTCGCTAGTGATATGGCCAGCTGATGCAACATTCAAACGTTGTTTCCTCCGAGGCGCTAACGAGGCTAATTATCGCGCTTCCAGCAGAATTTCAAACTAGACTCGAGCTGAAATTAACAATTCCCAAAAAAAAAGTTTAAACTTCAAACAGGCGAGTGATTCCGATAAGTTGGATCTTGTCTTAAGTTGCGCCGTAATTTGACAGCTTCTGGCGCCAACTGGTTCGAAGTTTTATCGAAACTCGATTTAATGAAATAGTTTTGGCGGAGGTTGCAATTAAGCCGGTTTCGACGACTTGCGGATGGCAGCGTGATTTTCCGACTTTCCAGTGAAATTGAGATTCTGTGCACACATCACGCAACAGAAACTGGGACTTCCATCAATATTGACCGAGTAATGGACACACAACGATACCCACGATAGTATACAACCCCAAAACACGACCCTAATTGCCGGACGTTTTTCTGGGTCGCAGGGATTAATGTCGGTGTTGATTGCGCCAAATTGGGATAGTGATGACGCCAAACTTTCACGCTTTTAACTCCGGAAAACACGTCACACAATGCGGTCGCAAAAAGGGGCACGTTCGTGATACTATTTTTATGAAATTTCCATTATTATTTTAGTTAAACATAAAATATATTTATTTTGGCAACCCTTAAATTGTTTTAAAGGGATCAACTAGCACCTAACAAAATTATAGAACCCTTAAACAATATTTCCAGATGCTACAGGGCTCCTTGTTAAAAGTTTCAATCTTCCGCTTGATCTTTTTTTTTAAATTTGGATTTAACTTTAGCAATAATAAAAATTCGTACAAATGAGAGTCGTTGTATCCTCATAAAGAGCTTGGCCCTCGAGGTCGTAACAACCCTCTGGCTGTTTATATGCATTACGCGGTTTAGTGGTTGGGCTTAACGGACAATTGTAATAAGCAGCGCATCCGGGGCCGTGGGGCTGCCAAATTAGGGCTGACTTTTGGCGACGAGGCAAGTTGGGGTGGCGCTGCCGAAAAAATCGTTTCTCGTCCAGATGACGCTGATTTATGTCAAACGCGCGTCCATCGCAGCTTCGCAAGGAAAAAGTGCAGGAGGTCCCCGGTCCCGGATCGCATCGTCAAATGATGGAGCGATAACATTACTCCTGCCACATTAATGGAGTTAAAAACGAGACGCTATTTGTTCCCGTCGCCAGTACAATCCAACAGACTGTTGGCTGTAAAAATCCAGCAGGAACCCGACAAGCCGCCAGTTTTGATAAATCCCTTTCATCACAATATATTATCCTTGCCTCCGGTTAATTTAAAAAATATCTGCGGCGATTTGAATGTGTGTCGCCGCACTACCCCCATTCGCACGCCGGGGCTGGTCCGGGCACAATGGTTGAGGACGCTGATGGCAAATTTTCCATTTCGGGACGCTGTTAGCGCCTGAAAGTCGCTGGCGTTGGCGCTGATTCCCGCTATTTGTCACAGGATTAGCTATTTCCGTTTACAAAACACTCCGGGCTTTGACACGGCGCTATTTCGGCAAGTTTAGTGCTCGTAAAGTTCATATCCGTAGGAAATTTGAATAGGCAAGCGCCTCGAATCGATTTGCAATCGCAAAAATTACCTGCAACAGCTGCGTTACGCCAATAATGCTGTCAATTTGAATAGGTACCCAATTTCCAGGAAGATAATATTTTTAACATTACTTGCCCCTTGTTGAGAGCTAAATTATTTGCAACATCCATGTTAATGATGACGCCGTACAAATAGTGGCTTAATTTTGCATTCCTGTTGCAATTGAAGTAATGCTCGTAATGAGATTTAATCAAACTCGTACGTAATTAAATTCCGGAGCCCGCGGGGCATAACTCATCTCTGTCGAAAATCTGCAGTGCCATCACCAACTCGATCGATCAAAATTCGCGCATAAAAGCTCCGAATTCGAGCTAAATCCTCTTCGTCGTCGGCCAAAAATTGCCGTATCATCCAGCAATCCGAGTCCTTTTAAACAACAACCCAGACAAAGCCCCATTCGACCCTCCAAACCACGAGACGCCTTCCACGATTGGAAGCTCTCGAACGCAAATCAGACGCGATTGCATTACCGTTACCACCTCGCTTTAAGAAATCGACGCTGTTCCCGACACTCTCGCCGGAATTTTCAAAATTTAATCGAAAATTTAATGGCCAGAAACTCGGTTTGGCACCTGAGATTTTTGGTTTATTTGCGCCGCCGTCGAAACGGTCACAGTTAGGGCGACATCGATTGCGGCCCGGATTTGGGGCCGCGTGCTGCAAAGCCGGATTTAGAGCACAAAAAGTGCAATTCTTGCTATAATGGAACGGCGGTAAATACGGGACGGCGCAAATGGGGCAGAAATTATGAAAATAAAACGAGAAAAAAATTAAGGTTTCCGGTTTCAGATCTGCGGAAGTAACGACCGTTAAACCGGTGATTCTGAATTGACGAAATTGAAACTGGTCAGAGGCTGAACAAGGACTAAATTGTTTATGTCGCTTTACTTCAGTGTTAGAGTTGGTCCATTTTTGAAATTAATTAAATTGAGCCAACTTCAAAGGAAGCTTTGATGGAAAACAGGCATTTTCGCTTAGTTGAAAAATATTCATTATCTAAATTTCTGCCGTCGAAATAACTGAAATTTTCATTATCTGCAACATTTCCTACAGTTGCTCTTACATTGTCGATTTAGTTGTTTATTTAATTTTTTCCACCCTCCCATGTAATTAAGCGGAATTGCGAATATTTCCGCGGAATTTGCCGGTAACTCAGCGAGTAGGTTAGTCACCTCCCGGAATTGAGTTTCTGGAATCAATTGGATTTGAGAAGCGATTGCACCCCTGCTTCTGGCACGTGAAACTAACAATTCCAAATAGTTTTCTTGAGCAAATCAAACAGAGCGCATTTAACGAGGTTGATGCTGTAGTCGATTTGTGAAGGAAATAAATTACTTTATTTCCGTGCGGAGGACCTCTTGATTTCGAGCAAAATATCGGCAGCATCACGTCGCCAACCCCGATTCGATTAAGGATAGGATTTCATTTTAACCGGTTTCGAAATTGGATCGTATCGGACTTCTTGTGTGTGCAATAAAAATTAATTCGACTCGTCCGGATTAACATGCGGATTTAGTTGTAGAATTGGATCGGGCCGGAAACAATGCCTGTCAGAATTCAAAGCACCCGACCCGGTAAAACCTCCCCCGAGATTAATCCTATCGTTTGCCGGCCAAAGCCACACACGGGATTGTGAGGTATAATTAAAAAGATTAAACAAATTCCCGGTCGAGCTTATCGTCGGTCATGAAGCTTTTACCCGCGGAGGTGGAAATCACGTGACCCCTAAACTGACCCAATATACTTCAAAATGTCTTCTGAAAAGGCAAAGAAACTACCACCTTAAAGCTTTGATGTTAAAAATTTCAAAAATACGCTTCCGTGCGGGTAGGTTTTAAAGACCTGTGGAAACCGGCGCTGGCAGCTGGCACGGGCTCAATAATGATATTAGTTCCGTAAAAAAATGTAAATACTTTTTGTATAATTTAGCGATAAGGATTTACGGTTATAAAAGTTAGTTCGATCGCAGCGCTAGGACAGCACATTACAATTATTATGTAAAGGATTATTATTACGTATTAGTGCATCTTTAGTAACCCAACCAAGTTTGGCAAAGCAAAAATTGGGTGTCAATATTAGGTAAGCGGCACGTACAATTATCCTCGATGACCATATTATTTAATATACAGGGGTTCCATAATTAAACCCAGACAAACTTTGGGCGGTTACAAAGAACACTAATGACTATACAGGTTGTGATGCTCTTAATTTTTGAGATAATTTGCCGAGTTTGCAAAATTAAGACATCGCACCCTGTGCAGTCTGCGACCGAAATGAGGCCAAAAATGCACATGTTAGGTGTCACTAGGAATTGTCAATTAATTAAAGTAATTAACATCGCGCCAGTAACCAAATCGGAAATCCATGTAATTGACGTTTCCGGTGAAACAACTGTTTGTTACGGCTAAAGTTGCGTCGTTTTTGACACAAATCGAATGATGAATTGGCGCGAGAGCATGTCGATTTGCTAGGTGGGCGGCTATGGGGTAAATTGACAAGCCACCGCAACATATAATTTCCTCGCCACTAAATTTAGAGCGCTAGATCGGGATGTTTACCGAGTAAAGTAAAAACACGGTTTCTCGGGCAACAACCACATAAGCGACTTGATTAAACCGGCTTCCCGCTAAAAATCTTCCCTTACACCTTTTCTTAATCCCTTATCATTTTTTACGCTCGAGCAGCAACCAACCAACCAAACTTTGTTGTTATTTACGAGACGCGATTGTCGGGCGTCGTGGCGCCATAAATAATACCAACCAGATAAAAATTAACGGAAGCTTCAGTTGCACTTATCTCTTAAAATTTATAGAACGTCAATTGCGACGTGGCAATTTTTTTTCTGAAAGTTAGAAATTAGCAAAAAACTCCCTTTAGAAAATCACAATTTTTTCCTTGTTAACAACGAAATTGATTTATACTACTCGCTACATCGTCAATTAAAACTTAATTATGCGTCTCGATCGGGTTAATTGCTCAATTAAAACTTGGCCGTTTTTTTTTGCGCCATAACTGGCTGTGCGGGTGAAAACTGCCCCTCGGGACTCGACTCGTCGAGATGCAATTTCCAATCGCAATCAAACGCGATAGCTTTCTCGAATTGTTAACTTCTTCGACGAGACCGTTAGGCCGGGTGCGAGAGCGTTAACTTTTTTTTTAGGGAATGCTTCCTGCAAGGAGTTGAGGGGAAATAACGTTAACTCACCACGTAATCCGATGAGTCCATTATTCGATTCCCCGTTCTATTTTCGCCAATCGTAATCGAATCCATTGCCGGCACACATTTTTAATAACCTGAAAATGAAAATCGCTTCAGTAACTTTTACGGGTGGATCGAGAGGGATCGGGAGGTATTGTTGTTGTTTTGGGTGTTGACCGGCCCTTCGATTATGGTTATTCAAATCAAAGTTGTCTTAGTTCAAACAAACAAGCTGGAGAGGTTTGGAATAATTGACCCAGTTAGTGCCAGTCTAGCCGTTATAGCTGGTGCAACAATAAACCCAGGCGAGATTCAACTAAGGGTTGTTCATTGACCGTTCACGCACCAGCCAACTCAGCAATTATAACTCCCCAATTTGCCAGCGTAACTCAAAAATTTGTATCTAGCTACGAGATAGGTTGATGATTGGCCGGCCGGTCAGCCAACGCAGCATCCCCAAGTAGCCAACGTAACTCAAAAATTTTTTCTGTCAAACGGTGTTTTTTCAAAAAGCTTTGGTGTCGGACCACTTGTCAATAATTGTTGGATTAATTCTGGGATTAAATTAGAAAATTTTAATGCCGATGCAGGCGAGGGCGCCCAAATTGAATTTCGAGCTTTATCTAAACGAAAAGAAGTGGTGTTGCTGAAACTTAAGGAGGAGTCGGGCCGTTCAGATGCAAAACAGAGCAAGTTGACAATGGTAACGCCGCAATATCCCGGGGGATGCAGTTTTAAAATAGAATTTTGACGGGCGCAATTATCAGCCCGGTTTCAGGGGTGGGAGCCGCCCGGCTCCTCGATTTTCAGGCGCTCGACGGCAATCCTGCCAAAGCTCCAGCACGGTGAATATGTACATTGTACACTATTCCCGTCGATATGAAATTCCCGATTCTCGCATATTTCTTATAGCGGAAACTTCCAAATATTTGCCCGTTTCCTTCGATTGTTTGGCGAGATTGCAGTTAACAAAGCACTCTCGATGCGTGTAAACGTAATAACGGTGCTTGTCGCTCGATCTCAACAACTACGCTTATCGGTCGAGATTTCAGCAATTATTTGTAATAACTATGGCGAGCATTCCCATTCTGGCCGGTAGCGCAAATTCAACACGTAATGACGTCCCTAAAATTTCCGAACAATCGAACTCGCCGTCTCTTCGTGACCTCACGTTATTGCTTCTAATAACGAGCTACCCCATCAAGTCTGGAGCAATCAAGGAGCGACGAACGCCAAACCCCTGAAAAGGTAGACACTCCATCATTGAAGGGCCGCCGAACTTTTTTTTTTAATATAGCAATTTTTTAGATTTAGCATAATTGTTTTAGGGGACGTTACTGTCAAAACGAGATATCGCTAATGAAGCACAATACCCGTAACTCGTTATGGGCAGAGTGCGTTTTGTGGTTTCAAGCCAGCGAGATTTATGTGGCATGCTGCACCGAACAAGTTCGATAAGCCCCAACTATTGGTTTAAACCGTTGGTGTTGGTAGTTTAGCAGGAACGGATCCGGCTGTCAGTTAACTTCACCACTCAACAATTCTAGTATCGCTAGGGCGCGATAATGGTTCTTCGCGTTACCCGACAACTCAAAAACTAATCACCAGAAATTTCATATCGTTCGCCTCAAACGCGTCATTTTCACTGACGTCAAGGTTCTTTAATATAGTCTCAAAAAGCGATATTTACCATCACCATAACTTGGAAACGCGTTAGGGTGGAAGAAAGTTGGGCAATAAAAAATATTACTGTCAACTTAAATTACTAGCGAGACGTCTAACGTGAAGTCTTCTCGTGATTGTTCCTTTGTGAACTTCAAACCTTGAAATTGAGTTGATTTGCATCGCTCTTGGTCTTTCACGCTGTGATTTACATAGAGTTTCTTCGTTCTAAGGCACCGGTAAACAATCCAGGGGTCACGAGAGCTTTTGTTTATTCTGCGACGGTATGTTCTTCGGCTTATGACGAACGCAACTGGCTGAAGGGCACTTCAATCGATGAAGGGACGCATTATTAAAGACCTGGCGCGGAGAAACTGATAGAAGGTCCTTGGAACCCTCGGCGCCCAGAGGGCGTCTAATAATGAACCAAATTTAATTTTAGAAATTTAGAATTTGGGGAAGTCGTTAGCAATTTTTTCCAATTTTACTAGTGGTTCTCTGCCACATGAATATAGGTAATTCTATTTGCATTCTCCCGGCGCATCCGCCATAATTCACTGTTTTGACTAATGACTTTCCCCCGTTGCGGTCCGTAAATTATGAAGAAAAAAGTATATCACGGCTTCTCAATTGAGGAAAAACTCAGAACTGCAGTGGGGGTGATTAAGTTGTTATTTGAGCCCGAGAAACGCGATATGGAAGCCCTTAATCTTGAGGGGTTGGTTTAGGAAATTATTTAACCGCGTCTCTTAGGATAAGCCTCGCAATAAAAGGACATTCTCAGATTTCTTGAGGCCACAACAACTATCAAACAAGGTCGGTAAAGAGATAAGAGCGAGGTCTGCATTGATCCTCGGGAGGGTCAAGTCGCGCCAATAGACGAAGACGAGGAAAGATGTAACGGGGACGTCACGCTACCCATTTAAATTTCTTTTAAAAATTAAACATTGACGTCATAGAAATTATTGTGATGGTAAAAAGCGTCAGTTTTTTAGCAATTATTGAGAAGGTGGCGACAAAATGATACAAACATCCACACTTTAAACATTTATTTGAAATACTTTATTTCTTTATTTTAACTTCTCTCGCCTCTCAGAAATGTGTGAAAGACATTTGTCAACTTCTGGCTGCTTCTGCAATATCTTCTACAATGTGTAAGTCATGCGGCCTTATGTGATGTGAGCTTTATTCCCGCTGGACTTTCTCGTCGTCGAGGAGGGATGAATTTAAAATTGTAAAATACATGAACATGCAACTTTTAGATAACATTTCCTAGCAAAAGCTTACTGAGAGCCGATGCACTCGGTCTTCATAAAGCAAGTACTATCTTTTTCTTGTTACGAGCCCTTACTGTATTCTACAGGAAGGAGGTTCTTATTTCAAAGTTGTAAAACAAAATCCCGTACTACATCAATATTAGAGCGACTGCATGGTTGAAGTTTATAACGGAATGCTACTACTGGCTTTCGAAGATGTTTTTTAAAAAAAAATATTGGAAAATGTTTCTATCACCACAAACCTCTTTAGTATAAATCGTTGAAATTTATATCACTAACATTTAATTAAGAGTCGTCCAATTTTGTATGGTGTTAATTAAAATTATTGCAGCAGAGGGAAATTAATTCAAAATGAGTTAATTAAATATTAATCATGAGTCGAGAAATGCGTAAAAAAGTCTTTAATATCGTTAATTATGTACGAGAACCGTGACTCTAAAAACTAATGTTGAAACTGTCATGCTTTAACTGAAAGCTGAACTTTTCTGAAATTTTCAAATTTCTTAAATTTAAAATGAAGTTAGAAAAAGCATTGAGTGTTTAATGTTACGTTTAGAAATGACGTAATTTCTGTACGTCCATTATTGCGCTTGTAACTTGGAAGAGTTGTTACGTGAGAGATTAGATATTTCTATTCATTCTAACAATAATTATTAGCAGCACTTACAAAGTTGTAGCAGGTCCATGACTTGTCAGATAAATAATAGTTTTGGCATTACCCTTAAAGCAAAAAATCTTTCAAGTGAAAGTTATGATTTCCATTTATCAATTCATTTGGCTGGAAATTGCGCTGGTAATTGTGTTAAATTATCGCAACTTTTCCGCTGATTGCAAAATTATCCGGCGCATTGAACATAAACCGCACTGTGCCAGTTGCCACCCTTACGGAAGAAAGCGTTTCGTCAAATTAAATTTCGCGAATGCAAGAATAATTCGAGTCAGTTCCCGGCGCATCCACCATTTCTCTTCAAATATTTGCAAACGAGACTCTCTACTACCAGCAGATTACTCTCGAACCGTCCGAACGCACCTAATTAATCAACATAAGAGGCGCCCTCCCTTTGAAAGCTTTGATCGGTTAGTAAACAGTTGCGAGCTTTCTCAACGTCATCGCGACTGCACGTAATCAACTCGCCTCGAACCTTTCAATCGACAACATTTTCAACAATAACACTTCATAGGTGGTAACATTCAGGGGTTGTTGGTTACCCTAAGCGATCGGTGCGTCGACGACGTCTCGGTCGGTCTGCCTGAGGGTAAATCAGCTAGTGGTTCACTCGGTCACGGCCGCAACACGACTAGCGATGTTGCTGGTCGCTTCACCTGCCGCCGCCGGGGCGCATTCGTATTATAAACCACCCTCGAGTCTCACCACCGACCGACCGAACGGCCGACGTCTCAACTCTCAACCAACATTTCCAAGTTGTTGTTTCTATGATGAACTAGCAAATTTATGCTAAACTTATGGTGGCGAGGCGCAAATGGGACGGAAAAGGGGTGAATAGGGCGGAAGCGATTTGTCGCGCGGATTTCCGCACCGCAACTACAACTAGAACATTCCGCTACAAGTTGCTCGAAACGGGGCTAGATTCACCCAGGATTTGGGGAATTTAGGGAAAGATATTTCGAAATTTTTGCCCGAAGAGGGCGTAAATCGGGCCAAAAGCGCGTTAGGGGATGTGAATTTTTTTTACAAAATTGCAGGATCTGTTGTAGCGTGAGTGCGTGTATGGGGAAGGTGCGTGTGAGGATATGGAAATGTAGTCTGCTCGGCGGTAAATACATTTTGTCAATTTTCATCAATAGGATTGTGAGTAACGAGAATGGCGACGAAATGGGGGTTGATTCCTCGACCCTAACTTGACGGCGGTTTTTTATAAAGTTAATCTACTATTTGGTAGCCACATTTGGCTACATTACGTGCCAAAAATACTGAATTCAGTCGAGAAATCAAAAAAGGGTTAAAGGGTAACGAAAACTGAAACTTTAAGACAAAGATGAATGGAAGCAAAATAAGGAATAACTAAAACCTGCATTTCAGCATAAATTAAGAGTATAAATAACTACAAAATATCGATCTTTTCGTGGTGAAAGTTGCTTCGTCAACCTTGGCGAAAAGTGTTAAGTTTCAAAAATTCTGAAATTCAATTTTGGCTTGCGGATTAAAATTTTGTCGGCAATTCACGCGAGTTGAAAGGGCTGATAATGTGTTTCGCGAGTTAAAGGTTGAACTGTAATTATGTTTATAATGAATAAAGTTGACTTTGCGGCAATTTCATGCCAATAACTGTCTATTTATAGGGAGCAGGTAAATCGACACGCAATTTATAACGTTCTGTCGCTCTTTCAAACTTGAAACAAAACTTGTGGATTCAAAGTGGCGCTTTGAGCGCGACGTCTCGTAGTTTTCTCAGTTTAATACATCCAACTCGCCCTCTCATATTTTAGACGTTATGGACTGTTTTACGACCCCGAATTGGATGGAAGCTTGTCAAGCCTTACGTTTTGGCTATAACTTTTTATTATACTAAGCTGAATTTGTTCTCTATGATACACAACTTACGTGGTACACAAAAATTATCTTAGTTCAACATATTTATCAAAATCAATCCAAGAATTCGATAAGGAGCTGCATCAAGAATGGTAGAAGTATTATTGTTTTGATTTCCGTTCCAGGGTGATTTAATAACAACAAAAGAGTATTACTAAAAATTATATGGCAACAGAGATCTTGTGAACAAAAAATATTACCGCAATTGCTTGTTATTTGGGTTTCGTAACCGATTTTTTTGTCGACAAATCCGTCTTGCTTAAACTGTCTCAATTTGCGGCGCGTTGTGTTAATAATAGAAATTATTTGTCTTTTATAGTAGGTATACCGGGCAAACTTCAATATTAATTTTGCATAGCAGCTGTTAGCTAAACCCGCTGATACATGATACATGCTCCCTGATACACGCTTCATGGAGCAGGTTGTTTACTACATTTTTGCCCCAGTTTAGCAACATAAATGATGCATAGGTTTCGATGCCTGATATCCCAGACGTATATAATCAAATCGTAAAAGGCACAGAAAGTCGCAAACAAAGCCGGCACGCACACAAAAATATTTTAAATAATGGAAATTTTTAGTCTCTTATTTTTATTATCTTCCCTTTTGACCGGTCACAACTCTGCCCTTCAGCTAAAATGCACCGGGTGGGAATGTTAACACAAACCTTGCCGTAGTTTCCCTGTACAAGTCGTACTTTTTTAAGATATTATAACCATTGGAATAGATCAATTCAAAATTTTCGTCAAAATCGACCAAAATTGAAAACTTCAACTTCTTTATTATTGGACTTCATTTCGTTCATACAGCATTTGATAGTCTTTGTGAAATAGAGAAATTTGATGTATTTGGATTTAATATAAGTGTCTCCGTTCAAAAGTTACAAGAGTTTGAATATTGAAAGAAATCGAGTGTTAGTGGTTTTTCAAATTCCATAAGAAATCTATCTATTTTAACGTCAAATTGATAACAGATTTGAGTTCAGTAAGGTCGGTTACATAAGAAAATGCCCATTCCCACCCCTTGGGGGCAACGATGTCCATTTTAGAATTTTTTCAAATTTCTATTAATTGGGGTAGAAAAAAAAAGTCGAAAATATTGAAATTTTTTACATCGATTTTATGACTTATTCTTATAGATTTCAAACCGCTTAACACGAATCTGGCCATAGTTTCCTTGTGAAGGTCGTACTTTTTAATATATGACCATTTGAATGTCTCTATTCAAAATTTTCGTTAAAATCGACCTAAATTGCAAATTTCAACTTCTTTATTATTAGTCCTACGATTTTCGTTCACATAGCATTCGATGGCTTTTGTGAAACGGAGAAATTTGATGTATCTGGATTTAACGTGAGTGTCTCCGTTCAATAGTTACAAGATTTGAAAATTGAAAAAAATCGAAAATTAGTGGTTTCTCTAATTCTATAAAAAAAATCTATCTATTCTAACGTCAAATTGATTACAGATTTGAACTCAGGAAGGTTGATTACATAAGAAAACGCTTATTTTCATACTTTGTGTGCAACGATGTCGATTTAAAAAAAAAAAATCGAATTTCTTTAGATTGAGGTAGAAAAGAAAAGTCGAAAGTATTGAAATTTTTTAAATCGATTTTATGACTTAGCTCCATTGGAAATACGCAATTTGACACCGGCGGTTTTTGTTGAAACAGCCTGTATGTTCTATTAAGAGAAACAACGATCGTTAAAAATAATTTTCTTTATTATTCACCCATCGTATCAATTTTATTAATTTACATATCACATTATAATAAGCTAGACAGTTATGTAAGAAAATTACAATTATAATTAGGTCGCTGTAGTTATAAACACTTGACAAAGAACACTTAATTAAGACTTAAAAAATAAAGAAAGACCAATAATTGCGAATACAAAAAATTTAACAGTATAGACCAAAAAGGGTTATTAAAAAAACAGATAGGGTAATGCTAAAAAGTCAAACAAAAAATTAGTTAAAATTTTACAAATATAGAAAACAACTTACAAAAATTTCATCAAGGCTTCAGTCACTTTGATATTTATCTTCATTTTTATCTACATCTTCACAACAATATTGTCGCTGTCGTCATCTTCATCTACGTCGTCGTCATCTTCATCGACATTCGGTTTGTCTCTTTTATCGTGTCTCAGCAGCCACCGTTCGATTAACAATTTTTTCCATATGTTATTTTTTCCTCTACGGACCGCCTGTTTTCTCTCCTTGAGTTTCTGGCTTTCAGTCGGTTGCACTATCACTTTAGGCGGCTTTCTTTTGGCTGCCTTATTCTTGACAGAAATAGCGCAAGCTTCTTTTGTGTCCATGAGATGTTTGTACGAATGTTGCTTCAACTCTTCATCGTTGAGTTCGGGATTTTCTTTCCTCAGGTTTTCCATGGTTCTCTCGAACAAATTGTCCCAATTTTTCCTTTGATACTCCTCGACGGCAACGTCGATTTTAAAATTGGGGTGGATAAACGGCATTTTCACTTCCTCACACGCAAAATTCAAAAGTGAACCTTTTGGCAACTTTTTGGCTTTTGAAAGCGCCCACCTCTGCTGTTTCTTTAAATACCAGCTTCTTGACCTATCTCAAGAGACGGGGTAGGAGGGGGTGTGAAGGTCGTACTTGGTAAAACTACTACTTTTTCAACAGGTAGCTGGTGGGTACAACTAATGACTCTTCAATAATTTACCACAATGCCATTTTTGGTCATAAAGCGCGCGCACTGTGGGACCATAAATGCCTTGTCAGCTCTTTGACAAATTCATGACAAACCTCTCGCCATAATCCTTTTTACAATGCTGGGAAAAACTTGTCCAGTGTCCAAACAAATTCAGAACAAACCTTTTGCTATAATCCTTTTTGAAACGCTAGGAAAAACCTGTCCAGGCGCGAGACCGACAGCTGATTCTCGTCCTCATGTTGACTCGTCCGGAAAGGTTTTAGCCGGTGGAGGTTGTTTGACAACATGACAACAAGCCATCAGTGTCGAAAATATTGAAATTTTTTACATCGATTTTATAACTTAATCTGGTAGATTTCGAACCGCTTAACACGAATGTGGCCGTAGTTTCTCTGTGAAGGTCGTACTTTTTAAGATATGACCATTTGAATGTTTCTATTCAAAATTTTCGTCAAAATAGACCTAAATTGCAAATTTCAACTTCTTTATTATTAGTCCTACAATTTTCGTTTACATAGCATTCGATGGCTTTTGTGAAACGGAGAAATTTGATGTATCTAGATTTAACGTGAGTGTTTCCGTTCAAAAGTTGCAAGATTTGAAAATTGAAAAAAATGGAAAATTACTGGTTTCTCTAATTTGATAAAAAATTAATCAATTCTAGCGTCAAATTGATTACAGATTTAAACTCAAGAAGGTTGATTACAGAAGAAAACGCTTATTTTCAGCCGCTGTGTGCAACGATGTCGATTTTAGAAATTTTTTGAATTTCTATTAATTGGGGTAGAAAAAAAAAGTCAAAAATATTGAAATTTTTTACATTGATTTTATGATTTAATCTGGTAGATTTCGAATCGGTTAACACGAATGTGGCCGTAGTTTCCTTGTGAAGGTCGTATTTTTTAAGATATGACCATTTGAATGTCTCTATTCAAAATTTTCATCAAAATCGACCTAAATTGCAAATTTCAACTTCTTTATTATTAGTCCTACGATTTTCGTTCACATAGCATTCGATGGCTTTTGTGAAACGGAAAAATTTGATGTATCTAGATTTAACGTGAGTGTCTCCGTTCAAAAGTTACAAAATTTGAAAATTGAAAAAAATCGAAAATTAGTAGTTTCTCTAATTTTATAAAAAATCTATCAATTCTAGCGTCAAATTGATTACAGATTTGAATTCAGGAAGGTTGATTACATAAGAAAACGTCTATTTCCAGTCCTCGTGTGCAACGATGTCAATTTTAGAAATTTTTCGAATTTCTATTGATTGGGGTAGAAAAAAAAAGTCGAAAATATTGAAATTTTTTAAATCGATTTTATGACTTAATCTGGTAGACTTCAAACCGCTTAACACGAATGTGGCCGTAGTTTCCCTGTGAAGGTCGTACTTTTTAAAATATGACCATTTGAATGTCTCTATTCAAAATTTTTGTCAAAATCGACCTAAATTGCAAATTTCAACTTCTTTATTATTAGTCCTACGATTTTCGTTCACATAGCATTTGATGGCTTTTGTGAAACGGAGAGATTTGATGTATCTAGATTTAACGTGAGTGTCTCCGTTCAAAAGTTACAAGATTTGAAAATTGAAAAAAATTGAAAATTAGTGGTTTCTCTAATTCTATAAAAAATCTATCTATTCTAGCGTCAAATTGATTATAGATTTGAATTCAGGAAGGTTGATTACATAAGAAAACGCCCATTTCCAGCTCTCGTGTGCAACGATGTGAATTTTAAAAATTTTTCGAATTTATCTATCGATTGGGGTAAAAAAAAAGTGTCGATAATATTGAAGTTTTTTACATCAATTTTATGACTTAATCTGGTAGATTTCGAACCGCTTAAATTAGAGTCTTGCAATCAGGACTAGACTCGCTCTATGAATTATTGTAGTTTTTTAAGAAATGATGGAGGAGACACATTTTACTAAAAGAAATTAACAAATAAAGACAGGAATATGCCTACTGTATAGCAAAATTTTCGAAATAGACCAACTTCCCATAGGACCTCCACAGATAATAATAATAATATTAAGATAATAATTTTTTATTGCCAATTTTGTAATTTTTCCGAATAATTCTCGAGTTATTAATAAAAACAGGGATAGAAATCCCCAATCAATACAACAATCAAACTGAGAACCCTACGTATAGCGCAATTAGCCGAAATTTTAACACTTACCTACCTGGTGGGGTTAATCATCAAATCTTTTCAACGTAGCTTTCCAAAACGACGCGACACTTGAAAACCCTTAGCGCGAAGAAGTAACGACTTCAATCCCAAAAAGTCTCCGTAAAAGCGACCCAAACAGAACCGTCAGAACAACGAAAATTTTGCAACTCAAAACTCAAGAAACACCAAAATGCGATTTGCATCTAGTAGGTACTGTTTTTTGACCGATAACAAAAGAAATTACGTGATACCACCACAAAAAGGATCAGTTTTTTCGGCCAATGTCCGCGATTGGTGAATTGTATTTACGGAAATGCTTTTTGCACGTTCTCCAGCTAGGAAATCATAATTGTAAGTTATTATTAATGCAATAAGTACCTACCGCGTAAAATGACATCCACCTACTAGATGCAAGTGCAAGTGATTGACGCGTCGGGTAAACTGACAAATGACAATTGAGCGATTAGTTTAAACTTTAACATTTACCTACCTGATGGAGTTAATCATCAAATCTCCTCGGCGAAGTCTCCCAAATTGATGCAATTACTTGAAATTCCGGAACGCGAAGAAGTAGCGACTTCAATTCCTAAAAGCTTCTGCAAAACGACCCGAACCGTTGCGACTCAAGAAACGCTAAAACGAGACCGACGAATTGCATCTAGTAGGTACCGCGTAAAATGACAAATGACATCGATACCTACTAGATGCAGGTGCAGTCCAAGTGATTGACGCGCCGGGTTTATTAACAAGTGACAATCGAGCAAAAGTGTTGAAAAATTTGACGAAATTTCTGGATCAATTCATTAGTGACTTTGCATCTTGATTTGTGTTGTGATTTGTGCGCGACTTGCAGGAATTCTCCCGGTTTTGTTGGATTTTTTAGGTTAGTGGTGGCAGAACCCTCAAATTTACCTGATGCTCCACGCCGAATGCCGAATGGGAAACAACTGCAAACTATCAACACTTATGTAAATTTCGCTTATTTTACATTAAACCGTAATGATCGCGTCAAAATTGTCAAACGTTATTTTAAATAACTGATTAGAGCCGCCCTCCTCCAGGAAGTCGTTAATTTAGTCCCGCTTCGAAACCGGGATGAGTGATGACGCTTCCACGCTCTCCTGGATTAATAACGCCCTCTACAAGTCGCCCGTTATTAAAATTTCGCCAAGAACCTCATTAATTGAAAACGCAGCCAGCACCCAAACCCCCAGTTCGGTCCTGAACGCGCCGTAGAGCGATTTAATTTCACCCCCATAAAAAACACTTTGTTGCCATGTAATCAACATCGAACACTTGAAACACGCAGTATCTCATTATCGCCTCGATCGAGAAAGTTGCAAAGGAACGGGGGAGCATTCTCCCAAATCTCTGTCGAAAATTAGATAAATATTCGAAGAAGTCGAGTGACGTGGCCGAAACGAAGTTTGTTTGGGACGCTTCCCGTATTGAATCCCAACTCATCATCGTTGCAGGAATTCGAAGTTTTGGCGGGACCTCGTCCTGAATGGACTCCGTCAGGAGATACCGGAAATGATAAATTGTTTCAACGTTATTAAGTTTTTCAGGTGATCCCGGAATTGGGAAATTGTCTCGACGTTATTAAGTGCAAGAGATGCAGTAATTCACGGAGTCCAGGTGATCCCGGAATTGTTTTAGCGTTATCAAGGTCAAGGGATGCGGTAATTCGTGAGTCCGACGTCGCTTATCCGGAGTTTGTGGAATTTCGGAACAACCGTCATTTTCGGGGGTTTTAGGGAGATTGCGCACCCCTCGAGGAACTGAATACTACTGGAACTCCCTGAATAGAAATGAAACTTGCAAGGTCCATTTCGCAGATTAACTGGATCATTAGGGAGTTTCTCGTTGTAGTGCAGAACCTTGTTTAGTGGTGCAACTAACCAAGATCCGTAACACTTTACTTCGTTGGCTATGAAGAGACCCGTAAATTGCGGCTTATTTAGTAAGTTTGGCGTTTCGTCCAATCCGGCACTGGACCAACTACTTCCGCTGATGGTAATTTTTTTATCCTCGTCAAAGTTCGGCCGAAGGTTTTGGCCAATTGCCGAAGCGACGTTGATAAGATATTAAATGACGCAACTTTTAATGTAAGTAAGGGGAGGAAGTTGTGGGAAACTTTTAGTGAGCATCGGCATCGACAATTTCCGGTTAACGGCAAAAACATAATCCAACTTCATTAATGCGGAGCTTTAGAAAATCCGCAAATGTTGCCCTTAATCGCGTTTCATCGCTTGTTTACACAAAGGGCGTCAGGAACTCGACTAATTACCCGAAGAATGCTCGCAAAACTTCAATCTATATTTTGTGCAAACACAGCCTCGTTAGTTCCGGGTCCACGACAACCTCTATTTGTACCAACTTAATCGCGTTACTGAGGAATTTTCGGCCACGAAAAAGTTTGTTAATGTAAAAATGAGGCAAGACGCGTAAACAAGATGAGGAGTTCTACAATTCTTGCCGCAGATTCCGGTCTTGAAGTGTTTGAGCTTTGGTCCCTTGTTATTCCGGGCAAACAGCGGTACAAAAATCGGGGTGACCTCGCCGCAAATACTCCGGTGGAGCGGCCTTTGTCCCGTTAACTAAGTTAGTGTTGAGTTTTGCGCCCGGTCCGCATTGTTGGATCCGGGCCAGCAGGAGCCAACCTGTTACGGCGACTCTTCCGATAATCCGACTTTGATTAATCATTACTCGCATTAACCGCGGCGAAAATTGGCGCGGCCATTTTGAATAAATCACCGCATTGACGGTTGCCGTCGGTTGTCTGGCTGAAAACGGCGTGATTTATGATGCCGTCGATCTAAATTTGTTTGCCGAAATATTCACCTGGATCGCGCCCACCCTCGCCGTCTTCCTGCCGGATGCTTAACGAGAACGCGATTTTGTTTTTTTTTTCCAAACGAAATTGGGCCCGGCCCTAAAGTGGTACTCGGAGATATTGAAAAATAACTCAATCCTCCCCGAAATTGATACTGAGGCACTGAGTACGTGCCCACTCGTCAGATGATCCTGGGAGGCATCGCTCTGGAAATGGCGGGCTTGAATATTGAAGCTTTTCAGCGCTGAATTTTATGGAATAAGTCGCGTTAAGCGCGATGGGTTGAATAAACGTACGCCAAATTGGCCTTCGTTATCGGGAAACAGGAGCGCGCCCCCACATACGCCCGGAAACTCAGGACGGCTTCCAATGATCGCTCCAGGAATTCGTCTCTAATCGAAATTTCTGGAGGTTTTTAAATTTTTGGCAGTCTCGCATTTAATAACACTAACAAGCAACATGAAGGTCTTCCGAGGGGGGAAAACCCTATAAAATTTGCAGCAATAGAAAAATTAGTTCACTTGCTCAAATTTTTTCGCGTAAAAAAATAAGCAAATTCGTCTTATTAAAAGAAAAAAATTCTTGCCCATGCGTTACCCGAACTGAATTTATAGAAGCCGAGTCAGAATTGCGAGTATGGTGGATGCGCCGGGTGAATGACGAATTCGTGCGATCTCGAAGCCACAAATGACAGACCGTCGAGACGTCATCCAGGTGTACTTGACAAACAATAGGCTTCAGAAATGCAGACATCCCGTGACGTCCCTGTTTGCTTAAAGTGTACCGACAGCAACTCGTTATCGACTGCAGAGGTGAAACCCCCGAAATTTTTTTTCTTCCACGCGTTTCCACAAATAACGTTCTGGTGACAGCGAAATATAATTGTAAAAAGGTAATTTATTGCCCGCTAGCACCGCCTCCACACATAATTTCCTGAAATTAGCTTTTAGGGTACAAACTTGGTTTTACTGTTATTGACCGCAAATTACCGCACGCACAATAACTTTATTTTTATTGTGAAGCCGACATCATTATAATGCGGAGCGTGGGTGGAACCTCCAGTTCAGAATCTGCGTGGAAATTTCTGAAAATAAGGTGTTGCTCATTTACCCAAATCATGCAATTTGAACTTGTGTTGTTTTGGGCTGGACGTTAAAAGTAATTTTTTTAGAAGACTTTCCTTAATTTTAATTTTTTATTATTATTACTTTAGTAGTGAATACAACAATAGTAATAACATTTGTTTCTAACAAGAAAAATGACAGATACAGGAAACGCAATAATAAGAAAAAATTAATTAATTTAGTTTCTATTGAAGACTTGAGGTGGGATAAAGCCCCCAACCACAAGCTGTCTCTCGCGCTTAGTTTATCTTGAAACCAGCATCAATATTGATTTGTTTAAATTTGCTTAGCTTCGCTGACTGAACCATTGTATTTGCGCTTAAAAATTACTTCAATAGAATTTTCTTAGAATACAAATAGCTGCGAGGTCTTGGTACAAGTAGTTTTTTTGCAGCATAGAAACAATCGGCTTTCGCTCCTAAAGCACTTCGAGCAAAGCTCAAACGCTATTATTAGAGTCCGACCGAACTCAAAAAGAAAAAAACTTGTCGACCTGCCCCGAAATCCGCCCGTTAACGACCCTCCGCCGTGTTCGGTAATAAATTTTCGCCATGCGAGTCGTTGTATCGCACAAACTTTTCTAATTACCGTCCATGTAAATCTCCGTTATTAAACTGACGTGTCTTCCTGTTCAATTGTAATTTGTGCCGTTTATGTTGCGGTTGGGCTTTAAAATTGACTTAATATTTTCCTCGTTTCCCTTTGTGCCGTGACGACGCTAATATGTTTAGCACGGTGGCTCTCCGTTCCCCACACAACCACCGCATTATTCACGTGGTGGCGGTATCGCACCCCCAACCACCCGGATCTCAAATCAAACGCTTAACTCACGAGTAACATGCAAAATTAATCTGCAGCAACCCCCAAAACCTCGAAAGGAGCGAAGGCGCCGCCACTTCACATTTCGGTCCAGAAGTAACGCTATGAATAAAATAGAGGCGAGCGGTGGTTTTGATGATAATTGCTAGGGATGTTCGTTTAGGCAAACATCAAGGCAAGGAGACGTTCCAACCGGGAATTTGAGAGAAATGTAGGTAAATAGATTGTGGGAAAATTTGCAAAAAAATTAAAAGCGGTTTTTGGTTTTCTGCAAAAATTAACTTAGCTAACATAATTGTTACACGTCTTAAAAAGCACAAAAAAAATAAAGTTAGTCACCTAATAAAAATTAATTAAAATTTAGAAAATTTGACCATTATCTAATCCTCGGGGCAAGTGATTGTCGTAGACGCCAGCTAGAACCGACTCCCTCTTGCGGGGGTTAATGCTGGCATTGTTAAGAAAATTGAAAGACGCCAGCTTTGCCGGTTACACGCCAAACATTTTCGTTCATCCGACATGTGCGGCTTTATCTATCGCGTTCCGGTCCTGATTAGTGATTACGCCCAACACTGAAATCCTGTCTGTTCCATCAGGAATTTATTTGCTGTTATTGCAGAATTTACCCTTTAACTCTATTTGCGATAGCGTTAGCGTGCCCGCTTTTCATTTAATCACCAGATACAAATCGGGAACAGAGTCGAACCAGTGGTGCCGATAAAATTGCCATATCTGCACGGGCACATCTGCCAGATCCTCCATGTTTGCCAACAGCTCTTAATCGCTTTTTCCTCAGACAACCTCCACAACTTCCACCACAATTTTCTTTGTTTCTCGGCAGTGTTCGTCGAGTTGTCTTTATGTAAAATGCGTTTCAATATATCGACTGCGAAGCAATATTTAACTTGGCGCTGCAGGACAGCTGTCACTGTTTTATTAAAAGTTGGGAGACGTTATGGCTGGAACGGACGCTTTGAAGCTCCCGAATCTGGCTGAAAGAGAATGTAATTTGGGGTAGTTATTGATTCAGGACCATTAACAGTCTTTACGTTTTTAAGCGCGATTCAGTTCGGCCAACAGATGGAAAGGGGCGCGTAAACAGTTTAATGTCCCGACTGAAGGGATCGAAACAATCACCCTTCAGCCTTCAGCGTCCTCAACGGAAATAATTTTTTTTTTATTTTTTGAGCGCGTTTGTTCGACTTTGTTTACATGGAAATGTCAACGTGAAAAAATATTTTAGAAAAAGTCTAATTAAAAAAATTTTTGAGCGTTTGTTCGACTTTCTTCACGTGGAAATGTCAACGTGAAGAAATATTTTAGAAAAAATTAAATAAAAAAAAATTTTTGGCCGCGCTTTTTCGACTTTCTTTACATGGAAATGTCAACGTGAAGAAATATTTTAGAAAAAATTAAATGAAAAAAAAAATTTGCTCGCGCTTTTTTGTCTTTCTTCACGTGGAAATGTCAACGTGAAAAAATATTTTAGAAAAAATCTATTTTAAAAAAAAATTTGAGCGCTCTTTTTCGTCTTTCTTCACGTGGAAATGTCAACGTGAAGAAATATTTAAAAAAAAATTAAATTAAAAAAAAAATTTTGGACGCGGTTTTTCGACTTTCTTTCCATGGAAATGTCAACGTGAAGAAATATTTTAGAGAAAATTAAATAAAAAAAAAAATTTGCTTGCGCTTTTTTGTCTTTCTTCACGTGGAAATGTCAACGTAAAAAAATATTTTAGAAAAAATCTAATTTAAAAAAAAATTGGGCGCGCTTGTTCGACTTTCCTCACGTGGAAATGTCAACGTAAAGAAATATTTTAGAAAAAATTAAATAAAAAAAAATTTGGGCGCTCTTTTTCGTCTTTCTTCACGTGGAAATGTCAACGTAAAGAAATATTTTGAAAAAAATTAAATAAAAAAAAAAATTTGCTTGCGCTTTTTTGTCTTTTTTCACGTGGAAATGTCAACGTGAAGAAATATTTTAGAAAAAATCCAATTTAAAAAAGAAATGTTGGGCGCGCTTGTTCGACTTTCTTCACGTGGAAATGTCAACGTGAAGAAATATTTTAGAAAAAATTAAATTAAAAAAAAAATTGCTTGCGCTTTTTTGTCTTTCTTCACGTGGAAATGTCAACGTGAAGAAATATTTTAGAAAAAATCCAATTTAAAAAAAATGTTGGGCGCGCTTGTTTGACTTTCTTCACGTGGAAATGTCTACGTGAAGAAATATTTTAGAAAAAATTTAATTTAAATCCCTAAAATTTTGTCAATTTCAGTGGTGCCATTGAACACGGGGATCCTCTCACTTCCCTGAAGAGGAGTCAAGAATTCATAAAGTGGGTACAGCTAACTGCAAACCGAACGCACCAAAAGAGGCAGCAGCGTAGGTTCTGCGCGTCTTGAGGGATTGGGGCGCAGGCAGACATATCAGCTTGAACTATCCCACAGAAATGTCTTTTGAAGCTTTATTGTTCTTTTAAATCAAAGTGGCAAACTGGAGGGTTTGTCTGCTTTCTTTGCAACCCGCAACGGCAATTTCGTTATTATGGAGCTCGAAATTAAAGTTTTAACCTCTTCGGAAAACGCGAGAATGCTCGTGTTTTGGTCCACAGAGGAACAAGGATCGATCTATCTTAATTACCCCCCTGAATCCCTGATTAAGTATTGTCCTTTGGTGGATTTAATTACAATTTGGTAGATTTTTGCGATAATCCCGCGTCGTCGCCGCCTCGTCGTCAATTATTCCTTTCTCGACGTCGTTATTGTCGATCAAAGTCGCCCTCAAGGCACAAAGTGGTCTCTACCAGTGACTGGTCCTTTTTCGCATGATTACGCCGGGGCCTTATCAAAGCTTTGCATCAGTTTTGATCGGAATAGGGCACAAAGTAAAAAATCCCGCTAAATGTTTTGAACGGCCAACGGGATTTAATAATATCAGATCGGGCGATTTTTTGGCGCGAAAACGACGTGATTATAGGTCCGGGTCTGGCAAAATTAAATTTTCCACGCCGACGACCGAAAATATTAACGCAGTCGAGGATGAGGAGTTGAATAAATTCCGGTTTGTGTGAGTTTGCACAAGGTGAGAATGAGGGAGGATTCCAAACTTTTAAAGTGCGCTGCTCGCCCGATGTTTAGTGGCGAAATGAACGTGGTAAATCTAAAAAGTTGGAAAGTGGGAAACGTATTTTGTCATTGTTTGTAACTTTTAAGACCGAGTTGCAACTCACCCTTAAATTTTAAAAAAAGACCGTAAAAATCTATGTAAGGCCCGAAGTGGTGCTTCCGGGCCATTCGGGATCTGGGACCAAAAACATCAACAATATGGTCCTGCTCATATTTTTTCAGTTTACAGAAATGATTAACAACAATAAATGTGCAACGGATTTATATATTTTGTCCACTCAACGATTTATTTCTGAACCTAAAAGACTGAGAGATACATTTTACTTAAAAAAAAAACCTAATAATTTTCTTATAGAGCGAGAATAAGAAATGTTATATAAAGGATCTAGGATTTTTGCACGTCATCCAATGAATTTGTTATAATGTTGGAACAAACTTGAACATCAGAGAACGACTAGTGCCATCTGTCGATAGAAGCATTCCGGAATAACACTTTGCCTCCCTACGCCCTGGTTATAACTTTGCACGTCGAGATGGCACAAAATTTATTCCTTTTGAAGCTTGAAATTAATGTTACTATTAATTTATTTCACGTTTCAAAAGGAATAAATTATATGTAGATTACTATTTTAATTAAACAGGAAGTGCAGATCTTTTAAAACCAGCAGACAAACTTACTAGTTTAACAAACTAGTGAAGAATCAACCCAAAAACACATCTCTGCGTCATCTCCTTTCGTAAATTTAATTACAGCCCTCTAATCTATTGATTAAGTAAAATAAATAAATAATTAATTTTTAGAAGTAAACTTCTTACAGCACAACCTGGCAATTTATTGTTTACAATAATTGGACATATCGATTCTCTATTAATATTTCAAACGTGCATTATATGAACTTTAACTTGTTTGGATAAGTAAGTGATGTGTGTGAAGTACACGTCACGAGTTCAGGTTCTATTAGTTGCATCAACAGACAGCACCTGCGCATTGCTTTGATTCATCACCTAAACTTCTTATCAGAACGTGAATTATAAAGGACATACCATTATGAACCTTAACTGCAACAAAAGATATGGTGCTAGGTGACCTTCCACCAAGCATGCAAGTCATAACTATAGTCCACTTATTGTTTGTTGAAGGATTGTTTTTGGGAGTCTTATCAGCGCATATGTGCACTATCCAACTTTAAATAGCCTAAGCACATGATAAACTTCTTATCTCAAACATTTCTACGAGGTAAAAATGAGTTATTAAGATTCCAGTAAATCGGGCGAGTTAAGCTATTGATTTGTAGATTGTGGCACCAGCCACGTCCACGTGGTCATGCTTAAATATTCATCAGAAATATCAATAATGCGCGATTAATTTCTTTGAGACACATCAGTCTGTTTAATTATCAACAAGGTGAGGGCCCTATTGTTTCTAGAAACCTGATTACCTTTGATCTTTTAAATTAAACAATCTAACCTTATCACAGCAACTCACGTTACAAAAACACAAATTTATTTCAAACAACTTACAATTTAATTTACACAATAAATTTACAGAAACTTAAAAATAATTAAGAAACCAAATAATATTGAAGAATAACCCACTGACTAATTTAATAAAAATCCACTCCAAGTCCCTGGGGTCACATCACTCAATTCCTGCGCTTCTTCTGTGATTCCTGTTCCTGTAAAGAAAAAAAAATTGTTACTAATTGCTACCTCCAGTTGTCTAAAGTTGGAAGTAGTGGGTGTGAGAGGAACGGGATGGAGGAGAGGGACGAACCTTTGGCCAGTTACCTTTTGAGTCAAAATGATGAGAAGACGTCTGAAGATACCGATGAAATCAACAAACAAATCCAATGAATGACTGACAAAATCCTTGCTGCCCATCCTTCTCTTCTCGATAATCAACTGAGTGTCGTACAGAACGAAACCGCACATTGCCGCCAATCCCAAGTAGAGTTGGGCTTGGAACAACAATTGCGATCCAAAGAACAAATTGGCGATACTCAACAACATCAAACTCATCATCATTGTCATGCAAGTGCCTCCTAGATACAACCATTTTCCCCTTTCAGCCAACAACGAGCAGATGGAAAAGGAAACGAAAACCACCGCGGTTCCGATTAAGGCGGTGACAATAATGCTGGGGTCGACGAGCATCACGTGTTCGAGCAGAGGCCCCATCCCAACTCCGGTTAAGGTCGTGAAACCCAACAAATATCCAATGCGCACTTTCAGGCCCTTTCCATTGTCATCGGGAGTGGCGTAGAGGAGTCCGAAGAAAATTAACGCTCCGATTCCGGACAGAAAACCGGCCTGAAGGATATTGGTGAACAGGTGAATGGAGGCCCCGACAGCGGCCGCCATTGTTGACATCGCCAAGCAGGCGTACACATTTTTCAGATGTTGCCGAACTGGAGGCTCCCTAAACGGTAACAACGATAGAATCGACGAGGGTTAATCGGCAAATTTACTTACAGCGTATTACTGAAGGAATTTAGAAACGTTTGCACTGACGGCGCCATAATGTTTTGCGACCTCAACTGTTTCTAAAATTATGACAAACGGCGACTAGATTATTGCGCAAAGAGATTACGATAACACTAACAATATATACTTGTTCGATGCACGGTCTACACTGAAATGGCCTGGTTTAACACTAACAGCAAGTTGATTGCCCAAGCGGAATAATACACGTCACGTAAATTAAATAAATTCCAGAACAAACTCGGACTTTCTCGATTGGTAGAACACGTACGTAGAATCACGTGATCGTGACGATGGATGTGGCTACGGCTACTATCAACAAAGAACACACGTCACGTTACGATCTTTGCTTACGTAACACTTTTATTTAAACTAACTCAAATTCCTGGGGCTTCCAAAGCGTAAATTTAATAACAGACAAAGAACTGTCGACAACAATTCTTAAGTATTTCCTATTTTACATTATTGACTTCGGCTAATGTAACTTTAACCACGGCTGTCATGGTCACGCCGTCACGCCGATTGATCGGTCGGTGTGGTCGGTACCTGTAAAATCTGACAAATGTTTGACAATTGACAGGTATTTTAGAGGTTAGCGCACGTGTTAGTGAGAGCATGTTCTTACGTTAGGACGCAAAAGCCGCAAAATGGGAAAGAAATCGAAAATTGGAAGGCAGAGAAAAGACAAGTACTATCAGTTGGCGAAAGAGACAGGTGAGCTTTCCGATTTGTTCCCTCGTGAAGTCTTAACCTCAAATTTCAGGTTATCGATCTCGTGCCGCCTTCAAACTCATTCAGTTGAACCGCAAGTTCGAGTTTTTGCAAAAATCGCAAGTATGCGTGGACCTGTGCGCCGCCCCCGGCGGCTGGATGCAGGTCGCCAGACAAAACATGGCACTGTCAAGTGTTATAGTGGGCATTGATTTGTTCCCCATTAAGCCGATTTCTGGTTGTATTTCGCTAACTCATGACATAACCACCGAAGAGTGCCGCGTATCTCTGAACAAGACTTTGGCAGGTGTTAAAGCCGATGTCGTTTTGCACGACGGTGCCCCCAATGTGGGGCGAAGTTGGCTGCACGACTCCTACCAGCAGGCCTGTCTCACCTTGAGCTCCCTGAAGTTAGCGACCAATTTTCTCAAGAAAGGGGGCTGGTTCATCACAAAAGTGTTCAGATCTAAAGATTACCATCCCCTGATTTGGGTGTTGAAGCAATTGTTCAAGAAAGTACACGCGACCAAGCCACAAGCTTCAAGGGCGGAGTCTGCTGAAATTTTCGTTGTTTGTCAATTTTATATTGCTCCGGCCAAGATTGACCCAAAATTCCTGGACGCTAAATACGTTTTTGAAGAACTGGAACTTGATCCTAAAAACAAATTGAACGTTTATCATCCCGAAAAAAGTAAGAAGGCTAAAGTTGAGGGATACTTAGAAAATGATTATACAACGTATCATGAGCTGAAAGCGTCCGATTTTGTGAAGCACCCAACAGGAGTTGAGCTATTGGAGTCTGCTTCAGAGGTGAATTAAAGAGAAAAAATTGCTTTCTTGTAAATTAAATTTTTTTTCACAGATTGTCTTTGATGATCCTCTTATTTTAAACCACGAGAAAACTTCAACCGAAATTAAGGAATGTTGCAAGGACATCAAGGTGTTGGGTAGAAAAGACCTAAAACTTCTTCTCAACTGGTGGAAGAGCCTTCATGAAGAATTCCACAAAACTACCCCAGAGGTCGAAGAAAAAGAAGAGACACCTGCCGAGGAAGTGGCAACAAAATCTGACGAAGATGATGACTTGAAGGAATTGGACAAAGAAATTGTAGAATTACAGGTTTCTATATAAAAAAAAATAATTATAATCATTTTCTAAATACCCGGTGTTGTTGCAGAGCGAAGAAACTAAAGAATTGAAGCGCAAAAAGAAGAAGGTCCACAAAGAAAGGAGGAAGTTGAATGACCGACTCAACTTGAAAATGGTTTTGAAAGGAGATGAGGGGCCCACGATGATTGGTGACAACATGTTCGAATTGAAACAAGTTGAAAGTATCAAGCAAATGAACAAAGTCGTGGACCAAAATCCGGAATTGCTTGCGGAATCTGATGAAGAAGAGGAAAAGACCAAGTCAAAGTACTTGCGCTACGCTAAAGATGAACAGCATCTGGACAGTTCCGGACTTTACTACAAAGATTCTGATTCAGAATTGGAACTGGAGAGCGAAAATGATGAAGATGAGGTCAAGGAAGGCTTAGGTAAATAAATAAAATATACCATTGGCGACGCCTTAACTCTTTTGAGTTGATAGTTGCACCACAGAGGTTTAGATAGCGCTGTATTCGTTGTGTCTGAACTTAGTTGAGAATTTTGCACGTTTATTTATAGCGACATCTCCAATGTAAATTAAACGCATTTTTATTGAAAATATTGAAATTTTTGACATTACTTTTATTTATCCAATTCAAATATTTTATGCAAACTCGCCATGGGGTTCTACCCGCACTAATAACGATAGAGTTTCAATAATCCTTAATTTTTTGACTTCTAAATTAAGACCCAGCTAACATTTCTGGTTCATTCAGGTCTCAGTGACTGCGAGAGCGATGATGATATCAAGTTGAAGAAGAAATCGAAGAAAGACGTCCCACATCCTCTGATCACCGATTTGGACCACCGCAACAGAGAACAGAAGAGGGCGCACAAAGCTGAACTTTGGTTTGAACGTGATGTGTTCAAAAACTTGATTGACGAAAAAGATGAAGACGCAGATCTAGATCGAATGGTTACCGAGTTCAAGAAGAAAGGGGCCCAAGTGATTGGAGAGGAGCCTGTTCGAGTTAAGAAAAGTAACGCAGACGAAACAACCAGCGATTACAGCACGGATTCCGACACCGATTCTGAGTATGACGTGGAACAAGAAATGCCCGTTCCTGTTAACAATTCGAAAAAAGACGGATTCGAAGTTGTTAAAAGCGGAAACGTCGTTGCTGGAAAAAAGCGCAAATACAAGTTAAACGAGGAGGAGTTGGCATTAGGAACCATGATGATCAACAGTAAGAAAACAAAACGGGACATAATCGACGGTGCTTGGAACAGGTACGCTTTTAACGACACTAACTTACCGGATTGGTTCCGTGAAGACGAGATTAAACACATGACGCGACCGGAAACTGTTCCTAAAGTAAGCTTCTAACCATTTTTTTTTTTTAACAATATTAACGTAATATATTTTCAGGAATTGGTTGATGATTACAAAAAGCAACTCCAAGAAATTAACGTCAAATCCATCAAGAAAGTCATTGAAGCTAAAGCCAGGAAGAAGAAGCGCAGCATGAAAAAAATGGAGAAGGCCAAGAAAAAGGTGGAAAACATAGTTAATGCCATTGACGTTGGCGACAGAGAAAAAATGAAACAAGTCAGACAGTAAGTATTAATTATACAATCAATTGTTAATTGTTAACCATAATTTTTTTCTATTAGGATCTACAGGAAAGCTAAACAAGAGCCCAAAAAAGAAGTAACTTACGTGGTGGCCAAAAAGCACTTGACTGCCAAGAAAATGAAGCGACCCGCGGGAATTAAGGGCCACTACAAAGTTGTGGATCCGCGAATGAAGAAGGATTTGCGGGCTCAGAAAAATAAACTGAAAACTCAAGGCAGGGGCAAGAAGGCGAAAAATCCCAAGAAGGCGAAGAATCCCGGGGGGAAGAAGTCTAAGTCTAAGCGGAATAAGTAATGGAAATTCTGTTGTTGATTACAAATTTTTAGAATACTGGACTAATTTTTATTGTATAGTTGTTTTCCGTGTTGCCTTTTACTTTTTCTTGCGTTATTTATGCAATTGCTGAACTAATGGTCAAGGATGTTTGCCGGGCATTTTATCGCTCACAAGGAAACATTCAGCCATGTAAACCGCTTTGATTGTTTGCGGATCCTGCGGTAACAGAAAAAGGAATTCACAGAAATTGTATTGTGGTGAGGGTCAGATAGAGATTAGGAGCAACAAGATAGTTTTTGTTTGGAAAGCTGCGATTCTGGCGGCTTCTTTATAGATAGACTTTCTGGCACTCATACCAATCTTTTGTTTGCATTTTTTGATTGTTCATTCATATCTTATGACGTCGATATAGTTCTGTGAGTATTATCTACGTTCAAGTAAAATAGGGAAAAACTTTTGCAACGAATCAAGTGGAGCAAGCAGGTGTGTTTAGTTTCTTTAACTTCAGGTTGCCTCTACGACGTAGAGAACAAAAAGGGGGGTTGAACCCTACTAAAAATTTTATATAGGTCTGCAAGTTGACTTGAAATATTTGTCTTTGAAGGAACCTTAATCCCAACCTAGTATATTATGTATGATAAGGAAGAAACCGATACGGACGTTCCCGATAAATCATTGAAGAATTTAGAACAGGGAGAAAGAAAGCAGAATCTATATTAAGTCATTGATTTTATCCTTAGGAGAATAATCTGCTTAAGCATGTCTAGCCGATTTTCAAATTTCGTGTGAATAGATTCATGTTCCAGGGGTGATGTGATCTGTGAGAAGAAATTAAGGAGGGCCGAATTTCCAATAATTAATAGTAATTGTTGGGTTTATTTTCAGTTCAGAGAAGTAAAGTGTTTGAAGATGTGGGGATTTCCACGTCGCTCCGAAGTGGAAATTTGGAAGTTTATGAGGATGGGGCACTGCCTCTGTCCGTGAGTGTACGGCCCGACCTCGGGTTGGCACTGCAACATAACAAAATATTAATATGAATTTATGTGTAATGACATAATCTGTAAATTGGTGGTTGTTTATCTCATCCGTTGGCTTGGCCATCACCTTGAAGAGACACTTCCCGCTATAAAAACGCAATTTTCCAACCAGTGAACGAGGCAGAACCTCTCATGTCGCTTAGAATGCCTTTTATGTCATACACGCAAATTGAATTAAACGAGTATTATTAACTAATTATCTATATCAATTTGACCATGAAAATGATTGTGCACACACACATTGTCACAGCGTTTTACGTATCTGGCATCGGTGCGCCCTTGAACCCTCATACGTTCGTTCGCGTGTTATCGACGCACTGATAAACTCTTCGAAAACACAAAACATTCCGAGACCGACAACAATAATATGCTAAAACGCTCTTTCCCGCGACCGTTGTCGCGACACCGTTGCCACCTAGCAAAACATGCAGTCGGGGGCACAACTGATGTCCTCCTGCACTTGATAACAACAGGTGCAGCGACAATCTTATATGCCAGCATCGCTCTGGACAAGGCACTCTCAGACGTTCAGAACTAGAAGGTTGAGTTCTTTATTTTCTTCTTCCCTCTCCAAGCCTCCAACTCTCTTGAAAAATTACATTTATCTAAGGCTAAGGAACTAGCCATTTTGGAATAAAATATTTATTTATCACGGAATTTTCTTCTCTTCTCATCTTATTGCACATCTTCAATGTTACAATTAAACCTCTTTTTCTTCCTCTTTCTTCTTCTATGCAATTGCTTCTTCTTCTTCTACTGTGAAACTTTACGGTGTGGATGTTTTATGATAGTTTTCCATTATCCATCTACGTCCACCTCAGTCGTTCCTTGGGTTTCATCAGGAAACTTTTTCTTCATGAGTTCATCTGCAGCAATTACCTTTTCATCAAAACCTTGTTTGAACCAGATTAGACTAGCCGGGATAATCATAAATTATTTCTTGACTCATTTCGCCTTGCTCAGGTGATTCACTGGAAGTATCAATTCGGCGTAGAAGCCCCTCTGGGGGAAGGAGGAGAGCTCCGAAATTGCGCAACAACCCTCGACGGCCAAGGTTTTTTTAAGGGTGGTGGTGGATCGCCGCCTCCAATTCCGGCGAACGCTCTAGATCTAATCAACGTGGAGACGCGTAGGTAACGCGGTCCGAGGTGCGCTACTGAAATAAAGCAAGGTCAAGTTTAGCAAGGTCAGTCGGGCGGTCGCGTCGGGGCCATCGGTGGGTGCCGGTGGCTACACCCCTCCCTAACCTCGTCGCGCCGCCCCACGAACGTCAACAAGCAAAGTTCTGTTTTTAGCGCTTTTTTATGAACTTGTTGTCGCGATGGCACGCGAGGTTCAAGGTTGTGCGTGTGTGCAGGACGCCGAGGTGCGGGGGAGGCGTCGCGCTCCAAAAAAGAAGACTCGACGGCTGCGCCGGTCATATAGATGGCGATCAATCGGGGGACGAAATTTTTGGAAACGCAGAACGGAACCAAAAATTTCCATCAATCTAATGGCGCCAACATTTAAGGCAATTACAACCCCCTCCAAGCCCTCCCCTGACAGAAGCCTTTTTTAAGTACCACACTGGAGACTAAGGAATAGTTTCTAACTTTCTACCTCCTAGCTCCTGGCCTTCTTTACCTCCTTAAACTTGACATTTATCCAATCTGTTGATTGAAAACGTATTAAGCTACCAACAGATTTGCGCTATTTCTTTCTCCTCCTCCTAGCTCTTGTGTTCTTGGTCTTTCTAGACTTCCGTCTAGCCATCGTTTCTTTCGATATATTCAGCATTTTTTGTTCTTTCGATGTTCAATCTATTGGGCTATCACAGATCTCCTGATCTCTTTCACTTCCTTCTAGCTCCTGGTGTTAATAACCTCCTTAACTTTCTGTTTAAACCATGGTCCTATCAGACCTATCAGGCATTCAGAATGGATTTTTCCCGATGTTTAAAATTTGGCAGATTACTAACAGATGGCTACATTTCCTTCTCAACCTCTTTTAGCTTCTGGTGTTGTTATCCCCTTGACCTCTAGGATATCGTAGATGTCGTATTTCTGGCCTCTCCAGTTGCAAGCTGTGATTACGGTTGTTGTGGCGTCGCGCCTGGAATTCTCTGATAGCGTCGAGTTGCGCGATCGATATCGATTACCGAAAAATCGTCAATCGTCATTTTTGGGGACCGAACAACCTGTGAATGTCACCGAGGTTAGATAAAGGTTAATATAAGCGAAATATGATCACGTAGGTCGCACCTGCTCCCGCTCATCTCTATTTAAAACCCCTCGTGCCCCCCTTCTTTCGACCGGTCGATCTGTGCTAATCAAAATCAAGGCCAGACCTTGAACGATAGCGCACCACGTTATTACAATAATAAAAAAATATCCAACCAACCGAACGGCTCGGGAGTCGCTTCCATCTCGATGCCGTCGTCGTCGACGTTGCGCGAGAAATATCGCAACCTTGGCATTAGCATTCAATTTTTCCGGTTCGACGACGACGACGACGACGACGACGTTTCCTGGTTCAAAAGCTCCAACTGCTCGATGGTACCGTTAACGACGTGGACCGTTCGGTTCGGAACGACGCCGGACAGATGCAGCGGCGGGTGCGTGGGAGGTTGTTGCATGAATTATGGACGATATAAAGCGATTAAATATTGCCAGATGTCTTGGGAGATTGCGTAAGTAGCGTTGACGTAAATGTCGTACTCCCTTGGCGTTTGGAGTGTTCGGTTACTTTACTACAAGCAAGTGAATCATTGCTCTCCAAATAGTCGACTGGGAAAGCGCGTGAATGGAAGGCGTGACTTTGAGTCAGCATTTGAAAAAATTGGGATTTGAAAAAGTTGCTGGGAAAGTGCACGAAAAAATTTGGAGATCAATCGAGAAAACGTTGGCAACTGCCGGCTCAAAGTTACTGACCTAAACCAACTAATTCAGCTGCTGCAATTTGTTGAACCTTGTCTCATATTGACTGATTATGACTTGGCTTTAAACGTTTTTTATTTAAGCTACGAGCACGACTTCCAACGTTTTTGGTTACCGTGTCTAACGAACAATTAGCTTAATTAACTGTTGTTGACGCCTTAACTTGCATGACTAGCTAATCAACTGATCGCTGTTTTAGATAGAACGGTAATTTGGCACGATTGGAATCCACTAACCGGCCAAAAGTGGTTGAACTGTTTCTAAATGAAACGAGGAGCGCAACAATTGGCGGATGCGCCGGGCGAATCTACTAACAGTCCACCAAATTTACCCAATATTTTCATAGAAAAAAATACTTTTATTTTCCAAAAATACTAAATGCTCACCAAAATTAAGAAAATACATAATCTTAAAACGACAACCAAATATTGACATAATACTGGCCTCTTATATATTTTGTTAGCCAAAATAACTTTTGTTGACCATAAATACTAAATGTTTACCAAATTTTATTCCGCATTTAATTCTAACATAATACCCAGATATTTAATTTTAGACAGTGTCTTATATTATTTAGCAGTTAAAAATACTATTTGTTGATCAAAAATACACAAGCAATAAAATGTTGTGCAAATGGTAAATAATTTTATGCAAAATTATAGATGTAGATGTGCTAGGGCAACGAAAATAAAAAAATAAAAGTGGTTTGCACAAAAAAAGATATTGATTTCCGTAATATATAAATGCTTTGCTGTAATTGGCTTGCTTTATGTAAAATGTAAAACTTCTTTTAGTGGTAATTTCTAATCGTGCTTTAAAAAAACAATTACAGAGCCCTGAACTGACCTAGTACAAAACTTTTTTCGCGTGCCTCTTGTCTGGAAGCGCAAGCGGCAAGGAGAGATGCACGAGCATATTTCATTTTTGGAGTAATAGAATAATTATTTGACGCACAAATAGTTTTTTTGAGAAACACTAAATATAAATAGATAGCGCGAATATTTATTATGTACAGCACGGACGCTCAAGTTACGCGTCCGTGCTGTACGGACGCGTAACTTGAGCGTTTTAAATTTGGTGAACATTTAGTAAAATTGATAGACATATAGAATTTAAAATGTAAGCATAGTAAAACAACACGCAGCATAGTTATTTTAGCGGTGATGTTCTCATTTTCTGATGTATAATAATTTGAGATTCATTTAGATTTTTTGATGCTCATTAAATTTTCTGGTGGACAGTGCCAGGGATGTATGGTTTAATTTGGTGTACATTATATTTGTTCCCAAAAAAAAACGTCAGACCTCAAAAACCTCACAATCGAAAACGATTTAGACTTCGTTATTAAAATACTTGGAACTCCAATATTTGTTAATAAGTTTACAAAAAATTGTTTAAAAAGCGGGTTCCAGGTAATCGGAATTATCATCAAAACCTGTAAACTGAATCCTTTGCATATTTTAGTTTCAAAGTCGCAATAGAGGGTATAATTAACATTGCGATAACCGGAGAACAACCCGAATTAATTTCCATTAGCCAGCACCTGTTGCCACACTTAGAAATCCAAGTTGAGAACTAACCAAACTTCAAGCAACAAACCTCCGGATTCAAACAGTTATCTCGTTAATTGAAAAGAGCCAACAATCTAGATAAAAGTCATTGAGATCCTAAATCAAAGCGATTTCTGTCGCGGAAATGTCAACTCGAATCTGGCGTTTGGGGGGCCGCGGGGACTCCCAAGGATAATTCGATGCACATGCGGCGAGCAATGCGCAATTGATGACTAACCCGACAGTTAGCAGTTCTAAATTCGTCCCCTATAATTTGCACGGGCGGGGGCACCGCAGGTTAGGTGCACCGAGTGCCGGGCAAGGTCAAGGATTCTAGCTGGGGTATTGATTTAGGGCGGCGCCCCAATGCCAAGGACTCGCGGTCACGGGGAAGGTCGCCCGGGGCCTCTTGGGAGTCCGTCGACGCGCTGACAAGTAAACACCTTAATTGACTGATTAATTTCGCGATCCGCGAAAATCGGACCGACGTCACTCTTGGCCCCAGCCCCGAAACCGCTCTTCGCGTCACGAGGAGAACTTGGAACTTGCTAATCGGCCGGAAACATTGAACGGCGACGACCGATTATTTGTCCTGGGTTCGTAATTTTTTTTTATCGTCTCTCAAGGTGAAATTAATGATAATGCGTACAGGCTAGGATAAAATAATAAGCGGAAATAGTGATACGTTCAGACCGCAGTCATAACAATGTCATATAGAGGTAATTGTGGCTGACGCGTCATACGCGGCCGTACCGAGAAAAAAGCGACATTGCGATTGTTTGCGAGGCTTCCATGAAAAGTGATCTTGGAAACATGACAAGTGTTAGTTGTTCGTCGGATTGAGGGCCAAATCGTTTAGAGCCTCTGGAACTTGATCAGTTTCGGAGGAACAATAATGACAGGTTCTCTGTACAGCACGCATCAGAGTTGAATAAAATTTAAAACCATTAGCCCTGGAAAAATCAGGAACAGAAAACTGTTTAATAAAAACTTTAGGACTAAGTATAGTATCTATTATATTATGTACCGATCACTTAATGTTTCCGGAAAGACCTCGTATATTATGTGCAACAACACCTTAATCTAAGCAGACAACTGGACATAATTGGCCTCTTCTACATTCTTTAGTTTAGTATCGACAAATAACATGTAATTAAAATTGCGTAAGAGTTAACTAATTGCCTCGACACTTAGCGCCTTCCGTGTTAAATTTAATAAAAACTAATAGCTACACTTTAACGAACTTTATTGATAAAACTAGAACTAAAATAAAAAAATTTGATCCGACATTTGACTCAAAATTAATTTTTTTTACTTTTTTATTGTAAGCTTTAGATTTTTCATTTTTGTAGCATTTGATAGCCTCTAAAATATAGATTAGGTACTGTAACATATTAAAAATTGGAAAAAATGGTAATTTTGTGGTTTTTAGAAACTTTTAACCCAATTTTTGAGAAAAAAATTACAAATTTTGAGTTTCATCAGTGAGCATTTTATGAACTATTATATTCCGATTTTTACCCGGCGCCTCCGCCAATTTTTTCGATATTTTTGGTTGCAACTTTGTTTGACATTGTACGTTGATCTTGAAACTGGTAAATATCGTCGCATCCGCCTGTGGCGGGTTCAGAGCGGGTGCATAACTGGGTCGCAAAGGTCACCCCCGTTGCAAATCGATGCAGCTGCACCGGGCTGCAAGGTCGAGGCCGCGGACCACACTAGTCACGTGGCGCTCTGCCGGCCACACTTCCATTAGAAAAAAAAAAAAAAAAAAACGTGCAGTGACGTCACGTTTTGCGTTTCCACCAGTTCCGCTGGAAGGAAATCACACACGGAAAAGCGACACGAAAATAACCGCCAAGGTTTACGCCATACACGCGCATCACACGCCAGTAAAAATAGGATAAATTTTGCATAATTCACCTGAACGATTCGGTGCGCCAAATTTAAATTTCTCGCCGATGCACCGCGAAACAATCACTTTCTTCAGTTTTACTTGTCTACATTTCTCTATTAGTGCTCTAGTTAACGCGGATGAATAAAAAAAAGATTTTTCCCCAGTGAAATTGGACGCCGACAAGGTTCTTACGTAAAAGCTCGTTACGTTGACCGATCGACTTTCGCGAAAGCGAGAGCTTTATCCGAGCTGGAAGGCGAAAATCCCACATGCCGAAATGAACTATAAAAAAACGCCATTGTGGGAGGTGGTGGAAATTGGCGATTTTACGTAGCATGATGTAGGCACAGAATCCGGGGATTTTATAACCGATTTCGACATCTGCGCCATTTTGCTGATGTAGCAAATTGGTAATGGTGCACCATTCTCGAGCAGTTCGGACTTATCAATAGAACAAAAATTAAAGTGCAATCTCCAAGGCCAAGATAAATGGTGGATTTTGTAATTCTCTCGTTGCTACTACTTGCAATCATAGAAATTACATCGAGGCAGAAAGGCAAGAAGTGATGGGGTGGAAAAGATAAGAGCAGAGGAGCATTGAATTGAAACGAAAAAATAATGGTATCTACCAAAGTTTGAAAGCTGAAATCAGAAATGGGAAATAATCGAGGGGTAAACCGCTGAGAAATTATGGAGTACACCATCCAGGACTTACAATAATTTCGGGGATTTATTTTTACTTAGTAGGATTTATTGGGAGTTAATGGGAATTATCCGGAATTATGGGGATTTATTAGAAATGTTGCGGGAATTACATGGGATTTATTTTTTCTTGCTGCAAAACTACTGGCCTCTGCGCATGCGCAGAGGTGGAAAGTCGGTTGTTATTAAAAAATCTTTGTTATGCTGGCTCTTGGGAAAAACAAAAGGTAGGGTCAGCACAGATCGACTACGAAGATTCATTAATAACACCAAACCTTCGCAGAAGAAGTTACAGTGTAAGTCATGCTCGAAGTCACATAAGTACAAGGACAAGGTAAAATGCACCAAAAATTACAAATCAAGTCGAAGCGCTAAATATAAAAAATCATTAAAAAATGAAACGTCAGATGATTCTGAATCATCAGAAGCTGATTGATACCCATGTTACATATGCCGATAGTACGGACACTGAGACATTTTCTGATTATGTAGATGACGAAGTACCTAGTTACTCGTCGGACAATGTTGAGGATGGGGTAAATCATGTACTCAGTGGGGCACCTTTAACAAAAAAAGTTGAAACGCAAAGTACCGAAATTGAGACCAAAAAAGTAGTTATTGACTGCAAGAGATTTTATGCAGTTTACTACTAAGAACGGTGGTATCTTGGCAAAATTGTGGAAATTATTGACGGGGAGGCGTCAGGTAAAATTTTCAAAATTAAGTTCTTACAGAAGGATAGGAAGCAGAATAGAAGGTTTGCGTGACCGAAAATTAAACGGGACATTACGATTGTTGAACGTCAGTATATATTCTATAGCCCAATTAAATTTGCAACGGACGTCGAACCATTTGAGTTGGATGATGATACGTTCGAGAAAATTTCCAAAACGTATGAACACATGAAAATGAATGAAAATTGAGATAAATTGTATTTAATTTTTGCTTCAATACTCAAATTTTTGTTTTTTAATTTTTGTTGTCCGAATATTGTTCTTAATTTGCTCTTGGGTATAAATAAATTACTTTAGATAACCGTAGAACGCATTTAATTTTCATTACTGACAAAACGTGACCAATTCCTAATAATTCCCTGGAATTCTTCATGAATTATGGGAATTAATAAGGAATTATCAAGAACTCTGGAGGAGTTATGGAAGATGTGGAGGAATTCCGAAGGTTTTCAAGAGTTCTGGAGATTTATTACAAAATAATTGATGAATTGTGGGGATTATTTTTATGAAAAGGAATTATGGTGTACAGTTTGAAGCCAGCGGTTTACCCCTCGGAAATAATAGAAACAGTACCAATTTACGGGAAAACTGAATTAACGACTATTAGATTAGAAAAAAAAGAAGGATGTAAAAAAAAGACAAAAAATTTAAATAAACAAGAAGCAAGGGTATGAGAAAATTTATTCAATAATTTTGAGAATAGTAAAAGACATATTTTCCATTAAGTTATGTTTCAGTTTCAAGGTGCCACTCATTGCTTGTCAACAGTTTTCTTTTCCAACTGCGCAAGAGACCATTTATGTCCAATTTAAATGTAAAATACAAGAAAACAACGAATAGCAATCAATAGTTCAGCCGTTCTTCGATTTGTACTTTGCTTACAAAAAAGTCGACCTCTAACAGCTTTTTATCAAACTGTCAAGCGAAAAAATGACAGACAGTCAAATAGGGTAATTAAAATAGCATTTTCCATAAACATACAGCTAACTGCCTCTTAGGTCTTGGCCAAATTTTTTATACTTTTATGTTTTCAAACTATTCTTTTGTACAACTCTTTACAAGTTTTGGTTCAGTCTTTTCTAGAATTTTTTTTAACTAGAATTTAGATACCACCTTTTGCCACCTTTTGAGAGCTGAGCACGAGATCACGGTCCATGCAGCATCCGACCTACTTTAGTTGCAATAAAATTATGTAGATGCTCAGTTATTTGCGGAAGTTGAAAGAACTGCGAAAAGCGCCGAAAATTCGTAAAAAGCGAACGCGGAATTGCCCGCGTCCGCGAAGGCGACCCAAAGGATAATGTCAAGGTAGTTGTTTAATTCACTGTTTGATTATAATTAACCGCGCGATTTAAATTTACGGTTCAAGGAAGTAGGAAGTTTCGTCCTAGTTCTGGGTCGTCCCCATCCCCGATGACCCCATCAACATCGTCACGGATTCACGTTCTCCAATTGAAAACGACCAACAAACAAAAAAGCCGACCATCCGAAATAGATGCATCGGATGCCCAACAATCCATAAAACATGTCGACGGTAATCCGAAAACTGGGTCATCGGTTTCGGGTCAAGGCGACGCTCTTGAAATTTGGGTCGTTACGAAAATCGCCAGGTACGCACATGCCGCCGTTCAAAATAGAGACACCGCCGACCAAAAGATGGGAGTTGGGACGATGGATGTTGTTTTTTTGCCTTATTAGTGCAGTAATTTGGTTGTTGTTGATGTTGTTGTTGTTGGCGCAGAGCTGAAAGAGAAAGTAAGAAGAACGCGCCGGCGACACGGATACCCACTTTTGATGGTAAAAGTGAAAGCTTTTGTTTTGCTTTCTAGCACGACGACGATGGGTGGGAGGAAATGTGCTGAAAATTGGTTCAATTTCGCTAACTATCGAATTGTTGGGTAGAAAGACAGCGTGGGAAGCGGGACCTAGACCGAAGATCACGGCCGAAGTTACTTTCTACGGAGATAGGAAGGTTCGAAGGGAAATTGAGGCGAACGCTGGAAGGCCGCCCGCTAGAAATCCAAAAAAAAAAAAAAAAACAGAAACGCCAGATTCACGAAGCAACCTGAAGCAGAAAAACTCTGCAATTTCTCTTCACTATTACAAAAATGCAATGTCAAAACATTTTAAGTAAAAGTTGATAAGTTTCGCTAATTTTGAATAGTAGCAGACTTATTTCAGCAAATCAAAAAGTCTCTAAAAAAATATTTTTGTATTTGTAACGTTTCCTGAACTACAATTGCGTTCAAATTAAAAACGAATTAATTGTCAACCAGTGTCTAATTGCAGCTCATTGCGGTTTAACCCTACTTTATGAAAACCGGAAGATAAAGACTTTCGCTTTCTAACCATGCCTACTTTCTTTTGAATAAGGTCATTGATTTCAAATTTTAACATTTCATTGTTCAGCTGAAAGCTAGACAATGCGATTCACAAAAATGAAAGCACATTTTAGACCTATGAACTTACGTAGGTGGTTCCTCACATATAGGGAGGGTGCTTGAAAAAAATTACATAGACGTCCAAAAGGTGCACAAGTTTAAAAATTGGCAATAGCGCTAGTTTTGTAATTTTTGGAAATTTTCAAGAAATTTTTAACGTCAATTTAAATTCAGAAAGGTCAATTACATTAGAAAACAGCAATTTCCAGTCTTTGTAGCAATGATGCCGATTTTGGTAATTTTTCTCCCTCCGTTAAATTTGATAGACTCTCTCTCAAAATATCCAAATAATTCAGCCAATGTAAAAAGATCTCTAATTGGGACAAAAATTCTTCCTTGACGCCATAGAAAAGCCGCCTCTGCATATTCCCTGATTTTCTTTTATTGACTTCCTTATTCCGGAGCGAGCTTTAAATACCTGGTTCTCGGGGGCGGGCGTACGTGTTAACGACATTCGCGCACTAATCCTCGAGTAACGAGCGAATAAAAGTTATTAATAGCCCCCCAACGTCCTTGTAATTGTAAAATTCATTAACATTAAAGCCACACGCCCTGCTATCATTAGTAACAACGAACAACGACGCATAATGAGTTCGCCGACAACTGCGGATTTCGGTCGTCGTGATTTTTATCCAGTAACGTTACAACCGTTACTTACCGCGCTTTAGTTCAAGGCCACGAAGAGTTCACGATCACCTCGTGACATCATCGCCACGCGAAACCGGGGTGGTGTAGGTGGCATTTTGCAAATGTCAAGATCGCCCCGTTGTTTTTCGCTGTACACCGTTAGATTCCTTCCCGACAACAAACGAACGGACGGCTTCCTGGTTGTGATGGTGGAAAGCGATTTCGCCTTGCTTTTCAACCTTCCGTCACCTTCGACCTCCGTTGTGGAGGCTTTCACTTTTCGTTTCCTGCTCTGGACGCGATGCGCGACCGTCGTCGTGATTTATCAGCAAAGGAAACTGTGGTAGATAGACCTCGATAGGTCAGAGGTTTTGTCTTACGAGGCTACTCGGTTACTCGAGAATCGTGTTAAGGACCTTTGCCGGTCGTGCAGAGTTAATAAGGGAGGCGACAGGTGGAGCCAATGGGCGATGGCCAATTGGAACCTCTCACTTTTTAGCAGTTACGAAAATATTGCAGTTGCAGGGACTTTTACTTTTACGCGCGCTACTGCAACAACTGCATTGTTCTCATTCTGGCCTTCTCTAGGTCGCTCTTACGACGCTCTTTATGGCTTCATCGCTCCGAGGAGGCGAAGAGAGACTGGAAACCTCTGTCTCAAGCTAAATCGGGATCACTTTCTCGGAGTTCAAAAAATCTATCCGGCGCCTATTCTATCACCAATCGTAGCCTGATGCCACGAATCAGATCACTACCACTAGTTCTTCCTCGAGACCAACTGCAAAGTGAGAAATTTGTCTTTCTGACCTCCATTGACGGTCACAATCTTATGAAGTCAAAATTTTGCACTGCCTCGATTTGGTTGGGAGCGGTGTCCTTGGGCCGTTCTAAAAAAGTTGCAAAGGTCAGGGCAATTTTTCTGCCGCCGAGTACCTTTACACAGCTATTTTCACCATTGAAAATATTTTTTCCGCTTATCCTAGACATTTACTGTTCACCTTGTTGAACAGTTTCTGGTTTCAATTATAGAAGAACGAAATAATTCCATGTTCCACAAAAGTAAGGCTACAGGATGTTGGAACGTAACGAGGAAAGAACTATTACTTAGTGAGGCCAAAAATAACTCTTCGTTTCAACAAAATCAAATGGCCAGAAAGGGAATGATGTAGATAACGTATTTTCCAACGCAACTATTGAACAAATATAATGTACACCAAATTAAACCATAACATCCCTTGCACTATCCACCAGAAAATTTAATGAGCATCAAAAAATCTAAATAAAACCCAAATTATTATACATCAGAAAATGAGAACATCACCACTAAAATAACTATGCTGCGTATTGTTTTAGTATTGCTTACATTTTAAATTCTATATGTCTATCAATTTAACTAAATGTTCACCAAAATTAGAACGCTTAAGTTACGCGTCAGTGCTGTACATAATAAATATTCGCGCTACTCATTTATATTTAGTGTTTCTCAAAAAAATTATTTGTGCGTCAAATAATTATTCTATTACTCCAAAAATAAAATATGCTCGCGCATCTCTCCTTGCCGCTTGCGCTTCCAGACAAGAGGCACGCGAAAAAAGTTTTGTGCAAGGTCAGTTCAGGGCTTTGTAATTTTTTTTTAAAGCACGATTAGAAATTACCATTAAAAGAAGTTTTACGTTTTACATAATGCAAGCCAATTACAGCAAAGCATTTATATATTACGGAAATTAATATCTTTTTTGTGCAAACCACTTTATTTTTACTCTTATTTTCCTTGCCCTAGCACATCTACATCCATAATTTTGCATAAAATTATTTACCATTTGCACGACATTTTATTGCTTGTGTATTTTTGATCAACAAATAGTATTTTTAACTGCTAAATAATATAAGACACTGTCTAAAATTAAATATCTGGGTATTATGTTAGAATTAAATGCGGAATAAAATTTGGTGACCATTTAGTATTTATCGTCAACAAAAGTTATTTTGGCGAACAAAATATATAAGAGGCCAGCATTATGTCAATATTTGGTTGTCGCTTTAAGATAATGTATTTTTTTAATTTTGGTGAGCATTTAGTATTTTTGGGAAATGAAAGTATTTTTTTGTATGAAAATATTGGGTAAATTTGATAGACTGTTAAAACGACCCATTCCCAACAGCTAATCACAAAAATTTTACAAAGAATAGGCAAGACCTTCAGAAAATTATTTGGATAAAAAGAAATAATTTATTGCTAAAAGAATTTTTTTCCATTACCAATGGGGATCAGCATAAATAAGTTGAAAATTTTCAAAACAGTAGTAGAGTAAAGAGAAAAGTAGAGAAGTGAAGAGAACTAACTAGATAGAAGAGATGTGCCTAAAGAGAAACAATGATCAGATGAAGCAACGACTGAAGGAGCAGTTTCCTGATCAAAGTTGTTGTTTGTTGAGGCATCAATCCTCTTTCCATGGGATATCATCAGCTAAAGCTACAATGGTCGGTTCGTTTCTTCTTGCGATTCTCCTTTTACGGTGCAGGAAGCGCCGTTCCACCAGACCTCGCCTCCGGCGCCGCGCTCAACCAGGCTCGGGCACCCATCGAACGTGGTGATTATGAAATAACGTAGTAGTACAAGGCGTGCCGTCAGCAATTCATGACCTTGCTCAAACTAACGGAACTCAAACCACCAGTCAAGGTCCCGTCTAATCAGCTCTCTAGTTCCATCTCGTTCTTGAGCGGATAAGAGATGGCCGATGCTGGTTGGCGCCCGCCATCGATTGACCTATACCCCCGATATCAATGCCCTAGCGGGACCAACTCCATAATTAATTCGGTCAAGTAGCCCGACCGGAAGACCAAAACGGAATCCGATAATGGAAGGAGAACGCCCGATTTATTGCTTTTCGCAACTGAACCTCCAGCCGGAATGGAAAATTAACCGATTCGGTTAAATGCCGAGTTCAAAGTTTCACTAGTTCGGCGCAACTCGATTCAGAGAGAGCGCACAAATGGCGGAGGCGCCGGGCGAAAACGAAGCGTTTCCAGAGAGTTATGCCGCAATTAAGTCTTTGGAGACACCTTGGTGGCTGTCAGGGTCATTGATGTCCCCAATTTTCTCTGCTGCTCGCAGTTGAATTTTCTGAGTCGGGATGCTTGGCGCAATTCCTGATTGATGCACCGGATGCCTGGCGATTGCAAGTGGCGCCGGGTCCAGCCGTCAACTGATTGGAATAGAGCGCACCCATAAGGAAATGCCATTGAAACGGTTCTATAAAAATAACGCCGACGACGTTCTCCCGGCCTTCACATAATTGATCTGTTACATTAACTCCCAGTATGTCTTAACAATGAAGGGGGTTGTAAAGTCCAAGGCCGCGACAATTTGCTGATAATTCGGCTCGGAACGCTTCCAACTAAGAGTTGATCATTGCTTGCTAATTGTCGCGCGAATTGTGCCAACATTTGGCAATTAACAGTAGCGAGGAAGATAGCTGGGACAGGTATCTGGCGATTTGGGTCAAAGGAGGACGACGTTTCAATGGAGTTGTGTAATTTTTATTACCAACGCTAATGTTCAATGCTGAGCTAACCTGGATCTGACGGGTAAATATAGGTTTATGGGGGCCTTCAACGTCGAAAAGGGCCTCGACTCAGGCCATCTATATAAATTACGGCCATAAACAAGGCAAATCGATGCAGCGGCAATTGCATAATGTAGTATTGTCTTAAACGTCGTTACAGTGAATGGAGGGTCAAGAAAATTAGCCACGACGATTAAATGAACGATGACGAATGGTTTCTAATCACAAATCTGCACATGTTACAGAAAACTTCCAAATATTTGTAAGGTCTTTAGAATTTTTCGAATTCTTTCCTATTATAACAGGCACGATTAGAGGAATTTCGTGTTTAAATTAACTAAAAATAAAAATTTGTGAAAAATAAATAGGTATAGCTAAGAACATAATAATTTTTTCCTGAAGAGACTGAAAGTAACTTTTTTTAGGGAGCTAGAAACTATTTTAGTGCAACTCTTAATTCAGAAGTTATGATTTTTTTATCTACACAAAATTTAGAAACCTTCATCAATGAATCAAAATTTAGACTTTAACCAAATTTGTAACTAAAAATTGGATCTAGTGATTCAAAAAGCGTTATTTTGTTTATTGTTTTTTTTTTCAAACAAATTTCTTAAGAAATTTCGATAAAAAAAATTGTAGGATACGCGACTATTATTATGGCGAAATGGTGGATGCGCCGGGCGAATCAGAGAAAAAAACTTTTATTTAGATAAATTTAGAAGGAGCAACGCGATCTTTTTTTTTCAGGGTTAAACTAATTCCGTCACCGTTCCCTTGTCCAACTCCCATTCCCAATTTATTACCCCGACGTCCCGTCATCCTAATTTCCCGTTCCTCCTGCGAGGTCCGGGCGGCATCCACCTGCGAATGGGTCCTCCCTGCGGAAGTTGCCGCCATCGCCGGTGGTCGTTTAACTTTTCCGATTTAATCCGGAGTTTTCCGGGCGCCCCCCGAGAGCTCCCCTTTCGTCCTTGCGGGATCCCGGCATCGCGCTCCGGCCTTGACCGGGCACGAGTTGGCCGGGAACGTTGCGGAAAACACGAGCGCAGAAGGAGAAGGGAGGGCCGGAATTTATTCAGAAAGCTTTTAAGGACTTCCAACCCACGTACAAAACGGGTTCGTTCCAGGAAAACGGATGATGAAATTGCGGGACCCCTGACGATCCACGAAAACGGCCCGTATTGATCCCAACGACGAGGGAAAGTGGCGTTTCCGGAAAAAAGGGCGAAATAGGCCTTGGTTCGCGATCGATTGTTGAGGCGACTCCGGCAAATATTGACTTATGGTCGGTACGGCCCTGGAAAACCGCGCGTTTTGGAAATTACGGCGAAATGCTGGCGACGTAAAATCCCGAAAGTGATAAGAGTTTCAAGTGCAACTCTCAAGGTTGATGGACTATTAATAACGTCTTATCGGCCCGAGCACATATTTGCCGCATGGAACAATTACCGCGATGGTTTAGTCATTTGGTCAACTTTTCGAAAACGCCTCGGGGAAGTTGTATGGAAGCTCATTGTGCACAATTATTTTCGAAGCTGCTCTTCACAAACATGTTTTGTTGGCTCGACTCGTTGTTGCATCGTCTTGTTTGTTTGTCATTCATCGGCGAAAATATTGTTCACTCTTGACTTGACCGGTTGATGACGGAAAAAAAATTGCTAATTAGCATGTTGTTGTGGTCGTGGGTTATGAAAGCGATCGGACGACGGTGTAGTCAACCTTGTCGCGCTTCTGGGCGAACACGTCGAATGACTTCCAGGTGGGCAAGGTCTCCAGATCGGGCCGAACAATGCGCCTGGTGCAAGGTTCCGATGATTTCGGTTATGCAAACGATTTCCGGATTCCCGTCGGGCTTTGTCACATCGCTCGACGCCTAAATCGGGAACCAGGCCGCAATCCAGGCCTGGAGGACAGCGCTGAGCGTATCCGCCTCACCGACTCAAGGTGCTTCATCAATAATTTGCAATTAATCTGTAAATAGCACTCTGGTGACCTTACGGATAGGTCGCATTGTCTGCCACAATAGATACTTCGTCATCGACGACAGGCAGCAAACGTGAAGCGGTCTCAACCACTCTTTCAGACCTCCATCGACCAGAAACTATTTTTGTCAGAAATTTTGTCTTAAAGCCAATTTTTTTTTCAAAATTTTGTGAAAAAGATACACTTTGTCGATTTTGGTTACTATATTGATTAACCTTTACTTTATAATAACGAATGTGGGCTGACTCCTACATAAATCGATTGAGGTTCGAGATTGATGAAAATCACAAGAAAGGCTCATTAAAATAGAAGTTAAAAAAATATTAATTATAAAAATAATTATTCTTAAAAAGCCTCCTGCGTTAGTTGAGGTGGTTGTGGCGGAAACAATTAAATAGCCCCTCGCCCGCACCACCCCTCGCCAAATTCCCAGTTCCTGGGTAAACACGGCAACCCTCGCGGCCCTAATTGTCGCAATGAAGTTATGCAAGTTGGGCGTAAGAGTGAATCCAGAAAAGAGCAGGCAGCAGGAAGCGTGCGTCCCCGTCCCTCCCCGTTGCGGTCGGTATTTCCTGCAGAACAGCCCAATTTCGGCAGGCACGCCATCGCCCTATTCTATTCCGGGCATTCTCTCCACCCTGCTCGTTCCAACTCCCATTCATGGCCGACCTTGGTAACGTTCATTGTGAACCAGGGGGTGAGTAGAGCAGGTCAAGGTTCGTCCCCTCCACAACGGGGTAAATAAAGGACGGATGTAGGAAGCGGGCGCAAGCCCATCGTTGACGACGCCAACGCCGCCCCCACTATTCCTCCCCCGGTTTTTTCTCCTACAACCGCCCCCCGACCCTCCTGAAATAAAACGAAGTTGCCCGAAAATTTATTGCACAATCAAATTTCATATCGGTAACTGGCGCTACGCAAATGGCGAATTTAATTTGTTTGGCGCCCGAAACGAAAAAGGGGGAGGATGGCGGCGATAAAAAAAATTGCTGAAATTTCTGTAGGTGTGACGGCAGGTGTTGGAGCGGAATTAATGCTCTGCTGAAGTTTACGAGCTCGAGTGAGAAATTTTCGAGCGACACCTACGCATACGCAATTCGATAATAAGTTTGTTATTTTACTGGTCTTTGTTCTAGCGCCAAGTGCAGAGGGGCCTTGGGGTTGCCGAAATTGCGCTGGTTACGCCTATTTCGCATTAGGGAAATTTTACCTTGCCCGCACAAAATGTTAAATTCGTAATCTAATATTAGGCGCAACCTTTAGACGAAGATCTAGGGGTTCTTTTAATGACGGCGTTGGACAAGTCCGGGCGCTAATTGGGCACATTCCCAATCAATACCAATTTAACCGATCCCAAAATAAGCACCGGGGTCGATTTTTCCAAATGGCAATTAGTTTTGAAAAAAAAAATTTACTTGGAGTTAAAACTAAATTACGGTTAGCCGCCAAATATTTTTATTAAACCTGGATCGGCCTCAGATACCGAGCCAGTTATTGATACTGGTTGAGAAATCACGAAGGCCTTCCAAGCTTCTGCAGCAGATGGCACTTTTTTCCATTCTTTCACTATCAACTTTCAGAAACAATTTCAAATTTTCCAAATTTGCCATGTTGAAACTTAGCGCCCCCTATGTGTTCCTGTACTTTCTACATGTTTACTTGTTGAACATTATAACTGTGACTATTGATCTTGGTCCTCAGCGTTCATGTTAGATAAGGGTAAGAATAGACTGAAGTTAGCTAAGTTGGCTTGAATACCAAGTTTTTTTTCATAATATAGGTATGTCTTTACGTTCTTCTACCTAATTTTTGTATTTGAATATCACTCACCAATCAATTTTTTTATTTCAGCATAATCAACGACTGCTGGTTTTGGAGCGTTCTAAATAAAGCAGCCCAAAAAAAAACGTTTCATTTTTTGTTACGCATTGATTTACATTGGTCAATTTTAAAATACTATAAAGAAATTTGCCTCTCTATGTAATATGATAAAAAAAAGGAAAAAAAAATAATTTTTGTAACTCTATATGGCATTTTACCTTGTTTTCTTTTTGGTAATTAGCCAACTCGCTTAGGTACATATTTTGAAGTTTATGTCGTCGCAGCGTGGGCTTCTTTGGACTTGCGCGCCATTTCCGATGACAATGACGAAGCGCTCGGAAGTGGAAACACCATTATGGACTATTATTACGAACACTGAGTATTTAAACGGCCAAACGTATCGTTATCATCGCCATTCCAGCTCTAATGTCGCTCCTATTCTTAACAAACCAATCAAAGTGAGCTGCGTGACCCTACGATAAAAATTTGAAGGTTGCCGTGACGTCGTAGGGCCCGTTTTTTCGGTTGGGCAACTTTTTAATTAAACTTTCCTCGCGAACAATAACCCGGGGCGATTTTTCGGGTTGCCCCGTTCGAGATAATCCGCATCGCGCCCGCCGCCCCCGCATCAACCTGTCGAGAACCCCGAAGAAACGGAGAGAAATCTGGGGTCACGGCCGCCTTTCGCCCCCTCATCCAGCGACGCCCAATGGCGCCTCGTGCCTTCGCTGGAATAATCCCCAATAACAGCTCCAGTAATCCCTCCATGACGAGGCCCGCGATTGCTCCAGGAGCCTCTGCTATAGAGATAAAGTCGGAATTGATGGCCAATGTCACGCCGCCTATCGACTGATCGGCCAAGGTCACGTTGTTGCGTCGGGACGACGTGCGTCACGACTACGTCACAGGGTGGAGACCGTTACTAGGACGACGTCCGCTGACGTGCCCCAGCTTCGTTAAACTTGAACCCTACCCTTTCCCCGGGGGTAATTTGTTAATATATTTTCGTGGACGAGCGGCTCGTTATCGATCACCCGGAAAAGAGGAGATAAAGGTTATCGGCCGGGCGGATTTCGATCCGTGGCCCGACGACCGAGGCAAAGTGACCATCAAACTTCGCGAAAGTGACCCCGACGAAATCTAACCTAGCTAAACGAGAGACCGCCGAATTTTGCCCAAAAAAAAAATCGCAAGGACCCAGTTCTGACCATAACGTTTAAAAATACCATAAAATCGAGTAACAACAAACTTATACTTTGTCTATTTTAGTAGCTGGGGGAGCTGATGATCTAGATTTGTCGTTGGAAATTTTTATTGACGTCAACATAAAGGTCTGGCTATAAAGTTTGAAGTAATGTTTCTTTAACGACATTTTTCTTGTGACATCTGCGCGGCGATTCTGAGGTTGTAGGTGCAATTTTCGCCACCTTGATTGACGAATTTCGTCAGTTGCACTGCTGCCGTTGTTTTTGTGCAACAGTTGCGTCACCGTTGCCATAGCCAACCTTTATCGATATCGATAATTATTATTGTACCACGCTGCATGCTTAATTGGAAGCATTTTAATTTTCCGGTGATAAACCGCTATCGAGAGCTGTAACACCGTCGAGGCCAAGGTTAATAAGTAGTCAGGAATTGTTCTCAAATCGTTTCGCAATCACACCGATAACCGTTTCGAAAACAATGGAAACGACCCGGTTGTTGCGTCATAACGAAAATCGTCACTCGACGAAAAATTTGCAAAACCAAATTGTTGTTTTTAGCCAAAATTGCGCCTCGGCAAGTCGGAGAAGTGTGCATGTGTGTGTGTCGCTTTATTCCTGCGTAAAACGGCCGTGTACTTGAGTTAAAAATGGCCGAGGTCATTTCCAATCGCTTGACGACTAAAATGCGACCTGTGCTCACCTACCTACGTGAAAATATTGACCGCCTTTGAGCCTTTTTTTTTTCTTCACCGAAATAGAACGGGATAGGGGACAAAATTTTATTGGAGGTCGAAAATTTTCCCGCATTTCTCTGGCAGAAGTGCGAAAAATGAATAACATTGTTAATGATGGCCGTGAGAATGGCGTTCTATTATGGTTAATCCGCTGATAACGTATCACCATTCCTGGTAATCATCATTGAGAAACGTCAATGTTTGGAATAATACAGGAAGAGATATCTTGAGCACGCTATAAATAATAAATACTTTAAATAGTTTTGTTGTTTGGCGTTTGCTTTGTTCCATCGCCAATGGCCAGTGATAAATCGAATTTGGGCCATTTAAAAATCAAAAAACCCAACATTTTTCAAAATAATACTTCTAAATGCAAATTTGGCTTCATAGCAAGAGGTTATAAAGTTGTGGGAAAAAGAATTCCAAAATGTGACAAGTACCTAAATGATTAAATTATCTACAAAACAGAAGGAGAAAGTGTCAAGTGAAACTATTAATGGGAACGCCATTAAAAATATATATGCTATTCTTTAAACCACCAGAAGGTAAACTGCGTCACTAGCAAGCCCAAGATTAAATTGAAACTAAGAACGTGAGAAACTTCTTGAAACGCAGTAGCTTGTACGTGCACTACAGCCACAGCATATACTACAGCCATTGAAGCGTCTGGAGATTATTTTATCAAATTCGAAGAAACAATCCGGCATTCCTCATGATTGCGGACATTGGTTCAACGTAACTCCTACAAGTGCCACTTGAATTATCGACTTTCAGCGAAATGCGAAACTTCTGTGGATAAGAGACCATGGAAAATAATCATAAATTTGAAACTATGTGTGGCACTGAAATAGTTTCTAGCTGCCTGCCAAGAGCTAATCATAGTTTTTTTAAATTACCATTCTTCTAGTTTTATGTTAATTTTTTATAATTTTTTTTACATGATTTTAATTTTGCTGTCCAAGTATATTTCTCAAGAGAAGGGCTCTAAAAGGCTAAATTAGCAAAATCTACACTATTGGATACAGCCTCTTATCCTCTCACTGAAACGTCAAGAAGTAGTCACTATTTGCCAGTTGACTCTTGAGCCGAAATTCCGGATGTTTGCTATGTGTCATAGACATACGAATAGCCTATTATTACAACTCGAGCTGTGACCGCAAGACTTCCTCTGTACCTCATCTATTTGCTAGTGTTAAGGACAATTGTGACATAGCAACCAAATTATGACACTGGACGTCAATAAATTGCTGCAGCAACAAGATTTGGAACAGCGCCCAAAAATTACAAAGTTGCAAAATAGAATCAAAGGTTAATTTGATAGTTCTGCTTGTTTTAAATTTGGCCATATCAATAATTAATTGAAGAGTTTCTCTATATTTATATGCGGTTTCCTTGTTACGGAACTTTATTTTGATTTTCCTAACGGCTGGCTTCCCAAAACTTTTTTCTACCGCCAATTTACTTGTAAAAACTAAAAATTATGGGTCCAACGTCGGTAAGTAAAAACAATTGTTTCGTTTCAAATGTTGATAATTTTTGCTCAATTTACGCCACTTGCTAACCAAACTGACCGCCCTAGTCGGCTGCCAAAGAAAACTGTTATTCGGCCAACTTTCCCAGCCGACGCAATTTTCCCATCAATTTCGCCGGGATTGTTTTCAATTCTCTTTTAAATGCCGGTCCTTGAGGCGGCGTTTCGGGGGGTGGCAACCCCGCCTAATCCATTTTCCGTCCGTCACCCGACAATGCGGGTCCCTCCACCCCCGAATCGCTCCGACGCCGCCACCGCCTATTAATGCCGTTCCCAATTAAATCATCCGTCCCCCGCCCCACCGTGAATATTCACGGAACCCGGGGGCCGTAATCCCGATGGGAGATCCACCTTGACCCGGACACTTGGCGGGTGCGTGGTTCAAATTAGATTCCAATTAAATCCCCGGCTCCTCGCCCCGCCCGTGAATATTCACGGAACCCGGGGATGCGTTCCAGCAGGAGAGCCACCTTGACCCGGGCACTTGGCGTGTGCGTGGTTCAAATTGGTTTTTGCCGTTGTCTGTGTCGCGTATTATCGAGCGAATCCGAAGGTTGCTCTCTCTGGTTGGTGGCGGTGCGTGCGGTTGTTGGCCCCCCCGACTTCCATTATGCTCCGGCGGCCGAAGAAGAGGTTGCGACCTTGACTAGACACCACCGCGGTTTCAAGGGCGCTGCCTCCGACGACGGAGCTTTTGTCGTCGGCCACCTCTCCCCACCGCGATAATTAATGAATCACTAAATGCGCCGCCGTCAAGGATGCTGCTTATTAAACAGGAAGCCGCCAATTTGGGCTTTCGCGGGGCGGCGAGGAAAAAACAGATGCTGGATTGACCCAGTGACATTTTTCCGGCGAAGTGCGGACGGACAGATGGATGGAGGTTTGCACCTGGAGCAGGTGCACGGGCACGAGCGATTTCTCCACCACGTTCGGGAAAAATTCATGTCATCTCCAATGACCGCTAATGACTTTTGGATTACTCGACAAAATGGTCGTTAAGCAAAACCTGAATTAGAATCTGATAAAAATTAGAAACCAAAAGGAACAGTAAATGACAAGACATAAAATATAACGCAGATGAAGGAGAAATGAAATAAGAAAAATGTTCAGACACAAAATGTCACAAAATCATAAAAATAAAAGTATCATTTTACTAGCGTTTTTAAACTTATTTTCCTAAAAGTAAAAATTGTGATGGAAACTGAGAGATGGGACTAAATAATAATAAGAAAATAATTATTAATAATACAAAAATAATACAATAATAATAAATAGATAATAATAAAATAAAACAAAAATAAAAAGGTGACTTAATCACCCACAAAAGAAATCAAAATTATGGCATAATCGAAGAACCTTGTTAAAAAATAAAGAGAACAAATATAATTTAACACCAAATTAAACCATACATCCCTTGCACTGTCCACCAGAAAATTTAATGAGCATCAAAAAATCTAAATGAAACCCAAATTATTATACATCAGAAAATGAGAACATCACCACTAAAATAACTATGCTGCGTATTGTTTTACCATTGCTTACATTTTAAATTCTATATGTCTATCAATTTTACTAAATGTTCACCAAATTTAGAACGCTCAAGTTACGCGTCCGTGCTGTACATAATAAATATTCGCGCTATCCAATTATATTTAGTGTTTCTCAAAAAAACTATTTGTGCGTCAAATAATTATTCTATTACTCCAAAAATAAAATATGCTCGCGCATCTCTACTTGCCGCTTGCGCTTCCAGACAAGAGGCACGCGAAAAAAGTTTTGTACAAGGTCAGTTCAGGGCCTTTTTTTTAAAAATCACGATTAGAAATTACCACTAAAAGAAGTTTTACGTTTTAAATAATGCAAGCCAATTACAGCAAAGCATTTATATATTACGGAAATCAATATCTTTTCTTGTGCAAACCACTTCTATTTTTACTCTTATTTTCCTTGCCCTAGCACATCTACATCTATAATTTTGCATAAAATTATTTACCATTTGCACAACATTTTATTGCTTGTGTATTTCTGATCAACAAATAGTATTTTTAACTGCTAAATAATATAAGACATTGTCGAAAATTAAATATCTGGGTAGGTATTATGTTAGAATTAAATGCGGAATAAAATTTGGTGAACATTTAGTATTTATGGTTATATAAGAGCCCAGCATTATGTCAATATTTGGTTGTCGCTTTAAGATTATGTATTTTCTTAATTTTGGTGAGAATTTAGTATTTTTGGAAGATGAAAGTAGATATTTTTTTCTATGAAAATATTGGGTAAATTTGGTAGACTGTTAAATACGACCCAAAAATGAATGAGAGTAAAAGCAGCACAGAAAAAAAATTACATTACATACGACGTGTTTAGAACAGAAGATCTTTTTTGAGTTATGTACTTTTTAAAATCTTTAATAATTGTTGAAAAAAAAGGTAATTGTTTAGAATTTCCACTTTTCGCTTTTCGTGCTGTTTTTTTTGGAAACCGGCGTAAAACATCATTAGAATGCCATTTTGAGCAATGAAATGTTGTGCAAATGATAAATAATTTTATGCAAAATTTATAGAAAAAAAAAAGTGCTAGGGCAAGGAAAATGAGTAAAAATAAAAGTAGTTTGCACAAGAAAAGATATTGATTTTCGTAATGTATACATGGTGACAAATGCGTTGGTGTAATTAGTTTTTTGAAAATCGAAGAGTGGGTAAAGTAAACAATGACCGAAAAAAAAAGTGTTTGCATAACATATTTTTTACCTGATTGTTAACTATAATCTATAATATTATGTAAAAACTACCTGGACAGGGTGTCTCAACCATTGTGCCAATTAATTTTTAAAATTTTGCAAATTAGGAGAGATTCTGGTTAAAAACTTATTAACCACCAGTCTTCTCGTCTCGTATTTTTTTGTGTATTCGTACCTTTTACGCAACAAGCACCGGCCTTTTGTTTGTCTGGTCGAATGGGAGCACCACCTGTAAAAATCGTTGGGCAACGGAAGCACGGCTGGCTAGCTTTCATCGGCCCTAGGGGCGTCGGTCTTTGGCTCGTCGCAGGAAATATGTAGGTGAAGGACCGTCGACGAGGGTGCCGGTGTCCGTTGGCGTCGTCGTAACGTATTTCGTCATCGCTGTTGAAGGCGTCGTCATGAAAACACACACATGTAATGAAACGCAGGCGTTGTCGACGACGTTGTGTTTAGCATTTCATCCTATCATGTGTCGGTTTCCATGTAAAATAGGTCAAACGGCAAAGGCAAAGTGTTTGTAACCTTGGCTTAATAAAGGCGAGGCCATCAGATAATTTGTCCGCCACAATTAACGAAGCTCTGCTATAAAGGCACATGCATTAAACGTTGACGATAGGGCGATGCGCTCGACGGACTATTAAACGTCGGGGACGATTTAATTTCGGTCGAATTGTCGGTCGTTTCGGTCCGATGTGACTCATTTAAGCTACAACGTTAGCGCAGACGAAGACCGTTAATTAGCCAGAATCGGAATCATCAAAATTGCCGACAAGAGATGTTGACAGAACATTGGGGATGAGCGCCAGATTGAAGGGAAAATTTGTGATGTAGGGGTGAAGGCAAGAATCACAAAGATCGAGGCGGAAAGCCCCAAGGGCTATTGTGTCAAGTACCAATTTTGGAAAATTTGGCCAAAATGGGTTTTAAATCGAAAATTTTGACTCCAGCATTTTGTATGTACCTTGAACCAGTCAAAAATTTAGAAATCTAGTCTTTACGCAATGTATGTAGTAAGGTACTTGTGTATGAATAACCTTATCTGTACTCGAAGACAAATATTAACACCTTCACCTTAACCTAAAATGTGCACGAAACACTAAAGGCACAAGATGTAGAAATCCTTATTGTACATCACCTTATTATGGCCAGATATAACGTGATATAACCTAATCAAGTGATTGCGAGGGTGATTGGTGAGAAAACGAAGAAGTTGGGATCGAAAAAGCAAACTTGAAAGTTGAAAGTTTGAGTGGCATCCAGAGTGAAATTTGTCGAGTCGAGGGTAGAAAAGTGTCAAAATTAATGGACGATTCGCGCCAAGATTTTTTTCTGTTTTTGAGATTTTACACAGGGAATGTGGATTTCATGGCAACGCAATCAGTTAAAGTTATGTAACGCCCGCTATTGATAAGGCGGCGATAACCGGCCCGTCGCTGTGGAATCGGTGTAGAATTACCCCGTCGAAGGTTAGCCGGCAATCGCTAAAGACAATATTTGCAGAATATATCAGCCAACCTTGCCCGCAAAATCGACAATCCGAGATAGCCCGATCCCGAGTGGTATAATTGGCCAAGCCGTCCGCCCGCCAAGGCCATTGTCAAATTATCATCGGAGAGGTCGTCGGAGGTCGAACCGAGGAAACGACCAGCAGGAAGGCCCCCGATCGCACCAGGAAGCGCCCACCCCGAAGGCGTCGACCTCAGCCCGTCGTTGCGCAACGAATCAAATCTAATCGCGCGATTTTCGGAGCATTCGAGCTCGGGTCGTTCACCGGGATCTAAAAAGAAATTATTCTTGGCCGCCGCCTCTCCTACGCACTCGCCGAAAAAGTGACAAACACCCAAAACACATCAAGAGGCCATCGCTTGCTCGGGGATATATGGCAGACGATGGCCAATCCGGCGACGAGGACTTGATTAAAACGACAACTTACCGAAATTGTTTTCGACACTACGGCCAATACAAACAGTCGGGGGTTCAAGTGTGGAAAAAGTACCAACGTTAAAAATATCTAACGTCTTTGCTGTTTACGTTGACGACCTCTCATCGGCGTCGTAAAGAGCCAGGAATGCTCCCCGAGGTCCCCGGCCCGGCGAGGGAGGAACAAAGCCACTTAACTAGGTGCCAGACACCGATATCGGGTTATTAGGGCGATTCGATAAGTTTCCGAAAGGAAAGCGAAAATGCAATGCATTTAGATGAAAGTAAAACTCAAAGTTACAATCAAACACGCTAAGACTATGCCTAATTAATTAATGCATGAGAGCATTCAGAGGCATGAATCCACATTCTTTGAGGACTAAATACATAAATTTAATGGCGGACTGGGACGCAGCTACAATGGTCAGCAGTCCTCCTCTCACTTTCCTTTTTACAAACGCTTGTCTAAGACTAGAATTAAACAACAAAAGTTGGTATTTTGAACCGGAGTTATTATTTTTTTCTAACAGCTTGCCATATTTTCCCTTAGGGTGGGTCTTGAGTATGTCAAAAAAAAATTAAAAAACTACAAAAAAAATTCCACTCTGTAGGGTACAGGTGTTATTTCTCTTTCAAACCTTCGAAGCTGCAGCTAAACTTCCTCTGAAAACTTCTAACTTTGAGAGAAGAGATCTCGGAATAACTACCGTTTCTGAATTTCTGTGCTGACAAGAAGAACACTTTAGGGACCTCTTCCTTACAGTCGTGTTCCTCCCACAGTTTAAGATTGCACTTTCTCCTTTTGCAGGAAGTGACCAGTTGACAGCGCAAGATGGATGGTGGTCGCAGTTTAAGAAATTTTCGAAAAATGTCATCTGTGACTTTTCACATATAATTGGGAATAATCGATTCGATGCTGGTTTAAACTTTCAGAATAGGAGGCGGTCTTTTGCTGCGCCCTGATACTTTCCAACGGCAAGTCGATCAGATCAGAGCAAGCCTTCCACAGCCTCCAAGATTAATAAAATAATTCAATAAATCAGAGATAGTTAACGACACCGCAACTGCTTTTGAAAAATGATTAACTTTATTAGAAAGTTTTTATTGAACAAGAAGCTCTTTCTCTACAAATGGGACCCTCTTATCTCTTATCGAATTCATTCAAGTTCCTGTACTAAATTCATTCTATGGCTGGATGGTCTAGTCACTACCTATTTTTGATTTATCTTTAAATTCTGGTTCAAAAATGTAGAACTTCGTTATTTACATATTTTCCGAAATACGGAGACGCACCTATATCGCTGGACACTCACTGGAAATTGAAACAGCCCTGGCCTTGACCTATAGCTAACAACTTTTATAGGGACTTCTATTGCTTTGAAGCTAATTTATTAAGTCGTCAAATAAAGTTAATGTCATGAATTAAATGGCACTGGTGCTTTTCAAATAAATTGTATAAAGTAAGAAAAATATCCGAATTGGTGGAGGCGCCAACGTCAATTTCGAGATCAATGACTTGAAATGAATTGCTATACTTAGCCCATGGTCCAGTAAATGCGTAATAAAACCTACACCTATAATCAGTATTAGGAATTTAGCTGATGGTGTTTTCCGTTATTTGCTTCCATTTTCCAAATTAATACAATAGAATGTAAACCGACAGTAGCATCTAGTTCGGCGACCTCCAATCGCCTCATTACCGGTAATACAATAAGACACATTTTTGTTTTCAGGTCACTTCCTAAAGTGAAATCAATACAGCGCAGAGAGCTATGAGAAATTGTTTTTCGACCTTTCAAGGTTACAGGAACCAAAATTTCAGGGTCCATTCAAAAAAACAAATACTCTAAGTATTCCATTAATTAAACTAAGGGTCGTATTTAACAGTCTACCAAGTTTACCCAATATTTTTATACAAAAAAATACTTTCATTTCCCAAAAATACTAAATGCTCACCAAAATTAAGAAAATACATAATCTTAAAGCGACAACCAATTATTGACATAATGCTGGCCTCTTATAAATTTTGTTCCCCAAAATAACTTTTGTTGATTATAAATACTAAATGTTCACCAAATTTTATTCCGCATTTAATTCTAACATAATACCCAGATATTTAATTTTCGATAGTGTCTTATATTATTTAGCAGTTAAAAATACTATTTGTTGATCAAAAATACACAAGCAATAAAATGTTGTGCAAATGGTAAATAATTTTATGCAAAATTATAGATGTAGATGTGCTAGGGCAACGAAAATAAGAAAATAAAAGTGGTTTGCACAAAAAAAGATATTGATTTCCATAATATATAAATGCTTTGCTGTAATTGACTTGCATTATGTAAAACGTAAAACTTATTTTAGTGGTAATTTCTAATCGTGAAAAAAAAATTGCAGGGCCCTGAACTGACCTTGTACAAAACTTTTTTTCGCGTGCCTCTTGTCTGGAAGCGCAAGCGGCAAGGAGAGATGCGCGAGCATATTTCATTTTTGGAGTAATAGAATAATTATTTGACGCACAAATAGTTTTTTTGAGAAACACTAAAAATAAATGGATAGCGCGAATATTTATTATGTACAGCACGGACGCGTAATTTGAGCGTTCTAAATTTGGTGAACATTTAGTAAAATTGATGGACATATAGAATTTAAAATGTACGCAATGGTAAAACAATATGCAGCATAGTTATTTTAGTGGTGATGTTCTCATTTTCTGATGTATAATAATTTGGGTTTTATTTAGATTTTTTGATGCTCATTAAATATTCTGGTGGACAGTGCAAGGGATGTATGATTAATTTTTGGTGTACATTATATTTGTTGCCTTAAACTAATAGTCACAAAGACCACGTTCCGTTTGTTGCCACAACTTTATTTATTAGAAATGGAAGAACTATAGGTGCAGTGAGGTCCACATAAAAGTAAACTGCAACGTCGGGTCAGTGACGTGGGGTCGAACCGAGAAAACTTAGCAATTGATCCCAAACGAAATTAAAAGCTTTGAACCTCTCAAGATTGAGTGACGAGCAATAAAAAGATTTTCTACGGATAGATAACGAGGCTCATTGATAAGTTGTGTAGGACTCCAGGAGTCACCTTGCCAATTTTGCAGAAGCCCGTTTCAAACGATCAAACAATTTTATGCTGAATCCACTGTACCTGTTTGCTATCGCTGTATTTAATTTTAACGTTTGATCACAATTTTTTAACCGTAAATTACCACTGGGAATCGCACCCGGGAATTCAGCGACGCAACCACAGCGCCACGGAGTCCATCTGCTGATTTCCTTTCGTCGGTCTCGCGTTCCAACCGTAATCACCCAACGATTACAGCCCGTTCTTGTTAGGACCAGGAAATTTTTTCGGTTACGCAACGGGGCCGTTAAAAAATCGCACGAAGAACAATTGTGAGTGGCCGCGAGTTCCAATATTGCGGTGTTAGGTAATCCCAAAAGCCCGACCTGATGACGTCTATTTCGCGCAATTTGTCATCGCCCAATAAAGCCAAATGCGATGATAATGCGATAAACAATTCGTCGGCCTTGGCCTTGAATTCATGGGCTTGTCGCGTGTACACTCGACATAAGTGTCACAAAAAAAAAAATTAATCCAGTACCTCTGGCTTAGATACGAGTCGGCTAGAGCGGCGTCGTCGCAAAAAGCTGTCTCTTCGGCGTCGTGACGCACTGGCGGTGCCGAAAATAGCTTTGCGATTGGGGGGCTTTAGGGCCGGTCGGTAAAGCAAGGTCGGGCGGTGTGACGGAAAACACATCAATCAATCGCATTACCATCTTTATTATCAAGGCCGTCTATTATGGAGTCGTCCGGCAAGGTCGCGCCCGGTTAACCATTTGTTTTGCGGAATTGTTTGCAAATTCGAACAGGTTGAAAATTCGTCCTGTCGGCGGGCGTAAATCGGTAAAGGTCAAGATCACGACCGTTTGGCAGAGCGGTCGACACCGAGCTTTATTCTATTTTCCAAATTCCGTGTGATGGAGCACTCTATTTTCGAGCGGGCTCCGCTTGTTCTAAAAATGTACAGAACAAAAGTGCTTTCGCAGCTTGTTTATTACGCGCTAGAAAAGTCCTCGCCTCTAATAAACAGAGTATTTTTAAATATTTACATAAATCGTCCCTGGACCTTGAATAACAAGTGAAACAGTATTTTTCGCGGTACTGATGAACCGGGCATGTAGGAGGCGGTTACGTCATCGTCCATCAAAAAGCGACAAGGTCGCCGGAACCAGGGCCGTTTTAGGGGTGCGAGTCCCGGGACCCCCGTCGCCGTCCCAACGCCATCAATTATTCAGCGACATCGACTGTCTGGACGAGTTCCAATAATTTCCCCTCGAATTGCACAACTATCAAGGTCCGGCAGGTTTCAACTTTCAAGTAAAGCTCCAATTAGCGGGGAAAGGTGCCCTCGAAACCCTCACCGAAATCCAGCTGGGGCTATTTAAAACTTGAACTTGCCCGACCACAACCAATTTCGGGAACTAGCTACTTCGCCGAAGTCAACATGCATGTTATCGTTCAAAGTCAAGAATCCTACCTTCAACTTTAACATTTTTGCCCCTAGGTCAATTATGTTAATTAGAGGGGCGGTCGTTCGTTACGTAACTTCAACTGTCGTTCTCCCCGTTTTGTCACAACCAACCAAGATCATAGAACCCGTTACCATCTTCCCCTGAAGACTGTTGAGATGTGTCAAAAGAGAGTGGTAACCGAATTATTGATACCACACTTCTTGAGATTCTAAATTTGATGCGTTGTTTCTTCAGGGTCGCTCTACGACCTACGTCATACCAATTGTTGTGAGGCTTCAGAAAATTATTAGGTTATTTTAAATTATTAAACAAATGTAGATATGGTGCAAAATGTTTAAGCATAACGATCATAATAAAGAGTGATGGATATTCGTTTAGCATCCAATTTGGTTTGGAGCCAGAGAAAACAGAAGAAATTTGACAGAAACACGTAATTATGATTGCCATTATTATTGACCGATTGGAAATTTCCGTTCCAAAGGCCACGGAACCACTTGGTATTCTTCGACCTTTATCATATATTTTAGAAGAAATTTTGGTCTTAAATTCCTCGAGTTGTTCTTCCACTGTTTGATATGATACTTAAAGAACATTTTTAGTTTTCAAGTATCTCTTCAGAAGTAAATCAAAGAAAGTTAAAAATGCGCTTTCTTTATGGATCATCAAACCTCCTGAGGTTTGCCTCTCCATGGGTTTGAAGGTTTGAGGTGACTCATTTCAAGATAATATTACTTTTAAAATTTGAGAAATTTAGAAGATAACACTTTCATAACACATATTACATATACATATTACGATCTGGTGTAGCTGTACCATACAAAATTTATTTTAGAGTTTATCTGTTCCTTCATGCATCTCTCTTCGACTGGCCATCAATCTCCTAAGATGACTCATTATTTTTCTGCCTAATAACTTAACGTAGTGGTCACTTAAGTCCTCTTATTTACATACGACCGCTGTCCAACAACCAAGTTGACCCGCAGTGCTTACACATTAACAAGCCTTGTGTATTCGCCTGCAAACAACGGAGGGTCCGGCTATCAAATCTCTGAAAGAGGCAAGGTCGTGACGTCCAAATTTCTGTTGGAACCATATCAATAACAGCAAAAAAGTCCCGATTCTTGGATTTCCATTGACGAGCTTTTTTAAAAAAAAATCCACAAAATAATTTACAACAATTAATTTTTTACAAAAATGGCAGTTCTGATGTTATTGTCTTCAGACCTCGCTACATCGAGAAAATAAGCCAAAATTTACATTTGTGGTAATGACCTTTGTTGTCATCCCACTTCTGTCACAAATAATAATCCTAATAACGCTTGAGTCAGTCTTTATTGCTGGTACCAAATTAAATTGCTTCCACTGTTGTTTGCAACGTTTTCAGAACAAGCCTTCATGTATTTTACGACCTGTGATTCTTTCGGCACAACTTTCATATCGTGCAGAAGTTCAAAACTTTCACTGTTAGTGGACATACAAACCGTGAATTGCTTTATTAGTTTCACTTTCGCTTTTTTAATAAACTTATCTCCACTTTGCGGCTAATGATCTTTTTCCAAACTTTCGCTAACTCAGTTTCCTTACCGTCTCCAATTTAAAGCTCTTCTTCAGGACAATTTCTGGGTTGGAACATCTCTCGATTTAATTTTGTGCACAAGTTTTATATTTTTAGGTGCTTCAAATATTTTTTAGTTCTTTTAGGATAAGGTGGTGTCGGAAAAAAAATCTGGAGTAATATCACCAAGACATGGTTTATTCTGACGGCCTCAACGAGCTACCAATTTACAAAATTACATTACACAAGTCTTAGCGAGCAATGCGTGACGGCTTGGCTGGATGTGGATATGGTGGTGATGCCTACGCTGGTCAGGCATAACTCACGCTGATCAGATGAAAGAACATATACATACAAGATTAAATAGTAAAGAGAATTATAAACAAGAGCGCTAGGGGTAAAATGCTGGATATTTTTGGCATCGGTTGAGGGGCAGAACTTGCACGTCCTATGGAGAAAGAGCGAGTGGTACACGGAGACTTTGCGTAGAGACAGCGACGACGTTTTTAATTAGTACGAAAAAAAAAAATGTTTGTGGGGAGCGCCGTCGCTGGCCCGATCAGTCTCACCGTCTCCTCCTCAACTCGCCCAATGATGATGGTGATGATGATGGCGATGATCAACACGCAATGACGATGAAATGATTATAAAATAACGAGTCTCTTTACAAACTGAGATACATAACACAAAACTTATGCACAATTATGTCCTACCAAGAAATTATCACATATACATAGAATATATTACGCTAATTAAAATGATTGAATAAATTCTATTAATAGGATTGGTGCTGATGCCAGTTTTTAACTATTAATCATAAATATTTTACAGTAGCCATTAAATTAGTGATTGTAAACCTTAAGTTATAGACACAGCACCGGAGCTAAGGGCCGGGGTTGGTCCACTATGTACAGTCGCCGTTAGCTCCAGCCATGGCGGAAGTAATTACAATGAGAACATGAGATAATGGCCGTTCGGTGACGCCGTCGGCCCAACCATCTACAACTACAACATAAAATCCACACATCAACATATAGTAGACAGACAGAGATAAAACAACAGTTCAATCAATATACAGCGCAGCTTTATTTGGTTTTGTTTTGTAAATACGTCTCTAGGGCTGAACCGCCCCTGGCGCACTCCACTTTGTACTAAACTCGGACTCGGTCCAAATTCGATTACACCTCCAACGTGACGACCTTCATCGGCCTCGGGGACGGCGACGGCGATTTCTTCGACAAATTCAACGGCTGTTGGGAGTCAGCAATGTCGACTTGCAACTCGACGAGTTTCGTCAGAGTCGAATGCGGACTAACTGGAGATCTCGGGGAAGGTGCCGGCGATGTCGAATGAGGCGACTGCAAATACATCCTGTTGTAGTCGTGGGGCTGCGAAATCGGCGACGACGTAGTACTCGAGTGCATCTGTTGCTGCTGCTGATGGCGGCCCGTCGTCGTGATCACGCTGGTGGCCCAAGCCGGCTGCAACAACGTGCTACTTTTGTACGGACACGACGTCGGCACCGCCGTAATCATCGGCGACGCGTGCTCGTCCCTCATAATGTAATTATGGATAATGTCGGTACGTTTCATTTGTTCGGCGGTCATCCGCGGACCCTCCATCAAAGACTTGGCCAGAGTCGAGTGCGTGCTGGACAGCGAAGACGGCGGTTGGGTCAGTTGCAACTGCAACTGGGATTGCGGCTGCGGCGACATCACCACGACAGGTTCGGCTTCCGCCGAATCTTTATTGCGTAACGCCCTGAATTTCTTGTGCGGCTTGTATGCTTCGTCCATCAAGGAATTCGTGTCGTATAGAGGAGGAGCTTGCAGTACCCGTTTCAATACTGGCATGTCTTCGACTATATGGTGGTCATCCATTGAGGAACGAGGACTGGAACATAGTGAAGTTGGCGCGCTGGGCTTGTCGACTTTCTCGGTTCCGGATTCGATGCCGGAATCGCTGGGCGAATCGAGTTTTCGAAATCTCGGATGGGAACTGTGCGGCCTCGATACCGGCGTTATCGTCAGACCGTTGTGGATTAGGTGCGAGGTTGCTGCTAGTTCGTCGTCACCGGACGATGTCGACCCTGAATTCGCCCTGTGTCTGTGAGGGCAAAGACCGCCCGCCAACGTCGCCGCCAAAAGCGGAGCGTTTGTGACGTTGGAGCTGATCTGATGGCCGTGGTAGTCGTTGAGGGACGTGATTTCGGAAGAGCACAGCGATTCCGTGCTCGAAACCGAACCGAGAGGGCTTTTGGCCTCGTCCATGGTGACGTCGGATGACGACGACCACGAAGCTGTGGGGCTCTTGCTGCTGCATTCTTCCTCCATGGGGGAGCCCCACATCTGCTGTTGTTGCTGCTGCATCATTTGTTGCTGTTCGGTCATTTTGAACGCCAACAATTTCTCCGAGTGGAGAGTGTTGAGGGTGCGGAGATCTGGAACTTTCTTCATCAACTCGTCCAAAATGTGGACCTGACTGTGATGGTTCTGACTGACCACTATTTGTAGGGAGGATTTCAGTTTGTTCTGCATCTTTTCGATGAGTTCGGTGTTTCTGAGTCCGGGCCTGTCTGGCGCAATCACCACAACTGAACAAAATAGTCCGATTTCGGCGTCCGATAAGCGCAACGCGTTCATGCGTTCGGCAAAATCGAACATGGAGTCCATCAAGAAACGGGCGTTCGAACTGTTATGGATCGAATCACGTTTCAACACTTGTCCGTTCAAGCAAATCATACTGGACGTTTGAGTGTCAAACATACACGCGAGACGCACTAACAACACTTCGAAAACACCCGCTTTGAGGAGGGTGACCTGATCGTCTTGTGCTAGTAACGAAAAACCGGGGATGCGTTTAGCGAACTCGACCACCCCGCGGATGGCTGGCGAGAAGCGCTTGGAGAAGTCTTGGAGGAGCTCCTGTTGGCCCGTCAACGGCTGCGGGTTCGGGTTTAGAGGACAAGCCTGTAACAAAGGTCGGATTTGAGTTTGGTGTCTGGTCGAACCTTGAACGTTTCCGCTTGTCCCCGCAAGGTCGCCCGGTCTGGCAATGCGAATCTGCCCTTTAGTTCATCGACTACACTTACCAAAGTGGGAGGACACGCCGTGTAGGAGGGTTGCTCCCTCGCTCTCGTCAGCATAGGTTCGACTTTGTCTCTGGTGAAATCGCAGGTGTCTATGTGCGCCCTGACGACCGTCGTCAGAAGTCTTTGTTCATCTTCCAATTCGGCGGCGACCGCTTTTTCTAGAGATCTCGAGTTGGAACTCTGTTGCATCGCCGCTAAGATTCTGGCCTTTTCCCTCTTGGGCACGCGACCGAATCTTACAGCTGCAATGATAAAAAAAAAACAAATTAGATTAAGCGCCCTTAAAAGTACCAGGTGCCAGACGCGTGCCAGCTGCTCCACATCTGCCCTCGGCCGTTACCCCGTAGCAGAGAAAGTACTTATCAACCGACATCACACCGCGCGAGAGAAATTTGCTTTCACGCGCGAGAGAGGATGAAAGTTGTGGGTCAAAGAAAGTGTCTCGATGGAAATTTCGTCGCGAAAAATATTTAAAAAAAAAAACAAACAATCAAGAAAAAAATCGACATACGTGCGTTATGGTAGTTGACAACTCCATTGAGTATTCCCTTGAGAATGGGCAATTCTTCGCCCATCTTGTATCTGTGATGGTGATATTGAGGAGCACTTTCACCCATCACTGCTACATGTGGTGCACGTTGTTCGACCGTCGTCGTCGGGCTGCGAGTGCAGAGAGCGCGAGCTGGCATTCCCGACTACACCGCACACTAGTTTCGTTTCGATACCGTCGTAGTAACGTAACGAATGCCTGCCATCGCCGTAGCGGACACCCACGGCCTTTGCGCTCCCCCCCGAACCGGAGCGCCAGACCCCCCACCTTCAGGAGAGGCGAGCGGACTTTCCCCTCCATCACCCTTGAACTTGAGAACCGTCGCGCACGCCGATAACGGCGCGGGCGTCGCACAGTCAAGGCCGCGGCGCCCGTCCCCCCAACCCAACCCCCCGGACGTATACTTGGTTGCCTAACCGGCGGCCGGAAAAGCGCGCCGCGGCGCCGCTTTCCGCATCCGCCGCCAGGCGGCGCCACCGGCCGACACCCGACCGAAACAAGCGCGCCATTTCGCCCCGACGCCGTCCACCCCTCGACGAATTTTTTTAAGTCAACCAACGATTAAATTATTCCCCGACGCCGTCCACCCCTAGGCAATTTTTTTTAAATCCAAAACAAGCGCTTAACCGCCCCTTTGTCGATATAATTTTTTCGAGTTGACCGCGGCGATTTTGAAATCAACAACGTTATCTCGGTTAGCAATAGCAACGCCTCTGTTTTGTTTAAAATTGTTAATCTCCGTGGAGATTAACAAGTGAACAAAACAATTTTTTGTGGATCGCGTGGCTTGGGGTTGGCGTGAAATCGCGCCATTGAGGTGTCAACGCTCCGCGTTGAATTTCTCCCGGCAAAAAGTGTTCTGTGGCAATTTCGCTTGATCCTTACGAAACGGACTTTCTCGCCGTCATCAGGAAGTAGATCGGGCGCCGCTTATGGCGGCGGCCGGGGGGCACCAGCCCCCGCCCTCCCCGAACTTTCTCCCGCGAGCAAAACAAACGCTAGTGCGGCATCATCGCGTATAGTAAAAGTGGTGGTGTTTCGCAATAATTGTGTAAAACAGCGCGGCGGTTGAATGGAGTAAAAGTGCAACTCGTAACACGGGGGGACGATGTGGGGCAGTGGACGGCCTTAACACACAATTGTTGTTGTGCAAGGCGAGACTTTCGAAAATTGACCGGGGTTGGTGGTGACCCAGTAGCGGTCGGGTCGTTCACCTGCCCTATCTCCGTCTCTCTTTCTCTCGCGCGACTTTCCGCAATTGGCGCGGCGAGGTCGTCAACCCCGAGACCTGGATGACCCATATCTACTACTCACCGTCTCGACTCATCCCGACGGCGATGCACTTTTTCAGTCTGCAGTACTGGCAGCGGTTCCTGTTGATCCTCAGGATCGCGCACTGCTGATTCTTCGTACAGGGCCTGTACTGGATTTTCTGTTGGATGCTCCTCCTGAAGAAACCCTGCAATTGTTTCTTGTTAGCCGCACTGCTATCTAATTTCGGCGTGTTAGCGGTGAAGGACTCGGTATAACAACTAAGCACGGCCATCACGATACCGTCGCTTTAAACAAAACCATCACTAATTCGCACACTAGATCCCCGAACAATTATCAATCAATCAATCAATTGTTTTCGTTAAAAAAATGACGACACGGAGCGGGCGTCCATGCGACGTGAAAATCAAGAGAACACTGAGCCCAAAGCTCGAGAGTTCGCCACACTTAACCAGTTGACCCAGTTCCCGGTTGTTCACCCGCCGAAGTGTTCGCGAGGCCAGTTCAACGCGTGAAAGTGAGAGTTCGCGCTCTCCCTCCCACCCGACGGCGTCGAGGGTGAGAGCGACAGAGACGGCGACAGTTTCGTCATTGGCGGCCAGTCACTGCCCTGTTCGATTTTCGATTGTTTTTTCTATTATCGCGAATTTTCGAAGTGTCCCGCTAATGACACCAACTGGGTCGAGTGTGTCAGTCTTAAGTCGATTCTATTTTTTTTTTCGCAAAACTCGGGTTCGTTGAACCGTGTCAACAACCGGTCAAAGCCCCTTTTTAACCCAAATATGGGTTTCTCGAATATTCCTGACGTCACACACTATCGCTACGTTACGTCACCGCGCCGCGGCCCGCTTCGCGCGCTACCTCAACGTTAATCGACGATGTCAACGACCCGTCCGAATTAAACGCAAAAATAGAAAAAAAAAATCGAAGAAAAAAAGTTTTTGTCGAAAATGTTCTTCAACCCTCCCGCAATGTTGGACTGGTCAGTGCCCTCGACCGCCCACGCGCCTAATCGGCCGGTCATCGCGGTGCGTTGACCTCAAAATGGTCCCCAACCGCGGGGGGGTTTCCCATTTTTTCTCCAAACATCATCCAGCGGCAACACTAGAGTATCGGGTCAACGTTCGCGAATCTAGGTTGTTGTACTTGCGACCATTAGCGGGCAGAAGAGGGAAGTTGCATCACTGCGATAACGGTGTGACGTTGGGAGCATGCGCCGCCGGGCGGCGGTGAAAGGGGGGGAGGCTGGGGTTCAACGGCCGAACGATACGTTCCCGTATTATACGCAAAGTTCAGTATTTGGGGCGAGCGACCTGAATTTTTTCCTCGTTATTATTACGAGATGATAGTTCGGTATCTCTCGCTGGATAAACAGCTAGCGATGGTGTTTTGTTCTCTCCGATGCTCGATTTTCCCGACCCCGTTCCGCCAACGCCGCCGCGATCGTTCGGCCGGAAAACGAACAGCCGCCGTTTTATTATTATTATTATTATTATTATTATTGTTGTTTATTGTTCGCTTATGAAAGTTTGTTATTGTTTTAATTGAGCACGGCTTGTTGACAATTATTATGAGAAAGTAACGTAAAAGCCTACTTGACGATTTCGTTGAGTAATGGCAAAAAATGCCGAATATGACAAAAACTTGGTTTTCTCGCACAACAACCTGTTATCGCAACTTCCTGTTCGTGAACGAGGATTTACGTGTAAAAACACTGAATAATGCAGCAAGACCGTGAACTATGGAGAATTTTATTTGAATAATTTTGTTACCATTCAAACAATTGCGAATAACAATCGAACGGTGATTGCAGGAAATCGAGAGACTCGAGGTTCACGGCCGCCTTTACCCATCATCATCATCACATTGTTGGCTGTTTTGGCTTCATCGCGGTGCAGCCAACAGACGGATCTAGATAATTCCAGAACTCGAGCCATCTCCAACCACCTCGAACCACGGGACATCAGTGACATGTTTTTACCAACAAATTTGTTAATTTTGTAATAGAGTAGGTATAACCAGTTTCTTAAATAAAGACAACATTACTCATAGCTTTTTATGGCGGTTCAACGTACTCTGGTTGCTGAATATTTAACGACATAGCACCTGAATCATCGGCAAATATCGAGAGCTAAAGTAGGTCTAGGAGTTAAAATGGCGCCCTATGGCGCCACACTCACAGTTCGCGCCAAACAGGTTAATGAGTAGAAAAAAGTTAATTCGCATCTTGTCTAGTATCTTTGGTCTTAATAAGATCCGCAATAATAAAAGGAATAACTACACAGTAACCTGGTCGACGACTCAACTAGTCCTACCTAATCAATACATAATATACTTGTATGTACCTTATGTTTTTAAAATTCTACTGAAATAAAGATTATGGTATTTGATACTAAATATGTATATCTATCTACATTACTCTTTAAGTAAAATGGATTCGGTAATCAAAACTCCTCTAAACTGAATTTTTTTTAAATCATATTAAAAAAAATAAAAAAATCATAGAAATATGAGACGTTTTTGTAATTTGACAGATATTTTTACTTCACCACAGGAAAACGGAAAGTTATTTCAAGTAAATTATAAAAAAAATATGTAAAATTGATAGTGATTTGCATTTAATTAAAGTAATTTGGGCCAAGCGGACAGGCGAAGCAAAACTTGTTGTAATTATTGTATTGAATTACGAATTATGTAGTCGACTCAAAACAGGATCAATTGTTACATCATGAAGCTTTTATGTAGCTAAATCTGCATTAATTGAGCCTTAATGTGTCGAAACATGACAATTTCTCGGGCCAACTTGGTGCGCCTTGACCTATCCCGGCTTTGGGAATCGGGATCTGCAGTTGTGGTTCAACAACCCGAGCTCGCCTCGTCTTTGTGGTGTCTTCGGCTAAATTCCCCAAGTCGAAAAGTTAATGGGGAATAAGTAATTCAATTTGGCCGGTCGGGTCCTGCCGGCTGACTTCATCGGGGGCCGACGCCGGCCCTGGCCGCGCGGGGAATTTCCGGAATTATCGTTCAACTGTCCATTCCGGCCGAAATAAAAGACTATTGTCCCCCCACGACCCGACCGGCAAGTGCAATGCGCCGTCCCGAGTACCGTTAAAACCAAGAATCGCGACGAAATCTCGCGCGAGAGGGCGCCACGTCGTCGCGACCGAAAATAATAACCCTTCTCGAATTTTCCAATTTGTGGAGGACTAACAACAAAAAAACGGGGCGGAAATCGAAACACAAAAAAACCCTTCTTTGCACAATTATTACGACAGCGGGCCGGAGGAATTCGCGAAAGGGGTCGTCGCAGGTATCGAAAATTCGGCAGATGTCGATGATCACCCCCGAAATGAAGGGTCGACGAAAGTAAAAGCGCAGGTGTTGAGCGAGAGCGGGTTATCCGCCAGGTAGAAGGCCGGCCTTGAACTGTCACGCGGGTTCATCAAACCTGAAGAGCGGAAGAAATACCATCAATCGACAGATGGCCCTCGGCCTTTTCGCCCCGCTTTTACTTTTTACCCAATTTTTTTTTTCGGCAGAGTGTTTTGTGGAAATTAGCGCGGCCCACTCGATAACAGGGGGAACCTTGAATTATTTTTTTTTTGTGCCGAACAAGGCCGCTTCTCGTTCCCCCCGCTGCCGCGCAACGCGTGCACCGGACATTGACATTACAACAACCGACCTTCAACCTTCTTTTTGCGCCACAAAACCCCAGGTAGATTCGATTCGGAAACAAAGGTCTCGTCGCGTCCCTATATCTGCGGTTCCTGGTCCGGTGGCAATGGGATTTTGGAGGCGAAACGCGGAACGAGGCCGTTTCCTCGTCGCCGATCAAGGATAATTATGGCGAAATTGCGAAACCGAGTCCTTTGCACGTGTTTTAGTTGTCAGTTTCCTACCTTGCATCCTTCGCAGGAATGGACGCCGTAATGGAAGCCCGAAGCCTTGTCGCCGCATACTCGGCACAGGACGGTGGTGCCGTCAAATTCTGAAACAAATCAAACGGTCATCAGTTGTTGTTATCTCAACGGGTCCTCGGGGAGTTGGGTATTATCAAAACGAGATCGAAGAAAGCGGCCATCAAGTACTTTCTCTCTCAATCAATGCAAGCGGTTACGTAAAGCGGCGAGAAAGTGGCGCGTTAGCGCATCGTCGTTCGGGGAAAAGTACCTAGTTTCAGGGGGGGCTCGCGGGTGCTCCCCGGTAAATCCGAGATTTGGCTGGTGGAGGGCTCGGGTTGGGGCGGCTGCGGCGGCGGCGGATGCAGCGTGCTGTCCGGCGACAGAATCATTTTCACACAACAAATTTCGAAAATTCGCAAACACTTTACTTTCGCACAGGCGACACGACACTGAGTTGGATGCACCGGGGCGATATCGTGGTGGTTAGCTGCTTCTGCTGCAAGCGCTGCGAAAGAACTGGCGAGAGTGAAAGTCCCGGCACCGACTGGGCCCGTCGACACCGGCCTGTATAGTAAATATCGTTCTCGCTCTTCTCTCCGGCTACCTGAAGGGCGGCGAAGAAGCAACGGGGGAACGGACGTTTTAGCGAAGTTGCGGGTTCATCGCATTTCCAACTTGGAGGTCACTGACAACAATGCCGCGCCGGCCAATGGGAGTCGTGCTCGGGCCAGAGCTATTGGTGGCGACCCCACCTCCGGGTGGTGGGGCTCACGGTCGAGGAAGGAAGTTCAACGGCCCGAACCTTGACTGAATTACCCAGACAAGCGTGCAGCTCGGCGGCCAAGGCCGCCGAGAGCACATCGTATGTGCTTCGGTGTTATTGCGCGAGAGTGAGCGCGACTTCTTCATCGAAAACGACAGATGGGAGAGGAATCCTTTCACTGGATCGGACGCGGGACCTCGGGGACCGACCGCCGGCCCGGCCCCGGAAACGTTCCGCGCCGAAAACGAAATCTGAGCGAATCCAGAGCGGCAGCCCCGGAACACCTGCGGCGGACCATCGCCACCTGGAGCGCCGACCACATCAACGGCCACAAACGCCACTTTTACAACTCGCGGCCAAAGACACATCGCCATCCCCCAAAAAGGGAAAAGTTCGCAACTGACCTCTGGTTGGACCCATCAGAACCCACTTTGCGGCATGTTAATCATCGCCAACTACTGATAACTGATTCTGCAAGGTGCATCATCCATACAAGTCAAATGACTCACTGCAGTAACAGTTTAGGAAAAAAGTTTTCCTGATAGATCACAGTATTGTTGTTTTACTATCCATCCACGTCATGATGACGTTACCACGCAGCAAGAAGCGGAGTCTGGAGTCATCAATGGGGTGTTGAGAAGGACTTTGTAAAATTCTAGCCCTCCCAGGCAATGAGAAGCGACGGTCAAGAAAAAAAAACGAAGAAGACGAATAGCAAAATTTTGGGAAACTAGGTCGCTTTGGGAATTGACCTCGACAATATCATAATTGAAACTACTTTTTGTCTTAGGATCTTGACACTAGAATTTATGGTAAAATTATTTAAATTTTGTTTGCAAATTTAAAACGTCGTGGCAATATCGGCCTACAAAGTGACTTGAAGTCTCTTGAGGTTATCTTCTGGATAACCTACAATTCTTAAAATTGCCATGCAAGAGAGCTGATGCGATATGTTCATAAATTGGCTCTCCTGGAAGTGATGAAAAAAATGTAAAAATACTACAAGAAAGAGAAAAGATGGGAACGAACTTAACGACCCCCTTAATTACCTACCTACAATTTTATTTAACAAGGTGGTTAAAATTTTGGCCCCAGAAGCAGTGACCTTCGCGCCGCTTCACTTATCCTGGCCGTTTCCTCTCGAAATTCAGTGGTTTCGATTAAAATGCAAGAGAAGAAAGGATTGCTGGGAATTTCAATGAGCCTCTCGGGGGAACATTGAAAGTCAAATCTTCCACGTAGAAAATAATCAGTAAAGTAATAAAATGTACATCACAGTCACGGCCATAAGAAATGAATTTGATGTAACGTCCACGTAAGCTTTATGCAAAAGCGCCCCCCTCCCCGTGGGTTGGCCAAGTAAGCGCGAGCCAGTCAAGCCGAAATATTGTTATTTTTCACAAGAACGCCGGGCACGGTCTAGTTGTCCATTTTTGCCGTCCCCAATACAAAAATTATTACCCGACAATAATTCATGATGGCCCCTTTGTCGGCACCGTCCCTAAAATTTACGACCCCCGCCCCGGCCTCAAAAAGCCCAATTTCATCATAAACCGTCAATAAAATTTATGACTTTAAGTGAAAGTTTTCTAAAGTTCCGACTTTTGACCAAAAGGGTTGGACAACGCCACGACAATGCTCGGCGAGCCATCGAGATGGTGGGAGAGGGTCAGTAAACTGCTTCAGGGTGCATAGCCTCTTCTCGCAGCCTTGGATACGAAATGACCAAATGTAATCGGTTATTCAAGGTCCACCTTGGTGCTAACAACCTTATGTGTTTTTGATTATCGAGCCGATGCTAATGCTGAAACGCCGAATCGGGCGCGTGATTGCGTATTGATGCGGCGACGGCCACCAGGACGAAGAGGAAGCGACCGTTTGCCTTCGCGAATACGTTATTGTTGCCGTTTAGGCCGTTTCCAGCGCTTCCGCAACGTCAACAACAACACCCACGCCCACCTGTTGGCGGGGTCGCCGGTCGCACCCCGAACAACTTTCTTCGCCTCCAATCACTAGCAGCTCGCCGTCATATTGACTTGTTATTGTTGGAGGAAAAACGTTACCGCATCCACCGAGAATCAAACTTTCGACCCTAAGACCGCCAACTAACATTATTACTTATTATTGTTGGAAGAAAAATGTGAGCCGCATCCGCCGAGAATCGAAGTTGCGACTCCCGGCCCTCCAGCTCGCATTACTATTTCCTCGGGTTCTTCGATTGCCAAAGTTTGGTCCAGAGGGAGTTGGCGAGGTCCGTTGGCCGTTCTCGCCGAATTGTCGTCGGTGCAGAAAAACAAAAGTCCGTCCGGTCCCGCTCGGCATTCCTCTTCTTGTCTTTGGAAGAGGTTGCTTCGGGCCAGTGACCTAGCGAGCGCGTTCGCGGCTCAGTTCGAGAACATTCGCGTCTTTCCGAGGTCATCCAGAGTCACTTACCCCACTGGTACAGAAACATGATGGCGAAAAGTGAGTTGGTTGGTCGTCACGGCACGGTTGGCCGGAAAATTTCGCTGTTCGCTGGTCCGTCGAAGAGTCGACATCGGAGTCGACAATGGAACCGTGGCCCAAATCGAAGATGGTGATGGCCGCTGTTGGGAATAGCGAGAGGCCACGGTCAGTCGGCGACCCAGGAAAAAAAAGCGCCACTGACTGACATTGAACTCGTCGGAGACGGTTTGTTAGCGCCCACTGATGATGGCACCGTATGGAATGGATGGACACGGGCGAAGAGACGAGAGTTCTGGTGCACTTTTTGCCGAGGCGAATCACCTTGAGGAAGATTGGGGTTTCGGACGATCGCCATGGGAACCCGTGGGTTTCGGCCAAACACCCACCAAGGACCCGCCATCGACGGCCGCAGCGCCCACGGCCCAAAACAAAACAAAACGCCAGAACTCACTCAAGGTTCTGGGGCACCTCTTGCGTCATGGAGGAGCCACCACCAGGAACTCGATGATTCGCTAATTAATTCACTCCTCATCATCAAGAAATAAGTTTTTTTTTCACCCCCTTTCCTTCCGAGTCTTGGTTCTTGTTGGGTTTTTGACGCCGACATTGTACGTGTGAATCACTGCAATAATAGCCCTCAGAGGGAGGAAACTGCCCCAAACATTAACCGCTGACCGTGCTAAATTTAAATTAGACACACATCTTCCTATTCACGTTTGACCTTCATCCCTTCGGCTCAAATTGGTCACAAATAACCGCAATGCTGGTTGGTCTCCAGAGGAGGTTTTTCGACATTCTCGGACAGTTATTTGGTGTTAAAAAAAATAACCAGCAGGTTTTTCCTTCATTTAGTATTCCTGCCAGTGTCTTTAAACACGTTTAACATCGTCACTGATTGCAAATTTGGCCCATCTTCGGTGGTTTGGGTATAGAAAAATCTCGAATGGTGTATTGAACCGGTCGCTACCATAATGGTCTTGCAGTAATTGAGCAACAATACCACGTTAGTGCCTGTCGCTTTCAACATCTGTCCCCACGTTGAGTTGTGATTGTAGTACCTACTATAATACTATCAAGGCATGTCCTAAAACAAATCGGCGATTTCCGGGCTATTGACAGCGGTGACGTGCCAATCGGTGAAGTAACGGCCGAAAAATGAGCAACGCCATCACCAGAAAAGACAACTAACGAGAACAAAGAAAAAACCAAGAAGCTATTCGTAATAGCCAGAAAGATATGTAGGCGGTTCGAGATTGATCGCTCCTGCCAGGTTATTGACTTTGCCCCAGCAGAAGCACCGTGACGTATGCGTTCTTGGTAAACTGTGGCGCAAATTTCGGCAGCCCATTTAGGTAACGCGTTACGTCGTAAATCAGACTTTTTGCATCAAACACCACCAACGAAATTTCGGTAGTTGACCCGAAAAGAAGGTCTTCCAGCAACTCAATTCGTTACGTTGGCCACCGTGGCCGGACAACACCATCATGGTGATTTGTGACGGCGGTTCTCCGGGTCGTTATTGCCCACCCTAAAACGATTTGCTGACAAAGAGGAAGGTTGGCCGTGATCATCGCACCCTTATTAAGTCGTCTAACTGACCAGACCTCGATTCCCGAAAAAAAAACAGCGAAAATTCCGGTCACGTCCTCAACTCCTGACTCATATGCACATACGCACAATAATGCCCCCGAGGAAGTCTTCGCGATGTTCCGAGAAATGTGCGGGTCGATCGTTGCACTTTGGCCAAGTTCAGGAACCCTAAGCAATCGTTATGGGAGCAACGATGAGAGTTGTTTGTTGTTGAGGAGCAGCGACCGAAACGGCGATTTGACCATCTGGGTTGGTTGATGCAAGTGTTAACCCGGAATCAAGCAGCGAAACAGCGAAATTGTTTGATGGTAATGTGGGTTGTTTGCTTTGATCCATGGGGATCTGGAGTGTGGCGCCCGGTTTCATCACCTTCGCTGGCGACGCAAGATCCGGCCTCCTCAGCACGGCGCCGCGCTGGCCCCCGTTCTCGATAATCAAAAGAAATTCTCCTGGACTTTGCAACTGTCGCGAGGAGATGGATATTTTATGGGAATTCAAATTAATTTTCGCAGTCAAACGGGATCTTGAAGAATTTTATGTAAATTTCCCAAAAGGAATCGCAATGGGAAGAGGTTCGGCAAAGTTGGACGTCATCAGATGACGCTAAATCGAGACTATAGTTGTAACAATCTCAAAATCAAAATCTTTAGTTATTAATTTTTATGTATTATAAAACAAAAAAAAATTTAAGTGCAGAGACGATGAGAAGGAAAGTAACTAGATATACTGTAACTGCGTAAAAAGGTATTCGAGAAAGATGTAAAGATGAAAGTACATATTAAAAAGAATATCAAGTCCTAAGATGGAAACTAGAGGCTTTCATTTTGGCGCTTCCGCTGTTCCACATTCATTAATAAAGATCATTAATAACAAAGAGGATTGAAACCAAAGTGGTAAAAAAGGAGAAGAAAAGTTCAGGAAGTCAACTAGCGAAAGCTGGGGCTGCGGTAATCGATGCAAATTTCATATAATTTTATTTCGTCTGAACCGGAAGCTCCATAAAGGTTATCTATGTGCAAATTTTAAACCCGGGTCCAGAATCCAGAACTGATGCCCAAACGAAGACTCAAAGACTGGAGGAGAGTTTTTAAGTGGTCCTTGTCTTTGGTGATTTGGTTTGGGGTTGGTGTACGAGGCGATGATCTTGGCCGGGGCGAGAAGAGCTGGGAAGGGTCACGCTGGCGGTTGCTCCAGTGCTCTTGAATTGCTATCGCTCGTGGCCATCGCGGTGTCGGCGACCATCTGCGAGGGGTAAATGTACTTGCACGACGCTACCAACGGCCGTTTGCGGCGGCGTGAGTATGCGACCATCGAACTCTCCTGCACCGTTAGGTTTACCTCCAGTGGCAATCTGGCGCGATCTGCTCCGCCATTGTATACGTGGTTGTGTATGGATGCAACGACCTCGCGAACGATGAACCCGCAAACTGCTGCACTCGCACCTACGATCGTTCACTCTTGATCGCAGGTCACGGCGGGCGTCGCGACGCCGCCACCGCCCCCTTCCCCCAACCAGGTGCAACGACCATCCACCCGTCGAGATTCTATTCATGCAACGTTCCGATGTCGTAGTATGCAAATAGGAGCGACAAGTAAAAACCAATGAGAGCAAGTTGCGTAATGTGCGCGTGGCAATTGAGCAGTGCCAGTGCCCCCTTTGCGGGTCACTAACCCACTGCCAGTGCCTCCTAGTACACTATTTTCCTCTATTGACGGGGAAAACAACACCTTTCGCTAATTACCAGCAGTGCACGCCACTGGTGCGCATTACCGAACCTCGCAATTAAAAAGCTCCACTTAATCTCACTCTTATTGCCGAAGAATTAATCGGCGAGCTTTGGTGCCGCCGATACTCTCGAGGTCATCATCCCAATAACCGCCAGTTTGTTGACCCGCGCGATGACGCAAAAATGACAAACCCGCTCGAAAAAATGGCCCACTGAAGCGGGTTCGCGAGATGACATCGATGGTCGTTGGAAAATTTCCTTCAAAACGTTAATTTCGGCCGAAATTCCGCGTCACCGGGAAAAAGTGAGACTGACGAAACACCTTTAGGGCTGGGAAACTGGTGAAGGCAAGGTCGACGAGACTTGCACAACGCGGGCCGCCTCGAAGAGTTAATCGACCTCTTGGTACTTTCAATGGCCCAACCCGTGCCAATTAGATCGAGACGGAGCCGCCGCCGCCGTCGTCGACGCCGCGCCGCCTCTTTAGGGGTTGATCCCGAAGAACTTTCGCCGCGCAATCGTTGCATCACTCGTGCTCTGCACGTTGCGCTTACGATACGGCGACGACCAACGAGTTATTTGCGGAGCGCGCAATCGAGGTCACTCACACTGGAGTACCGCGAGTTTTGACCCCATTCGCGGTTACGAACCTCTGTTGACCCCTTTAGCGAACAGTATATGTCATCTTTCTGTGTAACCGTTCTACGGCGCTCTGCGGCCGACTCCACGACTATGCAGAGTTCAATAACACCACCGCACCGGCGAATTGTGTCGAATCGGCTAATTGCGGCGACAAACAGACGACCAATTCGGACAAACGGCCGAGAACGCCAATTAGCGCCGAGCCGACCCCAATTGGCGCCAAAAAAGAGGCCGACCAGAAATATTACAAAGAACTTCTCGATTTTGCTCAAGGGTAGGTTTTTCAAAAAGGCGCCGGTCAAGTAAAATTCAAAAATAAAAACAACTACGAGGAGAGCTGCGATTCAATAATGAATCAATACAGTCAAGCCGAGAAGAAATTACGATTATGTTGTCATAAACACTAATTATAATTTATAAACTAGGAAGGTGTCTAGAATCTTAATTTTAAATTTAAGTTATAGTTATCTAAAGTTTAGTTTTTTATTGATAGATATAGTTAATTGTGCAAAATTGAGGAGATCGAGACGGCGTCGCGAAAGTGCGCCGCCGCCACCTAGCGGCCGCGTCCGCTACTCGTCGTTCTCGTTTCGCGCCGGTAGATGTCACCGGCGAGTCCGCGTACTCGCCGGCGACAATTTCAGTGTCACGGTCACTTGGCACGTGCTAACGACCGATAAGGTGCGAAACGGCCCCGGTTCGGCCCTGTAAACTAGCGACAATTCTAACCTGGAGGGCAGATCCGGATCGAGGGTAGCGCCTCCGCCATTTCGTTGCGAGTTCGGTCACTGGCGAAGAGTCCTGGAGAACTGAGCGTCGCCGTCGGTGGCGTCGGGGTTGTTTCGACGCGGATTCGCGTGGGCGTCGGAACGCGCGCAACCACCTCGATACACCTGTGGAATGCGAGATCCACGTGCGGTACCACGGGAAAGACTGACTGGGACCGGGACAAGACCAAATATAAATTCGGAGGGGCCTTATCTCGACTAACTAAGCGAGGCGGTATCAACCTGTTCGATTATCGCCGCGATACGAGGGGTATTGACCCGTAATCGTGCCAAAGACTCTTGTTGTTATCTCCGAAAAAAATTGTTTTATTTATTTTTTTGCGCAAATATTTGCGAAAAACTGCGAAAACACGCTAATAGCGACAGTTATGCAGGGGGGTCAACGGACACGTTAATGTTGGTCGCGTGGACGTACCTCGTTACTACCAACGTGCGCACGTGATTACCCACAACTATGACGACGGCGGTTCGCACGTCACACCGTTTATTATTACCGACGCCGCTTCCTCACGATAATTCGACAATATAGGAGAAAACGTGCCGTAATCCCGAAAGCGAGTCCGCTATTGCCGTACTTATTAAGTTATTTATTTTCTTCGTCGCGGTTTAGCAACAATTGTGATCTGGCACGAAAGGGTTGTTATCGCAATAAGACCCAAGGTCCCGCGGCTTGCGTCCCACTTTCTTGCGGTTTTGGTCAACGACCCGAGCGGTTCTGCAATCCTCCAGAGGAGTCGCCACTCGCCTACCTTCGATTTGCATGCATCACCGTCGAATTTCTCTTGGGTTTTCGACCGAATTGCGCCAGAGCGAGAGAGAGAAGAATTCGCCAGGATTGGGCAACGCGAAAGGTCATTGCACGCGGTAATTTTCGCCGTAATTTTATCAGACCACGATAACTAACTGGGTTAGATTAGGTCCTTATCAGCATCAGACGGGATTAATTGGCAACCATCGCCAATTACCCGAAACTGCAAGCACGCCCGAAAACGGGGTGGACGGAATCCGGCCGAACTTAGTCACCGGGAGTCTTGACCGCTATGCAGGTCGAAGACCCGCATGGATCTGGGCCGCACTCTCGATTGGTTACATCACAATGCAAAATGCAGGGACGTACCGCGACATGTTCTCGTACCTTCCCATCGACGGCCACCAGCCACTCAGCGCCAGCACCGGTACCAGCAGCACCCTCCAACCCGACGCCATTCACATAAGATGGAAGGCCGAGACGCATGAGTCCCCGCAACCCCGAACCTAATTGGCCGTGCAGGTCAGCGCAATTTGCAACAAGCGCAACACCATAATTGTTCAAACCACGCAAAGACGACTGAAGATAACAACAAAAATCTCATTCTTCATTCATACTGTAAAGGCCAATTTTCATATAAATGTTGCTTTCAAAAATATTTCTATTATCAAAGAAAGATTTCAGAACTTCACTATCTATCAGTAACAAGGTTTTCAATGGGTCGTATTTAACAATCTATCAAATTTACCCAATATTTTCATACAAAAAAAATACTTTCATTTCCCAAAAATACCAAATGCTGACCAAAATTAAGAAAATACATAATTTTAAAGCGACAACCAAATATTGACATAATGCTGGTCTCTTATATTTTTTGTTCGTTAAAATAACTTTTGTTGACCATAAATACTAAATGTTCACCAAATTTTATTCCGCATTTAATTCTAACATAATACCCAGATATTTAATTTTCGACAGTGTCTTATATTATTTAGCAGTTAAAAATACTATTTGTTGATCAAAAATACACAAGCAATAAAATGTTGTGCAAATGGTAAATAATTTTATGCAAAATTATAGATGTAGATGTGCTAGGGCAAGGAAAATAAAAGTAAAAATAAAAGTGGTTTGCACAAAAAAAGATATTGATTTCCGTAATATATAAATGCTTTGCTGTAATTGGCTTGCATTATGTAAAACGTAAGACTTCTTTTAGTGGTAATTTCTAATCGTGCTTTAAAAAAAATACAGGGTCCTGAACTGACCTTGTACAAAACTTTTTTCGCGTGCCTCTTGTCTGGAAGCGCAAGCGGCAAGGAGAGATGCGCAAGCATATTTCATTTTTGGAGTAATAGAATAATTATTTGACGCACAAATAATTTTTTTGAGAAATATCTACTAAATATAAATGAATAGCGCGAATATTTATTATGTACAACACGGACGCGTAACTTGAGCGTTCCAAATTTGGGAAACATTTAGTAAAATTGATAGATATATAGAATTTAAAAAGTAAGCAATGGTAAAACAATACGCAGCATAGTTATTTTAGTGGTGATGTTCTCATTTTCTTATGTATAATAATTTGGGTTTTATTTAGATTTTTTGATGCTCATTAAATTTTCTGGTGGACAGTGCAAGGGATGTATGGTTTAATTTGGTGTACATTATATTTGTTCCCGTTTTCAATTAAATTTCTTCCAAACGCCAAACACCTCTTCTTCTTTGGTTGGAGCAGGTGTCGGTTCGAATTTGGAAAAATTCCGCCGTCGCCGGTGTGACGCACCCGTTTGGCGCCAATGACCGCCTGTTAGCGCCGCAAGGTTTCCAATAATTCGAATTACAGTTGCATAACTTACATGTACGTTATACGAAAAGAGCTAATGACCTATATTGCGACGCGACCTCGAGCGCGATGTGAACGACCCGTCGTCCTTAAGGGGGCCGCACCCGCCCCCGTTTAGGTTCGACGGCCCGTGGTGTTGCGGGGGTGGGCCAACGATCGACCCGTCAGATATAACGTTTAATCGAGAGAAGAAGGGCAATAAACGATGAACAAACAACGGTCGGGCTGTTGGCGCGGAATATACGAGGGAAATGGGATGAGGGGGTTGAGAGTACTTTCCGAGTGATGCCACCGGTTTTCCCGGAAAACGCCCGGGGTAAATAACAGCATTGACCCCTATTAACCCTCGTACAGCGCCAGGAAAGGAGGTTTACACCGACCGGAAATTGGCCGTTGGCGGAAAAACTTCCAAAACCCCATCAAACTTACCCCGAAAACTCAGCCAGAAGGCACTTATTTACTTAAGGGTAGCGCAAGATTATAATCATTTATCCCTAGTAAAATAAGGAACTGTGCTCTTATGTTGGTTCAAATTTTATTCCGCAAAAAAATTATTGTTATTAGTGGAAGCTCATCTTCTTAAGGTATCATAAAACTGATAAAACAACTTATTAAGCTTATAATTCTTTAAGTGCCACAAAAAATTATATCTCGACTATGTATTCCGAATTTAAGTGATAAATTTTATTCAATTTTAGGTGATGGGTTGTCTTTGCGAATGGCGTCCTTTCAAACTTGTGACGATTCCTGAAGTTGGAATAGCGAGCCCAAAGAGTTTTGGAGTTAAATTTGTTATTAAAATTTTATCGCTTAAATCTTTTGCAACAATTTAAGTAAAAGTAAAAGGTACTCACGAAGTCACTATAACTTTGCCTGGACAATGGTGCAACCGATTTATTGGACAGACATTGAGGTACGAGATGCTAATTGCAGTTTCTCGTCTTCTGACAATTATTGTTAAATTCTGCCGCAAAAACCCATTTCCTTTGTGGAACGATAACAGAAGCTTCTTAATTGGTTTTGTCTTTGGGCCGATTTTCCTAATTACCATTTTAGAGACTGTACAAATGACGACACAATTAATTGTTGAGCGACACAATTAGGAGTTAGGTAAGTCAGTGTTCTGCTTATATTTGCAAATTTCTTTAATGAATTTTATATAAACAATGCGAAAATTGCCATCATCGTTGCGAATTCTGTTGCATGCCAACACAAACCGAAACTTTCACTTGGAATTAGAATGTAACCAAGTATTTGACCCCACGTATTCCTTTGCCACCGGTTGCGCTATCGCGCCAATTTCAAATCGTCCAAAGAGAACTTCGAGTTTGCAGGATTTGTTAAAACGTTCAAAAAAAGTTTCCTTTTTAAATAAATATCTAGAATATCGGGACGTTACGTAATTCGTTACTATTTTATTTTAGAGACATCTAAAGTATCTTATCGAAGGAAAAACATTTGGGTGAGGGCGGGCGCGCCAAGGAGTTCGAGCACCCGCTTCGGCGACGTCACGTGGACCCCGGGCCGGTCCAGGTGCTTATGCAACTAACGTCATAACTCGATGCACCGGCCAGAAATGCAGTCAGTCGGGCCGATAGTGAGAGTGCCAAGAGAAAACTCTCAACGACCGAACCCACCATTCAACTGTCACTTTCTCCAACATCAATTGCCCACAATTAACCATCGACTTTCACTCGTTTTCATTAATTTCTTTTTGGTTTTGACGGACCACCCTCGGTTTGGGGTGACGAGGGGATCACCTTGACTCGTCGCCTATGTGGGACAGAAGCTCGCCAATGCGAAATTCAGGTCATCGGCGTCAGTTCGTTGATCCCGCTCTCGGGGTCGTCCTGTACGGTAGCCTCGCCGTCGGGACGTCGGAAAGCGCGCGCGAATGCTGGCGTTATCGAGGTCAACGCGTTCACGCGACGAGGCTAGGACATTGCCTCCGCCGCATTTTGAGGTCGCCAACAACATACACACTTCGTTTCACTGACGTTATGTTATAAACGTAAGATGGCGACTGTCTCGTTTTGGAACGTGTGGAAATCGCGAGTTCGTCCTCGTTGCGCGATCACGTAACGGAGAGGATGCCAGCAAACGTCGGAGGAAAAAATCCGAAAAGGGTTGCTAGACCCGCTAGATCGAATGCGGCTCCTAAAAAACGAAAGAATATCCAAGGAGGGTGGAGGATTCCTAGATCGAATCTGGCTCTTCCAATGTCGCTAGAGTCTGCCCAAAAAACGAAAAAATATCCGAGATCTGAGCAGGGTGGAGGGTTGCTAGATCAAATCTGGCTCTTTGTGCGAGATTGCTCGAAAAGAAGGAGATAAACGGCCGCGCTGGAATTGCCAACACGTTTTCTTTAAATAACCTCGCGAGTGACACGAAAATAACTGAGTATTCGCTCACTGTTTCCGTTCTCTTTCATTCCGTCACCATTTTCGCAACGGACTCTTGGGGGACAAACGCGAATTTGCCGCCAATCTTCAAACGAAAACAACAGAACGAACTTTCCAGAAGCGCCCGCTTTGATTCAGTTGAGGCAACAAAAGAACGCGTTCGCGACTTCCACGCGTGCGCACCGCATTTAATCAAGTCAGCGTTGATTATAGGTATGGTGCCTTAGTGAATAAGAGCTCATCTTAGTAGGCTACGCCCTAACTGGTTAAAATGTAATTGGACGTAAGGTGTCTAAAGCTAAATTGAAGTTTTGCGGTTTTTCACTTCATCTCTTCATCTTTCATCTCCACTTCTCTGATAACAAAGCGCAATAAACTATTGATTGATAATGAAACGGTCGAAAATAGTAACAAAACTGATCATCTGATTCATACAACAATGAGCCGTTAAATGAAAGAATGTAGCTTCGACAGACGTTGATATCTCCATCTTTTTCGGGCGCATTAATGGCAGAATTTTGAAATGGTGGATTTTCTTGATCCTGCCACACCTGCCCGCTCAGATGTGTACAATTTGAGAATCTGAGAACGTGGCCCGAATTGGTTTTAGTTAATTTGGATTTTCGTCAATTTGGGCGGTGAAACAATAATTTTGAGTTTCCACTCAGAGTAATTATTGAAGACACCTCGTAAACACGTGCATTCAGGTGAGTCAACATTTATGTCATCTGTGTATTTTTAAGCCGCTATTAAATGACTATTGTGGTAATATTTATAGCACACACATCCCGCAGCGGTTTCGAAATCAAAGTGGCAGAAATGCTCAAAGAACTAATTTCTCTAGAAAACAAAAGTTTTAATAGATATCTTTAGATTATTTTATTTTTAGAAAGAAATTGGTTTCAGTTATTTTTACGCCAGTACCGGAGGGAAAAACAAAACAAAAACAAATAATAAATGAGATACACAAAAGGCATCTTTATTTGTTGACCCATATTTAAAACTTCAACTCTGAAGAAAATCCAATTAATTGCAAAGTAAAAATTTTAACAATTTTTTTAAACGGATCTAAATGTTTTTGTAGTGTCAAAAATAGATAAAAGTAGCTTCCTCATTTTTGCGGGTTCTGCTGGATGTCCTGACGCAATTTCCAGTTTCATTTAACGACCCAGGAAAATTGCTATCGTTGTTTCTGCAACCGTCCAAATATTTACACCGAAAAAATAATTTCGGTTTTATCACCTTACGTCATTCGAGTCGATGTCCCAATCGCTTTTCGAATTTACGATTTCGTCGATAATTTCCACGGAACCGACAGCCGTCCACGGAGGATCAGTTTCGGTTTCATTCCCCTTTCACGCGTGAGAATCCAGCGAAAAAGAAAGTTGATTACCCGAAGAAACGTCCGGTAATAGCCGTGAATTTTCGCTTTCATCTCCCCCGAGCCGCGGACGAAATTACGTGGCGCCCGACGATTTCGATTGTTTTTTTTCTTTCGATGGTTCCTCGATTGCGAATTCGCCAAACTGGCACGGATTGCGCCATCAAGAGTGCATAACAGTGCGAGTATAAAAGATTGGGTTGGGGTTCAGGTAACCTATTTAGCGGTCGAGAGCGTTGAACTCGGCATTCGAGGTTACTTGGTGGGGCGAACGCAACGTTGATTGGTTAAACCTAGGCACATGTGCTGTTTTCGCATTCAACCTCTAGTTTAATTTCATCTTGCCCCAGATTTCGAGCGACCGACGCCGAGGAGGTGAACGAACTAGCCTCGTTACGGGGCGCCGACGGCCTCGATACCGCCAATCCGAACCGTGGTGTTCGGAGGGGGTCCTGCGTCGAGACTAGGTTTGCTGACACGGATCTTTAAACCTCGGGCTGTTTGCGAGTTGTTAAAAGTGAGTGAACGAGAGTGAGACGCGGAACGAGCGGGAGCGAGATGGATTACGGCGAGGAAGGCCGAGGGGCAATGAACTAGTCTCGCAACGGGCCGCCGTTGCCCTAGATACCGATACCGACAACGGAGCCGCGAGCTTTTAAAAGTGAAACCGGAGGAAGCCGGCCGACCCCTCGACGAGGCTAACAAAGACCGCAACTAGGAGATGATTAGATCGAGATTTTGGCAAAGTGCTAATTGGACAAGCCAAAAATACTAACGAGGATAGGTTAGTTACATGATGATTTTGACATACCTGGCCGTGTCATGCCTTGCAGCACCTCCCCGATAAGATTCTCGCTATCAGAGGGTTGTTCCGATTGGTGGAAATCGGCCACCTCAAAATCCTCAACTTGCCCCGCAGTAGCACAAGTCGTCTCTTTATAATCGTTAACTGTCATATTATTTTCTGTCTCACTACAAATACGAAACACGAGTTTCTTCAACAATCATCACAACCGATGGAACTTTGACGGCCATCGAGTCACAGCCACCGGGAGAGGAACAATAGTAAATAATACTGGGCAACCTCCAGCACAAGAATGTTGCGTGGTGGAAAATCTCGCGCTGCTGACTTGGCGCAACTGAACCAACAGCGAGAGTGTTCGCGTTCTCGGGGCTTGGTTGGGACTTCTTGCTGACCCACTAACTGATTTCGCTCCACGCCGGTCAGCGCACTCTCCGACTATGACCCAACAACAGCTGGGGGACTGCCTGGGAGACTCGCACATACGTACTCCACTGAAACCGAACTGTCGACGGATGGCGACGACGTCGCCGGAGAGAGGTGAGCGCTTCTTGGAGGAGAAAGGGGCGCCGTAGTAAACTTGTTTGTTGACTATGATGATGGTGGCTTTCGCTTTTGTCGGCACCGACGACAACGACCTACCCCATTACCTAACCGAATTCGGGCAACGACCGTGACAGTTTCTAGATCGGGACGATTGCTTTAGAAATTGGCGTTTGCTCAAGGGAAAGTTGCCGAAAATCGACATCGTCATCGCCTCGATTGGCGCAAAAATCGGACGATCGAGGCAAATGTGCCAAAGTTGGACCTGGCGTGGTGCACGTCGCCACCGTGGCGATTCGTGACGCGGTGTTTTTCATTCATTCGCCGTTAAGTTGAACGTATTTTTGTTTACAGGTTCAGTAGATTTGGACAAAAAATTAGGTTGCATTAGCATTGAAAAGAGCCGATAGGCCATCAACGGGTAGCTACTTTAAGCTAATTTAGCAATTTCAGCGAGGCTTCGCCTAACTTTGTTCAACGATATTATTAAGATCTTCAGAAGATTCTCTCAAGAGACTGCTCCAAAAAATAAATAATTGAAAGCAAATTTGGTGATCGTGGCCCGGCCGACAGGTGTTGACGTTTCAACAATGTGGATCGGTTGGGCAACCATTCATCGAACCCTAATAATCGGTGAAGATATGAATCAGCTGGTAGTAAACAGCGCGTTTTGTGCACCTTTCGTAATCAGTTGCCAAAACTTTTACGTCAGCCATTCGCACGTCGCCGAAGTTTCTTTCCTGCATGACACCGATGAAAACGGTCGTAAAACCAGATGCAATTTTCTAATGCAACTAACTTTCTGCTGACGGTACGAAACGACTTTGTCGTTGCGTCAAACCCCATTATATAATGGTGGTTCGATAACGGAAAAGCCTTTCCGCAACGACACCCGTCCGGAATCATCGGGAAAGCCCGCGACGCGTCCGGAAAAGCTTCTTCCTCGCGGCTGCGACGTAATCGCGCAAAAACGACCGTTAGAAATTTCGTCAATTAAGACCAACGACCTAGTGAAAGTGAAGAAACGTTCGAGTAGAAGTAGACCACAACAATGAAAGAAATTAAATTTGAATGAGAAAGAGAGAGTGAATGTGCATGTGCTAACCCGGCAATTTCACATTTCTGCGTTATTCAGTTTTGTAGGTTGCTAATCATGAAAGTCTCGAACTAGATTTTGTGGAAATTTGAAAGTTAATTGTCGTTTGGCCATTGTCTCTTTGGAAAATTTGTCGGGTTCATTGTTGACTTTCGGCCTGGATCGCCAGAGAGAACCCATCGACCCACTTATCGAACGATGAATGGAAACGAACGGGACTTGTAGTAAGGCATTTCCGGTTCCGATTCGCGTTTTCGTCAAATTGTCATTGTTCAACGCGCTGCCCCCCATTGTTATTCGTAGCTGGAATATCATCGCGATAAGGCCGAGCGCCCTTCCAATTATAGGTGCACTATCGCTATGGCCGATAACGACGTGCTCCACTTTGGAGGGCTTTGTCGCGGCAAAATGTTGTTACTCAATATCAAGTCCCCAGAATTTTTTTTAAATTTCCAAGACAATTTTAGCTGGTGGTTCATAGAATCAAAATCTCAATTTTTGGTGCAACTTGTAATTTTCTAGCCCCTTAGAAATTTTTTTCGCAATTTTTAATTAATATTTGAGATTCTGCTAATTTTGTTATCTTATTATGAAGCAAAGTCTCATCAACACACTCAAGAAACTGATTTTAGGATATCATTTCGCATGTTTTTGCTAAAACGGGCATCTACAGTTCATTCCATTACTCTAGACCGCCAATAAATCGTATCGTAAACTTTCAAACTAAAGCAGGAAGCTGATGAGCTTCACTATTTGCCCCGCAACTTGGTGTTGAAGCTCAAGTGCCAAAATCTCTTCGTAAAGAATAAACTCGCAATTGCAATGTTGCTGGATTTTTACTGCTCAAGATTTCCGTGTTGCATCTCCAACTGTGTTCAAAATCTAAGCCGGTGGAGCAAACTGTACTTTGAATTAAGGAAGAACGTTTTAGAGAGTAGGTACATACTTTCCCGCTGTTTTATTCAAAATAATAAATAAAATTTTTCCACAATTAACACTATCCACAATTATTGTCATCTTAAAAGGTGCGGTCATTGTTTACTTTACCCACTCTTCGATTTTCAAAAAACTAATTACACCAACGCATTCGTCACCATGTATACATTACGAAAATCAATATCTTTTCTGGTGCAAACTACTTTTATTTTTACTCATTTTCCTTGCCCTAGCACATCTTCTTCTTCTTTTTTTTCCGCTATAATTTTTGTATAAAATTATTTATCATTTGCACAACATTTCATTGCTCAAAATGGCATTCTAATGATGTTTTACGATGGTTTCCAAAAAAAACAGCACAAAAAGCGAAGAGTGGAAATTGTAAACAATTACCAAAGGTGCGATCACAAGATAGAAGCTTATCTAAAAAATTTACAAGGAATGATAAAGCTTCCAGTTTATTGACACTCAACTGCGCCTCCAGCTCTTCAGTCTCCTATAAATAGACAAGAGGCGAGAAAGAAAAGCCAACAACTCGATTTTCTTTCCAAAATTAGCAAGAAATGGCAGTATATTGAATCTAAGGCTTCGTACGTGATTGTGTAGGCAACCCAGGTGAGGTTGTCGCTCCGTGTGAGGAGGAGAGAGGAGGACGAGATTCCGCGCTATTTTGGGATATCTAGGATTTCCACTCGATTACAATTTTGTATCTACGATAGGTGAAACCTGTCGGATTTGTCGGTTTTTCAACTTTTATAGCTTTCGTTTTCGAAAGGTTGTCGTGGGCGTCGAACGGCCCTTGGTGACGGCCTTAGCGCAATTGCCACACGATTGCTCTCAGTTGGTGTCGATTTCGATATAAAAATCGCACGGAGAGAACGGTTCAGTGCTCTGCATGTATGTCAGTTGTTTGTTGTGTGTTGTTCGTTCCCCATGTTAGCCTTTATTACAAAAATACAGCGACCTCAATTTTTGAGGTTAAATCGCTGGCGGTCGTCGACCCGACCAGATACAATCGCGTATGTCTCTTATCACTCCACAAATATTTTTATCAGCTCAAGGTCTCCGCTTTGTTTATTGTAGCATCACTTCTATTTCTAATTGTCGCTGATGACTTTTGTTATTATTGCCAAGTTGTCGAAAAAACGTGGTCAATTCAATTGGATAACGCGCCAAGTTACGACAAAAATAGTTTCAATTTCGTTGGGAAATGCTATAGAAGGTTCGCCGTGTCCATGAGAAAGTCAAACGTCATAGTTTTACCTCGGACCCGGTTAGAGTTTCTTGAACCGCGATTCCAAAACTAGGCCGATGTAATCTACTGAAAGGCTAGAGCGAGACAGCCATTCCTCAATCGGTGAAGCGCGAGAAAGACAACGAGACCCGATCATACCCACCGATAAAAGTGACAGTGAAAAATAACGAATTAATGGGATTTCTATCGGGTCGACGACACCGTTTCGTTATTTATTGTACAATCAAACAAAACACTAAACGCGTTTTCCCCTAAAAAATCTTACGTAAACCGGCGCATCATCCAAACAACCACTTTCGATTTTTCGTCAAGAGAAGAAAGCAGCCCAACTTTCTCTCGCCCTCTCTTTCTTTCGCCATCGCTTATTTATTTTAATTCCGTTCTGGCAGATAGGGCTCGAGGGCGTTCGCCCCTTGATTTCCCCGATGGTCACGACGTCGAAAGGGTGGGGGCAGAACAAACATATTAAAAGGGGTCCGTTATGTGGAAAGCCGACCGGATTTCCCGGGAAACTCAGGGTGAAAACCCTCAGCGACCACGTGGTCGTTTCCCCGCGACTTTTGAAGGCCAAGTGCAAGCTACATCGATTGGAGGCGGCGAGCGCCACGGCGCATGCACCCGCGGGCTTCTACAAAACCCGCACAGATGGCAGCAGCCGGCGCCGCTTCGCCAAATTCAAAACTGCCGCACTTGCCCCCACAATTAACCGGAATTTTCGGCCACGCAAAAACAAGGTGGAAGGGTTAAGGAGAGATGGCGCGAGGTCAACACCCCCAATTTTTCCTCGTTGCTTAAGGGTTTTAAAAAGGCGGCGGGGATATACAAATTTCTTGATTACACCTATTCGTCACCAATTTTGTTAGGGAATTAAAAGGAAAAAAACTGACAAACGTAATTAGACAAATGACCGTCTGAGATGAAAGTGGCTAAAGCATTGACATTTCTTTTTGATTCTCGTTCTTTGAGGTCTCCAATTTCTTTAGTTAAAATTCGGGTCTCAGTGGTCTTTGCCCGGCTTATTTTTGATCCTGAACTCTCTGATTTAGGATCCGTTTCGTCTCCTAAACCTAGTGACCTTTGGCCGGCTTGGCCCCACGCCTAAAGTCAAATCCGGGGCGTTCTCCTCGTTGCCTCGCCATCGTCACACTTGGAGGTTAAAAATTCGGGGTCTTCTCCTGGTTGCCTTGCCATCTGAAAATTTTGAAACACTTCTGGTGCAGATTTGGCGCTTTGCGGGCTTTCCGAATGTCTCCCCCAAGGCGTCTCGTTAGTTCGATATTTGGTCTCCCCGCGCTAACGGATGCTTCACAATGGAATCTCGCCCCTAGTTACCGCGACCCTGGCCGAGACCCCTGATAAATTTCCCGTTTTATTCGCGATTCCATCACATCAAAGTCGTCTGCGGAAAGTCACCCCAGCAGCACGTTGCATCGCTGTTGCATCCACACAGCCACCTCTCCCCATCGCACTTTAACACCATCGGATCGATGCGAGACAGTAACCCGATTCATGAGTCACTCTCTCCTGTCCGACCAACAAGTGCACCGGCAGCAGCCTTGACTCGCAAACTTCCACCCTTACCCAGCCTCAATTCAGGACTAGTTTATGTCCACCTCAAAGAAAAAATTTTTAGTCACCTATTTGGATAAGAAAGTAATTCTAGAAGACTACCAAACTACAGACCAAATCTCTGCAGCAACCCATTCAAAACTTGATATGGTTATAGATTGGTCTCTCTTTAGTTCTTGGCAGTCGCGGAATTTTTTTTTGGAGTCGACATGTTGTCTGCGTCTCGTCTGGTGCAGCAGTCGTTGCTTTTGTTTAATTTGGCGGCGCGACAGGGGTGGAATCGTGGAAAGAGCGCGTCCTGGTTTAACCCCGTCGCCGGCGCTCCCTCTACCTGTCGCCGCCGCCGTCGCGGTGTTAAGAGTCGACGGCCGGTGCATAACCGTCTGGATGCCACCAGTGGGGTGTTGTCATGGTGACTGCGACCCGTCCGTTCCGACCCTTGGCGCGCTGCACCACCGTCGGCAATCGATAGAATAATGTGTGGGGTTGTTTTTACAAGGGAGCCCCTTCGACAGACTAGGGGAGACCCAAAGAAAGTGGTTGTCTTGAGAATAGGGGGCGCGAAACGGGAGTCTTAATCCCCGGTAACTGCAGGGGCGACTTGAAGAACGGGGGTGAGGAAACAATAGCTCGCTACAAAAACCCGCCGAACACCACGAAAACGTGCGAGGAGTTCAAGGCAATTATGGCGGAGGCGCCGGGCGAATGTCGTCGCCTCCACGAGCGAGAGCGGCGCTTGGTCATCCACGTGCTGGGTTGGCATGGCGACGGCCCGGTTAACGTCCAAGTGCATGTGATTGCTGCAATTTGTTTTCCCAGCAATCGAGACGTAAACAAGCTCCACAACAAATTCAGAACGCTGACGCTGACTTTTTCCCCGGAATTTAAAACAACCACACTCTTGACCGACCCTTACCTCAAAGCTACAATATAGTGTCGAAAAGAGGAGCAAAGAAGGGTGTGGTTTTATTGTTAGAAAAGTTTTATACTGAAGATCCTCAAGAACCCAAAAATTGCCACAGTTGAGTTCTTTGACTCTAGGGTCCAGCTGCAGTTAAGTCACCTTCGCTTATTACTTTTGAGTTGAGGCTCTGCCTCTTGAGGCGCATTTTTGCATCCGTAAACTTCCCGTTTGTGCGGGGCCGGCGGCGGCGTTTTTTTTTTCTTTTCATTAACCTTCCGGGTCGCCGGCGGGCGCGCTGAGGTTAACAGCCGCCCCGCCGTCGGGGTGAAAGCCTCCAAGGCTGATGCCCTCCACGCGCGCATATCGAATGCCGCACTCGCACAAGTGCAGGGCCATCAGACAGACACATTGGGGTGAGGTGAGAGAGCCGACACCGAACCACCCCCTGTTCGTCGCTTATGCAGGCGGAATGCAAGCGCGACGGTGGGGCGGGGCTAAATGAGGTCAGGGACCTGCCGCGTTACATTACCCTCCTCCCCAGGCCGCCGTCTGCAACCAACCCCTCTTGCTCCGCAGCCGTCGCGTATCGCCACCAAACCGACGCACATGCCCCTATTAAACCCGACCATGATGCCACTGAACTCTACCGAGTCACCTATTTACTACAGCACTTCACTTTCAATTATGTACTTCCCCCACCTCCCCGATTCCCGGGCTTCTTCCAGAAAACTTTTTAATCAGCCCGGAAGATGAGAACAACGGCCGAGAGAGGGTTGGGGTTCGGATCCAGGAGTCATCAGGGTCCGAGACTTGTCGGCATGTGTTGTGCATTTGTGCCTCTCCCCCGCTCGTAATTAAGTCGTAAATTCTTTAAGTGGATCGATCCGATCAGGGAACGACCTTAGGAAGGAACGGAACCGTGTATGTGGTCTGAGTAATAGGGAACTGGGGCGCGACTGCTAGGGGAGGGTTACATTGCACAACTGCAAAGTTCACCAAAGGCGGCAGAAATCCCGGATTCGACTTATGCCAAAAATTTTGCGAAAGGTGCTAATGAAAATTTTTCAGAAACACTTTCCCCAATTTCCTTTTTTGCATCGATTATTCAAAGTTTATTGCTCGTATTGACTCTACCAATTAGCGCTTCCTAGAAACCTACTTGTCACGGGTATTTTTGGATCATTACTTATTTTTATTTCCATGCAACATAAATCACACTTTTTTAATACGTGTTGGCTTTGGCAGTTTTATAACTGGCGTCCTCCTCCTTTCGATTTTAGGGTGTAACTCGAATTAAACACGGCATGTCGTTCAGGCGCCCCCTCTGTGTCAGCAAAATTGTGCAACTAAACGAAACATTAGTAAAGAACCTAAAGACGCCCTCAAGTTAATTTTTCGAAACAAACTTCTTCAGCAGCAGTAGGTGAAAATCGACCAATGTAAAGTCATGTGTAACAGAAAGTGAAACGGTTTCTCCCGGCGCAATTCGAAGGATCGAGCGGTGTTTGTGTTATGGAAATTATGGGAATAATTGTGGTGGATCGTCGAGAATTCGAATTTGGGCTCAAGGTGGCCCTGAACTTTCGGAGCGCTCTCTTAAAAACGTTAAATAATTAAACCGCCCTTGCAACTCGCGGCAACGGGAAAGATACGAAAACTTGCATGAAGTTGAAATTTAAAAGGCGCCGCCTCCCTCTCCCGATGCATTTTTAACGAACGTTCCGCGCCCTCGTCCGCAACACGACCCCTCGCATCCTCGTCGAGTCCTCCTTGAATAATCATCGATTCATCCCGTGCCACCACACACCAGACCTTGAATCTTCCTCCTTTCCATCCAAAGAATCCGGGCGACCGACCGCCGTGCGCACCGTTTCAGCGGTTATTTCGGGCCGGGGGAATGCGAACGCGGTCCCAACACCCCCTGCCCCGACGCGCCGCTGGGCCAAGGTTAATGGCACGCGTTCACCCCGACGACGCGGCTCTAATTATCCAATCGGTGAAAACTGCACCGATGACAAAAATCGATCATCCCCCTCATCGACAAAAAAAGAAACAACGACAGCGTCGAAATAGCGACGAGATTTCGGCAAACAAACACCCCGGCTTATCTAAAATTGCGCGTTTCCACCCTCGCCTCGACCCTTGAAACGGCCACAAAGGGGCGGCGGCGGCAACGATAATTTCTGGCCCCAGGCGAAGCGTCTGCTACCACCAGGTAAGGGAACGGGCGCTCCACCCTCTCAGTTCCACGCAATTAAAATCAAAATCCGGGATTCTTCCAGAGACAATGATCGGCAAGTGATGGAGGAAGGAGTAACAAGAAACACCTGGAACTAGTTACGTTTTCTAAAAGGACAAACGGGATCGGGGGTTGTATGTACCAAATTGGGGGCCCTTCAAGGTGTGCGTGACACACGTGCGGAACGCCCACGCACGCTTCTTTAGAAACAGCGGCCCTTAACACGGGGCAGGACCCGAGGATTGCTTTTGGCGCTGAGGAAATGGGCGGAGGAGTTGCAAAATGCCACAATGTTTAATCGCGTAACTGGGGGGCACCCAGGAAGTACCATGTGGTCGTTTCGGGTTTTGGCGAGCATCCAGTCGGTTGGGATGAGCCCGCCGTGTTTTGTTTTATTGGCGAAAGTGAGCGCGGAGAAGTTGCAAATTAGGCAACTAACATTACAAAGGTGTGAAATTGGTGCGCTAAAACTCGACGACGAGATGTAAAATTATTATTGTCGCCCGTTTATAATGTGTGTCATGGGATTATAAATAATCGTTTTACGGCACGGGCTTGTTGCCGGCAGCGGATGGGGTCGTTCACTTTTTCACAGCCTATAAAGTAGCGCCTCTGGTTTGTCTGATTAATTACCAAACGAACCCACCTGAATTTGTACCGCGATTAATTGATTCGGTAAAAACATTTCACCGCCATGCAGGTGGAGAAATCATAATTGCAGACATTTTTACTTTCCCTCTCGTGCCAGAAGAAAAAGTTTGCAAAAAAATGCAAAATCATCAAACGTCCAGACTCTAGAGGTGGCCGTTCGAAAGACTCAGAACGAAGCAATTTTGCGGTGCAAATTGAGTCTCCTGGATATGATGAAGAAAATGTAAAAATACTATAAAAAAGAGAAAAGGTGGCAAAAGTGCTTTTTACGCCATATTTCTCTCAATTTATTTTTTTCCTATCCTCCACGTCTAACTGTTCTCCCGGTTGTCGGTGCTTAAGTGTCGTTCCTACCTACCTCTTCATCTCTAAATCATCTCTAAAATCAAACTTGAACTCTATTGTTCTTTCTCTCTATTTGTTTATTCTTTACTGCAATAAAGATCTTTTCTTATGATATATTTTTTTTCAATCTTATTTTGGCTTAAAGTGGCCAGCAATGTAAGAACTTAGAAACACGGTAGACCTAATTCCGATTTAGTTCAAAACTAATAGAATAGAATGGAAGAAAAAGTTTATACCAAAAAAATTAATAGAAATATGTAAGTAGGTACTTGTAGTGGACAACAAAGTCTTTGAATCTTTAAAAAATTTATAGGCGAAGTTCCCGAAGACAATCATAGAATTAAAACTAAAACAATTTCCAATTACTACTAATCCAAGGTAATCAACTCGGGGTTTCTAGCGATCAACTATCAGTCATCTTCCTATTGATCCAATCCTTCAATATACTATTCAAAGTGATTGCCTTACACCTAAAAAAGATTTGCCTGGTGGTTCTCGAGTCGTTGCGTTATGTCAACAACCCATTACGTATTCCTGTTTAACAATATTACGAGGGTCACCTGATAATTGATGTTACCTCTAAAGTCATGGACATCGCAAATTTGGAAGAGGTGATTATATAATTTTTATCACTTAAAACCGCTTAACCTGTATTAGGTAAAAGATAACAATGGAAAGACTGTGCAGATAAATAAATGCGTATTTGAAAAAAGTAAATACCGCCGAGTCGTTTCCGGTTAAAAGCCAAGATTTTTGTTATTTTCGATGGCATTTTTTAGATTCATAGTTATCGAACTTTGATTCTTGCAATAATCTACATGGATGACTTTGTGGTTCAAAGTGAAACCTTGATTTTGCCATGCAGGAAAAATATTGAGAAAAAGTCCAGATATACGCAAATAGATAATATTGTTTATCAATCCATCGAGAGAAGGTCAGATAAATAGTGTGTATCAATAATTCCCTTCAAGTGGTTATTTCTGGAAGTTTCTGCACGGTATTTTTGGTTAATTTTACTTACTTGATGAATTGACAAAAATCAAAAAAACTGAAACCCCAATTATATATTTCTAAAAAACTTTTGAAATTTTTAAAAATTAGAGAAAGTCGGTCCGTTGTTATTAATGGTTTAGATGAAAAGAAATTCCACGAAGCTGAGCAGTAAGAGGATGTTGAAACGTGGTTGGCAGTTTTCCAAAATTTGTATTATAGTCCAACTGCTTACAACGGCAACAGTAATTAGTTCAAATTGCATACAGATTTGAGTACCCACCTACAGAACAATTGCCTCTGGTTGGTGTTAAAAATAACAAAAGACAATGAGACATTTTTAATGTTCAATGGATACAGGTGCCAGAAGTATCGTAGGTAAGACTCAAAGGAAGTGACAGTGGAAATAAATAATAGCTGCAGATGGTTTAGACATCAATCCTTTAAGAATAAGTATATACACTTCATTATACAAATGTTAGAGAACAATAGAGTTAGTTTTTGCTATATTGTAAAAAAAATTTTTTTTTACCCGATGGTGTTTTATAAAGCCTCAGGAAGTGTCAAAATTTTCCTTCTAAGATCCAAGACTTCTGAAGATCGATGCTCCCGGTAACTTTCTCACACTTGACAGTTTTGATGTTATTTTGGTGGTTGCGTGCCTCCTCGCTGAATTGACACAACCTCTATCTATTTATCATCTCCTTTATCTCCTCTCGCACCATCTCGTTGACGAGATTTTTTTTTGTCTTCCATTTAAAGCGTAACGGTGTTTATCAAAACTGCAATTTCAGTGGGGGGCTCTCGGAAAAATAGTTGATTTCTATTAATCAAAATATTTAAATTTTTTTGGGCTTGTTTCCATCAATTTGCAGCCGTTTCTTCGGAACCTCACCTTCTTGGTCGTTTTTAGCAGTTAAAATTAATAAATTGAATAATGGCTTTTAGTGTTAAAAGCACCCAGTAAAGACGGGCATAATTATTAAAATTGTTGTAAAAATAAGTGATAAATATGGAGCTGGTTGTCCACAACCACTCTAATTGGTTATTTATTGCCCGAAAATTTAGCTATACTCGGGGCCCACACTTCGGCCAATTGATCAGTTGGCCCCCAGGAAATATTGAGACGAGCTCGCATAGATTTTTGAATTTTATTTATCGTGTTTGTATACGAAATCTCGTATCCATTACACAACCGAACCTGTCACATAACTGCAGGTGATTGGTCGATGTAAAACCGGACTGGACAAATATAGGTAAGTATGTACACAAAGTATGTAATAGCGGCCACAATTAGAGGCGCTATAAATAAAATTGCGGAGACACTGTCGCGGCCAACGTTAACATTGACATTGGCGGAGGAGTACAAGTTGCCCTTGCGAATAGCCGGTTACGGTCCTGTGCCGTGCACGAGTTCCTAATTGGACCAGGAAAATCTTCGGCGGCAATGACAAACGCGAGTGGCTCTGCCATTGACGAAATTAATGAAATTTACCTTCAACAGATAACGATAATCGCGTCCTTGCTGGTTACAAAAATAATTGTCAGGGTCAGGTCTGTTAATATTTTGTCATCGCGACAGTTATCGTCTCGATAAGATTCTATCGGTTCGAGCGAGACGAAGAGGCCTCCGAAAAATTCGCGTCCCCTCTTGCCGGCAGTGCAACAAGATTTTTTCTCGATGCAATCGCTGCAGCAAGTGCAACAAATAGATGACAAATGATAGTCGTTCAAAGCCGGCCGGATCGATGGTGATTTATCGGTTTTTCGTTCGTTGTCGTTCAGAGAAACTGGAGTGGATGAACTCTCAAGGTGTCCGGGGCCCAATGCCACGCGTTTTTCTTGTCGGCGACGTTTAAATTTAGCGAATGTCGTGTTTTGATGGCAGGAAAGTGGATCACGCGTGCGTTTTAAGGGTTAAAGGGTCACTCACCGAGATCGGGCATCGAGCTGGACGGCTCCTCCGACTTGTTGTCGTTGGTTTTGTTCTTGGGGGGCGGCGGCGGCGGCGGCGGTCTCATCGACGACGACGACGACGACGGGGCGACCGGCGGCGATGACGTCGACGACACTATCGCTCCGGAAGGTATCCGGAACTCTTTAACGTCCGTCTTAAACACGATAGCGGCGGTTTGCATTGTCACTTGTTTTCAGAGCATGGGGGCGGCGTCGTTGTCGGCGGCACTTGCACACACGCGGTCGAAAGCGCGTTCCCGGTTCGAATGAAAGTGAAATTGAATGATGATGCAGTTCGGGTGAGTGGTGTTAGGGGCGCGCTTGCGCTGCACCCTAGACGCCCCACGGTCTGTCTGGCACATGCACTATGCTCCCCCACGGTCGGCGTTGGGGATGGCGGTGGACTGTCGCACCGGTGGCGGCGGTCAACTTGGAGGCGGCGGAGGTTCGACTGTCGCGGTGCACGCTGCGATGAGCGAATGAGCGCTAGCCGGCTGCCTCCTCGGTGGGGCGCGCGTCTGTTGGCCTTGTCCTTGAAAGCGGCTCCTGAACCCGGCCGCGGACTGCTTATCGATTTCAGGTCGCGCGTCTCTGTACCTACACCTCTCCGTCGTCGTCGTCAACGTCAACGACGTCGGATCGAGATAAACACGTCCACCTGTCCAGGCGACGCCGGCGTCGAGACTCGGGGGGCCCCGTGCATACGTCGAGTTGATTGTCGAACGGCGACGATCAACCAGGGGGCCGCGGCCGCGAACCGCGACCACTTTCCCCCCCGACTCTCACTTTTACTACTGGTGTTTATACACGCCACTGACGTGCACTGGTCGTGATCAGTCAATCTAATTTTATAGCTCATTCCTGACGACGGCCTCGTAAAACCCGACAAATTATTGGGGACCGTCTTCAGGAAATCCCTCAACATTTTATCACACTTCCACTATCATAAATCCACACCACCAACAGCTCTCGGAAGTAATTATTAACGTATTAACATATCAAGTTGACGACGTTGAGCAAGAAGTAGGTAAAAGGAGATAAGGGAAGAACACTAGAACAACACAACACAAGAATTCGTTATCTACGAAACCTGACCAAGTACTCCAATAACGACCATGGTAATTCTGGCACGTCTCGATGTTTCTAAATGTGCACCTGAATACCAAAATAATAACAGACTACAACACAAAAGTTATAAATACGATTTCCGAATTACGACTGCTCTTTAAAAATTTTGTCTGACTCCACCAAGGACTAAAAATACGCCTTCAACAATATCAGTAATTTTTGAGGTTAGCAGTCAAAACGCGGCAGTGACCTCAGTTCAACCAACCACGGTCATAATTCAGTCCTTGGTACACTTAACGTCACTCAAAATGTCGATTACATCAATCTGGAGAGGGATGTTCAAACTTTTGGTAATGTTAATTTTTATTGATGGTCCCAGATGCACAATGAATCGATTTGGGTGATCTAGAGATGGTAGCTCGAAGAGTACCTCTATGAGGTCGAACTTGAGGTTATAGTAGGGATTGGGAGACAAGTTGCTCGATTTTGATCAAGACAACTATCATAAGAGAGAAAACACTCGTCTGTAGCACCATCATCAAATTAATGCACTTGTAATTTTCCATTCAGCTCAAACCTTTTACGAAAACCAAGTACTGTTTGGGGTAGATAGGGTTTCCAAGAAACATAGATGTCCTCTACTTAAAATCATTTTTTTATAACGTAAAACAAGGCTGACAGACCTCGTATGGCGAAGCGAGGAAAGGGTCGTGCTTCACTTCTCGTTGTTCAATGTCTTGAGGCTCAATTGGGATCAACTATCGAAGCACACCAAGTTCAAAGTCTTGGTTACTCCAAATAGCAATAGGAAGACTTGGAAATATCGTTACATATTAATCAAATAAAAAGTTACTTACACCTTCAGGCTTTACTTTCTTTACTTTCGCTCTTAACTCGTTCGCTTCGTGTTAATCAGTTCGCTGCAGATGTAGCCCAGCAAGTTACTATCGAAATATTACGTAAAAATTTTTAAAAACAATTAGAGGCCTAAACCGGTGAAACAGTAGTAGTAGTGGTGGGGAGTCGCAACAGACTAAACTGCAACATTGGGAATAAAGAGAGGATCGCTCAAGTCAAGGGCGTCTCATTTATTGAAAATATTCTTGACGGCGAAAATTACTATTTAGGATTCACGAGTGGTACTGACCTTTAACCCTTTATTTGAGAGAAATTTATTTTCGCTAGAGCAATAACTGCTTCATTACCCTTTCTCGCCAGCATAAATTTTAGGTACCCAAAGTTTTTGCTACGTTGCTTGAAACGAGAGCAACGGCTTTGTAACTGTAGCCGCCTCCATCGCAATTATTCCTTCACCTCACTCAAACCTCCCCTACTGATCTCCCCCCATTTCTCTTCTTTCGCGAGCCTAAAAACTTTCCTGTGAAAATAAATCTTTTAACGTTGCTCTTCTAGCTGGTGATCGTCGATGATTAACATCAACATTTTAATTGTCCCAGCTCCGACAAAAATCGATGAATGACAACGCGTCTAGGATTTCCCAGTGGCGCACTGTTTATAACTAGCCGCTCTCGAAGTGAAAGTAACATACACCAAAACTGGTGAAAGAACTTGTCCACTCAAAATTGACATTGCTCCTTTGTTAACGTTAACAAGGAATCAATGTCGTTGTTTGCGTACTTGTTTGCGAACGATCTGGCGTACTTGACCATGGTGACGGCAATTTCCGGGTAAATCGCCGCATTAATTAGTTAATTAAAAAGCGCATTCTTGCCTGAAATCTGGGATCGGTGCAGGAGGCGGTAGGGTCAAGGTCTTGGAACCTTGTGCCAATGAGAGGATGATCCGCGGCGAGGTTTCTTTTAATCTTTTATCTAACCTTCCGGTTATTGGTTAGAAACGACCCTGCCGGAGACAAGGGCGATGGGTTCTCCAAAATTTCCGCACCGCGAAGGCCCTCGACTCCCAAAATTGGCGCATCTTTATTGTCCGATAATTAGCGATTTTGCGGTACCGGTAATGGTGGGTGTTGCGCAAGGGGAATTTTGCGACTAGTCTTGGTCTAGTTTGACCCATCAATGTCAGAACGCACGTGCGCGAATTATCAAAATTCGCAAATTGACATTGCACCTTGAGTCTCTAAAAATACGCGATGGATACGGCCCTGAATCCGAAACACTTATTATCACCGCCGTTGGCTTGATAATAAAACGGTTCATTAGTTAATAACGCTTTTGTGATGGCAATGGACAAATGTATTGGGCCCTGAAACACTTAAATGTGTGTTTGTTCGTACTGATGGCATCCGTTCCGTCGGAGAGAGTGACTATTTATTTTTTATGGCGAATCTGACTTTGACTTTAGATACAAGCGGCCTTGGCGAGGTCAGGCTATTTTTGACGGATATTTTCTATATCGCCGGTGACGGCGTTCGAATAGCCTCGAAACGCGAAAACAAATCGATTTTGGCGTGGTTTTCGAGGAAGTTACGGCCAAGTGGAGGTGGGGAAATTTTTCAACAGTCATCGCAACAAATTTTCGGACAAAGACGCGGAGAGCGGTGGTCCAGAAGCGCCAGCCGTGCATTTGGGGAATTTGATTTTTGCAACAATTTGTTTTACTGCGTCTCCAAACATCCATCGATAAAGCGTTATCATTGTTATGTTCTGATGTGTTGTAGGCAATACATTCCTTAAAAATTAATTACTGTCATTTTTGCTATCTTCCCCTGATTGCTTTTTATGGGCGTAAAGTTAAGCATATTGTGGCTAAATTCACTTATCGAGTGCATATTTGCAACAGAAGCTTGCGTGACAGGGGCGTAGGCTGAAATTTTTGGCCCCAGAACAAAAATAAAAACACACAGAATTAAAGAAAAATTAAGCTTCAGGAGCCCCACTCCAAAGTCTTCAAGCTAACCCAGTTCAATATATAGATCTACTCTTATTTTTCTTGTCAATGAATGTATTACACGATCAATTAACAACCAATTTGTTTAACTATTAATGAAAGTTGCTATCAGCCGAGTAGGTTTAGATGTTGTTGCCGCTTTTATGCGCAGTGTAGTAGGGAAACAAATTAAATTGTATTTTTATGTTATTAAATATTATGTACAGTCACGGAAAAATTGATCCCAATTTTTGACAGAAATTTTAAGTGAAAGTAAAATTTATTACCTACAAATCTTAAAAATGTTAGCCTACTATAGTCATTTATTTAATTGCAATATATATTACAGATTACAGGAAATGATGATTAACCCATAAGAGCAATTTCTTGTTGCTTAGATGTAATTTAAAAAAAAATTGTATTATGAACTGGAAAGAAAGTGTGACACTGAATTTGTTATTATTATTATTTTTTTTTATATTATTTTTTAATAGGACGAAGAAAGATAAGTTCAATAACTTACAGTCTCGATTATAAAGATAAAATGCTTGCTGCAATTTTTTTTACTGTTACTTGGGAGGTATTGCTGACAGGGGATTAGCACCCCTAGCGTCGGGCCTAATCGAATTAGCGCGAAAAAGCTAATTGAGAGTTGGTGGCTTAAGTGGTAATTTTTTTCTTATTCGAGAAGGAAGTGTCGGCTTGGGGTCAGCGCGAGGGTCAGTCGCCAGTGTCAGTTTTTATGCAGATTTCCAGCTGCCGGTCCAATTTTTGCCGAAACCCTCGCTCACATAACTTAGAAAGTAAACGTACTCAACGAATTTTTCGCGCTAATTACTCCGAATTTAGAAATTGCCGCAAATATTAATCGCGCTTTTATGCAACAATCCCAGTCCATTATGATACGACAAAACGAGGCCGGTTTCTCACTTTCATTCTGCCGCCCAATTAAAACCGAAAGTTTGTTGATGTTATGACTCTCCTGCAGTAGCTGCCGGTCCTTCAAACAAACGGACGTCCAGTTAACGAAACAAGAGTTTTGTAACATTGTCGGTTTACTTGCAGGCAATGACACGAAGAGACGGCGAGCGTCGCTAGTACGTTTGGCCATTCACCCGAACACTCGGCCAAGGACGAGGCTCTCCCCTCGCCCCGTCATGCGCCGCGACGCCCCCAACTTTTCCCGTTCCCCAACACAGCCGACGCCCACGTCTGGCACGCCAACTGCAAGCAATTCCACCAAAGCGACACACGAAAAGGAAAATTTTCAGCCAACTGGCACATAACCGACAATTAGCGCCGCCAAACTTCGCCGCGACGCAATTTTCGGAAAAGTCCCGAATTTCCGGGGGTTAGGGCGAAAAAACCGGGAAACGGGGCGGGGGCGGGTTGTTGCCGTGGTGCAACAACCACCTGCCCCGAAAATCCCCCGTCATAATCAATACCTAGTGCACTAAAATGCACCAACGCCACTTCCATCATAATTCTTTCTTCCTTCTACACCTATTGGTACAAAGTTGTGCCTGTTACGGGGTTGATCGAAAAAATCGCCATTAATTACACGGGTAATTAGCGTTTTGGGAGCGTGGCGAGCGCGCTTTTTACTCGAGGGGGCGTTTGGGGAAAAGTTACGAAATTGGGGAAAGTTTGGTCCTGCTAATTAAATATTTTTTCGAACAATCGCGGGGAGAGAATTCGCCCAAATGTCAGAGACGTCTGGGAGTGGTTTCTTGAGTAATTCAACAATATTGCCGGCTTTTCGTCCGTGCTGAGAAGACAAAAAAAGATGGCGTCTCGCAACAAATACGTAAATATTTACGCTTCAAAAAAGTCTCGGACGAATCAACGATAACTTTTTCAATGTCAGACGTTAAACGGTCATTGTCTCTCTGATACGCTGCCATCACCACCGCGCTCTATTATTCATAATCTTGGAAGCTGTACAGCGTGCCTGACCTATAGACGAGATGATGCGTAGAAAACCAAGACAAAAACAAGTCGAATTAAAACAGCAGACCATCGGCAGATAGGTGTCTGGATGGCATTTTTGCGGACCAAGGTCGGCGAAATTTAAAAATAGCCAACTACGTCCAAATATTTGCGCAACGTTTGCTGATCTTGGGGTAGGTCACGGGTTATTTAACAATGGATAACTAATTGATGTAACTACAACAAGAGCCCGCGACAACAAGCGGGTTTCATAAGAATAGCGATTTTTGTGTTTATCGTTTCTTTGGGATGGTAAACAAATTTCGTTGGCTTTCATAACACTAACCCATTATTATTTATTAAATGCGATAAGGAATTGGAATAACACGGTTAAAAATACGCGCAACGGACGCGATAAGCCTTCCAGGGTGATTGACCAGTTTACGTGGTGAATAAGACAGCATTGTTCGGGTAATGTTCCATTGAAACAACAATGTTTTGAACTAGCCACGCAATCAATTATTCACATCACCGGGCCCAGCTTTACTTGATTTCGTGAAATTGCCCATGAGTCGAGGAGAAATGCAACGAAACTTACCCCAGCACGCTAGATGGCGTGTATTGGCATAGGGAGGCAGACAAATGGCAGCAGAACTTTGACACCCTCGCTGCTGCTGGAATTAACCAAACAGCGCATCCGCCAACTCTTGCTACGTTGCCTTAACTGAAGTAACGAACTATAGACCCTATATTCCCAAAAGGGTCGTATTTAACAGTCTACCTAATTTATCCAATATTTTTATACAAAAAAATACTTTCATTTCCCAAAAATACTAAATACTCACCAAAATCAAGAAAACACATAATCTTAAAGCGACAACCAAATATTGACATAATGCTGGCCTCTTATATATTTTGTTCGCCAAAATAACTTTTGTTGACCATAAATACTAAATGTTCACCAAATTTTATTCCGCATTTAATTCTAACATAATACCCAGATATTTAATTTTCGACAGTTTCTTATATTATTTAGCAGTTAAAAATACTATTTGTTGATCAAAAATACACAAGCAATAAAATGTTGTGCAAATGGTAAATAATTTTATGCAAAATTATAGATGTAGATGTGCTAGGGCAAGGAAAATAAGAGTAAAAATAGAAGTGGTTTGCACAAAAAAAGATATTGAATTCCGTAATATATAAATGCTTTGCTGTAATTGGCTTGCATTATGTAAAACGTAAAACTTCTTTTAGTGGTAAGTTCTAATCGTGCTTTAAAAAAAAAATTATAGTGTCCTGAACTGACCTTGTACAAAACTTTTATCGCGTGCCTCTTGTCTGGAAGCGCAAGCGGCAAGTAGAAATGCGGGAGCATATTTCATTTTTGGAGTAATAGAATAATTATTTGACGCACAAATAGTTTTTTTGAGAAACATTAAATATAAATGGATAGCGCGAATATTTATTATGTACAGCACGGACGCGTAACTTGAGCGTTCTAAATTTGGGAAACATTTAGTAAAATTGATAGACATATAGAATATAATAGTTATAATCTATATTAATAGTTATTTTAGTGGTGATGTTCTCATTTTCTGATGTATAATAATTTGGGTTTCATTTAGATTTTTTGATGCTCATTAAATTTTCTGGTGGACAGTGCGAGGGATGTATGGTTTAATTTGGTGTATATTATATTTGTTCCCTTCCCAAAAATCACTACAAAATCGTGGAATCAAAAAAAGTGGTTTCGTAAAAAGTTTCGTACGCCACTGACAAAATATGCAAAAACACTATGAACATGAGTGTAAAAAAAATAAAAGTTTTTTCTTGTCTTAGCTGACGTCCCTCTCTACAGGTCTTCTTTCTCGCCGCTGTAACCTGTTGACGCTTAGAAATTGGAAAAGTGTTGTTTAACCAGGAAAAAGAACAAATAAATTTTCATGCTAAGAAGATAAAAAAAATGCTTGTTGTCCTTTTTGGTGGCCAGCTAACCTTCCGTGTTGGATACCTTGTTCTTCTGGTTGCGAATGCTGCTTTTATGACTCACCCAACATCGATCGTCCGCTTTGTTCGACCGGTAAAAACGGCATGCAACACGATAGTTGCGCAATAATGGCCGGATTCCAGAATTAAACGTTACGGAATTAAAATTAGATCACTTTTTTGACATTCAACTTGGAGTGAAACGACCGGAAAAGAATTACTTCTGGCGTAATTTCAGTTGGCCGATCCCCCGACTTTTTTCGGAACGGCCGGCAGGGCGTTATAAATAAACAAAAAAGCGTCTCATTCGCCCAAGTAAGTTTTTGGGCCAATTTCACCGCTTGAGAGAGAACTATCGCCTTGCCAGTCATCATAGCCCAAATTTAAAGATTGGGTTTAGGGCTAGATCCTTGGGAGTGGGAGTATTCCATCTTAAAAATATATTTTGGTCCTTCGAGTCGGATCTGACTTGACTATTGTAGCAGTCATAATAATTATCTTTAGTTTGACGTGAAGAAATGTCGTGAATTGATAGAGTTCGTCCATAAAGTTGCGGATACGGCCATTCTTGTCCCGTCGTGCACATTACCCGCTTAGCGACGCCGACGTCCAATTATTTCCAGTGAGGCGGCGCGTAAAAATGCAGATGAATCGGTCTGGAACGTAACAACATCATCGGTCAACGCGCAGAGAATAGACCAGGAGAGGTCGTGTCCGCAGTTTAGGTCAACCACCTGCCTCACCGTAAGGTCTGGGTCGTCACACGCCACAACCCCGTACAACGCCGCCCCCGCACCCCAACCAGTCCAACCACCAAAATTAACGTAAATCACGCAACGAATAGCTGAATTACCAACAAACAAAAGCGACTTCATTGCGCAACATCCATAACCCTGTTACCAACTATTGCCAGCATTGGCGTTGGTAACGAAAAGAAAGGGGTCCGGTGCGAGTGGCAATGCCCCCGACACACGGCCGACGACCTGCACTAGGAGGAACGCTGCACACCCCGGCTGTCTACAGTTGAGATCAATGCGGCGGCGACGGCGACGTCCCTGCGAGCGTCTGGGCCCACACCACCGTCGGTGCATCCGAACCAGACGCGTTCAGCCCCTGCAGTCGTATAAATAACGCCAGACCAGGGGTGGCTGCTTCCAGTCAACAATAACAAGAGGTGATATTGCTGAAACTGAGGTCACGTTGCAAAATGCCGACGTACAGCGAATTACGGGCGGCGGGTTCCAGAGGACGAGGATTTAACAGTTTATCCGCCGATAACGATAACACGAGAAGGCCAAGGCTGTTGGCGGTTTTTCAAGTTGCTCTTATCGCCGCCAAAGTTGGCTAAATGAGACCCGCAATTTTAACCAAGTACGCTCATTACTATTAACGCTAGATTAGAGCAAAACGCAAACAAACTCTAGTATTGTCGTAAATAAACCGATAAGGGGAGGTTGTACAGTTTTTCTCTCTCTATTTGTGTAAAAAAAATTTTTACTCGGCACTGTAATCAGAGATCAAAACGTCAATAGTTCCAATAGCCCAGTTGACATTGTTGACAAGTGCACAAGACGTTTCGTCTGTCTCTCTAGTCTCTATGGATTATATAATGAACTTAACCTTTATAGCCCATGTTCAGTTACGACTTGGTACATTGTCGCTTACCGTAAATTTGATGTCGTTCGGGATTACGTTCTTTATGTTCATTGTCGAAGCGCTCTCCTTCCCGGTCGCTTCCATGCATTTATTCTAGTTGACAACAAGAGCAGCTACGTACTCACCAGTGGCGTCCGCTCCCAACGAGAGAAACACACAGAAAGAAAAACACAAAGAATCAGAACAAGATATAAAGCAATCATTTATTTAAACAATGGCAGATCGAAATCTACGCGGTCTGATCTAGAAACACAATTTTTTTTAAGTTGGTATACAGATTTCAACTACCTACTGTTCTCTTCTGATATTAGGCATTAACACGACAAATTATTTGAAAAAATAAGAAGAGTGTACACATAAAATATTCAACAAATGAACATTAGATTTTTAACTTGAGAAAGAAAGAAGTTATTGAAGACAGATCTTCGACTGCTGACACTCACGAAATGGTGGAGCCGCCCGATCCTATTCTCAAAAATAGTCAAATTCTGTCAAAATTATCTCTTTTCTTTCTCTAGGTCTTAAAAAATTGTTTATGGTGCCAAACTACGTCAATGTCAATATTCACCGAATTTGGCTCCCTCGGACTTTGATTTATTTCCAAAACTTGACAACCGCCTAGAGAAACAAAGATTCTTGAATTCTTATTAAAAACAAAACTGTCCAAGGACTGATTTTTTTTTCAAAATTTGAGTTGTTTGGGTCCTTGTCCTGGCCTTGCTTCCTTGGTGCCGGTCGGTGCGGAGGATGGCCGGTCCATGAAGAATCTCGGTTGGCCGTGAGTTCCAGTTTCTGCAGGAATCCAAGAGCCCGGCCGGTTGAACTCGGCAGCTGCAAGGCTGTAGAAACTCGTCCGGGCAATAGAAGAATATGAATCTAGGAGAGTAGCTATTTGCTAGTCGGTGCGATGAGATGAGAGAGTATTGTCCTGCAACAGCATGTCCTTGACCGGTGTCGGTAGTGCCAACGGCCGCAGGAGGCGCTAGAAAAAGCTGCTGGCTCGAATTCGCCATCACACGGCATTCCGTTGGACGTTCACCTAGCAGCCATCGTCGCCATTCTTCGTATGACAAGAAGGCGAGGCGGCCCGTGGCCTCCGAAGGGCGGTCAACGATTCGCACGGACGCAGAGGTCGACGGACAACCAGGTGGACAAGGGCGAATTCTTCACCAATTCTCCCCTCCCGGCCGGCACGTAATTTGGTCCATAACGCGAGCGAAACTATCAATTCTTCGTTGGCGTCGTTTCGCGGCTGAAGAGGGTCGTTTCTTGGCCGTTTGCCATCTAGATCATGCGATAAGTCGTTTCGGAGCAGGACCAATTCCGCTGCGGCAATTCTCCGTGCTTTCGGTTTCCAACTGTCGCTCTCGTCGGAGGCTTTCACTGATGATCGCCTCCTATACTTCAGAAGGACGAACGAGCCAGTCCCCGGGGGCGTTCCGGTGAAGGTCACCGGGATGCGGTGCTCCCGTTGCCGTGACCTTTGAAGTGCCCCCGGTCGCCCCCCGCGATTCTGCGGTTTTCTAGGCAACCGCCAATCTTCGATCTAATCGCCGGGTGACATCAGGAGATGGAACTCTTGGAGGACAAACAATAACATCTAGGCATCTGCGGAAATAGCCAGCCTTGAACTTGCGGAACGGCGGCCGGCTCAACGAACGAAGAGGATCGCGCCAGCTCCAGGTCGGGCTTTAAATAGGGAAAAATCGGGAATGGCGACTCCACTCCAGATTAGTACAGACTCTAGTCAGTCTCTTCCAATGAGCAGGAAGCTCCCCGCATCTTTTATATACAGGGTGGTAGCGGCCGGAACACAAGTAAAAACGCTCTAATCCGGCAAAACTGACAACTGGGAATGGGTAATCCTAAATTTAGTAAATCTCACAATTTAATTTGGGGGTACCTACAATCAAGTACTCAATCATTTTGTCAGACAAAAAATATATACAGAGTGTCTTAGAATTAGACCAACAAACTTTAGGTGGTTATAGAAGACTAAGATGTTTGGACAAGAAAAAGAAAATAAATAAGACTAGAAGTGACACTAGTGACAGAGATAGCCATAAAGAAGATAGATAAAGAGGATGCATGATGACTGTCATTTTGGAACCTACTTGCGGGTGGGTACTGGGTTCACTTCCCAGCCAGCGCAACTCTCACTTTTTTTTCTGGATAAAAAGTTGTCATCAATAAAAGAAAAATGTTGAAGAAAAAAAGTTTAAATGTTTGTTAGAAAATAGATAATAGATAGATAGATAATAGATAAATCGGTTTAAATGCGAAAAAATCTTTCTGATTTCATTTGGAAGTCTTCAGCTTACTTTCAAATTTCAACCCTAATCACCGTTTGAAATGAGAGGCTGGGTTTGGGTCCCCTGGGCCCGCGCCCTCCGTACCAAGATCATTGCCATTCCGACCCTCTCATTGCTAGACGCTTGGATTTTTTGTTTCAAAGAGAGCGAGCGTAGACTGGAGTTCAGCGTCTGCACTGTGGAACGAGGTCAATCGCCGACGCCGGGTCAGGCCGCTGACCTTGGGGGGAGGGCGGCGTCTCATGCCCCCTCTTTGGGGCCGTCGACGTTGCTATCGATCCACGCAGAACCTCTGCGCTCACCGCGCTAAATATAAAACTGAATTTCCGTAAACACCCCTTCGCGTTCTAGCACCACTACCTCCAAGATTTATATCATCGCCCCGTACGGTCCCCGTACGTACGGCCATTACTTGGCCGGGTTCGTGCAAGGACCCCTTGTTCTTGTTGCCAGATAAGTCGTCGGTGTCGTTGTACGGAGGGACCAACTGCGTTGTCGGTGCGTTTACGCTGCGCACACGCAAAATTAAAGTTCAAGGGTATTGTGTGGGTCAAGGCCCTCTCGGCCTACGCATCGCCTCTTCGGCCGGGACCAACGTTCCGATTTGCACGTCCCCCGCCCCCGAAACACCTCAAATTCGCGGGTTCAAACGCCACAGCGGGCATTCGATACACAAAGACAACGGAGACCTTGAGAGGTGGTGGGGTTTCCGAAAATTCTGCACAAACAGACGCGGATTGAGCAACGTTACACAATTTGGCGCGCTTATTTGAAACGAAAGCGATCCTTAACGAGCGCCGCCATCTGTCGGCGACGCAACCAACCACGGTAAAACTGGTTGCATACCGCGATCCACATATTAAAAAAATAGATTAGATAGTTGCAGTTATGCCTAGAATGTTGCAATGTGCGGTAAATGCTAATTTTGTTTCAGTTTCTCGTCCAATTTTTGACCACAAGCTTTCGGTATTCTCTGCAAGCAGCACCAAGATTACTAATTATCCGTTCCCGTCGTTCTAAATTGGTTAATTTATTATTCTCGCCATACCACTTGTCCTTTATTATTAATTAATTCTCTCAAACCCCCCATCTCCCTGAAGAGGTAATTGCCTATTGTCGTCTTCTAATTATTCTTCTTTTTTTATATACAGTACAATTTCGATAATCCGGACACGCTTTAGTTCGGACACTCCAGTAATTCGGACGCCTCTGAAGTTCGAACACTTGAGGAATTTTACCTCTATAATTCGGAGATTTGGACTTGTAAACGAATCATATTCACGACAAGAGAGAGAAATAAAGAAGAAAATGACTCTGAAGCTGTAGTTGACAATCTAACAGACAGAGTTAAACATTCAAAAGCAGAAAAATGTTTTTCCATCTGTGTTCAGTGGGCAGAAGAAAATGATATTTCTTACCAAAACATATTATTGCTAAAGCAAATTCAAGGCAAAGCTAGAGAGCGTTATGCTAAGAATATTTTACAAAAAAAATTGAACACTTATTTAAAACTACATAGTACATACCTACATACATTATAATAAATACATGAATAAAAAATCGAGGAGCTAGTGTAATAATTTGATATTTAAAGGGTTAAAAAATTATACTTCAGTAATCCGGACAATTTCGCTAATCCGGACTCGCCGATGGGCTGGTTTCACTGCTAGCTGCGCTTTAGGAGAAGCAAAGAGAGCAAACAAAATGTTGAGCAAATTAATTGTTTAAATACTGCAGAATTTTTTTGACAGTTTACGTAATTTTTTTTTAATTTAGTTAATTTTTCACTTTTTGCCACCCAAGTTTGTCTTTCCAGTTTTTTAAAATTTACCTAGAAAAGTGAAGGCAATTAATTATTGATAATTAGCACAAAAAATTTAGAAATTGAGTAGGAAAACGAGGGAAGAAACGGCATAAAACGAAGAGTAAACGCACTTGAAGCCAATTACTCAAAGTTCGTAAACTTTGCTACTTTGTTGAATGAATGTTATTCATGATGTTATTCAACCGTTAGTCAATCTGCAGGTAAAGCGTTGGGCGCCATCTCTTGTTGGGGGCTCTGCTACCACTTAATGAATTCTTCTTTGCGCAATTTCCTCCCGTTGCGTTTGGCTTGTGGCGGGTAGATGGCGGGAGCGGCGCTTGCGGCGGCGGCTGAATTAGATATCGCGGCCGGCGGTTGCGATCGTACCGGCCGAGGTCGCCGCCATATTGTAGTGCTCCCGAAAACATTGTGAGCACGTGGAAAGTCAGTGGCGAATTTCTGGAAAATTCCCTGAAAATCCGAAGGTTCTCGTCGAGAATCCAGTGAAGCTATCACCGCTTCAAGTGTTGCCGTTGTTCAAAGCCACAAACAACAGCCAACAGCTCGTAAGTACGATTTTTCGGAGAAACGTGCCGAGCGCCCATTGCAATGTGGCCGGCCCGGCATGCAATATTTCCACGATTTTCTCGCCGCCGGCCAGTTTCCACTGGACCCGACCCGCGTATTTTCGGCCGTAACAGAGCAATTTTGCCGATTTCGCGCTCGAAATTGCGGCGATAATTCATAAATCGAGCCGGAGAATTTCCGCCGCCATATGGGTTCGATTCCGGAAAATATCCGAAATTTCGGCCATGCTGACAGGAAGTTGGGCGAAAATTTTGACAGCTACACTGCGGATTCAGGCGGAAGGTGGCTGGTCACTTGCTAATTAGGGGTCTGGACATGGTATCGAGATTATCTTCTACGTGCTATTAACTTTTAGTTAAAAATAAATTAGGTTACGGTCGAGAACTTCCGCGATACAGTCTGGCACTCAGGATTACATCGGTGTCTGTCTACTTTGTTTCCGCCCCGCCAACTGTCGGTGGTTTTGCAAAATTTGTTGTCGCAGGTAGTTGTTAAATTATTATTATTAACTAGTATTAAGCCGCTGCACAATGGGTCGAGGTCGGCGAAATTGTAAACATGTCATCTTAGGCACCTGGGTACTTGACAGTTTTATTGGTTGGCCCACCTGCTCTTCCAAATGCGGTACGATTCCATGGGGTTTCGGAAATATGGCTGCCTGTACAGACAATTATTCCAATAATTGTAAATATTTCGGTAAAATTGGACGTTCAAAGGTCCAATTTCGTTTATGATTGTATTGAATATTTTATGGAAGGCGGCCGTCATTGTGACTTTGTGACCAAGTTTTCCGAGTCTAGAACTGTAACGGACTTCAGGTAACAAAAGAGAATTTCTGCAACTTACCGTTTTCAGTTGTAATAAATATGCTGAATTCAGCAACAGGTTTCTTGCTTGCGGAACCAGGAGCCAGAGAATCTTCGAAAAATTTGGCACAAAAATAATTACGATCAAGGAGGGCGTTGATTTTAAACAGTTGAACTGTCCGAGTTGCAAATTTTGGCGCCAAATCTAAAACAATACATGCCTAGCGAAACAAGTGACAGTTCTCAATAAATAAGCACATGAGTCTAGTAACGACAACGAATTTAGCTTATAAACGTGTTTTTGAATATAAATTCTTCTGGTAGGTGACATACAGCGTGTTCGCTACAAAAATGTTACGTCCAATGCCACAATTCAATGGCCACAATATTTCTTTGATTTGACCCGAGGCGTAGTTCAAATAAATCAGTTCTCTTTGCATAAGATTATATTTTGGACACCCTGTATGTTCCTCCAACTGGTGTTGGCATTATTGCCGATAAAAACAATAATTAATGAAGGTAATGACGAGACTTAATGCCAGATTTGTTTTATTATTAAAATAGTTCTAAAGAACCATTTGTACCATTACCGTAAAAATTGAAGACCACAAGTGCCATTGTTCCAACAATTGTTTTTCTGGTTATTAATTCGCTAATTAGCTAATCAAGACCGAAGCGAAATGTCCTAAACGAAACACAACCAACGTTACACATTTGTTTTTCTATCCCAAACAGCCACCTTACTGACAACCAACGTCACATTAAACGAGCAGGAGCTATGCTCCAAACTTCGAAAATTTCTTCGCCGATAGTATTTCTGCATTATCTCTTTTTACATCGAACCTTCAAATAGTTCTCAGAAGTGGGATAAGACAATTTGACATTGCAGCGTTTTCTTTTTAATTAAAAATGTTTGGTGCTAAATGGTGGTGGTAACCAGCTTTGCTGTATGAGGTTTCAAAATCCTCCTCGTGGGCAAGGGCCGAGTAATTTTCGTCCATGTTCTCGCGTGGAAGGTCAGTACCCTCCGATTCCACCACCGCAAAGTTGTTTATTTACGAAATTACGGGTGCTAAGATTTTTGCTGTGATATGCGAACACCGCAACCGGATGTCGAACGCGTGTCCGACATGTTCGATAGAATGTCAACAGGTAGTGTAGTAACGTGACACGTTTCCTGTAAACGTTCGTCATTGAAATAGTACTTTCGTGTAAAAGAAGATGTTTCTATTTCCACGTTTTGGATCATCTCCAAATTAATTACGCTGTCGCGGCAACGCACCGGGTTCAATTACCTTGGCGAGGTTGTAAACGTGATGGCCGAGTGAGCAGTCTTCATGGAGCTTACAAGGAACGTGTTTGAGATGTTGAAGGTGTATGTATTTGTAAATACCTTTCTGTTTGTATTGTTGATGGACTGAATTAAGAGTTCGCTGGCAGCGGCTTTGGGCTATTCAACTAATAGCGGCTGTTTAGAATTTGATTTATGACTTACATTTTTGCTAATGTGTATTACGGAATCGCCAGTTTTTTCTCTCACGTGGGGCGATCACCTGATAAAGTAAGCCACCTGAAATCCGGCTCATTGATTGGTATGTCACGATTTGCGAACGCATGTAGCTATTGGTCAAATTAGCAAATTACACCAGGAGTCAGCAGCTACCTCACCTCATCAAAGACACTTTGAGCTCTATGCGAGCGCATTGGTTAAATTAGCAAATTACACCAGGAGTCAGCAGCTACCTTACCAAAGAAACTTTGGGCTCTACGAGAAATTTTGGTACTTTTTTATGTTGTCTAAGAAGTAGTGTTGCTGCCTCTTTGATAGACCTTTGAGATTTTACAAATGTGACAAGACGTCAAGATGTTTGGTGGCTGTTGATTCAAACGGGAGAGTCCCCGGCTGCAATTTCGAGCCGCATCTTCAAGAGGAATTCGGTAATTTAGAAAGTTGGATTTCGGGATTTGGCGTTTGGAATGTACAGTGGCGGCCAAACAAAAGTTGACGAGTTTCCAGGTTCTTTTCCCGATGGTGTCGCAATGAAGATCCCGACTTGAGACGGAAATCTACGTGTCGATTTCGTCACCAAAAATGTCGAGAGGAACACCCAAATCTCGGTTCGATGCAAATGTCGAAACCCTGCTTCAAGCGTCGGTGTGTGGGCAACAATCTCTTTTCGCGTCCAATCGATCATTTGTTTAAATTAAATTTACCATTAAAATTCGGTGGCGTAAGATCAATAAAAATACGATTAAAAGTCGCTATTGTGTCGTTAATTATATTCCATTGTTTTGTGTAGTTACAATTATTGAACGGAATCGTTTTCGCAATTTCGATCAATCACTTTTCGCATCGCTCTCGAGGAGTTAAGGTCGGTGCCGGCCCGACACCTTTTGGTACCGGCATTTACGTAATTTGCCGCAAATTTTCCGGTCGATTTGGAAACGACGGTCACGCCTAAGAAAGTAAACCTGTTTTTTTTTTGGTCACCTCTCTTTGAGTTTCTAGATCGATTTGTGCATGGTGCAGCGGTCGCCATCGCCGGTTTCGCACACCGGATTGCTCCGGGTGTCCTCTTGGCGGCGCGCTAAAATGTCGACGGCGGTCGTTCAACTGGCCGGCCAAATGACGATAACCTGCTCCTTTTTTTCTTGTTGTCTTCTGGCGAAAGGCATCGAGAAATCGCGGTCGTACCTACTCAGATTCGGGGATTTGGGCCCGTTGCAATCCGTCAGGTGGTCCGATCTTTCTAGGATGTAGCTGAGGGTTACGTCATATGGCTCTAAGCGGCAGGGTCACGAGCAGGGTGCGTTGTCGCTCAGGATCTCTACGTACAGCTAGTTGCAAAAGAAACTGGACGTACTCTGCCTCTTCCACTCGGGAAGGGCCACTCAGGGGTCCGGTTTCTTTTGCAACTAGACTTACATATAACGATTGCTTTGAAGGGTTGCAGCAACTCATGTTCAAATGTTGATTAACAAAATAAATTTAATATTTTAAGTTATTCGTTTTTTTATTTTAAACTTCAACTTTTTTCATAATTTTTTGCAAGCTGTCTAGCTGGTATTTCCTCAGACGAACTATACCGAAAGGTGAAGGATTATTTATGTGTGTTGATTATCAATAAGATGATTTTTGAGGTTACTGCGTCTTCAGTTACGAATCGGGTGCCTTCGTTTTTCATTAATAAACAAAAAAATAGTAACAAGAACCGATAGTGGTCTATAAACAACGTTAAATTGGGTTTTTTCCATTGCCGTATCTTCTCAGAAATTCCAACAGTGACCTGACCTTGATTACAGCTTCAATGAACTTTAAATTTGTTGGGCACAAATAATGTTCTATTTTACATTAAAATCAGTTTAGTGGTCATTAAACAAGTGAAAGTCGCATAAAGCAAATAAGTTAATGTGAATGCAATGCCTCCTCTGATGTGTTCTAGTAAATTATTGTTTTCCTACGTTGGAAATTTCCTAGGTTCAGATCAGAAAATGTCACATCCTGATGATTCTAAACGGGAGCCTTAATGGTTCTATGCTGTTTCTGTATCGCGTAGGCGTGCTAATTTCTCAGGCACTGTATCTGTAATCGCTCTTGTTTCTACTATGAGTCGCGTAAATTGCCAATAAATTTATTAGATGATTATTTTTTTGAAAACCATTGTCGCGGAAGACAAGTCGCTTCAGAGAATCTACATATTAGGCGACAAAAGTTGTTAGTACTTGGTAGCTCATTGGGTGAGAAATAAGCGAGAGAGAATAGAAGAATAGAGACTTCTCATTTAAAGCAGGTGTGGCGATTAGTTGGCATCTAGGTACTTTATGGAATGGTTTGGAAATTTATTGAAGGAACTTTTGGTATCCGTCAAAAGGCACAACAATCAATTTTGACAGGAATCTGTCGTTGAGGCTGTTTGGGTACGTCTCGCAAAGAGATCCTTCCAAAGACCCAAGAACGGCTCTATTGAACAGCAACGGTAATTTTGTTAGGCAGTTTCTAACTTTTGGATATCTGAAGAAGTTTACAACGAAAAAAAGGACAAAAATACCGGGTGTTTCAAAGAAAACCGCCGGTGCCAAATTGCGTATTTCTAATGGAGTTAAAAATTTGAAATTTGGCAGAAATTAACTATAATTCATGCACTACAAGATAACATTATCGTTTTTTCTTTTTTTAAACGATGGGAGTTTTTATTTTCGATCGAGATTTCATATCGAAATATTCACTTCATCTCTTTGATTTTCTTCAAGCTCATGATCACGATCTCCAAGATTGATAACGAGCAATTGAAATATTTTCATATCAAACCGTTATTGAATTACATGGATTTTTAAATTTCCGCTCTCAGGGGATTTTTTGATTGACAAATGACACTTTTGTGGCGCCAGTTTTGCGGATAACCGCATTAGGTTTTATGATGGTCTCTGCACTGCAAAGATCTTTGAGTAGGTACCGCTTTTAAGTCATAAATAACCGAACCGTTTAGGCGGTCTTTGTCACCAAATTTGACTGCTTCAATAAAGCAGTCGTGTCATAAATTCGTCAAAATTCCGTGAACTTCTTAAAAACACAATTAGGGATACTTCAACTACAAATTTCAAATTTTTAACAGCAGGAACGTATATCTGGTGTATTACGAACATAATAATAATAAAAAAATATATTGAAAATTTCTAAAAAAGCACATTATAGCGCATGGAATTAATTATGGACCAACCAACGACGCCACATTGTAGCGCATCCATTAAAGTTTATTACTGCCAAATTTCAAATTTTTAACTTCATTAGAAATACGCAATTTGGCACCGGCGGTTCTCGTTGAAACACCCGGTATAATAGCCATGAACTTCTCCACTTTCACAGATTTTTTAACTATTTATATGTTGCACAACTTCTAAATCTATTCATAACTCAGGGTGTGCTTAACGGACCCGTTACTGGCCAATCTCAACTGGGTGCCAAATTCCTAGGAGGAGAGTCCCATGATTTGGCTTAGTTTTCCAAAGAAAGTTGGTGGTTCTTTTGGAAAATGAAAAATTGATGGAGCCCAGCTTCAACAAAGTTTAGTGAGGGTTGACGCTATTTAGCTGTGGCGACGGACCAATTGAAATTACTCGTTCTAGTCGGCATCTTGTCAATTCAGAAGGCTCGATGGAGACATTTTCGGTGCATCGTTCTTTTAATTATTTGTTATCGTTCGATATTTATAGCAACAATAAGCAGATAAGAGATTGTAACACCTGTAACGAAGTGAGACAAATCCGGAATACTCTATTTTTTCCACCACTTCTCCGCTAAATTTTAACTTGTATTGTTGTAGAAGTTGTGGCGATATTTAGATAAATGGACATGGCGAGCAAGTGAAAGTCTCGAATTTAGCGATACCGAAGCAGATTAGCACGAAAATACGACGTATTATCGTCAATCTTTGATCGTAACTCCAAAATCCCTATCAATATTTTCGGCCACTCATCTTCGAGTCTATTCATCCGATAAGGCGCGGATCGGCCGTCCACAGACCGATTGTGTCAAGTGTTGTTACGTTATCGCTCCGAAAAACAAAATTTTACCCGTTCATATTTGTTTGCGATAAGAGTGCAACTGTTTATTATATGTGGCAAAAATTCGCCAGGTACGAAAGGGAAAAAAAAAAACAGTCGACTTTCCTCCTTTCCCGCGTTCCGCCACGAACAAATTCGTCCTTCAGCGACGCAACGCATGCGCCGGCATCCGACGATTGAGTGAAGTGAACGCAACAGCCACGTGGTAATGTTAACCGGCAGTCGTGTTGTGTGGACAAATTTCCTGTTTTCTTCGGCATTTCTTGCAATATGTACGCGATTTAACGGGAGATTAAGCGAAATTTCGGACTGTCAGCCGCGTTGTTTCCTTGTTGTGTAGTGTCGAGTTTTATGTTGTCTAGTACAGTTACCGGAAAACGCAATGGTAAGGTTTTGGCTGCGTGGAGCGGGGCCGCAAGCTGTTGGCGCATTTTGCTCCAGATTTCGAAAAAAAAAGAAAAAAAAATAGCTTCAAACCAATCATTGGTCAAGTGCAATATGGTGAAATTTCGCCGGCCTTACCCATTTACTTGGTGGTTATACCTACAAAACAACAACGGTCATGGTGAATGATTGGATTAGTGCGGAAAAACAGTAATTTGCGTTCGCGTTGATAGCTAATCGCAGGATTTCAACTTGTCGAGCGAAATTGTTTCAAACTTACAAAAAAAAGTTGATAAATTTTTGTATTAATTAGAACCCCCACCTGCAGGACCGAAAGAATTTCAACTGACATTTGGAACACGTTTTTTGCCCCGTTCACGTAACCGCCGTGGTAATGTCAACCTCGCCCCTCTTGGTGCGGCTCTGGGTTATTCAACCATTCGGTTCTCTTCACCTCCTCGTATTTCCAATCGACACGTTGACCTTAACACTACTTTTCCGCGCCGGAAATGGAGGTTGGTTGGCACTTTCCGTTTCTCCGTCGGTCTTTCGGCAAGACGCAAATCGCCGACGACCTTGACGGCGTCGCCTGATCGATGGCAGACGCCGAAGGTGGCGGTGCGTCGTTACGCCCCGGTCCCAATTTTTTTTTTTCGTTATTTCGGGCGTCTAGCTAGGACCTTTTGCGTAACCGGATCGATGTCGGATGGTGGCGGCAAATTGTGCAACGTTTTGCTAGGAGGGGTCGGTTTCGATGAATGGACCACGTGGTTGTCGGCAAACCGCCCCTTCTCCCGGCAAGCGATTAGAACGGGGGCAAATTGCGCCTCGTGAAAGCCGGTCACGGTGAAATGTTGAGAAATTTCCATGGAGCACGGTAATTGGGGTGCGATGGTAATGATTTTAGAACTAGTTCTGGTCTTGTCGGTGCGATAAAAAAAATTAAGGGAAATGAACGGAATTTCCGCTGAAGGAATTGTTTACGTGATGAGTCATGGAGTTTTTGCTTGCGTTGCGCAATTTTGCTCTATGGATGCGCTGCGGAGATGTTATGCTGGCATTAGGGCTGTAGGTCAAATTCTTAAAAATTCTTTTGTTAATGTTACTGAACGGCGCTTGCCACATGGATGAAACTTAACCATTGTTAATGTCATCTGAACTTAATAAAAACAAAACAAAAATTTCTTTAGTTGTTACAAAATGTATTGAAATCAATAAAGGTTTTAGGTCAATTCATAGTAGATAACACTTTGCGTTTTAAAATCAAGTTGTGCCTACAACAAATCGGTTTGTTGATGAGAAACCCTTCTAATTCCTGTATTATTTAAATTTTCTACTAACTCCTGTAGCGAATTTGAGATGGATAGGGAGTCAGCTGCATTGTCATAATTCTTGGTGGAAAAATTTGCGAGCAGTTGCAGTTTAAACTACAGATAATAAAATTATTGGTACGCGAATTTGGTGCGGCGCGTTAAATCAACGTAAGTTTGGCGTGATGAAAATACGATTTAGCGCGCAAAATTTCGCTACCATTGTCAAGACAATGGTCAGGATGGTCTGTCTACGTTACCTGGCGGTTGGTCGATTTACCGAGAAGTATTTATTGTTCAGTTTTCGCGGAACACTGGCTTACGTTTACGGTTAAAATTTACCCTTTTGCGCCCCAAGTCCACCCCGAACGCGGTTCTTTTCATAGATTTTTGGTTACGAAATAATTGGATGTTTAGAAAATTGTTCTAAACAAAAGGAAAAATAATCTAACAATATGTAATGGTATAACGTAGTTATTTTTCTATCCACGATAGACTTGTAGAATAATAACAATATTAATTGCTACATTGGAATTGTTCCAGAAAAAAACTTTCCTGTAGGTGATATCGGCCAAAGTTTGTTATTGTCAAACTGTGTAGCATTTTGAACGTTGTTTAGTTGGAAATTTTGTGAGTTTTGCTGATGTTGAGTGGCCTCGTTGATGCCTCTTTTAATTGTACGAGATTAGACAACCTCGCGCTTTTTAAATTGTATACGGGATACTTAAAAAAAATAGCTGAAACTTATTGTGGCTTTATGCCCGAACAAGTTATCTATTGAATTTAATTAAAACATTACAGCTATTGCGAAGTAGTATGCTGCATAATTATCATCGCATTCCATCACCCAGACGACGTAGGCATGCATTTTATGAAAGTGTCTCCTGAAATTTATACGCCTTCGTGGACTTCAGTTAGAAATCTTATTATTTAGCGAGGGACGGTTTTGCACCCTTGGACCGAGACTTCCTGTGTTTATGGAGGCTACGGCGGTCAATGCAGGCAAGGATGACTTTCAAGCATCTCCGAAATGCAAGTTATGTTTGGATGAGCCAAAAATTAGACAAAAATGTTCATTGCAACAAAACATTTTAATGTTTTATGTTTGATGTAGTAAATTATTATTATTTTGTCTATCTAAACTTTTTGCGGATTTTCTAATGGGCACAAGAAGTTATTGCGGTGACGACCTCATTATTGGAAGCTAGACTGGTTAATGTTCACCTTTATGATCTGCACGACTGTCTGAATGCAGGTGGCAAAGAGTCGGAACGGAATTCCGGCAGGGAGGATTACCACAGGTCAAGAACCCCTGGACCCTTGTTTTGCAGGAGGCTACTTCCACCTTCCAATATCTAAAGAATGATGGCAGATAACGAGCTTTAAACGACTTGTCGTAGTTTCAATAATGAGTTAGACCATTTGCTTGCCTTGACATTCAGTTGTTACTGTCAATATTTATACAATGATTTACCAGATTTATTTTTAAAAGTTTACACTTTTCCACCAAAACTAAATAACACTGAATTAGTGGCAACTTAAACCTTATGATTACGAACAATATTGTCAGAGACATATTTCTGAATGTAAGCAAGAAATGTCAATGGCGAACGTTATTTTATTGTATATACCTGGATAAACATTTGTGTTGACGCTCGCCTGTTCCACATCTACTTTTGCTACTTCTATAAATACCGAAAATAAACAGGAGAGTCTTCCTTTACACAATCACGTGCCATGAGGTGTTACAGAGTTGATGTTTCCAAAAGTATTTGGTAGATCAGAATCTTCATGGCACCTACGGATTTATTAGTATGTAGACCAACCTGTCGATTGGAATAGAAATTTTTTCGAAATTTTACTATTTTTTAACTCTTTCTTAATTTTTTCGGTGATTTTTGATTTCTACAATACGATTTTCGAGTGAACCAACTTGACAATTTGAAATTGCCAAACGGGTTATGCCAGGACAGGTAGGTGGGCGTGTTGATCGGAATGTTTGAATTTCGGGCGGCGAAGCTGGCCATCAATATTGTCAAAATCGGCCTGCGGTGGGGGCCGAAGACTCACATTGTTAAAGGTGATCAATTAAATTAAATTTTCGCGGTTATTAAAGTCCCAGCATTCCGAGTACCTACTTATGCGTTATCGGCCGGAATCTATTCAATCACTCCCACTACACCACAATTGATCTGGTTTTGAGGTCGTTTGCTTTTGACGCAACCGGGACTAGCGGTTTTGTTATTTTTTTCCGTCTCGCAATTGCCAACCGGTCGACTTTTGGATTTTCTTCCGCGTTTTGCCACCGTGTTCATCAGGTTTGTTGGCGCGTCCCGCTTCCCTGTTTTCGTCCGTATTTTGTTTGGGTGTCCCACGCCGCCTGTTATTAATAACCCTCCGATTTTTGCGCAACTCCTTCCTTTATCACCCTGTGCGTGCCTATTTCTGGTTCTCAAGGTATTTATATTATTAGAAAAACGGACAGGAATTAATGCCACCGAGGCCGTAATCGCCCCTCTATTGACTATAACTCGAGAGATAATTTTTTTCGTGTTGTTTGAATTGTTTGTCTCGTTCCAGGATCGTGTCGTTAGCCAAGGGGTCAATCGTGGATCGTTCAAGATATGGCCCCGTCCCATTCGCGTCAGTTGTTAGTGTGGACTTTGCCAACTATCGCCGTTTTACTCAGTTATCTGTGGTACAAAAGGAAGAGAATTGGATCGCAAAGTGACCCAGGCGACGCCGAAAAAAGCGTCCGGATAAGAAAAGAAGAGCCAGAAGAAGTTGAGGAAGAAACACCGCAACAATCGCCGAACAAAACGTTTTCGCGTTCGTTGTCCGGCGTCGATTCGGCACCCATCGACATCGTCATCCCGCCTACCCTCAAAGCGGTAAGGTCGAATCCCGTCGTCATTTCCGACGAAGATCTGGATCTGGAGATTAAGAAAATCAAATCGATGAAGTACGGCGGTTCGATCGATTTAAGGCAGAGCACGCCCCCGAAAGTGGCAGCTTCAGTTAAGGCGAATTCGCCCCCGGCGAGAATAAGCGTTACGACGCCCGTTTCGAAGAAAAACGTCCCGGACAGTCCGGTGGAAACGTCGCCGGTGATGGCGGAAAACGTCACGAAAGATGGGGCGACTCCTACGACGATGGAGGTGCTGCCGCAACAAGAAGATGATGTGGGACGTGATGAGGAGTTTAATAGGCAAAATAGTGAAAGAGACTCGGCCAACCACAGCCCTGTGGACGTGATAATGGCCAGCCCCAGCTTGAGCAGCATTTCAGACAATCACAGCGAGGTTAGTGTTGTAGGTTTTGGCCACGATTTAAAAAAAAAAAAATATTGTCACCATATTTATCTATATATATTTATCTATATAATACTGTTGAAATTGGTTGCGAGATGGAATTTTGAAGAAGCATTTGTTGATTTGAAATATTGAGTGACTGATCTGCAGTAAGCTCCTTCAGGATTCTAAGAAAGTCGTAAATAACGATTTAACTCCTTGGGCAAAGGGCTGTAAATCTTTGTCTCCGAGGAGTTGTTATCCTTTTCAAAATTTTTGGAGATTATATCAGGTAACCACCCGAGTTGGTCAGCAGGTTGTGGGGAGGGATGACACCCCCCTACTTGCAACATAGTTTTTCAAAACGGCCGTCTAACGGTCTCATTTACCTTCAAGACGTTGTTGCTTCAACACGTCGTTGTGTTGACTAGTGCGATATTAGTCGGGTAGTGTTTTTTGTCGTGTTCACAACCAAAAATGGCTTGTGCTATGGTGAGTCGAAATTATTATTCGAAATTTGGGGTAGCTTTTAGCTAATTAGATTTTTCCCAAAAAGTTTCTGGTATGGTCACTACGAGCGAGGAAACTATTTTTTGTGATAATAAAGGAACGAAGGGCGGTTAGGGTTTATTTAATTGAAAAAATTTTTTGTTTACAATTTTTGGCCGTTTACAGTTTTCGATTTTGGTTTTATTTTAATGCCACCATTGGGAGAAATATTTTGCCAGAAAAGTTGGAACATTTTAAGCAACTCAAATATTGTGTTAAAATTTTCGTACATCTTCAATAGCACTTTTTTTGTTTTTTCTTATGGAAGTTCGTTAATAAATAGACCACATAAAAATTCAAAGCGCAGGCGCAAAGACCACTACGTTTTCTGGCTTCCATCTTCTTCCATCTTTATGGTGTGCGGGTGGTCAACTGCACTGCGCATGCTCCCAAGAAGATACCTAACTTACAAATATCTAGTGAAAGCAGAAAGTGCGAATTATTAATGTGGTCCATTCTGAAAGCATTTTTTTTTCAAATGTTAATTTTTAACAATTTTCTAGTGCAATATTGTATTTATTAATTTTTTTGAGAACCAATTAGTAACTTTCGGGCTCACGAAATTTGAATATTAGTATCACGTTTTTGCCTTTCCTTATGCTAACGGATTGTTTCAGGGGTCGAACGACAGCGGTAAAGGCGGCAGCGAAGTGGTCACTCCTCCTCCGTCACGCGCCCCCCGCGTTGCGGAACCCGAAATCGACGTGCCCGCCGTGCAGTTCTGCTTCGAATTCGCAATTCCTAAAAAGTACGTCGGCAAACTAATAGGAAGACATGGCGCCAACGTTAAATTCATTCAAGAGAGGACCGGGGGAGCCATCCTCGTCAGGGAACATCCCGGTCATAGAGAAATGCAAGTGGCGACGGTGCACGGTTCTGAAGAGGAGATTAACGGAGCTTTGAAAATGATCAGAAAAAAGTTCCCACTGAGACGTTATCCAGACATAACTTTGGAAGAAATCAGGTTTCTGCCATCTGTACCTGCACTTCCATTTTTGGTGGAGCTGGTCCAGGATATCATTAATGATACTGTAGTGTGCTGCATAGTGAACTCCAATCATTTCTTTATGCAACAACCCTCACATCCGTCGTTTCATCACTACCTTGCTGCTAGAGCCAAGATCAACCAGCACTATAGCAATGAATCACCGTTAATGCCAACACCTATAGGAGGTAAGGAAATTGTCGCGAATGTTTTGTTTCAATTTTACTCAATTTTTTTTTGCAGCCAATACACTTTGTATAGTAAATTCAATGAACGTCTGGTTGAGAGCGTTGGTTATTTCCTATGATGAAAGTGACAGGTCTGCCTATGTCAAACTGGTTGACGATGGCGGATTCATATTTGTACAATACGAAAATATACGACAAATTAGGGAGGAGTTCATGTTATTCCCATTTCAAGCAGCTGAGTGCTTCTTAGCTAACATCCTACCAATTGAAGGTAATGTGAATTAAAATATTGTTTGAAATTACCTACAGTTGTGTGTTTTTATAGAAACGTTGTCCGCCCCTGCAAGGGAAATAATTACCGATTTAGTGAATGGTATGACAATTTGTACGCAAGTTTTCAGTTACACGGAATGTGGAATTCCTGTGGTTAATTGTTACATCAAACATGGACGCGTAAGTATTTAATTTTCTTTGTATTATTGATAATTTATAGATGGTTTGCAGCATTACATATACATAAATCAAGAAATAGTGACTAGAGGCTGCGCTGCGTGGGTACCGCCCTACATTGAACAACCTCCAGAGGGCGCTGTCGCCAATGTGGAACCATTGTGAGCTCAATCTTTGGGTCTGTTTTTAGTCACTTGATTACTTCAAATCGAGCTTTTGTTATTGTGAAATCAAAGTGTAGTGCTTAGTATTTATAGTTTAAGGTTACTTTATTTTTTGTGAATAGAATGATATTGTTAGAAGAAAGAACCTTTTTATATTTTATAATGCTAGGTAATAAGCGTATGACTGATTCACCGTGACAAAATCTATTGTTTTATTATGACTATGCAGGGGTTGTTTTACTACGTCTTTAGAGTTATTGTGATGATATAATTATTTATGAAGTTTTTGTGCTTAACATAGGCGAGGTGAGACTGCTCTCAAGACATTAATGTGCAAATCCCGATTTGTGCATTATTGCTAGAATTTTAGTTTTGGAGCAAAGCAACTTAATTGTCAACTGCTCAAGTATACTAATCGTTCTCTTTATACTTGTTTTTTTGATGTGTACATATTTCTATTATTAGACTAATTTAGCTTGATTTGTATATTGGGGAACAATTAGGTGTTTGTAGGATAATAGTCTTTACTGTATTATCTATGTTCCTATATTATTTTTTATTTATAAACTTCACGAGGAAATTTTGTTTTGTTGGATAGCTGGTCATTTTACTAGAATGACCAACTCGTGGATCGTTCTGCATTTCAGTACAGCTAGGAAATGTTTTTTTTGTTTTGTAAAATAGTGCATTTTTTTATTAGTTGATTAGTATTTGTAAATAATAAGAACCTCTTGTACCATAATGTTTGCGATTTCAAATAACATTCTTATATATAAGAGTATTGTGGTTTTGATAATTCTTCCACCTCATTGATTACATCATTAATTACATCCCAATTTTCGAATTTCTATCGGTTGAGAAGTAGGAAAAAAAATTCGAAAATATCGAAATACCACCGATATGACACTCATACTTGTAGATCTTGAACCGCTCAACACGAATCTGGCAATAGTTTTTATGTGCAAAGCGAGATTTTGAAAATATGATTATTTAAGATTTGCTCAAAGTTCAAAACTTTTACTTTAATTTTAAGCTTTAGGTTTCCCATTTTTATAGGTTTTGATTCCTATTGATTAATTTGATTTATCTTAGTTCAATATAACTTTCTACATCAAAAGTTACAAGCTTTAAAAATTTGAAAAAAAATCTAGCGATTGTATGACCAAATTGAGTTCAAATCTAAAATCCTAGGTTTTGTGACATGACGTCATCTTTGAAAAAATTTGTAATTTTTAAGTTAAGAACTGAAAATTCTGTTTCTCAACTGGCAGACTGCATTGATAGAATTGGAGTCTGCATTTTGTAGTACGGGTAACATAAACGTCACGAGTTTGCTAAAATATTTTATTACAAATCCAGCGAGTTATAGTCAACAATTACAACATACTAAAATATTACCCATCCACTTAGAAACAGGATATACAAATCTTCAACAAAATCTCCGGAATGTAAAGAGAGTAACATATCGCACTGCGTAGAGCTCAATCTGTACATAATATAAATAGCACCGGGACATCGTGAGAAATAAAAAAATTTACAATAAATATGCGTAAACCATTAAAAACAATGGTCGGTCGAATTGGAACTATCAATTTAATTTCAAATTCAAATATCTACGAAGTGTCCGATTAACTCCAAACGTCAGCCGATAGACGCTTCTGGGTCTCCATTTTCTTCAAATAAGCCGCAGCTTGTTGTTCGTTCATTTGGGCATTTTCCATGATTATCTTCAAAACGATATTACGCACATCAGAACACATAGACTTGGCATCCCTGCAATAAAATCACGTAGAAAAACCAATCCAAACAACAAATAACGCAACTCACCCGCAAATGTACAAATGTCCGTTGTTCTCCCCGATAATCCTCCACAACTCCTCAGCGTTCTGTTCCAATAAATGCGTGACGTAAACTTTTTGGGCCTGGTCCCTCGAAAACGCCAAATGAAGCCCCAAAAGTCCGTTCTTTTCGTAGTTGAGAAGCTCCTCTTCGTAAAGGAAATCTTCAGAGCGCTTGCGACAACCGAAATACAAGACCGTTTCGCCAACAACTTTGCCCTCTTCTTTAGCTTGGTTGCGTTCTTGGATGAAGCCTCGGAACGGAGCTAATCCGGTTCCGGGTCCGATCATAATTATGGGGGTTTGCGTTTTGGTGGGTAGTCGGAATTGAGATTTTCGGATGAAAATCGGGGCTCTCGGCGGATCTTGGCCGGGTTGGGGATGTTTAGCTGCCAACCAAGTAGTGGCGACGCCCTTGTTGTGGCGGCCGGTAGGCGTATCGTATTCAACTACAACAGCAGTGACGTGAACGGTGTTTGGGAAGAGTTTCGGTGATGAAGATATTGAGTAGTAGCGGGGTTGCAAGCGGGGCAACAATTCGCAAAGATGGTCCAGCGAGGGTTTACAAGAAGGCATGTCTTCCAAAATGTGGACAATGTTGCGGTTATCGTCGTTGATCCATTGATGGTACAGCGCTTTGCCTTCGGGAGAAGTACTCGCCATTGAACGCAACTTTTCTTTTTCGGCCGGATCGGAGCAGTATTCGGACAATTCTTTCAAAACGTGAGTTCTGGGATTCATGGTGATGTCCACGTAGTGCGTTAAAGCGGTTCGGTAGGAAGTCGGGCAAGGGAACGGGTGTTTCTTGCTGGATTCCTCGTCGGTATTGATCAAAGTGAAGAGAGTATCCAGGTCTTTGCCGCAATGTTGCCCGATCTTCTCCACCAATTCCGGGTCGTTGACGGGATAGACGGCCAAGTGATCGCCAGCATCGTAGCGCATTTTCGAACCTTCAATGTCGAACTCGATGTGCATGCAACTTCTGTCGCCTTCCTTGTGCAACTCCCGGTTGACGAGTATTTTCGACAAGAAGGGATTCTTGGCGTCGTAAGGTCTGCGAAGTTTTTTTATTAACTAATTATCGGGAAAGTGGCGCGCTCTACTCACGGTCTTTGGTTCTTGAGGGAATGCAGGCGGGCCATCTCGCCGGTGTAGACGCGCTCAGGCGCCTCCTCTTCGCTGAATTCTTGGAGTCTGTATTGACGCATGCTGATGTCTTCGCCGGTCGATTCGATCCCGAAATGCTCGCAGACGGCCGGCCAGAACTTGTCCTTCCACGTGATGAAGTCATCTTCAATACTAATTCAAGAGTTTAAATAAAAGCAAAGGCACAAAACATGAGACATTATTACAATGAACAAGTTTTATTTCGGGTTATTAGATAAAGTTAATCTTTTATCTCTTCCGTCACGTATGCAGATATAGCATGGTGAGACAATAATGGGGAAGCTCTAGCATTGCACAGGTGTGTGATCTCACAAAGATAGAGAGAAGGTTGCAATCATTGGAAACAACTGACATCCGATGGAAAAGATTAGTTCTAAACTGTTCATAGTTCCTACGATTCTTGTCACTTACTTCGCATCGTCATCGCCTAAGCCGCAGTCATACACCCTGGTTGCCCCTAATTCTTCAAGACGTTTGTCCACGTAAATGGCGACTTCGTTATAGTGTTCATAAGTCTTGTTACCCAATCCAAAGACCTAAGAGGAAAATTTAATTGTTTAAGAAAAACACTTGAATAATAACATAGTCATACAGTGAGGCCAAAATAAAAATTTTATGCGCAGGAACCTCATCCTGGATACACTGGGTAGAGTAATTAGAGATCGTTTAATAACTATGCGTTAAAAAAACATTAACTAATCCCGAACAATTTGAAACGTTTTTAATTCTTCGTGGAACTGTTGACAAGTTGGTGCGAAAATAGTTGCATAGTTTTGACCACCAACCAAATAGAGTGGTAGAGTAGCAAATTTCAAAATACGTGGAAAAACCTCATGGTCAAAGTCGAAGTCATGAGCTACATGCAAATTTGGGGCCGCAAAAACCAGTCGCTCGACCAGTTGGAGGACCCTCCCGATCTTCTAGAACGAACCAAACCCGTCATTACTGTTTACATTTGTTTCAACTCTACAGTTATTACGTCGACGCGTTGCGTCGTCATCGTTTAAACAATTACAATCCCGACACGTGGCCCGAAGACAAGGTCGCGGACGTACTTACCGAATAATTCAATCCGCTCAAATCGGCATCGCCGTTCTGCAACCATTCATAAAACTCCATGGCGTTGTCGGTGGGATCCCCCTCGCCGTAGGTGGCCAAACAAAAGACGGCCAACGAGTTCGGGATGCTCTTCAAATTGACCAACTCCTCCATGTCGCACTCTTCCGGATCGGCAACCATTCCCTTCATCCTGTATCTGACACCCTCCTTCGCCAAACGTCCGGCGAACTCCTCACCGGTTCCAGTCTGACTTCCATAGAAAACGACCAAACTTCGCCCGGAAGTTTTGAGTTTCTTTATAAACGAACTGTCAGTGTTCGTTTGTAAACTCATGGAAGTCGGTCTGTTTATTAAAAAAAAATTTAGAACTCGCCCAACTATTATTTTTAAATTTGTAACTTACTGGATTGAGTAGGAGCGTCCCGCCGCCGAAACATCCTTCTTCTTTTGCCTGTTGAGGAACCAGTAGCCCAAGCCCACGGCCAGGATTGTTAACAAGATGATGTCGATGGTGCTGAAGAGAGATTCCGACGCTTCTGGGATCTGTTGGGTCCCGATACTACCTTCGACTTCATCCATGGCGACACACTGTAATTGTCGCTGTACGTTAGTTCACAGTTTAAATGAATCGATTATCAGTTAAGATAATAAGTCGATGGCATACATCGGACGATTTATTACAAGTGATGACAGCAACTTTACCGAAAACTTTGATAACAACGAACTTTGTCCGACGTAGACGTAGATTTAAATGACACGAATGATTTGCGTTTGAGTCGCCACTACCTCGCCTTGGCCCGCATTAAGCAGTTGAAGGAAGAAGAAAGTAAACTGGACTCGTCAATGGTTGGATGGAAATTTAGTTGGGTATGTGGAACACTTGCAGTCTCACTGGCGGATCCACCTTGTGACCGCTCACCAAAAGAACAAAAATGACGAATTTCGCGCAAACTTGCGCAACTTTAGAAAATTCAACTTTGAGGTAATTGTAGCTAGTTGGACATAGTTTCTATGGAAAAGACACTTAATGTTAACCAAGGTTTTCTTTCTTATCGTGTCATGTATTTGTCGTGTGTCCTTTCATCACCAATTGTTGATTACGGCGAGATTAGGTTCAAGAGAAAGGTCGCGACACCAGAAGAGATTGCGAGAATCTCCAAAGATGAGATAATATTTGGTCCATCACCCAGACGATTCTACTTGTTGAAATGGAGACAGCCAAGCAATGATTCATTTAGCGCGAATTAGAACCCCTCCAACCTTGTATAGTTTACTGTGTAACCAGTTCTACTAAGGGCCAAGGGCCAACCAAGTAAAATAATTAGTTGCAAACTTGAGGATGAGTGATGGTATTAAAGGAAACTGTAACTGGTTGGTTTAAAAAACGTTGCATTTTTTAATAAATCTCTTATCTCCGAGACTGTTGTTAGAACAATTGACCCTATCAGCATGTGGTGCGATTGTTACACTTCTAATTCAGCCACCTGCAAATTACGTCGCTCAAGATTCTGTTAACTTTTGACTTGTTACTGATTACTCAAGACGATTGTTAGTTGATGTCGTTGATGTCAGCACGGTATTTTGCTGACGTCGGACTTACCTGTGGATTTTACCAAAATTGTGGAATATTGGAGGACGCACAACTAGTTGCTAGGTCAAGTTTTAACGCACGTGTCAGTTCCTGGACAAATTCGCGGTCAAACTGGTTCTCAAGACACGTCGCCGCGTGATCAACACCAAACTGTTCCTTGCAACACACACGTCACGGGATAATTACAATTACAAATCAACGTTCGTCAAAAATCGGTTGCAAATTAATTCTCGGGCTCCTAAGGTCAGAGCCTCGGCTATTATAATGTTGATTGTTGTAAAGGATGTTCGGTTGATCAAAGTTCACGTCGGTTGAATTTCCGATATTTTGGAAAATTTTCCAAAATAAATTATTTGGGGGGTGTGTCGACTTACCGTGAGGGCGCCGACTGTGGCGGCAAAGAAGTTGGGTGAAGTCATGTTATTGAGTTATTGTTGCGAATACTGTCACTGTTATCACAATTAAACGAACTTAGTGTCCATGGAGGACCACCGACTGCCACCAAATGAAGGCTGGCGGGTCCCCCGTCACCTTAAAACAACTCGTTGGATGACGCAGACGAAACTGGCTAGCACAAAAACAGTGAAATTGCATGTTCACATTAACGATAACGCCAGTCACTGCCAGTGATAGTAATTAAGCTCATCTCTTGCTGGAAACATGCAAACATCCAACTATATCTGTTAATCGGAGGAAAAGGTTCAAGAAAATCTTAGTTCGATTCAAAAAATTTGACACCTCCGCCATGGTTATGATTTTCTAGTTTAAAACGAAAATTGTGGAGTGGATCTAAGGCCTCTTAAGAAACGTCAAGGTTTTTCAGCACTTCCGCCAATTTGCAGTTACAAAAAATTTATGTGAGTAGTACACACAGTGAACTAGAAATTACTGCACTTAATTTACCTATTCTACGTTGTTTTATAACAACGTACACATTACTTATGTAATATCAGAGAACGCGTGCGGATTTGTACTTAAATCAAAGATCAGGTTTACATATTAATAGTAATTTTTTCCACACGTAGAAATCATGGTGAAGGTCTCAATGGTGCACAATTCCGATTAAATTCCTAATTTTTGCGAGCTGTACTTGACGGTATCTTGGCCGTAAATAAATATTCAGAGGGGCACGCACCTGGTGATCCCTTGGCAGCTCTTGTTAATAACTGTTCAAATTTCACCGATGGCAAAGTTTTAAAATTATAAAAGGGTTCGAAAATTTTTCCAAAATCCCGTTTTGAGGCGCTATAAAAATCCCACACAATCAGTAATTTAGATAAGCAAAAGAATTGTTCACTAATCTTATCAATTACTTTTAGAATCGTCAAACTGGAGTTAAATAAATATTGCATAACGTGGATGTAACTACACGCCACGTGCCACTTCACCGTGAGTTCTTCCATAAGATGAGTCAACCCTTAAATCATCTTTTTTTAAAGCTGATTCTATCGCTTATTTCAAAAAATAATTTCCAATCCCTGAAACTTCAGGAAAGCCGACTACATAAGAAAACGCTTATTTCCAGCCTTTAGGTGCAACGATGTCGATTTTAGGAATTTTTCGAATTTCTATCAATTGGGATAGAAAAAAAAGTCGAAAATATTGAAATTTTTTACATCGATTTTATGACTTAATCTTATAGATTTCGAACAGCTTAACACGAATCTGACCGTAGTTTCCCTGTACAAGTCGTACTTTTTAAGATATGACCGTTCGAATGTTTCAATTCAAAATTTTCGCCAAAATCGACCTAAATTGCAAATTTCAACTTCTTTATTATTAGACTTACGATTTTTGTTCATATAGCATTCGATAGCTTTTGTGAAATGGAGAAATTTGATGTATTTGGATTTGACGTAAGTCTGGCCGTTCAAAAGTTACAAGAGTTTGATTATTATAAGAAATCGAAACCGAGTGGTTTTTCTAATTTTATAAGAAATCTATTTATTCTAGCGTCAAATTGATTACGGATTTGAGTTCAGGAAGGCCGATTACATAAGAAAACGCTTATTTCCAGCCTTTAGGTGCAACGATGTCGATTTTAGGAATTTTTCGAATTTCCATCGATTGGGGTAGAAAAAAAAAGTCGAAAATATTGAAATTTTTTACATCGATTTTATGACTTAATCTTATAGATTTCGAACCGCTTAACACAAATCTGACCGTAGTTTCCCTGTACAAGTCGTACTTTTTAAGATATGACCGTTCGAATGTTTCAATTCAAAATTTTTGCCAAAATCGACCTAAATTGGAAATTTCAACTTCTTTATTATTAGACTTACGATTTTTGTTCATATAGCATTCGATAGCTTTTGTGAAATGGAGAAATTTGATGTTTTTGGATTTGATGTAAGTCTGCCCGTTCAAAAGTTACAAGAGCCCAGTGGGGAGATGGGGCATTATTAGGTAAACAAGAAAGACTTGCAATATTTTATTTTTGCTAATTGCCGACGTCACATCTGTGACACACGTTTAAGATAAACCAAAATATCAGTTTTTGCTTATCATTCGCAGGTCTGGTGATAAATTGGATAAACAAATCAAGAGTACGTCTTGGAGCTATTGTTTGATTGGTGACATTGGATTTGTCGAATTCCACGTTTGCTTCGTAACTACGTGAACACGCAATTAACGGCAGTGAGACTTCATTAGATTAGTTTTCAACAAGTTTCCTACAATTTTGAGACGGCAATTGTCGCTGTACTTGAAAATTTTACTTCAGTCAGGCGGCAAAATAGCTGCCGCGCGTCGTGCGTGGTGGGTGAAGGGCTCGCTAAGGCATACATCCAAATTAACGTATGTTAAATCAGGTTAGCTTTCATTATTGTTGTGCAAAATAAATTATCACCGCCAAGAACTACTCTCAATAGTAATAATAAAAACACTACAAAAACTTTTGTTGGGGGTATTTTTTAATAGAAACTTATAGTTTAGCCACAACTCAGGGGTTTCGACACATTTGCTCAACCATGTACCTATATGTATAAGGTCTTTGAAGAAGTCTATTCAGTTCTGGACCCCTATATGTGTAACAACTACTGTATGTACACATTCGTAGTTTCACAGATAGGATAATGCTGTCTTTTTCGACTAAGGGCAAGTCTTTAGGGTCCTCTTGTAATGGTAATTTGCTAACAGCTACTTAACTTTCACAAAAGTGGAGGTCACAATGTCAAACCATACACGGAGGGTCTTGAACCAAAAAGGGTTATTCAACTTGATTTTGGCGCAAACAGCATCAAATTAGTCTTGTGATGATGTCGGATGCATTTGAAAGTGCAGTGATGAAAAAATCGGTGCTAATTTTTAGCGCCAAATTTTACTTTCAAAATGTTAAGGATTTTGTGGGGATTTGCGCTAAAGTTTTTTTTTTTTTTGTTGTTGCAATTTTAATAACTTACGTGTATTTTGCAGATTATAAGTGGTTGTTAGGATTAAAAGAAACAAGGACAGGACATCCTTATTTAATAATGACACTCCATGTCACTCTACACGTTGCTCTTGCAAATGATAATTATGGCATAGGATCATAGATAATAAGCGAACTAACTGCAAGAAATTCAAGACATTAAAAAAATTAATGTTATCAGTATTGCTCGCCCCCTTAACAGTAGGCACAATAAACAATTACATAGTAGGTATACAATTACATTTTCTTGTAAAAGCACAATCAAAAAATTGATAACTTTTAAAATTAATTTTTTTTAAATGTTCATCAAATATTTTTAATTATTATTAACTTCTTCGCAGCCATTTCTGGACATAGCCCACTTTTTTCATTATTAAGTACATTTTATAATACAATTTTCTTTGAAGTGTTATAATAATTTTTCTACTGCCAGGTCGAGATCTTCGAGGAGAAAATGGAATCTCGAACATTAGCTTTTCTTAGCAGCCAATGATTATAACGTAGTAAGTTCTTGTAAACAGTAGCCAATTTTAGAGTTGCATGACCTCTCAGTCTCTTGTGGAAAATAAATAGGTCAAAAGTGGATTTCTTGTTAATTTTTTAACGACGAGAAAATACCCATGTACTCATGTAGGTACTTATTTCTCAAAATCGCAATTGCAGAAGATAATGACAAATTAAATGTTAACTTCCGGACCGGGGCCGGGGGTCAGTTATTTTGTAGTGAACCAAACCGCCCGGTAGCCTTGGTCTTGGTCACGTGTGCGCCAGGTAGGTAATTACCCGAAAAAATGCGAAAACACGAAGACCTACAATAACGTCTAAAACGGGGTTTTGCCTCCTCCAACCTTGACTCCCAATCAAATTTCGCACGACAATAGCGAACTAACATTATTTTGTCATAAACTACGAACTTATTTCAGCGCCTAACAACAAATCCGGATTAAAATAAAATCACCATACAATATCTCTACCTGAACGGCTACGTGACTGACAAAGGGTCACCAGGTAAAGCGAACGCAATCATTGACGCAGCATTTCCGAATGGAAATTTGGGCTGAATCGAAATTGGCGCCGCAGCGCGCCATTGACGACGGCCGCCACGACGCGCAGAACACGAAACAATCGAAACTCACCCGGTGGTAACTTGATTTTCGTCAAACTCGTCAACGCACCCTGCGACTTAAGTCACTTGGTTCGGCTCGGCACGGCAACTTGACTTTGGGACTTTGGGGTGTTGTCAGATGGGCGAATTCAGGTTCAGGCAGTAAACGTCGTGACGATGACCCGACCAATCCTGACCGTGACTGACAATAAATAACATTTGCGTTGCGCGCTAATCATTCCGGATTATTACCGTTCGCTCGCGAACGCCGCGGAAACGCAAAACGAAAACTTGTTGCATAATTGAAATTTGGAGGTTAGGTGACGTGGCAACACCGCCAGGTATAAAGGGTTGCCGGCTCGGCTAAATTCCGCAACTACTGCACTTGTTTTTTTTCGGCGCGTTTTTCTTGATGGCTGCAAAAAATTCGTCAATTTGTTTCGTAACGAGTCCAGTTGGAAAAATACAAATTAAATTGCCAATTTTCACCCCGGAATCGCCCGGTTTTTCGATGGCGTTGCTGATGCAATCGTCGAAACTCAGGGCGGCTATTCTGGAAAACAATTCGTCGATATTTTCGCCGGTTTTTGACGAAACTGACCAAAATTCCGCCCCTAACTCCCCGGCGGTTGATTCGGCTAAAGTTTCCGTGTTTAAGTAGGCTTGGTCGGACTGAAAAAAAACTAATTACTAAAAATTGAAAAATTTAGGGGTAAGTTACCAATAGATCCTTTTTGGTTCCTACCACGAAAATGTGGGGGCTATGCGTTGCTCCTAGGGCTTCGGAGAGCCAGTTTCTACAATGGAAGAGTGTCTGGATTGTTGATAAGTCGAAAACTGTGATGATTACTGCAAATTTTTTGTTGCAACTAAAATTTTGCAAATAATTTTTTTTTTACCATGAGCACCCCTGTAGTAGGATTGGGCTATTGATTTGAACCTTTCTTGTCCAGCAGTGTCCCAACTAGAAGCAACAATAGTTTACAAATCACGTTACTGAGCGAGATCATGTTGCAGTTGCTAATTTTAAAAATTAGAATTGTCTTAGAATCAAGAGATAAATTAAACATTTCTATTGTTACCAAAAAGAGTGAAGCTTAAAACTTACATTTGTAAATTATAAGGTACCCCCAAAATGTCGAACTGCTCCACTTGAAAATCGACCCCTATTGTGCTCTTGTAGGTACTTTCAAAGAGTTTGCAACAAAACCTGTAAACTCCTTAACAAACTGATCTTTCTAACACGAAGACTCTTACCTATTGATGATAGAAGTTTTGCCCACGCAAACATCCCCTAGAACAATAATTTTACAAACCCTCAAACAAATGGCGTACAATCCTCGGTTCTTTTCGCAGAAGTTTTTGGTGGCGGCGCTGAAATCACTTTTGGCATATGGGGTGCAGTCGACTTTGAAGGAAGCTGGAAACTTAACTATTTGCCGATTTTCAGAAGCTTGATATTGGAACATTGAAAAGCTCTACTCTTCTGCACGGGGAACGTTCAACTGTGTACAGTTCCGGTACCATCCAAGCGTAACAAAAGGGACAGGTGGTTCAATTACAAATGTGGGCGAAAAGCGATAATTCGTAAAGTAATACTTGTTTAGAGACAATTCAAGGTTTACTACAGTCTCATTTTGTTAATAGTTACTATGACATTGTTGCAAAACCGCCCGATCTAGTTGGAAGCATGGGGTAGAGGTGTGCAGAACCCATGACGTGATTTTCAAATAGCTTTTTTTACCAGGTGCTGCTATATTAAAATAACGTTACACTTTTAAATAAATATTGTGATTTTTACTAAAATATTTATTACTTTTCTTTGGATGTCATATTTGATTTACACTGGGGGGTAGTTGGTGGTTAATTAATCGCTTTAAATTTCCCGCCGAGCCGGTTACTATGGTGATTGGTGACTCACGGCGCCTGCGTAATCAGACCAGACATAACCAGTGGAAATCTAACCTCAATTTTGCCTGTCAGATTTGGATTTGTGTTTATAATTTGGCAGTGAGTCGATTTTGGCCATGTCTTTAAGTTGCACCGCGTGCGAGCGCAAGTTCTCCTTTAAGAGCAACCTAACGCGCCACATGCGGGTAGTCCACAATGTCCAAATGACCAGAACTGACATAATGCCTGGTGAGTTCAACGTGTACCACTACAAGTGTCTCGAGGGCTGCAATATTTCCTTTAAATACAACCGCGAACTCAGATGTCATCTCCGAAACGACCACGACGTCGACCTAGTCGAAGTGAATCTGGAATTCCCCAATTCTGCAGGTGAAACACGAATTTTGTCTCTCAGCAATTCAACTCGTCGTTTTCAGAATTTTCCAAGTGGCTGTACGATGAGGAAACCAACAATTGCGTCCAGTACGTGCACGCCACTGCCACCAAAAAGCGCAGTATGGTCGAAACGTTCTATTATGAGTGCAGTCGAACAGGTAACTTTTACAAATTGTTATCCGCAAGTTGACGCCAGTTGTTGTAGGCAAACGAAATCAATTGGACGAGAATCACAGGAAACGTAAGATGAAGAAGCACGGGACGCAGAAATTGAACCGCGGTTGCACCAGCCAGATCATTGCCAACAAAACTTACGATGGCTCATACAATGTTACCTACTTCAAAACGCACTATGGCCACGAAATTGAGTTGGAACATATTAAATTAACGAAGCAGGACAGAGGGGCCATCGCGTCCAAGCTACTGCTAGGAATTCCAGTCACCAGGTCAATATTACTTAATACAGGGTGTTCTCAATTAGACTCACAAACTTCACTGGTCATAAGAAACGCTATTAAAGAGCACATTGATTTATTAAGATTTGACAGAGTGGCAAGTTTGAAAATTTTTTTCCAAAAAATTGAGAGAATCATCCTGTATAGCCAAAACGGCTTATTGGCGGACATTGATTTATTAACAAAAGTTTTGTTGTTCTTTATAACCGCTCGAAGTTTGTCAGTCTAATTATGGGACAGTTTGTAGCTACAAAGGTGGGGAGTTTAGTGATCTAATTTTTTTTCTACAATTTTATAATTTGCACAAAGTTTGGTTAAACTGCAATCACTTATTTGTTTTCACTTGAATTTTCAGCGTTCTCCACTCCGTCCAGAGCAAAAGCGGCAGTTTGAAGCGCATCAATTTGCTGAGGCGCAAAGACGTCTTCAACATCAAGCGGTCGTTCAATATCGACCTGAAAGACGGGAAGCTGGTCAGTGGGGACGCCATCAACATCAATTCCTTCATCGCCGAGTGTTCACGGCAGGAGTTTGACCCGATTTTGTTCTACAATTTACAGGAGGCGTCCACTGCGGACATTTGTTTGATGATAATGAGCAAGTACCAGTCGGAAGTGTTGCTCGAGTGCAGCAGCGACAACATTATCGTGATCAATTCCACGCCTTTGAATGATTGCAGTTTTGAGTTAACAACACTTTTTGTGGTTTATGAGAACGGCGAGAGTTTTCCGGGAGCTTGCATGTTCAGCAACAAGACAGATTTGTTTATTTACAAATTGTTTTTTACCAAAATTAGGGAAAAAATCGGGAAATTGAGTCCAAAGGTTTTCGTTAGTAACGTCAACGAGGTCTATTATGAGGCTTGGAGGATGGTGATGGGGGAGGTTTCTCACGATTTCTACAACCCAGTCCAAGTTGACTTGGATTGGAAATTGAATATGAACCGCATAACTACCGCGGAAGCCGGCGTTACTAAAGTTAAGCGGAAATGGGTTCTGGATACCCTAAAAATTATGCAGAGTATCAGGGAAGAAACTGAATTTGTCGAAAATTTTGAGGAAACAATCAAACTCTTGGACGACGATCCCGATTTCAAAGAATTTCTTTCGTATTTTCTCGACAACTACAGCAATCCAAAAAAATGGGCGGATTGTTACCGGGCCAGTTGCAACTTGCATTCTGCGCACCTGGAACTTACCAGCGATATCCTCAAACAGTACCTCGACAAAGAGACGAGATTCGATAAAATTTTCCATTCCCTAATCAGGTTCATTAGAGACGAAACGGTGAATTGCATGACGAAAGCGAAATCGGCTCAGGTTCTCTTTGTTAGCGAAAACGACTCGAGACACCAAACCCCCAAAGATTTCAGCATCGAAACCATATCAGACAAAGTTTGGAATATCACCGAAGATAACGCGACTTGCGTTGTACAACGACACTTGTTGGAGAAATGTTGCAATTTGATCTGCACAACTTGTCGGATTTGCATTCATTGTTTCAGTTGCACTTGTGCCGATTTTTTTGTTAACAACGCAATCTGCGTGCACATTCACAACATTTGGATGACGTTCTTTCACAGTCTAACCGCCAAGGAACACGAAGAGTTTGTTTGCGATGAAGAAATTATTATTAAAGTAGATGAAGACGTGGGGGTGCCAGAAGAGGTTCGAGTGCTACAGAACGAAATACTGGCTAAAACCGCAAGATTGTGCACCAACGTGCCGAATGTGAGCTGCACAGACACTCTTAGGATTATACTGGAAACCGTTAGTCATTTGCTCGAATTATCAGAGACCCCAAGTGAGACTAACTTAGTAGTTGAGGAGCAGCCGCCAGATGCCGTTCTAAACGACCATTCCTATTTGTAGGAGTTTATTTATTATTAGTTAGAAATATAATACATTTTGTTGTTTATTGTTTTGATTTAAAATCTTAACACCCACACTTTTCCTTTTTTTTACAAAATCAGCGATTCGTTAGCTTCGTGAAACTGGACATTAGAGAAATAAGAAAAAAAACAAGCTGAATAAAGATTTTTTTTATTTATATAAATAAAGCGAGTCGACTGTAATTAAATATAAAAATAGTTCTTTGTTAGAATCACATACGGATGGGAATGAGTCTTTACGTTGGTGCTTGACAATTTTAAACTAGAGTTAGCAAGATTCTAAATTTCTAGTACTACTAAAAAAATATCACAACCTGTGTGCTCTTGTACTCGATCACAAAATAAGTCAAGGTAAGTTGTGACTGGAATTTAGGCTTTGCTAATTTCTAGACTACATACAATTATAGAAGTAACAACTAACAACATCGAGATTGCATCAAATATCATTTTCGTTGCTCTATTGACACATTTGCAACTTACGTCTTATATTGATAATTTCAGAAATATCTGCTACAAGTCCCCAAATGTGTCATTAGGGCCTTAAGCGTTATTGTCTCCAATTAATCAAGTGGAATAGGTATAATAACGTGCGGCTACTTATACAGGTATCATTGCTTGTGCGATCCCTGAGGTAGATTATTTAATGGGTTCCAATTCAGTGGGTTCCGCCATGTTATTACTCATGGTCCTCATCCCGAGATTCTCCATTTGCATACCTTCAGGAGCGTCGCCATTTTGGCAAATACACAAATAAACCGTATCCAGAACCATCTGAAACTCACCAGATATCGAAATTCGAAAAAAAAACTACATTAACACAAACCTCATATAATGATAAAATACAGTGCGCCACGAAGAAAGCGAAGATGCACACAATTAAGGTTGGAGCCGCGTAAAAAGCCAAGTCCGGGTTTCTCCGGAACAAAAATAGCCCGATTGAGCCGGTTACAGCGGTCACGAAGCATTTCCCTAAAAACAAAATAAAGTCGCCCAAACCGTTAATAGTGGCAACTTGAAGAGCGTGCGAAGTCAGCACTTGGAACGCCTGAAAATTATTGAGGTATTATCGAACACTGTAATGTTGGCGACAGTACCGTTCCGGCCGCTGAACAAAAATTAACGCCATCTATCGCGATTACGGTGTAAGCGTTGTGGTTCAAGTACCGGATAAACTTCTCCAAGCAATAAAAACAACAAATACAACACTTCAGGCAACACGACGAGCATTCGCTACCTTTATCCGCGTTGGCTCTCAATCTAAAAAGGCGAAGTTAGAAAAAAAAACTTAGTTACGACTAAATTACTTTTCATGTAAATACATCATGATGAGGCGGGGTATTTTGAATATCGTAATAATAAGCGAACCCAGCGCCACCGAACCCAAGTGGTACTTGATCAGCTTGCAGATGGCGTAGGAGACGTGAGAGTTGTCCTTGTATTTGTGGCGGTAGAACCAATGTGCTACTGACCCTGCAATCACCATTTGCTGACACGCCATTATGAATTCGGACGTCCAGATCAAGCCAATGAAATAGACCCACCACATGTACTTGACCCAAGTAGGATCGATATACTCCACCACGGTCATTCCTGCAATAATTAAAGACGATCTAGTTCCGTTTATTGAAAAGCCGGTAATACAGTTTTCTATCTAAGGCGCAATTTAAAGATGGGAGTCAAGTTAAGCGCTAACAACTCACTTTTAATTTTTTCTGTGAAGGGTATGTCTTCCAGTTTCTCGATCGGTTCAGTGTTGGTGATGGGGGTGGTTAGGGTTGATTCGTTCAGAAACCCGGCGTGAATGCCGGTGGTTCCCGGGTAATACGCCGTGGCTAAACACAACTAAAAATTGCCGTTAAATTATTGCGTCGCGGGAAAAAATCGAAACGTACAACAACGAAAATCCAAAACATGAAAAACGCCACAAGCACCACAAATGTTAAGATCGGCTGCAGAAAAAGGGCGGGCAAATGCAGCAAGCATTTTGACGTTTCCTTGAAGAGATCTGCAAGAAAACTCACTTGTTTCCGCATCACGACAACAACTATCAGAATTAGGACCTACAAACAATTGCGGTTATTTTAGACAGAAACAATTTTTACTACTTGCAGTTAAAACGGTAGCCACTATTGAGTACCAAAAGAAAGCAGTTTCGTTCCTGGCAGACTCGAGTAAAATCATGTTTTTATCCACTTTGTTCAAATTATTCTTAATATCATAGTAGGTGTACCACAAGAAGGCGGTACCGGCAATACTTGCAACAGTGAATAGAATCATGATGATGTAAGCCACTAAATGTGCGAGCAAATGCAAGATTGAGATGGTAACTAGCGAAATAACTAAAAAATGAACATTTAGAATCAATTAGGAACCAACTCAAGTTGTTTACATAAAGAGAGGAAACTGAGACACAAAATCTCTTTCCAAGTACTGTACAAATCTCCCAAAATCTGTTCCAATGTATCCCAATCGTTCAGAAAACCGTAAACATTGTGCATAACAGTTTCGGTGAGTTCATGCAAAGATTGAGGCACACATCGATTCAAAACTGGCTTGCTAAAACCGAAACAATTTCAAAACCACTCTCTTCCAACCATTTTGAGTACCTCTTGAAAACGGGAAGAGCAGGACAAGGTCCTAAACTACTACTCAATACAGTTTTGTCGGTGATTCTCTTGTTCTTGAACTCGTCATAGTTAAAATCATATCTGCACAAATTCACCCCTGTTTGCTGATAATAGCGATTGATGTCCTCGACTTTTGTCAAAGTCTCTTTTGGACATTGTTTCACGCAAATCTTCAGCGACTGCTTCAGCTCCTTGTAATCATAAAACAAGAGAAAGGGTTTATCAGAAGTGTCAACTCCTGACAACTGCAAAGAACCCATCTGCTTGTTGTTAGTTGTGCCACAAGTGTTGCCGAATGAATCTGAACCGTTGATTATCCTTATCGGGTTGCCGTAAACGAAGGAGAAGGCCGCAATTAGTACCTATAACTCCTTAATTAGACGAAGGTCGGTAATTACGGATAATTAGTACCATTAAGAACCAAAAAGCGATGTAGAGACATAACCAAAAGACGTCAGTGCAGCCCCTTGCCACAGTTTCCTCCCCTTCGGGTTTCTCTTCCGGATCACAACAGCCCATTTTTGTGCGTTTGGGGGCTAGAAAAAAGGCATTTTAGGCTATTTCAAGGTAGGGAGGCGTTTTCTAGAGGAGCACGAATTTGACAACAAACAACGCGTTTGTATATTTCGGAGGTGCCAACCGAAACATGGCCACCAAATCCGACCGAAATTTAGTATTAATTCAAAACTTTGCGGTTTAGAAAAGTTAATAAATCTCTTTGTATTATTTTCGTTTTATCTTGCAGCAACTTTTCGCAGTTAATTGCTCGAATTTGTTAAACAACAGTCCAAGTTGGGGAATTTCCGCGACGCCCTAGCGGTTACGACACTGCATTTAAATGTCAAATGAAAGTCCAAGGTCGCGTCCATGTCAAGTGTCATGTGTTGTTTTGACAATGTGGTAGTGTTAAAAATCAGCCCCCAGCCCTAAAACCATGGCGTTCAACCCTTTGACTGAGGCCGAGTGCGGCCAGAAGAACCCCCTGGCTCGCTTGACATCGCACGTAACACACGACCACGCCTTTTCAGACAGTCATGGAGCTGTCTTTCCTAGCAGCTCCGACCAGTTGGTGGAGCAGTTTCTCCAGGAAACTAAAACGATGCCCCAAAGCTTCAGGATGGACGGTACTGGTCGCGCTTTTCAATTCCTTAATTAATGGCCAACGTTATTGCAGATTTGATGAGGGAAATGCACGAAATCGAGTCACAAAGGTCACTGCTGCCGCCAATACCAGCGTCAACTGTCAAGGATCAGTTGCACGATGATGCCTGGGCGCGACAATACATTGAGGATGGCAAAACTTTTCATGTGAGGCTTTCAAACAAAATTGCATTGTCATGTTGCACAAGGGATTTTTAGGATAATGCCGATAATGAGGCGATTTGGGCAGAGATTTCTTCGCAGGAAAATAGCAACAGGGCGCTTATGGAGGGCTGGCCCGCCGAGATGTGTGAGGAGATTATGCCAGGTCCTAGCACTATGCACAATGCCACAGCGCAGAGTGCCAGGGAACTTGTGGAATCAGTAGATGACGATAAGTTTGTCTATTCTAAGGTACCACCTTTTACTGTTAACAACGTCAATGTGGTTTGAAAATTTCACTTTTGTGACGTAGCATCTTGCATATGTGACGTCACCTCAAGAGTCTACCTTAATGGAATCTATTTTTACAATATTTTCTATCTTTCATAATGGTGCAGTTATGTTATCACAATTTTACTTGTTAATTATTGGGTTTTGACGTTAAAATGTCGGGATCAAGTCATCAGGGTCCCCTAATCTTTTCTTTAATTAACCCACTCCGTGACCTCACTTTGTTGATGCGATTAATGCTGTTGGTAAAAATTACACTTTGTTTCAACCAAGAGTTGAGTAGATGGCGCTGAAAGCAGTACTCTACATAGGAGGAACTTGGGAGTCTCTGACCAATCAGAAACGATTAAAGAACTATTCCTAGTTGAGGTTGCTTTATTTGACTTTCCGTTAGTGTTGAATATTTTTTGTGAATATGTGATTCTCAAGCGACGTTTTGTGGATAGGCCAAGTTGTGTCACTTGTCAAATCTGTGTTGCAGTTCATGAGATTCATGAAGCAGGTGGGTGATGAGACCGTTAATTTAGAAGACGGTAAGCTCACTGAACGCGAAGCCTTCACTTGGAGCAAAGAGTTCTTGCAAAACAACAGCAAAGACGAAGTGGAGACTTTGGCCGAAAACTGGCAAAAAAATTACGGTGACTCATTTCGCCCTGTCGATAGTCCTCCGGTTTAATTGAATTTTGTAGAAGATAACTTCAATTCGCAGTTTTGGGACAACCTGCAAGAGGAACTCAAACAAGTTTCCGCCAATCCGGATACCGAGGAGAACTGGCTATCGGAATTCGAAACCTTCTACAACGGCCCTTACAACGAATACACCTTCAGCGAAGAGAACCCCATGTTTGACATCCCTAATCCGTTGCAAAGAGGCAAGGAGCTGTTGGAAGAGGGCGATTTACCTTCGGCCGTTTTGTGTTTCGAAAGTGCCGTGAAACAAGAGCCGGAAAACGTCGAGGCCTGGCTGTTGTTGGGAAAAACTCAGGCAGAAAACGAACAGGTTTCTGTTTTACCGACGTAAATTTATCTTGTGATTAACGATGTGTTTCAGGATCCCAACGCGATTTCGGCGTTGAAAAAGTGCCTCGAGTTGGATCCGAAGAATTTAACGGCTTTGATGGCGTTGGCTGTTAGTTTCACTAATGAAAGCTATTACCATCAAGCCGGACAAATGTTGTTGGCCTGGCTGGCCAACAATCCCAAGTATAGCGATCTGGTGCCGCCTGATTTGACTTTAACTGGGCAAGTTACAAGCTATTTAGCTACGTAAGTTCGGTGTGGGCAATAAGCTTAATAACTGTAAAGTGGAAAAGTGGTTACGGGGTGGTAGATGAACGAAACAACCGGTAGATGGCGCACTCCTCAACTGACAATACTTTTACCTGCACACATTCAAACATGGAGTTTGTATGTTAATTTTTTAGAAAAAGGGGCGCCACTTGAGGAAAATTAAGGGAACTAATTCTCATTTTAATTCCATCATAACCAGTTTTGCTGCACATTCAAAACTCGATCAGCCATCTAGCTTATTAAAGCGGGTTAAGTTCAAATTTGGCACTAACTTCCTTGCATTGAAAATAATCATTGGAAAGTTTTTACACGAAGGTAAGGGTGTAAAAGTTATCAGGAGGTCGACCACCAGGCGCAGGTGGAAAGAGCGGCTCTTAGCATCACGTGCTTATCAACTAATTTAGAGGGTCGTTTTAGGGTCTAGCTCGGGTCAAGTGTCGCCTCTTACATCTTCAATAATTTTTAGTTCTATTAAGCACCGCTTGTTACTAAATTATGTGTAGAGTTAGAGATGGGGTTATATTTTTACTGACGCTTCATATGCAGAAGCCTACTAAGTTTTCCGTTTTTACAGGGATAAGTTGAAGTTAATTCAAGACCTCTTTATAAAGGCAGCGTTGCGACAACCAGACAACATCGATTACGAAGTTCAGTGCGGCCTGGGGGTCCTGTTTAATTTGTCGAGTGACTACGACAAGGCCGCCGACTGCTTTAGGGCGGCGCTGTCGGTCAAATACGATGTAAGTGATGACGTCAGCCAAAGTCCAAAGTTTCGTGGTTATTGGAAATGAACAAGAGCCGTGAATTTGTTAATATCGCCAATTACGTCAATATTGACGCCGACAAAGTGTTGGGATCGTAATGAAACATGGTGGAAGATTTTCAGCTCAGACGCGCAAAGCGCCACCTAACGGTCGATCAAAAAAACTTATTATGACGTCATTAGTTGTTTTTACTGATAATTTATTAACGTTCCTAATGAAAGCAAATTTACGTAAAGTTTATTTCCTCGTTTGATTAATTCAATGTCTTTAGTTGTTATGACGTGGACGATTTTCAGGACGCGAAGCTGTGGAACAGATTGGGAGCGACTCTGGCTAACGGTTCGAAGTCCGAGGAAGCCGTGGAGGCGTACCATCTGGCCCTAAACTTGGAGCCGGGGTTCATACGAGCGAGATACAACGTTGGAATTATTTGTATCAACCTCAGAGCCTACAGGTTGGTGTGTGAACTTGCGCGATTGCGTGACGATTCGGGGGTTTCAGGGAGGCTGCCGAGCACTTTTTGACGGCCCTGAACCAGCAAGCGAGAGGAAGGGATGTAAAAAGTACGCCGTCAATGTCGCAGATGTCGGACACGATTTGGTCTACATTGCGCATGTGCATTTCGCTGTTGAACCAGGCGGATCTGAAGCCCGCCGTCGACAACAGAGATCTAGCAACGTTGAACAAGGCGTTCAACATAGCCGATAATAATTGAATTTTGTAATGGCCAGGTTTTTATCAAAAATTGTTATTTTTTTTTATGTGGCAGTTAATAAAATACGTTGACATTTTTCTCTATTTATTGCTTATCTTTATAAAATATTTAGTTAACACCTTTTACTGAATGATCCTAAAACGGCATGAAGATGAGGTGTGACAAATGAACGCGCTCTCAACTGTGACGTCACGTCGCATGCAATTGAAGCAATTTGTTCACGTATCCTGGTATAGTTATTAAATTTAGACAATCGCTACTCAGCAGTTTAACGTGAAAGTTGACAACTATCTAAAATGAGTGTGTGTCAGTCTAAATTTAAAAAAATGAGGTAATATTTCCCAGATCGTCATGCCTCTTGTTTGATGAAAGCAATGTAATTTCTGAAACTAGTTTGTAAAAAATGAATTGAAACTTAATGTACATCACATTGGTGGTTAATTCTCTGCGAATTATTTTTAGTTGCCCCCCGAGTCCGGACCTGACGAGGCGTGGAGCTTTTTATGTTTTTGAGCTGCGATTTCTTTTTGCACTCTACTCTGCAGTTCGACGAACATTTGCTTGGAATCTTCGATGCTGGCCTACAAACAATTTTTGAAAAACCCCCAAAAGTTGGAATTGGCCAAGGACTCACCATTGCTAGGAAAACTTTGATTTCGCCGTTGGCGTCCAAAGCGGTGAACCTAACGCTCTTCTCGCTAGCCTTCTCCACGGTCATTTCCGCCCAAATCTGCAAATTTCAACCAATTAGATTGTCGAGATTGCCGACTTAGGTTTACCTTAGTGTTGAGAACGACTCTCAAGCTTCCCGTTGTTCGGAAAACCAGCCGACTTTGCGTGTGATCCTCCTCGACTTCTATATCGTTTAACCGCAAAACTCCCCGCCCCCGTTCCTGCCAATTCCCGGAAGTTTTGTCAAACGCGAATAATTTGCAAGTAATTTTTAATATATTCGTTTCCCCTTCCTCGCCCGTTTTAACTTCGACTTCTTCGTACTTGCGCTTGCTGGCCCTAGATTCTTCATATTCCCTTGCCGATTCACTTAACGATTTTGTTTCTTTACTCAAACTGTCCGACGGTTTCACATCGTTTTTAATAGCACTACTAAACAGCATCTCGGTCGTTCCGTTCGAGTTCAAACTAGTCGACGGTTTAGGTTCCTCAGACTTGGGATCGGCGGTCACGACGCGGTCCCGCAAATTCTGACCAAAAACAAACGAACTACTGGCGACTGTCGTGCTAGCCGTACTAGTTGTGACTGTTTTAGTTTCCGATTGGATTAACGGCACGAACTTTGGTGTTTCTCCGTTGACTTGCGCTGACTTCTTGTCATTGGTGCTGGAACCGTCGGCGTTTCTAAGTGAGGGGTTCAACCGGCTGGGATTTAAAACAAACGAGGGCTTCGGCGTGTTGGTGCTGTTGTTGAGGCTCAATTGGGGCGGCTTTAAGATGCCGTGTGCTCGATTTTGGGACGTGGCAAATGGGTTTGTTGGCGGCGTCGTCGACGGCTTGCGGGACGGACTGCAAACTTTAAAATCCCCGTCCTTCATCTCGTTCTCGTCGTTTTCTGCGGCAAACGGCCGTTTCAGTGGATTTACACTACGGGAGTTAGATATTACCTTGTTTACACGGGTCCTCGTCTGGGGCATCCACTTTCATTGTAACGGGCGGGATCACGGTGGGTGGCTTCAGGTTGTCGCCCAAATCTGCAAACCGCGTTAGTTTTACAACTTGAATGACGGGAAAAGACCCAATTTCGAGCTGGTTTAATAAATAAATGGGAATGTTGCTAAACAAACGTACTTTGTTGAGATTCCGCCATTTTTCCTTTATGACAGATGCTGCCACACGAACATAACCTCAATCTTCGGATTTTAATGACTATTCAGGGCAGAGCGCGCGAAACTACGAGAATTATTCAAATGCAACCAAACAATAACCGCCCGATTTTACAAAACCGGGATTCAACCGAAAATCCTGCCGCAAAAACAGGTTAATCATAAAAAATGACAAATGATAATTGACACCGTTGACACTAATGACACTCGTCAGCCAACAGTCAGTTGTTTTTGGTTGGATGGCAAAATATCACTTTTGCGCTTTAAACACCTTTCTTCATAAAATACAACAAGTACAAGTGATTTTTAACAGTTGTTCTAATCATAAAATGACATAACATGATCAATCAGATTATGGCCGACCATCAAACATCAAAAAACGCTTTTCTTCAATTTGTTTTCAAAAATACAGCGCCAACAGGGTTGCCAATAGTTGAGATTTAAACGATGGTCTCACCGAGTTAAGGATTGTACATAACTAATAGAAATTGTATTTAATATTACTAATAAAACTTAGAAATAAATTTAAAAACAGTCGTTAGTGGAAATTAATCAAAAAATAGATGTAGAAGAGTTAAAAATCTCCAACAGCGATCTACATTTGTTGGTTCACTTCTCGCTCGTCAGATGGCTCCCTCCTTTGTGTCAACTTGGCCTGCTGTTAGTGTCAGTCAGCTGTCAATTGTCAATCTATAAAATGTAGCAAACAGAAGTTGAGAAGTCTGAAGAAGTGTTGATTTAAATTTGTGCCGTTTTTTAGTAACTGGAACGCAATGGAGTACACCACGGAAAATTTGGAGAAAGCTGTGACGTTATTTTACAGGACCGCGTCGACCCAACAAGCGGAGGCCCACCAGTGGTTATCAGAGGCCCAAAATTCTACCCAAGCATGGAGCTTTGTTTGGGAGCTGCTAAATCCCCACATAGTAAAACCTCCGAACGCCCCCTACTCCCTAACCTGCAACAATTTAATTGTAGAACCCTGAAGTACAGTTCTTTGCCGCCACAACCCTCCACATGAAGCTGCTAAAGCATTGGAACGAGGTTCCCGAGGATCACTACGAATTACTGAAAAAGCGCATCCTAGAGTCCATAATCAATTACGCGATGGGCCCCAAAATCGTCTTAAATCGCCTGTGTATTAGTGTAAGTTGCAGCCTCACGGTCAATTTTTGGGTGCTCAATAATCATTGCAGTTATCAGCCTATATTATCCACACAATTCCCACGCATTGGCCCAACGCTTTTGAGGAGCTAGTTTCAAGTTTTCAGCCTCAACACCTACCAAATGTTGAACCTGAAAGGGTCATTTGGATCCTTTTAGAGATACTCACTGTGATACCTGAAGAGGTAAATTTGACTTTCCACCTAAATCGAAACTAACTCAACCAATTTCAGTTTCAAAGTACCATTTTGTCAATAAGCCAAAGAACAAGGGTGCGAACTGTGTTACAAGACGTTTCCAAAGACATTTTGAAAGTGGTTGAAATGTGTTTAATGCCCCTTCCCAGTGCCGGCTTCGATATGTCCCATCTAACCACCTATTTAAACGCAGCTCGATGCGCTTCAGCTTGGATACAATTAGGCGGGTTGAATATTGAGGACTGTGCTTCCGTAGTCAATTTATTAATTAACTTAACTTGTTTCACTTATTGGTAAGGGGCAGCGCTTCTAAATTGTTTGCAAATTACGCCGCAATTCTAGGAATAAAGTCGACGCCGAGTGTATGTCTGCTGAAGAAATGGAGCTGATGGAAGTAACAGTGGAAGCGTTAACAGCTATAATCCAACATCCACACACTATTAGGTATAAGAATCACGTTATCAAGTGCAGTGCGGACATGCTGTATAAGTTTGAGAAAATTTTGGAATGCGAGAGGAGCAGTCAAGAGTGCAACAAGGTAAGGTAAAGTTTCGTTGTTGGCCGAAAAATCGAGCGCGACTTGGTTTTAGGACGTTGTTGCGAATTTGTATGGTTTATTGGTAACTATAGCGGACGTGCATTCGAAAATGTTCATTAATAATTTAAAGTCGGAAAATCCGGAAGAGCAGAGGATTAGTTTTGATTTTTTTAACTCGATCTTGAAATGCACGAATTTGCCCGGCCTGTACCCAGTCGACGAGTCCAGCAGCACGTTAACGTTCGGATTCTGGTACACCCTCCAAGAAGACATCTTGTGCCTGGAAACGGCCGAATGCGCCCAATTGCTGTTGATGATCAAGCCGTATTACCGCGATTTGGTCTGCGTGATGCTGAGAAAGTCGATGTTTCCTCTCAACGAGGAAAACGAATGGTCGTTAGATGACAAGGAAGTTTTCCGGTGCTATCGGCAGGACATTGCCGACACTTTCATGTACTGCTACAACGTTCTGAACCTCGAAATGTTGGACATTTTGAACGGCAAATTGTTGGAGGCCTTGCACAAAAACGACTGCAACAACGTCGGCCCGGTTCAGTGGAACGAAGTGGAAACCTGTCTCCACGCTTTCGGGGCCATAGCCGAATCGATCGAGTTAGAAAATTTGTACTTGCCCAAGTTGATGGCGACGATCAAAGACATTCCCTATTCCGATTTGCACAAGAAAGTAATGGCTTCGGCGCTGGAAACGGTCGGCTCCTACTCCGATTGGATCACGGAGCATCCGGAAATGCTGGAAAATGTCCTGCCGTTAGTGGTTTCCGCTCTGGATAAGCCAGAGGTCGCCACCAGCGCCACGATGGCACTTAAGGACTTGACTCACAGCTGTCAAAAGTTTCTCTTGCCGTACGCCGACCACATCTTGATCGCGGCTCAGGTAAATTCGTCGGGGAAAACTAATTGCTGGTGAAACCGCAAAATTTCGGTTGCAGGCTGCCCTGCAAGGGGGCAACTTGAAGCTGGCCGAGTGCAGTCGACTGATGTTCAGCACGGGGAAAGTTCTTAGCATTTTGCCAGTACCCCGGATCATGGAGTACCTTAATATAATTCTAGCGCCCTCGTTCAAGGAAATTCAGGAGTTGGTCAGCGCGGAGCCCGTAAGATGGCGTTGAAAAATAATTTAACAATTTCGTGCAGTTTCAATTTTTAGTCGGCGCTCGTTAAGACGTCGTTAATAACGAAACTGAAGGTTTTGTCGGCGTTGTTCAATTCGCTGTGTGTCAAAAGAACTCCGGGCCAAACCATCCAACAGCCCACTCTACTCGTGATGCAAAACACTATGCCTCTGTATAAAGTGATAGGTGAAAAGTACTACAAGAGCAAAGACGTTATCGAGGTAAGTTATTTAAAAACACAGATAAACTAGAGAAAGAAGTCTATACCGGAAATTATTTTTGAACATACAGGGTGAGCCAAGACAATTATACAGGGGTAAGTGAGAGTTTTTTAAATGGAATGTGGTGTGTAAAAGAAGATTTTTTGGAGCCTTTTCCTAGACTGTTTTCAATCCAATATTATTGCTGACTATTTCCAAACCACTTGGATATAGCGATTTTTTTTGTTCAAATTATGGCATCTGCAGATGCATGTTAAAAAAATCACTACTGTCACAATTACGAGTTCTAAAAAAAAAATATGTAAAGACTACTTAGGAAACATCTGTGGAATGCCTTTGATTTGTTTCAACTTTTGAAAAATTATACAGGGTGGCTAAATTTAATTTTTCAATTTAGAAGTTTTTGAATTTAATTTTTTCAATTTTTTTAAATGAAACAGCCTGTATATTTTTTAACGATATGATGTAGAAACTAAAAACGAACATTTTTTGTATGCACACCCCTATGGCTATTTGTAACCATTTTCGAAATATCGCCAAATAATTACAAAATTCAAGAATAATCCTAAAAAATTTGATCGTTTTCCAAATAACTCGACAAAAAACTTCAAATGTTTCAAAATAGACACAAAAATGACAACTGACGACAGGTAACTGCGATAAATGTGTATTTCTTGTCGGATAATATAAAATGCAAAAAATGATCAAGATACAAACATAAAGTGAACTTACTAAAAAAACATATGCTGTTTTTATAAACAAAACAACTGGAGGACTTATTACAATTTTATCTGTCGAGTAATTTAAAAAACAATCTAATTATTTAGGATTGTGTGTTCCATTTGAAAAAAATGGAGAAAATTAAATTTAAAAAGTTCTAAATTGAAAAATTAAATCTAGCCACCCTGTATAATTTTTCAAAAGTTAAAAAGATTCAAAGACATTCCACAGATGTTTCCTAACTAGTCTTTACATATTTTTTCTTAGAACTCATAATTGTGACTGTAGTGATTTTTCTAACATGCATCTGCAGATGCCATTATTTGAACAAAAAAAATCGCTACATCCAAGTGGTTTGGAAATAGTCAGCAATAATACTGGATTGAAAAGAGTCTAAAAAAAGGCTCCAAAAAATGTCAGTTGCCCCTGTATAATTGTCTTGGCTCACCCTGTATGTTCAAAAATAATTTCCTGTTATAAACTTTTTTCTCTAGTTTATTTGTGTTTTTAAATCAAGTTTCTACCTATCATAGAACTCCAGCTCTCAAAGTCGGACGCACTATTGTCCCATCCTGTATACAGGGTAAACCTAAATGGCGTCAAAAAATCACTAACTGTCATTTAAAAAAAATACTTTTTTACCATTTTTGGTTTCGATATTGGGACATTCGAAGTTGGTCTGAACTTTCAGCTAACTGCTTCAAAAATTTGGACCCATAATTCTTAACGGTCTACGAGATACAAATTTTTCACGGTCTGCGTGAATCACCCTGTATATCAGCGAGTTAAAGTGGTGTAGATGACCCATCTACTCATTGGCTGCCACAGTTTAGTTATATCGCTGAAGTTAAGCGATAACCGGTGGTTGATGCGCGTTGTCAGTGGTGACGTCACGCTGCGGCGCTGAAGCCTGGCCTACTTACTCAATATTGTCGTTTTGTTTTCATTTGTTTTTGTTTAACTCGCAGTTTTTTTTTTCTTCAAAGCCTGACTGGTTAACGTGAAATTAATTAATGTACGAATTTATTAACGGCCCGTAACCGAAACCTGCAATCACAACGAATTTCTGGACTTGACGTTGTCTCGTTGTTGGATTCCAGGAACTCAGTGCCCTGCTCAAGTACGTCGTGACGACTTTGCTGGAGGACTGCGCGCCCTTAATCACCGATATTCTGCAGTTAGTGGTGACTATCTACAGGGAGTGCCCTCAGTCCAACATATTAATCGTGGCCAAAACGGTAATCGTCGTCGATTCTCGCTCGTTTCCTTTCTAACGTGGACTTTTAGGTGGTGATAATGTTCGGAAACGACGAAGAATTTCGATCGGTGATCCACCAATTGCTGCACGAAATCGTGAATACGACTCTTCGAATGTGCGCCGAACTCAACAATTCCAACAGCCTCTCCGAACAAGCCGATGTTCTGGAGGGTTTTTACGCAATGTTCGGACAGATTTACAAGAAGATACCTCACGTGGTGTTTTCGAGTGGAATCGACACAGCCGCACTTTTCCAGTGTGGTAAGTTTTTTTTTTTTTGGCGAGAAACTATTGTTGACGCTAAATTTGGTGGATTTCAGGGGTTTTATGTTTGTCGCTGCCCGAAGTGCAGACGTTGAAGCCGGTGGCTAGTTTCCTTGTAAATTTTATATCTCAAAGTCGCGACACTGCGCAAGCCAATGTGATACAAACATACGGAGAGAGTTTAGTGTTGAGGATCATTTTGTCGTTGGGTGGCAGCGCGCCCAGATCTTCCGTCGATATATTCAGCGATTTGCTACTAGCGTTAAATAAGAAATACTGTGATAATCTGAGTAGGTGGCTGAATAGCGTGCTGGCACAGGAGGATTTTCCATCACCGAGGATATCCAGGACGCAGAAGGAAAATTTTATCAGGCTGGTGTTAAGGTAAGCCCCCCCAGTGAACAGTTCAACTCTCTCCTAGAGCCTTACGCCATCATCATACTTTTTTCTAAAATTATTTTTTTACGCGCCAGACGTCAACTCTTTAGAATTTTTATTAATGTTGGAAACTTTTTATTACTTGTCATTTTAAAATAGTACATTTTTTTATTACTCACCAGATCTCAACTCTTTAGAATTTTTATTAATATAGGAACCCTTTGAATAATTTATTTTAAACTTTTTTTGGGAACGTTCTTGAAAATTATGGCTGTTCTTTCAGGGAAAAAGCGAACAAGAGGAAATTGTGCGACTCAGTTCTGGAATTCACGCTGATCTGCAGAGGAATTTTAACAGTAGACACTAGTTTACCTTAAGGTAAGTTTATTAAAAAAGTTACAAAATCGCGTTTAGTCCATGTCTTGAACGCCGTATTTCTCCAACAATTCCTGTTTCCGCCTCCTCAGTAGCGCTTGTTCCACTTCCTGTTGGCTGGGAACGGGCACGTGGGCAATGAACCGTTGCTCAGAACCGTCCGCAACTTGCTTTTCCATATCCTCATCGTCCGACTAAGATTGGCCAACGTCAGAGAATCAACGGGAGAAATTTGACAACTTACCTCCACAACCGCGTAAATGTTCTCTTCCTCCACCTCTTCCCCAAAGTCTTGATTTAGGGACTTTTCCTTCTTCTCCTTCCAGTCCTCGATCGCTTTCTTGATCGCTGAACGAAATTTTAGGTGGAGATCTAGTTTTTTTTTTTTTTGGTGTTTACTTACATAATTTTTCAGCTCTCATCTCGAGTGGTATGAGTATACCGTCGTCGTCGTCCATGTACCCGTAGTAGTCGGCATCGATATCCTTCATCATCTCCGCCCTAGTTTTCCTCGGCGGAGGCGGTGGTTCTTGCTCAAACAACTCCCGGACTCCTGCAATGACAATACTCCAAATTGACGAACAATCATTTATACAGACACACGGCCGCAACAATTATTGTGATGTTCTCGTTACCACTTTAATTATTCCATCCGTAATACTTAGTCGCAATAGAACCGTTTCAATTTGTCAATTTGTAGTTGAATAAAATTTTCATTACCCGGCAGTTCTTTGGCGGCCCCGAAATATTTGTAACCTCTGTTGCCCGGCACTTCCTTCCCTTCGTGATCCAACATCCTAGGGCCGACCCGTTGATAATCCGGCCCCCCCAACTCCTTGATCTGGTCCTCCCAATGGCGCTTTTCCCGCAACAGTTTGTTGATCTCGTCGTTCAGGTCGCGGATGCGAAACTCGCCGAGACCGGCGTTTTGGATTTGGGCCACTTTCTTGGCGATCTCGCGAATTATTTGCATTCGCCATTTTTCGCACGCGTACAAACTTTTGCATTCGGACGCCAAGTGGGGGCGGCGCTTCTTGTGCTTCTCGTGTTCACCCAGTTGGGCGGCCCTCCAGCGAGCCAACGTCGTCCTGCAACAACGAAATTAAGCGCCTCCAGCGGCCGGCTTGGGTACTTACATCGCCTTCTCCGCGTTGCGGGCCTAAAATGCAAAAAAATTATCTTGAGTTCAAATTCTTATATTGTGCACAATCGGGGACTTTGACAACGCCAAGTCACGTCTAACCTTTCACATTTGTGCAGGTACTTGTAGTTTTATAACAATATGGGACTTAAAGCATTACTTTTATAATTTACAGAGGATTTTACGGCTTCGTCTATTGTTCAGATTAATATGGCGGGAGTAGTACATAATGTAGATATTTCTGTGTCTAGACTTTTTTTATAGATTAAATGTCTGCGTGCGGCCCCATTTAAAGTTGTCTCTAAATGGGACATGGGCCATAGTGAGACTGCGCCAAATGAGAGGCTGATCAATTATTGTATGCAACTAGGGGATGATCCAAAAAAGGGGGTAAAAATGCTACTGGCGCAATACGCCCGATTAGCTAGACACAGCTTTGCCTAGAGTAATCTAGAGACAAATTAGACACATTTAGAGGTCTTTGAGGTCCCCTGGAATTAGAATTTTGTGAATACTTTACCATGGTGACGTTTCAAAAGTGAGGTTAGATGCACGAAATCGCCGACAACGTTGGAAATCGTCGTTGCAATGCAGGGGGTTCTTTCGTTAATTAATATTACGGATACACAGCGTTGAACTTTCAAAATTATAGTTTGACAATACGATTTATTATGCTACAAATCGGAAATTTTGAATAATTCACGAAACTTGTTTTGAACGCGTAGTGTCAAAATGTCAAACTTTTATGTCAGGTGTCATTGCTGTCAAAACTGAAGTGGCGCTAAATTTGAACGAGGACAGGAGCGGCTTCGGGAAAATAAGCGTAGAGTTAATTGCAACATTTATTAACGAGTAGACAATAAGTTAATGAATCGTTTTTTCCAAAAACATACAGTTACATTTAGTAATTAAGATTTGGCTGTGAAATTGGCCACATTTGCGTCAGCGTTGTCTTATTGCGCTCTTCTACTGGCTAAATCAGTCCTGGTCGCCAATAGCGCGGGCTAGAAAAATCGAACGGGCTGCTTTGAGCTGGATCAGTCGCACCAGTACCCTGTACTCGGATTTGGCCCAATAAGCTCGCTTAAATCTGTACCAAAATATATATCTATTAAGTCTTTTTCGATGATCAATAATTATTATCAAGTTGCTTTCTAGACGTAGACTTCTCCGTTGGCGAATTTCTGGCCGACGATCTGGGCGGGGGCCCTGACGATGCAGACTCTCGACGGTTCCTCCTTGATTTCCCTGAGACTGTTGGAGCATCTCGACGAGTTCCTCTTGTTGAGGAACGAATCGGAGGTTTGATGCGACGAATTGTGCGTCGACGAATTCGTGCTTTTCCTCATGATCTCGTTCTTGTCTTTGCGACGTCGAATCGACGACGCTCTAGCGCCGCAAAGACGCAAGAAACCCCCGCGAAATTTCGAACTAATTATATTGTACAGGATCGGATTGACTGCTGAATTAATGTGGAACATGATTCGTGAAAAGTACAAAATGTTGTAGTAAGTTTCGAAACCGATTTCGAAATTAGCACCGGCTGGCGCTACGATGATCCAGAACGTCAACGCCCGGAACGGAAGGAGACAGATGAAGAACGCCATAACTACAGTGCCCAGCATGAGGATGACTTGTTTGCGGTGCTTTATGGCGTGTTGGGATGGCAGTTGAGATTTCGGACCCGCTATCGTCATGGGGTGGTGCATCAACGTTTTGGCTATCAATGCGTACACGATCAGCAGCATTGCTAAGGGAATGATGAAGAATATGACAATGGAACTCAGGAAGAATACGCAAGGGAAAAGGTCCTCGACAAGGCTGAAGCAAACGAAGACTATAGAACCGTCCACGTACTCTTCAGTGCCATATTGAGTTATGGCCAGGATCGGACTGAAAATTTCAAACAGATCAGTACCGCACTAGCAGAGTTTGTTGTACAACAAACATGCAGCTACTAGTCAAATAGTTGCTCACAATCGCTACGTTTCAAACAATTATTGCAATTATGTTCAATTGACTACTACGTATTTCAGGTTGCCTTTACACAGCTCTACGCTACTGAGGACACCTCTAAAGAAGCAACTGTAAAAAGACGACATGGAACATTATCAATATGCAAAAGCAACCGGAAACGTTAACAGCATGTAAATACGTACAATAAGTATATACAGGGTAGTAGCTATCTATGAGATATTAGAAATCATTGTATTTGTATGTAAAAAGTTCTGGAACCGGGTCAAACTGTTGTTAAGATTAAGAATTCAATGGCAAATGTTACCTGATTAAGTTAAATTGTTAACATCGAGTTCAGGTCGGCTTAAAGAAGCAAGCAGCTTTGATGGATCACCGTAAAATTATCTTAGAATTCTGTTAAAAGTGGCACGTCACTTGTTATTGAAGCGACAACGCAAAAATAGTTTTTTCCGTTGTTCTCAAGAGATTCTGTTGTTCAGCTCAAAGTAAGAGTCAAGCTACTGTACTGAGATTAGGCGTCGTGTCATGCTACGAAGGCACTTTTCAACTTTACGTTTACGTTTCATCGAACCTCAAAGCGGGTAGCATTTTGCCCACCTAATCTCCCATTCATGTTGACACAAATCGCTTCCAATGCCACGCGTCTTAGCACCGACCGAATTCGCGCTTCTGCAGATTGAAATTTAATTACGATTCCATAGAATGGTCGGTAATTTTTTGATCAAAAAGCGCAACTTTACAGCTCAAAGTCAAATTTTTACAGAATACATCAAATGTTTGGTCAGGTGAAGTTAGCGGCATAAAGTTATTAGGGTAATCTTTGCCATTGCGCTGGAGGGCTTATTGGGGATTACTAGTTTTGGCTTAAGAGAAAATTAAAACTGTCAAAAAATACTTACTTGTGGCGGTAAGAATTATAATGTTGTTTTGTGAGTGTGTCGGAAATGTTCGGAATTAGGTTTTAGCTGTCGAGGGGTGTGTTTAATAGTATTACGATGCGTTAAAAGGGTTGTTTATCAGCTTAACGTAATGCGACGACGGTAATTTTATTATTTATTTATAACAAAATACAATCATAGGTATATTTAGGTAGGTTCTCTAAAATAAATACTGTCATTAAACACGTAATCTTTGGCGACCGATACACGGTGGTTAAGTATTATAAGGGATAAATGCAACTTTATTACACAAATCAGCAGAAGGAACGGCAATTGCGAGCCGACGATTTCCGTCATCAGAGATCTATATCGTCCTCGCCCCGAAGACGTCATCAAGTTGAGTCTTCCACCGAGCAATTAGCGGAGCAAAATCGAGAGAGCTCGGACGTCACAGTATCGAAACGAAATTACATGTTGACTCCCTATTTTCATTAAGTTTACGTTTCCATCTTTATAGGTTTCCCACTTCCGCTCTTAAAATTGATAAGTGGCCGAGTTCTTTCGCGCTTATGCAATTCCGCGGTGTCAGGACGAAATAAATGTACATTGGCGGCCCTAAAATAGACACAGGCAATGCTCGTTAAAGTGTTGAATACGCGATTAAAGTTAAAATTTAACTTTTCACACGAAACTCTCCTCTTCGGCCCGGTTATGGCCGTTGGAGGAGTCATCGGCGCGTACCCCCGAATTTTCCTCGTTGATGCAGGCGTTCCTCGGTTTGGTCGGCGATTCGAAGTTCTTCAGCAAGATCGAGTTGCGAGGCCGGAAGCAGGCGTTGTAGCCTTCGCGACTGTTGCGGAAGGTGCTGCTGCGGCAAGAATTGACCGTGGTGCTGAAAGTGCCGTTTCGCGACCGTTTGAAGTAAAATTTCCGGTTGGTTTCCGAGCAAATGACGAAACCCGTCCGAAATTTCGAACTCATCAAATTATAGAGGATGGGGTTTATGGCCGAGTTGAGATAGACCATGATCCTGCAGAAATAGAGGATGTTGTAGTATTTTTCCACTTCGAGTTCGTACACGTGTTCTTCGGGAACGATGATGATCCATAAGGTGAAGACTCTGAACGGTATCAGGCAGAGGAAGAAGCTGAGGACGACGGTGCCTAACATCAACACGACTTGTTTCCTGGCCCGCAACGAGTAATTGTCTATGTGCTTGTTCAACACGAGGGTGTTGGCGATCAAGTTTTTCGCTATGATGCAGTAGAGGACGAGGAGGATGACTAGAGGGACCATGAAAAAGAGGAAGATTATAGTGAGGAAGTAGAGGGCGGACCAAAACGTGTTGGCCAACGTGTGACAGGCTGGTACCTTCGAACCGTCGAAGTAATCAACTTGCTTATACTCGGCTATCCCGAGCATCGGGCTGCAAATCAAAACACCATCAGCTCGGGGGTTTCTTCAAACAAATCCAACCAAAACCAAGCGCCATCGACGCCCCCGCTACCGGAAGCGCCGATGGCCAAGTACCAGTCATCTAAGGGTTTGTACAGAGGTGCGTTAACAAAGGTTAAGAACAGACACAGACAAACACAGAGGCGACACACTGGGTTAAAAGGACGCCGTTTCGGAAGTTGTTTAACCAATTTATCGAGCGGAATCGATACACGGCACTTCGCTCCCTGGGTAGCTGCTCCACGTCTCGTCTCTTTTTTTACTGCCTGTCCGCGACTTATTTGATTAGTTTCTGTGATTCAAAGTGCTGGAGAGTGATGGGGTTGAAATGAGTGTAGACCAGAAGCGATAGCAGCCAAGCAATTTACATGCAAATAACTTTCGGTGGGTGCCGGTTTCGGGGTTACCTGGTAAAGACGGCGGCTATGAACCAGGCCAGCAGGCAGATGAGGGAGGCCCGAGTTTTCGTGCATATGTAGCCGGCCTTCAGGGGCTTGCAGATGGCGTAGTAGCGTTCGAAGCTGATGGCCAGGATGGTGAGGACCGAAGCGTGGGCCACCGTAAGCTCGACGAAGGGAACAGCTTTGCCTGCGGACAAAAAATACCACAACCGTCGATAAGCTCTTAATCCCAACACGGCCATTTGGCGACGGTCTCCTGCTATTTTTGAGGCGGTCGAAGGAAATTTACGCCGCCTCCCGGGTTATTTGGGTGATGGCACAAATCAGGTCGGGACTGGCCGCGAAATCGACAAACAAAGAAAACTTGGATTTGACTAATGGCTCCTCATATTGCTATTGGGCCGTAAAATTAATGGAGGCGATTAGCAGCTTTCACGAGCGGATGAGTGAAACATAAAGAATGTTTGGGGCCGCACTTTGTAAACGGACCCGACGACCGACTCCATTAACATCTAGAAGGAAACGGGTAATGTTGAGTTTATCTCGAGTTTATCGTTTCATAATTGTTAACAATAACGACGATTATTGCTGATATTACGTTGCCGGGTGGAGGTGATAAAGTTAAATGGTGCTGCAACGCAAATTCACCCGGCGCCTCCACCATTTTCGACACAGTTCCGCTGCACTTCTTGGTCGCCACACCTGTAATTGAGCATCTCAGTCTAAAAGCGATGAAATTAGTAACTTTAACGAGTTCTTGTCGGCAACCTACGTTCATTATAGATATTGCCATAATTTAATAAGTTGAACGCCTCCGGCCTTAATCGAACTTGCTGAATTGAAAATGGTAAAGATAATGGATTCACTCGCCATTTAATTATTATAGTTAGCTTAAACGTGCATCTAAGACTTTATTGTAGATTCTGGATCGATTAACGCAGGATCTATCAAATTGCATAATTTTCTCCGTTTCTCAAAAAATAACTTTTCGAAAACTGCCGAAAACAGCAGAAAAGCGAGGGGTAAACCGCTGAGGAATTATGGTGTACACCATCCAGGAATTACAGGAATTTCGGGGATTTATTTTTACTTAGTAGGATTTATTGGGAGTTAATGGGAATTATCCGGAATTATGGGGATTTATTTGAAATTACGGGGATTTATTAGAGATGTTGCGAGAATTACGTGGGATTTATTTTTTCTTGCTGAAAAACTACTGGCCCATAGGCATGCGCAGAGGTTGTAATATCGGTTGTTATTAAAAAAATTTCGTTGCTGGCTCTTGGGAGAAACAAAAGGTAGGGTCAGCACAGATCGACTACGAAGATTCATTAATAACACCAAAGCTTCGCAGAAGAAGTTACAGTGTAAGTCATGCTCAAAGTCACATAAGTACAAGGACAAGGTAAAATGCACCAAAAATTACAAATCAAGTCGGAGCGCTAAATATAAAAAATCATTAAAAAATGAAACGTCAGATGATTCTGAATCATCAGAAGCTGATTGATACCCATGTTACATATGCCGATAGTACGGACACTGAGACATTTTCTGATTATGTAGATAACGAACTACCTAGTTACTCGTCGGACAATGTTGAGGATGGGGTAAATCATGTACTCAGTGGGGCACCTTTAAAAAAGAAAGTTGAAACGCAAAGTACTGAAATTGAGACCAAAAGAGTAGTTATTGACTGCGAGAGATTTTATGCAGTTTACTACTAAGAACGGTGGTATCTTGGCAAAATTGTGGAAATTATTAATGGGGAGGCGTCAGGTGAAATTTTCAAAATTAAGTTCTTACAGAAGGATAGGAAGCAGAATAGAAGGTTTGCGTGACCGAAAATTAAACGGGACATTGCGATTGTTGAACGTCAGTATATATTCTATGGCCCAATTAAATTTGCAACGGACGTCGAACCATTTGAGTTGGATGATGATACGTTCGAAATTTCCAAAACGTATGAACATATGAAAATTAATGAAAATTGAGATAAATTGTATTTAATTTTAGCTTCAATACTCAAATTTTTGTTTTTTAATTTTTGTTCTCCGAATATTGTTCTTAATTTGCTCTTGGGTATAAATAAATTACTTTAGATAACCGCAGAACGCATTTAATTTTCATTACTGACAAAACGTGACAAATTTCTAATAATTCCCTGGAATTCTACATAAATTATGGGAATTAATAAGGAATTATCAAGAATTCTGGAGGAGTTATGGAAGATGTGGCGGAATTCCGAGGGTTTTCAAGAGTTCTGGAGTTTTATTACAAAATAAGAGAATTATTAATGAATTGAGGGGATTATTTTTATGAAAAGGAATTATGGTGTACAGTTTGAGGCCAGCGGTTTACCCCTCGCAGAAAAGCTTTATTATTTGATTTTCCAGTCAAGAAGCATTTTTCGGATTAGCCCGAAAGGGAAGTAATTTTCGACAAAAACGCGCTTTCTGGGGAAGGTCGCGACAAGACGACCGAAACGTCAACAAACCGCAACTTGCCCAATTGCGTGATGCGTGCAAACGAGAAATTTTGTTCCTGGAAAACCAGGAACGTCTCTCAATTTGCGCATCGGCCAGTTCCAGCCGCGTAATTGAAGTTTGTTAACTGCCCCCTTTACATTTAAACAGGCGGCATTTTTGCCTTCAGGAAACTTCGGTAATAACTCAGTCCAGAACCGGAAGCCCCCATTAATTCAACATGTTAAAGTCAAAATGGAGTTCACAAGAGTGCCGAGTACACCACCAAGTTTACTCAATCTCCATCAAACAAAACACAATCTGTTGCTCCCCAAAACTCACATCTCAGTTCCAAACGTTAGCCAAGAATTAATTAACATCAATTTACATTGGGGCGGTCGATCGTCGCGAATTCCTCCAGATCGCTTTTCCTCCACCAAAAACCGGTTCAACCCCCAACACTCCCATATTTCAATCTCGTACCCAAAACCACCTTCCGTCCCCAAAGTTGTTCACCCCCGATCCGGCCTTGAAACCAGCGGAAGTTTTCGATCACGGCCATCAAAGATTCAGTGCGTCCTTTAAAAAACAATTTCTCGCAAACTTTATCTCGGCAATAAAGCAATTTCGTGTCCGCGAAACTATCGAAAGAAGAGAAACGAATTCCGGTGGGGGTTGGGGGTAATTTTATTTACGGCCGATTGAACGCAATTAATAAACAGTTAAAAGTCGTTCCAGGGCCGGTTGCGCGATTATGAATAATTCACGGCGCCGGTCAAAGTTGGTTGGGCCCTCGGGGGCCGTTTTCCGATCCGGAACTTGCTTCGGCAACCAACTACTTTTCGTGACGTCGAAAGGGTAGATGGCATCCGTTGGGGTGAAGGTTCGCCCGTCGCCGCCGAATTGTCGTAATGACTCACGTTTAATTACGTTCACTTTGTTTTAGGTCTTATTTAATTACAGATTTTGTTAATTGATACGAATGTTTCGCGAGGAGAGTTAATTTCGTTGCAACCGTTCGCGGAACGGTGGAAATAATATAACAAATTGGCCCTAATGGGGATGGAGGAAGTGATTTGTAAATTAATTGGGCGATCGTAAATAGGTAGAAGAAAGTCGCGCTTGGAGCGAAACTGAGTGTTGGGTGGCGCAAATGGGGCGTCAATAATCATTGTTCACGACCCTGATTTGGTAACAAACGATTGTTAACTTTATGGAAATGCTGTCGCTCGAATTAAGTCAATTATTGTAATTGATATCCCACTTCTGCCACCGCATTTGACACGGTCATTTGTCATGAATGGGTTTATGGAAATACGATTCGCTACACCCTCCAACTCTTAACTAATTCTAGCTGGTTATGGTACCTACAACAAAAGTCATTAGTTGCAGTAGTTGCAAAAGATTGTTTTTAATGTGGCGAATGTACAATTTTAACGTGGCTAGCTGGATTTATTGCTAATGATTCATACCTCCTTAAGCACCTACATAAATATCAAATCTCTGAATTTAGAGCATAATTAGACTGATTTATGCACGACTCGACTCGGCCACCAGTTTCTTGAACAAGTGTATTTTTCGTATTTAAATGCCACGATAAATAATCAACAAACTTTTGGTTAGGCGCAAATTAAATTCGCCCCCATCCCCAATTCAACCCTCGTATTTATTTTGTAATTCAAGCGGTTGCGTTGCTGTCCCTAAACGAAATAAATGACGTCAACAACGCTTTTTCTATATGCCCCAGAAAAATTTTGACTAAAACTTCATTAATATACGAAAGCGTCTAGGGGTCACGAAGTTAAAATAAAATTATTTTTTCCAATATATTGGAGTTATTTTTTCAATATATTGGATTTTTTTTTCAATATATGTATTGGATTTATTTTTCCAATGTTTTGGATTTTTTTTCAATATATTGGATTTTTGCCAATATATTGAAAAAATAAATCCAATATATTAGAAAAAATAATTTTATTTTAATTTCGTGACCCTTAGACGCTTTCGTATTAATGAGTAGTTTGAATGGATTCATCAGCTAAAATATTTTTTTGATTAAAATATGACACTGTCAGTTTTTTTCTAATTTTTTCCATCCCTTAATACCTACAACAATGTTTAAGATAGATAAGCAATTTCTGCTGACTTCAACCATCGAAGCAAACTCAATTTTTTTTATTTGCAAACCTCCCGGTCGTAATTCAACAATCTAAATCCTACTTGAACAAAACACTCGACCCTCAGCTTTACGGCATCAGTTTTGAAACTTTGACAATGTTTTCAAAACAAACATCGTGACAAATCATACACAGAGCGAAATGTTACCAGTATAACTTCACACACCGACAGACATTTATTTCTGTTTTACTACGTCATTTAAGTGCGATCCTCCTGTCTTTTCCGGCGTCTAAATTTAGTAATTAATTATTTGTGTTAATCTTTATCGCTGGTACGGCCATAAAACGCTTCTATCTTCCCCCGAGAAGCCCCGAGGGCGGCCAGGAGCGGTCACAATGACCTCGTTATTTTTATGCCATGTTGGCGTTACGCTTAAAATCTCGTTGGAGTCAGATATAGGGGTAGCGGTTTGTTGCTGGGGTGCGTCCTATTACAGTCAAGAGGGGTCTTCGATTCGGGCGAATTTATTGAATCCGCAGCAGGTTAGAATTCCTGCAAATGTCCCGGTCGAGGCGCGGCGACGACGCCAAAGTCGCTTGTTAATTTACCGGCTGAAAAATGCGTCGGCACGTGGCCGCAACACTCCCAGGCCATAACCGTAATCTTGTTAAGAAAATAGTTTCGGAGCGAGTCTCCAATGAAGAATGATGACGGGGGAATCTTAAATATCAATAAAGTAACGTGGCAGCGGCGAAGGCGCGTGTTAATTAACCCGGAATGGTCCGGGAGTTGAGTATCGCCGGGATCCTTGTAGGAGCGTCGGCCGGCGTCGCATGACGGCGCGTCTCGCGTTACGTCACGCCGCAACGTATCAACAAAAATATTGTTTTGTAAAATAGAAAGTCGCCAATAAAGCGGAGCCGGTCGGAGTGAAAGCTTTTACTTGTATAAGGGCGTACCGCGGCGCGCCGTGCGTAACCGAAGAATAAACAATTTCTGGCGACGTCAGTCAAGCTCATGCGCGACTTTCGGGTTAATTAGCCCCTCGTATGGAGCACGCACAAGTTGCGTAATCCGATAATTAAGCGCGCGTAATTACGCTTTATTAAACTGTATAAATAACGCCTTGAGCTCGCGATGGTCGCTAAATTACAGGCGGCAGAAGTCGAGTCCGCCGGCGAAGACTCTCACGTATCGTATAAGGAGCAAACAGTGCGGGAAAGGTGACGTGGAAGTCGTGGGATGCTGCGAATTCCACCTTCCTAATTTGGCCAGACCGGCACTTTCTTTGTTGCTAATCCCGAATTGTAATCGGCGCAATTACCGCGCCGACTAATTCGAAAAAGTTGGCCGTTATTTGCGGCGGGGTTGGGGCGACTTTATTGCCTCGCCGCCCCTTTGGCGGCCGGGTTCATAACGCGCTCAAGGTTGACCTGGGCTCTGAAAAATAACTTAAGGGCCAATAAAAATTATTTGCGACTGATGCTTCCGTCACGGGGGTTGGGTGTCTTGATGGCCGCGCTCATGATTGGGGTGAATGTCCATATAATAAAGCACAAATCGAACTGACCTTGTCGATACACATCAAGTGCATTAGGGAGGAGAAAATTTCCGCCAGAGTGATTATGTGTTTTTCTCCGATTCTCGTCATCTCCGCCACACACTTGATGACGATTCCGTCGAACGTGACGTTCAATTAAATCGACGTAATTACTACTGTCCGCCGCGGCTGAGTGATGAAACGCCGCCAACGACGGCCCGTCACTCACAAATTTTAAAATTGCAACGATCCCGATTATTAACGGGCGAATTTGGGAACGCCGCCCCCGGCAATCCGGTAGCCGGCCAATTCAAATATTTAACTTCCAACGCGGCGCGAGGAGCAGCGCAAAAAATTAATAACAATTCATTTAATGTTTTGCGAAGACGCTCGCAACAAATGAAACAACAGAGAAAATTACATAACGACCTTAGTTAACGATTCATCTTCAAGTGTTTCAAGATATAATTACCGAGGCTGAACTGATTGAGGACGCAATGACCCTAAAGAACCACACAATCTTCTATGAGTTTCATCATGATCGATCCGTACGGACTTTCAGTGGGCAGACGTGAGCATTACTTCTTTTGTTTTTCTCTTATGAAGATTCGGATGGCTGAAAGAATTTCGGTGCTTTCTCAAAGTCTCATCGCAACTCAATAATAACTAATATATCACGCTATAATGGTCGGGAATGTTGTAATGGGCTCTTTTTAAAACGTATAAATTTCGAGGAAAAAGAAGAACCCGCCAGCTACTCGATTACAAAATTGATAACTGTTCTGTTCCAGATATGTAACCACGGGAAATGGGAAAAATACACGTATAAATTTAATGACTCCTCCAAAGAGGTTTCCTGATTCACCAATTGTTTTATTCGACTTTTTGACCTAAAATGTCACGTGTAGGTAAGTAGGTAGTTGCCAGATTGAAAGGAACATTTTTGTTGCACATAGAAGCTTTACGTTGCATAATTTTTTGAAGTAGCGCGACAGCTGCGCTGCCGCCTAATTATCAAAAATATTTACTTGCAAGTTTGATTGTGAACTTGACACGACGGTTCTAAACTGGCGACTTTTAATCACTAATTTGTTCTTTTGGTTATTGTTTACTTTACCCACTCTTCGATTTTCAAAAAACTTAATTACACCAACGCATTCGTCACCATGTATACATATATGTCGTGCTCACTTAGTGAAATTGTGCATTTTATGAAAAGAATGTCCACTTCATGAAAAGGATATCCACTTCATGAAAAGAATTTTCCTTGTCATCATCCTTTTCATGAAGTGCACATCCTTTTCATGAAATGCACAATTTTACTAAGTGAGCACGACATATACATTACGAAAATCAATTTTTTTTTTTTTTTGTGCAAACTACTTCTATTATTACTCTTATTTTCCTTGGCGTAGCACATCTTTATCTATAAACTTTGCATAAAATTATTTATCATTTGCACAACATTTCATTGCTTAAAATGGCATTATAATGATGTTTCACGATGGTTTCTAAAAAAAACACCGCAAAAAGCGAGAAGTGGGCATTGTAAACAACTACCGTTTTTTTTTCAAAACTTTATATTCAAAAAATCGTTCTCTTTATCGATTTTTAAATTTTGCTGTTTGCTTGCTGTTGGCCCTGAGAACGTGTTGTAAAATTTTGAAAATTAGAACGTACAGCTAAGCATCTGTTTAGCGTTGGGCCTTTACGTTTTTTACACTAGTTTCTACTCTATTGATTTTCTCATCAACTTGTATTTATTGTTTTAGAGTTGCTCCGAGTTAGTCGTATATCTCTTCTATTGCTTTGGTCGAACTTTCATTTATTTGTTTCCAGCTCTGCCAGTAACTAAGTATCTACTGTTAATTACTTTTAGTTGAAACTATTGACTCTATTTGAACTAGTTGGACTAAAATAGCTTCTGCATGCCCAAAAAACTAATCATTGTCTATTTAGTCAAAAAAAAATTCTAGTGCTATTTGTTAATTTTTTATAAATTATTGCACTATGGTCTTGACCTGGCTTCTCCACCATTTGTCAACTTTATTCAATTTTAGAAAATTTCTTAGTTAAAAAACTCAAATTAAGCGAATTTGACGTCTGTGTTAATATTTTGGACTATTTTCTATCCACCACTTCCCTGATTTGAGTTGTTAATTTTTTATAAAATTGTGATCTGCACTTGACGTCTTTTTATGTAACGAAAAAATTTTTCGCGGTGTCGTGTCCTTCAATATTTTTGGTATTTCCACATACGTTCTATTTACAGTCCATTCCGTGAAAGAACCTTTAAAAAAGCGCTTATTCCACTTTTGTCGATAATTGCCTTGGCGTCAATCCTCGAAATAACATCGAATCGATCTAATTATTTTCACACATTTTTATGGTTCCGGTAATTTCTTCACTCCTTTGATCCGAATTTACAAGATTATTAATCGCCACCATTAACTGCAGTGATTGTTGGCAAGCAAATTATTATACATATACACCAATAAAGACGCATCATAACAAGCGTAAGTGGCACAAGGCATTGCTCATTTGGCGCCCACCAGGGAACGCGGTGCATTGCCGTTCATCACGTTTCCAAGCTGGAGAAAGCATCAAATAAGCAGCAACGTTCACGGTCCAGAAAACGTAAAAATGCCACCAGAAGTCGTCACCTGGAGTCTGGAGTCACCTCGCGTCGCCACCCTTTACGACCCAAAGCCGCATTAACCCAGAACAATGACGTTAGAAATTTCTTCCTCAACCACAATTTTTACAGCAACTGAAAATAATTTAGCTCAACAGCAGCAAATTATTAAGATCATCGTCAAAAATTGTTCTTTTTTTTTCGAGCGATGGATGGGGAGAATGGACAAAATTTCGTGAACGAGGGGAGGGACTGGAATTAATTATCTATTAATTTGTAGTTAAGAGTAAACATCAGACACATTAGTCTGTTTAACGTGCAGATAATGAACTTTGGAGCCGTCGTAAATTTTCTCACAAAGCGGGAAAAATGCTCGGATAATTGCAGAGACGTCTGCAAATTACCCCTCGACAACTACCATAGAAGTGGCATAAGTGGTTCAAAACAAGATGATCTTTGTTTCGCCCAACAAGCCAACTTCTTCTCGATAGTTGTCAAAAAAAAGTGGTAGTAGGCGAGCGGCAGTTGATGTCCGTGGCGTAACATCAACACAACAACATTCGTAAAAAAATGAAAGTGGTAGTAGGTAAGCGGCAGTAGCAGCCAGTGGCGTAACATCAACACATTATGTGGGATTCTCCTACTTCAAAAATATTTTTTACACTTTTTGTTCCTCGGGTGCTACTATTCTCAGTGGTAGTGGATGCCAGTGGCGTAACATTAACAAGTAAGAAGGCCCAAAAATACTTTTTTTTTTTAAATTTCGTGTTTTACTGGGACGCAATTTTTACTTTAGAGGTTAGAAAATATCTCCTGCAGTTATTCAGGTTGATCAAAGAGTGATTTGACCAGAAATTTTTTGCTGACGCCGGTTCGGATGTTACGCCAGGATCAAATCTGAAGAACTAAAGAAATTGGTACAATTAAATTTCTCTTTTCGAAAAATGGGTTTGTTGTTGTCCGCCGCGAGTTCTGCCGTGGACGGCGTCGTCATCCGAATTGCCTAATTAAGTTCCTGTCCCGGTCGGTTCTGCGGTCGACAAGTGGGATTTTCGGGTGTAAAACCCGAAAATAAAACGGGAGTCGTTGTGTCACGGCCGGACGATCCGTCAAATTTCTCTCGCCACTGTTTAGTCAGTTGTCGCGTGAAAAATCGAACTTTCCGCGAAAGCGGCTTTTTTAGACCCCGGAAAAGTTGGCGGGCGTCCTCCTGCTATTTTCGCCGCCGCCCTTACCCGGTGATTTATGAAAATTTAACAGTCGACAGGTTGAACATCGTCCGTTGACTGTTTTACTGCAACCGTAATTGATTGTTGTCAGTAAACGATGAATAGTCTGCCTCTAATCGGCTATTTTCTCTTTCTCGACGGTTGTTGCAGTTAACAAAACAAACAACGACTACCTATACAAACAATTTATTCTCGGCGTATTTTTGGCCGCCTCCGGGATTATTTGCGATATTTTATTAAATTCGTCTCGGGCCATTGTCGTGTTGATGATTTTGGGCTAATGCCAATTGCCGTTGAACTAGGTTAAAACGCCTGATGGACTGAGTGCAAGTGTTGCGTCGAAAATTGACAAAATTATTTACCTAACGCACGGGCTTTTACCGGTCGACGTTTTAGGCACAGATTAGATATGCAGTTAGTGGTTGTTCCATGCATACAAATTGTTTCAGATGGGATCTGATAAACGCGGGAAACGTGTTTCGGTTGTGTCACGTCGGACTTGCGGCCGACCAACTCACATATTTATGAACTTCTAATGCACTATTATTATTATCATCGGACCTTTAAATATTATGCGACTCGACAGGAAGCGGGATGTTTATTAGTAGGACGCACTCAAAATATCCAACAATTCCACAAAGCAACTGCTTAGGTGCACATTAAAAATGCAATCAAGCGGGCGAAGCGAGATTAGGGGCTATCGCCGAAACACCCAAAAACATTTTCGCTTCATCAATCAAAACGTGACAACCATTACCCCACAACAACAAGCAACTAACGCGCCATTTGCATACTTGGAGTCTTCTCCGGAACTTGTCTCGGCCGCCCCGACAAATCAACCAACGAAAGGCCTGGAAGTGGTTTGAATGCACCTTCAACAAAGGGGTCTTGTTCTTGTAAAACTTGTTTGGCTGAAAGTCGGCAGCACGCGCCTGGGGGAATCGGAGAAAAATGTGTGTGTGTGTGTAGTTGGCGTGGGCGGTTGATGTTTCGCGGTTTTTCAGCGTTTCAGAAATAATTACGGGTGGTTAACACGTGCGAAATGGACTATGAAAATAAATGCTGGTTTTCGCTAGAAACTCCGGTTGTGCGTCAGGCTAGATCAAAGGCGGTCGGATTTGCTTTATTTTCACAAAAGAATGAAAAGTTGGCCGATTCAACCAACGTCGGGTTTTGGGTGGACGATTTCCATTTTTCTCTTTCCGGGTCGTGCCAGAACGAGGCGAAAACGCTTTATTTTTTTCGTTATGAAAATTTCTCAAGTCGTTTCAGCTCCAGCTGACTTGAAATTTTGCCAGAATAATCAATAGTTAATACCTGGTACTTGAGTAAATATGCAATTTTATATTTCGATGCGAGTCGAAGATTTCACGTTGTATTTGTTTTCTACTTGACTCATCCGTTTTTTTAGTCATAAGACCTAGTTTATCGTTTATTTTTTAACGCCCGTCGAAATTTAACGAGTTGCACTTCCAAATGTTTTACCGAAATCAAAAGGATCGCAAGTAAACTCTTCGACTTACGACACCGTTTTATATGCAATAATAAATTTGAAAATTGGCGTAATCGATTGGCAGAAATTTAATTTCCTGTACCCACATTTGCTGCACAAATTAAAAAATTATTGTCAATTTTGGTGAAAGAAATTTTTTTTACGGTTTTCTGGTCATCTCCTTGCTTCTATTGAAATTTTGATGCAACGGTTGGATGAGTATGAAACTTGTGTTTGTCGGTTATCTATCAACGTAAAACGATAAACATTGCAAATTATTAACTTCGTGGGATTTTCGACGTGCAGATGTTGAGGTTGTAGTATCTTCAACAACAACATGCCAACAATGTTTTTAAGATAAAATAGTGTTCGCCTTAGTTTTATATAAAGCAGCGTAAATACATTGTTTACGTCATCTTTTTTTAACTAACACAACAATGACCTACTACGTAATGCCACGATTTTGCAGTTGCATAAATAGCAAAAACAACAAAGGTGATGAAATATTTTTGGTTGAGGTAGAAAAGAGGTTTTATGTTGACACGTCAAATCCAGATTTTATATCGCAACAGAAGAAGGAAGAGCGTTAATTCTTTTATAACAATAGAGCAAAATAAACAAATTAATTAAATTTGAAAAAATTGAAATTTTGGGTTTTTTAAAAATTATAGACTTTAGGGCCAAATTGAGTTTAGATTTGAACGCAGGAGGGTCCATTACATAAGAGAACGTCAAATTTAAGTCTTTTGTAGAAACGAGATTTTTTGAAATTTTTATCAAAATTTTCGAATTGGGGTCGAAAAAAAGTCAAAAATATGAAAATTTTTGACATCGATTTTATAACTTAATCTGGCAGATTTTGAACCGCTTCACACGAATCTGGCGGTAGTTCCTTTGTACAAGTCGCACTTTTTAAGTTATGACGGTTTGAAGACTGATTCAAAATTTTCGTCAAAATCGACTAAAATCGCAAATATCAACTTTCTTATTATACGGCATAAGTCTTCCATTCTTGCACCATTTGATAGCCTCTGAAATACGGAGAAATTTGATGTATCTCGACACGATACAAGTGTTTCCGTTCAAAAGCTACAAGCATTTGAAAATTAGAAAAAAATTGTCTTTAGTGGTTTTTGGAAATTTACAAGAAATCTATCGGTTCTAGAGTTAAATTGAGTTCGGATTTAATTTCAGGGAGGTCGATTACACAAGAAAACGTCAACTTCCAGACCCTTGTAGCAACGATGTCGATTTTAGGAATTTTTCGAATTTCTACCGATTGGGGTAGAAAAAAAAAGTCGAAAATATTGAAATTTTTTGCATCGATTTTGTGACTGAATCTGGTAGATTTCGAACCGCTTAACACAAATCTGGCCGTAGCTCCTTTGTACAAGTCGCACTTTTTAAGTTATGACGATTTGAAGACTTTGATTCAAAATTTTCGTCAAAATCGACTAAAATCGCAAATATCAACTTTCTTATTATAAGGCGTAAGTCTTTCATTCTTGCACCATTTGATAGCCTCTGAAATACGGAGAAATTTGATGTATCTCGACACGATATAAGTGTCTCCGTTCAAAAGCTACAAGCATTTGAAAATTAGAAGAAAATTGACTTTAGTGGTTTTTGGAAATTTACAAGAAATCTATCGGTTCTAGAGTTAAATTAAGTTTGGATTTGATTTCAGGGAGGTCGATTACACAAGAAAACGTCAACTTCCAGACCCTTGTAGCAACGATGTCGATTTTAGGAATTTTTCGAATTTCTATCGATTGGGGTAGAAAAAAAAAGTCGAAAATATTGAAATTTTTTACATCAATTTTATGACTTATTCTTGTGGATTTTGAACCGCTGAACACGAATCTGGCCGTAGTTTCTTCCTACACGTCGTACTTTTTGAGTTATGGCGATTGGAAGACTTTGATTTCTATCGATTTGGGCAAGCATTAGGGTTGAAAAAAATAGTCGAAAATATTAAAAATTTTTACATCGATTTTATGACTTCATCTGGTAGATTTTGAACCGTTTAACACGAATTTGGCGGTAGTTTCCGTGTACAAGTCGTACTTTTTCAGACCATTTGAATGCAAGTTTCAACAGTTCTAGATTAAGGCAATATGGTATCGGAAAGAATCAATGTTAACACAATCTTTGCAGCCGTTTTTCACGTTTCAGAATTTTTTTAAATCTTCAACGAGAATGCGAGCGTAAATTTAACAGATGTGGGAACTCCAGAGACCAAAATTTGCATCCCTGATTGAAGCAGAATGAAAAAAGGACAGCGTCACTTTCACATCCAGAAACGACACCCTGCCATCAACTGATTTACAATCCTTCAAAAGTTGTCTCAATTATCACAATTATTTAATTGCGTTCTCTTTTAATTGCTTATTTAAAGTTTGAAATTTTCGTAACACTTTCCGACTTAATTGGAGAATTTTCGCTGATTAAGTTCATGCAGGTCAGAAGTGCGAATGCAAATGAGGAAAATTTGAAAATCCATCAATAATTGTCTGATTCGCTGGCGATGTACCGGGGCCCACGCGATTAATATCGGTGTCGTTAGTGGAAGCTAATTTTGCTACATTGCCTTATCTCGCCTGAATTGGGTCGGTTCAGTACCTAGAAGTTAACGATTGATTACTTATTATTGTTGTTCAACATCTGTCGAGTGGCTCTTAAACTTCAAATTGGTTTTGGCACGCCGCTTTTGTATCTATTAAGGTTAAGAAAATATTGCATTTCAATAAAATCGGCGGGGGGCGGCGATGGCGCAATTCGACGCAAAAGCAAATATTTATCGCTATTCAATATTCCGCGTACCTCCTCGAAATTAAACCATAACGAGCACACATTAGCGTGCCTATTTGCCTTGTTTCCTTCGCTGATAGCGATTGGGGTTTTATCGGGAGACGGGGTCGCGTTTTGCATAAGGTTCGAAACGAAGAAACCTCGTTGTTGCACCTATCGCTAATTTTATCGCGGGGGCCGTCTGCTTCACGTCCTGACGCAAACGTTCTAATTTGCTTAAGTAACGCGAGTTCATAAAAAAAGGCGAGTGGTCTTAAATTAAACTCGTAAAAGCCATCGGCGATCGTCGTAAATAATAAAAGTTTACGTACACATCTCCCTGCCCAGCACCCAAGTTTCTGGGCGCGAATTGACCTCGACGAGGACCGTGGGGGTGCACACCAGCAACACCATCAAATCGGCAACACTCAAGTTAACTAAAAATATGTTAGTGCTGTTCCGCATGTCTTTCGTCTTGAAGATGACGATCGGCACCATCACGTTGCCGATAACACCCAAACACATTATTATGATGCAAAAGACCATCGACGTGGTGCGGATGTAGCCGGGGAAGACCGGGCTCGACGTGTCGTTGAAGCCCGAAACGTTGCTGATGTTGTACAGGTCGATGGTGGACGACGGGGTGTACAGATAGTTCGACGTGCTGATGTTCAACTCGATCAGGGTGGACGGCAAGGGGGTGGTCGTTGTCGCTGGTGGTGGGACTCTTGTCGAAATCATATCATAGTACCTCGGCCAACTACCAACTTAACGGACACGACGCGAAGCGAACCAGCATCCTCCGCCGATCCCTGCAAGAAAACCAACCAAATTTACCACCAGCAGCCAAATTAACATCAATCGTCAAAGAGTTTGACCGAACTTTACCACCAGGAGCTCCTGGAGTTTCAACATTAATTATCGAACCTTTCAGTTTGAGGGACTCGCATCGCCCGCAATTTGCCCGATCCGCTGAAGAGATTTCAAATCTGATAAATGCCGCGGAGACCATTACAAACGCAAAATACTTTCACTGAAACAGTGAGTGCTTCCGAGGAATTCGCGCTCTCATGACGCACGAGGCATTCTGAAAATGCAGTACCGCACCAATTATTATTGCGAAATACCATTGCCGGTTCAGAGTACCGGCTAATGCCTAATAAAAGGTAGCTAATAACTCTACCGGGTATCGGGTACGTTCAGGCGATGCCTGGCATGACTTAAAAATTACAGTTTATGACGGATATGGCAAATACCACTTAAAACAGTACCGATATTGCGGATGCTGCTCGGTGGCGATTGACATTACGTTTTATCGTGACTCCTGACCATTACTGTTCTCAACAGGATCAAAACAGTCGAAGACGTGAGCAAGGGGTAGCTCACGTAAGCCAACATTCAGTACTAACGGTACTACCGCTTCTTGGAAAAAATCCGATGCCTATCTACCAGTGTTAAGTAATTATTTATCGAAGTACGTCAAGAATTTTTGACAACAAAATTTACTTGGTAGTACCGTTACGTACTACTTCGAATTTTTTTTAGTACATCACGAATTATAGGAAACTAATTAATGTTTGAAGTAACTGAAGCTATATACTACCTAGATTTTCAAAAATTTGGTAGTACCGGTACCTACTAAAAAACTCTTTTGGTACTTCGTATCTCTTTAGTTTTTAAACTAATAAACCATTCACAACTTTTCTTATGCTAGTACCTACATGAATTGCATTGGTGGATAATGGTCGCTATTGGTAGTACCAAAGAAGGCTCGGTTTCAACTTTACGTATCAGGGCTGCTTCAAATCGTACCGAAATTGGCCGTCGAGCATCGCACGCGGCAGGTACTGTTTCAAGAATAATTGACTGCAATTTTCTACAAGTACCGATAGATACTAGATAGATAAGTAATTGAAACGTCGTATTGTACCATTGTTTCCATCTCAATGCGTATTTCCTTTTGAATAGCTGCGGTGCTTGATCACATTGCCGTTTACTGTAATGGTACAGAACTGAAAAATATTGTCGTGTTAATCGCTTCAATGGAAACATGGGCAAGTGGAATACTTAAGTGGTACTTTGATGAGATTCATTGATACGATTTAAAGTTGTAATTGACAGCCAAGAGATGCTCAGACCCTCTTCGGCGGTCTTTTAAGAGGCGTAAAGCCTTGTCCATTGTAAAAATTTAGATGTAGATAGGTACTATTCTATAGTGGTACCACTTTTGAGTAACATTCACAGGAACTTAATACGGCCAAAGTTGCTCAACTTGATACAACTAATTGATGTTGCAACTGAAACTAAAATTAACTGAAGTAGGTACCACCATAGGAATTGCTTTATTGAAGGCAATGAATACTAGAACAAAAGCCAAACAAGTAAAGTTTCTCGATTGCACTCCCTTTAATGACGAAGTTTCGTCTGGCAGAACTTAATTTCCTATTTTCATTCTCTAGTTTAGGGATTTAATCTCGAAATGTATCCACACTTGTGTTATTGTTCTCCGAGAGCTTTGCTCCTAATCCTGTTGGTCTCTATTTAATCCATTGGGCCAACAGTTGCATGCGTAAAAGTTAAGAGGACTTACTAGACTTGGGTCCAGGGGCAAGTCCTTGTAGTTTGAAAAGAAGTTACAACAAAACTACTTGCATCAACAACAAATGTTTTTTATTTAACACAAAAATGACAAAGTTAGAAATTGTAATGCTGAAACTACTTATATAAATTATTTTTTTAATGCAACAAAAAAATTAATCTGCAATGCCAAAACTACTTGTAGCAGAACCAAAAATTGTTAATTTTGCCAATTTTTTTTTATGTGTAATGGAATAGGAACTTGCTATCTTATCTGGTGCCTGAATACTTTCTAGGCTCGTCATTGTTAATTAAAAAAAAATTGACGTGTTAGGTAAACCCCCATTTTCTTTTGGAAGCATTTTACTCGCACTGAATGCTGATGCTACTTAGACATAAATTCAGATGGTGCATCCCCGGCTAATTTTAATCTGTGCGAGCTTTCTATATTAGCCGCCCACCTTAATTAAAAAACTGATTTTGAAGAAAAATTACGAGAGCTTTGCCCTAAATGTAAGTAATGCTGAGTTACTTGCGAAGGTAAAAATAGATTCCCTACAGTCAAATGATTCGACAAATGCTCTTTAGTGTAAAAGCAATTTAATTTTTTTATTTTAGTTAAAACATTAATTTGCAAAATTAAGAAACAATTTTTTATTACCTTGGAGAAAATTTTGAGACAAATTTTGTTTTGTTAACATAATTTTTTTGCTTCAGACCTTAGTGGTATTAATTGGGGAGTTCGCTGAACAAAATTTAATAACGAATTTAATACGGACTCAAATGGGAGATAGATATTAAAAGCGGCTAAAAAATTTATTGATTTCCTCTTGCCATTAAGGTACTTGGAAATTAATATTACTTTGGCAATATGTTTAAATTTAAATTTAAGGCGAGGGTGCGAAGCGCGCGTTTAATAAAAATTTCTTTTTCCATCTGGCAACTCAAATGCTCGTAACTCTGGTCAATCTAATAAGTGAGTTATTATCTAAAACTTTTTAGAGTGTTGTTGATGCTTTTTAGTGGCAATTCTCTTGCAGGAAAAACTGCAACGAAAATCGTAAATTGCGTTAGGCACCGGTTCCAGCATTTACGTGATCTACGCCTATGGTCGGCTTTCTGTCGCGGCTAGGTGGTTTTGTACAAATTTATACAAGTAATGAAAGCAGAACTTACACCAAGTCGCACTGATAATGGGCTCGTAAATGCGCTGGCAGTTGAAGCAGAATATTAAATTAGATTGCCTATGAAATTAAAACCTGTCCAAAACTGCCATTACGAAGATGCTAAATTAGCAAACGGAATGAGGAAGCATTCCCAACATTTTCTCTCGAGGAGCGACCAACACGAAAAACTTGGACACCTATTAATAAAGGAACTATTGGCAGCTTAAATGAACAACGGCGACGGAAAATCGCGCGTTTTCCAGAATTTCAAATAATAAAGTGACTGGCAGGAATTTGGCAATAAATTACGAATCAGTGCGAGAGTTATAAAAAATTGACGTAGGAACGTCGCCAAAAAAATTCTCGTAAAAATAGAAATTTCGAGTCATAAAATGGTTGTAGGGCGTAGTAAATAATTTTTTGGAAAAATCCTCGATTAATAGAAGAATTCGGTTGTTAAAGTCTAGGAGGTCGTAAATTTCGCAGTGCAAATAAATCGAGGTGGGGCCGCAATAAAGTTCCGGCATCTCGTAAAAAAATTGGAGGCGGCCAAAATGGGATTATAAACAATCGCAGTTACTCACTTGATTGTTTCAAAGCGTCCCGACGTCGACTTGTTCATGGCAAATCCAGGGGTAATTGTGACTCGAAGACTCTTTCATCGTCGTTTTCCCCATAACACGTCCCGCACTCGTCTTCCGGCAAACATAAATAAACAGACCTCTGAGTGGATGATGTCCCATTTCACTTTGACAGGACGCCGCGACGGAAATGGCGAAATTATTGTCATAATTTATTTGCGGCGTCGCGACTCCGGCGGCGGGAGTCCCGGAAAGATCCTCATGTTTAAACGGGCGCGATCGGAGGCGGCGTGGACCCACCGACTGTGTTGACGGCTTTTGAAAACAGACTGGCATCGGGCATGGGTAGAGCGACAAAGCGCCGGTTTCATTCACTCAAGATACAACCTATATAGATATGCAGTCAACCAGGCGGGCCATGGCGATGGTCGACGCCGTCGACATCCACGCTCCATCTCTGGACGACATCGCCACCGCTCAATCCTCCAAAGGTTTTCGATGACTTGTATTTTTTAATTCTACACGGGGATCCGAGAACGAGGGGCCCATTCAGAAAAAAACACTCCGAGATTAACGACGCGTTTGGAGGCCATTAACACGAGCTGAGGCGACACAATCGCTAATTAATTTTAACTGAAAAAGCACTACTTGACAATGTGACAGGACGGACTTTTTCCGACGCCGAATCCGGCGAAAGACTTATCACTCTTCGGTATTTATAACCTCAATCCTGCACAATAACACCCAACCTCGGCCCAACTCCGCTAACGAACGGTCTTCAACAGGCGCAAACAAATCTCGGCAACGAAGAGGCCAAATTACAGATTTCTAATATCTTGGCACTTTTGACAGTGTTTCATTTTAGATACAATTAGAAAGAAACTGTTGAAAGCAGATAATACACGTAGTTCAAGACAACTAAAAGGAATAGAACAAACATCAAGAAGTGAACTCGAAAGAAGTAGAAAAAGTGTCAAAATTTTCGTTAAAATCGACGAAAACTGCAAAAATCAACTTTTTTATTATAATGCGTAGGGTTTCCATTTTTGCACCATTCGATAGCCTCTGAAACACGAATAAATTTGATGTATCTCGATACAATTTAAGTGTCTCCGTTCGAAAGCTACAAGCGTTTGAAAATTGGAAAAAAATAAACTTTGGTGGCTTTTGGAAATTTACAAGAAATCTATCAGTTCTAGAGTCAATTTGAGTACAGATTTGATTTCATAAAGGTCGATTATACGAGAAAACGTCAACTTTTAGGCCCTTGTAGCAACGATGTCAATTTTAGAATTTTTTCGAATTTCTATCGATTGGGGTAGAAAAAAAAAGTCGAAAATATTGAAATTTTTTACATCGATTTTATGACTTATTCTGGTAGATTTTGAACCGCTGAACACAAATCTGGCCGTAGTTTCTCTGTACAAGTCGTACTTTTTGAGTTATGACGATTTGAAGACTTTGATTCAAAAATTTCGTCAAAATCGACCAAAATCGCAAAAATCAACTTTCTTATTATTAGGTGTAGGGTTTTCATTCTTAAACCATTCGATGGTCTCTAAAATAGGGATAAATTTGATGTATCTCGACACGATATAAGTGTCTCCGTTCAAAAGCTACAAGCATTTGAAAATTGGAAGAAAATGAATTTGGTGGTTTTTGGGAATTTACAAGAAATCTATCGGTTCTAGAGTCAAATTGAGTTCAGATTTGATTTCAGAGAAATCAATTACACGAGAAAACGTCTACTTCTAGACCCTTGTAGCAACGATGTCAATTTTAAGATTTTTTCAAATTTCTATCGATTGGGGTAGAAAAAAAAAGTCGAAAATATTGAAATTTTTTACATCGATTTTATGACTTATTCTTGTAGATTTTGAACCGCTGAGCACGAATCTGGCCGTAGTTTCTTTCTACACGTCGTACTTTTTGAGTTATGGTGATTTGAAAACTTTGATTTCTATCGATTTGGGCAAGCATTAGGGTTGAAAAAAAAGTCGAAAATATTAAAATTTTTACGTCGATTTTATGACTGAATCTGGTAGATTTCGAACCGCTTAACACGAATCTGGCCGTAGTTTCCCTGTACAGGTCGTACTTTTTAATATATGACCATTTGAATATTTCAATTCAAAATTTTCATCAAAATCGACCAAAATTGCAAAAATCAACTTTTTTATTATAATGCGTAGGGTTTCCATTCTTGCACCATTCGATAGCCTCTGAAACACGGATAAATTTGATGTATCTCGATACGATTTAAGTGTCTCCGTTCGAAAGCTACAAGCGTTTGAAAATTGGAAAAAAATAAACTTTGGTGGCTTTTGGAAATTTACAAGAAATCTATCAGTTCTAGAGTCAAATTGAGTACAGATTTGATTTCATAAAGGTCGATTATACGAGAGAACGTCAACTTTTAGGCCCTTGTAGCAACGATGTCAATTTTAGAATTTTTTCGAATTTCTATCGATTGGGGTGGAAAAAAAAGTCGAAAATATTGAAATTTTTTACATCAATTTTATGACTTATTTTTGTAGATTTTGAACCGCTGAACACGAATCTGGCCGTAGTTTCTCTGTACAAGTCGTACTTTTTGAGTTATGACGATTTGAAGACTTTGATTCAAAAATTTCGTCAAAATCGGCCAAAATCGCAAAAATCAACTTTCTTATTATTAGGTGTAGGGTTTTCATTCTTAAACCATTCGATGACCTCTGAAATAAGGATAAATTTGATGTATCTCGACACAATATAAGTGTCTCCGTTCAAAAGTTACAAGCATTTGAAAATTAGAAAAAAATTGTCTTTAGTGGTTTTTGGGAATTTACAAGAAATCTATCGGTTCTAGAGTCAAATTGAGTTCAGATTTGATTTCAGAGAAATCAATTACACGAGAAAACGTCTACTTCTAGACCCTTGTAGCAACGATGTCAATTTTAAGATTTTTTCGAATTTCTATCGATTGGGGTAGAAAAAAAAAGTCGAAAATATTGAAATTTTTTACATCGATTTTATGAATTATTCTTGTAGATTTTGAACCGCTGAACACGAATCTGGCCGGAGTTTCTTTCTACACGTCGTACTTTTTGAGTTACGGTGATTTGAAAACTTTGATTTCTATCGATTTGGGCAAGCATTAGGGTTGAAAAAAAAGTCGAAAGTATTAAAATTTTTACGTCGATTTTATGACTGAATCTGGTAGATTTCGAACCGCTTAACACGAATCTGGCCTTAGTTTCCCTGTACAGGTCGTACTTTTTAATATATGACCATTTGAATATTTCAATTCAAAATTTTCGTCAAAATCGACCTAAATTGCAAATTTGAACTTTTTTATTATAAGACTTAGAATTTTCGTTCATACAACATTTGATAGCCTTTGTAAAATGGAGAAATTTAATGTATTTGGATTTGATGTAAATCTATCCGTTGAAAAGTTACAAGAGTTTGAATATTAAGAAAAATCGAAAGTTAGTGCTTTTTAATTTCTAATTTCTAATTTTATAAGAAATCTATTTATTCTAGCGTCGAATTAATTACGGATTTGAGTTCAGGAAGGCCGATTACATAAGAAAGCGTTTATTTCTAGCAACGATGTCGATTTTAGGATTTTTTCAAATTTCTATCGATTGGGGTAGAAAAAAAAAACGAAATTATTGAAATTTTTTACATCGATTTTATGACTTATTCTTGTAGATTTTGAACCGCTGAACACAAATCTGGCCGTAGTTTCTTTGTATAAGTCGTAGTTTTTGAGTTATGACGATTTTAAGACTTTGATTCACTCACCCTGTATATCATTTCGTGAAACAGTTTTTGCCAATTTCAATTTGAACCAACTTTTTTGAAACTCGCTTTCGTCCTTCTTTGTATGCATAGGTGACAACTGTTTAAATTCGTGGAGCTAACATCTGCGTTTTCAGGAATCCGCACTTTAATTGCCTTGAAAATTTATGAATCTCATAGATTTTAAAATTATACACAGATGTCTTGACTTGGTGAAGCTTGTCAACTCTTAACTAGCTGTGCAATTAAAAAGTTTTATGTCACCTACCTGAAGTGTTTAAGTAAGTTGATGTTCAACACTAACGATTGAGCTGATTGTTAATGAGTAAAGTAGAAAAACGTTAAACTGCTTCATTTGAAATGGAGATTATCGTTAAGATAAGTAAGCAAGCAGTACGCGACTACAATCGCTATTCACGTTCAATCACTAACATAAAGTTGAAAAATTTGATATCCACACGCCGCCCCCTAACATACGCCAATTTGTTGCGCAAATTCAATAAAATAGGTAAATTAATACAAAATCAGCAAACACCTACAACTAACGAAACAATTCCACTAGCAACAACTATTTATTTTTTTCACACAGAAACGTGATGTCAAGAAATTTTTGTTGTTAGAAAAAAATTTGAAGAGTACACAAAAAGATAGCATTGTAAAAAAATTAACTTCAATTAACACAATTTCAAGCAAATTACTGCAAAAAATTAGAGGCCCCATGAAGAAGCTGTGTTGCAATAATTCTTAGATAAGGCACGATATGGCGGTTTGTGATACAAGTGAAACTTATCAGTTGTTGCTAATTTGAATCTGTCAGATATTTGGGAAATACAAATTTATTTTTCATCTCTCTGCTTATAAAAAATATGTCAAATTCAAATTTCTTGGTCTAATCGGGCGACTTGTTTCCCCTTTAAAATCCGCATGTCTGATTACATCTTTTATTGGTCTCAAGAGATTTACGAAAAGTTGATCCGAATTAAGAATCTCGCATTTTCTCCTTGAATTTCTTGCAAGTCTTGACGACCCAAAAAAAATTTATAATCGCAACGGTGGCGTTATCACTTTTTTAACAAGTCATTGTTCTTGAAGCAACATCAATGATGGTTTCGCTTTTAACCAAAGTAACATGAGAAGCGACAAGTTGTGCGCCTAATAAAATAGCTCCACCGCATTGTTTTCGCACTGTTATAAATAAGCGAGTAAATCGAGGTTAAAGGAGAAATTGAACCCAAGCGGAATTTTGCGAGGCTTCAAGCCATCCTGTTCAGGACGTTATCCTACCCACTTCTGCTAAAAATCACCACTTTTTCGCTACACCTCACAGCACTATATCAGAGAGATTGGCGCGATGCGGCCACGAAAGTTTCATCCACTTAATATACTCGTCTCGTCGCAAAAGTGCAAAAAATCTTTAAAAAATTACGCGACCAAAAAGAACAATTGGAACTGCATCGAGACCACGAGCAGGAATGTTATTGGAGCAACAAGTCAATTCAAAAAAAAATCTTCACTTTGCGTGATTGATGGTCCGTTGAAGGTTGCGCGAGAAATTTCGCTCTCCCGCTACGCCATTTTATTCCCAATTTTGGAACAAGGCTCAGTCAGAGTCAATTAAATATTATTCAGATAATCAAGCTACAAACCAAGTAAAACCCGCAGAAATTAAAAATGAAGTGCGGCATATACTTACAGCTGCTTCCATAAATAATGGACAAATGCTGGACAGAAAGGTAAATTGTTATTGCTGACTGCATAGAAAATGAGTATTACTGGAAAATTGTAGAGTGAAACAAAATCCTATCTGGTAGTTCAACCGTTGTGGTTTGGCCTGTTGCGCCTCTCCTCGCCATCATTCCTGCTCTACTCGGGGACCATGTGAAAAAACGACTCTTCAGTGCAGTTTGATGTTGAAATTTTGGCCAAAAGTTCGTCGGTCGATGGCAATACATGGCCGTTGGCTCTATTTTCGTCGTTTCGGGCTAAAAATAAGATACCTGCACTTTGTCTCCCGTCTCCGTGAGACTTGGTCGTTCGCTTGTCTTTTTTGTCGCGTGGGGTCGTCGCGGCTCGTGAGTGAGGGGCCCATTCAGAAAACCGCTGTAAGGATTAGCGGCGTTATTGAAGGCCATTAACACGCCCGGTTGACGACTTGAAGCGACATAATCACGACGTTAATTAATACGGAAAAAACGACTTTCATAGAGTAATAAATAAGAAAATGGACGTCGGTTCTCCGTCATCAGCAATGAAGCTGAAATTTCTTCTTCTCAACGCTGTCCTGTCTGAAACAAATCACGAACTGCAACATCTGCGGTCAACCCTTAAATGATGGAGGTCGTTAATAATAACTACCGGCGGAATAAGAAGAGGACACCGAGGGAAACGTGCCCATCACAACGCATCAGTCTTCATACGGCGAGGCCAAATGAAATAATGCAGCGACCATTACCGAATTAACGCTAATCGAGTTAAGACAATGAATGGGACGTAATCAACTAATTGGGGGTGTCCTGAAGGGTTTCGTCAAACTCCCGTTAGCCAGGAAATTAAATAAAATTTAATGAACATACCAGCAAAATATTTTGATTATTTATTTGAATAGTAGCTATCTTTTGGTTTGTGGTCGGGGTGGCTACCCCTAATCAAGACTGGCTGCAGCTTTGCAACTAGCGTGATTTCGCGATAGGAGACTTGCGGCGATAAATAACCTTAATTGCGTCAATTATAAACTCATCGGCGCCGTATTGTGGCATTGAGGGTTAACTGCGAGCTTAGGGTGACGCGAGATGACTCGGTAATTTCGTTGACCGCACCACCGGATCCGATTTAATGATTTGGCGAAGAAATATTTTGGCGTTGTTATCAGCTGGCATCGTGATAACGCGGACTATTTTTGAAAGTTAATCCAAGTTCGGAACGTAATATAATTACCTCTCTGTTGTGAGATTACGAGTTTGGAAAACTTCGGGCTGAACTTTGAGCATCAGGAGCAATTTGCGCTGGGGACGTGAGATTATTAAATTTGGTAAAAAGGCATATGTTTATAGGTAATTGAGGGACGATTTGAAAGTTTCATAATCGCATTTAATTTGAATTTGAAAGGTCGCCCGAAGCCGGGGACGGAAATATGGTAAACTTGTGTATATACAAGCTTGTATCACGAGAACCTTATTATGTGGAATAAGGGGAGCTAGGGAAGAAATCATAATAATGGACGACGTCGAGGTCTGCGAGATGGCTCGGTATTAAAGGGAAAACTCTTTCTTGTGCGGAGAGAGAAAGAACCGTTTTGGATATGGCTTGTTAACGGTAAAAAGTACAAATTTAAGTACGTGCGTCAGGATAGTAAACACGTACATTATTTCGCTAAGTCGGTCGGCTAGTTGTTGGACGAATATGGAGAAAATTGCATAACAATAAAAAATGTTGGGATCGATCGAACGAGACCACTTAAGATTAGAGCTCGCACTATTTCGAAATTATTCAAACCACGTGTTGATCTTAATTGCACAACGAAGCGCGAAAAATAACGCGGAAATTCATCTCCAAGTCACTCAACTCGATTTCCGCAACTAAGGAAGAGTTAACGTAAATCCAATGATTCAAATTCTTTTCAATTTAATCAGTGAAGAACTTGAGTTAATAACAAGATTACTACTTTCAAGATGACTACTTACGTAAGTTTAAATTATTCATCAATTTTGGTGTAAATGTTATGTGACCGAAATAAATTATTTAACTTGTTCTTCGTATGAGTTCAGGCTAAGAACTTTTGTATGAGAAATTTCGAATCAAACTGACAAGAAGACACTCTCAAAAACGCAGATAAAAAATTAAGGGAACAAATATAATGTACACCAAATTATACCATACATCCCTTGCACTGTCCACCAGAAAATTTAATGAGCATCAAAAAATCTAAATGAAACCCAAATTATTATACATCAGAAAATGAGAACATCACCACTAAAATAACTATGCTGCGTATTGTTTTACCATTGCTTACATTTTAAATTCTATATGTCTATCAATTTTACTAAATGTTCACCAAATTTAGAACGCTCAAGTTACGCGTCCGTGCTGTACATAATAAATATTCGCGCTATCCATTTATATTTAGTGTTTCTCAAAAAAACTATTTGTGCGTCAAATAATTATTCTATTACTCCAAAATTGAAATATGCTCGCGCATCTCTCCTTGCCGCTTGCGCTTCCAGACAAGAGGCACGCGAAAAAAGTTTTGTACAAGGTCAGTTCAGGGCCCTGTAATTTTTTTTTTAAAAGCACGATTAGAAATTACCACTAAAAAAAGTTTTACGTTTTACATAATGCAAGCCAATTACAGCAAAGCATTTATATATTACGGAAATCAATATCTTTTTTTGTGCAAACCACTTTTATTTTTACTTTTATTTTCCTTGCCCTAGCACATCTACATCTATAATTTTGCATAAAATTATTTACCATTTGCACAACATTTTATTGCTTGTGTATTTTTGATCAACAAATAGTATTTTTAACTGCTAAATAATATAAGACACAGTCGAAAATGAAATATCTGGGTATTATGTTAGAATTAAAATCGGAATAAAATTTGGTTAACATTTAGCATTTATGGTCAACAAAAGTTATTTTGGCGAACAAAATATATAAGAGGCCAGCATTATGTCAATATTTGGTTGTCGCTTTACGATTATGTATTTTCTTAATTTTGGTGAGCATTTAGTATTTTTGGGAAATAAAAATTTTTTTTTGTATGAAAATGTTGGATAAATTTGGTAGACTGTTAAATGCGACCCAAAAATTAATAAGATTTACGTCATGCTTTAGAATTATCAAAGTCCAGTTGCACGAAGATATTAATGACTAGTTAGCCGTCAGTCATAGGGAAAAAATGGGTATTTTCTAAAAGAATACATAATTAGCTTTCCAGACAATTAGTATTTATTTTAGTACCTACGACATCTAGTTCAGAACTTTCACTTTTATTTTTATTTCTGCCGAATTTTAAAATTTTAACTCTATTTAGGCGCCGGTGTTTTTTTCAGAAAGGACCCTGCATATCTGTAAGTTTCAGTGAGTTTCAGTGAGTTTCAGTAAGTTTCAGTGTGCAAATGTAGGCAACTGTTAATTTTCGAAATCTTCTCCCATCGGCCTTATATTTTAATATCGTTTTGTTTTTATTTTATTTATTTTATTTATTTTATTTATTTTATTTATTTTATTTATTTTATTTATTTTATTTATTTTATTTATTTTATTTATTTTATTTATTTTATTTATTTTATTTATTTTATTTATTTTATTTATTTTATTTATTTTATTTATTTTATTTATTTTATTTATTTTATTTATTTTATTTATTTTATTTATTTTATTTATTTTATTTATTTTATTTATTTTATTTATTTTATTTATTTTATTTATTTCATTTATTTTATTTATTTTATTTATTTTATTTATTGCATTATGGCGTTTTTGGAAAGCGCCACGACGGCCGTGAGCGCTCGCCGCAGAAATTCCAATTCACCTGAAACCGTCGCATGTCGCCCCCGAACCGGCGCCACCTCACCCTTAATTACGCCTGATTTAAACCTGCCTCCGCTTCGTTATCCTTATTGTCGGCGTCTTGCCCCGTCACATGCCGCGTGAAATTCATCAAAAACGAAAAAAGGACCCGGAGTCAACACTTTAAAATTTACGAGCGCGGCTGTAACGGGCACCTTAATTAATTTCCATTATCTTTGTGATAAAACTGGAGCAGCGTCAATGGACTAAACCAAGTGTGAACGGGATCCCGGCGTTTTGAACTTCCGATAGCCCAAGAAGGGTGAGAAATTGGTAAAGTGCGTGCCGAGGTCCTTAACCCCGTCCGCCGGCGAGCCGAGGGCGATGCAACTGACCCATAAACGTTCCGAAATCGGACAAACACTCACATCCAAATGATTGCGTCACGTCCCGCCCGATAAATAGAGGAAATTGATGAGGTTTCGGCGGTTTTCTTTGGGAAATATTAAGTATCGACGGGAAAGCGGGACACGAGTGTGAGTAGTTGCTGTGTCTTTACGTTGCGGATTGGGTTTCCGGGGAAGAGTCCGGGCTCCCGTTACACCTCCGGAACGGAGTAGACGGTCAGCTGTTGGCGATCTCACAACTTCCTGCTTGTTTTATGGGGCTTTCAGCAGTTTCGAAGGGCCGACCCGTGATGATGATTGCGCTGTTGCGTTAAAGGCACGCGGACAGGGGTGAGAGAACGACCCGGAAAACATGCACCATTTACGCGATGAAGAACAAGAATAACAAGATGTCTGGTTATGTTCAGGACCGCTGGAATCGCGCTAATTTGCGAAATCAAAATTTACTTGGAATTGTTTAAAAATTGCTAATTTTAACAAATTAAACAAGGAAAAGGTCAAATGGGAACAGGAAATAACAGAAGAGGGTTTTTGGAAAAATTATGAAAACATTGTGGAGGCGACTGAAAATTGTTTTAAAGCATTCGCAAAGTAAGTGCTATCAAATTCTGGAATTAAAGGAATTCAACAGACTAAACTCAAGTTCACCCCTTCACCATTTTGAGGAGGGTTGTTTTTTCAAGGTGCTATTCAAAAACCTGACACTGGTCGAGTTTTGCAGATTTTTATTTTTTAATTCGCCAGAGGAACTGAATTATTTTGGGAATGTTTCTTTCAATGGTTTAAAATCGTTGTATTAACATAAGTTTTATGTTTTCGTCGGCTGTCAGTTTGTTATTCGTTAAAGGAATTGAGTTATAACAACTTTTCAATCAATTAACGATAGCTGGCCTTTGTACGTTATGTAGTTCTTTAGTGAGTTGCTTCGAAAAATTGAACTTTATTAATTACTTGTCAAATTACGTTGATCCTGTTTAAACTACCAACGTAAACCTCCAAGTTCTCGATTATTGTAAAAAATGGAGCAAGGTTCGAAAAAACTGTTGTGGACGAAGAAAAACTGAGAAGAACCAGAAAACTTACTCGGTGTGTAAAAATTGAAAATAATCTCTAAAAGAATAGAATAATAAAAGAAGAAAATTTGGAAAACGCAACATTTAAATTTTGTATTCAAATTGTGTAAGATTTTATTGAATCAAGGGCTTATGCAACAGTTTCATGGAAACACTCAAAACAATTGTGAAACACGAACTAATTTCCAACTCTGTAGGTGTCTCCAGTTCCGATTTCTCAATTTCTGCCATTAACCCAACGGTTTCTCATTAGCATCTGCGAATTCCCAAAAACCTCGTTTTGACCTTATTTACGACTAATTAATTATTTTGCTCGCCCAAAACCTCAATTTCAACTTAGGCTTAGACGTTAGAACGAATTCCGCCAATAAAACTCGTTATTGCTAATAAGTCCTCCGCCGAACACGGATTTTTATAACTTTGATCCCGGCAGCGCATCTTTTGCCGAAACGAGTTAATAAATTTTTGTCGTGAGTGCTTGTAAAATCGGGAGAGGTATTTGTAAAGTGATTTCTCTGGAATTTTCAATATTCCGAGTCGGCGTGTTCCCTCGACAATTCCGCAACAATAATTATAAACGCAAACAAATCGAGGGACACGTGGGCTTAAAGTGCTAAATCGCCGTTGCTATCTCCAATAAATGAATAGATCCATCAACAGCGGTGTCACAGCAGTAAAAGATGGGCGTACGGGCCTTTAAGGACGCGATTATCGTAAAAAATGTTTAATTTCGTGGGAGGCGGGCATAAATCAGCGTTGTGGCGGCCGTTCAGCGTGACAGGACTCTAATTAAATGTGGACCGCCGCGTATATTTTCGAACACAATGCGAAAGCGCGTAAATCACGCCGAAATTTGGCAACTTTCAATTCGAAAGAGCGCCATAAACAAGGCGAATCCCGAAAAAAATACCGGCCACACTTTGTAGGTTGTTAGTTCGCTAATAATGTTGTGATAAATTCTGTAACGAAAATAAACACCGCGTCTCCTCCGACTTAAATCCGAGATGTCAGTGGGCACTTGCCGGTGAAATATTCGGGTGGCCCGAGAGCGCGCCCACGGGGGAACATCAGACGAGCTCTTGGTGGCGCTCGGCGTCACGGCCCGACGAGACCGCAATATCGGCTTTATCGCCGCAATTAAAACGCGAAAAATTAATTGCGGCAACAGGTCTCAGGGCATTAAAGTCGACTTTTCATGGCGGAGAGTCGCGTTATTGCAACGACGACGATGCCATGTTGTCATCTTCTATGGCAAGGGGAAAATGTATGAACAGGCGAAGAACGAATTTGTGTCACATTAAAGTCAAGGACGCATCTTATCTACATTTTTATTAGTTTTTGCGAATTTTGGATGGCGGCCCGTGTGCATTTTTTATAAGAGCGGCCGAGGTTAACGCACTCGATGTCGGACCGCCGCCGTTTCGGCATTCAATATTCCGTTATGAGGCTGCACGAGAGGGCATAAGTTATCTGAAGAAATTGGAAATGGTTTATTACTTTCGTCAACTTTCCAAAATTAAAGCTTTAGCTGGGAGCTGGAAAAAACGAGGCTTCTGAACTTCGACTCCGAACTCAATTCAGCACTGGGATCCCCTACAAAGCGACCGAAAAGCTTCAATGTCGACCGAGTCGACTTGCATTTCTATCGGTTAAACAGAGAGTACCGAGAAGCTACCGCTTTTGGAAGCGACGCGGTCGAAACGCTTCGTCGGGGATCCGAGTGCTGGTTGTGATCGCAGCAATAACATCGTTTTTAGTACGTTGTTGCCATTTAAGTAATTTTTTTAACAAATATTGAACACATTACACAAATTATAAAAAAAACAGATGGTGGAGGCGCCATAGTACAAAATTTTTCCAAAACGCTAAATTTTCTAGAAGATAAATGTAAGACACACCTTCCTTTTTCTGAAAAATACTATTTTAATTTTTTCCTTTAAATAATTTTTTATTCAAATACCTACAGTGGAGCGTTGCTGGTTGACGTTCTTCGCCAATCGATTAGTGGTGAGTGATTGAAAATTCGCCGACAATCCGTTTCCAATCGCGAAGAAAACAAAATCCATTAACAACTTGACAGTTTCAGGAAGCCTCCATCGACTTGCCCGTGATTTATTAAAAATTGACCTGTTGCTGGCGAGCCGGCGAGAACGTGGGACGTGACAACAAACACATAATAGAAATTAAGAATTAAGCCCGAATAATTGAAAGGAACATGTAGGACTTCAAAGAAATCCCGAGATGTTGGAGTACACGCAACCAAATCAGGGAGAGATTTGCTAAGATGCAAACGAATTTATTTAGAAATGTTGGTCGTTTCTTCATTGTTGTTAGCTTTGTGGGAAAATCTTTTCTGACGTCAACGGCCAGTTAAAAGAGACTCATGGTTATCGAGTTGTTGTCGACGCGATAAAATTTAACTGAAGATTGGAAACTCGTTACAAATTTATGTATGGAATAGCGATTTTAATACTTTCTGTGGAAGGTAAAGAAATAAATTTATTATTGATTTATTATGGATTATTATTTATCGCGGCGTTAAGAACTTTACTGAAAAGAAGTTTTGTTGTAAATGGTGTGAGGGTCTGGACAAAGAAGTCGCAAAACTTCTCAAAAAAAAAATTGTTTGCACCGCCAAGGAGGAACCCTATTTACATCTTATTAGTTTTTCCCGCGTGTACTTTGGGCCGTATCGGGAGTTAACGCCGCCCTCATTTCCGCAGTCGCGAGTCGTAACGGCCGTTTCCTAATTGTTTGCCAAACATAAATATTAATAGCATCGTCACTACATCGTCCTCCGGTTAAGTAAAGAAATTTAGGAAATCCTCCTGGCGTGCCGCGACCCCATCCCGCAGCCCCCCGCCGTCCCTAGTGTTGCCCATTTTTGCCCCGAGCGGTCCGTAACGCTCCCCGACACCGGCGAGATCCTTTGGTCCTAACGGCAACGACTTTTTAACATATCAACCGGACGAGCTTTCCGGGATTGCGGTCGCAACTCGACCGGACTTAACGTTGCAGTTTACGTTTTACGTTTCGTTTAACTCGAGACCGGCTCACGTTGATAGTGGCAGGAAATTAAAAAGGACTCTCTGCTGCCGGCCAATTGGCACGGAGTGCCGGTCGGAATTTCGAGAGGGGTTAAAAAATTGCAATATGTTCCTGCAACTGCAGGATAAAGTTTTCTTGTTAGATCGGACAAGTTTTTTAATATTTTCCAAATTGCGTCCGGGCCCTAATCTCGGGATGCTTCCCGTCATCGATCAGGACCTGTCTGGCTCTATGCAGTTCGCGCCCTGTTTGCTCCCGGAAATCGGAAATTTTATTGTTAACGGTTCAATATGGGAACTTACAGCGAATTTGTCGGGAATAAATCCCCGACGCTGATCGATCGGGTCTTGCACTTTGCACTGCAACTTGGACCCGACGAGATCTTAATAAGGATGCGGGTAAGCAAGATGAACTGCTCGTGGAGCTGTAAAATGCTGAATTGTTATAAATTTCTTGGACCAAATTTCACAGTTTTCTAAACGATTGAGTCACTTTTATAAATTTCTCCAAACTTTTAAATTTTGTGTATAAAACGTTCTAGTTGACTGTCATCACCATAAATTTCGTTGTCCAAAACTTTTAAAATATTACAAAAATATTTTTTAAAATTTACCATTTTACTAATTCCACTCCTTAATTTTCCATGAAAATTGTGCTATGGCTCCTCCACCATTTGACACGTTTCTATAATTTGTAAATTTGTTCAACAGTTAAACATTACGTAAATTTTTTATTGATAAACTTTCCGCTCCTGTTAACATGAAACTTCTGGAAACTTATTTATGTGGAAGAAAATTCTGGACGGCGATAATTTTGAGCGGCAGAGCAGGCAACCATTAAGACTGCGACGTAGTGATTCTTAACCGTAACTAGCATCAGGCGCAGCCAGGTCCGACTTTCGCAAAACTTGCATCAACCACCAAAAATTCGAAACAACTTCCATTAACTCCCGGTTTATATTGAGTTACGCATGTAAATTACGAAAGCAGTTCCTCGACGCGTAACTCCCCTAATTTCGCATTTCCCCAACTTTTAATTGGTTTAATTGAGACGATGCCGGTTTCATGACCGGTTCCGCTGAAAACCGACCCCATCCCCGTCCGCTAAGCTAACATATGGGGTTGTCGTCGCGGCATCCAAATTGGACATGTCTCAAGCACCGGGAGCTTCTCTCGATATTAGACAGATCTCGTTCGCGACTCGTAGTACGTGATACTCATTTCCATCCAATTTCCACAACACTTTCAATATTTAACTTTGCCGGAGTAATAACTATTTTGAGGCTTTCAGCCCCGAACGCGGAAGCTATCGGCGCGCAAACATAAACCGAACCTCTCTCCCACGTTCCTTTTCTTTATCGCACAACCCAACTTTTCACGTTCGGAAAAGTTTCATTGCCGCGTTATTGGATTGTTGCGATATGTGTGTGGGATAGCCGGCGGTTTTTCCGACGAAACGAAAAAATTATCGCCGAAATCAATTTTTCCGCTCGCCGGGAAATTATGGGCTGAATTTAAATATCAACGGCTGAGCTCGCTGTTTGGAGCTTCAAGGGCCGATAAATTAGTTTCGTCGAAAGAGGATGTTAGAAAGGTTTTCTAGAAATTCAATACGCAGACGACTTTTTGCGTTACAGCTTTATTGCCAACAGCCGAAGAGTTACCAACTTACTGCTACTTTTAGTTGTTTCTCTGGAAGCGTGAATGCAATTCAACAAACATTGGCGATAACTCTGTTACTGGAGTCCCGTTTAGCAACGTAAATAAAACAATAACAGGAATGGCGTTGGATAGGATCGGGATAGGATCGTCGAGATTCCTGATTTAAGAATGCGCTTAACTTTGCAAATGGTGGATGCGCCGGGAGAATCCGCTAGGTCGGGACGTGTAATAATTCTAACTAGAAGCTGCTGAGAATGGGTGGTTAATCTATGGCCTGCCAAACCTGGATGATATACCTACGTTTGTAATGTACGAGATAGGAAGAATAAAGGGAGATCGGGATAAGTTGCAGCGGGAGCGAAGCGCACTGGAGCCGGATTTCCCGCTGCAAGAAACGAGAGCAAAATAACGCAAAATAACCCTTATAAGACGTATAAAGGCCACAAGTAGCCAAGAAACAAAAGGAAGAGAGGAGGGTAAATGGAAAAAGTAACGGGGGACTTGACCCAAAAATCCAAAGCTAATTGGAGGTGAAGCAGAAAATTTAAAAATAAAAAAAAATTGCCTGCTGGAGCTCTCCACCGACCCCGTAACAATTTTAGATTTTTACTAATCGGCTTAGCCCTTTAATCGCGCCTTCGTGGCTAACTTCTCCAAAGCGAATAAAATTTTAAGTAACTCCCGTTTGGCCAAGTTGCGGCGCTGATCAAATCTCGCTGCTAATAACCAATTAATTAGTTGCCAGGTCTCGTTGTCTGGCCGCTTATTTTTCCGTTCCGGCCAAATCTCTTTATGGTGGATTTAATTGAGCGCAACTCGCTGCGTTCTTGTCACATAATCCGAAGGTCTTATTTGTTGCGGCCCCAATCTCCCTGTCACGCTTCACGGCTTCTTCGGCCCCGGAGAGTGCTACCCCCGCATTAAACGGCGCCGTGCATTTTCGGGTGTCGCAACAATCCGTCAAGGGCCCGTCGTGTCCGAAACACAATTTGGAACGTCGTTCCGGCTGCACGAGAATCGAGTGATAAAGGGCGGTAATGACCCTCGACGGCGGCGGACAGATGCAAACGAGTCCAGGAGCAAAAAATATCTATTTCCCGGGCGTCGGGACGACCGTCGACCGAGAGAATTGCGGAAGTTGCGCCGGATATGGGGAAAGAATATTTCGAATTTTTGAACGGAAATGGGGAAATTGAGATGGTGGAGTGGACAGTTTGCACCTGAAAAAAAAATTCTAATTTTTAAAGGAAATTGGGGAAATTGAGATGGTGGGGTGGACAGTTGGCACCTGGAAATTGAGGGAGGTTTTTAACCGCAAAGAGAGGTTTTCGGAAGAAGTTTTCAAACAAGTCAACTTAAGTGCCGCCAGGGCAAATAAAAAGAAACTTTGCCGACAATGTTGGTTCTGTCTCGTGATGTGGAGAGCGTCAACCACAATATGCCTCACTTAATGCATTTTGCATGAAGAGAAGCTACCAACTGTAATGGTATCGAGTTGCATGTACTATTTAAGAAGAGCTGGAAATATTTTACCCAAATAAAAAATTTCTAATGTTGTTTTATTGATAATATCAAATTGGTTAGGATTAGAGTAATTTTTTTTTGTAAATTGTGTTTTCGTTCTTGTGGCGCGTAGCACCCTTAAATGTTGCAACGTCAAATTCAACGCAATAATTGTTTTAAGTGCCGCAAAGGTTGCTACAATGTAGCTCGTTAATTAATTTCCTCACCTTGTAATTACTACAGAGCTTGCCTACGCGATCATTTGAATAATTCGGCCATTTCCCCTCACTTTTTAACCATGAATTCACGTATAATCCGCCAACCTTGGTCAATAGCCCAAACAATCTCGATATTTACGAAAAATAAAACCACAACCGGAAACATATTGTGCTTTACGATTAACTAGGTCAAGTCGCCGCCACGTTCGAATTTACTAAGTCAACAAATTAATCCCATTATATCTAATTGACAAATTGCGATTAATAACGGGCCCTAGGGAATTTTATTCGGTTACCGGCCCTTGATTCCATTAAAATTACCGCATCCTCATTTGAATTCGGCTAATCTAAATGGACGAAAACTTCACGAACGTGATCGAGCGGTCGATGCAATTCTCAATTCTCTATGTATATTATTATCGTAATATTACCTTGGATGGGTAATTGTAAATGTTGGGAAACCGGTGGGTAATTGTGAAATTTATCGCGACTAAACATTTAGCGGTTTTACGGCAGCTCGTACAATAATTCATAATAACACTTATCTATTAGGAGGTACACAAGTTACGTTGTCAATAAAACTGTGACGACAAGGACTAGAAATGTTTTGTTTCTTAATTGCGATTAATTAGCAGGTGACAAAATTTCCTTGCGTGTTAGAAATATGGATCAATTAATTTTGAATAAATTACTAAAGGAAGTGAAAACAAGTAACTTCCCCTTTGTTTCGGCCACTACGACACTTTACTTTAATTTTTAGTTATTGTCAATAAAAACTTGAATGGTTCAAGGGAAATAAGTTTTTACCAAGTAACTAAGACATTAATGGTGAATGGTAAATTTTCAAAAAATTGTTCAAGATTTTCTCTTCGGAGTAATTACATCTCTTGCGAATGTTCATCCAACAGAAACTAACAATGGACAATGGATGGCCTCAACAAATTTGAAGATATGAAACGGAATCAAGAACCTTCAGTTGCAGTAGTCAATAATTATGGTTTAATATAAACCGCAGATTGCTTATTAAAACAATTTTTTTTTAAATTTACAATAAAGTTTATGACGTATTTGTACTGCTTATAGAATTTCCGCTGATGCTATAGACAAAAAAAAGGACGAGCACCTACAGAGCTGTAAACATTGTAGACATCCATTCCTTTAATTATTATTGTCGGGTTCCCCAGCCACTTCATCAACGTTCAATATTCTGACGATCAAGACGCGCGGAACTAAAACTTTTTTTTATATTTTTAATTTTTTCATAACTTTCACGCAAAAAATGTCAGGTTTCAGAAAATCGACTGATGAAACCATAAAAATGCAGGATGGCTACTGTGCAATTATTGCGCTATTTTTATACACATGTTTACATCAAGACCGCTAATTGTCTGTGGTTCTCGCAAAGAGCAATAACCTTTTATATAAAATATATAAATAAATGATAAAAAATTTTAAATATCGAAAAGAGAACCTAATGATTTCTTAAAAATTTTAACAACTCTCTGAGACCTTTTTTATTTATTTAATATTTATTTTTATTTATATTTTATTAATTTTTTATTTATTTTTTATTTATATTTTTTTATTATTAGTTATTATTATTATTAAACAGTTTTCAGAAAGAAGAGCCGTATTTTCAATAAATAATATTGATTGAAACTGAGACACAGTTTGTTGAAAAATATTGTTTTTGCACCTTCCATTTCACCAATTTGAATTCGTCATCTAGTAATAAAAATATCAAAAACAATAAAAAAAATTACAACAAAAATTTAAGCTCGGTCAGGGCTCGATAAATGTGTATGAAAATATATTTAGTTTGACCATACGTTATTGACCCGTCTAATTAAAGATCGATCTTCCCTAATTTTCTGAGTTAAGTGGAGACAATTGTTAAGAAAGTAAGTCATTGACCCTGGAATTTAACATTGCTTAGTTTCGCACGACAAAGAAACATTGGAGTAAATTACACATCCCCTTGAAACTTATGGATTAAGTACCTACAAGAGGTTTTCTTATTATAATCAGCGGTACTTGTTGATTCTCTTGTAACTTGCCGAAGAAATGGACAGTGGTGTCCTAGTGCGATAAACTAAAGGATATATAAGGATACTTTTGCGTCGCAATTAAATCAAGGTTTTGTTGCAATGCCTTCTTGATTTAGTTTTTTAATTTTCCAGGGTTGTAATTGCGGAAGTTGGTGGAAAAGTTTAAAGTACGTCAATCTTGTCTTGTCCCTCACCAATACCATTGCCATTGTAATTTTGACACTTACCAACATTTTCGCCCTCATCTTTATTTTCCAAAAACCACCCTTAACTCAACTTTTTTCCCAATAGCCCTAACCCGTGAAAACGCCACACACATTAATCCTTTGTCGTCCTCACTGACACCACGACTAAATTGTGGGACGAGCAAACGGTTTCGTAATCGCTCGTAATTGGCAAAAAATTTCTGTGGTAAATGGTAAACATTTCTTAGTGAAGTGACGCTTTTTGCAGTAAATAATGCAACAAAGTCGGAAATTGCCGTCGCAGGTCGACGAAAATAAGTGTGATGCTGGATGCAGTTTTCTAGAAGGTAATTAAAATTATTCGTTTCCGTCCTCTTCATTTGCCGAATTAATTCTACAATCCCTAACCGTTTGATAAAAGCACCGGTCAATATCTTCTAAATAAAAAGTTATGCAAACAACCGGCTTTGACCATTATTCAGAAAATGTCAAGTTCGTCGCTTTGACAAGTCAACGCACGAAACCGCGATGCCATCAGGATGACTGCCAATCCACCAATGATTGCGTTATTTTTGTTTTCGTACTCAGTGCGGAATTTCCCAATTGAACCAACAAAGAAATTGCCCAATTAATTTAGTTAACGACCCCTAAGTCGCCCAAACGTTCAATGGATATTGCGAAAAGAAAAAAATTAGGCCCCCAATTAACGTTTTCCTGTGCGTAATTTTCTTCGGTTTGGGGAAAACCCGGGATGGCCGGGTGCGTGATGATTACCGCGAAACGGGCCGAATTCGCGGAACTGTGACTGGTAACTTGACCAACGTAAACAGAAGTAGTTGACGTTCGCATCGGGATTTCTCTTAGGGGGGACCACAACACGCGCTCGAAATTATTGAGGCCCCCCTCTCGACCCCTCTGCACAATACCGATAATAAACATCTCCTTCCAGTAGGTCCGTTTAAAGAACTGCAAGTTTACGTTTTGTTCAGACCACAGCTTCTTTTAGTCTCGTGCAGTAGTCACCCTTACAACCGAAGATTCAGTGAAAAGCGTGCTTCGATCGAACTTGCTCTAGGATTACTTGTAACGAGGTGAGTGTTATGAAATTTGGCGCGATCGGTCTTAATCAATTTGTTTACGTATTTGAATCGCCTGGAACTGCGGTTGCGTTAACGAGGAAATTTGGGTAAAGGTCAGTTATTACAAACGCAAATCTCCTTAATGGATTTCATTTGGATGGAAAAATAACGAAAGGAATTTGGTGCTGGTCCGATCCGATTAAGTGGTTTTCAGGATTGCTCGGAGGATCGGTCTTCTCAAATCAAGGCTTCTTCGGCGGTAACCTTCTGGTGCTGAGTGGTGCGGCTCTCGAATATCCACTAATTATTGCAATATTGCCTTGAAACGTATCCCCGGTAATAAAACTTGTCTTTTTATTTGGTTTCAATCAGTTTTCGCTTATGGCTATAAAAATATCGCAACTACTACAATGCAAAACTGCAGAGACCTACTTATCGTAAAGGTTATTGTTAATAAACTAACGTTTTAATTGAATTAATTAAGTTGTTGCCTTCGCCTAGTTTTCGATATATTTATTCTTCTTACTCGCACTTTCTGCAACTGTTCCATAACTTACCATATAATTGCGGATATTTTATGTGAGCACTTACCATTTCAATAACAGGCAGTTTGCTGTTCAACACAATGGTCGAACATGAAGAGAAGAAAAATCAAATGGTTCGGTGAAGACTTGAAACTGAATTTTTCCAAGTCTACTACTTGGCCATCTACGTTACATAAGCAGACGTGGAGTAAAATAAATTAGCTTAAAGGTAGAAATAATTAATTTAGATTATAGTTTCCACTGTTATCAATGGAAGGTTCTTCCTGCAGTTGTACTCTTTCCCTTTCAATTTTTTGGTAGAAAAATGGAATTGAAATTTCTGGAAGGTCTATCTGACCATCAAGTCTCAATGCTGGGAGCATTCTAATTTTGCAACTGTTATTACGTGGGGTCGTTACCTCGGTAGCTTTATGCTGATGCTCGTGGTCCTGACTTGAGCTTTTTAATTTTTTGGACCTTCTAACGCCATTTATGTTTTTTTTTTCTCTTCATCTATATTTGGTCACAATTGGTTTCAACATGCTTCGCTCTACCACAACCGGAAAATCCCCAGCCGACTTGATTTTTAAACGGTTAAATGTCTGGTAAGGTTTTTCCGGCTATCCCAGAAGCAATTTGACAAATCTGCTACTTCCAGGTGTTTTAGAAAACGTTTCGTAACGTGCAGCATGCTTCTGACCTCGCTGTTCGTCTGAGAATTATTATGCAGAACTTTTCCCAATACGCTTATGTCCAAAAGCAATACTCTTAATTTTTTTGAGATACATTTCTCAAATTTGACACGCCAAAATTTGATAAACATGTTATTGTTTGAAAGTAATCATTTTTGGCAGCCGATAATTCGGCAGATTAACCCTCCCAAAATAAGCAAATTAGATGTCAACAGGAAGGAATTTTCTTATAAAAGTCAAGTTGCGTTTGAGGAAAAGAATTAGTATCAAAGCGGTCAGTTGATAAAACTGTCCGAGACAGCCAAACCAGTGCACGTTGCAAACGGTGTTGAGTAAGGTAAGTTCTCTCGATTTTGGTTCTCTCTACAAACTTTGCAGTCGAAATTAATATTTTTTGAATGGTCACTTTAGAGAAATTATTAATACATACTTTGTGTTTACCTGTTAAGACTCAAATAGATACTTTTTATTTTTTTTATTTTTATGCATTTGACGTAGTAACATATTTATATTTACTCATCAGTTTCGAAGAATTATTTTTAACGTTGGACGAAAAAAATAAAATTTCTTCTAATCAGTTAGTGGTTCGTTATCGCTCATCGCTGAATCATTGGCGTGGTCAATCATAAATTTGATTTTTCTGTCACTTTCCTGGACATAAATCGCTCCTGCTACCCATTAAGATTGTTCCACAAGAGTCCCATTGTTCATCACACGTTGCAGTGCTTTAGCAACTTTCTCAGCAAGATCGTGCAGAACTTTTCTTGCATTGAAAGTCTTCCTTGAGTTCTATACATTGTATAAGTTTATTGACTGATGAATTGTCCTTGCTTCGGCAACTTTGAGAATGTTTTCATCATCCCTTCTTTATACCTTATTGCTTGACTAAATAAGAATGCGATCTGATATCAAATCGTTAGACCAGTTTGCTTCGAACAGGTTTATTGTATTTATGCAGTGGTTAATTGGACTCTTGTAGTTTACAACCACTTAGGAAGTTTTTTTCTTTCCTACACTCTCTTGTTTGTTCATTGATTAAAGCAATTGAGTTAAAAAATTTGCTCTGTGCAAAATCGCAAGTGTAAGTCAATTGTTTTGTAACAAGCAAACTAAGGTTGAAGTTTTCTAAATCTTCTTTAAACTTCCGCGTTAAAGTCAATGAAATTAATTTGTCTCTCATAAGTCAGGGTAAAGTTCCTGAAGGCCAAATTGCCAATTTTTAATATTTGTCTTGCTTAAAAAAATAGAATCTAGAAATAGATGAAGGTTATCTATATTTTAAGCAAAGTGTGCATCATTAAATTATTTCTATACTTTTTAAGCATTAGTGTTAGCAATTAATCATACTTTAATTAACTTAATTACACTATTAACGACCTTAACTAAATTTTGTTTTTTTTTTCTAGACATTATTCACTTTTTTTAAATATCAATAACCTCAGTCAATTGTGCAACGAACAATGCAAGCGTTGAAGGTCTCTTGCGCATTTACACCTGTAGGTAATTTTTTTCCCATCTAGTTACGCAGATAATTGACCACCAGTCAGCTTTTTTTGAATTCACAAAGAAACCTGCTGATTATGCAATAAGTCAAAAGTCTTGCTGTAGACGAATGCGCTAGGAAAAAAACTCCGGGCATTTGGACTTGTAAGAAAATGTTGTCTATAAACAAACTATGAAGGACAATAATTTTTCCAGTTGTTTCTAATTGGAGTTGTACCTTTCAGGAAATGGGTTCGTTACCCCAACTCTCCGTTCTTAAGGGGCCTTCTCGGCCGCTGACCCCTCGCCCGATCAGTCGAATTTTCGAAAGCATATCGACCGGCCCTACAAAAACCAGCACCGCCTTAATTTTTGAAGGTAAAGTTAACGAAACCGCTAATGGTTTCAAAAAATAGTAACGGTGTAAAATTGCAGAAAACGGCCAAACTCGCCAACACACCTACGAGCAATTGGAGAAGATCACGAATAAAATGGCAAGAACCATCAGTCAAACCATCAGCAGCCTCCAACCGAATTCTGACGGCGACTACATAGTGGCGGTTAATATGCACCCTTCCGACCACTTAGTGGCTGTGTTGTTGGCCATCTGGAAGGCGGGGGCGGCGTATTTGCCTTTGGATCACGCGTTTCCCGCCGCCCGCATCGAACACATCATCCTGGAGGCCAAACCCGTCCTCGTCATTTACGACGAAGGTACATCGGCGACCAAATTTTCATTTCGACAAATTTATTTTTGATTTCCGTTGCAGACTCGCAAAGTTATTTAGAAACGACGAAATTGTCGGTGGAGCGGCTCGAGGAGTTGAGTAAGAGTCAGAGCAGCGACGTTTTGAAGGATTCGGAGCGCGTTCGCCACGCCAAAGACGACCTCGCTATCGTCCTGTACACGTCAGGAAGCACCGGAATTCCGAAAGGTGGCTGTTAAAAATTCACAACGTCGAGTTGGATGATAAGAATTGCGATTTCAGGCGTGCGGCTTCCCCACAAAGTCATCCTGAATCGGCTGCAATGGCAGTTCAAGACCTTTCCGTATTCCTGCAGCGAGGCGGTGTGCGTTTTCAAAACGGCCCTGACGTTCGTCGATAGTGTTTCGGAAATTTGGGGGCCTCTGATTAACGGCCTGTCCGTCCTAGTTGTGGCGAAGAGCGTCACAAGGGATCCCGAGAAGTTGATCAATCTTTTGGACAAATACAAGGTGAGGCTTCGCAGGGAAATTGTTGTTGGGTAATCACGAATTTTGTAAGTAGGTTGAAAGACTCGTTCTGGTACCCTCGCTGCTGCGTTCGATGCTAATGTACCTCGATCTACAGGTAGTTTTCGGTCATTCTGCCGCAATCTAGAGTAACAAAGTTTTTTTAGAAGTCGAACGACGCGTTGCGCAACCTAAAACTGTGGGTTTGCTCGGGAGAAACTCTCGCAGTCTCGCTGGCCGAAGAGTTCTTCGACCATTTCGGCGACGGTAACGGCTTCAAACTTTGCAACTTTTACGGCAGCACCGAAATCATGGGCGACGTCACCTACCACGTTATGGACAACAAGCAACAATTGAAGCAACACGCCAAAATTCCGATAGGTAATTTTACCAACCCCAATTTCTGGAAACTAAATTGTCGATATTAGGCTTTCCGGTGGATAACACCATAATTTACCTTTTGGACGCCGATTTGCGGCCGGTTAAAGCGGGTCAAGTGGGCGAGCTCTTCGTTTCGGGACTCAACCTCGCCGCCAACTACGTCAATGGTCGCGATAAAGACAAGTTTCTGGACAACCAACTCGCCATCGACCCCACCTTCACCAAACTGTACCGTACTGGAGATTTTGCCAAAATCGAGAAGGGCACTTTGCTCTACGAGGGCCGCACCGATTCCCAGGTGAAAATCCGGGGGCATCGCGTCGACTTGGCCGAAGTTGAAAGGGCGGTGAGCTCTGTGGAGGGCGTCGAAAAAGCGGTGGTGCTCTGCTATAATCCCGGGGAAATGAACCAGGCGTTGTTGGCTTTCGTGACCGTTAGAGCTTTGATGAACGAGAATCAGATCGAAAATATCTTGAGGACCAAACTGACTTCCTACATGGTGCCTCAAGTTGTATTGCTGGAAAACGTTCCTTTGTTGGTTAATGGAAAAATCGATAGACAAGCTTTGCTGAAGAGCTACGAAAATACCAACAATAATGGTGAGTAAATATTTTCAAGTTATAATAACAAGGTGGTAAGCTTGTCTGGACGCTATTGTTGGCTGAAGACCGAATTGGCCCTTGAGACAAAATCAATCTCGGCTTAAGGAGAAACGTCTTGGCCGCACTGCCACGAACTTATGGAAATCAGACGCAAATTTATCGGTCTGAAGTTGTTATCACTCTCTTGTAACTTTTTCAACCTCCACCGAATACGAGGTTTGTTCAGAAATTTTTTCACCTTATCCTTTGAAAAAGTCCTACTTCTTGAAGTAACTTTCAATCTGTCTCATTACCTTTTGTTAATCTGCTGGACATCCCCAAACTTTCCAGAACTCCCAAAGTTACTTAACTTAATGGTTCACTGTTTGACCTATGAGAAGGTATTTATGGCCATCTTTATGGCTGAAAGAAGCAATTAGCTGCGCATTGCCTACACGTTGTCCCGACCTCGACAACTTGCTTTTGTTTTGAGTCTTCTAACGCCTACCATTAGGAAGAATTCCTTCATGGTCATAATTCCACGATTTAAAATCTACATGAACCTTTACGTTTTCTAAGAAATCAATGCTAATTTGTATCCAGATTTGTCTGGCGCCTCCACCATTTTGCATTTCTCGCGATTGTCATTGTTGTCCAAAATTTTGCAGATGATGATTGCGCTCAGGTCGACATCGATTACACAGGAGTCCTCCCCAACCAGATGTCTGCCGCCAAAGTTCTCTTTGAGACAGTGGCGTCCGTTCTGAACCGAGCTGCCAGAGCCGCCGTCTCCGTAGACGCAAACTTCTACGCAATTGGCGGAAACTCCCTAAACTCGATCTACACAATCACCAAATTGAACCAAAGCGGTTACCACATAAGTAAGTCAGACAATTTGTTTATTTTTGTTTCACGGTCATGCATCGAGAAAAGGTCATCTTGAAACTAATTACTGTCAAAGCGTAAAATCTTCCAAACATTGAAAATAACCGGACAGGAAATATTTTTTAACGTCTCATACCTTCGATTGGAGGTTTCCTGTTTCCGGACTGAAAGGTCAACCTTCAACTAAATTACTCAAGTTGCTCCACTTTTTTTAGGTATTGGCGATTTTATTGGCGCGATTGATTTGGGGGAAGTTCTGGAAAGGATGACGACAGACGCCGCAATTAACACGAAACCTCCCAAATTCACTTCGGAACTCCTGCAAGACCAGCACAAGTCAATAGTTTTAGAGTAAGTTCTGTGAAGCAAAAATTTTGTGTTGCGACCAATTGAAACGTTTCCAGCATGATCACGTCAAGTTTCTACCAAAAAGCAGACTTGGAGCAAAGGATGCGGCCCCACATATCCATCACTGATTACGCTGAACTCATGGACGCCCTATGGGAGCCTCTCCTTGAGAAAAACTTAAGTTTTGTTGCAAAACTACACACCGGTAGAGTGGTCGGAGTTGCTTTAAATTTCGATGCTAGAGACGAACCTGAAGTTCACATTACTTCGAAATTAAATGTGATCTTTGACTTTTTGGAAAGCATCGAGGGACCAGTTAGGTAACGCTTAAATTTTGTTGAAATAATTTTGGAATTAATTTTTGGGGTTTAGAGACACGCAACTGCCGAAAGGTAAAGGCAAGATTCTCCACTCGTTCATGATGGGGACTCATTGCTCGTTGACTGCCCAAGAAAATGTAGCTGTCATGGAGTTTTTGGAAGATGAAGTTTTGAGGTTGGCTACTGATAGAGGGTTTGAAGGAATTTTCACCACAAACACGAGTCCCTTGACTCAAGTAAGTTCGGAATTGTGGTGACAAAGCTTTTCGTAATAATTTTTTTTTAATAGCAACTGGGCACCGATGTGTATCACTACCAAACATTGCTGGACTTTCAAGTTAATCTGTACGTTGGACAGGACCAGACTAAGCCTTTCGCGTCGGCACCAGATTCACAAAGAGCTTTGGTACAATGGAAACCAGTCGCACGACACTGATCCATAACTGCCAACTTATTTATTGTCAAATATGTAGATAGTTTTAAGTTTAGTAATATATTTATGTTATTGACGCTTCAAATTAGTCTGTAAATGCACGCTACTAGCCTGGTAAAAATTATTATAAATAAATGTACCTACAATTTCACTGTACAACCTTTTTTTGTTTTTGTGTCCCTTTTCTTGAAGTTTAAAATCTCCGTTTCTTGTAATTTTTCTTGGTCACTTTTTTGGAACCGCTGACGTTTTTGGAGATTAGTTTTTCAAACTTCGCAATTTATTGGTGACAGCTGGTTTAATTGAGTTGTTAGGATTTCTGATCAGCGACCACGAATCCAAGCCCGGCTTTTCAAGACTCATCAGCCTCCTGGAGCCACTCTAGTACCGACTATTGTGGTTTTCTTTCCTATTTTTCTTAATTGCTTTTTACTATAAAATTATTCTTGGCTTTTAATCGTTTAACTTCCTAGTTACTACTGAGTTTAAATAATTTACTCCAATCTTCACTAAATGTAATTCTATTTTTTCAATTTGACGTTTGTTATTGAACTATTATCTATTCATTAATCTTTTCATCTGTTTATCGTTACTGTTTATTAAACTTGAGATTGTGGGAGAATAAATAATGGTGTTTTTACATTTTTGCACATTGTTCCAGACTTGTTGTTCTTTCACGGATTAAGTAAGTACAGTTTTTTTTAATTAAAAATTACTTGCCCCTTTTTAAAAGTCTTTTAAGAATCTGGTATATTTTTATTGGCAGTTAGTCGACAAAAAAAATTTTTTTTTTGGATTAGGTCAGTCACTTGCGTCACACCTCACACTTGTAGGTACTTGTAACGTTAATTGAAACAAAGAAAAAAAAGAAATACAAACTTGCAGCTTTTACTCTTACTTAATTAAATTACATATTCCTGCATGCAGAGATCCGATGCCAAGAACTCAATGGTTCATTTAAATTAAGGATTAAAAGCTTTTTGCTTTTCTATGGCGCATCACTCAAATCCTAAACAACAATAATTGAAAGGAAATGACTTTGATAAACTGCTCTACAATATGGGTCTTCTTAAATGTTAATTAACAACATGAACACATGAAGGAGAAACTTGTAGTTGTAATATCTCTCGCTGCATCTCGCGAGATGCAACTACTATAAATATGACGTTAGATCCATAAGAATTAATTTTAGAGTTTAGAGTAGGTTTAAGAAGGGTGGAACAAATTACTTCTTATAATTATTGTTTATTAACATAGAAACTAGAAACACAATTATTTAAACAATTACTTTTCAAACCTAACAAAATCAAAGCTGTCAGTCATGTTACGTCATAATATGTATCATATCTTCTGGAAAAATCCCATTAATTATTATTTTCTGAGCAAGCGCCCCATGTGTCTTTGAAAAATTACGTTACCAACTTTCCAATGACTCACATTGTTAGTTTTGTAATTTTGGTACAATTGGATTCGGAAAACGATGCAATTCTCGAAATGTAATTTTACGTATTAGGTACAAGTTGTTCAATTTAAATATCGGGAGGCGACCCTCTGTATAGTGTTATTAAGAATTTAATTCAAGTTTGATCATATCTTGTCGAGATATTTATCTTAATTTTGTGTAAGTCTGTAGTCTGTTCTGTTATCAGATAGGATTATTTTTGAAACTTACTTATCATCACAAGTAATTTTCCGTATTTTAAAGCATCCATTCATTGATTTTGAAACTGATTAGGAAAATCGCCATCCAGAAAAAAATCTCTTCTTATTGGCGTTTTCACTGAAGAAGACTGATGCATGCTACAATCACAGCTCTTTTTCTGTTTTGTTCTGAATACTTTAGATTCTCATTTTGTGTAGGTACTTTTTGTATTCTTGTTTTGTTTTACACATGAATATTTGGTCATTTTCATGTTTTTTAATAAACATGTTATTGTTTAAAGGTAATCATTTTCAGCACCCGACAATTTGGAAGATTAATTCTCCCAAAATAGGCAAATTGGAAGTCAACAGGAAGGAATTTTTTTATAAAAAGTCAAGTTACGTTTGAGGAAAAGACAGTTGTAAACAGTGTTGAGTAAGGTAAGTTCTCTCAACTTTGTTTTTTTTTTCACGAACTATGCGACCGGAATTAATAATTTTGGTCAGTTTAAAGAAATTGCTACTATTAAATAAAATATTTTTTTTTACAGTTGGTGGTACTTATATTTTTTATACCAGAACCGGTCATATTTATTAAAAAAAATGTAAATGTCGAAAGTACCTATACACTGTCCCATGGTCGGTCAATAATTATTGTTGAGCTTTCAATCAATTTTATTTTCTATTTGTTTCTAATCGGAGTTGCGTCTTTTCAGGAAATGAGTTCGTTACACCGACTATCCGTTCTTAAGGGGCCTTCTCGGCCCCTGACCCCTCGCCCGATCAGTCGAATTTTCGAAAGCATATCGACCGGTCCCACAAAAACCAGCACCGCCTTAATTTTTGAAGGTAAAGTTAACGAAAGCGCTAATGGTTTCAAAAAATAGTAACGTTGTAAAATTGCAGAAAACGGCGAAACTCGCCAGCACACCTACGAGCAACTGGAGAAGATCGCGAATAAAATGGCAAGAACCATCAGTCAAACCATCAGCAGTCTCCACCCCAATTCTGACGGCGACTACATAGTGGCGGTGAATATGCACCCTTCCGACCACCTAGTAGCGGTGTTGCTGGCGATCTGGAAAGCGGGGGCGGCGTATTTGCCTTTGGATCACGCGTTTCCCGCTGCCAACATCGAACACATTATCCTGGAGGCCAAACCCGTCCTCGTCATTTACGACGAAGGTACATCGACGACAAAATTTTCATTTCGACAAATTTATTTTCGATTTTCGTTGCAGACTCGCAAAGTTATTTGGAAACGGCGAAATTGTCGGTAGAGCGGCTGGAGGAATTGAGCGTGAATCAAGGAAGCGACGTTTTGAAAGATTCGGAACGAGTTCACCACGCCAAAGACGACCTCGCTATCGTCCTGTACACGTCAGGAAGCACCGGAATTCCGAAAGGTGGCTGTTAAAAATTCACAACGTCGAGTTGGATGATAAGAATTATTGCGATTTCAGGCGTGCGGCTTCCCCACAAAGTTATCCTGAATCGGCTGCAATGGCAGTTCAAGAATTTTCCGTATTCCTCCAGCGAGGCGGTGTGCGTTTTCAAAACGTCTCTGACTTTCCTCGATTGCGTCCCGGAAATTTGGGGGCCTCTCATGAACGGCCTCTCCGTCGTAGTTGTGGCGAAGAGTGTCACGAAGGATCCCGAGCTGTTGATCGATCTCTTAGAGAAATACAAGGTGAGGGTTTGAAAAAAATTGGTTTTTGGGTAATCACAAATTTTGTAAATAGGTTGAAAGACTTGTCTTGGTACCCTCGTTGCTGCGGTCCGTACTAATGTACCTCGACCTACAGGTAGTTTTTTGTCATTATGCCGCAATCTAGAGTAACAAAGTTTTTTTAGAAATCGAAAGACACGTTGCGCAACCTAAAACTGTGGGTTTGCTCGGGAGAAACTCTCGCAGTGTCTCTGGCCGAAGAGTTCTTCGGCTATTTCGGCGACGGTAACGGCTTCAAACTTTGCAACTTTTACGGCAGCACCGAAATCATGGGCGACGTCACCTACCACGTTATGGACAACAAGCAACAATTGAAGCAACACGCCAAAATTCCGATAGGTAACTTTACCAACCCCAATTTCTGGAAACTAAATTGTCGATATTAGGCTTCCCCGTGGACAATACCATAATTTACCTTTTGGACGCCGATTTGCGGCCGGTTAAATCGGGTCAAGTGGGCGAGCTCTTCGTTTCGGGACTCAACCTCGCCGCCAACTACGTCAATGGTCGCGATAAAGACAAGTTTCTGGACAACCAACTCGCAGACGATCCCGCCTTTGCCAAACTGTACCGTACTGGAGATTTTGCCAAAATTGAAAAGGGAATTTTGCTCTACGAGGGCCGCACCGATTCCCAGGTGAAAATTCGGGGGCATCGCGTCGACTTGGCCGAAGTTGAAAGGGCGGTGAGCTCTGTGGAGGGCGTCGAAAAAGCGGTGGTGCTCTGCTATAATCCCGGGGAAATGAACCAGGCGTTGTTGGCTTTCGTGACCGTTAGAGCTTTGATGAACGAGAATCAGATCGAAAATATCTTGAGGACCAAACTGACTTCCTACATGGTGCCTCAAGTTGTATTGCTGGAAAACGTTCCCTTGTTGGTTAATGGAAAAATCGATAGACAAGCGTTGCTAAAGAGCTACGAAAATATCAACAATGGTGGTGAGTAAATATTTTTAAATTATGATAACTAAATGGTTACTGTCGACAGCCATTGCCAGTAGCTGACATGCGACATTTTCAACCTCCACCCAATACGAAGTCTGTTCAGAAATTTTTCCACCTTAGTCTTTAAAAAAAGAAATTGTTAATTTGTATCAATAATACCTTCAAAATAGTTTCCTCAACTTTGTATCAATAGACATATAAAAATGTACCTATAGAGATTCGTCAGGCGCTTCCACTATTTTTTATTCTACACAATTTGTTCTGACTTGAATGTTGTTGTTGTAGATGTCGATTACACCGGAGTTCTGCCCGGCCAGATGCCGGCCGCCAAAGTTCTCTTCGAGACAGTGGCGTCCGTTCTGAACCGAGCTGCCAGAGCCGCCATCTCCGTAGATGCAAACTTCTACAAAATTGGTGGAAACTCCCTAAACTCGATCTACACAATTACCAAATTGAACCAAAGAGGCTACCACATTAGTAAGTCAAGTCAACGATTTGTTTCCTGTTTTCGGAGTGAAAGGTCGACTTTCAACTAAATTCTCAAGTTGCTCCACTTTTTCAGGTATTGCCGATTTTATAAGCGCGAATGATTTGGGGGAAATTCTGGAAAGAATGACGACAGACTTTGCAATTAACACGAAACCTCCCAAATTCACATCGGAACTCCTGCGAGACCAACACAAGTCGATAGTTTTAGAGTAAGTTCTGCGAAGCAAAAAATTTCGTGTTGCGTTCAATTGCGGCGTTTCCAGCATGATCACGTCAAGTTTCTTCAAAAAAGTTGGCTTGAAAACCAGGATGCGGCCCCTCGCATCTATTGCTGATTACGCTGAACTTATGGACGCCCTATGGGAGCCTCTGCTCGAAAAAAACTTAAGTTTTGTTGCAAAATTGCTCACCGGTGAAGTCGTCGCAGTTGCTTTAAATTTCGATGCTAGAGACGAACCTGAAGTTCGCATTACTTCGAAATTGAATGCAATTTTTGACTTTTTGGAAAGTATCGAGGGACCGGTTAGGTAACGCTTAAATTGTTGAAGTAAATTTGGAGGTAATTTTTGGGGTTTAGAGACGCGCAACTGCCGAAAGGTAAAGGCAAGGTTCTTCACTCGTTCATGATGGGGACTCATTGCTCGTTGACTGCCCAAGAAAATGTTGGTGTCATGCAGTTTTTGGAAGATGAAGTTTTGAAGTTGGCTAGTGATAGAGAGTTTGAAGGAATTTTTACCACAAACACGAGTCCTTTGACTCAAGTAAGTTCGGAATTGTAGTGTTGAATCTTTTCTAACTATTTATTTAATAGCAACTGTGTACCGATGTGTATCACTACCAAACTTTACTGGATTTTCAAGTTAACCAGTACGTTGGGCAGGACCGGACTAAGCTGTTTAAGTTGGCTCCGGATTCACAAAGAGCGTTGGTGCAATGGAAACCAATTGCACAAAAGTAATTTATGATCATCAACTTATTTAATGTGAAATATGCAGATAGTTTTAAGTTTAGTCATATACTGAAGATTCCAATTAATCTGTAAGTGTACCTACGCTACTTGCCTGGTAAAAGAATTATAAATAAACGTACATTTTCGCTGTAAGTAGAATCTTTTCTTTTTATTCTTGTAAGTAGGTACTTGTAACGTTTAAGATATTGTAGTTAAAACAAAACAGAGAAAGTTAAAAAGTTGAGCTTTTACTCTTCCTTAATTAAATTACATACTCATGCATACGGAGGCCCGATGCCAAGAACTTAATGGTTCATTTAAATTAACGATTAAAAGCTTTTTGCTTTTGTATGGAACATCACTCAAACCCTCACAACAACAATTGAAAGAAAATGACTTTGATAAACAGCTCTACAACATGCGTCTTCTAAATGGTAATTAATAACATAAGCACATGAAAGAGAAGTTTGTAAAGTGACGCAGATTAGTACCTTCTAAAAATATGACGCTAGAGCCATAAAAAGTGGAGTTTAGCATAGGTTTAAGTAGGGTGCAACCTATTACTTCTCTTAATTATTGATTATTAACATAGTAACATAATTATTTAAACAATAATGTTTCAAACATAACAAAAGCGAAGCTACCAGTTCTAATATGCAAGTGATATTCTAGATTTTTTTATTTTCTTGAGTAAGCGCGCCATCTGCCTTTGACGTCACACTTACAGTGCGTGTTGAAAAACAGGTAACTGCTTTTTGTAGGTTAAAGACCGCAACAAACGCAAGGTAACACTTCAAGACGTTGCCCTTGTAAGTATGCACTAGGTAATAGGTAAGAATTAGAAATCTCCTCTGATTGTAACTTTAGGCAATAGTTTATTTCTCAAAAATATGTATGATACAATATTTACAAAAACTATGTACAAAAGAGACGATATTCTTTATTAATCACCTATCTAGCTACGAATACCTAGTTAAGCAGGCTAAAAAACTATCAAAACGCGTAAACACGGCAAAAATATAAATAAAAGTCAATCTCGCATAGGAATAAATAACAATGTTATAAAAAAATCTTCAATTCCTCACGTAAAACAATTAATTGCCGATAACAGTCGGAGTTTGCGCGTTTTGCGGTATTTGGTCGATAACATTTTCTATGTGTTTATATTTCTTGATCCTCTTCCACTCTCCATTGTTGTAGTTCATTTGGAAATGAGTTTCCGCCATCATCGTCAGATAGGTATCGTCCGCTTGGAGAACGTTCTCCTGGTCTTCAGATAACTTGATCGTCACGATATTACCCAAATGCGGACAAGGATTATCCCTGGAGCCGGCCATAAAGCCCAAAATTAAAGCCTTTTCCGGCCGCGTCACCTTGTTCGCGGTGCGGAACATGTCCTGGGCCTCCAACATCTGTTCCCTCTGAAAAAAAAAACAACACGTAACGTAAAATCTACATTGACAGACGATCAATAAAAATTAGCAACAATCAAGAATCCATTTTCGGAATTCAAGTAGAAAGTGGCATTCCTACAGGTCCAATTCACCTGGTAAGGCGATGGATTGCGGTAAAACGAGAAATTGAAAGTTTTTCCTACAACTGCGCCCAAGAAAAATAATTTTACCATAAGTATTGGCGTTAGAAAGCATGATTGACTTAATATGACGTCACAAAAAAATTAAAAAAAGCTAATTTTTTTGTGAGGAAGGCCGCGATAAGACGACCGAAACGTCTCAAAATATCAACAAATATTAAATTTTTGAAAAATTATGCGTTATGGGCCTTACCGTAAGTGCCAACCCCCTTCGCTGCAACGAATTGGCGGCGGGTTGGGGCTGTATCCTGATATGGGTGACCGTCGGCGTGGGTTGCGTGGTCCTTTGAGCAATCGCGATGGGAGTGGAGATCTGCGTGATGGTTTTCACCGTTTTCACGGCATGGTCCGTCGTTATTATCGTACGCTGACCGGTGGGAGTTGTGGCTAATAACGGGGGCACCGGTCGCATCGTCGTAACCGTAGAAAATTGCGGCGTAACAACGGGAGTGAGGGTGGTAATTTTCGTTGGAGGCGCTTGAGGCGGTAACGTCGTCGTAGTCGGCGCTGTCGTGATCACAGGTTGTGCTGCCTGAGTTACAGTCAAAATGGAAGACGCTAAAAATTCTTTTATTAATAAAAAAAAAAAAAAATTGGGCAACCGGGAGACTTACGGGCTGCAGTGAGTAGAGGCTGGGGAGTTGGAGGGGCGTAGGCGGGAGTCGCGCTTAGGCCAGCGGCGTAATCGGGGGTCGCGCCTGCTGCGGGCGGAGGACTCTGTATAGCTGCGGCGGTGGCTTCTGTCGTTTTCTTCGCTTCTTCGTTTTCTAATTACAAAATTTTTGTTAATTTTATTCAACTATTTACTTTTATTATTATTATTATTTTATTTATTATTTATTTTTAAATAATTAAATAAAAAAGTAGATACCTTGCGTCTTTTTTCTTTTCTTGGCGGCGAACCCTAGCGGCTGGTCCGCGATATCGAGCAATTTTACGCCCCCTTCCTTCCGGTGAGCGGTGAGTCGGGCGAGCGGCGGCCGGTTGCTCAAGTTATTGTTGAGACCGGTGGACCTGAAGCCGGAAGTCGGCACTCTGCTCGGAATTCCTTTTAGTGGCGCTGAAACCGATTTTGTCAAAGTGCCCGTTACGAAACGCCAATAGTTACTTGTGTCGGTCATTTTGCGTGGCATCCCTCGAGAGCGCACGGGAATCACGGGAGCTGACGATTTTTTGTTGAGATTCGAGGCGGCGTCCGACGATTTTTGGAGGAGATCCGCCCGCAACACCGCCGATTTTTGTTTCTTCTTCAACGTGAAATGCTTGGTTGGTTCCGGTTTGTGTCCAACAACCGAAATCAGGGCTGATTTGTTCAAGTAATGGCACTCCATTGGCAACATAACGTTCTCAGCTTGTTTGCGGACCAATTTTCGCAAATCGGACACCAGATCTGTGAATATTGGCCGGACCTCGTCCAAATCCGAAATTTCCGTATTCAACGACCCCGTGGCCGGGTAGGTTTTTAAGGCTTCCGCCAGCATGGAGACCCACAACTCCGAATCGGCCACCGCCACGTCCAAAATTTGTTCCAACTCAACTTTCCACTGAAAATTCGAATTGCGTTATTTGTTTATCGCTACCTGGCTTTGTTGTGTTGTTATTGTTATGTAAACATACTTCTTCCAGATTCCTGCGCGGGATGTGGAAGAAACTGAGCAAAAGCTTCAATTTTACTTGGGTCTGCAGGTCGGGAAAGCAATCCTTGATGTTCCTGAGGACTTCGGCGTTTAATTGGGAACATATCGAACCTCCAGTCCAGGAATCGTTCGAAATTCCGAGTTTGTTGTGCAACCATAAAGAAGTATCACTATCACGCACGTTCGCCATTTTCACAACTGGGGATTCTTTTAGGGGATTTGCTGTCGCCAGTATTGTCAGAGTTGCCACGCCAAAAGTGAAAAACCACCAACTTCCAGCTTGCCTCGCCCACTCTTCGGTTCGCCCTTGACTCTCATTGGCCCAGTTATCAGCATCAGGCGCTCCAACTTGACGATCTGACGTTCTGCCGCTGACACTGACAGCAGTTTGACAGTAATGTAAACATTTTCATTTTGGACACGTAAAATTTAATTAAGTTGTTTTATTATCTTTTGAATGATTCTGAGCGGCGTAGCTCGTAAAATAGATGACGTAACACCTCCTTACCTGTGCTTATCTCATAGTTGTTACCAAACGTCTCTGCTATTACAGCCATGCTTCCCACATAACCCCCGCAATTTGGCCATAATTGCCAAACCCTCGACTTGCAGGTAACCCCCAACATTGGAAATGTTTAAGTTGCAGTCGTACATCGCCCCGATATTACTCAGTTACGTTGACAAGTACATAAAAAATTTTAAGCTTGAAGATTCGCAAGTACTAAACTTCCCCTTTAAATCGCCAGTTGTTTCCGCAATTTCGTTTCAGGTTTCGCTATGGGGGGGCGACGCCTCGTTCCAAAACCTCGATTTGCGTCTTGAAGTGCTGGAGCAAGAACTGCAATCGCCGTTCAGCTTCATTTCAGGCCATATCCGCGAACTTCTCATACACGTCCCATGGACCAAACTAACTTCAGAACCAATCACAATTACCATCAACACCATAGGTAAAAGTACCGGCATTGGGAATTCCAACTAACTTTTGTTTTCAGAATGTGTTTTAAAACTGAGGGAAGCTGGCAGCGCCTCTTCTTCAGAATCCCCGAGTCACAACAGGAAATTCATTGCCAACAAGTAAATTGGTTTGTTGGAAATTCAATTATACAAGTGAATTTTCAGGCAACAAGTCGAAGCGCCTCCGAATTACGTCCAGTTGTTGATCAACAAAATTGTGAACAATATTCGCATTTATTGCAACAATTTGATCCTAAAGTACGTTGAGGAAGACATTGTTCTTTCAATGAACGTAAAGCATCTAAAATTCGAATCTTGCAACGACAAATGGGAAGCTGCATACATTGGTACAGTTTGACTGAAACCCTTGAGGTTTTTTTTACAAGTCATTTCAGATCTCTCCCCCGCCCAAGTGGTGATGCGCAAGGTTATAGGGGTGAACGATTTGACCGTTTGTCTCGATAAGAGGAACGCTTCGGGAAAAATCGACGTATACCAGGAGCCAATGCTCTACCGCTGTTCAATGACCATGCATTTTTTAACCAGTTACCATGCGGCAACCGTCAAAAAATCGTCGCTAATGCGACTCGACGTTTATTGCAACAAGTGGGTGATTTCCATTATTTTAATTCCAGAAAGTAACATTGAGTTCTTGCAGCATGGAGTTTAGCATGACGGAACAACAAGTCCCAATGGCGTTGCGCTTGATTTTGTTGCTAAACGCCTTGCACCAGAAACAGTTGAAGCCGACCAGCGACACCCCAGATGGCGCCACTGACCCGGCAGACCTCAAGGGTAATAGACAATATTAATAATTAATAATGTTCTTGAGAGCATGCGCAGCGCTGCCGACCTCCATACGCGCACTCCATAGGAGTAAAGATGGAAACCAGCAGATGTGGCGATTTGCGCATGCGCTTTGAATTTTTAATAGGTTCTATTAGAACTTAACCGAATCCGGTTGCACGAAGATAATTGTGCGTAATTAATTGTTTGAACGTTGCGCAATTTTCAGAAGGCGTTGATGCGGACGAAACCTGGACGGGGTGGGCTTGGTCGTACGTTTCTTCCGTGCTGCCCACTCAGTGGGAAGATGAATCGGAACAGGAACAATTCTTGAATCAGTCGGGCCACGTCATTCAACTGGGCTATTACGTCGATAACGCCTCACTGACTTTCAAGGTACTATCCACATTTTCCCCTTTTTTTACGATAGATTAATTGATTGAAGGTGTCAGAATCGAGCGACAAGGGCTACTACAGCCAGAAAAAAATTCGTTACTTCCCCTTGCTCACGCTCCAGCTCCAGGGCATTTATTCCGAAGTTCAGTCGGTGGGGCCTAAATGGACCAACGTTTCTTTCGGAGTAAGCGAAGTAGTCATGGGGGCTGTCGGGCCGTGCAGCTGTTCGCAACCCGAATCTAGCGATGATTTCTACTTAACAATAGGTGACTTAACCCCTCTCCCCTTTTTTTTCTTCACTCATCGCCATTGAAGGTTCTAAATCTTCTAGTCACAAAACCGATTCGTTGTTCGACGCGGAAGCCGCCGAAAACAAGGGGCAATGGCGCAACTACAACACCGATTGGGATTTCCATTTGGACTCTCTCACCGAAGAGGTGATGCTGGAACGAACTGCCGCTTTCGCCATGGATTACGTTTATCAAATGGAGGTTCCCGACGACATGACCAGCGAGGCGCTATCGGAAATCGGCACCAACTTGGAGTACAGTAATTTGGCGGAAAAGTCGAGTTTGAGAATTTGTTTCGGGGGCGTCAAGATCGTGTTTTGTTCCGGACTGTTGCATCGCATGGAGAGTTTGAGAGTTGCGGCCGCCTCTTACGACTACACCCCGTACTACGTTGAGAAAAGCGATCCTTCAATAGCGGACTTGTTGCCACCCTCCGAGGAAGACTTCGACGCCCTCAACGAATTCATCCCGAGCAGAGCCGTCAAGGTTACGTTTTTCAAGCCGGTGATTGAGCTGCAGCTGATGGACCATCCGTTTTTCCAGCCGGTCAAGGGGAATTTGATCAAGAGATCAAAGGTAAAGGAGGAATCTCGGGCTCCACGCCTCTTTCTTTAGGTTTAGTCGTTAATCAAACAGCGATTTGGGTCGCCTGTTGACTGTGGAAATTTACATCTGTTGTTGTTGTTTCAGAAATTGTCGACTGTGGCGCAGCCCCCGTTGCAGTCCCAGAAGCTGCCGAAACTGACGTTTGAATGTGCGAGAATTCAGATGACCGCGTTAAATCCCATGTACATCAACCGTCTGATCCACACGACCTGTCAGTTGCCGGAGCCCCCTAAGCACATGTTCGAGGCGTGCTTTTCGAAAACTGACGTCCGCGTTGTTGGTCTTTGTAGTCGATTAGTTTTGAAACCGACCAACCACACGACGATTTTGGTACCGTTCAACTTAACTTACCAAAGTAAAAACGTTCTCAAGTCACAGTATTGGATCCATCCCGATATTCCGCACAGCGAAGTAGTGTTTCGATCAGGTTGTCCCGTTAACCCGGAAATTCGTACCGCTAACACTCAATTTTTTTTTAGAAAATTTGACCTTTAACGGCACCAAAGCTAAATTGATGGTTGTACACAACATAATTCGCAGCATCCTAAATAATTGCGACACAGAAAAAACTGTGACAAGTACCTCTCTACTGTTCGACGCCGCCAAAGATTACGGTGAGTAGGGGTTGGGTTCTTCGCGTTATCTCGGCTTAATTGCGAAGTTTCAGGGATGCCGTACATCGAGTTTTGTCTAGAAAGTGTGAAATTTACGAAAGTGATCACGAATTCGACAGTGGCGCTTGACGCGTCCGTTGGAGCGATAAAAGCTTTCATTTTCGAACCTATCGACAATTCGGCATTGAAGGACCGCCACAGTATTTTTCCTAGTGACATCCAACAAGTTCTGTTTTTGTCAGGACCTGAAACCAAGTCAATTGAACCCAAGTTATCCGCAAAGTACGTTGATTAGGGGAAGTGGCAAATCTAATAACTAATTTCAGGATGGTCGAAGATCAGCCGTTGTTCACTTTGACAGTTCAATACCCCCTAAAGCCGGAACTCCAGACCCATCCACCTCTCCTTATTTTTAATTTGCAGGAAATCAAGGTGTGCGTAGATCCGCTACTGTGCAAGTGGTTCTTGTATTATCCCGTCGATATAGTTACTAAACCGGAAACTATCGATAGCGTTAGGGGTAAAAGTTATTCGGAAACTTACGGGACGATTTCGGAAAATTCCCGGAGAGTGGGCGCCCAAATTGAATCGGTTCACAGCAGTTCCGACCGGGAATTGTTGATGCTAACAGGACCGAAACTCGCCAAGGTTCCCGAAGGAGAAACTGTCGATGTAGGTCAGGTTTGGTTCTGAAGATTCTTATTAGCTCGGTTTAGTTGCAGGAGCGAATTTATGGTTTCCTGAAAACTTGGTACGTCGTTTGGAAGGGGATGGTGTTCGGAGGGCACGTTTCACAATGCACCATCTACTTCCCCACTGCCTCCATTTCAGCGTTAGGCTCCAGAGGTAGATTCTGCACAAACTTGTCTTGGTTTTAAGTTTTAATCTGAAAATGCTTTTTTCAAGTCTTAACTTTCTTATAAAAAAAATTCGCGTTTTTAGCCCACTTTGGGCTATCTAGAAGACGAAGGTGTATCCCAACCCTATCGCTTCAAATGTAGGTCCTGCCGGTCGCATTCTCATGGTGCTGCCGACTATGAATTGTGGTAGTAACTCAAAGTGGGCGGACCTTCCTAGCTAAAACGCGATTTTTTTTATTTATTTAAAAGAAAAGTCGTAGATTAGATAGGAAGTGGTTTCACACTTTTGACGAACCCTGTATAGTATACTATACTTATTGTTTCCTATATTAAAGCTGTAATTTTACTAATAACAAAGATATTTTGGTTGATTTACTTTAGCTGACTCACCCTGTATACTCATTCACTTTGATATCTTGTACTCAATGGTCCAAGTCTATATTTAGTGTTCGGCTGCTTGGCCGTAAAGTGTCGCCCCCGGAACTTTTTGAAAATAGCCGGTTGCAGGTATGGACGAGGCCATTCGGGAGGCCACCAATAGGGGCCACCTGCCCAACGTCATGATCGTAACTCTGCCTTTCGCCACGATCACGAGCGCCCAAAAACAAAACGTCTTTAAACATTTGAACCAATTGCCGGTAAAGCTTCCCGACAACATCTGGACTTCAGGTAACCACCCCTCTCTTCGTTTTTCCTCAACTACCATAACGATTCCAGACAAGTCCAGTTTTCCCTGGACCATGTCCATTTCCGACTTGAACTGCTACACCATTCAACACGGCAAGAAGTTCGTCTTTCTCAAACCGGTATCGTTGAGCGCCACTGTGGGACTTTCGACGAAATCCGACACGAATTCGGACAACATGGGACATTTGGGGGTGTACGTCCACATCGACATGACCCCAATTGTCGTGTCGACCTCCGAAACGCAAATGTTGCTATTCGGCAGTATTCTGTGCGGTCTCGCGGAAATTTCGGCGAAAATGCGACCGGATAAGGTCGTCGAAGTCCAAAAATTCGAAATGTTGCCACCCATTAACAGTCCGTCGATATCACCAACTGTTAGGGATAACACCATCGATGACACTAGCGAAAACACTTTACCGGCCAGCGAAACCAAATCGGAGGGTGAAACCGAAGCGGTTAAACTGACGGCTTGGATTCAGTGGACGATCACCAGGTTCTCGATGGAATTAGTTTCGGACGATTTTTCGAGCAAAGATCCGGACAAGTCTCAATTGAAACTGTTAGTTGACGTCGAGGATATCGTCAGTTCTTTGGACTACCAGCACGTTTATTTGAAATTGAAGAACAAGATCGGCTCAGTCTCCATTCAACATTTCAAACGGTAATTATTTATTTTGTTAAAAACTGTGGAAGAAATCGCCGAATTTTTAGAACGCCAGGTAAAACGTGGCAGCCGGGTCCTTTCTCGGGCGTCATCATGCGACTACGCGAAGATGTGCCGGGGGAGAAAAAACCCGAAGATGGAGGTTTCATCAGCATGACCGTCACCAGAGCCAGTTGCCAACACACCCACAACTTGTGGGGAGCCTTGCAAAAAAACAAAAAAGACGACAAACGTTTAATGTCGTCATCACGTTACATAACTGAAATCGTCATCAACATCCAACCGATCGACTTCGTGATTCCGGTGAAAACTTTGATGAATTTTTACTTGACAGCAGCGCCCCTGTTGCAAGTTTCCGCCGTCAAACAGCCCGAAACACCGACAAGGAAGTCGCAATGGTTCAACCAATTACTTCCTTTAGCTTATCTCGAATGCCAGGATGTTCGAGTTATAGTTCCGTCGTCGGAACTGACGCGAAGTCGGGCGTTTCACGACGTTTTCGTTTTGCAAGTTAAGAAAATCGCGTTGAGTCCTTCGGTTGTTAATCCTATTTGTCGCACCCCGATCCGACCCGACATTTATCGGCAGGCGGCGCAAGCGCGCATTTTGAACATCCCCGGAAGTGACCTGGAGGATCGACAGTACCAATTGGACGTCGTCGAGATGTCGACTTGTACCGGAAGTTGGGAGGATCTGGATCACGTTCTCAATATGCGAAACGTAGCGCTAACGGCCAATGAAAATCCGGCTTTGGAGTGGAACAATCTGGAGAAGGGACAGTTCAGCATCATCCCGAACCTCAACTTGCAGCAAGTTACCGAAAAGTATATACCTGTACACAGACCCGTCCAGAATGATTAAACGTGACAAAACTTGGTTTCTTTTAGACAGTTGACAACTGTCAGTGGTGTTCTAGGTGTTTTGCTGTTTATTAGATTAGGTGGTGTTTTAACCGCTTTTTTGTACACTTCCAACCATTCTGGGTGACCCTGTATTGACTTCAGTTGATTTGAGCGATTTTTTCAGGTTTGACATAAGCATAGTGGCGGCACCTGCGATGCTCTACAAGAATGATATCGTCATCTGCGGCACGTCGTTCGAGATCAATTTTGTTTCTGATATCGTCCTTCAACTGTCCCTCAACCAGATCAGTTTGCTTTCGGCCTTAGCCGACGAGTTCTCATTTTCGCACAATGGACAACTCAAGCGACCCGACATTATTTTTCCATACTTGAAATTCGACAAGTATTCTACCTTCAGTGACGACATAGAAATCGAGATGACGGAGTTTTATAAAGATTCTGGAATTGATACTTCCGACATTCGAAGCGTTTTATCCTCCAAGTCTCAACCTCAGGTAGAGAAATTGTTGGGTAGCCGTCTCGCTAAATTGAACTTTTCAGGCGTTTGTTAAAAAAGTCGCTAAAACTGCGACGGCGCCAGGGCAGGTGACCTGCGAGGTTCCCAGCGACGTACTTTTTACTGGGGGCAAAATCACCTGTTGCTTATACCAACTGTACTTGGCGCAATCGGCCACCAGCAGCCGAAAAGGGAAGGCCAAGAAGAATGTGCGGATTGTGGTAAGGCCTTGGCAATAAAGTCAAAGCGCAGGCGCAAATTGGGGAAAAAGGCAATCACATGTTGTAGCTTTCCTATACTTCAATACGTTATACTTATACTCTTCTATATGTTAAGTACTTATGGTTTTTGCACAGGAAGAAGACCGCGACTATGAGGCTTCTGAGGAAGAAAGCATAGACGTGGCCAACAAGAGCCATCGCAAGTACATTCCGCTCTTTTTCGTCTTTGTAGCTCAGCCCAACGCCTATTTTTCGTCCCAGCAATACTCGAGTCGCGCTCAGATTTCGTGTTTCGACTTCAGCGTCAAGCTCAACGCCCCCGAAGCCACCCCGATTTCTACTATACCGACATCCCAAGATTTCCCGATAAACTTAGTAGAGACTCGCTCGGGCAACCCCGATCTCATAACAGGCATACCACCCGCGTTTCTAACACTAAAGCACTCAAAAGAAGTGGGAAAATCATCAAATTACGCCCTAGAACTCTCAAGGCCGACGAAACTAATTTTTTCAACCCTGAAACTTTTGAGTCTCATGTCGCTAAAAGCCAGACTCGTTCAGAGTTTTGGCATAAAACCCTCCAAAGTCACTCCCCCAATCGACGACCGGTCGAGCTTTCGACGATTGAAGGACACTTTGAGGGGTATCGACAACATCGAGGTGAAAACTGACCAAATCGTGGTTGTTGTCGAAACTGATCAAGGAACGCAGGCGAGTTTGACTGTGGCGAAAATAAGAAGTTACGTCTCTTCGGGAGATCGGCCGGAGAAAGTTTGCAACATTTCCAATTTACATTGCGTCAGTCTGTCAATAACTCACGACAAAGTAACGAGAGTTCTCTTGAATCCTTGGACGATTTCCGTGGAAATTTCGGCGTTTCTCGAGTCGTGGCAGAGTTGCGACAGCGAGCCCCAAATTCACCTAGGAATCGACAGTGATTGCGTTATGTTGGACGTGAGTTCGGAACAAATTCGGTTTGTTCAAAACGTCGCGAAAGAGTTAACTGAGTTTGCGGCTTCGCTTTCTTTGGGTGACGCCAGCAATGTTACGGTTTCGGCGAAAATTCCGGTGGTGGAGAAAGATCAACACTACAAAGACGACTTGAGGGCTGGAGCGTTTCAGTTTATTGACGCCAACACTGAAGAGTTGCCGCTACCGTATCAAGTTATGTTTAGGAACGACCAAATATCCGCGATGGCGTGGCGCTATCCCCATCCGAGAGCTTTGACGAAAGTTAGGGTGTTTCCGGTTCCTCTCGAAACCTCCATCGATACCCAGAAGCACCGCATCGCCTGTTACTTGCAGTACTGGTCGAATTACCAAAATTGTTACGTTTCTTACGTGAAATTTTTCTTGTCCGAGAGCGAAGTTTGCTATTTGGATCTTCCCAAAACGGAACCTCGCCGCGCCGTCGCTTGCGTTTGGCGGGTGGTTTTGAGTGGCGTCGATGAAACCGGCGTGGAAGCCAGCGACATTAAAATTTCACCACGAGCCTTGGCCGCTTGTATGCGCATCGATTCTTACTTCAACAAATCTTTAGTTCCTAACTTAACAGTTTCCGTTCGTGGCTCTAAAATTGATGTCGCGCTCCACACGAGTTTCAACAAAAAATCCGCGCAACTCCCGGAAAATTTGGCCGGTTACAGCTCAGATTTACCAATACCTGACGCCCACAGCTTCTTCAAGCTGACTTGGGAAAATTTGCTCCTGAACGTGGCCAGCTGGAACTCGGGGATGTTATCGGTCGATTTCAGCAGCATTACTAAATGCTCGGTTCTCGACTACACCTTTTTAACCGAAACGACGCTCCTCGAGCCGTTCTCGTCCAAAATCGAGCTGAATTTGTTCCAAAAACTCTGCTGCAGTTTCGTTTCGAACCAAGTTCAGTTGAAGTTCGGTCCTGGAATCGCCCATACTTTGGCGGTTAACGCGCAAATGTGGGCGCAAAACTTGACCGATTCCGACACCTTCGTCGTCTTCACGAGATACGTTGTTTGCAACGACACCAACGGCAGCTTGAGATTCGGTCAAGCTTCGACCGACGAAGATATTCTTTTGCCGTCGAAATCGTTTCATTTGTACGGTTGGCGGTCTCAGAAGCACAAGCAGAAGCTCAAAGTTGCTCTGGAGGAGAAATCTTGGGTTTGGTCGCAAGCTTTCTATGTAGATCAAGACGGAACTCACGTAGTTCCGATAAGTCCCGAAAGTAATTTGTCGATTATGGTGAAGGTTGCCACGTCGGCGACGCAAAAAATTATCACTATTTCCGGACAATTCGTGATCGCTAACATGTTGCTTGAGCATTTCGAATTCAAAATTGTGCCGAACGCGAAGGATGACAGAGAATCGAGGAAATCGCCCACGCATGTACTGGCGGGCAAAACTATCACCCCGTCGATGTTCCTGGATTTTAAAGCCACCCACTTCTTGCGTTTGAGGTTCTTCGGGCTAGAAGCCGCCTGGACCGGCGATATACCGTTAAAGGAACACACCAAAGGGGCGCAGCCTTGGCTCGTTAAAGGTTGGTTCACCTAACTTTTGGTTAGCGAATCTAATTTTGAGTTTAGTTCCGTTGCAAGAACGCGGCCAGTTTTTGAGTATTTGGTGCCGAATCGTCGTCCAGGACTACCCTAAAGGCAAGAAAATTTTGGCAATGTTGTGGCCTCTCTTCACCGTGAAGTCCAATCTTCCAGTTGCCTCAAATATCCACATTGAAACCCCCTCTTTGAACGTGCACTTGGATTCGGTTGTGGGCGGTAAAGGGGAGCTGCAACAGCTCTACTGTCCGGGAACTATCGACCATTCGCATCAACTCACCTTCAAGCTCGAGTAATTATTGGGATTGCGTCACGAATCGGGGAATAGTTTCAAATTTGTTGCAGCGATGGCACGTCGATCTCGCACGCCTACATCCCATTGAACTACAGTTTAGTAGACCAACAACAGTTTTTTAAAAGAAACGACAAGGAAAACGTTGACGAGATTTTGACAAGTTTGAAGACCTACGACAGCACTAAGTGGCCGTATTTCGGCGAGGACTTGGAGGACATCAGTTGGGTTGTGGACGAGCAACCCCAAACAACTGTCCAAGTAACTGACTCGATTTTTTGTCAAAACCGATTTCAATTTTTTTTTTTTTTGAAGGTGCGATACCGCAACGCTTGTCCCTTTTCCAGCGCTCTGCTGGTTGAACTGTTGCCGTGGTGTTTGATGGTCAACACTTTCGGTTGTACAATCTCCTTGCTGGCGAACGTTACTGAACTATGCAGAATTCCTCAAAACGGAATTGTGGCGCCCCCCAAACTCGACGTTAGTACCTCCCCGCAAACAGTTAAAACGAAATTAATGTGTTTTGTAGGAAACTTTTCATTTGGGAATTGACACCGGTTCCGGTTGGCATTACTCCGGACCTCTGCAGTTAGCCAAATCCGATTGGAGTCAAACTTTCTACATGCCAACAATTTCCGGTACATTGCCGCTAGAGGGCAGCATTAAAGCCGCGGTCAAATGCGGCTCGCACGTAATCAATCCGTTTTCGTAAAAAACGAAACTAACTCAATTGGTTGCAGGTCTGCATGGTTTGCATGACGAGTTCGATAGTTGACGAGATTCGACTGTTGAAAGTTTCGTCGACTCACGTTTTCACCAACAGTCTCGTTACGCAAATCCAAATGGTTTGTCTGGCAGTTCCGGAAGGTGACAACGTTTTCGACATTCCTAACAACATCGACGATTACGCTTTTGCCGTTGCGCCACATTCAGATAAGAGGTGATTGTTAAGTTTGGTGAAATTGTTGCCGAACAGTTTTCTTTGCAGCAATTCTGGTATTTCGATTTTGCGGTGGTATTGCGTTGATAAAAACTGCGACTCCAGCACAGATTACGTTCTTTACGTGGCGTTTTCTTTGCACTCGAAGCACGGCTGGTCGTGTCCTGTCAAAGTCGACAAGGGGTTGATGAGGAAAAGCCTCGCCGTGAACTCGGACAAACAATCGGTAAGAGTGCCAACATCGCTTGAATCACGCTTTTGCCGCTAGCGCGAGATATGTGTGAACTGTGGGCCTAGTTCGGAGGATGTCCGGATGGTGGCGCTGATATGTCCAATACTTTAAGGTCACTAGATTATCCGCTACGCTTCTAACAATACTTCTGTAATTCTCAATTCTTTGTGAACTGTGGTCCTGGTTCGCACGATGTCCGCGTGGTGGCGCTGATATCGCTGATACTTCTGTAATTTTTATGGTTGGATCATAATTTCAGGTACCGCTGGTGCTGACCTCGCAAGAGCACAAGGGTCAGATCTACTTGTCGCTGTTCCACGACGACCGGCCTCAAATTTTGTTGGAAAATAACAGCGACATCGCCCTTTTTTGCGGCCAATCCCTGAGTGACGGAATCGCCGACGAATCCAAACATTTTATCTGGTTTAACCGAATTGATTGCAACAAACGCGTTTACTACACAATGCCGTTTGTTTCTGAAAAGTTTCCAGAACTGCCTCAAACTTGTTTTGCCGAAAAAATCGTTTTTGCTTGCGATGGTAAAAATTTTTGCTAACTTAGTACAGTTTCAAACCTTAAATTGTAGGAATCGGTGAACCCGAATGGTCGGTACCGATCAGTATTACTTACGATTTGGAGCAATTTCTTCGAATTCCGGGCTGTGGCGATATAAAACTAGTGGTGAAAGCCACGTCGTATACGACGCTTTTAAGTATAGAACCTGTGAGTCAGGTAGGTAGGTGACCCGAAGAAAATTCGCAACTTATTAGCTGTTCTAGGTTGAAATTAGCGCCATCGACATCAGGGGCCGACTATCGCTGCATGAGATGGAGTCCAAAGAAGTTGCTCCCAAAAGAGTACAGTCTTCATCGATTTTTTTTACTATCTAAATTTTGCCGTTTTTAGAGTTACTCTCACAACAGTATTGAAGAGTTGATGCAGCGCAGCAGCGCGGAATCGTCCAGATCAGACCTAAATTTCGCCAACAACCTGTACAAGTCGCTTTTTGTTCCCACAATTCCTCTTGGCGACGATTTCGTCGAAATTTTTGCTTTTGTCAGGTCATTCAGCGTGGTCCTGTTTTCGGATCAAGACGCGGAAACGGAAGGGCACAACGTCGCCAGTTTTACTTTTGACAACATAGGTTTGGAACTGGTGCAGGACAAGCTTACCAATTGCAAACTTACAGTGACGGACATACAGTTCGACAATCAACTGTACATGAAGGAATCTTACGATTTTCCGGTGGTTATAGTCAGTCAAGAAACGAAATCGCGGCAAATCCACAACGTCATGAGTGTTTCCGCTAAAAATCTTGTCAACGATGCCAGAAACGATTCGCTGTTGTTTGTCGAATTAAACTTGGAAACTTGGCGAGACAGCATGAGGCATAACAATGTTACGGGGGTGAAAGATGTTAAAGTTACCTTAAACCCGATTTCTTGTTACGTCGAAGATTTGTACATAACCCGATTAAGTGAATACTTTAAAACGTTGTTACCTAGCAAAGTATTGGTTGGAGCGAAAAAACGCGGGAATGGAATTTCGGTTTCGGTTAAAGTTCCCGTTATCGTCTATTGGCAGTCGCAATTGCTGGCCAAACCCGTAAACGTTAGGAATATCACCATCGAACCGCTTTCTTTACTCTTATCCGTCCATTGTTCGCTCAAAATGTACATAGCCTTAGACCAGTCGCCGCTGCAATTCGCCAGATTCGAACGGAGGAGACTCCTTACCACTCCTTACAGGTAACTGTAATTAGCAACCCGCATTTTTGTTTATCCAACTCATCGGTTGCAGATTGGGCCACGCCATGACCATGCACTACTTGTCGGGTGCCATTTTCGGGGCCGGCTGGGTGGTCAGCTCTCTCGAGCTGCTGGGCAGCCCCAGCGGGTTGGCCCGGGCGATGGGTACGGGGTTGCGCGATTTCGTCAGTCTCCCTTACAGAGGCCTAGTTCAAGGTCCGTGGGCCTTCCTGATTGGGGTGACTCACGGCTCCGCTTCTTTAATGAAGCACGTGACTGCGGGAACCTTGCAGTCCGTCACTAAACTAGCCTCAAGCGTCGCCAGAAACCTGGATCGTCTCACTTTAGACGGCGAACATTTGAAGCGAACCGAAGAACAGAGGCGGCGCAAGCCGCAAGGGTTGACTCAAGGCTTCATGCAGGTCGGCAATTTTCAATGGTGATAGAGTTGTTGCAATTCTTGATTGTAGGGTTTGACCGGATTGGGGATCAGTCTTTTGGGGGCTGTAGGCGGCATTGCTCATCACCCGTTACAGTCGCTGATGTCGGACCAGGCCTCGCCCAGGTCTTTGGCCGCGGGAGTCGGGCTAGGTCTTGTTGGTGTTTTCACGAAACCGTTAAGTGGAGCCGCCGAATTGGTCGCGTTAACAGGACAAGGTACTCGTAACTTCCTCAATTTTTTTGGGGGTTAATAAAATTTGATTGTTGCTGTAGGGTTGTTGCAAGGGGCTGGTTGGAATTCTCTCCCCCAACCTCGATTGACCGAACTCCCCACCACCGCTTCCGACGAAGTCAATTCAGCGCTCAAATACAAGTGGAAGTTGCTCTCCTCGATAACTAACTCAAATTTGTTGTTCATAACCGAAGCGACTGTTGTTACTGACTTAAAATACGAGGCTATTTGTTTAATTTTGACCAGTGACGCGGTGATCATTGTTGATACCGATGAGGATGTCGTGAAAAGAATTGTGAGTTTGTCCCAAGTCCAGGTCAGAACTACCAGTGATCCGACGTTGCTGTCGTTTAAAGTGATAACGCCTGTGATTTCTGCGATTAAAATCGAGGACGAGTGTGTGGTCGAAATGGACCCGGCATGTCGAGCTCGCGTCGCCGATTACGTCCGCAGCACCGCCAGTTTGCTTCAGCTGTCTGAAGGTCGCGACCCGGAGACAAGCGCTTTGAGCATACAAGACGCCGATTGCAACGAACTGCTCAGTTTTTACGTGAATCCGCTGGTTAAAAATTACTTCGTCTGTTTATTGGCCACCGCCAAACAGCAATGCCACAATAATTACAGTTATCCCGTGGTGTAAAATGTAAATTAATTATTAAAGCAAGTTACAAAAAAGGTGGGATAGTTAACTTGAAGAGTTCCCGTTTTTCTCGAGTTAAATCAGGCGATTGTAGCGCCACCACTTTGCGCGAACCACAAAGACGCAACTAAAGTTCCACAGCCTGAGTGGCGATTTTAGAAAACTATAATAGTCTTCTAGACGGGCAATAGATTAAATGCAGAAACTGTAGTTTCAAAGAAAAGTTAATTATGAAAAAATTGATGACAGGTTAGTAAATGTTTATTTTTTTATCAGCAAAAATGTCGAACGGCGTCACTTTTGTTAAAGTTCCTCTGGCAGTGTTTGCACATAATTTTTTTTTCTAAGCTTGTGAGGCAGGACCTGCAATAAAAGTGGCCGCAAGGAATCACATACAACAGATCTGTTACATCACAGCAACAACACTTTACAGCCCCAACTGAATTAGTTTTGGCTCGTTTGGCACCTCCTGGAATCGCCCCCAATGTCCTCTTCAATCCGTATGTGGCGGGGTTGGCGGAATTTTGAAGAAGAAACATGTCAATTCGGCTCTTCAAAGGTACATTCATCACTGCTTTTCTCTTATCAGTAAACTTTAAGCCAGTGAAGGGATCACAGGGTTTGCGTCCAAAGGACGCTTCATTTGTATTGTGCTTCTCCAAAGTCTGTCTGTCTATAGTTTTGCCACTAGGTAAAGTCATTGGAATTGTCATTATTTCGCAGGTAAGATCGTCCATGAAGTCCTGGGGAAACTGCAGTTCATTGGAGGTTTCAGTCTTCTTTTCAATCGCGGACTTTTGGGAAATTTCACGTACGTCCATCAACCTATTAATAGTGTCCACAGTAGTTTTAGAACAAGTTAACGCCGGTTTGCCAATAATTTCAATAGAACCCAAACAAGGTACAGCTCTATTTGTACGAAAAATGACCACTTTGACGGCACTTGCGTTAGTAAATGCCCGAAATGTGTCGCTTTTAAAGAAGCACAACGCTTTATCTTCAGAAACACAGGTGGGTGGCTTTTCCTTTGTGTATTTTCTACTGTCGCAAAAAACAACCCCTGACTTGTCGTAAAAAGCTTTAGCTACAGAAACGTACGACGAGTTCTTGACGAAAATTTCAATTCCGCTACATTTTTGGGCGCCCACATTCGTGTTGAGACAGATGTAGGCTATACTGATGGGGCAAATAAATTCAAAGTCGAGCTCCACGGGCGGCTTTATCACTGTGTAGGCCAAGAACCCCCGCGCCCTTATCGCTTGATTAGAGTTGATTAAGTTCTCGGGCTCGTAGTTGTCGGTGGCAGGCGATTTGCTGCTCACTTTGGGCAGAAGTTTGGGGTCCAGAAAGTTGAACATATTCTAGAAAAGGTTCTGTAATTTGATACGCAACCAGCGACCACTTACCATCACAATTTTTCAATTCGAGTAAAGTGGAATAAATAATTAAAGCTATAACATGTGGGTTACAACTCTAATAACAATAACAAGGATGACACCTTCACATAACCTCAACACTCGGTTGTCACTTTTGACAGGTGTCAACATAACCATTATGATATCTGAATGTTATGGATTGTGATCTGCCGGCTTATTCTTATTTTTTTAAATAAATGCAGCTTAAACTGAAGAATTAAATAAAGAATAAATAGCGCTAATGCCATTTTAAATTATTATTTAACCAAGTGAGATTTGCTATTGTGTTATCTCTCGATAGATTTCTAGCGCTTGGGCGCTCGCCCGGCGCCTCCACCATTTGCGACACAAATTAATGGGGTCTTGTCCTTGATAAATTATCATCTTTATTTAACAAATAAATATAAATTACACAAGTTTACGGACTAAAATAGTTACAATACTCGAGGAGAAACCGTAAAATAAATATAAATGCGGTGAAAATGGTCCCTAACGCTAATAATACTGAAATATGTCCATGAGTGTCTGAAGCCCCTAACTGACCCCATTGCACTTGAATTCCTTGTTGTTTATTCTAAACTCGTCGACGATTTCTTTAGCGAACACCTCATCTTCGGTGTCGGGGTCGTCGGGCAGCATCGTCACGTCGGCCAGCGCGCTCAAAATATCTTCAGTATCCTGATTGTCGACCTCTTCATCGGAATCAGCGACCAGAATCGGGGTAGCGCCATCGTACAAATTCGATTTGCTCAAAGTCCTCTTGTACATTTCCTTGGAAACGCTCCTGGTGAAGGAGAAACGTTTCGACTTTTGCCTCGTGAGGGGTGGCCTGACGAACATTTCTTTCTTGGCCGGAGCCGACAAAGAGTTGAGAAGATCCGTCGCGTGCTCCTTGATAACTTCCCAGGCGTACTCGACGTCTTCTTGAACGGCATTCTCCGCCACCACGCAGAACCGAATAATATATTTCCCCTTAACCATAGAAGGAATCATGTGAAGTTTTCCCGAGGCGTTGATCAACGCCAGCAAATCCTGATTAGCGTGGTCGCTAGCCAACAACCTGAAGCATACCAACCCCAGTTTCACGTCGTTGACAACCTCAAACCTAGAATCAGCCAAAACCAATTGCTCGAAGTGTTTCGCTAACTTTATGTGGTTGCGGATGTAGTTTCTTAATCCGCTTAAGCCGTACTTGCGGATGACGAACCACAATTTGAGAGATCTGAATCGGCGGCTGAGAGGAATCCCCCAGTGCCGGTAATCGATGGCTTCGTCTGAATTGGCGTGTTGCAGGTAGAGAGGATCGACGACCAAAGCTTGAGTCAGACGCATCCGGCATCGCACCCACAAGCACGAACAGTCGAAATGCACCAACAACCATTTGTTGGGGTTGGTGTTGAAGGAGTCGGCGTATTCGATTCCGTTCATCAACGGCTTCAATTCGGGACAAATAAAAGCGTTTCCAGCGTAAGCCGCGTCGACATGCAACCAAACGCTCGGTTCCCTCCTGCAAATCGGGCCGATTTCCTCCAGGTTATCGAAGGAGCAGGAGGAGGTCGACCCGAGGATGCTCGAAACGAAAAAGGGTGTTAGTCCGCGGGATTTGTCTTCTTCCATCGCTTTTTTGAGGATTTCGCCGCGTAAGCTGCCGGATTCGTCCGGGTCCAAGATGCGGAGTTTGACCAAAAGAATTTTTGCGGCTTTCTCGACGCAGGAATGGGCCTCTTTGGAGCAGTAGCCGACGAGTTGAGGGAGGAAAGCGCTGTCTTCGATTTGGGGGTTGTTTTTCTTCAGGTATTGAATGGCTTGGTTGCGGGCCGCCAACATTGAGACCAAGACGCATTCGCTGGCCGAAGTTTGGAGGACGCCGCCGCCCCGACTTCCCTTCGCTGATGTTATGAAGTCGTCGGGGAGGCCGATGGCTTTGCCGAACCAGTCCATCACAATGGTCTCCAGTTCAGTGCACGCCGGGCTCGCTGCCTGGAAAAGAAGGAAACTCTCAAATTTTGATTTTTAACGCCAAGATTAGCAAAAAGTTACAACTATTGACTACGTGAGAGAAGCGTCGAGTTTTTTAGTTTTTTTTTCCACATAATTTTTGTCAACGTGCTGCTAATTTAAGAAGATGAACTAATTTTACTTCCAATAGTTGGACTAGGTATTTGTGTTCCAGCCTACTTAGAACAAAACACCTACCTAGCTGCGGTCTGATTGTGGTCGGCCCCTTCCGGCCCCATTTTAGCATTATCTAATTTAATTTTAACAATGGTATAATTAATTACTTACAAAGAACAGGTAGACTCTGAAAAATTGTTCTACAAGTTTTATTAAATTTTTGTTAATCTGCAATTCACTAACTGTTAATATAATATCAAGGAACTCTAAACTAAGAGACTTCTAATCTACAGGGTGTAACAAAAAAAAACTGCCGGACCGGCGCCTAAAAAAGTATTTCTAATAGTTACGCCAGCGGTTCTCTTTGTAACACCCTGTATAGACTAAGAATGAAACAAGATCCTAAATGTTGGTTGTTACAAGTAAATTTTTTTTTGAGTTTTGATAAAAAGTCTCGTGGCGCCATCTACATTTATTGTAAAATACTAGGTATCTTCAGCAGTGGTCAGCGTGTCGTATGTTATGTTTATTAATATAAATTGGCAACTGGAAAATCATTCCTAATTTTACCTTTACACGCACAGCCAGGCTTTCAACAGATTTTTTTAAGAAAATGCATAATTTAATGATTCATCTTCTAAAATTTGTGGGCTGTATTACGCACTGCCAACTCTCAAAGTCAAAAAATAACTTTCGTTTTCTGTAGAGCATTCATAAGACTACCAATTAGCTGAGTTTTGCTTAACTTAACAATAACATTATGTATTCTATTATTAATTTTTTTCCTAGAACTTTTATCGTACTAGAAGACCTCGAACGATATTTCTAACAGTTGACAATGAAACTCAATAACTTTAAAAGAACTTAGAAAAAATAGAAAATATTTGAGAAACAGTCATGCATTCAAAATAGCTTCAGGTCTGATACGAGGGTTGCTGAGAAATTCCTTGAATAGAGAAAGAATAGTATGGACGTCTATCGCATCTATAGCTACCAGTTATCCAACTTAAGAGGCGAAGCGCCAAAAACCCTAGTCGAGTCAATGCAATTTCAATATTGACCATAAAATCGAGTTAAAAGATAATTCTTCACGGAAGACCAAAGAAAGATGTTCAAACAATTCCGGAGGATAAGTTCTGTCCATAGGAATTGAAAGCTATTGTTACTAGCAGATCTTGTTTAAACAGTTTTGGGCCCTTACGACTACTTTTTGTTTCCTAACTTGACGCGACCAATCCGCCAGGAGAAGATGATAAAAGAAAGAGCTTTTGCGTCATTAGGTGAAAGTTTAACAGCAAGGCTTAAATTAAATGAAACCATAACTATTACTTTGGAAAAGCTTTTAAAGCTCCGCATAACAAGCGGCAAGAAGATGACGCCTTTTATTACCTCCAAAAGTCCGCCAGATTGATCGAGAGAACCTCAATGGAGGTGGGTGCGTTACCCAGAACCTATTGCTTAGATTTGTTTGTTTAAAACGAAAATACCGAACCCACGTAATGATTTACGGCGTTGGAAATTAGTAATTGAACAAAACACGTGCCGGTGCAGCTATAACATTATAGTTTTAATGCAGACCCGGTTTTATAACAACATTAACACGTTCACGCTATTTTAATCACTCTCCGGATTTGCTCGCGAGTTAGGTAACGGAAACGCCGGGAATTTTCGAAATCGCCTGAGTCACCTCGCTAATTTCCATTGTTGCAGCCTCTAATTGCCAGCATCACTACCGTAATTTGTTTGTTTCGGCAAGGTAACGCGAATCATCGTGATGGAGCAACTCACCCATGAGAAGCCGATGCAGCCGATGGCGTCTGAGAGCATGTCTCCCAGCATCGAGGGAAAGGAGTTCCCCGATGGGAAGTACGCGTGGAATCTGGGATGCTGCCAGTGGGTGATTCCCGGCATGATCTTCTCGTCGACGTCGGCCATGATCGCGTCCCAGTCCTCCGGGTCCTGGGGCGCCTCGCCGGGGATGAGACTACGCAAGTATCCCGGTTCCACGTTGGCGGTCACTCTCCTGGTGTCTATGTCGGTTAGGTATTTGCAGATGTAGTCCACCATTTCTTTGCCTCTCGTTCGAAACTCTTCCACGTCCATTGCGGTGGTGGAAGTTTTTGATTTTACGATTATTATAATTTTTTTTTTCGACGAACAACGCGCACGCGATGTTGAGGACGCGAGATAATTCGGCGACTCTTCGAGAGCGCCGTCTAGGTATACACTTTTATAATGGGCAACAACAGAGTGGGGATTTCCGCGAGAGCCGCCAGCGGTGTTACAGTTTGTGAAATAAATTCGAGCTTACGCCGAATTAATTCAATTTATCAATTAAACAGCGACGTATTGACGTATTGCCGGGCTAATCCGGTTACTTCGACCGGAGCCTTATGGGTCTTAAGTTGAGTCGTTTCGAGGCGACAAACTTTCATAATTGCGGATCTTTGCCGGCGAGATTGCATCGAAAAGCTGCGGTAAATTGGAATATTGATTGGACGCTTCAATTATCTATTAGCGGAGGCCGTAAAGCTGCATTGCGTTTCCTGAAATGAACACCTATAAAATCTAAAGCCGGGCAATTAAAGCGCTAATTAGTTGATGCAGCGCACGCGACCGAATTGCTAGAAAAAGCGCTCCGGAAGATTTACCTCATGGCTGCAAGAAAAAGTTTCATAATTCGAAATTTTTCCAAACCTCATCTCAAAGCTTGAAGACTAACATTTTTTGATTGATTAACACGAATCTGACCGTAGTTTCCTTGTACAAGTCGTACTTTTAAGATATGACCGTTCAAATGTTTCAATTCAAAATTTTCGTCAAAATCGACCAAAATCGGAAATTTTAACTTTTTTATTATTAGACTTAGAATTTTTGTTCTTACAGCATTCGATATCCTCTGTGAAACGGAGAAATTTGGTGTATTTGGATTTGATATAAGTTTGTCCGTTCAAAAGTTACAAGAGTTTGAATATTGAGAGAAATTAAAAGTTTGTAGTTTTTCTAATTTTATAAGAAATCTATTTATTCTAGCGTCGAATTGATTACCGATTTGAGTTTAGGAAGGTCGATTACATAAAAAAAACGTCAACTTCCAGCCTTTCGGTGCAACGATGTCGATTTTAGGAATTTTTCGAATTTCTATCGATTGGAGTGGAAAAAAAAGTCGAAAATATTGAAATTTTTTACATTGATTTTATGACTTAATCTTATAGATTTCGAACCGCTTAAAACGAATCTGAACGTCGTTTCCCTGTACAAGTCGCACTTTTTAAGATATGACCGTTCGAATGTTTTAATTCAAAATTTTCGTCAAAATCGATCTAAATTGCAAATTTCAACTTCCTTATTATTAGACTTACAATTTTTCTTTATATAGCATTTGATAGCTTTTGTGAAATGTAAAAATTTGATGTTTTTGGATTTTTTGTAAGTCTGCCCGTTAAAAAGTTACAAGAGTTTGAATATTATAAGAAATCGAAACTTAGTGGTTTTTTTAATTTTTTTAGAAATCTATTTATTCTAGCGTCGAATTGATTACGGATTCAATTCAAAAAAGCCGATTACATAAGAAAACGCTTATTTCCAGCCTTTAGGTGCAACAATGTCGATTTTAAGAATTTTTCGAATTTCTATCGATTGGGGTAGAAAAAAAAATCGAAAATATTGAAATTTTTTACTTCGATTTTATGACTTAATCTTGTAGATTTTGAACTGCTTAACACGAATCTGACCGTGGTTTTCCTATACAAGTCGTACTTTTTAAGATATGACCGTTCAAATGTTTCAATTCAAAATTTTCGTCAAAATCGACCTAAATAGCAAATTTCAACTTCTTTATTATTAGACTTAAGATTTTCGTTCATATAGCATTCGATTGCTTTTGTGAAATGAAGAAATTTGATGTATTTGGATTTGATGTAAGTTTGCCCGTTCAAAAGTTACAAGAGTTTGAATATTATAAGAAATCGAAACTTATAGTGGTTTTTTAATTTTATAAGAAATCTAAAGCCGATTACATAAGAAAACGCTTATTAGGTGCAACGATGTTGATTTTAGGAATTTTTCGAATTTCTATCAATTGGGATAGAAAGAAAAAGTCGAAAATATTGAAATTTTCTACATCTGATTGATTTTTTTTTCTTATAGATTTCGAACCGCTTAAAGTTATTTCTCTTTACTTCATAAATGTAGGGGATTTACAAACACTGAAAAAGCACGTTGCATAACGAGCATGAAAGTGGCACGTTCCATAAATTTATTTATGAACAGATAACGGTTATTAATTTTTTTTTCAATTTCTGAACTTTATTATCTGATACCTACTCTTATGTGTTTTTTATTGTTTATTATTTCTTTGCTTTTTAAGGTGTTATTAGCGGTATTAATCTAATAAATTGGAATTTTTTTAATTACTTAGATATAAGTTAATAATTATTTTTACAGAGGAAGTTTAATTTTTTGCCAAATAGTTTTGTTCAGCTGCTCCAAGATAGATAATAAAATATAAAAACAGTTTCTATTGCTTCTCATCTTCGGCTCTGTTTCTTAAACCTTCGCATCTCTTCTTTACTTCTTCACTTCTTTTCTAATCTTCGTCATCAATTCTTTACTATTACCTCTTACCTCTTCTATTTTTCCTTATCTCTCGCCACTATTCTGTTTTTATTTCCACTTCTAAACTTCTAAAAACGAAAAAAATGTTGATAGTGCGTACATCAAAGTTTGAACAAAGAAGCTAAAACTGATTATTGTTCTCTCCGGTTAATCCTGTAAATTAAGCGTTAAGCGCCCATTAAGTTTTCGACGCTCGCCTAATTACCAACACCTGTCTACTAAAAAAATTTGATTAATTAGCGAAATATTTGGGTATTTATAGACGTGACGTAATTACTTTCGAAAATTCGTTATTTTAGTGGGTGGTGGTTCCGGCAAAATGACGCAATTATGCTCAGCCTAAAACAATTGCGAGCAGGTACCTACATGGCGCTATAAAGAAAATTTGCCAAAAATTAATAAAATTAATTAGTTTTTTTTCCCACTCTCCAGGTCGGCTATTCGGAACCGGGGGCATCTTCAGTTGGGCGATTAGAAGTGGAACGTGGCTATTTTTAGCAATTTCGTCAATGATGCAACACCGTGAAAGTAGGAAGAATGCACCGGTGTCGGCGCGTTCTTGACATTGGCCGAGGTCCAAATCTCGAGGTGCCCACAACTCCGACTAGCTGTACAATTACCGATTATTTAATGTTGATTCATTCACCGAAAATATTTGCCTTGGACCAATCCCCGACCAGCATTGGCGCAATTAGCGGCCCCAAATAAGCAACTTGAGTCACAAGCACGTGGCTGGAAGAGGCAGGTAACTGGCCGTTTGAGGACCTCGGATTTTTGCAACATTTCGCAACGTTTTTCATCCTCGATCCTCGACGAAGATGTTGGTCGAGAGTTGAGATTTTCACTTTCACTTTTAGTTCGAAACTATCGACGCGAAATGATTGATTGTCGCCAGCACGCTCCGGAAGTCCTTAATCCTGGTGGAATTTCCAATCGCGCTCTGATTTCCAGATAGAATCAGCAGGAGACAAAGGCCGTTTGCATCCGCATTGTTCGCGAAATAAAACAAAAATGACACGGCGTTTCGTCACGTTGCCCCGGGTATAGATCCTGGATATTCTGGTTCAATGACTTTCATTTTTTTCCTCATTAAGATCAACCAGATTAGTATTGGCACGACGCAACAAAAGTTCTGAGTGCAGCCGGATCAGCAAAAAAATTATGCAAATTTTCTCCCAATCAAGACGCGCATTGTTAAGTTCCATTCACCATCCCAACAATCGGTGTTTCCAAATTGCGAAATGCAGCGACCTGCACTTCGGGGAACCACCATGGCCCGTCACAGATTTCCCAAATTAAGGCGGATCCGCCGCTAAATGTCGCCAGTGACGCCCAGTGCAGCATCCAACATCGCTCCAGTTAGACATCCCTCAATCCCGCCCTGCTGCATATCAACCACATCTTTGGCTCCGCTCTAGACAACTCTGGAGAATGGGGAATCTGGAGAATCTCTTGACTTTATCAGCAATCCACAGTCCACCAAGACATGATATAGTCCACCAAGACATGATACAGTCCACCAAGACATTATAACAATTTATTATAGCCAAGCGTAGAGAAAGCTTCAGCTCAGTGATCTTCCTGAATTTTGACAAAGTATATCACCATTCTACCAGATGGCCATAGGGACCTAAATATAGGAACTGCAAGAGGAGAATTCTACTCAGAGGGCATGGAATCAGGGTCACATCGCCACACCAACATTAAACTCATTAATCTTTCACAATACAGAGTGAGGAAGAGGAATCAAGAGGACCAAACTATTTGAGCTAGTGCAAAAGAATTTATACATAAAAAAAAACAGATTGTTAACTTAGAGGACGCCAATGGACCAATTTCTAACGTGACCATTTGGTTAATTTAAATTAGTCAGCCTCTTGGCAGTTGCTGATTTTCCTAGATGTTGCACCAGATTTTGAGAAAGAATGTCACCAAAGCCTGAGTATTCTAGATGCATCTTCTTGTACCAGAAACAGCGATATCCGCATGGACCTAGAGATATATAAGAACCAGAAGAGGAAAAATAGAGATCTTTGTCCAGAAGCGTGAAATTGTGGGGGTTTATCAAAGTCCAGAAACAGCGATTGCCACTTGGACCTAAAGATAAGAACCACAAGAGTGACAAGAGGGAAAATAGAGAACTTTGCCCAGAAGCGTGAGACCATGAGGGTTCATCAACGTCGAAATTATTGAGCTCCTCAGACCTCGAAAAGACAGCGAGACCGAGAAGAGTGGACCAAGAAGACCAAACCATTAATCAGAAGTGGGGCAAAGGGAAAAATTTTGAATCGATCGAGAACCCGAATCAGGCAAACGTTTCGTTTCCTGCTGGGCCTGTGTAGAAATCCCATGGCGTCTTTGCATCTGCGACAATCCTCATTTGCTTATTATTCCAAGAAGTGGATCGCAGTGAGCAAATCGCCCGGATTTTAAGCAGACTCCCAACGTTATTGACACAATAACTGTTGTTTATTTTCGTTCCCGACAGCCGCACCACGTTCTATATTAATCTCGTACTTGGATCGAAATACAACCGAAATTTCACCTTGAATCAAAAACTACTACACCGTCAAAATTGCAAATAACTAATTAGCTACAGTTCCACCACGGATCTGCGGACAACGTGACCGAGGCCGCAACTTTCCTGAAACCGGTCGAAATTTCCAGAAAATCCCGGACAACAATTAATTGCCATTTATTCTAAGCAGTTTTCATATTTAGTTGAGATTCTACACAGCAGAGGTCGTGGGGTTTAGCGGTTCGCGTCGTTCTTCCTGCCCAACACCGGGGATCTCTTCGGCGACCTGCTGTTGTCCCCTTCGGGCGAGGGGGATTGGCCCCCGTTCCTCCCGGCCGTCTTCAGCCGGACCTTAGTATCGAGATGGCGGAACCTGAAACCAGACAAACCTGTAACAAAATCGCGATACCAAAAACCAGTCAAGGTACCTTATAGGAACGTCACTGGACGCGCCATCCTCGTTGATCCCCTGAAACAGGAAGGCCAGCGGCCAGCTGATCCACGAAGCGCTCCTGCAACTGAGGATTAGGAAAAACGGTAATTCGGGAGAAATTATTTACAGAGGTGGCTGCACGGTGACGTTGGCGTCGGGGGAGTCCACAACTTGGGTCAAATGTCGGCGGGTCGCAGGTAGACCTTTCGCTATAGACGGATTGTAAATCTTGGGATCACTGACCATGCGGACGAAGAAGGAGCGTTTGTGGGCCAAAGTTTCGTTCTTCTTTTTCTTCAGCAAATCGAACACCTCGTCCTGCAACTCCTGCAATCAACGACAAACAGCGGGACTTCAGTTTTTAATGGCGGAAATTTAGAATTAGCATAGATCATCGGTCTAATTGAAACATAAATCTTCGGTCGATTTGAATAATTTCACATAGTTTTTAAATACAAATGACCTCATTATTGTAGCGTTTGGACGCCTCTAGCCGCCCAAAATCATGAGTCATTATGTGATTCTCGAGTAGTAGTTGTCGATTTTTTCGGCGGTGTCTCTGGAATGTGTCAGGATTTGTTTGTTTTTACAACAAAAGCTGAACGCAATATCCAGCAGGACATCTCAATTTTGGTTAAATTTCCGACAACCGTTGCCAGATCCCGTAAATCCCCCACAACAGCGTTCAGGGAATTGGTCCAGTTCAAGACTCCGGAGGTCTTCGGAAATTCCCGAAATTTTGACGCCAGAAAATTTTGTTGCATCAATTTTTAACTAGTAAAGACGCAAACTTTCAACATTTAGCAATCGGAGTTGTTGGAAACAATACTGGAAGTAAAACAAAAAAAAAACACTTCTAGAGTAGAAAGTGGTTAATCATCGAAGATGAGCCAACACAAAAGCGACTCCTCCATCAATGTTTATTTACTCTAGAAAATTTTAAGGTGTTAACCATCTTTATGGTAATTGTTGTTGACGAGTGTTACGTAGGTGACTGGTTTGGTGGGTAAAAAAAGAAATTTCACAAGTTAGAAAATGTTGAGAAAGGCAAAACTAGATAAACTGACAATCGTCCGTCACAATCACAGTTGGTTTGTTTTGTATGTAAACAAGCTGGAAGAAATCGAAAGCTTCCTCCAACTATTTTTGTTGAAGAAAAAGAAAGTGAATGCTGGGTGATCCGTTATCAATCTCTTTTTAGGTTGTTTTGAGGTCTTGAAGTTCGCTGAGTTATGCTAATACTTTATTGTAATTTCAGGTAAAAGTTGAAAGTGTTGAAAAGTTCACATGCATCTATTGTGATGAGTAATTAACGACATAGATATGTTAGCAAGTGTTGCTCTTGTTCTTCGTGATAGGGGGCTTCAATAGTTTCACACTCTCACGAAGTTCCAAGAAATTTGACTATTATTTTAATTGTCTTAGAAAAAATTAGTAGTAAATGTAGTGAGACTAAATATGCTGAATCATGGGTTAACCTCCAGTTATTAGCAAAGTCATGTTAAGTCGTGCTATTCGAAAATTAGCAGCTTGATCTCAAAAATCTAACTAAATTTTCCGCACCTATTTTAATTTACTCTCGACGACATAAAC